>CM060880.1:53940000-56340000 GCA_030762935.1 Hymenopus coronatus
TCCGTTCTCCGCCCTGAAACACACAAAATAGTAACACATTTATTTTTTCATCTAACATGGAACATTTATTAGCAAGCAGGAGATTCAAAATACAATGTTGCTAGTACATGACCTCTCATACATTATACTAAGGGTGTTCAGTAAGTCCTTAGAAAATCTAACAAATTACACTCACAGAATCGAGAGAAATTATTGTTTTAACGAGATCCACATATGTAGTACGTTTTTGTCTATCTCTTATAGTTTACCAGTTATGCAAAATTCATCAATATTCTTTCAGAATAAATAGGTCTTCAGAGGCTGTCGTTAGAAAATTTAAGATATACATATTATTTGTCATAAAACATCTTTAATGTACCTAGGATATTTTAATCAACATCGTTAGAACCATTTTTAAGAAAATCAAAATTGACGGCAATTTATCCATATGTAGGGTAGTTGGGGTGGAGGAATTTTGTTGAAAATCTTCGTGTCACATCGAGCTGTGCTGCACGCACTTACACTTACACACACACTTTTCTAAGTTTTATTAAGAGGTTCTCAAAACACATATTTCCGGTGAAATCTCGGTATTGAATTTTTAAGTGCAATACAATAGCTTCTCTATACACCATGTGCATAGTACGTGTAGAGAAAAGTAAAAATACTATAAATACGAAAGTTGGTATTTTGGCTCGAAATCTGTCAAAAATGCGAACAATTTACAGCTCGCCCGCCTGGGTAGTGTGAAGGGAGCGCGTCTGCCTCACATTCAACAGGTCGCGAGTTCGAATCTCGCTTAGGGTGAATTACGAGGATAAGTTTTTTAAGCTCCATGGACCCCGAGATCATTTTTGAGCATCATTAAAGCAATTTCATTCACAGTTGGATATGACCAACCGTTTAAAGGACGTTAAGCTACAGAAGGAGAGAGAGCTCCTTAGTAATCTCATTCTTTTAGAGTTATAGCAGTAAGTAAACACAAGTATGCCTGTTTCAAGAATTATGGTTTACTTAGGCTCTAAGATGTATGAAAAATTATGAATTTAGTTCCGAGTAACGTGGTCTTCCTCGGGACTGGGCCCTGAAAGGTTTGTAATTCAGACAGAATAGGCTTACAACCCTAGGCCTGGTTCACTTCCTGTAAACAAGTGAGCGATGAAATATTGTCATTTCAACAAGTTTGATGACTTTATATAATCCTGTTTCTAGATATTATTTTCCCTAACCAAACCGTGGAGACTGAGCACTGAGTATCCACAAGTAGTCTTACAACATTTTATTGAAAACTGCCATTTAGAATGTTACTAAAACTATCACTCCAAATTAACCATTTATTTTGAAATATATTCTAAACTAATAGAGATGATGATAATAATCACAACAGTAATAATGATAACTGCAACAACAATAATATTGGTGGTTGGGATGAGGATGATAATAATAACAACAATAATAATAATTAATAAACTCATAGATCCCCATTACCGTTAGCCATTTTAACCACGAACCTAATGCCATAACGAAAAGTGTAATGAAGATATATATATATATATATATATATATATATATATATATATATATATATATATATATATGTCTGTTGGTTTTTTAACGTCATCCATTTTCAAACGCACGCACATTCATTCTCACATGCTGATGGTTAATCTGGAGTGATAGTTTTAATAAACTTCACACATTCACTAACATGCATACTTCAGACCAATGGGGAAATGGAGTAATTCTGTTTAAAGAAAACCAGGGCCCTCCGTGCGAAATACAGTTAACTATTAACGTCATCCATTTTCAAACGCACGCACATTCATTCTCACATGCTGATGGTTAATCTGGAGTGATAGTTTTAATAAACTTCACACATTCACTAACATGCATACTTCAGACCAATGGGGAAATGGAGTAATTCTGTTTAAAGAAAACCAGGGCCCTCCGTGCGAAATACAGTTAACTAAAGTGCCGGTCCCCATGGCCGCGCTCGCCAAGGCATCCCGCTTTGGTGCTTCGTAGCGCTAAGGATCGTGGGTTCGAGTCCCGCCTTGGGCATGGGTGTTATATGTTTGTGCAATGTGTATATGTTTGTGTAAAAGGAATAGTAAAACCAGTAATCATACAGTAAAATTGGGGGGGGGGGGGATGTAAACGGGGATACAACGCCGGAGTCCTGATCAGACTCCGGTACTGTTAAAAAAAATGCCGATCCCGGTGGCCGCGCTCGCTAAAGTGACTCGCTATGGCGCTTCGTGGCGCTTCGGTGTTTGTAAATGTGTCTATAATTGTGTATGTATATGTAAAACGAAAACGTTAAGAAAAATAAGGTCTACTGAGGAAATATAGGAAATTGGAAACAATGGAGAAAAAAGGAATACAGCGCCGGAGTCCTGACAGGCCTCCGGAACTGTATTTTATTAAAAAAAAAGAAAAAAAAGCGTAACAAATCTAAGGTTCTATATTTCCTGGCAAACTGCACGTATATCAGTTCGGGGATATTCGCTCTGCACTTTACGTATGCTTGATTTTAAATTACCACAATCCGCACATTTCACTTTCCTTTCACACTAGACACCACGAGGTACATTCATGTGTAGCGATGTATTAAAATACAACATTGGTAGCGGCTGCCACCAGGTGGATACAGTATTCCGATGTTGGTATTCCGCCTAGCAGACGAAATAATATTTAGAGCCGGAACGCAGAATTACCTAGAGGGGACCCTAAAACATATATTTCCAGTGAAATCTCGGTATCGAACTTTTGGGTGGAGTGCAATACCTTCTCTATTAACTATGTACATAATCCGTGTAGAGAAAGTAAAACTTAAACAGTGTAGTTGCAAACAGTGACGGAAAAAAAAGAAAAACAACAACAAAAGGGCCTGAAAATCCTGACGTCGATGAGTGCGTTAAAATTGGATCAAGCAGGCACGGGATAAAATGACTCCAGTAAGTGCACCCCTTATCTCTAAGTACACATTTTAATGCTGTCCTTCCTATAATTTCATTTAATTTAGACCTGTTTTAATTAAAAACATTTTTAAGAAATCAAAGTTTTGTAATTAGAAATCCTGAATAATTCGATTTTTACTTTCTCTACACTTAATATGTACATAGTGTATAGAGAAGGTATTGCACTCCACCCAAACATTCGACACTGAGATTTCACCGGAAATATATGTTTTAGGGTCCCCTATATAAAAAAAAGCATTTTCACAAAAGGGTCCGTGTGTGTGTGTGTGTGTGTGTGTGTGTGTGTGTGTGTGAGTGTCCGTGTATCTATGAACACGATAACTCAAAAACGAAAAATAGGTAAAATACCAAAGTTGGTATTTAAGTTTGGTATCTTCCAGAGACGCGATACGAAGATTTTGAGAAAAATTCCCCCACCCCAACTAGCCTTTACATGGAATTTTTTTCGAAAAATTCGATTTTCTCAAAAAAAGCTCTAACGATTTTGATTAAAATATCATATATTAAAGACATTTACCTGACAAATAAAATGTATATCTTAAATTTTGTGGGAATAGCCTCTGAAGAGTAGTTTATCCTGGATGAATTTTAAGGAATTTTGAATAACTGCTAAACCGTAAGAGATGGACAAAAACTTACTGCACAAAAATGTAGAGTAGGTTAAAGCACACAAGTTATGTTATATACATTTTTTTCGTGGAGTTCATCGGTTTTGAGACATTCCTTGTTTTTTGTTTCTGCTATGAAAAACTTATACTTTTGTCATACAGGAGTTTGTCAACTGCTGTCCATACAAAAAAAAGGAACTTCAGTGACATAGCAACCAACTTTTGACTATCATTTTAACCTACGGTACTCTCTTATTTCGCTTCTACTTACAAGGAAGCAAGTAATAAGACTATTTCTGCTATTTTTTTTTTTTCTGATTAGCAGGAAGTAAATAGAAGTATAAGCTTTTTAACAATAATTTGTTGCAGAGATGTAGAGAAAGTTATGTGAATGGCACACATCAGATTTTTTTTTCCTGGTCCAACTTCGGATTAGCCAAGTTCGACTGTAAATGCAAATATGTGTATGTTGCTTGTAGCGGTATATGAGAAAATCTGTGCATTAGATAATGCAATGAAACCATTTAACTTTCTCAAATAAGTATTTAGTGTTAGGAATCCTGGATTAGTGCATGTAAGACCGAAGAGACTTAAAGGTATACTGTAACATTTTCAAGTGAATATCTTAATGAATGTGTTGGTGAAAGGACAGGGACACTCACAGAAGTATTCATTTGTAACAAATAATATTTACTGCGTTATGCAATAGAGATAAATGGACATAACGTACTAAGGTATTATACAGAGTGTCCACGGTGAGATTCCAATATTTTGAAGCTTTTTTACTTTCTCTTCACGTACTATGTAGTGTATAGAGAAGGTAATGTATTGCACCCAAAAATTCGAAACCGAGATTTCACCGGAAAAGCATTTTTGGAAAAAGGTCCGTCCGTGTGTGTGTGTGTGTGTGTGTGTGTGTGTGTGGACAGCTTAGCTCAAAAACGAAAAGACCGTTAAATACCAAACTTGATATTTAAGTTTGGTATCTTCCAAGGATGCGACATGAAGATTTCCAAGAATATCCCCCAACCCCAACTACCCTTTACATGGAACCTTTTTTCGAAAATATTGATTTTCTCAAAAATGGCTCTAACGATTTTGATTAAAATATCGTATATTAAAGATATTTACCTGACAAATACTATGTATATCTTGAATTTTCTGGGATAAGCCTCTGAAGACTACTTTATTTTGGATGAATTTTACGAAATTTTGTATAACTGCTAAACCGTAAGAAATGGAGAAAAACTTACCTTACAAAAAATAAAGAGCACATTAAAACACGCAATTTATGTTATATAAAATGTTTTTCGAGGAGTTGATCGTTTTTTACATATTCCTTGTTTTTGGTTTCAGCTTTGAAAAACTTGTACTTTTCTCATACAGGAATTTGTCAACTCGTGTCCATACAAACAAAGCAACTTCAGTCACATAGTAACCAGCTTTTGACTTCACTTTAACCTATGATACTCCCATATTTCGCTTCTACTTACAAGGAAGCAAGTAATAAAACTATTTCTGCTATTTTTTTTTTCTTTATTAGCATGAAGTAAATAGAAGAATAAGCTTACAAACAATAATTTGTTACACAGAACGAGACGTTACATCGCGCATGATGTTTCCAATGAGTTACAGAAAATGCCCAGGAATTCATAGAATACGTGCGCGAAAGTCCAAAAGTAAATGTTTGGTGTGGTTTTTTGTAAAATCTTAGTATCGGACTGTTTTTCTTTCAAGAGGATATTGTCACTGGTAACAAACAGGTGTTGGAAAACTTAGCTGTGCCAGACCGAGCGAGGTATGGGTTTCGTATTCGGGAGCTTCTGCTTCGATTCCCGGCGATCGCCCACTTTGGCCATGGGATTTTTCGTGGTTGTCCACTGGTTGTCATAGCGAATGCTGGGATGATGTATTTCACCATAATTCTCTTTCCATCATTTCCCCTTCATTCTATTTCCTTCTTATATTTCAGGTACTTCTATAGATTCGTAGTGTGTGTAGCGGTGCGGGAAGAACACTCCCTATGAAACTGGAGGACTGTTAAGTCGACGGGTTGCTTGATTGTCCTCTCTGTCGGCTTCAACAATGGGATGGATCACCGGATTTGGAAGTGATAGCAACTTCCGCGCGTGTCTGTGGCCTTCCTGCTTGTGGTCTGTAGCCTCATATGGTTTCCTTACTTCGAGTCTTCCTCTTGGGAGGTTTTAGCCACAGTACATCTGCGTAGTGTCCTTTGTCTACTCTTTACCCTTTAGCTGTGCAAATGTATAGCAACCTTGCTGCCTGCCTTGGAGCCTTGCAGTCCAACAATCACATATTCGTTGGATTGACCGTGATTGTTCAATTACTTGGCCTCCGAGTTCCCTAGATATTACCCCTCATTAGATTTCTTCTTATGGGAGTACGTGAAAAGAGCATATGCTAAAGAGTAAACAGGACTTGAAACATTACATTAGAGGTGCCATAAACTCTGTTGAGCAGCAGCAGCAGCTGGCGTGAAATCGACTATAAGTTGGCAATTCTTCCCACCACCCGAGACGTTCTGAACTGATTATGTGACTTACACTAAAATCTTGATTTAGTTTATCATTTGACGTAGTAATTACGGTAAAAATTTTTCCTTTTTGCTATATTTCTTTAAAATGTTGCAGTCTCATTTTGTAGTGAAGTACATGGTATTTAAATTATGCATGGTATTTACAGGTAATATCTAGGTATATAAAAAACCTCGCCAAAACGGGGAAAAAATCTGATGTATTTCATTCACTTGACTTTCTCTACACTGCTACAAATTATTATTAAAAAGTATTATTCTTCTATTTACTTCATGCTAATCGACAAAAAATTATCAGAAATGGTCTTATTATTTGTTTCCTTGTAAGTAGAAGCGAAATAAGGGAGTATCATAGGTGAAAGTGATAGTCAAAAGCTGGTTGCTATGTGACTAGAAGTTCCTTTGTTTGTATGGACAGGAGTTGACAAATTCCTGTATGAGAAAAGTATAAGCTTTTCAGAGCTGAAACCAAAATAAGGGATATCTCAAAAACGAGCAACTCCACTAAAAAAAAATGTATGTCATAATTTGTGTGTTTTAAGGTGCTCAATATTTTTTGTCAGGTAAGTTTTTTTTTTCTTTTTTTTTTCTTTTTTTTTTTCTTTTTTTTTTTAATATATCTCTTACGGTTTAGCAGTTATGCAAAATTCCGCAAAATTCATCCAGAATAAATTAGTCTTCAGAGGCTATTTCCAGAAAATTCAAGATATACATTTTGTCAGGTAAATGTCTTTAATATATGATATTTTAATCAAAATCGTTAGTCATTTTTGAGAAATTCAAAATTTTCGAAAAAAAATCCATGTAAAGGGTAGTTGGGGTGGGGGGACTTTCTTGAAAATGTTCGTGTCCATCCTTGCAAGATACCAAAGGTAAATAGTGTTTGGTATTGGTATTTAACGGTCTTTTCGTTTTTGAGCTATGCAGCCCATAAACTAGACACATACACACATACATGCGCGCGCAGACATTTTTGTAAACATACTTTTTTTAGGATTCAGGGGGTCTCTAAACATGTATTTCCTTTGAAATCTCGGTATCGAATTTTTGGGTGGCATGCAATACCTTCTACACTATGCACATAGTACGTATAGAGAAAGTAAAAATGTAAGGGTATGTCACATCTGCTTTAAAGATGCTTTACTTTAATTATATTTTGTCATTCATGGAAGGGTGACGTTCTTTAAACTCTGTTCGTAAATTTCCTGGCGGTTTTAGAAACTTAATTAAAGCTTCTTGTGCGAGGATAAGCGGCAGTTATCCTGTAAATTAATTTGATCGTCAGCGCCATCAGAAACCAATGGATGTGCTGTAACTCAAACTATTAGAAAACCATTAAAACCTTCTGTTCGGTTCGTGCTGCTCCTGCAAGATAACACTGAGGCGGGAATTCTTGTGGGAAATGTTAGAGCACCCGGCTTAAAACCTCCATCTAACGGTGATCGATTTTCATTTGCCACAAGCCCTTGGGGATCATCCTTTCGGCCAGTGATTTTTTGTAAGAGGCCAGGATTCGTTCCAAACTCTACAATAGTGCAAAACAACGACACAAGTTTATTAGGAGATCAAGATTGCAACTGCTAAAATCATAGTAAGATAGCTAGAGAAAATGCATGTACATAAGATACTCTTATATCTAGAAGGAATAAAACTTCATTGTAGAGGAAATCTACGGAAAAAGAAATAATGCAAAGAAAACCAAAATTAGCTCACTTTTACATTCTCTACTACGTATATGAATTAGGGGTAATATTTTATTCACCCAAAAATTCGATGTCAAGATTTCACCGGAAATAATAAGTTTTGCAGTCCTCTGAATGCATAACAAGCATTTTAGAAAAACATCCGCGCCCGTGTATATATTATGTGAATAGCATTACTAAAACATGAAAAGTTAAATACAAAACTTAATATGATATTTTATTTCAGCCTGTTTCTAGGATACGACGAAGATTTTAAAGAAAATCCCCCCCACACGCAAAACTACATTCCACATGGAACATTTTCGTAACATTTTATGTTCTCAAAAATGACTTTAGCGATTTTAATTAAAACACCACATTTTAAATTATTTTTATGGCAAATGAAATGCATATCTTGAATTTTCTGGGATAAGTCCTCTTCATTTTGGACGAGTTTTGTATAACTGGTAAGTAAATTGTAAGTAATAGACAAAATGTTAATTTAAAAAAAATATAGATCTCGTTAAGGTAGATGTCTAATTTGTTTAAATTTTGCAAATACTTCTTTTTTTCTCGTGACCATGCAAATGATAGCTCAGCGACCACCTTTACAAAGATCTGAGTTGTTTTAAATAGTATATTCCCTTGCACCTTCAAGGATATGTGTTATAAAACATTTCTGCCAGTGAAGAAAATAGAAGAATGAGCTTTAGTAAAAATAGTTTGCTGCAGCATAGAGAAAGTTATGTAAATGTTTCAAAGCAGACAAATTACATGTTCTGAAAGCAAAATGTTAAAATGTTTAAAAACAAGAAATAAAACAAACTGATGTATTCCATTCACATGACTTTCTCTACATCTCTGCAATAAATCATTGTTAAAAAGCTAATTCTTCTATTTACTTAATGCTTATCAACAGAAATTTAGCACGGCGGGCTTTATTACTTCCTTCCTTGCAAGTAGAACGGAAATATAGAAGTACCATAGGCTTAAGTGATGGTCAAAAGCTGGTTGCTATGTGATTTAAGTTCCTTTGTTTGTATTAACAGGAGTTGCCAAATTCCCTCATGAAAAAAGTATAAGCATTTTAAAGCCGAAACCAATAACAAAGAATATCTAAAAAACGGTCAACTCTACGAAAAAATATATATAAATAAATTGCGTGTTTTAACGAGCTCTAAATTTTTTGTATAGTGAGTTTTTGTCTACCTCTCACGGTTTACCAGTTATGCAAAAGTCCGCAAAATTCATCCAGAATAAACATCTTCAGAGACTATTCCCAGAAAATTGAATGTATAAATTTTATTTGAACTGTAAACATCTTTAATATATGATATTTTAATCAAAATCGTTAGGGCCATTTTTGAGAAAATCAAAATTTTCGAAATTTTGTTCATGTAGAGGGTAGTTGGGGGTGGGGGGATTTTGTTGAAACTCTTCGTGTCGCAACTAAACTTAAATACCTAGTTTGGTATTTAAAGACATTTTCGTTTTTGAGCTATGCTATCCGCAGACAAACGCACATACATGCACGGACCTTTTTCTGATGTGTTCCATTCTCACGACTTTCTCTACATCTCTGTAACAAGTTATTGTTAAAAAGCTTATTCTTCTATTCACTTCATGCTAATCGAGATAAATATCAGCAGAAACGGTCTTATTACTTAGTTCCTTATAAATAGAAGGGAATAGAAGAATAAGCTTTTTAACAATAATTTGTTACAGAGATGTAGAGAAAGTCATGTGAATGGAGCACATTAAACTTTTTTTAATTGCTGATCTAACTCCATCACTGAGGATAAACTGTTATAGATTTATATTTAAAGATCTATTTTTTTTTTTTTTTTCTGAAACAAGCAGAAGAATAGAACTACGTAATTCATGTTTTAGTTTTCTGTATTCCATTTAAATGGTGTTAATATTTTCAGTTTTTACTTTCTCTAGCCCCATATGTGCAATGTACATATGGATAGAGAAGGTATTATAATGCATCCAAAAGTTCGATGTCGAAATTTCACCGGAAATATATGTTTTATGGTCCCCTGAGTCCGAAAAAAGCATTTTTAAAAGAAAGGCCCGTGTGTGTGTGTGGACAGCATAGTCCAAAAAAGAAAAGACCGTTAAATACCAAACTTAGTATTCAGGTTTAGTATCTTGCAAGGATGAGACACAAAGATTTTTAAAAACAACTCCCCCACTACAAATTACCGTTTACATGGAAACATTTTCGAAAATGTTTATTTTCTTAAAAATGGCATTAATGATTTTGATTAAAATCCCGTATAATAAAGCTAAAATGTAAATCTCAAATTGTCTGGGAATAGCCTCTGAAGAACTCTTTATTCTGGATGAATTTTACCGAATTTTGCTTAACTGCTAAACCGTAAGAGATAGACAAAACTCACTACATAAAAAAAGTACATCACATCAAAACACACAATTTATGTCCTTTACTTTTTGGTAGTGGAGGTAACCGTTTCCGAGATATTCCTTGTTATTGGTTTCAATTGTGAAGTGCTTAAACTTTTCTCAGACAGGAAATGTCCGTTTTTCTTTTGTTTTACTCCTGGCCAAGCAAAGAAGCGATTTGCAATGACAATCGCATAACGGTAGCTTTTAAAACATTTGACTATCACTTTAGCCTAGTGCATTAACTTAGTTCCGTTTTACTTATAAGAACTAAGTAATAAGAGCACTCTGTTACTGTTTATTTTGATTAGCATTGCGTAGAAAGAAGAATTATCTTTGTAGGAAGTTTGTAGAGCAACTAGAGAAAGTCATGTGAGTGTGACACATCAGATTTATTTCTTCAAACTTTAATTTCTGCAACATTTAGAAACCTGCTTAATTACCACAATAAAAGCAAAATACTTGCTTCTAATAAAGCAATCAAAATATCTGTATGAAAATGTAATGTGAATAATCGTGAAGGAGCAGCATTTATTAACATTTTGAGAACATTTGGATAAAATGTGGAAACATTAAACATTTCACAACGCGATATCTTTCTCGTTTAATCTGAGCAGATGAAAGGACATGGTGCTGCAAGCTACGTAATAACTGAAAGACGTTTATCAAAGAAAGCCTGTTACTTTTTGCTCGTCCCAATGATATAGAGAGAGAGGTGATACAATAAATTTTGCAGGTCCGGGCCCTTTACTGCCATCCTTCAGTTTACCTTAGTCAACACATTACGGCAAAAAAGAACGATGTCCCTGTCTCTCCCTAGGGATTATCTCTGTGATCCCTTACATTTATCTATCCGCAGGGAACGCAGTACAACCTGAGATGTTCTCCCTAACATACGTTTCCTTCCTTCGTTTACGACTTTTCTTGTTTCTGCCTCTGGCGGCTGGAGTAGGTATCTTCTCCAAACACACTCCTCGTTATTCTCTTCTTTACGGCCGGGGCATAACATTCTAAACATAAAACATACATGACCCGCTGGATCTGTAATTTCCACGAGATTTACTTTTCCGAAACAAGGAAAACAAAATGCATTTCTAAGAATCTTTCTTTCCCTCGCTGCTTTCTTGTATGTTTCATGAAAAAGTCGGTCGTCTATTCTTCTTTGAAAAGTTGTCCATCAAGTGTCAACACTGCGATACTTGAGAACGCAGCTTGCATTTCAATGAGCGACAAATAAACAAGCATTTGTTTCAATAGTTGACCTAGCTTTGTTTATTTTACTCTTGCCCCGCTGCCATTTCCTCGTCCGCACACAATTTCCCCTGATTGACATTTGCAGTGCATCAGTTGATAAATGCGACCACTTTCATCATCCAAAGATG
Source organism: Hymenopus coronatus (assembly GCA_030762935.1). Taxonomy (NCBI): domain Eukaryota; kingdom Metazoa; phylum Arthropoda; class Insecta; order Mantodea; family Hymenopodidae; genus Hymenopus; species Hymenopus coronatus. Next base: position 53,951,596 of record CM060880.1, read on the forward strand.
AAGGCTTAAAACGAACGATCCTCTCATTTGCATATCAGATGCATTATTTATTATATATGTAATACGAGGGTGGTTTGATAAGTTCTCGGAAACGGAATAGAAAAAAAATGTTATGTGTTACACTCACATGACTTTCTCTAGCTGCTCTACTAAAGTCTTACAAAAGATTATTCTTCTTTCTACACAATGCTAATTGAGCTAAAAAAATTAGCAGAAAGTTCTTATTACTCAATTCCTTATAAGTAGAAGAGAACAAAAGGAATCCACTTGGCTAAACCGATAGTCAAATGTTTTAAAAGCTGTCGTTATGCGATTATCATTGTAAATCACTTCTTTGCTTTGCCAAGAGTAAAACAAAAGAAAAACGGACACTTCCTGCCTGAGAAAAGTAAAAGTACGTTACAGTTGAAAACAATAACAAGGAATATCTCGGAAACGGTTACCTCCACAACAAAAACGTAAAGGACATAAATTATGTTTTGACGATATCTACATATTTTGTATAGTAAGTTTTTGTCTATCTCTCACGGTTTACTAGTTACGCAAAATCCAGCAAAATTGATTCAGAATAAAGAGATCTTCAGAGGTTATTCCCAGAAAATGCAAGCTATACATTCTATTTGCCATATAAATATCTGTAATATACGATATTTTACTCAAAATCGTTAGAGCCATTTTTGAGAAAATCTAAAAGGTTCCATGTAAGGGGAAGTTGGGGTGGGGGGATTTTCTTGAAAATCTTCGTATCGCATCCTTAGAAGATGCCAAACTTAAATACCAAGTTTGGTATTTAACGGTTTTATCGACACACGGACCATTTTCTTCGAATGCATTTTTGGGGGGATTCAGGAGGCCCTAAAACATGTATTTCCGGTGAAATCTCGGTATCTAATTTTTGGGTGGAATACAATACTTCCTCTATACACTATGTACATACTTCGTACAGAGAGAGAAAAAAAAAAGTCTGTGATATAAATTGTGTGACCTAACGTGATCTACATTTTTTGTGCAGTAAGTTTCTATCAATCTCTTATGGTTACAAGTTACGCAAAAATCATTTAGAATGAAGAGGTCTTCAGAAGCTATTCCCAGAAAATTTAAGATATACATTTCATTTATCAGGTAAATATGTTTAATATCCGAAATTTTAATCAAAATCGTTAGAGCCATTTTTGATAAAATCAAAATTTTTGAAAAAAGTTCCATGTAAAGGGTAGTTGGGGGTGGGGGAATTTTTCTCAAAACCTTCGTGTCGCATCCCTGGAAGATGCTAAACCTAACTACCAAGTTAAGTATTTTACCGACTTTTCGTTTTTTACTTTCTCTACACGTACTATGTACACAGTGTATAGAGAAGGTATTGTAATGCACCTAAAATTCGATACCGAGATTTCACCTAAAATACATGCTTTGGGTCTTCCTGAAAACAAAAAAAGTATTTTTGGGAAAAGGCCCGTGTGTGTGTGTGTGTGTGTGTGTGTGTGTGTGTGTGTGTGTTTGTTTGTATGTGAGTATGTGTGGGTGGACAGAATGGCTCAAAAACGAAAAGACCGTTAAATACCAAACTTGGTATTTTAGTTCAATATCTTCCAAGGATGCGACACGGAGATTTTCAAGAAAATTCCAACTACCCTTTACATGGAAAAATGGCCGTAACGAGTTTGATTAAAATATCGTATATTAAAGATATTTACCTGACAAATAAAATGTGTATTGAATTTTCTGGGTATAGCCTCTGAAGATGGATGAATTGTACGGAATTTTGTATAACTGGCAAACCAATAGAGATAGACAAAATTTTACCTAATAGAAAATGTAGAGCTCGGTAAAACACAATTTATGTTATAAACATTTTTATCGTGGAGTGGGTCGTTTTGGAGGTATTCCTTGTTATTGGTTTTAGCTTTAAAAAATAACTTTTCTCATACGGGAATTTGTCAACTCCTGTTTAATGTCCTTTAACCTGGTTGGTCATATCGGAAGATGAATGACATTGGTGAAATGATGCTCAAATGATCTCGGGGTCCAGGGAGCTTAAAGTTACTCGACATTTGTCTTCTCAGGGTAAGGGAAAACCCCGAGAAATACCTTATCCGGGTAACTCATCCTAAGCGAGATTCGAACTCACGACCTGTTGAATGTGAAGCAGACACGCTACCACCATACTACCCAGTCGGGCCAACCAGCTTTTGACTAATAATTTAGCCTATGCTAGTCCCTTATTTTCCTTCTACTTGCATGAAAGCAAGTAGTAAGACTGTTTCTGCTAATGTTTTCTCGATTAGCATTAAGTAAAAAGAAGCAAAAGCTTTTTAGTTATCGTGTTCACAGATACACGGACACACACACACACACACACACACACACACACACACACACGGTCTTTTTCTAAAACTGCTTTTTTTTTTCTTTTTTTTTTTTCTTTTTTTTTTTTTTGAGGTAGGGGACCCTAAGACATCTATTCCGGTGAAATCTTGGTATCGAATATTTGGGTGGACTGCTATACACTGTGCACCTAGTACATGTAGAGAAAGTAAAATTGCTGTCTAGCTTAGAATTCGAAATTTCGTCCCATTTCAAAAGCTTAATAATGCAATTTCCGTAATGTCTATAAGAGCTCGTAAAAGCATCTATATATTTTTCAATGACTGTCGTAATAGGTCGAACATTGCCAATATAAGAAAACTAATTACGTATTTGGACCTTCACGTTCTCAAGAAATAACGAAGTATAAGTAGTATTAATTTATCTACTGACATTTATTAAGAGTAACAAAACAGCCAAATAATTACAACAGCAATTATGCATACAAATGATTGAAAGATAGGTAAAATTTCGAAAATAAGTCGATATTAACATCTACGATTCCGCGAATATACTCCGATGTTCGGACATTCAATTATACTTTGTAGTTTCCCAAGTTTTGCACAAAAAAAAAATTCCTTTATCAATGGAAGATTTGTGATGTTTTATAAGCAGAAAAACAAAACTATAACATATAAAAATAATAAGCCAGACGAATGATCACGGATTATCAGTTCCTCTTCTGTTTCATATGTTCATTTTGTTATTTTCTTTTGTTACTTTCTCTACACGTACTATGCACACAGCGTACAGAGAAGGTGTTGCACTCCACCCAAAAATTAGATACCGAGATTTCCCCGGAAATAGACGTTTTAGGGTCCCCTGAATAAACAAAAAAAGTGTTTCAAGAAAAAGGTCCACGTATGTGTGTGTGTGTGTGAACACGTTAACTCAAAAACGAAAACTCGGTAAAATACCAAATTTGGTATATAAGTTAAGTATCTTCCAAGGATGCGACACGAAGAGTTTGAAGAAAATTTCCCCACGCAAACTACCCTTTAATTTTTATCAAAATACCATATATTAAAGATATTTACAAGACAAATAAAATGTATATTTCTGGGAATAGCCTCTCAAGGCCTTTTTATTCTGGATGAATTTTGCGGGATTTTGCATAGCTAGTAAACCGTAAACGATAGACAAAAATTTACAACCCAAAAAATGTAGATATGTTGAAACACGCAATTAATGTCATATACATTTTTTCATGGAGTTCACCATTTTTCAGATATTCATTGTTATTGTTTTCGGCTTTAAAATACATAAGTTTAACATACGGGAATTTGTCAACTCCTGGCAATGTATTGAAACGGCACTCATCCACATGGCAACCAGCTTTTACAATACTTGATATTTAGCCTAGAGTATTCCCTTATTTCCCTTCTACTTACAAAAAAGCATTTCTGCATGTTTATCTCGATTAGCATGAGGCAGATAGAAGTATACACTTTTAAACAATAATTTGTTACAGAGATGTAGAGAAAGACATGTGAACGGAACACATCAGATTTTATTTCTTTCTTCCTTGTGTTTTTTTAGTATTTTGGTCACTGGAAATAAACAAGGATAAATTTATGGTGGGTCATATCCTTAGCGCGGTGGTGGCGCAGCTGCTTGCCAAGCGGAATACCTGGGTTCAATTCCCAGTACCAGCGTAGGGATTTTTCCCCCGCTGGGAGACCTGAATCGGGGTGTACTCAGTCTCGTGAGGTCCCTGGGTGGCCAACTGAAGAGCTACTTGATGGAGAAGTAACGGCTCCAGGTCATGAGGACCGCATTAACCGGTCGGAAGGGTTTCGAGGCGCTGACCACGTCTCACCCTCCAATACTCCACCCCATCCGGCCGGGCGGTAGGCCAAGGTTCCTTGTGAGCCATGGAGTTATTTATATTTATGCTACTTAAACTGGTATTATTATTTCTTCTTTCTGAGATTTTCTCTGTAAATAGCGACGAGTCGCCGCAAATGTGACTACGTGAAAGTCACAGCTGAACTCATAATAAACCGTTATTGCAAACGTGCTATTTGTGGTTTTTCAACCGTGCTTTTGTCTTAGTGTGTCGTTTAATAATTACATTCTCTATACGTACCATGTACATAGTAGGTATATAGAGAGGTATTGTATTGCACCCAAAAATTCGATACCAAGATTTCACCTGAAATATATGTTTTGAGACTCCTTGAGTACAAAAAAAAAAAAAATAGAAACATGTCCGTGTGTGTGTGTGTGTGTGTGTGTGTGTGTGTGTGTGTGTGTGTGTGTGTGTGTCTGTGGACAGCGTAGCTCAAAAACGAAAAGTCCGTTAAATATCAAACTTGGTATTTACGTTCAGTATCTACCAAGGATGCGACACAAAGATTTTCAAGAAAATCCCCCCATCCCAATTACCCTTTACATTAAAAAAAAAAATTCAAAATGTTTGATTTTCTCAAAAATAGCTCCAACGATTTTGATTCAAATATCGTATTATTAAGATATTTGCCTGACAACTAAAATGTATATTTTGAATTTTCTGGGAATAGCCTCTGAAGATTAACTTTGTTCTGGATGTATTTGACGGAATTTTGCATAACTGGCAAACCTAAAGAGATAGACTCGTTATATCGTTTTTGAGATATTCCCTCGTTATGGGTTTCAGCTTTAAAAACATACTTTTCTCATATGGAGAATCTGTCAACTCCTGTTCATAGAAACAAAGGAACTTCAGTCACATAGCAACCAGCGTTTGACTAATACTTTAATCTATGGTATTATTTGAGTTCTACTTGCAATTAATAGGACTATTTATGCTAATTTTTTCTAGATTAGCATGCAGTAAATAGATGCATAAGCTTTTTAACAATAATTTGTTGCAGAGATGTAGAGAAAGTCATGTGAATGGAACACATCAGATTTTTACTTTCTCTATACGTACTATTACATAGTTTATAGAGAAGGTACTGCACTCCACCCAAAAATTCGATACCGAGATTTCACTGGAAATATATGTTTTAGGGTCCCCTGTATAAAAAAAAAAGCATTTTCAGAAAAAGGTCCGTGTGTGTCCGTGTGTCTGTGAACAAAATAACTCAAAAACGAGAAGTCGATAAAATACCAAATTTGGTATTTAAGTTTAGTATCTTCCAGGGATGCAGACACGAAGCTTTTGAGAAAAATACCCCACCCCCAACTACCCTTTACATGGAACCATTTTAAAAAACTTTGATTTTCTCAAAAGTGGCTCTAACGGTTTTGATTAAAATATCATATATTAAAGATATTTACCTGACAATATTATGTATATCTTGAATTTTCTAGGAATATCCTCTGAAGACCTCTTTATTCTGGATGAATTTTACGGACTTTTGCATAATTGCTAAACCGTAAGAGATGGAGAAAAAGTTACTGCACAAAAAATGTAGAGCACGTTAAAACACACAATTTATTTTATATACGTTTGTTTCGTGGAGTTGGTCACTTTTTAGATATTCCTTATTTTTAGTTTCACCTTTAAAAACTTATACAAGAATTTGTCAACTCCTGTCCATACAAACAAAGGAACTTCACTCACATAGCAACCAGCTTTTGACTATCACTTTAACCTATGGTATTCTCTTATTTCATTTCTACTTACAAGGAAGGATCTAATAAGTAAGTAATAAGACTATTCCTGCAAATTTTTTCTCGATTAGCATGAAGTAAATAGAAGAATATGCTTTTAAACAATACTTTGTTGCAGAGATGTAGAGAAAGTCATGTGAATGGAACATATTAGATTTTTTAAATACATCCAAGGAAATGCGTGACTATTGGACAACATTTTTTGTCATTCAAAATGTTCCACACGATGTAGGTTTTATTCAGGCTCTCTTAAATTTTTAGGGATAGATTCTTGGCAAGCAAAAAGAGGTTTCTCTCATATGATTTTTTAAAGTTCCTAATATTGTTTTAGATATTGATTTTTAAAGTCAATTGTATTATAAAATATCTTGAATTTTTGCCTGATTCTTGCTGTAATATTTTTATCTATAGAACTAATTGTGGTACAATAAATTCATATGACAGTTATGTTCCTGATAATTAAATGCATAATTTGAAAAAATAGAAGAATAAAAATTTTCATAATTTCCATCGTGTGGAGTGATTTGAATTTGGCACCAGATTTTTAATTTAAAAAGTAATACCTCAAAAACTACTTGATACATAAGCCTAATTTTAAAGCATGTAACTACTGTACAACATAAATGCATCTTCAAAATTTTAGCCTGATTAGTTGAAAACTGTTGGATTTAGGAATTTCATAGATGCTTTACCTTAAGGCTAAATGTTGTTAAACCAGCTAGTTAAGTGTAGCACGTATAAACATCTGAAGTATTTTCAGTATGCATCACGCTTCCCTGTCTTAGACTAGGAATGTTGCAATCTGGTCTGTTTGCTCTGGTCTGCTATCAAATTGGCAACCAATGGCATGTGTTTGATGTTCAGCGAGAGGTGTGTATTTGTGCTATTGCGATTTCAATTAGATGCCCTACCATTGCAGCAGTACCAGCAATACAATTCCTCGCGCAGTATTCAATTATGGGTTCTGCGAATGCGTGCACGACCACGAAGCTGTCAATAAAGCTTTGATACGCCTTCAAGCAGCATAAATAATTACTGGCCAACTGGAATGGTTAGCAATCCACAGAGATTCCAAGTAAATTTGTGCACAGCAAATTCTGAAGGACCTCAAACAGGACCAAGAGCTGCATTGATATTAATTAACTACTGAGGCCTCTGGGAGGTTTATTGCTCGTCATGCATCCAGATCATTTTGGTAACAAACTTACGGAGAAAAGATTTATTAGTAATATATACTAGTGATGGGACAAAAATAACACAACAACTATTTGAAACTGTTTCACCACTAAAACTGTTCATAAAACACTTCTGGAAATTGCGTGCATTGTGTTGTTCTTTCATGTATCGGTTCCCCGCAACAGATTCATGCAACAATAACAGCAACGTGTGAGTAGTTGTTTCACTTATGTGTGGTTGTTGTGTTCCACTAACATAAATGTTTTATCATTGCTTACCGCCTTTGTACATTGTAGCGCGCGGCCTGATACAATTCGGGAAATTCCAATGTACTAATCAAACTCATTCCCTCGCAACAATGCTTTGCTGCCGTAATTCTTCCTCTTCAGTATACCTGGTTGCATTTGGCGCATTGTGGTTTTATCGATGGAATGTATTTATCTCAATAGTATTTGGTGGTAAACAACAGGTCTGCAAAAGTTTAGAGAATTTATGTTGCAGGAAACTGTTATTTCGAAACTGTTTCGCAAAAAGAACAATTTTTCCCACCACTACTGTACACACCCATGTAAACTTCTTCAACCGCTATCGTTTATTTTGATAAAACGTCAATAAGCTATTCCTATGGCCCCTAATTACATTCTCCATTATGTATGTAATTACAGTCTAGCGCGGCGATTAGTGGAGTTTCAATCCAGCAGGTAGGGACTCAGATATTGCGGCGCCGTAGCTCCTCATCTCATCCCTCCCTCCCAGGGCATAGGTATTATACATAAACCGCACTGATTCGGTGCCCAGGCCCCTCCAGTCCTTAGATATACTTACTAGCCTGTCCTATGTCTTTAGTGGTCTTAGTGTGGAAAAGGTCTTATTGCAGAAGAAGTGGCAACGGAAAATGGTTAAATATCTCAAGAAGAACATAGACACCAAAAAAGTCATATATTTCAAGATCCCGATTCTGTTTAGAAAATTTCCCTTTGCAAAAATTTTTTTGTTTTGTTTTTTAAAATAATTACGTGTGGGACTGATTTTAGCTAAAATGTTTGCAGGGTCGTTTCTTACCAAGTCATTTTCAGTGCATTTGTACCAGGAAAGACAAATTTCGGGGGAAGGACAATCTCGCTCCCAAATAAAATGCGGACTATACCTGGGAATGGAAGACAATTGTGGTTTCTCTGGAACACCGGGCTCTACAGTAAAACTTTTTCTGCTTCTTCTTCCGCTACTTACCCTCCCTAGAACGTACAAGCCTGGGGTCAGATGCCTGTTGAGGGACCAGAGAGCTCTATGCCGGTATGAGCGCGAGGAAGAACACGAGAACACCCGCCCAGACACTACTTTGTGAGAGGTCTAATCACTCGGACACTGCTGTAAAACACCATTCAGAATTCCAAATGGTCTTATCTAGAGGAAATGAGACCCACCTGAAATTACACAATTAGACAACGTGGCTAGGTGCTGATCATTAAGGGGATGAAAACGACTTAGAATGACTAAAGCTTCCAATCGTTTCACTTTCTCTAGCACACATGTACAATGTACATAGTAGATAGAGAAGGTATTGTACTCCACTCAATAAATCCATACTAAGATTTCATCAGAAATGCATGTTTTCGGGTCCTCAATCCAACAAAGCAAATGATAGTGTGTGTTTCCGTAGGCAACACAATTCCAAAATGAAAAGAGCGCCAAATATCTAACAAATTTGGTATTTAAATTAAGTGTTTTCCAAGGATACGACACGAAGATTTTCAAGAAAATCCTTCACCACAAACTACCCTTACATGGAAAGTTTATTGAAATGTTCGATTTTCTAAAATTGGCTCTAACGATTTAATTAAATTGTCATATATTAAAGCATATCAAATCAAATATATCGATATCTATTTTCTGGGAATATCCTCTAAAGACTTAATTTTGAATAAATTTTGCATAACTGGTGAATCGTAAGAGATACCTAGACAACAACAAACTACTCAACAAACTGCAGAGCTCGTTAAAACACTGACTTTATGTCATATATTTTTAAGGTTAACTATTTCCGATTTATTCCTTATATTGATTTTAATTTTAAACTATTTAAATCTTTCCTGGCATCATTTATCCTGGCAACGCAAACTAAACGGAATTTTAATTGTTAAACATGACCTGTTTTTTAAAAGATTTGACTATCTCTTTAACCTATTGTAGTCACTTTACTCAGATCGGATGGAAGGTTTGGTGTTCAACCTTAACACTTTGTCACTGAATGTTTACTTTCCCTACTCGTACTATGTAAATAGTGTATAGAGAAGGTATTGTATTCCACTCAATAAATCCATGCTAAGATTTCACCCGAAATACACTTTTAGGGTCCCGTGTGTCCAACAAAGCATTTTCAGAAAAAGGTCCGTGTGTATGTGTGCGTGTGTCCGTGTGTCTGTGTACATGGTAACTCAAAAACGAAAAGTCGGTAAAATACCAAACTTGATATTTAAATTAAGTATCTTCCAGGGGTGCCACACGAAGATTTTGAGAAAAATCCCTCCACCTCAAACTACCCTTTATATGAAAAAAAAATCGAAAATTTTGATTTTCTCAAAAATGGAAATAACGATTTTGATTAAAATACCGTATATTAAAGATATTTATATGGCAAATAAAATGTATATCTTGAATTTTCTGGGAATAGCCTCTAAAGACCTTTTTATTCTGATTGAATTTTGCTGCATTTGCATAACTAGTAGACCAAAAGAGATAGAGAAAACCTTGCAGATCTCATTTAAACACACAATTTATGTCATATACATTTTGTTCATGGAGTTGGCCATTAGTTTCAAAACACTGAAACTTTTCACATACGGGAGTTTGTGAACTCCTGGCAATGCAAAAAGAGATGGATTTCATCCACATGGTAAACAGCTTTTAAAAGACTTGACTATCATTCTAGCCTAGTGTATTCCTTTAATTTCCTTCTACTTACAAGAAACCATTTCTGCTAATGTTTATCTCGATTAGATGAAGTGGACACAGGAATAAGCTTTTTAGCAATAATTTGTTACAGAGATGTAGAGAAAGTCATGTGAATGGAACACATCAGATATTTTCATAAGCAATCAAATAGCGACATGACTAGAAAAACACATAGATATCTTCTCTTACTTGGTTTTGCGTTTATTCTGAGATGATGATGATGATGATGATGATGATGATGATGATGCTCGGTCAAACTTAAGTAATAGTCGAGTACTTACATACAAATAACAACCTAATCATTCGAGTATGGATACTTCTTTTTTCTCTCGTTTGAACGATTTCGTTTTCACAATGACGATGACCAGGGAACGGAGGGGATACTTCAACTGCTCCCTCAGCAGGACAGGATGAAGGTAAGGAACCACAAGCGGTTTTAAGCGACAGAGCGCTCCCCTGATGTTCCAGTCATGTGAGTGGACGGGCCGCGCCGTGGCCGAGTGGTGAGACCATTCGCCCCACTCGCGGCCCGGGTTTCCCCTTAAGTTGCGCCTTTTGAGGGCTCTCATAGTCCCCTTGCTAATCTACGCCTGTGAGATCTGGGGCATGGCGGCAGACCACAGCCTGCTGTTGCTTCAGCGGGTACAGAATAGATGTCTATTCTGTGCCTCGTGGCTTTCCAACGTGACTCCTCCACGAAGCCTCTGGTCTACCATACCTGGAGGACGAGATTAGGCGTCGGGCAACAAAGTTCAACGAAGGGTTACCATTCCATCAGAGCGCCCTCGTTAGGTCTCTTGGGGATTACAATCCCACAAACCGCCGCTTCAGGCGATACCGGCTTCCCCGCATGGCTTGCGGGCATCCCCGGTAACGAAGGAGCACCTCCAACAGCTGCTACGGCTAAGCTCCTTACAATCCTTCAAGAGTTGCTTAGATTCAAAATTAAAACCTCAAAATAAACATTTTGAATAAACTCACACCAGCGGTGCACAATGATAGGCAACCGTTGAGGGGCAACACTTGCCTCCTCCACAACCCCAACACTCACCCGCCATCCTGCAAAAACCCACAATCCCGTCAGAACGTGGTTAAGTTCTCTCCGAGAACAGGGACACGTCTATCACACCTCGGGCTGCCAACTGCTCTGGTCTGGTCGGCCCGGGTTCTATCCCAAGCGAGATTTGTGGTGGACAAAGCGGCGCTGGGGCGGGTTTTCTCCGGTTTCCCCCGCCATCGCATTATATAAGTAGTTAAAGCTGGCGTTAAACACTACCAAAACAAAAAAAACAACATGAGTGACCTACTCAGAGAAGATTTTTCTTGGCGGCACTCGGCCGACTTGAGGGGGGTCGAGAACTTCAGCAGCATTGCTCGGACCCTAAGCCTGCCGGAAACATGAAAGGACATGCAGAATTATAGGAAACGAGAGAAAGGAAATTTGTGGAAGAACAGAAACCACCTGAGCATTCGTCTTGCCAAAAGGGAATAAACACTAAAAATTCTTGCCTAACGTTACCGCGGAGCCATCTCGCTGGGTAATGTTTCAGTCTGCATTATTTCTAACAATTTTAGATCTTTTGTATGTTTGCTTTAGTCGCCAAATCTGATGCTGTTGCATTCGGAGAATACACGTAACACTTAAGCAATACTTCAGTTTAAAAACGCGAGCAGTTACAACCACCTCCATCGTCTATGCATATACCAAGCGCTTAACTTTGCGAGTTCTTATTGTTCTTCCACTTCAGTCGGATCTCTGCTGCGTGAAGTGCAGCTACCCTGCCACAAGCTTAAGATTGACAGCACTTAGGTGACATTATTCTTGACAAAACACAAAGTTTAACTTATATTGGTATAACTCCTTATAATGTTACAAAGAGTGTACTATTAGCTTTGCATTCAGTATATCCACTCCATTGTATAAGCCATTATAAGATAATGCATCTGTGGAAAATTATGGGAAAAAATCTGATGTGATTCATTCAGTAACTTTCTCTACATCTGCAACAAATTGTTAAAAAGATTGTGCTTCTGTTTAATTAATTTTAATCGAAAATAATGGCAGAAATGGCCTTATTACTTGCTTCCTTGTAAGTAGAAGGTAAATAAGGGATTACCATAGGTTAAAGTGATAGTCAAAAGCCATGTGAATGAAGTTCCTCTGGTTCAAATATGGACATCTATTGCCGACACGCGCTCCACTTGGACATGGTGTAGACGATGTTACAGTGTAACATCATGATAGCTTCACTGTATGTAATGGTTTGTTAAACATTTAAAAATTGAAGTTCCTCTGTTTGTATGGACAGGAGTTCACAAGTTCCCGTATGAGCAAAGTATAAGTATTTTAAAGCTGAAACCAATAACAAGGAACGGTCAACTCCGCGAAAAAAAAGAGCATATAACATAAATTGTGTCTTAACGAGATCTATACTTTTTGTTATGCAAGTTTTTTGCCTATCTCTTACGAGTTACCAGTTATGCAAAATTCCGCAAAATTCATCCAGAATAAACGTGTCTTCAGAGGCAGTTGAAGATATACATTTTGTCATATAAATAGCTTAAATATAAACTATAAGATTTTAATCAAAATCGTTAGAGCCATTTTTGAGAAAATCAAAATGTTCGAAATTTTTTCTATGTAAAGGGTAGTTGGGGGATTTTCTTGAAAATCTTCGTGTGGCATCCTTGGAAGATACCGAACTTAAATTCCAAGTTTGGTATTTAACGGTCTTTTCGTTTTTGAGCAATGCTGCTCACAGACACAGACACTGGTTAAAATCCCGGCTAAGGTATAAAATGTTTACTTTCTTTACACGTACTATGTACATAGTATAGAGGAGGTATTGCACTCCACCCAAAAATTCGATATCGAGATTTCACCGGAAATGTATGTTTTGGTGTCCCCTGTATAAAAAATCAGAAAAAGGCCGTGTATCAGTGAACACGATAACTCAAAATCGAAAAATCAGTAAAATTCCAAACTTTGTATGTAAGTTTGTATGTCCCAGGAATGCGACTAAAGATTTTGAGAAAAATACCCCTACACCAAACTACCCTTCACATGGAACGTTTTTCGGAAATTTTGTTTTTCCCAAAAAATTACTAACGATTTTTATTAAAAATATGGTATATGAACGATATTTACCTGACAAATAAAATGTATATCTTGAATTTTCTGGGAATAACCTTGAAGACTACTTTATTCTGGATGAATTGTACGGAATTTTGCATAACTGTAAACCGTAAGAGATGGACAAAAACTTACCACACAAAAATGTAGAGCTCGTTCAAACACACAGTTTATACTATACCCTTTTTTTTTTTTTTTTTTTTTTTTTTTTTTTTTTTTTGTTGCGGTGGAGTTGATCGTTTTATTCCTTGTTTTTTAGGTTTCAGCTTTAAATAACTTATACTTTTCTCATACAGGAATTTATCAACTCCTGTCCATACAAACAAAGGAACTTCAGCCACGTAGCAACCAGCTTTTTACTATCACTTTAACCTATGCTACTCCCTTATTTCGCTTCTACTAAAAGCAAGCAAGTAATAAGACTATTTCTGCTAATTTTTTCTTGATTAGCATGAATTAAATAGAAGCATAAGCTTTTTAACAATAATTTGTTGCAGAGATGTAGAGAAAGTCATGAGAATGGAACACATCAGATTTTCTTAGTTTAATTCTGCCTTTCCAGACAGAACAGTGGATAGAAAAAATCATGTGAATGTGACATCAGATTGTTCGTGCTAATGGGTATAATCAGTTTTGATAGGATTGTACTTGGAAAGGATGGGACATGGGCTTTCCATTCGATCAGGTGTGCCATTTTAGTAACCATGGAGCCAATACAACACGTAACACAGTGACTTCATGGTTGCAGCTCAGAAGTTATTCCGCCGCAATTTCAACATCAGATGGCACACAACAGTCCACCCAACATGCAAAACTACTAAACCCGTTAATTAGTCGTACTGAAGAGGTGCATCGGATCAAACAGAAAACATTGGAATGTGTGTGGGATAGCTTGATAACTGCATAAGAGCAAATGGACATCCTTCACGATGCGAATGTTTGGTTACGACAAATGGCACCATTTCAAAATGTGTTAAACCAAAATAAAACACACTTATTGATTCACTAAGCACTCCATAAGTTTTAGAAACCGGTCAACTGATCTTGAATTACTCCAGGACATTCAAGCTCTTCACCGTCAAATTCTCTCAGACAAAAAGGACCTCATTTTCACGAGCATTCCGTCTCATTGTGGCATCAAAGGTAATGAAGCAGCAGCCAAAGAAGCAACTCCATTAACAGAAGTTACGAGACATTCAGTGCCTTATCGTAACATTATAAAACACGTTTGCAGGCACCTTAGAGCAAAATGGAACCAGATATATAGTCAAAATCTACCATTAAAGTTACGTATGGTCAGGAAAGATGACGTCACCAATCCTTGCCCCGTACGTTCACTGAAGAGGAAAGAACAAGTGACTATCACAAGACTACGAATAGGACATACTAAACTAACATTCATACATCTTCACCAAAGACAAGCCACCTCAATGTGAAATCTGCAACACACAACCATTAAACACATTTTCAGAGAAGATACACTACAGAACGACAGCTCTACAACATCACAGAAGATATATTCACAACACCGAATACTCCACAACTATTCAAGCAAGTTCTACTGTTTCTCAGAATCATAAAACTGGATTTCAAAAGCAATGTTGTTATTCACAATATTTTATTTAAATCTATGTAAAACTTGCTTTCCTACTGTAATTTTTAATTCACAGACCTTTGTTTAATGTGTAAATCATTTCTTTGTAATATTATGAATTCAATATTAATAAATATTGTATGGTCGTTATATAACATAGGAGTTTAAGCGACCTAAAATAAACAAATAAAAAAATATGTTAAACATTGACTTTGAATTGTTGATGTAAAATTGAGTACACTTCCCTGTGACACCCAGTACAAGCGGTACATTAGGACCTTGCTGTTTGGTGGCCGAAATTCTTCAGACGGCATTAACACACTACCTGTCTTCAACAGCATTACACTGCAAAGAGTGATTCAAAAGAGCGTTGTCTGGACATAATCTCAAACTTTTCAAATCACTTCCGATCATTGCTTTGGTATGTACATTGGTGATTGGATTTTCTAGCATCATCCTCTGTTTTTTTCTCATGATTTACCTAAAAGGATATGACGCAAAGACCCCATTACGATCACACTAGCACCTCAAGACAGTATACATCCAAGAAGATTTAAGCATTTGTGCAAAATATGGATCTGCGAGGGAAGCTTAAAGCGAAGCTGGCCGTTGCGCGGGCGGGATATTGGCAGTGACGGATTTAAGCCACGAGTAGCGCCGCACGTCTTTTCTCTCCACTCTGGGGGAGAGTTTGTGACACGGATGGTTCGTATTTTCTGCTTGTCCACGTGGAGGTATTATCATGTAGGTAGGCAGATACGCGTCCAGAAGGCCTTTGCACCGCTCACGTATATAAAATCGATGCTACTCTCCAACTCTATACCCGAGTAGGGTAGGGCTGTCCAAAGCGACAAGATATCACAGCCAGATGAAGGGAGGGAGAGAGAAGAGGTTAAATAAAAGAAGTTCCTCCACCAACACAGGGGGAAGAAGAGGCACTTGTACAAGTTCTTCAGGGCCTCTGCTACTTCTCAAATTAAAACGTGGCACGGACAGGTGGAAAATAATAAACCAGACCAAAATAGCTTCTACTAAATATCTGCATACTTGCTCTTCTGCAAGAGTTAGTGATGCACGTTAAAGGAATTTGCTGCTGTAGAAAATAACCACGGAAAAATGATTTTTTTTCCTAACTTATTAAAATTCCCCCCTCTTCTTTTCTTTTCTCTATTTTCTTCATCATATTCATACGCGTATGTCGCCCTCCATGCTATAATGGTTATCATGCTGGCCTGTAGTACAAAAGGTTGCGGGTTCAATCGCGGCGGAGGGTGATGGATTCCCCGCCCCCTCCGGACGTAGAATCCTTCAGAAGGGAAGTAAAGTCGTTGCTCCATTGTAAGCTTATTTGCACGAAAAAAAACAAACATAGAAACCTTGAAAGAGAATGTCCCTGGGGATAATTCCACCAGTTTCACGTCCACAAATCCTGATTTAGTCGCGTGGTGCTATTTACGGGCGATGAACTGTTCCATCGCTACCTTGTGCACACAGGGGCGAAATCGCAAATTGGAAATTTCACTTGATCTAGGAAACACCGTTAGGGGTCCCAAATACGCTAACGTGGCGTGATGGAACAAACACGTGCGCGCGCACTGTAGCGCTGTCGGGCAATTATAGCACTGAAGTCTCTTCTTCTCGTCGACATTGTTGCCCCAAATTTGCCATCTCGGGTCGGGTAGTGATAGTCGAATGTTACTGGTTGTCCAGTTAAATAACATTACCGAAGCTCCTAGGCAGTTACATATTATACAAACCCGGGCCATTATGACTACCCGAATTATATACTACATGTCCCATTTACTCCCCGCAAACGTTCAATGTCTAAACTGGATGTATTGTCCGTGCAAGTAGATGACAGTGGTGTAAACATGATCTGATTGCTGCAGTCAGCCGGCAGCCGATATCTTCGTGAGTTTACATGCCCATGGCTATCGCTTCCAGTCTCCGCCTCTTTCCCCCACTCCTTGTATCGTGCAACTTGACTGCTCACGCCTATTTGAAATGATAATACATAGAAGTTGACACGCTATCCACCTCCACCGACTGATGATCAGAATTGGAGGAACGTTCCACAGAGAGACGACATATAGCATAACATTTTCCAGTTTGGCTGCTGTTTACTATTCTGTTGTGTTTCTCTCTGGCAAAGTATAATTCGACAATTCCGAGTTAACTCTGTTTCCTTTTAACCTATTTTATTCGATTCAGTTACTATTTCTCTGCATCCTTGTGCTGTTTGTTCCTTTCTTTACTTAATTTCTTGTTGGATATTTCCTAGTTACTCTACGCGGTCTGGTTGCTGGTTACCTTTTTCTATTAGCCAGTTTCCAGTACAAATCTTAACCTTTACAATACTCAATTCTACAAGCATACATAATATTCTTATATTATATTCACTCTGTACACACTTATTTATTTTCTTCCTGTTTTCTCATTTTCTATTGTATCTTAATTAGTTTCTCTTTTATTCTATCATCATTTCCTCATATGACATGTTTCTACAATTAGAACCCATTCTTATTTCTGCTAACGTTGTTCTTTTAAATAAAGTGTTTATATTAAATGTGAGTTAGGTATGTAGACATATATTGTACTCCACCAAAAACTTCGATACACACATTTCTCCGGATATGCATGTCTTGAGGTCTACTGAATAAAAGCAATCACTTGCCTAAACATAAATAACGATAGCCAGTTATGACAGTGGCTTCATTTCCATTAAGAAAGCAAAATCAAAACCGACCGGGATGTCCCAGGAAGTTTCGTCTGTGGCCTGGATTCGGCAGATCGCGGCTTCGTTCCCCGTCTATCAACCACTTTGACTTCTTTTTTATCGTTTTCTCGTTTCTTCAGGCAAATGCTGGAGTAGTATTTCTTCTAATACAACAAATCTTTCCAGTCCTTCATTCCCAATTGTTTCATTTCATGTCAGTTTTCGGGGTGCAGGGCTAAACTGTGTAGTTTTATGGTATGCGGTACACGGAGTATATGCAATATGTAACCTTCTCCTCTGATATGGGCAGGGCAGTTCGGACCTGTTCTTCAGGGAGGGGGGGGGGGGGGGTAACCACAGTATTATCTCCATCTATGAACTTCCACAATATCCGCACCTGCCTCTACTTGGCCAGAGCAACAACTCTTCGGATCTTCAGGTACAAGGTTGCACATGGCACAATAATCCGTTGGCCGCAGACCTTAAATTCTCCTCTGTCCCTTGATAGAAGCGGGGAGAAATCTAGCAATGTGACAGCTAAATAAAACCAAACTGGCTTCTATGATTAGTACAAGTTTATGCTATGACTGCGGAATCCATAAATTCAAAACAATATAAGTGTCTGCTTACAGAAAAAGCTGTCTGTCAGCTGTGAGAAACAATTTTAAATTTAAAAAGATGTTCTTAATAAGAAAAAAAATGTTCAAAATTAACCATCGCTTAAGCCCTAATTAACAGATTATAAAATAAAATCTATAACCCTGGAATTGATTTACGAGATAAGGAAAATAACTGTTAAAAATATTATTGAGTAATTGCATTTTTCCAAGGAGAGAAACATTGAAAAATGAGGTCATTTTACTATATGAAATGCACACAATCTTCAGTTTACATAACATGTAAATATCATAGATTATATGCTAGTTTCTTTGTCTACGAATTAAGAAAATATATTAATGAATGTAGAAGAAAGAAATTGTAAACTGCCCAATAAGAGGTCCTGTAAAGCTTCGTTCTTTACTATTTTCTCTGCCACGCACACTAACATTCCACCAGATCGCAACAGCTTTTCCCTTCGTAAGCATTTTCCTTCAATTAACCAAGTTCCAGCTACACCCAACCGATATCAGTTCTATACATGGCTGGCCTGAAAAACAATAGGGGACATGTTTATAATTAATCTAAGTGCAATGAGAAAGAATTTCGTTACAATTGGTAAACAAGAAAATGCTACTCTAATTACCACATAAATCCCTTATTGGGGAACAGGAAAATAGTTATTTGTAATTGAGGTTAAACTGGATGACGAGCTGCAAGATTTATATCAGAGTTTTCCATGTGCGAAAGGGAGGCGAAGGTTAAAGTTATTGCATGACAAAACGACAATAAGAAAACCGAAGTAAGACAGCCTGAAAATATAAGTTTTAAGTTGCTGATCGTCGGCAGTTTGATCATACTTTGCGGAAGATTAAGTCCTACCAATCCAGGTGCCAGAACTATCCGGAAAAGAGAGCTTGTCAAGCTGTTAGGGGTGTATTAGGTTTTGTGAGTATCAACATAAACAGCTCCGTTTCATTATATAGTTATTCCTAGTAGACAGAGAAGATATTCTATTCCAACCAGAAATTCGATTTCGAAATTTCACACTAAATTCATGTTTAGAGACACCTTGAATAAAGAAAAAGCTTTTTAGAAAAAAATTCGAGTATGTAAACAGCATAACCGAACGAAAATCCTCTAAATATCAAACTACTCTGCCCTAAACCAAACTACCATTTACATAAAAGGTTTTTCGATTTTTTTGTGCAAAAACGACTAACAATTTTGATTAATATATATTGTGACTACTCCCTGCGGCCGTAATCGCCGAACGAGTGTGAACGGCTTGTTTCGTAAGTCATAGGTGATTGTTGGTGTCCATTGTTACACCTGCGTTAGTGGCGGCAAGTTCTTATGACATCGCAGCTATGGCTGTTACACGTGTGCTGTCGGAAGGTTCTTTGTCGTCGAAGCCCGCATTGTTAACCTAGTGAGATTTTGACGCCTGCGTGGTTTTGCACGTGCGACTGTTACTGGAAATTTCTTTTCCCGTGATCAACAGAGACAAAAAGGGGAAAGAATTCAGATTTCAGTTTCAACCGGGAATGCTTAGCGGCAATTGAATTCAGTTTTGACGGAAAATTCGCAGCGAACGTCGAAAGGAAACTATACGCCAGAATTACGAGTACTACGAAATAATTGAAGAAAGACAGATATCTGCAAACACATTCTGATTGCAATCAGTTTGTGGATGGAATAAAGAGTTGTTGAAGAATAAGAGAATTTTTGTTACAATATATAGTATGTTTAAGATATTACATTCTAAATAAAATGTTTATCTTGATTTTTCTGAGGATAGTCTGCGAGTCCTTTTCCTTCGAAGCGAATTTCTAATAATGGTTGAACCATGATAGATAGATAAAAGCTTATTACACAAAAATCTGAGGTGATCCATTCAGTTGACATTTGTGTAAAAAATTATTGATAAAAAGCTTATTCTTCTATTTACTTAATGGTAACCGACAAAAAAATTAGCAGAAATGGTCTTATTACATGTTTCCTTGTAAGTATAGGGAAATAGGGAACACACTAGGCTAAACTGTCGTCAACTGTTTTAAAATGAGGTTGCTATGGAATTAAAATCCATTTCTTTGCGTGGCTAGGTGTTGATAAGTTCCCATATGAGAAAAATATAAGTACTTTAAAACCAAAACCAATTACAAGGAATACCTCAAAAACGGCCAACTCCACGAAAAAAATGTATATAACATAAAGTGTGTGTTTCAACAAGTTCTACGTTTTTTGTTAAGTAAACTTTTGTCTATCTCTTACGGTTTACCATTTATGGATAATTCCGCAAAATTTATCAAGAATAAACATGTATTCGAAGGCTACTCCCAGAAAATTCAAGATAAAACTTTTATTTGCTATGTAAATACCTTTAATATGTGCATTTTTAATCAAAATTGTTAGAGCCCTTTGTGAGATAATTAAAAATTTCCAACATTGTTCCATTTAAAGGGTAGTTGGGGTGGGCGATTTTCTTGAAAATCTTCGTGTCGCATCCTTGGATGATACTAAAATTAATACTAAGTTTGGTATTTAATGGACTTTTTGTTTTTGAGATATTCTGCCCCCCCCACATACACACACACGCGCGCGCGCGCGCGGACAGGGATCTCAAAATATATATTTCCAGTGAAATCTGGACATCGAATTTTTGGGTGGAATACAACTTTCTCTATACACTATGTACATAGTACATGCAGAGAAAGTAAAAAGTGGGACTCTAAAACGTATAGAGTATATCAAATAACTTTTTTGTGGTATTAGTTATAATCAAAATACATTGATTTGAATATATACTCAGGCGTTGTCATGGAAACACTACAGAAGTTTAAGGCCAGTATACGCTAGTACATCTCGAGCTTCGATCCAGTTTCCTCTTTCCCTGAGAGATTGCAACGAAATGTATAAAGGAATCATTTCTGCAAATTTTGTGTCAATTACATTCAAGTAGAGAGATTAAATAAGCGTTCGTATGAATCATTCGTGGAAGTTATATAAAAATCTGATGTGTTCCATTCACATGACTTTCTCTATATCTCTGTAACAAATTATTGTTAATAAGCTTATCTTTTATTTATTTCATGCTAATCGAGAAAAATTAGCAGAAATAATCTTATTTCTTGCTTCCTTGTAAGTAGAAGCGAAGTAAGGGAGTACCATAGGTTAAAGTGAAAGCCATAAGCTGGTTGATATGTGACTGGTGTTCCTTTGTTTGTATGGACAGGAGTTGACAAATTATTGTATGAGAAAAGTATGTTTTTCAAAGCTGAAACCAAGAAAAATGAATATCTCAAAAACGATCAACTCCACGAAAAAAATGTATATAACATAAATTGTGTGTTTTAATGTGCTCTACATTTTTTGTGGTTTAAATTTTTGTCCATCTCTTACGGTTTAGTAGTCATGCAAAACTCATCCAGAATAAAGGCGTCTTCAGAGGCTATTCTCAGAAAATTCAAAATATTCATTTTATTTGTCAGGTAAATAACTTTAATATACGATATTTTAATCAAAATCGTTAGAGCCATTTTTTAGAAAATCAAAATGTTCGAAAAAAGTTCCATGTAAAGGGTAGTTTGGGGTGGGGGAATTTTTCTCAAAATCTTCATGTCGCATCCCTGGAAGATACTAAACTTAAATACCAAGTTTGGTATTTTACCGACTTTTCGTTTTTGAGTTATCGTGTTCACAGACACACGGACACATGGACACACACATGGCCCTTTTTCTGAAAATACCTTTTTTGGATTCAGGGGACGCTAAAACATATATTTCCGGTGAAATCTCGGTAACGAATTTTTGGTGGAGTGCAATACCTTCTCTATACACTATAGATAGTGAGTATAGAGAAAGTAATAAGACGATTTTAGATGGAAAAAGCATTTGAATGTATTGTATCCGATTTTGTATTATTTTGTTTCTTCTTAAATATCTATAGAAAAATGATTTTACCTATTTACTTGATTAATGAACCAACTGTGTATCTCAGAAATTCTTTGGTGGCAAAGTAGGCATTCGCGTATCTCGCAAATGCTAGTTGGTTATTAACAAGCGCGAACAGAAAATTGCCTACGTAATTATGCCGTTCAAGCCGCTGATTGGTTTAACGCCTTCGCACCTCATTTTAATGGAAAACGGAGGCCAGAATTACATCTCCCCTTAGATTATAGTAGTTCCACCCCTGCACGATGAAGCTCTGGGCTTATTTAATATATGCATGGGCGACCATTCCCTGAATATTACTGCCAGTGGCTAGCATTTTTACAGACTATACGTTCGTTTACATTGTGCTCATAATTCGATAACTATTAAGCCATTTCACTGTTTTTAAACCTGAGAAAATAATATCTGTTCTTGTCTGGAATACTTCAAAACTTATTATGTTAATATTCTACATTATTTCATCCTACTGCTTAAGGCTCACCTACACCTTTGACTTAAAAAAAAAAAAAGAGAAAAAAAATGTGTTCCATTCACATGACTTTATATCTCAGTAACAAATTAGTGTTAAAATGCTTATTCTTCTATTTACTTCATGGTAATCGAGATAAACATCAGCAGAAATTGTCTTTATTACTTGGTCCTTTGCAAGTAGAAGGGAAAATATCTAATGTGTAACATTCATATGATGTCCTCTAACTGTTCGGTAAACAAACCTTATATTCAAAACATTAATCTGTTATAGATCATCATAAACATAAACAGAATTATTACTAGCTCCTTTTAAGTAGAAGGGAAATATGAAAATGCACAGGCTAAAGCGATAGTATCGTCCTTTAAAATACTGTTACTATGTGAAACAATTGAAATTCTAATCTCTTTGATTGCCAGGAGTAAACAAACGAGAGACGAGAAGAAATATTATTCCCGTTTGAGAAAACTAACTGGCTAAAATTGAAACCAATAATCCCGGATAACCTCGAAAACGGATAACTCATATAACATAAACTGTGTGTTTTAATGAGATCTACATTTTTTAATAGTATCTAAGTTTTTTTATATATTTTACGGTTTGCCAGTTATACAAAATACATCCAAAATGAAGAGGTCTTCAGAGGCTATACCCTGAAAATGTAAGATATACGTTTCGTTTGTCATAAAAACATCTTAAAGACAAGGGGTTTTAATCAAAATCGTTAGCGCCATTTTTGAGAAAATCAAAATTTTCGAAAAATGTTCCATGTAAAAGGTAGTTGGGTATGAGGGAATTTTCTTGAAAATCTTCGTGTCGTATCCTCGGAAGATAACAATCTTAAATACCAAGTTTGGTATTTAACGGTCTTTTCGTCTTTGAACTATGCCACACACCCACGAACTTTTTTCTAAAAATGCTTTTTTTTTTAATTCAGGGAGTCTCAAAACATGTATTTCCAGTGAAATCTCGGTATCGCATTTTGGGTGCAATACAATATCTTCTCTATACACTATGTGCATAGTAGTGTAGAGAAAGTAAAAATATAGATAGCTACAAAACTTACTATAATTATTAAAATGCAAAGAATGCATATATCATTTTCTGAAGCTAATGCTAAAGTGTATTATTCCGGTTAAATTGTTCACACAATATTTAGGGGGAAATGTTTCGAAGCATTGTTTCTAGTAGGTATATTTGATTCTTCCCCATAAAATGCATATACATGCAAAATTACATTTCAGTGTCTCAAATACTAGAGTTTTGTTTGAAATGATTTCGAAAAAGCAATTTTAAGGAAAACATGCCTTAAAGTTACCAATGTGATGTCCACAACTGCCCATTGATTTTAGGTTTTAAAAAACGCAGAAGTATTGTAGATATCAATATCATTCTTCCGCTTATTTGAAGAGAAAGATTGTCTCCAAAAAAAAAAAAAAAAAAAAAAAAAACTAATAATAATAACTGAAAAAGTACATTTTTATTTCCCTACACGTACTACGCATATAGTGTATAGAGGGTATTGTATTCCACCTAAAAATTCGATACCGAGATTTCACCGGAAATACACGTTTTAGGGCTTCCTGTATCCCCCCCCCAAAAAATTTTTTTTTACTTTTTCTACATTTAGTGTATAGAGAAGGTAGGTATTGCATTTCACCAAATAATTCGATACCGAGATTTTACCGTTTTAGGATCTCCTGTATAAAAAATAATAATTTTCAGAAAAAGGTCCATGTGTGTATGTGTGTCCATGTGCCTGTGAACAGGATAACCCAAAAAACGAAAAGTCCGTAAAATACTAAATCTGGTATTTAAGATTAGTATCTTCCACGAATGCAACAAGAAGATTTTGAGAAAAATCCCCCAATTCCCTTTACATGGAAAAACTTTCGAAAATCTTGATTTTCTTACAGATTTAAGTCTAAAGATTTTGATTAAAGTACCGTATATAAAAGATATGTATATGGAAAATATGATGTATATCTTGAATTTTCTGGGAATAGCCTCTAAAGATCTCTCTATTCTGAAAGAATGTTGTTGAATTTTGCATAACTGGTAAACCAAAAGAGATAGACAAAAACTGACTTGACAAAAAATGTAGATCACGATAAAACACATCATTTATATCATATACATTTTTTTCGTGAAGTTGGCCGTTTTCGAGACATTCCTTGTTATTGATTTCAGTTTTAAAATACTTTATTCATTTGGGAACTTGTCAACGTTTGGCCACGCAAAGAAACGGATTTCAATCCCATAGCAGCCACATTTTAAAACATTTGACTGTCGGTTTAGTTTGGTGTATTCTCTTATTTCTCTTTTGCTTATAAAGGAACTAGAAGAATAAGCTTATTAACAATAATTTGTTACAGATACTCACTTCACATTGTTTTATTTAGAGGTCCTCAAAACTTCTATATATGAGGTAATCTCGGAATCGAATTTGTAGGTGAAATAAAATATCTTCTCTATCTTTAGATTTGCTCGTAGTACTAGTTAGAGAAAGTAAAAAATGATATTGTGGATAACATTATGGAACGTCTCGACTCCTGGCTTGATGATGCGTTTTGTGATATTAGATTAGTGTCAGAATGTGGCGTGTAGCAGCTTTTAAGGTGGAAGAAATTGGAATAAGGAGGTATGTAGGATTGACCTCATTAACATTGTCCTCAACAATCTTGGTTTACAAAAGAATTAGCATTATTTTAAGAGTATTGTGTGCAGTTAATACTAAGCAACAGAAGCTACAAAGTACGATGCTTGTCGCAGAAGTAACCGACCTAACAAAGAAAGCACAAACATTTGGGGAAAAAACATCTTTATTTCTCTACGTAGTGTCCTTTCAGCTCGATATACTTTTCTCAGCGATGTTCAATAGCTTCGAAAACCTGTTTATAGTGAGAACTATCGAGGTCTGTAAAATAGCCATCAACTGCAGACTCCACCTCTTCATTGTTGGTAAATCTTCTGCCACCAAATCATTTCTTCAAGTTTGGAAATGGAAAATGGAGGGGGCTAAATCAGGCGAATAAAGTGCACGAGGGAGCAATTCGAGCTTTAACTCGTAGATTTTGGCCATTGCTATATTGGACGTGTGAACTGGTGCATTGTCTTAATGAAACAAAACTTTCTTTTTCACTAAATGCGGCCGTTTCATCACTCAAACGCTGTAACAAATTCGCATAATATTCGACATTGATTACTTTTCCTTTCTTGAGATAATTAATGAAAATTTTCCCGCGTGCGTCCCAGAAAACTTACGCCATTAACTGCAGATGAAACTGTCTTCGCCTTCTTTGGAGCCGATTCTCCCCTTCCAATCCAATGTTTTGATTGTTCCTTCGTCTCAAGTGTGAAATTATGGACCCAAGTTTCATCGATTATTATGAATCGACGCAAAAACTCAGCTTTATTGCAGCGAAAATTGCCTAACACTAGACTGCAACTTCGTCACAACGTTGTTTTGTTCTATTGTTCTATTGTGAGCACACAACTTTCTCATATCCAAATTTTCAGTCAGTATCACAGCGATGTTCGTCTTGGCAGCTTGTACGGCCCCGCTTAAACTCTGCCACCCAATATTTCATTGTTGTAAACGAAGGAGCAGACTCCCCAAAGTAGAGTCTAGCTCGGCTTTAATATTAGTTGGACTAAGATATTTCAAATGAAAGTATTGTATCACATAACGATAACCAGTTTTATCCATGTTTACAAATTCGCTGACAGCATACATTAATGATGGCTACCAAACAAATGCTAAACAATGTAAAATCGTCAAACTAAGGTTGGCACTTTTTAGCATTGTTGTTGTTACCGCTATCTATACGTCATGTCGGGTACTTCTGAGACAGCCACAGAAAGTCCATCGGAGACTTAGAGATAGTCAAAGGCTCTAAGCCGATAAAGAAACAGAAAAAGGATGCGAACTGGGAAGAGCAAGTCATGCTCCTGTTTATATGTTGGATTTGGGGGGACGGAAGGTAAAGACGAATGGGTCCAAAAAACAGTAAAATATGTGAAAGTGTACTAGTTCAAAGTAAGCATTGTACTTTCAATTAAAATGAAATGATAGTAACCTAAGCCATGCAAAAGAATTACAAAGCGAACGGACTGTACTGCACTCGTAGAACCTTTTAATTCCGTGAAATTCCACGAGGATGTGCTAGGAAATAAACCTTCTCTCTGCTCGTTTGATGTCCTGCTAGCTATTACTCTGTGTACTTTAACTGGCGAGAGAGGACTGACTGACTGACTGCATATTAAATTCAGCGGTCGTAACGCTGGCTTTATCCCATCCGAGTCCTGCCCCTTTGTCCACTGCTCCACAAAAAGCAATAATAAGCATATTAGATTCTTTAAATCCCAACGGAAATGGAACGATTCGTTCATAAATTCTTTTCCGTGCCTCGACCCCTCCCTTTCTCCTTCTATGTGAGCAAGTAGAGTAATTTTAAGAGTGATGTGTTTCCTCCCTTGCTTAGCTACCTGAGGTACAAGTATTCTTTGGAGTCACAAAATGTGTTTAAGTTTTATTACTTTCTCTACACGTACTATGTACATAGCGTATAGAGAAGGTATTGTAATGCATCCAAAATTCCATACCTAGATTTCATTGGAAATAACTGTTTTGAGACCCCCTGAATCCAAAAAAAGGCATTTTTAGAAAAACGTCCGTGTGTGTATGTGTGTGTGTCGTCTGTGGGCAGCATAGCTCAAAAACGAAAAGACCGTTAAAAACCAAACTTGGCATTTAGGTTTGGTATCTTCCATGGATGTGACACGAAGAACCCACAACTACCCTTTACATGGAAACAATTTCGAAAACGTTGTTTTTCTCAAAAATTGCTCTAACGATCTTGATTAAAATACCGTATATTAAAGATATTTACATCCCAAATAAAATGTATATCTTGAATTTTCTTGGAATATCCTCTGAAGACCCCTGGATGAATTTTGCCGAATTTTGCTTAGCTGCAAAACCGTAAGAGATAAGCAAAAACTTACTTGCTTAAAAATGTAGATCTCGTCAAAACACACAATTTATATCGTTAACGTTTTTGATGTGGGGATGATTGTATTAGATATCCCTTGTTTTGGTTTCAGTTTTAAAAGCTTATACTTTCCTCATACAGGAATTTGTCAACTCGTGTCCATACAAACAAAGGAACTTCAGTCACAGAGCAACCAGCTTTTGACTATTACTTTAACCTTTGGCACTCCATTATTTCCCTTCTACTTACATGGAAGCAAGTAATAAGACCATTTTTGCTAATTTTTTCTTGATTAGCATGAAGTAAATAGAAGAATAAGCTTTTTAACAATAATTTGTTGTAGAGATGTAGAGAAAGACATGTGAATGGAACACATCAGATTTTTATTAATAAAGTTTTGAACATCTCTTACAGTTTACCACTTACTCAAAGTCCTCCAGAACGTAGAGGACTTCAAAGGCTATTCGCAAAAAAATCCAATACAAACATTCTATTTGTCATAAAATATCTTAAACATACAACGTTTTAAGCAAAATCATTAGAACCATTTTAAAGCGAACTTATCAAAAACTGTTCCATGTAAAGGGTAGTTTTGAGTGAAGGGATGTTCTTGAAAATCTTCGTGCCTTATATTTGGAAATGCTGAATTTAAATATCAAGTTGATATTTAATGGCTTGCGTATTATGTTGTTCACAGACACACACGCGCGCGCGCGCATTTCTAAATATGATTTTTAAATTCAAGGTCTTCAAAACGTGCATTTACGGTGAAATCTCGGTACCAAATTTTTAGGTAAAAGTAACGCGTCCTTTGTACAGCAACTTTGTTTAGGCATTACATATCTTAAACCTAAGTTTAATGGTGCAGTTAAGTCGACAATGTAATTGAGCGGAGCCAATAGAATCATTGTATCTGAAAATCTCTCCATTTAAGGCTGCTGCAAGTCCTAAAGAAACAAAATTGCCCAACATAATCGAGGCTTTATTGAAGATAAAAAAAAAACGTAAATAAGCTCTGTACTATACCTCAGTTAACCTGAGTGATATCAGAGCAAATTCACTAAATATTTTACACCTTTACAGGCTTATTTGTATAAACATTTCTCCAGTTATGAAACAAATACAAGGTTATCTTTTGTGCATCTTTTTGTTATTTTAATAGGGATGTATCCGTCTGGAAAAAAACTCACCATAACAAAAATAATACCTATACAAATCTGGTGTTTTCCATTTACATGGCTTCTGTACGTCTCTAAAACAAATTATTGTTAAAAAGCTTATTCCTCTATTTACTTAATGCTAACCGAGAAAAAACATGGCAGTTTTATTACGTGCTTCCATATAAGTACATGGGAAATATGGGGGTACCATAGGTTAAAGTGATAGTCAAAAGCTGGTTGCTATGTGACTGAAGTTCCTTTGTTTGTATGGACACGAATTCCCGTATGAGTAAAGTATAAGTATTTTATAGCTAAAATCAATAACAAGGAATATCTAAAAAACCACCAACTCCAAGAAAAAAAGGTATATAACATAAATGGTGTGTTTTAACAAGCCTTACAGTTTCTATTAAGTAAGTTTTTGTCTATCTCTTACGGTTTACCAGTTATGCAAAATTCCGCAAAATTCATCCAGAATAAAGATGTCTTCAGATGCTATTCCCAGAAAGCTGAACCTATAAATTTTATTTGTCATGTAAATATCATTAATATAATTATTTTAGTCAAAATCGTTACAGAAATTTTCGAGAAAATCAAAATGTTCGAAATTTTTTCCATGTAAAGAATAGTTGAGGGAGGGGGATTTTCTTGAAAATCCTTGGAAGATATTGATCTTAAATACCAAGTTTGGTATTTTCATTTTTGAGCTATGCTGCCCACAGACAGATACACGCGCCGACATTTTTTCCATGTAAAGAGTAGTTGAGGGAGGGGGATTTTCTTGAAAATCCTTGGAAGATATTGATCTTAAATCCCAAGTTTGGTATTTTCATTTTTGAGCTATGCTGCCCGCAGACAGATACACGCGCGGACATTTTTCAAAAAACGTTTTTTTTTTATTTATTCAGGAGGTCTCAAAAACCTGTATTTAAGATGAAATCTCGGTATCGAATTTTTGGGTATAATGCAATACGTTCTCTGTACACTTTGTACATAGTACGTGTAGAGAAAGTAAAAAGCTGATGTTACATTTTCAGGTGTGCTGTTGAAGTTTCCAATGTGCATGACACCACTAACAGGACATCAAAACAAAAATCTGATGTGTTCCATTCACTGAGTTTCTCTATCTGTTCTGTAAACAAATCATTCTTACAAAAGTTTATTTCTTTATCTACATCATGCTAATCCACAAAAAATATTGCAGAAATGGTCTTATTACTGAGTGCCTACTAAGCAAAAGGGAAATAAGGGGATACACTAGGCGCAAGCGCAATAAAATGAAATGGCGTGTTATTTATGGACGTTCTTTAACTGCTGTGGTTCTCAGCGCCCCATTCTAAACTGGGCGTGAAAGACCGCTTAATTTTGAGGCATCTCTATCAGGCCTGAGGTTCTTTTATGTGTGGTAAATCTACAATACGGGAGCAACGACTTTACTTCCCTTCCGAAGGAAGCCATGCTAAGGATTTTTACACCTGAAAAAATCCATCCCCTTCCCCCGGGTTTGAACCCGCGACTATTTGAAGTTAGCATGGTTACACCACGGAGGGCGACGGGCTTAAACGATAATGAAATCTTTTAAAAGCTGATCGCTATGTGATCAATCGAAGTTTGGCTCGTTTTGCATTGCCAGCAAGACAAATGAAAGAAGATGACCCGTTTGAGAGGTTAACATAGCTTAAAATTGAAACCAATCACAAGGAATATTTCAGAACGGTCGCTCTACAACAAAAATGTATATGACAAAAAGCATGGCTTTTAGCGAGATTTACATTTTTTGTGTAGTTAAGTTTCTGTCTATTTCTTACGATTTAACAGTTATTCAAATTTCTGTGTAATTCATCCAAAATGAAC
The DNA here is from genome assembly GCA_030762935.1 of Hymenopus coronatus. Lineage (NCBI taxonomy): Eukaryota > Metazoa > Arthropoda > Insecta > Mantodea > Hymenopodidae > Hymenopus > Hymenopus coronatus. The sequence continues at coordinate 53,982,159 of CM060880.1, forward strand.
ATATCTTCAGAAGCTATTCCAGAAATCCTAAGCTACACACTTTATTTGTGATGTAAGTGTCTTTAATATATGTATTTAATCAAATTTATTAGAGTCATTTTTTAGGAAAACAAAATGTTCAAAAATTGTTCAATGTAAAGGGTAGTACGAGGTGGAGGATTTTCTTGAAAATCTTTGTGTCGTATACTTGGAATGTACTACACTGAAATACCAAGTTTGGTATTTAACGGTCTTTTAGTTTCCGAACTATGCTGACCACAGACACATACATACAAACGCATACTGACCTTTTTTCTAAAAATGGTATTTTTGGGCCCAGTGAGGCCTCAAAACATACATTTGCGACTAAATCTCGACATCAAATGTTTGGGTGGACTACAATACCTTCTTTGTACACTATGTATATAGTATATGTAGAGAAAGTGAAATGAACAAATGAAAATGAACTACCAGCTGGAGTAAGACTGGATACGCGAATTCGACAACGTAATCCTGAATCAACTTTGCGGAACGCTTGGTTTATATCGTGGGATTAAAGCGTTAAATCATTGCACGATTCTCTCTCAACCTAATAATGTTTAAATTTAATTTCTCAGGAGCGCCTGAAGATGGAATCAAATATTTATATATAGTTTGTTTGACCTAGGGTTTGTGGTTTAATATGCTATCTTTGCGGGCCAAACGCTCGTCCCTTTGGTTTCAATTAAGGGACTAGGCGTACCCTAGGGCTAAAACAGGGACTGCGGTCCACATGCCAACATTAAGGGCTATACACCAGACAGACCGGGCTATAAGGCGCCTTGGTTACCTAAGTAATTGGTAATTACTGCTAACAAGCTGTGCACAGCTTTCTCCGCAACTGCGTTCTTTGCGGCAGTGCAGCTTTCATCTATAGTGCAGTTAGCCAGTTGTAAGTAAAATGAGATATAGTGTCTGAAGAGTAAATATAAACGTTCAATTACTTTGCTGCTCCCCATTAAATGAACAATTTGATATATTTAGTTGTTCGTAAAGCGACGTATTTGTCCCCAGTTACCAAAGATGTAAGTGTTTTACTCCCAAGTTACAATTGAAATAGAAAGCACTCATAAAGCGCAATTTTAATTGTATTTGACTCTATTTGCTTTACAAAGTTGAGAACATTAAAAAATGATGCAACAAAAATACATCTTTACTTCTAAAAATCTGATGTGTTCCATTCACGTGACTTTCTCTATATCTCTGCAACAAAGTATTCTTAAAAAACTTATACTTCTATTTACTTCATGCTAATCAGAAAAAAAATAGCAGAAATAGCCTTATTACTTGCTTCCTTGTAAGTAAAAGCGAAATAAGGGAGTACCATAGGTTAAAGTGATAATCAAAAGCTGGCTGTTATGACACTGAAGTTCCTTTGTTTGTATGGACAGCAGTTGACAAATTCCTGTATGAGAAAAGTATAAGTTTTTCAAAGCAGAAACCAGAAACAAGGAATGTCTCCAAAACTGTGAACTCCACGAAAAAAATGTATATATCATAAATTGTGTGTTTTAACGAGCTCTACATGTTTCGTGTGGTACATTTTTGTCCATCTCTTACTGTTTAGCAGTTATTAAAAATTCCGTAAAATTCATCCAGAATAAAGTACTCTTCAGAGGCTATTCCCAGAAAATTCAAGATATACATTTTATTTGTCAGGTAAATAGCTTTAATATACGATATTTTAATCAATTCGAGCCATTTTTGAGAAATCAAAATTTTCGAAAAGGTTTCATGTAAAGGGTAGTTGGGGGTGGGGGATTTTTCTCAAAATCTTCGTGTCGCATCCCTGGAAGATACCAAACTTAAATACCAAGTTTGGTATTTTACCGACTTTTCGTGTTAGAGTTATCGTGTTCACAGACACACGGACACACACACGGACCTTTTTCTGAAAATGTTTTTTTTAGATAAAGGGGATCCTAAAACATATATTTCCGGTGAAATGTCGGTATCGAATTTTTGGGTGGAGTGCAATACCTTCTCTACACTATGTACATAGTAGGTATAGAGAAAGTAAAAATATATATGTGGCTGATGGTATGACATAATACAACCGTCAGGGGCAAAATAATATGTTGCCCTTCATCAACCCTACCTCCTTAATACACAAACTAACATAAAGAAACAGCGATGTACCCTCGTCGATAAGACATGGCTCATTCACAACCACAAAATGGAAATGGAGCTTCTAATTCCAGCAGGAGTGGGAGGAGCAATATTTTTGCTGCTCTTTGGGTGAAAATGTGAAATGTCTGTTGTGACATTACGAACGTTGTCACTAGCACCACAAACAATCACAGGCAAGACATCCTCAGATGTAAAAGAATATTGTACTACAAATCCTTGTCCATAAATGTAAAAAAAAGTTCTAATGTAACAGCATATATTATTAAGTTTCTTAGTCTAATGAAGAAGTGGATTATAAAGAACACGCTGTTTATAAGACTGAAACCGTAAAGGAATAATCATAACTAGAAACCAGTAAATAATATTACACATTTGACTTTCAGGATTACTGCCTCAAAATCGACAGAGCAACGTCAAGTTTAAAGTTCAGCTAACACGTCGGCTGCGGAAAAGAAAACGAAAATGTGAAGCAGTTACACACTGAGGTTGCGAATTTAAAAACAACGAGAGATTGTGCAAATCAAAAGCAGATCGCGATTTGCAGATGAAAACTTATGTGCTTTGTTTTATGTCAATACTTGTAAATTAGATGCATACGAAAAAGTTTCGTTCCGATTTAAAAGAAGAAGAATATTAAAAATTAATGTAAAATCCCTCTCAGTCAGTATAAATACATTAAGCAATTTGACCGCTATTGAAGTTAAACAAATCCTCTCATTCGGACTGTGCGTCACGTGCATACCAGGCTGCGTTCCCTGACGTCACTATTCCTGCAATCGCGATGACAAATTTCCAACTCCTGCACTAAAACATGTTGTTTATGGAAGTGCTCCAAAGTTTATGGGACAGTATAGTGATAGAAACATAAAAAACGTGGGAAAAGTTTGAAGTACTTGTTCCAGCTGGACTGATATTGAGAACTACAGAAATAACGTTATCTATGATCACCATTTCGTAGTCAAATCCAAACATATCAAATCACCTTCGCTTGACTTTTGATCTCACGAGAATAATGAAAGACAAGTTATGTGACTCAATTTTGATGAGCGACTTTTACTGCATTATATAAGAGGGCCTTTTTTTTTTTTTTTTTTTTTTTTTTTCCCAACCTCCGATGGGCTATAAATAAACGACAAGTTCATAGAAAACAATTTATTTATTATTAAATGTTTTGTACACAAATGATTACTTTTCAACATAATCAGCGAAAAGATTCAAACATTTATCGTACCTGTGCACAAGCTTTGCAATACCCGCTTCAAAACATGTTGCCGCCAATGATATCAAATGAGCTTTACGTTGGTTTGAAGATCTTCGTACTTTTCGACGCTTGCGGAGAGCCATTCAAAACAAACGAAGAGGAATACTGACTTCAGGAATTGTGTTGATCCATGACAACGCTCGTCCACACACTTCTGGTACAACCCATCGGCTCCTTGAACAATTTCAGTGGGACATTTTCGATCATTCGCCGTACAGTCCTGACCTGGCACCCAGCGACTTTAACCTTTTCCCTGAACTGAAGACGTGACTAGCAGGGCAGTACTTTCAAACCAACGAAGCTCTTCAAAACAACGTCAATGTTCATTTGAAATCGTTGGCGGCAACATTTTTTGAAGCAGGTATTCATAGCTTGTGCACAGGTACGATAAATGCCTCAATATTTTCGGTGATTACGATGAAAAGTAACCATAAGTGTACACAACCTTAGTAACAAAATAACTGTTTTCACGAACTTGTCTTTTATTTATAGCCTATCGGAGGTTGAAAAAAACGGCTCTCGTATATCTCGAGCATTTTACGTTCTATTATGAATGGAGTTAGCAATATTAGCGTTGAAAGGATATCGACCTGAGCCAGTGTTATTGATGCACGCCTGTACACCCCTGAGCCATGTGAAGAGGCAGCGTTTGTCATAACTCTCCATGTCCTGCAGAGATTTCACACCCCAACTACCACTCAACATCGATCCAACATGCTCTCTTCCGCAAATTATGACACCTCTCTATGGACTCGTTCAGCCAGACCGGATTAGTGCCAGAATTAATGATCTTTACGTAGCGAAGTCTGCCGGCTTAGGTCGTCCAGGCGTCTCATCCTCAAAGTAGCAACAATGAAGAGAAGATGAACGAGATTAAAATCACGGCAAGTTAATGAACCCGTAAACGAGCCGGAAACACGGGACGCTTGAAACTCCATTTGATGTATATTTGGGAGCTTTACCATTCTGCATTTTAAACTCTTTGAGATGTTTCAATACTGCCTCTCTTTTAAGTAATAAGTGGTATTGAATGCTGTCCCTTTAAGCAACTTTTGAACAACTTGAAATATATTTATCACTCAAATGGGTAAAATACTGGGTAAAACTGTAAACAAACTGACATAGAATAACAAATTATAAAAATTTTTGGTAATTAACCGTTCTTTCCACTCAAGCAGGATTGGATCGATTGACTGATTTCTTACTATTGTTTTACTTAATAGTTGGTTAAACTATGAAGTCTTTAGACTCTTTAAGTCGCCTCTGGAGTGACATCACAAAATAATCAGAGAACTCTTTATGATTTACTGGAAAAAATCTGATGTGTACCATTCACATGAATTTCTCTGCAACAAATTGTTCTTAAAAAGCTTATACTTCTATTTACTTCATGCTTATAAAAAAAATTAGCAGAAACAGTCTTATTCCTTGCTTCCTTGTAAGCAGAAGCGAAATATGTGACTACCATAGGTTAAAGTGATGGTTGCTATCTCACTGAAGTTCCTTTGTTTGTATGGACAGGAGCTGACAAATTCCTGTATGAGAAAAGTATAAGTTTTTCAAAGCAGAAACCAAAAACAAGGAATGTCTCAAAATTGATGAACTCCATGAAAAAAAATGTATATAACATAAATTGTGTGTTTTAACGTTTGGTATTTTACCGACTTTTCGTTTTTGAGTTGTCGTGTTCACAGGCACACGGATACACACACACACATACACACGGACCTTTTTCCGAAAATGCGTTTTTTAGTTAAAGGGGGCCCTAAAACATATATTTCCGGTGAAATCTCGGTATCAAATTTTTGGGTGGAGTGCAATACCTTCTCTATACACTATGCACATAGTGCGTATAGAGAAAGTAAAAATCTGATGTATACCATTCACATGACTTTCTCTACATCTCTGCAACAATTTATTCTTAAAAAGCTTATACTCCTATTTACTTCATGCTAATCAGAAAACATTAGCAAAAATAGGGTTATTACTTGCTTCCTTGTATGTAGAAGCGAAATAATGGAGTACCAAAAGTTAAAGTGATAATCAAAAGCTGGTTGCTGTGTCACTGAAGTTCCTTTGTTTGTATAGACAGCAGTTGAAAATTCCTGTATGAAAAAAGTATAAGATTTTCATACCAAAAACCAAAAACAAGGAATGTCTCAAAAACGATCCACTCCACGAAAAAAATGTATATAACATAAATTGTGTGTTTTAACGTGCTCTACATTTTTTGTGTAGTAAGTTTTGTCCATCTCTTACGGTTAAGCAGTTATTCAAAATTCCGTAAAATTCATCCAGAATAAAGTACTCTTCAGAGACTATTCCCAGAAAATTCGAAATATACATTTTATTTGTCAGGTAAATAGCTTTGATATACATATTTTAATCAAAATCGTTAGAGCCATTTTTGAGAAAAATCAAAATTTTCGAAAAAAGTTCCATATAAAGGGTACTTGGGGATGGGGGGATTTTTCTCAAAATCTTCGTGTGGCATCTCTGGAAGATAGCAAACTTAAATATTAAGTTTGGTATTTTACCAATTTTTTGTTTTTGAGTTATCGTGTTCACAGGCACACGGATACACGCACACACACGGGCCTTTTTCCGAAAATGCTTTTTTAGTTAAAGGGGGCCCTAAAACATATATTTCCGATGAAATCTCGGTAGCGAATTTTTGGATGGAGTGCAATACCTTCTCTGTACACTATGTACATGGTGCGTATAGAGAAAGTAAAAATGAGATGCAATGTTGTCATGGTAGCGCAGTTGGTTCGAACCGCCGGACGGATACCGAGACGGATATCTAGTGGTTCAAATCCCGAAAATGGCATTGATTTTTCAGTCTTATTCTACCTTTCTATAAAAAGTTTTGTTTCTTAAGGAACAAGTTTTATTTCGCAAACAATAAATATTTGTAAACACTAAAGACGCATCCCCAGGGCACGGAACGCACCCACGGCATCGCATTAAGGAAGCTGTTGAAAATAGGGTACATGGTGAATCTATATTAACAGAACGCTGAAGTCACATTTACAATGAGATGCAAGCGCAGACGTAATGCAGCATAAGCGCTAACGCGAGGGAAGACCATTGATAATGCAGTCGTAAGGTAACGCAAGAAGTTGGCACGGTTTTCTAGATCAGTAAATTGCACACATGCGGATAACTTCCAAGCGCTTCGCAAATTTCAAATTAAAAAACATAAGCTGCAATCCCATGTACAAAAATTCACTCAACCTTTTCAAATGAATAGGTTATAAAAATTACATACTAATGACTGAAACTAATAATAAGTGTTTATCCAAAAATATTGAAAACGATGCAAACAAAGAGACTGTAGAAAGTGATAAAGCTACACGTTTAATGAACCGTGAATTATTATTTTGCACCTTACGATTTATGATAGCCAAGAAATCTAGACGCAGATGGTGGGTACGTCCATTAGAACAAAGGATTGCAAGGTGACTGCCATAAGGTCTTGAAGGAAATGATAGTTGGCGTGGCACTGTCCACTGCAGGTCATGTAAAATCTCGCAATGCGATCGTCTGTTGTTGGACACCAGGCAATACATAAAGAAATGATTGCAGAATTCTTTCTCTATGTATGCAACGCAAGGATAAAGTTTGGAGTTTGCAAACTCTTGCATTGCATAGAGTGTTACGTGTGTCTACGTGAATGATTACATTAAATGACATGGGTGCAAAGTCTTGCGCTCATGTTGCGTCTGCGATTACATCTCATTGCGAATGGGGTATTACAACTCCTAGGGTACGATACTTAAGCTGACCTAAGAGAAATCACAACACCCGGTGTAGAACGTTTACACGTCATTCAAGGTCACGTCGAATATTTGTATAACTTTGCAAATCGAAAGTAAGTTCACCATCGGTCAGGTGAGTAGTATGCTGAGATACTTACAGAGTGGATCCTAGGCCATTAGGACAGAATAAAGGGCTCAAGATATGGGCAGGAATAAAACCAAGAATTCGCATTGTCACCGGAGCTTGCATACCTTCCCGAGTGCTGCACGCAAACTAGACGAGTGCTCACCCTCTAAGTTAGGTCACCCTGCACCACTCACATTCCCGGATCGCTATAGTATGCTTTTTACCGTTCCTAATTACAAAATAGTCTAACACCAACATCCCAAATGTTGAATGAGCGGAAACAATTGGTAATTCTTTTGTTTCATGTTAGACTCGAGCAAATATAGGTATTACAATTAATTGTACAAGTTCATAAGAGTAGGATAGGTAGAGTCAGACTGAAAAAGTCAAGGTCATAGCCGGGATTTGAACCACTGATCTCCCGATCTCTAGCCGGTTGCTCTGCCCCTGAGCTACCATGGCAACATACCGGCATAGCATTGACTTTCTCAACTGACTCGCATGTTTAAACCACAAGGTGATCTCAAATTATTTTGAGATGACAACCCCAATGGTGACTTACAATGTTACAAGTACTTAAGTCCAAGGATTCATAGTATGGCCAACTATTATGGTGAATTGGTATTGGATTAATTGTTTTTTCACACAAGTCGTGTGTTGGACAGGAGTTGGCTAAGTAGAGTCAGACTGAAAAATTCAATCCGTGGTTCAAATCCCGGCTATGGCATTGCATTTTTCAGTCTGACTCTACCTATCCAACTCCTGTCCTACACACGGCTTGTGTGTAAAAACAATTAATCCAATTCATAACAGTATATTTTCACCAATATTGGAACACATTGGATTATATCACCAGCACATAAAAGAGGGCAGTTTGAAGTTTATATCGATTTCACTTGTCACTTGGCCCAAAATGCAGGTGTTTTATTCGAGAAAATGGGTGCATTAATAAAATCGATCATAGTTGGTGTGTGCTTGAATGTTCTCGGGTACTATACAATGTTACCACCATACAACGGGTGTTTACAGACAACTTGGACAATACCTCCCCTCCCCGGGTCGCCATTCCGGACGAAGAGGAACAGGAGTTCATTTCCCAAAAATATTAAGCAACTCCAAGTTGGCATAGCGACGACCGGAGTTGGGTCCCCACAACAGCACATTATGCACATGACCATCCCGCTCAGTAGATATCGCAGAGATTTCCTCCTATGGGGTTCCGTCAAAGACAATATCTACATCCGTCAGTTTCAAGCGATGTTGCCAGAATTGAGAAAATGCATTGATGCAATCCACGACGTCTCACAAGACAGGCTTGAGTGAATTTGGTGAGAATGGAATCACAACCCGAACATGTGTTATATTACAGCTGAAGTTCACAACGAAGATCAGTAAAAGTGTTTCCAATGATAATGTGATCACGTAGTTGTATTTAGTCTGGATGAAAATGTTCTTATATTTTGTGAGAGCAGTATACAAAATGCAGCTAACCTTTAATTTATTTTACTTAATGATTGAATAACAAGTCAGGATTGAAATCAAAGAGTTACATGAAGCGTCAAGTGATTAACGAACCTTTTGCCTTAGAAACATCACTATCACATCGATCGATTACTCCGGCCGTTCTAGACATAGAGTTACATCCAAGCGCATCCACTGTTAATTCCTAATTAGAAAATCCAGCTGATCTTAAATATTATTAAATGCAGTAGCCTTTTGCAAGGGCCTAACTCCCTTCGGTATCTTCCTTGTGAAAACTGCACCTTTGAGCAAGAAATACTTTCGTAGTACGCCAAAGAAAATTGCTTTCTGGGGTGTAAAAATGTAAAGACATAGTTGAGGTCCAGGATAGTTAAACACCTTTAGACCAATCTATAAGCAAAGTTATTTAAAGACAATTAAAATGTACATAACTTTGAAAAGAAGACATTGAAAGACTAGACAGAGAGATACTAGTTAGAACAAAGATTGAAAATTATGGATGTGCAAGTATCCTTTTCAGTCGCTAACCACAAGGACAGAGAAATGCTGACTGATCCCGTCTTAAACCAGAACAGGCATGGATGTATATGAACATGAATTGTACAGGCCATCGTATCCCTACGAGCAATCCGAAGAAATTAATTCTCAATAAGAACTTAGGTCGCTCCTTAAGACTGTTGTATTTCAAGGCAAGATTACCCCACGTGAGAAGCAAGTTCTAACTGGTGTTCATCGGAGTCAGAAGGCTTTGCGTTTTACAGTCTTCCCAAGTCGAATGTAACGACATAATGATTCTGGCTTATTAAATAGTATAGTTCATAATTACCGTCTAAGTAGTCAAAAGAAGGAAAATGTTTTCGTTTCGAATTCTTAACGGAAAAAGGTTTGCTCATCCCACGCATGCGCTGCAGATCAGTGAATGTATTAGACGGCAAGACCTAAACAGCAGTTAGAATTAAATAAGACACTCAGCATTGAACTTACGTTATGGAAAGTGGGATTAATGAAGAAACTCGTCTAGTGACTCACAAACCAGGTCCCATTTAGTAACCTTTCTTATCGTTTTGAAGCTACTCTGTCCAACACTACAGCTTTTGGCTGTAAAATTTCCCCCTTCTAAACAATAGACAATGAACATCAAGGATGCGGCATGAACCTGTTGTAGTGTCACTTTATATAATTAATTTTGAGGATTGGGGCAATTTATATTGGTTTCTTCCGCCATAGAGGCGGGAAATGCAACCCTTTTTAGTGTGACTACTAGCGTCGTGTTCGGTTCATGTTTGTCATGTGTGGCCACTACTGAAGTTTGGTTCTCAGAGGCGAGGCGAGCTACGTTCATTCGAACATTCCCCCCTGTATGCGGGGAATAAATTATTATGCTGTCTCCATATATTTTATGTATATATTATATCTATTATATACATATATATATATATATATATATATATATATATATATAAAAGCTAAAAATTTCAGTTCTGGGCTTCACAAAGATATATAAACACAGCATGTTAATGCATTACATTTATGAAAAATAACCACCTAATGAACCCTGAAATAATGACGAAGCAAACGCCGAGTCGTTATAACACATAACATAAACATCTTAAAACTATTAAAAACAAATCCCTCGTTTCTAAGTGTCACATCTAAAGAGAAATAACTAGTGCCGAGACGCTGCCTCAAATGGGAACGAATTATAAAATAATATCACAATGTTATGAATTGATACAAATATCGCTGCCTGTTAGTACTTAAGGGCTTGCTTAGCTCTAAATAAATTACATTGCTTGGAACGTCAGTAAACCAAGCAAGGTCATCCATTCTAGTCAGCAAACGTCGCTTGCCTCTTCGAACGAATTTGACCGCACTCGGGCATTTTAGATTACACGCTCCACTAATGCGCTTTGATGGTTGCATTTGCAGCAAGACTCGCGTTTGCATCTCAAATTCGAGCTTTGCACGTCACGAGTAACTACCTCACGGGTAGCCGAGGTTAAGGCAGGGACGGGTGAGTGGAAGGTCTGCGGTTCAAATCCCCCCTGTCTGACATTTTTGCAGGTTTTCCTCAGTCCTCAAAACTGGCAAATGTCACATATTTCCTTCCTAAATGTTCTTTTAAAATTATAGGTAATTTAGTTTAATGTATATCCAGTGTTGCCATCAGTAGTAAGAGTGAGCGTTAAACACTATTATAAAAAAAAAATGTGACTGATTTATAATATACCATTTTTACTTTCTCTAGCACATACAATGTACATAGTAGCTGGAGAGGGCCTCGTATTCCATCCAAAAAATCGATCTCGAGATTTCACCGGAAATATATGTTTTGGGGTCCCCTGAGTCCGAAAAAATCATTTTTTAGAAAAAGGTCCGTGTGTGTATGGACAGCATAGCTCAAAAACGAAAAGACTGTTGAATACAAAGTTTAGTAATTAGGTTTATTATATTTCAAAGATGCGACAAGTAAGATTTTTAAGAAAATCCCATTAAACTATCCTTTATTTGCAAAAAAAAAATATTTACATCTCAAATCAAATGTAGTATTTGAATTTAGCCTCTAAAGACCTCTTTGTTCTGGATGAATTTTGTAGAATTTTGCATGATGGTTAAACTGTAAGAAATAGACAAAAATTTAATGCACAAAAATGTAGATCTCCTTAAAATACATTTTAAATACATTTTTTGTAGAGTTGACCGTTTTTGAGATGTTCTTGTTATTGGTTTCAATTTTCAACTGCCTAACTTTTCTCAAACGTGAACGTGCAAAGGAAACCGAAACTTAATTGTTTCACATAACGAACAGCTTTTAAAAGATTTGATTTTCGCTATAGCTTAATGTATTCCCTTATTTCTCTTCTACTTACAAGGGGGCATGTAATAAACCAATTCTGCTAATGTTTATCTCGATTAGAATGATGTAATTAAAAATCTTTTGTTCGAATAGTTTGTATATGAAACAGCTAGAGAAAGTTATGCGAATGAAACACATGTGCTCGTCATACGTTTTATAAGGGCCGCGCCGTGACCATTCGCCTCTCATCAAGGCGGTTGGTTCCCAGGCGACTGTATGTGGTGCACAAAGTGGAGGAGGAAGGCCTTTCTCCGGTTTCCCCCGCCATCGCATCTTCATTCCATGTACCATCAGTATCATCGCCTGCGGTGCCTATGTAGTAGAAGCGGGTGTTAAACTGCATAAAAAAAAGTTTATAATACAAAATATAATGTTCAAATGGGACTTTATGCATTGTTCAGTGTAAATAATGGCAATGAATTACTGTAAAAACCATAATCTTACACTCCGGGTTTATAAACATACAAAGAGAGAAAGAATAAACAAATCCCAGGCTCTAAACTTCTTTCCAGTATTAATATGTCTTATTAATGGTTCTAAACTTTAACTTTCTCTAGCCCGCATGTACATCCATCCAAAAATTCGATGTCGAGATTTCACCGGAAATATATGTTTTGGGGTCCCCCGAGTCCGAAAAAAAAACATATTAGGAGAAGGTTCGTGTGTGTGCGTGCGTGCGTGTGTGTGGGGGGGACAGCATAGCTCTAAAACGAAAAGACCGTTAAATAAAAAAGTTGGTATTTAGGTTTGGCATCTTCCAAGAATGCGACACAAAGAGTTTCTTAAAAAAAAATCCCTCCACCACAAACTACCCTTTAAATGGAATAAGGTTCGAATTTTGATTTTATCAAAAATGGCTCTAATGATTTTGATTAAAATCCCGTATATTTTCTGGGAATAACCTTAAGCAAAATTCATCCAGAATAAAGAGGACTTTAGAGGCTATTATCAGAAAATTCAAGAAATACATTTCATTTGGGATATAAATATCTTTAATATACGGGATTTTAAGTAAAATCGTTAGAGCTATTTTTGAGAAAATAAAATTTTCGAACATTTTTCTATGAAAAGGGTAGTTTGCGGTGGGGGATTTTCTTGAAAATCTTGGCTCGCATCCTTGGAAGATACCAAGCCCAAATACCAAGTTTTCTATTTAACAGTCTTATAGTTTTTGAGCTATCCTGTCTAAATATACGCACACATAGACCTTTTTCTAAAAATAGTTTTTTCGGACTAAGGGGACCCCAAAAACATATATTTCCGATGAAATCTCAATATCGAATGTTTGGATAGAATACAACACCTTCTCTATCGACTATGTACATGCGGGCAAAAACAAAACAGGGAAACGGGAGCAGTAATCTCACTAGTCGTGAACGGACAGTGAGTGTACTGACCCTGCCTACTGTCTCTTGTGCTATCAATCCTCGTAGCCCTCATAACTTGCAATACCGCAAACACACCCTCTGCGCTCTCGTTACTAACTAATGAGCTTAGCCTACAAGCAGAACTGACGGAGGTGAGACTGAATAGTTTTCAAATTAGTTTTTAAAAAATCGGATGTATCCCATTCAAATTACTTTCTCTAGCTGTTATGTAAACAAACTATTCTTACAAAGGATTCTTCTTCTATCTTATTCATGGTAATCAAAATAAACAGAAATTGACTTATTATTTAGTTCCTTATAAGTAGAAGGGAATTAATGGAATATCTAGGCTAAATCGACTGTGAAATCTCTTATAAGTTGTCGTTATTAGAATGTCATTGAAATTCGAGCTCTTTCCATTGTGAGTAAAACAAAGAGATATAAAACGAATGACTAGTTCCTGTCTGAGAAAAGCATAAGAATTTTAAAATTGGAACTGGCAACAGGGAATATTTCAGAAATGGTTAACTCTACAAAAGAAGTGCAATAGTCACAAATGACGAGATCCACATGATTTGTGTGGTGGTCTATCTCTTAGGGTATACCAATTATGAAAAAAAGCCATTCTTAGGGACTATTCCTAAGAAATTGAGAATATACATTTTAATTGTCATGTAAGAATCTGTAATATACGGCATTTTTATCAAAATCGCAATACAATCTTTTTCTTGAAAATAAAAAAAAAATCGAAACTGTTTTTTGTTTGGGTTGGTGGGATTTTCCTGAAATTTTTCGTGTGGAGTTCTGAATTTAAACACCAAAATTGATATTTAACCGACGTTTCGTTTTAAAGTTATGCTGTCCATAGACACACGCACACACACACACGCACACACACACACACACACACACACACACACACACTTCACAGCATCTTTTGATATTTTTTTTTAAATTGAGGGACCCTCAGTAAAATCTCTGTAATCCCTACTATGTACTTTGTACATACGTGCACGTAACATAATTTGGGTGGAATTCATCATTGCAGCTCTGTTTGGGAGTGATGCTACATATGCATTATTTGTGAACGCTTTTATTCTCTTTGCTAAGTAACAATGTCGAATACCAAAGCAGATAATTGTTCAGAGTTTGAAGTTTTGTTTATTTGCAAGTGTATTGCCCTTTATAAAATTATCTGAATATGTGGAAAGCACAGCAAGCAATTTTGCTGCTATTTTCATGTGCACCCAGAGGCAGCACACTTCTCATGTGCTACTTTAATCCTAGCAGAGCACAAGCGATTAAGCAGTGAACTGTGATATATGGCATGGCTACTAGCGGGAATGCCCAGTGAAAACTGTGCTCTGGCATGCAATCACATCTCCAACTGCTACATTTCTCATACATTTGCGATCTTCCCATTCTTTATTCTTGATGCGGAAGTTTGATGATGGAATAGTAATTTAAAGGTTTGGGAGTAACGATCATGATTACGTCCAGCCGATTGGTTTTCCTACCCCTCCCCTCCCCACCCGCAATTCATCAACACAATTGAATCAGACCCGCTCAGCAATTCTCTCTGTGTGATAATCGTATTGGGAAAACTAATGGAGGTACCCCTTTGGTAGCCTAAACTCAACAGAAGTCCTCGTGAATGCTTTCAGGTTGCACGTGAGACTTCCATGTGATTTATGTAGCAGAAAGGGCCGTCCTATCGCTTTTACCAGCTTACACAGGCTCCATGTAATGTTTCTTGCAAATGGACAATAATCCCAACTAAAGTTATATAGACATCGACTTCAACTGCAGAGGATAAACTGTCTTCAGTAACATTACGATTGCTGATAGTTTTCCGGTAATGTGATGACGTTAAAGAATGCTTGTTTGTCGTCTCGAGACCGAAGGCCAAGAGTATGCCATTAATTTGAAACCGCAATTTAATTACATATTCAGAGTGTCCCAGAATTCAACCGCACAAATTGGCAGAATTGTAGAGGGGTCCAGGATAACTTTTACTACCGCTACTCGTACTACGTACATACTGTATGGAGAAGGTATTGCAATGCAACTAACATTCGATACCGAGAAATTCGGAAATACATGTTTTGTATCCCTCTGAAACAAAAAAAAAAAAAAAAACACATTTTTTGCAAAAAGGCCCGTGTGTGTCTGTGGACTGTATAGCTCAAGAACGAAAAGGCCATGAATATCAAACTTGGTATTTAAGTTTGGTATCTTCCAAGGATGCGACACCAAGTTTTTCAAGAAAACCCTCACCCCCAATTACCCTTTACATGGGAAAATGTTCGAAAATTTTGATTTTCTCAAAAATGACTGTAACGATTTTGATTAAAATATCGAATATTTACCTGACAAATAAAATCTACATCTTGAATTTTCTGAGAATGGCTTCTAAAGACCTGTTTAATCTGGATGAATTTTGCTTAATTTGGCTTAAGTAGTAAACCGTAAGAGATAGCCAAAAACTTACTTTACAAAAAATGCAGATCTTGTTAAAATACACAAGTTATGTCACATACATTTTTTTTCGTGGAACTTACTGTTTTCGAGGTATTCCTTGTTATTTGTTTCAATTGTGAAGTATTTATACTTTTCTGAGACGGAAGCTTTTCTTTTGTCCTACTCCTGGCCAAACAAAGAAACGATTTGCGATAACAATCGCATAACGACTGATTTTAAATAATTTGACTATCACTTTAGCCTGGTGCATTTCCTTAGTTCCATTCTACTTATAAGGAACTAAGCAATAAAATTCTGCTAATGTTCATCTCAATTAGCATGGTGTAGAAAGAAGAATTATCTTTTGTAACAAGTTTGTTTGTAGAGTAGCTAGAGAAAATCATTTGAGTGTAACGCAACAGATTTTTTAGATACGAAACCTATGAGCTGTGGCTTCTAAACACTTTGCTACAGCAAAGCAGGTGTTAAGGGTTAGCACGCCACTGATAAAACTGCACCGCGGACCGAAACTTCAACACCCGATTTCAGGGAGCTTAGATATAGTGGCATTATGCCGTGCTAAAGTTAGCGTGTGCGCAATCGGGATAAGATGTTGAGAGAGCTGAAGGTTCAACTCTCCGTATGTAGTCTAGTGGTGGGAAAAGTTGTTCTTTTTGCGAAACAATTTAGTCTGTTTCTATTGCGACTTCCAAACAGCTTCGAAATAACAGTTTCCTGCAACAGAAATTAGCTAAACTGTTGCGCCGCATTGATCAGGTGCCAAACTGCTGTAGACATGTTGTATATTATCAAATACTATTGACACAAATACAGTCCATCAATAAAATCACGATGTACCATGCAGCCAGGTACACTGAAGAAGGAATCATCAAATTACGGCAGCAAAGCATTGTTCCGCGTTAACGAGACGGAATGAGTTTGATTAGTACATTCGAATTTCGCGGACAATATCAGACCACACGCTACAACGCTCAAAGCTGTACTTTGCGGTAAACTTTAGAAGCAATAACAACCCCAACTCTCATCCGCCGTCCTGCAAACACCACAATCCCGTCAGTACGTGGTTACTGGGACACGTCTAACACACCTCGGGCTGCCCTCAGCCTGCCAACTGCTCTGGTCTGGTTGCGGTAAACTTTAGAAGCAATAACAACCCCAACTCTCATCCGCCGTCCTGCAAACACCACAATCCCGTCAGTACGTGGTTACTGGGACACGTCTAACACACCTCGGGCTGCCCTCAGCCTGCCAACTGCTCTGGTCTGGTTGCGGTAAACTTTAGAAGCAATAACAACCCCAACTCTCATCCGCCGTCCTGCAAACCCCACAATCCCGTCAGTACGTGGTTACTGGGACACGTCTAACACACCTCGGGCTGCCCTCAGCCTGCCAACTGCTCTGGTCTGGTTGCGGTAAACTTTGGAAGCAATAACAACCCCAACTCTCATCCGCCGTCCTGCAAACCCCACAATCCCGTCAGTACGTGGTTACTGGGACACGTCTAACACACCTCGGGCTGCCCTCAGCCTGCCAACTGCTCTGGTCTGGTTGCGGTAAACTTTGGAAGCAATAACAACCCCAACTCTCATCCGCCGTCCTGCATACCCCACAATCCCGTCAGTACGTGGTTACTGGGACACGTCTAACACACCTCGGGCTGCCCTCAGCCTGCCAACTGCGGTAAACTTTAGAAGCAATAACAACCCCAACTCTCATCCGCCGTCCTGCAAACACCACAATCCCGTCAGTACGTGGTTACTGGGACACGTCTAACACACCTCGGGCTGCCCTCAGCCTGCCAACTGCGGTAAACTTTAGAAGCAATAACAACCCCAACTCTCATCCGCCGTCCTGCAAACACCACAATCCCGTCAGTACGTGGTTACTGGGACACGTCTAACACACCTCGGGCTGCCCTCAGCCTGCCAACTGCGGTAAACTTTGGAAGCAATAACAACCCCAACTCTCATCCGCCGTCCTGCAAACCCCACAATCCCGTCAGTACGTGGTTACTGGGACACGTCTAACACACCTCGGGCTGCCCTCAGCCTGCCAACTGCGGTAAACTTTGGAAGCAATAACAACCCCAACTCTCATCCGCCGTCCTGCAAACCCCACAATCCCGTCAGTACGTGGTTACTGGGACACGTCTAACACACCTCGGGCTGCCCTCAGCCTGCCAACTGCGGTAAACTTTGGAAGCAATAACAAAATATTTACGCTACTGGAACACAACAACTGTTGCAAAAAGTAAAATAATTACTCAGGTGTAGTGGTGGGAAAATTGTTCTTTTTGTGACACAGTTTAATCTGTTTTTGTTGCAGCCACGAAACTGTTTCGAAATAACAGTTTCCTGCAACAGAACTTCCCTAACTGTTTCGCCGCATTGATCAGCTGCAAAACTGTTACATACATGTTGTGTAGCACCAAATACTATTGAGATAAATGCAGCCCATCGATAAAATCATAGTACGCCATTCATTAGGTGCACTGAAGAGGAAATTATCAAATCCCGGAAGCATTTTGCGTGCTAACGAGAGGGAATGATTTTGTTTAGTATATTCGAATTTCGCTATAAACACGCTACAAAGTTCAAAGCTGCACCTTGCGGTAAGCTTTGGAAGCAATAACAAAATATTTACGCTACTGGAACACAACGACACGTAGTAACTGTTGCAAAAAGTGAAACAATTACTCAAAAGTTGCTGTTATTTTTGCATGGGTATGTTGCGGGGAAGCGATACATGAAAGAATAGCACAATGCACGCAATTGTTTTATGAAACAGCTTTAGCGGTGAACTTGTTTCAAATAGTTGTTGTGTTGGTGAAACTGATTCAAAATAATTGTTATGTTATTTTTCTCTCATCACTAGTATGTACCTACTTTATGTTTATGTTGTCGCCTTTGTTTGTATTCTATAGAATCCGTTCTTATTTTGCTGCGCTACACAGGAGACTTTGTTATACTGGAAATAGAATAAAACAATGCGCGATTAGCATATTATAGGTACAACGGATAACATTTTTTTGAACACCTGAACGACTACACTTTTCCATACATACCCTTGAAGGAGTTTTTAAAAAACATTATATCACACTTTGGTGTTTATGTACGTACACATTACAATTATTGAAATCACGGCTCACAATGCACGAATAAATATTATCATTGTGTCGAATGAACTTCAAATGAAATAAAAATGAACAACTATCTCTGTAGCAGAACAGAACCTACATAAAACTAATTAAGAACTATATACTAGTCAGGAGTGTGCATTCTATCTTTGAAAGCCAAATAGAAAGAGACTTGAGAAATAATACATATCCGAAGTACAAAATACAACAGGTCACCAGAAGAACTGTTCAATGTGACGACCTGGAACATCCCTGCAGAGATTGCAGCTACGAAGAAAAGAACCTCGCACCCTGTAAAAAATTCCAAAAGTGTTGTAAACCTCATCATAAACATCAGAAGTTCGTGTCAGTACTTCTTCATCTGATTCAACAGGAATCTGGTAAATGAGGCTCTTCAGCATGCGTAATGGTACACGTACTATGTACATAGTGTATAGAGAAGGTATTGCACTTTCACCGGAAATATATGTTTTAGGGTCCCCTGTATCCAAAAAAAGTATTTTTAGAGAAAGGTTCGTGTGTGTCCGTGTGTCCATGAACACGATAACTCAAAAACGAAAAGTCAGTAAAATACCAAACTTGGTATTTAAGTTTAGTATCTTCCGGAATATGACACGAGATTCAGAGAAAACTCCCCCCACCCCAAACTACCCTTTACATGGACTTTTTTCGAAAATTCTGATTTTCTCAAAAAAGCCTCTAACGATTTTGATTAAAATATCATATATTAAAGATATTTATCTAAAATATACATAGAATGTATATCTTGAATTTTCCAGAAATAGCCTCTGAAGACTACTTTTTTCTGGACGAATTTTACGTAATTTTGCATAACTACTAAATCATAAGAGATGGAGAAAAACTTACTACACAAAAAAATGTAGAGCACGTTAAAACACACCGTTTATGTTATATATTTTTTTTTTTCGTGGAGTTGATCGTTTTTGAGTTATTCTTTTTCTCATACAGGAATTTGTCAACTCCTGTCCATACAAACAAAGGAACTTCAGTCACATAGCAACCAGCTTTTGACTATCACTTTAACCTTTGGCACTCTCTTATTTCGCTTCTACTTACAAGGAAGCAAGTAATAAGACTATTTCTGCTAATTTTTTGAGGATTACCGTGCAATAAATAGAAGCTTAAGCTTTTTAACAATAATTTTTTGCAGAGATGTAGAGAAAGTCATGTGAATGGAATACATCAGATTTTTTTTTACATATAATGTGTATACTTTTACAACATGAACACAACGTTTGGCAATTCCTTGTTCTCACAGTAGTCACGTGTAGGCGCTAGACATGATTTTCAGAAGCACACACAGAAGCAGTAGTTCAAGTAGTTAAAATGACAAAATACCTACATACAGAAAAAATGTAAGTACTACTGTTGGAATCCTAGCAATACTCCACCACTAAAATTATAATTCAGTTACTACGTTTCAAAGCACCATTACATTAATGTTTTCAACAAACCTGTTGTTTTGTTGCATATTCTACGCAGGTTCCTTGTCAGTCGCTGCATTTAATATTGCACGCTACGTAAATATCATCCACAATCTTTTTCAAAGTAGTTTGTACTGGAAGGTTTATCGTTTTGGTTCCAAGAATGTGAACTAAGCATATTAGTTCTGCTGAAATTGTGTAACTCTTTGAGAAAAACAAGCAAATTAGGAAACTAAAAACTAGAGACAGCAATTTATCGTGAGATTCGTTGACTAGCACTATACCGACTCCCCAATCAGATAGCGGAGCGCTCTAGCTAGATAGGTACATATGATCTGAAATCTACCGAACTGTTAGCAGTGGCGTGCACACCCTCAAAGAACAGGCAAGTCCTAAGTATCGCATTGATTGTGCACCAACACTGCATTCCTTCGACTACTGGCACACAAACGAGACATTCTGAATGAAAATAGGACACTCACGTCCTCTTTCTTTAAATTTACGGTCATTGATGTGCCATAAAGAAAACATGCCATAGCTTTGACATTTGGCGAAAGGGACAATAGGTTCCCTATCTCACACTGTTTATATAGAACCCCACTACAAACCTGTCAATTTGTCCGGTGAATTCTGGACACCTGTAAATAGTAAGGGGGTTATTCGGCAAGACAATTACAAAACGTTGTCTTCCACATAATTTGTATTGCAATTTACTACGCCTTTTAGCATTTAGGAAGTATCTCGCTGCTTTCAACGCTATGCAGTTGAAAGAATCAATAATAATTACTCTATTATACTCATTGTATAATTCTCAATAAAGGAGCTTTGCTGCTGCATTCCACATAGGTTTCGCAACGCTTTCTTTGTAATTTCTGGCATTCTTTTTCATCACACTATAACTCCACTTGTCTACTAATGTCTACAATTTCTTCGTCGCTAAAAAAAAAAAAAAAAAAAAGAAAAAAAAACAACAACAACAACAACAACTCTCAAAACCTGTTTCGTCAACTTATTTTTACTTTCTCTATAGGCACTATGTAGATAGAGAATGTATTGCACTCCACCAAAAAATTCGATACCAAGATTTCACCGGAAATATATGTTTTAGGGTCCCCTTTATCTAAAAAAAGCATTTTCGGAAAAAAGGTCCGTGTGTGAGTGTGTGTCCGTGTGTCTGTGAACACGATAACTCAAAAACGAAAAGTAGGTAAAATACCAAACTTGTTATTTAAGTTTACTATCTTCCAGGGATGCGACACGAAGATTTTGAGAAAAATCCCCCTACCCCCAACTACCCTCTACATGGAACTTGTTTCGAAAATTTTGATTTTCTCAAAAATGGCACTAACGATTTTGATTAAAATTTCATATATTAAATATATTTACCTGACAAATAAGATGTATATCTTGATTTTTTTGGGAATAGCCTCTGAAGAGTAGTTTATTCAGGATGAATCTTACTAAATTTTGAATAACTGCTAAGAGATGAACAAAAACTTAAACAAAAAATGTAGAGCACGATAAAACACACAATTTATGTTATACACATTTTTTCGTGGAGTACGACGTTTTTGTGACATTCCTTATTTTTGGTTTCTGCTATGAAAAACTTATACATTTCTCATACAGGAATTTGTCAACTGCTGTCCATACAAACAAAGGAACTTCAGTGACATAGCAACCAGCTTTTGATTATCATTTTAACCTATGGTACTCCCTTATTTCACCTCTACTTACAAGCAAGTAATATGATCATTTCTGCTGATGTTTTACTGATTAGCATGAAGCTAGTAGAAGTATAAGGTTTTTGAGAATAATTTGTTGCAGATATATAGAGAAAGTCATGTGAATGATACACATCATATTTTTTTATTTCTTTTTGTATTATGTAGTGTTAGATCTTGAAACGCTTTATACTGTCTCTACTCGTACTATGTAAATACTGTACAGAGGAGGTATTGTAATGCACCCTAAAATTCATACCGAAATTTCAGCGGAAATATATGTTTTGGGTCCTCCTGAGTAAAAAAAAAAAATAGAACAAAGATTGTGTGCGTGTGTCAGTGGACATCAAAGCTCAAAAACGAAAGAGCGATAAAAACCAAACTTGGTATTTTAGTTTGGTATCTTCCAAGGATGCGACACGAAGATTTCCAAGAAAATCCCTCCACCCCAAATTACTCTTTACTTGGAAAAAATTACGAAAAGTTTGATTTTCTCAAAAATGGCTCTAACAATTTTGATTAAAATATGTTATATTTAAGATATGTACCTGCCAAATAAAATGTACATCTTGAATTTTCTGGGAATAGCCTCTAAAGACCTCTATTTTGGATGATTTTTATATAATTTTGCATAACTGGTAAAGTAAGAGATAGACAAAAACTAACTACACAAAACGTGTAGCTCACGATAAAATACACAATTTATGTCATATTAATTTTTTTCTTGGAGTTGGCCGTTTTCGAGAAATTCCTTGTTATTGATTTAGTTTTAAAATAGTTAAACTTTTCTCATACGGGAACTTGACAACACTTGGGCACGCAAACATACGGATTTCAAACCCATAGCAACCATACGTACCCTTATTTCCCTCCTACTTATAAAGGAAAAAATAACAAGACTGTTTCTACTAATGTTTTAGCATTAAATAGATAGAAGAATAAGCTTATTACCAATAATTTATTACAGGGATGTAGAGAAAGTCATGTGAATGGAGTACATCAGAATTTTGTGTTTTGAATTCGAAGATTTCCAAATGTCGCCATTTTTACAGTTTGTACCAACCACCAATAATAAACAATTTTACTACTTTAATTTTAATTATACGTATTTAGTGTTTATTATATACGCATTTATTAGTTATTTAAATATGTTAGAGTAGGGAAGTGTATTAGAATAGGATTTCTAGATCCCTAATAATATCGAAGAAAGGTTGCCAGGAATAATAAGATGAGTATAGGAATAAGAAACAAAATACGAAGAAACTATCAGGTTATTGAGCACCATGCTTTGAAACTGAGCCCAAACTCATTTCTGATTGGTGAACATGACATCAATGAGACCGTGCATTGGCTGAAAAACGCTCGAGTGTGCTTGTCATTTTAAAATACAGATTATGGGCACTTACCTTGTTGAGATTGGTGTAGAACTTCATCTTCCCACGATCTACGACCAATGTATCTCGACCGATGTTACAATTAATTCACGACATATTTACTCTGTTAAAAACACATACACTTAGCTCACGAGTACATTGTTCGTTTCTGATTTATGTTGCCTAATATAAACCAGTTTGCGCCCGAAAAGCAGCTGCTGTTAATAAATATTGAAACATTAACGGCATAATGTTACATAAACAAACATGTTACATACAATCTTATTTTACCAATGTTATAAGATTGTATCCCAGAAAAATAATTTTTAGAAAAATTTCAGTGTGTGTGTGTGTGTGTGTGTGTCTGTGTGTGTCTGTGGGCAGCATAGCTCAAAATCAAAAATGCCGTTTAATACCAAACTTGGTATATAAATTCAGTATCTTCCTAGAATGCGACACGAAGATTTTTAAGAAAATTCCCCACACTCCCTATTACGTGGAAAAATTTTCTAAAATTTTGATTTTCTCAAAAATGGCTGTAACGATTTTGATTAAAAAATGGAATATTTACCTGACAAATAAAATGTATATCTTGAATTTTCTGATAATAGCTTCTGAAGACCTGCTTAATTTTGCTTAATTTGGTATAACTAGTAAACCATAAGAGATAGGCAAAAACTTACTTTACAAAAAATGTAGATCTTGTTAAAATACACAAGTTATGTCATACATTTTTTTCTGAAATATACATCGTTTATATTTGGTAAATGATCGCATTTATCACAGAAAAAGCGAATTGAAAACGATTTTCTTCATTTACACAACATTTTAGCCACTTCCATAATAGAGGAGTAACCGCTTCTCATTCCGAGTTCGTCCCGATCAGTTATGAACGAAGTTTTCTTTATTTTCCGATGTCTTCCCGTATCCTGAGAATACAAAACTTCAATAGTTTTAAACTGTAGGAACGCTGCCCCCATTTCAGTGTCATTTCACAGACTGACCAATCGATATTACCTATACCGTTATAAAACTTAAAAATCTGATGCGTTCCATTCACATGACTTTCTCTATATCACTGCAACAAATTATTCTATTTACTTCATCTAATCGACAAAAAAAAATAGCAGAAATAGTCTTATTACTTGCTTCCTTGTTAGTAGAAGTGAAATAAGGGAGTAGCATAGGTTAAAGTGATAGTCAAAAGCTGGTTGCTATGTGATTGAAGTTCCTTTGTTTGTATGGACACGAATTCTCAAAGTCCTATATGAGAAAAGTATAAGTTTTTTATAGCTGAAACCCAAAACAAGGAATATCTCAAAAACAATCAACTCCACGAAAAAATATATATGTAACAAAATTTGTGTGTTTTAAAGTGCTCTACATTTGTTGTGTGGTAAGTTCTTGTCCATCTCTTACGGTTTAGCAGTTATGCAAGTTTCCGTAAAATTGACCCAGAGGTTATTCCCAGAAAATTCAAAATATACATTTTATTTGCCAGGTAAATATATTTTATATACGATATTTTAATCGAAATCATTAGCGCCATTTTTTAGAAAATCAAAATTTTCGAAAAAAGTTCGATGTAAAGGGTAGTTTGGGGTGGGGGGATTTTTCTCAAAATCTTCGTGTCGCATCCCCGAAAGATACTAAACTTACATACCAAGTTTGGTATTTTACCGATTTTTCGTTTTTGAGTTATCCTGTTCACAGACACACGGACACACACACAGACGGACCTTTTTCTGAAAATACTCTTTTTTGGATACAGGGGACCCTAAAACATATATTTCCGGTGAAATCTCGGTATCGAATTTTTTGGTGGAGTGCAATGCACTCTCTATACACTATGTCTCGTACATAGTACGAATAGAGAAAGTAAAAAAGGAGGGGGAGGGACAAAAGGAAAAAAGAGATATTAAAAGGTTTATTTACACGATTTTCCCTATTCACTCTTCTACATGTTATTCGTATAAATCTAGGTTTTTAATGTTCTATTTACTCCTTGATATTCCAATAAACTTCCAATTCACATTTGCACATTTGTTGCAGTGCAAGAAAGGTAAAAAGGCTAAAGCGAATCATGCTTTTAAACAGAATATCGCTATTTAATTGCTTTGAAATTCCGTTCTTTGAATTTCAATTATTTATTCTAAATTACTAGAATTTCTGACTGGAACTCAGACAAATACGTTTAGCAAATTGGTTTAAATTCGTTAAATGTTCTGACATTTTGGTGCACAAAACATTTTGTTTAGTCTATGGGGTAAAAAAAAAAAAAAAAAAAAAAAAAAAAAAAAAAAAAAAAAAAAAAAAAAAAAAAAAAAAAATACTTCCCATTTGAGAATATTAGGATTTCGAAATTCAAAACAATAGCAATGAAAGATGGTTAACTTCGACAAAAAAAATATGTTCCATTAACATTATACAATAAACTATTTTTATAAAAGCTTATTCATTTATCTTCTTCATACTAATTGGACTCAACATTAGCAGATATGGTACTATTACTTCTTTCCTCTAGGTACAAGCGAATTAGGGGAATACTGTATGCTCAAGGAATAAACAAATCTTTTAAGAGCTAGTTGCTTGTGATGGAATTGAAATTCGTTTACTTTGCATGACAGTAAAAATCCAAACAAATGGCGATTTCAAATTTCTGAACAGTCTTGGCAATTTAAGACCATAACAAGGAAAGTCTTGGAAACCATTAACTCCACAAAATATGTATTTGGCATAAACTGTGTGCTTTAACGAGATTTTCTTTGTGTGCTGTAAAGACTTTATCTAGCTCTTACGATTACCAGTTATGCAAAAGCGGACTTCAGAGGTTATTCCCAGAAATTAAAATTAAACCTACAGTTCTTTTACATATAATTATTTTAATAAAAATTATTAGAGCCATTTCTAATAAAATCAAAATAGAATTATATTTAAACTTATTTAATTGTTTTTCTTGTGTTTAGTGTATTTTAAACTGAAATATAAACAGTCGTTAGACTGGAAAATATAGATGTGAAAAACGTTATAAGAATATTTAAAGTGAATATTTTATGGGTCAAGATATCAGGAACACGAAATAAAATATCCAACAAGCCGTAATTTCGCCCAGAATCTGAAGCTACTATTCAAAAATCTGAGGTGTCACATGACTTTCTCTAGCTGTTCTACAAACTTCATACATTCTTCTTCTTTCTGCACCTTGCTAATCGTGGTACTCATTAGCACAATATTCTTATCATTTAGTTCCGTATAAGTAGGAAGAAAATAAGGGAATAGAAGGCTAAACCAATAATCAAATGTTTTAAAAGCTGTCGTTATGCGATTGTCATTACAAATCGCTTCTTTTCTTGGCCAGGAGTAGAAAAAAAGAAAAATGGACACTCCGTCTGAGAAAAGTATAAGTACTTCACAACTGAAACTAATAACAATGAATACCCCGAAAACGGTAAGCTCCACGAAGAAAAACGTATATGACATAACTTGTGTATTTTAACAAGACGTAAATTTTTTGTATAGTAAGTTTTTGTCTATCTCTTACGGTTTACTAGTTATGCCAAATTAAGCAAAATTCGTCCTGAGTAAACAGGTCTTCAGAAGCTATTCCCAGAAAATTCAAGATAAACGTTTTATTTGTTAGGTAAATATCTTTAATATATGATATTTTAATCAAAATCGTTAGGGCAATTTTTAAGAAAACCAAAATTTTCGAAAAAAGTTCCATGTAAAGGGTAGTTTGGGGTGGGGGGATTATTCTCAAAATATTTGTGTCGCATCCCTGGAAGATACTTAACTTAAATATCAAGTTTGGTATTTTAGCTACTTTTCGTTTTTGAGTTATCGTGTTCACAGACACACACACGGACCTTTTTCTGAAAATTATTTTTTTGGATACAGGATTTTTTGTATTTCCGGTGAAATCTCGTATCGAATTTTTGGGTGGAATACAAAACTTCTCTATCCCTATGTACATTGTACATATGGGGCTAGAGAAAGTGAAAATGTACCTTTCTGAACATGTGTGAAATAAAGAACAAATTAAGTTATTTTCAAAATACTTTATACAGTATTGCCTATGCATACGCCTTTTCCTTTAGTCTTATTACGAGACCTCTTCTGGAAATAGGCGGTTAAGAATCAAAAGCACTGTTTTGTCTACCAGAGAAATTCCAATTTGCAAGATGTTTATTTCGAAGAACAAATGACGTCCGTTTCCGCCCATATCATTCTGCTAACTCATTAAGGCTTGTCATCTCTCTAGATTTTCTTCCGCTTACACTCTGCTACATTGTCGGCTTTAGATATTTATTTTATTTTTTTTACTTCCTTTTCACGTACTATGTACATAGTGTATAGAGAAGGTATTGCATTCCACTCAATTCGATAGCGAAATTTCACCGGAAATGCACATTTTAGGATCCCCTGTATAAAAAGCATTTTTAGAAAAAGATCCGTGTGTGTCCATCAACACGATAGCTCAAAAACGAAAAGATGATAAAATACAAAACTTAGTATTTAAGTTTAGTATCCTCCAGGGGTGCGACACGAAGATTTTGAGAAAACTCCCCCACCCCAATCTACTCTTTATAGGGGAAAAAATTTCGAAATTTTCGATTTTCTCAAAAATGACCCTAAAGATTTTGATTAAAATACCACATATTAAACATATTTATATGGCACATAAAATGTATATCTTGAATTTTCTGAATTTTGCTGATTTTGCGTAACTAGCAAACCTACAGAAAAAATGTAAATCACGTTAAAACACACAATTTATGTAATATACGTTTTTTTCGTGGAATTGACAATTTCTGAGGTATTCCTTGTTATTTGCTTCAGATTTAAAATATTTAAACTTTTCTCACACCGAAAGTTGTAAACTCCTGGCACTGCATAGGAACGGTTTTCAATCACATGGCAACCAGCTTTTAAAATATTTAACAATCGTTTTCGTCTAGTGTATTCCCTTATTTCCCTTCTACTTACGAGGAAGCAAGTAATTAAGACAACTCCTGCTAATGCCATCTCGATTTTCATCAAGTAGATGGAAGAATGTGATTTTTAAACAATGATTTGTTACAGCGATGTCGAGAAAGTCATGCGAATGGAACACATCAGATTTTTTACATTGACATGGCTCTAAGCAGTGGAAGAAGTTATGATGGAAGCGAAAACAGATAAGTTAATAATATGTAGCTATTAGTGTAAAACCTTTATCAGAAGATCTTAATTATGTTAGTGAAACGTTTCATAAGGCAATACTATTAATACTAATAAAATAATAACATTTACTTGTGTAAAAGGTGCGGACAGTATGGGGTATTAAATTAACAGAAAATGCGGGAGTAGGGGGGGGGAGGAATTAAAATGGACAGTTCTGTTTCAAAGTGTGATGAAAGTGTCCAAGAAAATAAAGGTAAGGTGTTTCTTATTATCACAAGGAACGAAATTATGCAGATAATAAGTTTTTTATCCCAAATTTTGACTAGTTTGGGCATTTATGCCAGAGATGTAAGTTTATAATATTATTGCAAGGAATGAAGCATTATCCTGAACTCAAAAGCTTCAAACTGCCGTTTTTTTGGCTGCGAGATGATTTATAATACCGCTGCTTCCACAAAAGTTCAAGTAAAGGTTTATAGCAGAATGCACTGAGTTATCGATAGTACTTTAGATACCGTGGTAGAGGAAGCGCTGCATCCCATCCAAAAATCCTAATAAAACTTCTCTGAAAAAGTTCACATCGAATTTAAAAAACACCTGATATGTTCCATTCACATGACTTTCTCTACATCTCTGCAATAAATTATTGTTAAAAAACTTACGCTTATATTTACTTCATGGTAATCGAGAAAAAGTTAACAGATATACCCTTATTACTTGCTTCCATGTAAGTAGAAGAGAAGTAGGGAATAGAATAGGTTAAAGTGATAGTCAAAAGGTGGTTGCTATGTGACTGAACTTCCTTTGTTTGTCTGGACAGGAGTTGACAAATCCCAGTATGAGAAAGGTTTAAGTATTTTATACCTGAAACCAATAACAAGGAATATCTCAGTCCAACTTCACGAAAAAAAATGTATACAACATAAATTGTGTCTTTTGACGAGATCTATATTTTTTGTACAGTAAGTTTCTGTCTATCTCTTACGGTTTAGCAGCTAAGCAAAATTCGGCAAAATTCATCCAAAATAAAGAGGTCTTCAGAGGTATTCCCAGAAAAAAATCAAGATATACATTTTATTTGTTAGGTAAATAGCTTTAATTTACAATATTTTAATCAAAATCGTTGTAGCCATATTTGATAAGATAACATTTTTCGAAAATTTGTCCATAGGATAGTTGGGGGTGGGGAGATTTTCTTCAAAATTTTCTTATCGTATCCTTGGAAGATCCTAACACACACAAACACACACACACACACACGGACATTTTTCTAAAAATGATTTTTTTGGATTCAGGGGGTCTGAAAAAATATATTTGCGGTGAAATCTCGGTATGGAATTTTTGGGTGCAATACAACACCTTCTTTATAGTACGTGTAGAGAAAGTAATAAATAAATATAATATATATTTTAAAATTAGAAACAGTTGTGTGTGTGAGGGGGGGGAGGTCGATGCGTGTTTTTGCAAGTGCAATCTGATGCTGTACTTATGTTTCATTTTTGAGTCCAACATTTTTCCATGAAGCGAGAAAAAGATCTGCTCCTAGTTTTCACACGCAACTTTTTGCACGGAACAAATATTGAAGTTTTCTCAAAAATAAAATTAAAATACCACATATTTAAGATATCCGTGTATAAAAATAAAATATATATGTTGAATTTTCTCAGAATGGACTATGAGGAGCTCATACTCTCGTTGAATACTCTCTCATAGTCTCCTTATGTAAACTGGTAAACCACGAGAGATGTTCAAAACCTTAAATAATAAACCCGCGTTTAAATATTTAGTTTTGTAATTAGAAGTTTTCAAGAATTTTCTCTTTGACTTTCATTATACTGACAAAAACGATTTCTGGAACAAACCGCTGAATGATGCGTTCGAATGTTGTATGTAACAGTCTATATGCTTATTTTGCAAGAATTTCTAAGAAATATGTTTTTATGCTGAAGAATGTAACATGAAAAACTGAACGAGATGGCTCCGCGGTAACGTGTGATGCTCACTTTCGATTTATGGGGTCGGCCACTATCACCATAAGTTTTTCGAGCTTTTCCCTGGTTAGCTAGGCAAATATTAGTGATTTCTTTTCTACCACAAATTTTCGTCCCCTCATTTCCTATCATTTCGCTTACCCTTCGTGTTTCAGGTACGCTGAGGGGCTGTAATGTGTCGGTAGGTGTCGGACAGGTGGCGCAGATGCTTGCTCGTTGTGAAGTTCTCGACCCTGCCAGAGAGCAGCCTGAGTTTGGTCTAGTATTCTGTCGGCAAGCCTTCCTGAGGCCTAGAGCTTTCTGCAGCTCCTTCACCTCTTCGTTCCGCAAAACAAAAGATCCGCGTTGTGTTAAAGTGCGAGGAACCCTTTATTCCCTGCTCATTCATTCATTTAATATGCATAAAAGAAACATTATTATATGAATTGTATTATACCTAACCGATATATGTGAACTTTTAATATAGACAAAGCCGTGCGAATGTGTCACATTAAATACTTAATAATATTTATCCGAAATAATTAAATCTTCCGGAAAAAGGTAGTTGATAGGCAGTTTTGGATTTCAGCTCAGTATTTAATTATTACCTTCTCTAACAGATATATACAATGTACATAGTAGGTAGAGAAAGTGTTGCATTCCACCTAAAATTACGATACCGAGATTTCACCGGAAATAGATATTTTAGGGTCTCCCGCATTAAAAATAAAATGTTTTTTTGGAAAAAAGTTCGTGTGTGTGTGTGTGCGTGTGTGTGTGTGTGTGTGGCTGTTAACATGATAACTCTAAAACGAAAATCCGGAAAAATACCAAACTTGGCATTTAAATTATGTATCTTCTAAGAAGCGACCCGAAAATTTTGAGGAAAATCCCCTCACATGGAAAACATTTCAAAATGTTTGATTTTCTCAAAAATGAATCTATCGATTTTGATAAAAATATTTACATTGGAAAAGAAATGTATATCTTAATGATATACCTCCTCATTCTCGATTACTTTTGCTGGCAGAGATAGACGAAAGCATACTATATAAAAAATCTAGATCTCGTTAAAACACGCAATTTATGTCATGTGTGTTTTTTCGCGGAGGTGGCCATTTTGAGATATTCCTTGTTATTGGTTTCATTAAATGACTTACTTTCCTCACAGAGGAATTGGTCAACTCCTGACCATGCGAAGAGGCGACTTCAAACACATAGCAACAGCTTTTAAAATATTTGACTATCCTTCAGCCTGGTGTATTCTCTTATCCCTTCTATAAACACGCTGTTTCAAAACAACACCAAACGAAGATAGTAGTCGATTAGCTTATAGTTCGATTTGTCCGAAACTTGACGTTGCAACTTTCAAACTTTTCTATTTAAAGTTTTAAGTGTGTTTAAAAATCGCACACATTTGGGATTAGGCAGCAAAGGAACAACGGTTGTCATACGCCACATAAACAACCTCAGAACGTGCTATACGAAACACATAACAAAGCCCACATCCTACGTTTTCCATTACTGTGCCACGCCGGCGATTCTATCTAACCATGCCTACACCATGCGACTGCTACCTTCACT
This sequence comes from Hymenopus coronatus, assembly GCA_030762935.1. Lineage (NCBI taxonomy): Eukaryota > Metazoa > Arthropoda > Insecta > Mantodea > Hymenopodidae > Hymenopus > Hymenopus coronatus. Next base: position 54,014,038 of record CM060880.1, read on the forward strand.
ACCAACCGGCATCTCTCTTGGAGTGAGTCAAGCACGTGCCATTTGTTTATGTACAACTGCCTAATCCATGGTAATTTTATGGCAGTAAATTTAGAGTTGAAAATTATATTCACGTATCACATACGGTATAACCAACAAGGTCCACATCTTCGTTTTGAAACAGCTTGTATATAAGAAAGTAATTAATATGACCATTTCTGCTATTTTCTATTTATCTTGTAGAGAGAAGGACCAGATTTTATAAGAATAATATTTTGCAAAATAGTTGAGAAAGCCGTGTGATAGAAATACATGACCTTTTTGCCCCCTCGAATACAAGACAAAAACATACATTTTGGCTTACATCCAGTCGTACTAGTTGGACTAAAGTTGGGGACTACACCAGTTTTGAAAACTCGGCTGTCAAAATAGAAATCGAATCATGGATCTTCGGTTTTCCGTTGAGCTATTGCGTTGGAAAACCTAATCTGCTTACCTGTTGTAATATCCCAGTGTATCGTGCTTTAAAGTCGATTTTAATGTTTTTACAGTTTTTTATTTCAGGCTAGATAACTACGCCACATAATTAATTTATATTTATAAATTTTCTCACACTAGGCGGGTGTAGGCTAAGGTAGATAAAGATTTGAAAATGCATTGGAATTGGGGAGTTAAGCTGAGTTTGAAGCAATACTTTCTACCAGAATAAAAAGTATTCATCCCGCCCTGACGGCAGCTAGCCTCGATTATATTTCGGGAAAGGCAAATTTGGCCCAAAGGCCTAAGGTGTTCAGTTGAATTAGCTCCCAACATTAGTATCCGTCGTCATAATTCGTAACCTGTTTAGCAAGAGATCGATCACAGCCGCCCAAGTTATTCGATACCTCGAAAATAAAAGCTAGGGCTGAGGGATGGGCTAAACAACTGTCAATCCGCATGCATCCATTTCCTTTCCCCGTGGATTTATATTCTTTCGCGTCATAACAAAGTCTCACTTTCCGTAGCACAGGGGGAAAACCACCCTTCCCTTCGGGACGCAAGATGAATGTTTAATGTAACAGAAAAAAAGCGAGCATCGGACAGCCGACAGGTGAGCGACTAGTAAAAACGCAAAAAATGGGGGAAATTACTCTGTAGCTTCGTATTATTTCAGAGAGAGGAGAAAAACTGAATTTACGCCCCAAAAGATCGTTTACTGAGTATCCTCATCCGGCGTCCCTATTTCCGACCCCTGCAATTCCCATCACGACTTACAGCCACTGCAAATATTTTTTCTACTAACAAAGAAAATGCTTTAAAAATAGTAGTATTGGTAGATAATAGTACTACTACAGTAATATAAAATATTAGGGTGAAATTCGAGTATAAAGTAAATTACCGGAGAGTACACTTACACTAGGCCGTAAAATGAGTGGAGAGAACGGGGACTTGATTTGGATGACGACGGTGCAAGCATAGACGGGTCCCCAACGCTCCCAGACAGAACATATACCACACCGGCCGGTCAATTCACAAAACCTGAGCCACCGGAGGTTCACCGAAAGGCCGACGCCTGAGAGCAATCGGAGGTGGAGAAACCTCTACAAGGCGCATATCCACCGCCCAATTGCAACTCGTCGAACACCTGATCTTACAAACCTGAAACGTCAGGAACTGAACTGTAAATGGACAGAAACAACGGTAGTTTTCACCTATCGACCCGGGGAAACCACAAAGAACCCATGGTTGAATGCAGGCGATCGCCGGGGAATGAGTGCAAAACCTCCCGAGTGCTAGTTTCGCTACACACTCGGTTCGATTCGTACGTACCACACAGCAGTAGCTTTAGGGCATGATAGCAGGAGCATAGTGCAACAAGATGACGTACCTAACAGACCGTCTCCAGGTCTGTTCAGAGGCAATATTCATTGTCAAAGGAGCAACTCCACCACCAACAGCAGAAAGGGAGCTCCCATACAATCCACATGCTTGGATACCAAAATTCACAATAACAACCCTAAAACAGTTAACACACCAGTGGTGCAGATGTGCTGTTGCACTATCGAGGATTAATTATCATCACACTCGCTACGCTACAACCTCCATCCCGTTAACAGCTTTCAGCACTCTCTCGGGCTCACCCTCTGCCACCCTCGTCGTCGTGGTAGGGCACATGAGATCGATCACAAATGCGTGCAGTGATCGTTGAGAAACATGTTTTGGACATGATAGATCAAGAACTCGCCACGAGCACTAGAGAAATTAGTGCAGTAAAGCATTGTATGCACTGCTTCGGAGACAAACAGTTGTATGCGTTTCACCTGTTGAAGATGACACCTGTAGACCATGCTCGTCAACAGTTCTGAACTCATCCGTGGAGGTAGAATAACTCGCGTAGCATGCGCCAGATTTTAATTCCGGCGCGGCTATTGTACGAGAATATCAAAGGCGGTGCTTCATTAATATTAGGTGTCTGATTGTGGGCAATAAAAAAAAAAAAAAAAACAAATTTCCGCCGTTGAGTGGGCAAGTCTAACTCAAATTTTTACTTTCTCTAGCCCGCATATACTATGTACATAGTGGATAGAGAGGATATTGCATTCCATCCAAATATTCGATACCGAGATTTCGCCAGAAATATATCTTTTGGGGTTGCCCGAGTCCGAAAAAGCATTTTTAGAAAAACGTCCGTGAATCTGTGTATGTGTCTGTGGACAGCATAGACCAAAAAAAGAAAATACATTAAATACCAAACTTGGCATTTAGGTTCGGTATCTTCAAAGGATGAGACACGAAGATTTTCAAAAAAATCCCCCCACCACAAACGACCATTTACATAGAAATGTTTTTGAACATTTTTATTTTCTTAAAAATGGCAGAGACTATTTTGATTAAAATCCTGTATGTTGAAGATAACTGCACCCCAAATAAAATGTATATCTTGAATTTTCTGTGAATAGCCTCAGAAAACCTCTTATTCTGGATGAACTTGGCCGAATTTTGATTAACTGTTAAACCGTAAGAGCTAGAAACTTACTTCACAAAAAAAAAAATAAATAAATAAATACATAAATATCAAAACACACAATTTATGTGCTTTACTTTTTTGTTGTAGAGGTAACCGTTTCCAAGATATCCCTTGTTATTGGTTTCAGTTGTAAAGCACAATTTTCTCAGACAGGAAGTGTCCGTTTTGCCCAACTAACCTTTATATGACACTTGTTTCGAACATTTTGAGTTTCTCAAAAATGGTTCTAACGATTTTGATTAAAATGTCGTGTATTAAAGATATTTACCTGAAAAATAAAATGTATATCTTGAATTTTCAGGGAATAGCCTGGAGACTACTTTATTCTGGATGAATTTTATGGAATTTTGCATAACTGGTAAACCGTAAGACATAGACAAAAACTTGATTAATAGAACATGTAGAGCTCGTTAAAACACACAATTTATGCTATATATAATTTTTTCATGGAGTTGGTCGTTTTTGCGACATTCCTTTTTATTAGTTTTAGCTATAAAATAACTTATACTCTTCTCATACGGGAATTTGTCAACTCCTGTCCATACAAACAAAGGAACTTCAGTCACATAGCAACCAGCTTTTAACTATCAGTTTAACCTATGGTACTCCCTTATTTCCCTTCTACTTACATGGAAGCAAGTAATAAGACTGTTTCTACTATTTTTTTCTGGATTAGCATGGAATAAATAGAAGGATGATGTTTTTAACAATACTTTGTTTCAGACATGTAGAGAAAGTCATGTGAATGGAACACATCAGATATTTTTTACCACCGCATGCACACGCATTATTTACATGTAGGTAATTACGGAACATTCTGTACTGATATAAGAAATAAAATGTATATTTTCTTGCACTATACACGAATAGCTAGCCGTTTTATATTTATAATAGCAGAATAACTACGAAGTATTAGACATAAAAACCTACTTTAAAAACTTGTAAATATGTTAAGCAGATAAAAATATGTAATTTGTTTTTATCCGTAGCGTTAGCAAATATTCGATTACTTATAATTAGAGAATTCCCTGTATTTCCTAAGTGGAGCACAGGGCGCCGTTACGATGTTTCCTTGATCGTGAGTTCGCCGCCGTGGGATCAGCTCGATGCCCACAGATGACACTGTATGACGAAATAGGAATAGGACGTGAAATAGAAGAATTTTGCCCAGAAACCTTCTTCTTTCAAATGTGAGGCTCTTTTACGTGCAAATAAGCATAGGCTTTGCTTTACTTCCCTTCCGAAGGAAGTCATGCTAAGGATTTTTGCGTCCATATTTGAACCTACAGTTTTGGGTTTTTGAGCGTAGCATAGTAACCACTGCACCACACCATCAAAATGTTCAATCTCAGGAAATTGCTTAAAATGTTCCGCCCCCCCCCCGCGCCTCTTGCAAGAGGCCGTAACTGGGAATGAATGTACTCCTCAGCGCTTGTGCTAAACATTTGAACGCTGTTTCCGCATGTTTATATAAATTTGTTTACTTAAAATAATTCCTAGGCAATAATTAAGACATAATATAAAACCTTCGTACATGAATTTCTAATGGGTATAGGAAGTGTGTCAGAGCAAATTACATTTTTACCTTCTCTAGTCCCGTATGTACAATATACATAGTGTATAGCACCCAAAAATTTGACACTGAGATTTCACCAGAAATACACGTTTTAGGACCCCCTGAATCCAAAAAAAGAGCATTTTCAGAAAAAGGTCCGTGTATGTGTCTCTGTGTGTCTGTGGTTAAAGACGGTTAAATACCAAACTTGGCATTTAAGTTTGTTATCTTTCAAGGATGCCCCCAGTACTAACTACCCTTTAGATGGAAACATTTTGGAAAACTTTGTTTTTCTTAAAAATAAAGCTATAACGATTTTGATTAAAATACCAGATATTAAAGACATTTCCATCACAAATAAACTGTATATCTTGAATTTTCTGAGAATAGCTTCTGAAGACCTGCTTACTCTGGATGAATTTTGCTGAATTTTGCATAACTAGTAAACCGTAAGAGATAGACAAAAACTTGCTAAACAAAAACTTTAGATCTCGTTAAAATACACAATTTATCTCATACAATTTTTTCGTGGAATTTACCGTTTTCGATATATTTCTCGTTATTGATTTCAGTTTTAAAATACTCAACCTTATCTGATATGGGAACTTGTCAACGCTTGATCACGCAAATCTCATAGTAACCATATAGTAAAACATTTGACTGTCGGCTTATTCTAGTGTGACCACATATTTCCCTCCTACTTATAAAGGAAACAGGGGATAAGATCGCTTCTACTAATGTTTTAGCATGAAATAGGATAATAAACTTATTAACAATAATTTGTTACAGAGACGTAGAGAAAGTCATGTGAATGGAACACCTCAGATTTTGTTATTCTGCTTCAGAGGAAGTCCATCTTCCCTCGTATACATGTCAAACACCCTTCCTTCCAGTTTGATTATTATTGGTTTATCTATCACATTTATTTATTCAGTTCAGGGAAAGGGATGATTCAACAACTAGATGATTTAGAAACAGAATTTAAATTAACTATAGCAGAAAGTTATGGGACATGTATGTTGTCAAGGACCAATGGGACTTTCTTCGCTTAACACTAATTCAGAAGCACTCCTATAAGTTATATGCTTCAAAGGTAAAAACCACATGTGTTACATCCACACAACTTTCCCTACCTATTCTGCAACAAATTATTACAAAAGTTTATTCCTCTACCTATTTCACTCAATCAAGATATAAGCATTACCGTATTATCGAATAGGTTCAAGGGGAATAGAGGAGCACACTAGACAAGCCAGTTGCTATGAGATGCAATTGAATACGATGAAAAAGTGAATAACGACTTCCCCTTTTGAGAAAAGTCTAACCATTGGAAATAATTAATTCCAGGATAAAAATGTAGGAATATGACATAAAGTATGTGTCTTCACGGGATCTACATTTTTGTGCAGTAAGTTCTTGTCTATATTTTAATCTTCGTGTCACATTCTTGGAACATGTTGAACTTAAATTTCAAGTATGGTATTTAATAGATGTCCCGTTTGTTTGTTTTTTTTTTTAATTCAAGTGGCCCTTAAACGTGAATTTCCGGTGAAATCTCGGTAACGAATCTTAGCACCCTAAGAATGCAATACCTTCTCTACCTATGCACTATTTACGAAGTAGAGAAAGTAAAAACTGGATGTTATATTTTCACTGAGGATATAGATCACACATCAAAACAAACTAACTTACAGCGGAATTTGTTATTAGAGGAATTTTCAGCCTAAGAGGAATATAACATTTTGTTCATTAGTTCGGCGATAAAGAAGGCATGGCCACGTAAAGCGTGCGTAGAAACGTGATATATGCTGGGCAGAGAACCGAAGCCAGAGCTCCACCAGAGCGTACACAAGGCATTACAAGGAACGGATAGGTTTCCTTGGCAGGAAATTGACACGCTTCCGTTCTGGGGAATTCTTAAAAGCAGGAATCATAGAGTAATTCTTTGCAGCATAGGAAAGTACTCTGCTTTTATCCAGACGTCATTTCCGCCAAGGTTCTCGCTCAGCCTTTTATGCTATACGTACAGGTACTGAATTTCTATGCAATGCTTCGAATGAAAGTCAGCATCGATTTATATCGATTTCTAATGCGATTCACCATTCATCCAAAGAGTAGGCGGAACTAGGGTAGGCTTATCTTCCACTTCAGCACTTCCTTTCATATCTATTTTACAAAGTATTTGTTACTTTCTTTACACCACATAGTAAATAAAGATTACATTCGATACCGAGATTTCATCGGAAATAAACGTTTTAGGGTCCCCTGTATCAAAAAAAAAAAAAAAAAAAAAAAATCGGTAAACGTTGTGTGTGTCCGTGTGTCTGTGAACACGATAATTCAAAAAATAAAAATCTGTAAAATACCAAACTTGGTATTTAAGTATAGTATTTTCCATGGGTACACCATAAACTACCCATTTTGAAAACTTTGATTTTCTCAAAAATGGATGTAACGATTTTGATTAAAATATTGTATTTTAAAGATATTTATATGGAAAATAAATTTTCAGGGAATAGCCTCAAAAGTTAACATACGGACCTTTTTCTAATATTGCTGTTTTGGATTAAAGGAGTCTCAATACGTGTATTTCCGGTGAAATATCGGTATCGAGTTTTTGGCTATAATACAATACTTTCTCTATACACTAAGTACGAAGTACGTGTAGAGAAAACAAAAAACTGGACATTAAATTTGCTGGTTTGAATCACTGTCCGTGTAATAAGCTTCAAAAAGGTTCATGAGTGAAATGTGTAGCAGTGTAACCGAACTTCCAGGAAGCTGTAATATTCTGCTGAAAACTGATGCGCACGCTGACATAAAGCTTTTAACTGCTTCCTTTGCAAAATTTTGTTCATGATATATTCTCGTTATCTAGAAAGCTTACGTTTATTTTATTATACTAAAATTCAAAAGTTCGTAATTTTAAGGTTGAATAAATATTCATATTAAAGAGAGAATGTGATGAATTATAATTCTATTTAATTAGCGGTTCTTGATGATGATTTTACCTTACGGTATGTATATTTAATTTGGCTTAATTACTTAATTAAATTAAATACAGCCATTGGGCAACACAATCCTAGCGCAAGAGTGGTTTAAACAGGGCCATACTCTAAATGCGAATCCAGGGGGTTGGAACCCCTCCTTGCTAAAAGAAAATGTAAAAAGTAAGAGCAAAATCTAAGTTTAATTTCAATTATCTACTGCACTTCAAGTTATAAAATTGATTTTTAAAAATATTGCAATGCAAGAATAATCATATTTATTTTGAATTTATACAATGTCTAAAAAAATCTAAAGTGGTCTATTCACATGACTTTCTCTTCAAATTATTGCTAAAAGCGTATCCTTCTATTTACTTCATGCTAATCGTGAAAAAAAAAAAATAGCAGAAATAGTCTTAGTACTTGTTTTATTTAAGTAGAAGAGAAACAAGGGAGTACCATAGCCTAAAGCGATAGCCTAAAACTGGTTGCTATGTAATTGAAGTTCCTTTGTTTGTATGGACAGGAGTTGACAAGTTTCCTTATGAGAAAAGTATATGTTTTAAAGCTGAAACCATTAACAAGGAATATCTCAAAAAGTTCAACTAAACGAAAAAAAAAATGCTTATAACAAATTGTGTGACTTAACGAGCTCTACAAGTTTTGTATAATAAGTTTTTGTCTATCTGTTAGAGTTCACTACTTAAGCAAAAGTTCGCAAAACTCATCTAGAATAAAGATGTCTGCAGAAGCTATTCCCAGAAAAGTCAAGATATACATTTTGTTTGTCATGTAAATATTTTAATATACGATATTTTAATCAAAATTGTTAAATTTGAGAAAACCAAAATTTTCGAAAATATTTCCATGTTGCGGATGGGGGTATTTGTTGAAGATCTCCATGTCGCATCCTTGGAAGATACCAAACTTAAATGCCAAGTTTGGTACTTACCGTTCTTTTCGTTTTTAAACTATGCTGTTCACAGACAAACATGAATCTTTTTCTAAAAATGTTTTTTATGGATTCAGGAGGTCTCAAAACATACTATTTCCGGTGAAATCTCGGTATCGAATATTTGGGTGCAATATAATGTCTTTTCTATACATTATGTACATAGTACGTGTAGAGAAACTAACAAATCTGATGTGTTCCATTCACATGACTTTCCCTACATCTCTGCAAAAAAGTATTGTTAAAAAGCTTAGGCTTCTATTTACTTCATACCAATTAAGAAAACATTAGTAGAAATAGCCTTATTACTTGCTTCCTTGTGAGTGTTAAAGTGATAATCAAAAGCTGGTTGCTAGTGATTGAAGTTCCTTTTTTGTATAGACAGGAGTTGACAAATTCCTGTATGAGAAAAGTATGATTTTCAAAGCTGAAACTAAAAACAAGGGATATCTTAAAATTTTTTGAAAAAAGTTTCATGTAAAAGGTAGTTTGGTGTGGGGCAATATTCTTGAAAATATTCGTGTCGCATCCTTGGAAGATACCAAACCAAATACCAAGTTTGGTATTTAACGGTGTTTTCGTTTTTGAGCTATTCTGTCCACAGATACACTCACATACGCACACACACAGACCTTTTACTAAAAATACTTTTTTTGGATTCAGTGGGACCCAAAACATGTATTTCCAGTGTGTTGAGTATATTAAAACACACAATTTATGTTATATATATTTTTACTTTCTCTATACGTACTATGTACATAGTGTATAGAGTGCAATGCACCCAAAAATTCGATACCGAGATTTCACCCAGAAATACATGTTTATACATGTTTTCAGACCACCTGAATCCAAAAAAAAACATTTTTAGAAAAATGTCCGTGTGTGTCTATCTGTGTGTATATGTGTGAGAGTGTGTGTGTGTGTGTGTGTGTGTGTGTGTGTGTGTGTCTGTGTGTGTGGGCAGCATAGCTCAAAAACGAAGACCGTTAAATACCAAACTTGGTATTTAAGTTCAGTATCTTCCAAGGATGCGACACGAAGATTTTCAAGAAATCCCACCACCCCAACTACCCTTCACTTGGACAAAATTTTCGAAAATTTTATTTTCTAAAAAATAGCGCCAACGATGTTATTAAAATATCATATATTAAAGATATATACTTGACAAATAATATGCATATCTAATTTTCTGGGAGTAGCCTCTGAAGATTACTTTATTCTTGATGAATTTTACGGAAGTTTCTGTAACTGGTAAACAGAAAGAGATAGACAAAAACTTACCACATAAAAAATATAGAGGACATTAAAACACACAATTTATGTTTATACGTTTTTTCTTGAAGTTTTTCGTTTTTTAGATATTCATTTTTTTTGTTTCAACCTTGAAAAACTTATACTTTTCTCATACAGGAGTTTGTCAACTCCTGTCCATACAAACAAAGGAACTTCAGTCACTTAGCAACCAGCTTTTGACTATCACTTTAACCTATAGTACTCCCTTATCTCCCTTCTACTTACAAGGAAGCAAGTAATAAGACTATTTCTGCTAATTTTTTCTCGATTAGCATGAAGTAAATAGATATATAAACTTTTTAACAGATGTAGAGAAAGCCATGTGAATGGAGCACATCAGATTTTTCTTTTTAAGTGTAATGTCTGTTCACAGACATACACATCCATGCGTGTTTACAGTTTTCTAAAAATGCTTTCTTTCTGTTCAAGCTATCTCAAACTGTACACGAATACAATACTTTTACCTACTAATTAGAGAAAATAAAAGAGGACCTCATTAAAGCACCTGGCTCCATTGGGTTTCGAACTTGCCAGACTTACAGGCGTGGGAAGAAAAGTAGTGATATGGAAGCACCTTTGATGATAGCCCAGAACAAATAGGTTGTCAATTGAATGGCACTGCAAAACTCTCGCGCGCAAGAAAAAGTTCACAAGCCAATATTCTCTGGGAAACGATGTTCCTGAGTGCAGCTAAGGACACCAACCACCGTACAATAGTGGTGGGAAAAGTTGTGTTTTTTGCGAAACAGTTTAATCTGTTTCTGTTGCAACCACGAAACAGTTTCGAACCAACAGTTTCCTGTAACAAAAACTCTGTAAACTGTTGCAGACATGTTGTGTACCACCAAATACTATTGAGATAAACACGGTCCGTCGATAAAATCATAATGCGCCTTATGCAACCACTCATTAGGTGCACTGAAGAGGAAATTATCACACTGCGGGAGAAAAGCATTGTTGGGCGTTAACGAGAGGGAATGAGTTTGTTTAGTACATTCGAATTTCGCGATAATAAACTTTGGAAGCATTGATAAAATATTTACGTTATGGAACACAACAACCTCAGCGTAGTAGCTGTTGTAACAAGTGAAACAACTATCCAGGCGTTGTTGTTGTTGCATGGGTCTGTTGTGGGGAAGCGATACATGAAACAATAACACTGTTTCCAGAAGTGTTTTATGAAGCAGTTTTAATGGTGAAACTGTTGCAAATAGTTGTAGTGTTTATGAAACTGTTTCAAAATAGCTGTTGTGTCCCATCACTCTGTTTTTTAAACAGTTTTTTAAACTGTTTTACTGTTGAAACTGTTTCAAATAGTTACTATGTTGATGAAACTGTTTCAAAATAGCTGTTGTGTCCCATCACTAGTTGTTTTAAACTGTTTTACTATTAAAACTATTTCAAATAGTTACTATGTTGATGAAACTGTTTCAAAATAGCTGTTGTGTCCCATCACTAGTTGTTTTAAACTGTTTTACTGTTGAAACTGTTTCAAATAGTTACTATGTTGATGAAACTGTTTCAAAATAGCTGTTGTGTCCCATCACTAGTTGTTTTAAACTGTTTTACTATTGAAACTATTTCAAATAGTTACTATGTTGATGAAATTGTTTCAAAATAGCTGTTGTGTCCCATCACTAGTTGTTTTAAACTGTTTTACTGTTGAAACTGTTTCAAATAGTTACTATGTTGATGAAACTGTTTCAAAATAGCTGTTGTGTCCCATCACTAGTTGTTTTAAACTTTTTTACTGTTGAAACTGTTTCAAATAGTTACTATGTTGATGAAACTGTTTCAAAATAGCTGTTGTGTCCCATCACTAGTTGTTTTAAACTGTTTTACTATTGAAACTGTTTCAAATAGTTACTATGTTGATGAAACTGTTTCAAAATAGCTGTTGTGTCCCATCACTAGTTGTTTTAAACTGTTTTACTATTGAAACTGTTTCAAATAGTTACTATGTTGATGAAACTGTTTTAAAATAGCTGTTGTGTCCCATCACTAGTTGTTTTAAACTGTTTTACTATTGAAACTGTTTCAAATATTTATTATGTTGATGAAACTGTTTCAAAATAGCTGTTGTGTTATTTTTGTCCCTCCATGGGTACACCATAAACTACCCATTTTGAAAACTTTGATTTTCTCAAAAATGGATGTAACGATTTTGATTAAAATATTGTATTTTAAAGATATTTATATGGAAAATAAATTTTCAGGGAATAGCCTCAAAAGTTAACATACGGACCTTTTTCTAATATTGCTGTTTTGGATTAAAGGAGTCTCAATACGTGTATTTCCGGTGAAATATCGGTATCGAGTTTTTGGCTATAATACAATACTTTCTCTATACACTAAGTACGAAGTACGTGTAGAGAAAACAAAAAACTGGACATTAAATTTGCTGGTTTGAATCACTGTCCGTGTAATAAGCTTCAAAAAGGTTCATGAGTGAAATGTGTAGCAGTGTAACCGAACTTCCAGGAAGCTGTAATATTCTGCTGAAAACTGATGCGCACGCTGACATAAAGCTTTTAACTGCTTCCTTTGCAAAATTTTGTTCATGATATATTCTCGTTATCTAGAAAGCTTACGTTTATTTTATTATACTAAAATTCAAAAGTTCGTAATTTTAAGGTTGAATAAATATTCATATTAAAGAGAGAATGTGATGAATTATAATTCTATTTAATTAGCGGTTCTTGATGATGATTTTACCTTACGGTATGTATATTTAATTTGGCTTAATTACTTAATTAAATTAAATACAGCCATTGGGCAACACAATCCTAGCGCAAGAGTGGTTTAAACAGGGCCATACTCTAAATGCGAATCCAGGGGGTTGGAACCCCTCCTTGCTAAAAGAAAATGTAAAAAGTAAGAGCAAAATCTAAGTTTAATTTCAATTATCTACTGCACTTCAAGTTATAAAATTGATTTTTAAAAATATTGCAATGCAAGAATAATCATATTTATTTTGAATTTATACAATGTCTAAAAAAATCTAAAGTGGTCTATTCACATGACTTTCTCTTCAAATTATTGCTAAAAGCGTATCCTTCTATTTACTTCATGCTAATCGTGAAAAAAAAAAAATAGCAGAAATAGTCTTAGTACTTGTTTTATTTAAGTAGAAGAGAAACAAGGGAGTACCATAGCCTAAAGCGATAGCCTAAAACTGGTTGCTATGTAATTGAAGTTCCTTTGTTTGTATGGACAGGAGTTGACAAGTTTCCTTATGAGAAAAGTATATGTTTTAAAGCTGAAACCATTAACAAGGAATATCTCAAAAAGTTCAACTAAACGAAAAAAAAAATGCTTATAACAAATTGTGTGACTTAACGAGCTCTACAAGTTTTGTATAATAAGTTTTTGTCTATCTGTTAGAGTTCACTACTTAAGCAAAAGTTCGCAAAACTCATCTAGAATAAAGATGTCTGCAGAAGCTATTCCCAGAAAAGTCAAGATATACATTTTGTTTGTCATGTAAATATTTTAATATACGATATTTTAATCAAAATTGTTAAATTTGAGAAAACCAAAATTTTCGAAAATATTTCCATGTTGCGGATGGGGGTATTTGTTGAAGATCTCCATGTCGCATCCTTGGAAGATACCAAACTTAAATGCCAAGTTTGGTACTTACCGTTCTTTTCGTTTTTAAACTATGCTGTTCACAGACAAACATGAATCTTTTTCTAAAAATGTTTTTTATGGATTCAGGAGGTCTCAAAACATACTATTTCCGGTGAAATCTCGGTATCGAATATTTGGGTGCAATATAATGTCTTTTCTATACATTATGTACATAGTACGTGTAGAGAAACTAACAAATCTGATGTGTTCCATTCACATGACTTTCCCTACATCTCTGCAAAAAAGTATTGTTAAAAAGCTTAGGCTTCTATTTACTTCATACCAATTAAGAAAACATTAGTAGAAATAGCCTTATTACTTGCTTCCTTGTGAGTGTTAAAGTGATAATCAAAAGCTGGTTGCTAGTGATTGAAGTTCCTTTTTTGTATAGACAGGAGTTGACAAATTCCTGTATGAGAAAAGTATGATTTTCAAAGCTGAAACTAAAAACAAGGGATATCTTAAAATTTTTTGAAAAAAGTTTCATGTAAAAGGTAGTTTGGTGTGGGGCAATATTCTTGAAAATATTCGTGTCGCATCCTTGGAAGATACCAAACCAAATACCAAGTTTGGTATTTAACGGTGTTTTCGTTTTTGAGCTATTCTGTCCACAGATACACTCACATACGCACACACACAGACCTTTTACTAAAAATACTTTTTTTGGATTCAGTGGGACCCAAAACATGTATTTCCAGTGTGTTGAGTATATTAAAACACACAATTTATGTTATATATATTTTTACTTTCTCTATACGTACTATGTACATAGTGTATAGAGTGCAATGCACCCAAAAATTCGATACCGAGATTTCAACCAGAAATACATGTTTATACATGTTTTCAGACCACCTGAATCCAAAAAAAAACATTTTTAGAAAAATGTCCGTGTGTGTCTATCTGTGTGTATATGTGTGAGAGTGTGTGTGTGTGTGTGTGTGTGTGTGTGTGTGTGTCTGTGTGTGTGGGCAGCATAGCTCAAAAACGAAGACCGTTAAATACCAAACTTGGTATTTAAGTTCAGTATCTTCCAAGGATGCGACACGAAGATTTTCAAGAAATCCCACCACCCCAACTACCCTTCACTTGGACAAAATTTTCGAAAATTTTATTTTCTAAAAAATAGCGCCAACGATGTTATTAAAATATCATATATTAAAGATATATACTTGACAAATAATATGCATATCTAATTTTCTGGGAGTAGCCTCTGAAGATTACTTTATTCTTGATGAATTTTACGGAAGTTTCTGTAACTGGTAAACAGAAAGAGATAGACAAAAACTTACCACATAAAAAATATAGAGGACATTAAAACACACAATTTATGTTTATACGTTTTTTCTTGAAGTTTTTCGTTTTTTAGATATTCATTTTTTTTGTTTCAACCTTGAAAAACTTATACTTTTCTCATACAGGAATTTGTCAACTCCTGTCCATACAAACAAAGGAACTTCAGTCACTTAGCAACCAGCTTTTGACTATCACTTTAACCTATAGTACTCCCTTATCTCCCTTCTACTTACAAGGAAGCAAGTAATAAGACTATTTCTGCTAATTTTTTCTCGATTAGCATGAAGTAAATAGATATATAAACTTTTTAACAGATGTAGAGAAAGCCATGTGAATGGAGCACATCAGATTTTTCTTTTTAAGTGTAATGTCTGTTCACAGACATACACATCCATGCGTGTTTACAGTTTTCTAAAAATGCTTTCTTTCTGTTCAAGCTATCTCAAACTGTACACGAATACAATACTTTTACCTACTAATTAGAGAAAATAAAAGAGGACCTCATTAAAGCACCTGGCTCCATTGGGTTTCGAACTTGCCAGACTTACAGGCGTGGGAAGAAAAGTAGTGATATGGAAGCACCTTTGATGATAGCCCAGAACAAATAGGTTGTCAATTGAATGGCACTGCAAAACTCTCGCGCGCAAGAAAAAGTTCACAAGCCAATATTCTCTGGGAAACGATGTTCCTGAGTGCAGCTAAGGACACCAACCACCGTACAATAGTGGTGGGAAAAGTTGTGTTTTTTGCGAAACAGTTTAATCTGTTTCTGTTGCAACCACGAAACAGTTTCGAACCAACAGTTTCCTGTAACAAAAACTCTGTAAACTGTTGCAGACATGTTGTGTACCACCAAATACTATTGAGATAAACACGGTCCGTCGATAAAATCATAATGCGCCTTATGCAACCACTCATTAGGTGCACTGAAGAGGAAATTATCACACTGCGGGAGAAAAGCATTGTTGGGCGTTAACGAGAGGGAATGAGTTTGTTTAGTACATTCGAATTTCGCGATAATAAACTTTGGAAGCATTGATAAAATATTTACGTTATGGAACACAACAACCTCAGCGTAGTAGCTGTTGTAACAAGTGAAACAACTATCCAGGCGTTGTTGTTGTTGCATGGGTCTGTTGTGGGGAAGCGATACATGAAACAATAACACTGTTTCCAGAAGTGTTTTATGAAGCAGTTTTAATGGTGAAACTGTTGCAAATAGTTGTAGTGTTTATGAAACTGTTTCAAAATAGCTGTTGTGTCCCATCACTCTGTTTTTTAAACAGTTTTTTAAACTGTTTTACTGTTGAAACTGTTTCAAATAGTTACTATGTTGATGAAACTGTTTCAAAATAGCTGTTGTGTCCCATCACTAGTTGTTTTAAACTGTTTTACTATTAAAACTATTTCAAATAGTTACTATGTTGATGAAACTGTTTCAAAATAGCTGTTGTGTCCCATCACTAGTTGTTTTAAACTGTTTTACTGTTGAAACTGTTTCAAATAGTTACTATGTTGATGAAACTGTTTCAAAATAGCTGTTGTGTCCCATCACTAGTTGTTTTAAACTGTTTTACTATTGAAACTATTTCAAATAGTTACTATGTTGATGAAATTGTTTCAAAATAGCTGTTGTGTCCCATCACTAGTTGTTTTAAACTGTTTTACTGTTGAAACTGTTTCAAATAGTTACTATGTTGATGAAACTGTTTCAAAATAGCTGTTGTGTCCCATCACTAGTTGTTTTAAACTTTTTTACTGTTGAAACTGTTTCAAATAGTTACTATGTTGATGAAACTGTTTCAAAATAGCTGTTGTGTCCCATCACTAGTTGTTTTAAACTGTTTTACTATTGAAACTGTTTCAAATAGTTACTATGTTGATGAAACTGTTTCAAAATAGCTGTTGTGTCCCATCACTAGTTGTTTTAAACTGTTTTACTATTGAAACTGTTTCAAATAGTTACTATGTTGATGAAACTGTTTTAAAATAGCTGTTGTGTCCCATCACTAGTTGTTTTAAACTGTTTTACTATTGAAACTGTTTCAAATATTTATTATGTTGATGAAACTGTTTCAAAATAGCTGTTGTGTTATTTTTGTCCCTCCATGGGTACACCATAAACTACCCATTTTGAAAACTTTGATTTTCTCAAAAATGGATGTAACGATTTTGATTAAAATATTGTATTTTAAAGATATTTATATGGAAAATAAATTTTCAGGGAATAGCCTCAAAAGTTAACATACGGACCTTTTTCTAATATTGCTGTTTTGGATTAAAGGAGTCTCAATACGTGTATTTCCGGTGAAATATCGGTATCGAGTTTTTGGCTATAATACAATACTTTCTCTATACACTAAGTACGAAGTACGTGTAGAGAAAACAAAAAACTGGACATTAAATTTGCTGGTTTGAATCACTGTCCGTGTAATAAGCTTCAAAAAGGTTCATGAGTGAAATGTGTAGCAGTGTAACCGAACTTCCAGGAAGCTGTAATATTCTGCTGAAAACTGATGCGCACGCTGACATAAAGCTTTTAACTGCTTCCTTTGCAAAATTTTGTTCATGATATATTCTCGTTATCTAGAAAGCTTACGTTTATTTTATTATACTAAAATTCAAAAGTTCGTAATTTTAAGGTTGAATAAATATTCATATTAAAGAGAGAATGTGATGAATTATAATTCTATTTAATTAGCGGTTCTTGATGATGATTTTACCTTACGGTATGTATATTTAATTTGGCTTAATTACTTAATTAAATTAAATACAGCCATTGGGCAACACAATCCTAGCGCAAGAGTGGTTTAAACAGGGCCATACTCTAAATGCGAATCCAGGGGGTTGGAACCCCTCCTTGCTAAAAGAAAATGTAAAAAGTAAGAGCAAAATCTAAGTTTAATTTCAATTATCTACTGCACTTCAAGTTATAAAATTGATTTTTAAAAATATTGCAATGCAAGAATAATCATATTTATTTTGAATTTATACAATGTCTAAAAAAATCTAAAGTGTTCTATTCACATGACTTTCTCTTCAAATTATTGCTAAAAGCGTATCCTTCTATTTACTTCATGCTAATCGTGAAAAAAAAAAAATAGCAGAAATAGTCTTAGTACTTGTTTTATTTAAGTAGAAGAGAAACAAGGGAGTACCATAGCCTAAAGCGATAGCCTAAAACTGGTTGCTATGTAATTGAAGTTCCTTTGTTTGTATGGACAGGAGTTGACAAGTTTCCTTATGAGAAAAGTATATGTTTTAAAGCTGAAACCATTAACAAGGAATATCTCAAAAAGGTCAACTAAACGAAAAAAAAAATGCTTATAACAAATTGTGTGACTTAACGAGCTCTACAAGTTTTGTATAATAAGTTTTTGTCTATCTGTTAGAGTTCACTACTTAAGCACAAGTTCGCAAAACTCATCAAGAATAAAGATGTCTGCAGAAGCTATTCCCAGAAAAGTCAAGATATACATTTTGTTTGTCATGTAAATATTTTAATATACGATATTTTAATCAAAATTGTTAAATTTGAGAAAACCAAAATTTTCGAAAATATTTCCATGTTGCGGATGGGGGTATTTGTTGAAGATCTTCATGTCGCATCCTTGGAAGATACCAAACTTAAATGCCAAGTTTGGTACTTACCGTTCTTTTCGTTTTTAAACTATGCTGTTCACAGACAAACATGAATCTTTTTCTAAAAATGTTTTTTATGGATTCAGGAGGTCTCAAAACATACTATTTCCGGTGAAATCTCGGTATCGAATATTTGGGTGCAATATAATGTCTTTTCTATACATTATGTACATAGTACGTGTAGAGAAACTAACAAATCTGATGTGTTCCATTCACATGACTTTCCCTACATCTCTGCAAAAAAGTATTGTTAAAAAGCTTAGGCTTCTATTTACATCATACCAATTAAGAAAACATTAGTAGAAATAGCCTTATTACTTGCTTCCTTGTGAGTGTTAAAGTGATAATCAAAAGCTGGTTGCTAGTGATTGAAGTTCCTTTTTTGTATAGACAGGAGTTGACAAATTCCTGTATGAGAAAAGTATGATTTTCAAAGCTGAAACTAAAAACAAGGGATATCTTAAAATTTTTTGAAAAAAGTTTCATGTAAAAGGTAGTTTGGTGTGGGGCAATATTCTTGAAAATATTCGTGTCGCATCCTTGGAAGATACCAAACCAAATACCAAGTTTGGTATTTAACGGTGTTTTCGTTTTTGAGCTATTCTGTCCACAGATACACTCACATACGCACACACACAGACCTTTTACTAAAAATACTTTTTTTGGATTCAGTGGGACCCAAAACATGTATTTCCAGTGTGTTGAGTATATTAAAACACACAATTTATGTTATATATATTTTTACTTTCTCTATACGTACTATGTACATAGTGTATAGAGTGCAATGCACCCAAAAATTCGATACCGAGATTTCACCCAGAAATACATGTTTATACATGTTTTCAGACCACCTGAATCCAAAAAAAAACATTTTTAGAAAAATGTCCGTGTGTGTCTATCTGTGTGTATATGTGTGAGAGTGTGTGTGTGTGTGTGTGTGTGTGTGTGTGTGTGTGTGTGTGTGTGTGTGTGTGTGTGTGGGCAGCATAGCTCAAAAACGAAGACCGTTAAATACCAAACTTGGTATTTAAGTTCAGTATCTTCCAAGGATGCGACACGAAGATTTTCAAGAAATCCCACCACCCCAAAATTTTCGAAAATTTTATTTTCTAAAAAATAGCGCCAACGATGTTATTAAAATATCATATATTAAAGATATATACTTGACAAATAATATGCATATCTAATTTTCTGGGAGTAGCCTCTGAAGATTACTTTATTCTTGATGAATTTTACGGAAGCTTCTGTAACTGGTAAACAGAAAGAGATAGACAAAAACTTACCACATAAAAAATATAGAGGACATTAAAACACACAATTTATGTTTATACATTTTTTCTTGAAGTTTTTCGTTTTTTAGATATTCATTTTTTTTGTTTCAACCTTGAAAAACTTATACTTTTCTCATACAGGAGTTTGTCAACTCCTGTCCATACAAACAAAGGAACTTCAGTCACTTAGCAACCAGCTTTTGACTATCACTTTAACCTATAGTACTCCCTTATCTCCCTTCTACTTACAAGGAAGCAAGTAATAAGACTATTTCTGCTAATTTTTTCTCGATTAGCATGAAGTAAATAGATATATAAACTTTTTAACAGATGTAGAGAAAGCCATGTGAATGGAGCACATCAGATTTTTCTTTTTAAGTGTAATGTCTGTTCACAGACATACACATCCATGCGTGTTTACAGTTTTCTAAAAATGCTTTCTTTCTGTTCAAGCTATCTCAAACTGTACACGAATACAATACTTTTACCTACTAATTAGAGAAAATAAAAGAGGACCTCATTAAAGCACCTGGCTCCATTGGGTTTCGAACTTGCCAGACTTACAGGCGTGGGAAGAAAAGTAGTGATATGGAAGCACCTTTGACGATAGCCCAGAACAAATAGGTTGTCAATTGAATGGCACTGCAAAACTCTCGCGCGCAAGAAAAAGTTCACAAGCCAATATTCTCTGGGAAACGATGTTCCTGAGTGCAGCAAAGGACACCAACCACCGTACAATAGTGGTGGGAAAAGTTGTGTTTTTTGCGAAACAGTTTAATCTGTTTCTGTTGCAACCACGAAACAGTTTCGAACCAACAGTTTCCTGTAACAAAAACTCTGTAAACTGTTGCAGACATGTTGTGTACCACCAAATACTATTGAGATAAACACGGTCCGTCGATAAAATCATAATGCGCCTTATGCAACCACTCATTAGGTGCACTGAAGAGGAAATTATCACACTGCGGGAGAAAAGCATTGTTGGGCGTTAACGAGAGGGAATGAGTTTGTTTAGTACATTCGAATTTCGCGATAATAAACTTTGGAAGCATTGATAAAATATTTACGTTATGGAACACAACAACCTCAGCGTAGTAGCTGTTGTAACAAGTGAAACAACTATCCAGGCGTTGTTGTTGTTGCATGGGTCTGTTGTGGGGAAGCGATACATGAAACAATAACACTGTTTCCAGAAGTGTTTTATGAAGCAGTTTTAATGGTGAAACTGTTGCAAATAGTTGTAGTGTTTATGAAACTGTTTCAAAATAGCTGTTGTGTCCCATCACTCTGTTTTTTAAACAGTTTTTTAAACTGTTTTACTGTTGAAACTGTTTCAAATAGTTACTATGTTGATGAAACTGTTTCAAAATAGCTGTTGTGTCCCATCACTAGTTGTTTTAAACTGTTTTACTATTAAAACTATTTCAAATAGTTACTATGTTGATGAAACTGTTTCAAAATAGCTGTTGTGTCCCATCACTAGTTGTTTTAAACTGTTTTACTGTTGAAACTGTTTCAAATAGTTACTATGTTGATGAAACTGTTTCAAAATAGCTGTTGTGTCCCATCACTAGTTGTTTTAAACTGTTTTACTATTGAAACTATTTCAAATAGTTACTATGTTGATGAAATTGTTTCAAAATAGCTGTTGTGTCCCATCACTAGTTGTTTTAAACTGTTTTACTGTTGAAACTGTTTCAAATAGTTACTATGTTGATGAAACTGTTTCAAAATAGCTGTTGTGTCCCATCACTAGTTGTTTTAAACTGTTTTACTGTTGAAACTGTTTCAAATAGTTACTATGTTGATGAAACTGTTTCAAAATAGCTGTTGTGTCCCATCACTAGTTGTTTTAAACTGTTTTACTATTGAAACTGTTTCAAATAGTTACTATGTTGATGAAACTGTTTCAAAATAGCTGTTGTGTCCCATCACTAGTTGTTTTAAACTGTTTTACTATTGAAACTGTTTCAAATAGTTACTATGTTGATGAAACTGTTTTAAAATAGCTGTTGTGTCCCATCACTAGTTGTTTTAAACTGTTTTACTATTGAAACTGTTTCAAATAGTTACTATGTTGATGAAACTGTTTCAAAATAGCTGTTGTGTCCCATCACTAGTTGTTTTAAACTGTTTTACTATTGAAACTGTTTCAAATATTTATTATGTTGATGAAACTGTTTCAAAATAGCTGTTGTGTTATTTTTGTCCCTCACTACCGTACAAGTGGGAGCATGAAAATGTGCTATCTGAGTTCATCTTCGCGTCAGAAACACTCCAAATGGGAACACATGTTCTTCATTATCAGCGTCTCAAAATCACATGCTTAATTTAGACGAAGTCGCGACTTGGATAAATATCTGCAATGAACACACTACTTAACCGTAGCAATAATTACTAGCACATTTATAAGCGCAGATTTCTATTATTGCAACTTCTTCCGGCAGAACAGTCAGTATGTACAAACAACTGATTGTAATAGCACCGTATTGTTACACTTCTGTTATAAGACAGTTTATAACAACACAACTCTTCCGAAAATGCAAGTGTTTTACAGCTACGTATCTACCAACAACATATATTTATGTTTATCAAATGGGAAGAGTTCCACCTTGCAGCGAATGAGATGCGTTACCGTGCTGTGCGTTGACAGGTCCCTAACCCCACTCTTTTCGTATTTCCCTCTCACTGAACATACAAATCTGCCTGGCGACATAATGTTTATTCATGTGCATTAAGAAAACTATTTCAGCTAAGAATCTCTGTTTTTATGGTTATGTCACGAACATTACTATCTTCCTCGTGAATTATTTTTTGCAAAATTTGAATATTCTGATATGACCTATCAAGCTAAAGGACGTTAACCTATAAAAGGACCATCAATCAATGATAGGAAAACTTGAAACCGATTTAAACACTTGCGAAAGAGCACACTGAAATAAGTAAAACCCTCGAGTATTACATATATACAAACACACGAGTGGTAAAGTGTGGGGTTCACAAGTGGAGTTTTTAGAATTGCTGACGCGAATGTTGGCACTGCCGGGCGAGTGTAGGAGATGACGGAGAAAGCACTGCTTACTTTGTATTCCTGATCACCTCACATTAATTAAATACATAGAACCTGAAAAGTAAAAAGTACAAAAAGTCTGATATGTTCCGTTCATATGACTTTCTCTACATCTCTGTGGCAAATTATTTTTACAAAGCGTATTCTTCTATTTCATGTTAATCGAAATAAACGTTTTCTTGCAAGAAGAAAGGATCTAATGGAATACACCAAGCTATAGCGATAGTCAAACCTTTTAAAAGCTGGTTGCCATGTGATTGAAATCCGTTTCTTTTCATTGCTAGGCGCTGACAATTCCCGTGAAAAGTTGAAGTATTTTAAAACTGTAACCAAATACAAGAAATATCTCAAAACTGGTCATCTCCAAGAAAAAAATGTATATGACATAAATTGTGTGTTTTAACGAGATCTACATATTTTGTATAGTAAACTTTTGCCTATCTCTTACGTTTTCTAGTTATGTAAAATCCATCCAGAATAAAGAGGTCTTCAGAGGCTACTTTCAGAAAATTAAAGATATACATTTTATTTGATGTGTAAATATCTTTAATATACGGTACTTTAATCAAAATCGTTAACAGCCATTTTTGAGAGTATCAACATTTTCGAAAATGTTTCCATGTAACGGGTAATTTGGAGTGAGGGGGAGGGGGAGTTTCTTCAAAATATGTTGCTGCACCCTTAGAAGATACTAAACTTATATACCAAGTTTGGTATTCTACCTACAGGCACAGGGACATACACACATGCGGTCATTTTTCTAAAAATGATTTTTTTTTGGACACAGGAGGCCTAAAACGCGAATTTCCGGTAAAATCTTGGGTGGAATGCAATATCTTCTCTATACAGTATGCACATAGTACGTGTAGAGAATATAAAAATACCACTAAACTATCTTCTGAATTACAACAGTTTGACACACATTTTTCCCGAATGCTCAACACATGGCGCGATGTATTGTGAGTTCGTTGTATTTAAATAACATTGATGTGAATTTGCATCAGCGCAACAATAGCGCAAGTCATGGCTCTACACGAAGAATGTTTATCTAGCTACCGTTTGTCACAAAGACGTAGGTGAAAATTAGCAGGTCCAATTAGTATTGTCTCTCACTCTCCCCCACCCCCTCTAACATGAGAAAGTAGAACTTTCTTCACTTGAATAATTTATCTCCCATGCGATTAAAATACGACCGCAGGTTACTGTTTAATTCTCTTTTTAACATATATAAATTAATTACAAGTTTTGTGATTATCTGTTAGGATTTAAAACAATTAATACGCAATTTAACGGAGGTAAAACGTTCAAAAAGACTCTGTTCTCAAACCTCCTATTCCACAGCTAAAATCGCGCCAGCAGTTCAAAGAAACTTCACTGTTGGCCTGCACTTGTACAGCTTTACCGCTCTTTAACTCGCGTGTGCATGATATGCTTTTTTACACAGTTCAATGTGCTCTTTTGGATGGTGCATAAATCGATTTCAAACTTTATCATTGATTGTAAGTAAACTCGGGGGACTTTCTTGAAGATCTTCGTGACGCATCCTTGGAGGATACCCAACTTAACTACCAGTTTGGTATTTAACAGTATTTTCGCTTTTGAGCTATGCTGTCCACAGACACATTATTCAGGGAACCCAAAACATGCATTTCGGGTGAAATCTCGGCATTGAATTTTTGGGTGGAGTACAATACCTTCTCTATACACTATGTACCTAATATGTGTAGAGAAATTAAAAAGGCATATTCAGAAAGATATCCTGGGGGAGTGGTGTATACATGTCCGTGTACCTGTGAGCAGCATAAATCAACAACGAAAAGTCGGTTACCTATAAAACTTGATATTTAAATTCAACATTTACCGTAGATGCGATATGGAAAGTTTTTCGAAAAATTTGATTTACTCAACTACTTGATTAAACTACTTATATCTTTAAGATATTTTAATGGCAAATAAAATATGTATCTTTATTTTTCTGGCAAAACCTCCAAGCCCTCTTCATTCTGGAATACGTTTGTATAAATGGTAAAGCGTAAGAGATAAGTCAAACTCTTACTACACCAAAAATGTAGGTATCGTTAAAAATACAATTTACATAAAATATATTTGGGGGGGGGGGGTTTAACTATTTCCGAGGTACTTCTTGTTATTGGTGCCAAGTTTAAAATTGTTCTTGCTCCTGCTCAAGCAAAGAGAACAGAACTTCAGGCATCACATAGCGACCAGCCCTTAAAAGATTTTACTATCGCTTAATTTAGTGTACTCCCTTTGTAGGTATCTACAAGCCAATGCGTAATAGAATCATTTATGGAAATGTTTAAGAATAACGTGAACTAGAAGAATATAAACTTTTTAAGAATAGTTTGTTGAAGAATGTGTAAAGAAACTCCTGTGGATCAAACACCTCAGATGTTTTCATCCTGAAAATAATGTGAAAATGAAGTTAAGTGAAAAGCTAATAAATTTACTAATCCGTGATTGTCTAACAATAATTCATCACAGATGAATTCGCAAGATAACACATTTCCAAAAACACATTTTGGAAACTTGCTTCAAAGAATTAATGAAAATATTGGTGAGCAAAGAAATACAAGCGGATGATTTGTTATTCCAAAAACGCTACTAGGAAATGATACAGAAACCAAACAGTTGATGCACTTTTCAACATGAGCAAGTGTATGTGTTTACAAGAACCTCTCGCTGGAGTCACACGGCGGCAATACGACACTCACACGGCGACGTCCAAGGACCGCGTCAGCACTAACTGCGGACGTCCCGTAGCTTTTCACTCGTTTTGTTGAGACGCGGGAGGAGGCGGGCGGGCGTCCGTTGCCATGGCTACAGCTAAATGCGCCGGCGTCCTGCGTAAAGTAAATGGAACATAACTAGTTTACCATGAATATACGGTCTTGGCCACTTCGGCTGAAATTGCCTTCATTATTTCAATTTCTCAGCATCCTTCTGCAAATTAGAAATTTCAGCGATATTCTCAGATCTAAAATTCCCTTCATAATAGATAGTAGACCTTCTGAAGAAGCTCATTCTCAGTGATCTGACAGACGATAAAAATAGTATCTACATGACTCTTTTAATCCATTTAGTGTTTCTTTCTTTCTTTCTTTCCGTTCTTACACAGTGAAAGAACATGTAAAAATATAATATTTTACCGAATTCTACAATAATTGTAAAATCAGTTGTCAACGAGTTTTTTTTTCTCCCTTTTTATAGTTGCCCTCCTTGGTGTAGTGGTTACCATGCTGACTTCATATACCCAAGGTTGTGGGTTCAAACCCGGCGGAGGACGATGGATTTTTTCGGGCGTAAAAATCCTTAAGGAAAGTAAAGCCATGTGCCCGTGTCGTAGATTTACAGCACGTAAAAGAACCTCAAGCCTGATAGAGAGGCCTCTGAGCAAAATTAAGCGATCTTTCACGCCCAGTATAGAATGGGACGCTGAGAACCACAGCAGTTAAAGAGCGTCTATAAATGAAACGCCATTTCATTTTCCCTTTTTATGGACGCTCTTTAACTGCTTTCTCACCATCCAATTCTATATTGGATGTGAAATACAGCTTTTTGCTTAGAGGTCTCTTTATCAGGCCGTAAATCTACGACATGGGACCAACGGCTATACTTCCCTTCTAAAGGAAGCCATGCTAAGGACTTTACGCCCGAAAAAAATCTGTCGTCCTCCGCTGGGATTGAACCGACGACCTTAGGAACCAGAGGTTGTTACCCCTACACCACAGAATTCGACTTGTAGAATCCACTGCTCTGGTACCCTAAATGCGAAGGTTCTCTCTCTCTCTCTCTCCCTCTCTCTCTCTCCCTCTCTCTCACTCCTTCGTTTTATCCCCTTCCTCTCTTTCCCATCCCTATCCATCTCTCTCTCTCAATTTTTTATCACTATCTAGCTCCTTGCCCTCCCTATCTACGTTCTCAACGTCTATGCATTTCACCTGACATTTTGTAAACCAGCATTATGGTCTGCGTGTTAATCAAAACGTAAACGCCAGGTTTACCAGTTATTGTTAAGTATTGCATCTTCACTAATTCTATACCTGATGATAAATTAAGCAGTAGCACAACATATTACATATACATGTTTGTTTTTGTTTTTTTAAATGCCTAACTACTTATTATTCAGTATAGCAATATTTATGTCAATTACCAGCATGTTTATAAACAGTTATTATGAAGCCTCAACATTAATACTATACATTACTAATATATACATTAATAACAATATACATCAATAGTTTTGAGATCCTTAATTACTTCACAATATTTACTCAAATTAACTAATATTTATTCTCTTTAAATTATTCTTAAACTTCTTTAAGGTCAGAGGGCAGCCCCTCTGATGATGATGATGACAGTTATAGTTCTTTTCTTTCTTTAACACGTAACCTAATTAGCCATCAGGTGGATGACTTACATGCTATAGTGGGATTGGAATCCGCGGCCATTTCGCGCCAGGTTCTAAACTCAGGGAGGTCCGTGACAGCCGGCGCTGATAAGAGGTATGTCTGCCAATAGCTTCATGCTACGTAAGCAATGATGACATCCTTGTTGCAAGATGTAACAAACATTCCTCAATGCAGTTTCAGTTGGCACCGACTAACCCTAGTGTATTGTAAATGTAAGCAGTGCCAGTGACTTTAGAAACAACGATGAAGATGACGTGGGAGAAGAGCCACAGCCAAGTGACTGAGAGGTTTGGTACTGACGGGACGAAGTGGCAACAGTGTGAGGGAGCGGCCACGAGGTAAGGCAACTGTCAGGGATCACTATGGTTCTCTCCGACTTTAGTTCCTAACACCGCATATGATGTTTGAGATGAGTAAGGTCAGTTACCTCTTTTCCGCGTTTCCTTCTAACCAACGGTAAGTCGCTGTTATTTTGTAACCGTTATAATAATGCAATTTTACAAAGTAATTGTTACGTTGTTTTTGGCTGTCTTCTTATATCTGAAAAAAATTAAAAAATATATACGACTGTCACTCCAAAATAAATGCACACTATTTTTTAAAAAATACAGTTTTCATGCTACATCTTTGAAAATTTTACTGAGTGTAAATACATTCTTTCCGCTTGTGTTCAAATTTGGTTCAACCTGTTCCCGTGAGTGGCGCTATCACAGCATGCCTTCAAGATGGCGGCTGCACTTGACATCCGTCAGAAGCATAGAATTGCTGTGCTGTGAAAACGAGACAGTGGGAAACATCCACAAGAAGTTGGCAAAGGTGTATGGAGATGCTGCTACCAATCGAAGTACAGTTAGTCGGTGGGCAAACAGATTACGTGATGATAGTGGACGAGGTTATTGAGGATTCTCCTCACACTGCACAAACTCCTGCAGAGAGTTAACAAACTGGTGTCTGTTGACAAACGTATCACAGTCACTCTACGTTGGAATAGGGGAAGCAAGTGTTTGCAGAATACTGAAGTCGTGTTAAACCATATCAGCAAAAGTAGGATGATTTGCTGTTGCCTCATGTCATTCAAAAAACCACGGAAGCGGTCAGAAAGCTTGGATGGACACATTGAAACACCCGCCTCACAGCCCTGACCTGGCTCCATGTGATTGTCATCTCTTTGGGAAACTGAAAGAATCTCTTCGTGGAACGAGGTTTGAAGATGACGGCTTCCTGGTGCACGCTGCCAAACAGTGGCTGGTCCAGACATTTACCGTGCAGGCGCAGTTACCAAGATGCGTAAGGCCATTGAGAAGGATGGGGATTATATGGACAATTGAAATGCTGTTCCTAAAGCATGTATTTACCCACTGTAAAAACTTCGAACATGTAGACTGAAAACTGCTTTAAAAAAAAAGTGTGCATTTCGTACATCGCCGATTGTTTCTCTGTGAGCTAATGCTTCGACAAAAACTTATTCTATATAATACAAACTTCCGAAAGAAGTAAGAGAATTTCAAGTGACAAAGTTTGTTCCTCGTGTTAGTATTTTGATCAAAATTACCACCATATAAAAACGCTAAATGAGGGGAAGAGTTGCACATAGAGCCTTTATAGGCGTGGGAAGAAATCCCTAATAGGTAAACCATTTTGCATCCATAAAATACGCTGGTATCCGTGCTGGTGATTATACTTTTTCGTCGTTTAGTTTTGTTACTCTCCCGTCCCCCATCTCCTTCTTTCTTTCTCTCTCTTTCTCTCTCTCTCTCTCTCTCTCTTCTCTTTCTTCTCTCTCTCTCACACACACACATAAACTAACCCATTTTACTAATTTCTTTCAGGGTTAGAGGGCCTAAAGCAGATATTCCCGGTAAAATCACTATATAATATTTTTTTGGTGATATTCAATTCTTTGGTTTACTAATATGTTGCTAAATGAATCGAAACAGGTAATTTAAAAAAAAATGGCGGGGCAAAAATAAAGTTCTCTCTTCGGCATGCTAGAAATGACTGAACAAAACTGAAGCATATGCAGCTTAGTCGTAAACCTGTATTTGCTTGCAACGATATCTAGCCTTTATACCCTAGCAGCCAAGAGAGAGTAGAAAGCCAAGAGAACGAAAATGCACATTCTCCCACTCTTCAGGCAACCTTTTTGCTTATTACAAAGGATGTTGAAGAAGAAGAGAATCGAGCAAATGGACACAAAAACAAACATTTTCCACTTTCCAATATTTTATGCGTTCTAAAAAATGGCTAAATGAGAAAGGTGCTGCAGATGAGGAAAACGTTCAATTAAAAAAAAAAAAATCTTATGTGTTTCATTCACATAACATTCTCTACATCTCTGCAACAACTTATTGTTAAAAAGCTTATGCTTCTATTTACTTCATGGCAATCAAGAAAAAATTAGCAGAATTAGTCTTATTACTTGCTTCCTTGTAAGTAGAAGTGAAATAGGTGAGTAGCATAGGTTAAACTGATAGTCAACAGCTGGTTGCTATGTGACTGAAGTTCCTTTGTTTGTATGGGCAGGAGTTGACAAATTCCTGTATGAGAAAAGTATAAGTTTTTCACAGCTGAAACGATCAACTCCATGAAAAAAAATGTATGCAACATAAATTGTGTGTTTTAACGAGCTCTACATTTTTTGTAAAGTAAGTTTTTGTCTATCTCTTATGGTGTACCAGTTATGCAAAATTCCGCAAAAGTCATCCAGAATAAAGATGTCTTCAGAGCCTATTCCCAGAAAGTTGAAGATATGCATTTTATTTATCATGTAAACATTCATAATATA
The DNA here is from genome assembly GCA_030762935.1 of Hymenopus coronatus. Classification (NCBI taxonomy): domain Eukaryota; kingdom Metazoa; phylum Arthropoda; class Insecta; order Mantodea; family Hymenopodidae; genus Hymenopus; species Hymenopus coronatus. The sequence goes on from CM060880.1 coordinate 54,043,935, forward strand.
CGATATTTTAATCAGAATCGCTAGAGCCATTTTTGAGAAAACCAAAATTTTCGAAAATGTTTCCATGCAAAGGCTAGTTGGGGTGGGGAGATTTTCTTGAAAGTCTTCGTGTAAGCATCCTTGGAAGATACTGAACTTTAACACCAAGTTTGGTATTTAAAGGACGTTTCGTTTTTCAGCTATGCTGCCCACAGACAGACACAGACATTTTTCAATTTTTTTTTTGATTTAGGTGTTCTTAAAACATAAACTTCCGCTGAAGTCTCGGTATTGAGTTTTTGGGTGCATTACAATAGCTTCTCTATACACTATGTAAGTACATGGTACGTGTAGAGAAAGTAAAATGGCCATGTAATTTAAAATGAAATAATAAAATGTTTAAAGCAAACAGGATAGTAGCGTGTGTCTCCCACATTAATTAATGTTACTATCCAGGCTTGTCAGCAATGTGTTTATAGAATGTAATGCCGATATCTGGGTAACTCAATTCCCCGAGATGACCTCATTGCACTTACAACCGGGTCTCAAAATAAATGGCATAAGAATGCAGCGCTACGAGATAATACGTTTGCCTGCTTTTCCCAGCAGTTGCATATGTAAAACTCAAGTTTTCTCAAAGCTGTGTAGCTTTTCTCACATGCATGTCATAACAGCAGCGCCTCTGCAATACACTTGTGAACCTTCCGCGTCTGATTTGGATACTTTCTCATGTTAGTGTCTTGGAGATTGAAGAAAATCTGATGTGTACCATTCACATGACTTTCTCTATATCCCTGCAACAAATTATTCTTAAAAACTTATACTTCTATTTACTTTATGCTAATCAGAAACAATTAGCAGAAATAGTTTTATTACTTGCTTCCTTGTAAGTAGAAGCGAAATAAGGGATTACCATAGGTTAAAGTGAAAGCCAAAAGCTGGTTGCTAGGTGACTGATGTTCCTTTGTTTGTATGGACAGGAGTTGACAAATTCCGTATAAGAAAGTATAAGTTTTACAAAGCTGAAACCAAGAAAAAGGAATATCTCCAAAACGATCAACTCCACGAAAAAAATGTATATAACATAAATTGTGTTTTAACGTGCTCTACATTTTTTGTGGGTTAAGGTTTTGTCTATCTCTTACGGTTTTGTAGTTATGAAAAATTCATCAGAATAAAGTAGTCTTCAGAGGCTATTCCCAGAAAATTCAAGATATACATTTCATTTGTCATATAAATATCTTTAATATACGAAATTTTAATCAAAATCGTTAGTCATTTTTGAGAAAATCAACATTTTCGAAAAAAAGTTCCATGTAAAGGGTAGTATATTTCCGGTGAAATCTCGGTATCGAATTTTTTGGTGGAGTGCAATACATTCTTTATACACTATGTACATAGTGCGTATAGAGAAAGTAACTATACACTATGTACATAGTGCGTATAGAGAAAGTAAAAATGAGGTATTCGAAAGAGGTGTGATGTATGTACAGACATTTCCTGCCATCGCGTCATTAAATATTAACATTTAAGGGGACATAGTGGTCTGAACATACGGAAATTACACCTTAAGTGAATTAATTATCACTGCTCTTAAAGCTCTCAATTGTTTTTGCAGAAATTCCTATGAATTATTCTATAGATCATGACCATTATTTCAAGTAGCTGTTTGCATTAATAGCTTATGTGGTTGAGTCCATAAAAAGAATTTCATTCATCAGAAAAGTAATAAAACAAACATGTGAATTCATGTACCTTTTTCTCTGATACTACTTGCAATACATAATCACACTTTTGCATGCTTGTTCTTAGTATAATCAACTATCTTCTGAACCTCAATTATTTAGCCATGATATAATTTCAGTAGAAATTAAAAAAAATACATATTTGCAAATTCAAGAAAGTAAAAATGTGGAAAATTTGTAAAGTTGCTGCTTTCTTAATATGATCCGTATATAGTATAGCATCACGATTGTGGTTTAGAAAGTTCAACTATGAATTGTGTGTATGTATATATGTGTGTATATATATATATATATATATATATATATATATATATGCTGAAAATGTCAACTTTCCAGCTCTTACAGTTTCTGAGAAAAAGGAACATAAGTATCCAAAATGCTGTTTTCAGATAAATGAATTTAAAGATACAAATGTTCTAAAAAGGGGCATTACATAACAGCTTTAAAGAAATGCAGACCAGCATTTAAATTATATATAATTTGATTAAAATCCTCTTAACCCTCCAAAAGTATATATTTTCTAAAACTAGAAGTAATAGAGATTTTATTAGTGTCTAAAACAAAAGATGTTATATTTTACCATTTCATAGTATCTTCTCCCCTTAAGTGAAGAGACCGATCAAGAATATGTACTTGATTAGTCTGTACTTTTGAAATTTGAAGGCGATTTTAGAAGTAAACTTTTAATTTTGTAACTACACTAACAAAACACATCTTCATACGTAGTTTTAACATTTCAAACCTAGGATCACTGTAGAACATGTATCAGCATAAAGTCAACATTATGTTGCTTGCTGTTGTTTTCGAAATGCTCACATGACTTAGTACCTATGTTTCAAAGCAGATTATGATACCAAGGCACGTTGGTGTTACCATTGTGTACTGTCATTAGTTCCACGTCGCCAAAATAAATTTGGTAAAAATTCATGCATAAGTTTGGATTTGGCAGGCACTTCAGTTAGTCTTTCGACGTTTTCACCAAACTGGAAAAAGTGCACAACCGTTGAGTGATTCACTTTTTACTATCTCTATACGTACTATGTACATAGTCTATAGAGAAGGTACTGCACTCCACCCACAAAATCGATACCGAGATTTCACAGAAAATATACGTTTTAGGGTCCCCTGTATCCAAAAAGAGCATTTTCATTCAAAAAAAGGTCCGTGTGTGTGTGTGTGTGTGTGTGTGTGTGTGTATACCCGTGTGTCTGTGAACACGATAACTCAAAAACGAAAAATCGGTAAAATACCAAATTTGGTATATAAGTTTAGTATCTTCCAGGGATGCGACACGAAGATTCTGAGAAAAATCCCCCCACCCCAAACTACCCTTTGCTTGGAACTTTTTTCGAAAATGTTTATATTCTTAAAAATGGTTCTAACGATTTTTATTAAAATATTGTATACTAAAGATATTTACCTGACAAATAAAATATAAATCTTCAATTTTCTATGAATTGCCTCGGAACTTACATTATTCTGGATGAAATTTACGGAATTTTGCATAGCTCCTAAACCGTAAGGGACAGATAACAACTTACTACGCAAAAATGTAGAGCATGTTAAAACACACAATTTATGTTATATGGAGCTGTTATGTTTACATGGAGTTGATCGTTTTTTAGATATTCCTTGTTTTTGGTTTCAGCTTTAAAAAACAAACTTTTCTCATACAGGAATTTGTCAACTCCTGTCCAAACAAACAAAGGAACTTTAGTCACGTAGCAACCAGCTTTTTACTATCCCTTTAACCTATGGTACTCCCTTATTTCCCTTCTACTTACAAGGAAGCAAGTAATAAGGCTATTTCTGCTAATTTTTTCTGGATTAGCATGAAGTAAATAGAAGCTTAAGCTTTTTAACAATAATTTATTGTAGGGTTGTAGAGAAAGTCATGTGAATTAACACATGAGATTTTTACTTTTGGGTGGGAAAGCTTGCGAAGACACAACAGTTAGAAATTGGTTCAACGATTTCAAATGTGGTCGAACATCCCTTTTCTCATGAGGGGAGCCCAGATGCCCGGCAGATGCGGTTGCCGAGGAATTCATTGAAAAATTCTCTCTCACATAGTACGTCTAGAGAAAGTAAAAATGTGTGAATTCGTTTGTTAAGTAGTTGATAGAATTAACGTTGGTCCCTCTTTTTGGTAAAAATAACCTTTTCTGCGATTGTGCTATATATGTATATGATGCATGCAGATGTGCTTCAGAGCAATGTATTGAGTACCGAACTGAAACTCGATGACGGGCATGTGAACGTAACCTTATAACTTCTACATCTTAAAATGCTTTCTTAATGCAACAAAAAAAATCTGATGTGTTACACTTACATGACTTTCTCTAGCTGTTCTACAAACTTCATGCATAAGATTCTTCTTCTCTCTGCACCTTGCTAATCGTGGTACTCATTAGCACAATGTTCTTATTATTTAGTTCCGTATAAGTAGGAAGAAAATAAGGGAATACACTAGGCTAAACCAATAGTCCAATGTTTTAAAAGCTGTCGTTATGCGATTGTCATTACAAATCGCTTCTTTTCTTGGCCAGGAGTTGAACAAAAGAACAACGGACACTCCCGTCTGAGAAAAATATGAGTACTTCACAACTGAAACTAACAACAATGAATACCTCGAAAACGGTAAGCTCCACGAGAAAAATGTATGACATAACTTGTGTACTTTAACAAGAGCTATATTTTTGATATGGTAAGTTTTTGTCTATCTCTTACGGTTTGCTAGTTATGCCAAATTAAGCAAACATCATCCGGAATAAACAGGTCTTCAGAAGCTATTCCCAGAAAATTCAGGATATACATTTTATTTGTTAGGTAAATATCGTTAATCAAAATATCATATATTAGGCCATTTTTAAGAAAATCAAAATTTTCGAAAAAAGTTCCATTTAAAGGGTAGTTTGGGGTGGGGGGATTTTTCTCAAAATCTTCGTGTCGCATCCCTGGAAGGTACTAAACTTAAATGCCAAGTTTGGTATTTTAGCTACTTTTCGTTTTTGAGTTATCGTGTTCATAGACACACGGACCTTTTTCTGGAAATGCTTTTTTCGGATAAAGGGGCCCTAAAACATGTATTTCCGGTGAAATCTCGGTATCGAATTTTTGGGTGGAATACAATACTTCTCTATCCCTATTTCTATTTTTTTTTTATTGCTCCATTTGTATAGCTCACTTTAACATCAATAGTCACTTGTGAAACTGTAGGTTCAGAACATTAGATTAAACTTAATATTACTAAACACGCGCACATTCGCTCTTACATTCATACTTCCAGACTCTATGGGGGATAGGGAATAATTCCAGTTAAAGAAAAATTCCCCGTCCCAACCGGAAATCGAACCCGTGACCTCCGGGTGAGAAGTCAGCTCGCTGACCACTCGACCACGGAGGCAGTCTAATTGTACATTGTAGCTTTAAAACCAAATAAAATACCCCATAACATTCTGAAAGTATGATAACTATGCTCTTCACAGACAGACGCAAACACGCGCGTGGACAGATTATACATATGCGGCCTTTTGTTAAATTTCGGGGAGGGGGTAATCAGGGGTCTTCAAAGGTTGTTAATTCTAATGAAATCTCGGGATCGAACTTTCGGTAGGCAATTTTTCGCTCATAAAACTTGATAACTATCATAATACTATCAAGGTTAATGATACTATAGCGCCTTAAGAGGAAGATGCATTAAGGTGCTCCAATCCTGCATTTCGAGTTAACACCTGGCAGCAGCTTCCCTCCAAGTCTCAGGCCGGTCATGGTAAGTTGTTTGGAGCACGTCTGCCAATTAACCTGAAGCCACGTGCTAGTTAACTTAATGCAAACCAACTTTTTTACTTTCTCTACACGTACTATGTACATAGTGTATAGAGAAGGTATTGTAATGCACCCAAAAATTCGATACCGAGATTTCACCGGAAATACATGTTTAGGGTCCCCCTGAATCCCAAAAAAAAAGCATTCTTAGAAAAATGTGTGTGTGTGTGGGTGTGTGTGTCTGTGCGTGTGTGTGTCTGTGGGCACCATAGCTCAAAAACGGAAACACCGTTAAATATCAAACTTTAATTCCAATGATGCGACACGAAGATTTTCAAAAAAATCCCCCACCCCCAATTATCCTTTACATGGAAAATTTTTCGAAAATGTTGATATTCTCAAAAATGGCTCTAATGATTTTTATTAAAGTATCGCACATTAAAGATATCTGCCAAACAAAATGTATATCTTGAATTTTCTGGGAATAGCCTCTGAAGGCTACTTTATTCTGGACGGATTTTACTGAATTTTGCAACACTAGCAAACCGTAAGAGATAGACAAAAGCTTGTTATACAAAAAAATGTAGATCAGGATAAAACACACAATTTATGTCATATACATTTTTTTCGAGGAGTTGATCGCTTTTGACATATTCGTTCTTATTGGTTTCAGTTTGGAAAAACTTATACTTTTCTCATACAAGAATTTGTCAGTTCCTGTTCATACAAACAAAGGCACTTCAGTCACATTGCCACAAGCTTTTGACTGTCACTTTAACCTATGGTACCCCCCCCCTTTTTTTCTGCAAGTGTTTAACGCCCGCTTTAACTATTTATGGCACCGCAGGCGGTGACACTGATATACATGAATGAAGATGGAGCACCGGTGGAATGCGAGGGCGGGGGAAACCGGAGAACCCGCAGAAAACCCACCCCAGAGCCGCTTTGTCCACCACAAATCTCACATGCGGTCGCTTGGTATCGAACCAGGGCCGTCTAGGTGAGAGATGAGTGGTCTAACCACTCGGCCACGGCGCGGTTGGTACTCCATTATTTCACTTCTACTTACAAGGAAGCAAGCAATTGGACTATTTCTGCTAATTTATTTCCCGATTAGAGTGAAGTAAATAGAAGCATATGCTTTTTAACAATAATTTGTTCCGGAGATGTAGAGAAAGGCATGTGAATGGAACACATCAGATTTTTGTATGTACTGCAGTATCTTTTTCACAAGCCACGAGCTTGCTCCGCTTATATCTCTGTGGTGATATTTTAGCAGGTCAATGGCGCTTTCAGAGGCAATTAATTCGTTCCATATACCAGAAAATGCCTGAACGAACTACATTCCTGAGCAGTGCATGCAAATGTCTCTGTTTTTTCTGGGATGGGCTTCACCGAATACCGAAACATGAACAGGGCTGGATACAGCGCTATGCCAGGAAGTCCCATTGCGTGTTCCAGATTCACAAAGACATACACCGCCCCTACCTAATGCTTGGAGGAAACAATGACGGCACACATTTTGCCTTTTGTTTTCTGGCATCCGACTTTCATGCAAATGTAGGTGCGATGGGGGCCGTGAAATATTGTTTGGTTGCTAGGCGAACAAAGAGAGGACTGATATGACACGAGTTATCTTTACGACCAACACAAACACACATTGTAAACAGACTTGCTCCCGGACTGCGAATTTGGGACCACATCGATGTGTACTTACCTCCCGATTTTCTAATTAGCAATATCATGGTGTTATGAACGTAGTCAGAGTATCGCACCCTTGTGATTGGTTCGTAACAATATTGCTCTTGTGGAAGTGTGGTGTAACGGCACCCTCCCCAATGTGCCATTCGTATTTGAGTCAAGTACCATAAGTTGTATCGGGCATTTCATATTCAACTTACCTATCGGCTTCAAATAATATACAATTTTTACTTTCTCTAGCCCCGTATGTACAATGTACATAGGGATAGAGAAGTATTGTATCCCACCCAAAAATACGATATCGAGATTTCACCGGAAATACAGGTTTTAGGCCAGCCTGAATCCAAGAAAAGCATTTTCAGAAACAGATCCGTGTGTGTGTGTGTGTGTGTGTGTGTGTGTGTGTGTGTGTGTGTGTGTGTGTGTGTGTGTGCAGCATAGCTCAATACCAAACTGAATATTTAAGTTCGGTATCTTCCAAGGATGCGACAAGAAGATTTTCAAGAAAATCCCCCCGCCCACAAGAACTCTTTACATGGAAAAAGATTCGACATTTTTTATTTTCTCAAAAATGCCTCTAACGATTTTGATTAAAATGTCTTATACTTGAGATATTTACCTGACAAATAAAATGTATAACTTCAATTTTCTGGGAATAACCTCTGAAGGCATGTTTATTCTGGATGAATTTTGCTAAATTTTGGATAAGTGGTAAACCGTAAAAGATGGACAAACACTTAACACATAAAAATGTACAGCTAATTAAAACACACAATTTATGTTATATAGGTACATTTTTTTTCCAGGAAATAAAAATAAATGGCGTGTTATTCATGGAGGCTCTTTAACTACTGTGGTTCTCAGCGTCCCATTCTAAATTGGGTGTGAAAGACCGCTTAATTTTGCTCAGAGGCCTCTCAATCAGACTTGAGGTTCTTTTACATGCCGTAAATCTACGACACGGAACCAAGGGCTTTACTTCCCTTCCGAAGGAAGCCATGCTAAGAATTTTTACACCCGAAAAAATCCATCGACCTTTGCTGGATTTGAACCCGCGACCTTAGTTAGGTATATGAAGTTTTTTTTTCCTGGAGTTGATCATTTTAGAGATATTCCTTGTTATTGGTTTCAGCTTGAAAATACTTATATGTTTCTCACATGGGAATTTATCAACTCCTGGCCATACAAACAAAGGAACTTCAGTCACATAGCAACCAGCTTTTGACTATCACTTTAAGGTATGCTACTCCCTTATATGCCTTCTACTTACTAGGAAGCAAGTAATAAGACGGTTTCTACTAATTGTTCTCGATTAGAATTAAGTAAATAGAAGAATAAGTTATTATTGAGGTGTAGAAGGATGTGAATGGAACACATCAGATTTTTAAGGGGAAAAGGTCGTGCACTTACTTTACAGATCTGCTTTCACAAATTTATCACATTTCCGTAACACTTCCTCCACGTGGTGTTGCTTTACATGTTTCGCGCCCTATGCACTGCTCATGCCGATACACACAATTTCCGATACCTTTAGTCTTTGAACATTTTCATCTCATATGCCATTGTGCAAGTTACAAGACTACCAACATGCTGATCACATCGAGAATATTGTTACAATAAACGAACGTTGCTGTAATATTTTGTATAGGTAATATATTGTAACAACTTGAGTTTTTTGAGGAATTCAAGGAAAGCAGGTTATTTACTTATGTAGAAGAAAAACGAAGTGCTAAAACCTACTGGCCAATGGAGTTCATTTCCGCCACAGCGAACAGAGAATAATATTAATTCCTTCTTACGCTCTCAGCGTAGGCACATACTATTTTCGACTGGGGAATTAAGTTCTTCCGTAACGCAAGATTAGTGCATCCGCAGTGCTGTTGGGAGCGAGAAGGTACCAACTCACACTAAAAGTTCTTGGAAGAGGCAAACTGGGGAGATTCAACTGCGGAAGAATAATAAACTGACATCCCATCTTCCAGAAATTCTTTTCTTTGTGCTTCTTTAAGCTAAGCTATGAATGTAATTATAAAACGAAAAACAAATACAAGTTAGGAGCCGAATCCATGCTGCAGCTTGATTTTCACCAAAGCAGGGAGTTTATGAGAATGCACAGTTAGTGGTAAAGGGAATTTCATGCATTCTTATAATGAAGTCAATCCAATATTTTGATGTCTCCAAAGAGACCCCCATACCGCACTTAAACACCATCTGTTTGGCGGTGTTTTAGCTAGTGGATTGGGTTACCCTTCCAAGCAGGTAGGGATTTAGCAATTAGAAAGAGGTAGTGTTTTCTTAGTTTGAAGCAAGTGAGGGGTAATGACGCGTGACAGAGTGGAAGAAGGAAGCGCTGTTGCCGATAATATTTGGATGTTCACTGTGTACTGTCTTATTCCTGAAGATTTTGAGTACTAGCCATCCGACTCTGAGTAAAGTATTGCAATTCTGTCGACTGTTTTGTCACGCATGGAACCAGATTGGCATACGTGTACCCCTCACATAGGTTAAGGTGCTACTTGAGCCTTAAGCCAGCCCACCCCACTGGTTTTACCACCGCTGAACCGACAGTAAGTAGTAAATCTGTTATACCTACTACTGTGCATAGCAGATGAGCAGAATAGTTTGACTGCATTAGCAGTTTTAAAAAGCCTCGCTTACGCTGTTTACCTTTATGAATCGAATAATTTATCCATTGGAAATACAATATGTACTAATTTTGGGACACTTCTCGACAATAACACATTAGCATTTACTTTTATTTTCAAAAGGAATCATGAATTTCATTCGTATATGTGCAATACATTTATAACTAATATATTTTGGAAAACACTTTTTGAGCCTGCATCGGTAGTGAAGGGGTCTGCCTCACATACAAGTGGTTGCGAGTTCGAATCTCGCTTAGAGTGAGTTATCCGGAAAAGTTTTCCCTTATCCTGAGAAGAGTAACTTTAAGCTCCATGGGCACCGAGTTCAGAGAATAATTTCACCGATTTCAATCATCCAGGTTAAACGACGTTAAGCTACAAACACAAAACAGAAAGAAAAAAATGTTTTTAAATTGCTGATCCGGATAACGCAGGCAGGATGAAATTGCACAAATCGCCACTTGTGCGGGTATTGTTCCCAGGAGCTTTGAACAGCATTACAGAGAGAAAAATATAGTTGTGAGAGAACCATTTTGCATTATTTTGTTCCCGCGCACCTCTTTAAACATATCGAACCAATTTGCCATTAGCTGACCCAATAGAAGAGACGCAATTACATTTCACAAATCTGCAGATTGTTCATGTGAATGTTAACTATTGCAATTCTAAAGAAGATGTGTAAGTATAACTCAATTTCTTAAAACGTCAGGTGGCACCAACTTGCTTAACTGTGAGACCGTTAGTTGGTCTCGTCATTATTATTGCTATCATTAGTATTAATTATTGGTTATTATTTAATGTTCAAATCAAATACTTCTCAATATGTGTAGAAAGCTAGCATAAAGGGAAGATTGTTTGTTAAGGTAGAAGTTGGTAAAATTCACGTTACTCTTTTTGTGCGTGTAATAGAGTAACAAGTGAAAGTGAACTGGGGCAGGTCTCTAATGTACAAGAAATGAGTTTATCTCTCTTGTGTAAGTGTAGTTACGAATATTTATATTGCATTATGGGACCCATAGACGCCAAGTTCGCGGTCTTTTTAACCAACAGAAATAAAGCAATCATGATATCATATTGTTCTATATAAGTGACAACTTGAAGACAGTTTAGAGGCAGATCGTAATATTCAGCTGCTAGACACACACTCTTAAGTTCAGTTGTCGGTTCAGTAACGCTCAGTTGATATATACGCATGGACGCACAGTTTAAGGATCAGTCGTCAGATACGCACGGCTATAATCAGTTATAAGCATAGCTGTCAGACAGCCGCACATTTATGTTATAAGTTGCAGAAAGTGCTAGGAAACAACGTAACCTAAGTATGTGAGGAAAAAAGGTTTGTCGTCATATTTAGAGGTTCTAGTCACAAATAAATTTAGATATACAAGTTAAAAGTGTGTTGTGATATTCATAAGTATAACTCCTAACTACCCCCATTATAGCAACCTGAGGGAGTCAATTTCAAGCTCAACGGCCGACTCATCGAAGATTTGAGCGGAGCTGAGGCAACTATAGCATTCGTCGCTACAAACAGGTACTGGAGAACATCACATACGTGGACTACACGTCACAGACGCAAACTTTCTGCCGCAGTGGGTAAACATGTATCAGCAGGGATTGTCCTTCCTTGGACAGCGTGCCGCGTTTCAGTTTATAATGTCGGAACAGAGAGCAATCCAAAACGCAAGCCATCGACTCCTACTTTATGCTTGCCTTGGAGACATCTTTCTTTAGAAAGTGCCGGAATGAGTACTTACTTTGCAGCAAATAAAATTCAATTTGCAGCTCATTATGACCCATGCAAATGAGTACGACAGTTGCCACGGAGAAGAAAGTTTCTTTCGAATTATGTCCGATGTCAATTAGCTACGAAGATGCTTGTTCATATTCATTGTTATAATCTGAAAGTTTTTCGTTACATGTAGTTCTCTTCTGTTGGAGTTACAATGGCATTAGCCAAGTTAGGGAGCTTCTTTTATTATATTAATACTATAGTACTTGTGATTACCGTTTTGCTTTCTCTAGCCCGTATGTATTATGTACATAGTGTGTAGAGAAGGTATTGTATTCCATCCAAAAAATCAATACCGAGATTTCACCGGAAATATATGAGTCAGAAAAAAAACATTTTTAGAAAAAGGTCCGTGTGTGTGTCTAAGTGTCTGTGGACAGCATAGCTCAAAAACGAAAAGATCGTTAAATACCAAACCTGGTATTTAGATTTGGTATCCTCCAAGGATGCAACATGAAGATTTTCAGAAGAAAAAAAAAATCCCCCTAACACAAACTACTCTTTACATGGAAACTATTTTAACTTTTTTATTTTCTTAAAAATGACTCTAACGATTTTGATTTTGATTTAAAATGCCGTATATCTTGAATTTTCTGGGAATATCATATGAAGATCTCTTTGTTCTAGACGATTTTTATTGAATTTTGCATAACTGGTAAACCGCAGAGATACAGAAAAACTTATTTCACAAAAAATGTAGATTGCGGTAGAACACACAATTTATTTCATGTACATATTTTTCTTGGAGCTGGTCGTCTTTAAGATATTCCTTGTTATTGGTTTAAGCTTGAAAGAACGTAATACTCTTCCCATACGGGAATTCATCAACTTCTGTCCATAAAAATAAAGGAACTTCAGTCACATAGCAACCAGCTTTTGACTATCACTTTAACCTATGGTACTCCCTTATTTCGCTTCTACTTACAAGGAAGCAAGTAATAAGACTATTTTTGCTGATTTTTTCTTGATTAGCATGAAGTAAATGAAGCATAAGCTTTTTAACAGTAATTTGTTGCAGAGATGTAGAGAAAGTTATGTGAATGGAACACATCAGATTTTTTTCTAAATATTCCTTGTTATTAGTTTCAGCTTTAAAATACTTGAACTTTTCTCATACGGGAATATGTCAACTCTCCATACAAGGGTACTTAAATCACATGGCAACCAGATTTCAAAAGATTTGACTATCGCTTTAGTCTATGGTTTTCCCTTATTTCCTTTCTATTAACAAGGAAGCAAGTAGCGGCTTCAGGTATGAGGACCGCATTAACCGGCTGGGGGGTTCAAGGCACTGACCACGTCTCACCCTCCAATACTGCAGACCATGATGGTGGACGCAGCGGCCGGGCGGTAGGCCAAGTTTCCTTGCGAGCTGTCGTGTGCCATGGAGTTATTATTACTTACAAGGAAGCAAGTAATAAGACCCATTCTGACAATTTCCTTTCGATTGACATTAAACAAACACAAGAAAAAGCTTTATAACAGGAGATTTAGAGAAAGGCATGTGAATGGAACACATAAGATCATTTTAATTATGCTACGACTACCAGTTACCATCAAAATATGAAGTAATGTGAATGTTTATATCCGACGTATAAATAGTAATACAAGAAACATAATAGAGCAAATTGTTCTTCCAATCACGAACCTATAATGCGTGTATTAAATGTTGCACATTGACACAGTAGGAAATTCCTATGAGCATCGAGCAAATTTGCTCTCTCTCTACCCAAATGATTGCGCCTGGTCTACATATAATAGAAAAACTGCAACAAAAATTAGTCAGGAGAAATACTATCTCATTTATAATTAATTGTTCTTTCACACAATCCATTTATAGAACAAGATTGCCCGGGTAGAATCTGGCTGAAAAAGTCAGTATGTTGGCCGGGATTTGAAACATCGATCTCCGTTTGGTTGCTCTACACTTCTTCCTCTTACCACCTGACATATTTATTACATTTCCCAAACGACTCGCAGTTTTACTTACTCTATACGTACTATGTACAAAGTGTATAGTGCAGGTATTGTATTGCACCAAAAAATTCGATACCGAGATTTCACCAGAAATATATGTTTTAAGACCCCCTGAATGCAAAAAAAAAGCATTTTTAGAAAAATAGTGTGTGTGTGTGTGTGTGTGTGTGTATGTGTCTGTGGGCAGCATAGCTCAAAAACGAAATGAGCTTTAGATACCAAACTTGGTATTTAACTTTGTTATCTTCCAAGGATACGACACGAAGATTCTCAATAAAATCCCCCAACCCCAAACTACCCTTTGCATGGAAAATTTTTCGAAAATGTTGATTTTCTTAAAAATAGCTCTAACGATTTTGATTAAAATATCATATATTAAATCCTGTCAAATAAAATGTATATCTTGAATTTTCTGCAATAGCCTCTGAACACTACTTTATTCTGAATGAATTTTACGGAACATTGCATAGCTGCTAAACCCTAAGAAATGGACAAAAACTTGCCACACAAAAATGTAGAGCAGCTTAAAACACAAAATTTATGTAATATACATTTTTTCGTGGAGTGGATTGTTTTTTAGATATTCCTTGTTATTGTTTTCATCTTTAAAAAAACATAATTTTCTCATACACGAATTTGTCAACTCCTGTCCTACAAACAAAGGAAATTCAGTCACATAGCAACCAGCTTTTGACTATCACTATAACCTATTTCGCTTCTACTTGCAAGGAAGCAAGTAACAATTTTTTCTTGATTAGCATGAAGTAAATAGAAGCATAAGCTTTTCAACAATAATTTGATGCAGAGATGTAGAGAAAGTCATGTGAATGGAACACAACAGATTTTTTCTTCTAATTATAAGCTTCCAACTTTAGCCAGCACACGCTTGTATGAAAGAAGAATATATTATTATTATTATTATTATTATTATTATTATTATTATTATTATTATTGATCTCATAGTGGTTCATTATTAAGCCTTGAACTTAAAAGCACAAATAACACATTATAAGTCGCTATTGCGATATGTCATCTCAAAATAATATTAGAAATATCTGATGTGCTATACTCACATAACTTTCTCTAGCTGTTCTAAATACAAACTATTCTTACAAGAGATTATTCTTTTATCTACATCATGTTAATTGAGATAAATGTTAGTATAATTGGTCTTATTACTAGCGTTCTTTTAAGTAGAAGGGGAATAAGGGAATACATTAACATAAAGCAATAGTCAAATTCTTTAAAACCTCGAGTGAAACAATTGAGGCTGGCTTCGCTTTGTATGGTCCCGTTAGAGAAAATTATTATTATTTTAAAGCTGAAACCAATAACTAGTAATATCTCAGAAACGGGCAGTTCTACAAAAAAGCGTATATGACAACGTATGTGTTTTAACCAGATCTACATTTTTGTGCGGTAAGTTTTTGTCCATCTCTTACTAGTTATGCCAAGTTCATCTAGAATAAAGAGGTATTTAGAGGCTCTTCCCCGAAAATTCAAGATATATATATTATTTGTGATGTAAATATCTTTGATAAACGATAGGCATTTTAATCAAAATCGTTAGCGCCATTTTGGGGAAAATCAAAATTTTCAAAAAAATGTCCATGTAAAGAGTAGTTTGTGTTGGGCTTTTTTTTTTAAATCTTCGTGTCATATCCTTGGAAGATACTAAATCTAAATATCAAGTTTGGTATTTAACGGACTTTTCGTTTTTGAGCTATGCTGTTCACAGATACACGCACATACACGCACGGACCTTTTTCTAAAAATCTGATGTGTTCCATTCACAGGTTCTCTCTATATCTTTGTAACAAATTATTGTTAATAAGCTTATTCTTCTAACTACTTCATGCTAAGCGAGATAGACATTAGCAGAAACGGACGTATTACTTAGTTCCGTGTAAGAAGAAAGAACCTAAATAAAGAAATACACTAGGCTAAACTACAGTCAAATGTTTTAAAATGCGGTTGCTATGGCATTGAAATCCATTTCTTTGCGTGACCAGAAGTTGACAAGTTCTCGCATGAGAAATGTTAAAAGTATTTAAAACTGCAGCTAATAACAAGGAATATCTCAAAAACGGTCAACTCCACGGGAAAAATGTATATGACATAGACTGTGTGTTTTAACGAGATCTGCATTTTTGTATAGTAAGTTTTTGTCTATCTCTTACGGTTTACCAGTTATACAAAACTCAGTAAAATTCATCCACAATGAACAAGTCTTCGGAAGCTACTCCCAGAAAATTTAAGATATACATTTTATTTGTGATGGAAATAGATTTAATATGTGGTGTTTTAATCAAAATCACTAGTCATTTTTTTGTGAAAAACAAAATTTTCGAAAGTTTATCCATGTAAAGGGTAGTTTGTGATGGGGGAATTTTGTAGAAAATTTTCATGTCCCATCCTTGGAAGATACCAAACTGAAATACCAAGTTTGTTATTTAACGGTCTCTTCGTTTTTGAGCTATTCTCTCCACCAACACACACATACACAAACACGGACGTTTGTCTGAAACTTTTTTTTGATTCAGGGGGTCCCAAAACATGTATTTGCGGTGAAATCTCGGAATCGAAATTTTGGGTGTAGAGAAAGTACGTGTAGAGAAAGCAAACGTGCTCTTTTCGGACTCGGGGACCTCAATGTTATGAGTGCAATTTCTACATCGAATTTTGGGTGGAATACATTGTTTACCTATACGGGCTAGAGAAAACAAAAATGCGAGTCAGTTGAGAATTTTATATCGTGCTTGGGTGTTACCATGATAGAGTAACCGAATGGAGATTGGAAGATCCATGATTCAAATCCCGGCCATTGCATTTAATTGTTCAGTCTGATTCTATCTTTCCACTACCTCATGAAGTTACAGACCTGCCATGGGCGCAGCTGTTTACGACATTTTACCAAATTGGAAATACGTTTTTGGTGAGCGGCTTACAACGTTAAATGATCTGAATGCAACCAAGATCCAGCGCATACGAGCATTGAATTTCGGAAGTGAGTAAACTGTTTGCCAGTTAGCCATCACAGTATTGAAAAGTAGTAAATAAACTCCAAAGGAGGTAATGTTTTCGATTTTGATGTACCCAACTGAAATAGAAGTGTGACAATCAGGCAACGGCGTATTCATTACTTCCGAGATTACCTGGTAGAAGTTGTTTTCTGCTCATGAGAAGCATTTGGGGCTGGTGTGACGCATATAAAGTGCCTTATTTTACTTTTAAGGTAAATTTAATTGAGAAAGTTGACCTAACAAATATTAAGTTTCCTCCTTGCCTATATTAACAGCAGTGCGTTACGACAAGATATAGGGGGGCCTGAAGAGAATTGAGAAGTTTACCGCAATGTTGGGGACAGATTGAAGGGATTTGCACCCTAGCTGTTGGGGAACTTGAGTAACTTGATTCCCCTTTCGTCTCTTCCCCCTCAATTTGCCATAAACTTTTATGGCATCATCACAATGACCAAAGTTCCAAATCCCTCTCACGTGACCGTCTGCATTGCATTTGGGGAGACAAAGGCAGCCACGACATTCCAAATAAGAATATGCATCCGTCATCCCTCAAGATACCAGTTTCTTCCTGAGGGGAACGGCTCCGTTTTCATGTAAAGCACGATCCTGGACAACAGACACTCAGTTTGACTTTATTGTATCGTTGAAACAATAGCTATAGGGAACGCAATAACAGAGCACAAACAAGTTGGGGGGGAAAGGGACGTCAACGGCTGCTCTAAACCATCTTCGAATTTCGGTTTACGTGCCTACATTACATTAAATCTAACCTCTATGGACCACGGGCTCACTTCAATATCATGTTATCCATTTCATTCATACATAGTGCGACGATATGGCGTATTCGATAAAAGAAAAACTATAAAATAAGTATACTGAAACACGGATCCAAGGAATAGGGAGGTCAGCACCATCGAAGTTAACATACGTACTAGACAAAAAAACGTTTTTCATCGAGGACATCAGAACACAATTCTGGCCACCAAATACAAAGGCCTATGAAAAGACACTAATCTACTAAATGAGACAAATGTGATGTGTTCCATTCATATGACATTCTCTACATATCTGCAACAAATTATTCTTAAAAAGCTTAAGCTTCTATTTCCTTCAAGCTAAACGAGAAAAAATTACCAGAAATATTCTTACTACTTGGTTCCTTGTAGAAGCGAAATAAGGGAGTACCATAGGTTAAAGTGATAGTCAAAAGCTGGCTGCTATGTGACTGAAGTTCCTTTGTTTGTATGGATACGAGTTCACAAATTCCTACATGAGAAAAGTATAAATCTTTCAAAGCTGAAACCAAAAATAAGGAATATCTCAAAAACGATCAACTCCGCGAAAATATATATATATATATAACATAAATTGCGTGTTTTAATGTATTCTGCATTTTTGGTGTGGTAAGTTTTTGTGTATCTCGTACGGTTTAGCAGATATGCAAAATTCCATAAAATCCATCCAGAATAAAATAGTCTTCAGAGGCTATTCCCAAAAATTCAAGATATACAATGTATTTGGCATGTAAATATCTTAAATATAAGAGATTTTAATCAAAATCTTTAGAACCATTTTTGTGAAAATAAAACTTTTGGGAAAAAGTTCCCTGTAAAGGGTAGTTGGGGGTTCGAGGATTTTCTTGAAAATCTTCCTGTTGCATCCTTGGAAGATACCAAACTTTAATCCAAGTTTAGTATTCAACGGTCTTTTCGTTTTTGAGCTATGGTGTCCACAAACACACAGACAGACACACACACGCGCGCGTGCGCGGACCTTTTTGTAAACATGCTTTTTTGGCTTCAAGCGGACCCAAAACATCTATTTCCAGTGAAATCTCTGTATCAAACTTTTTGTTGGAATGCAATACCTTCTCTATACATCATCTAAGTAGTACGTGTAGAGAAAGTAATAACGCCATGTGTCCCGATTTCTACACAACAGGCGCCATAGCAAAGAAGACTGGAAGCAGCCAAATTACGAACTCCAACACATAGTGACAAGATATTCAACGCACGGTTTTCACTACAAACTATGTCGCAAGATGCCACCAACCGGAAGACGAATGCGTGTGTAAAGTGTGCAACAAACACTGCGAGAGATACCATGCCCAAACTGCAAAGAAAGGAAAATCTTAATAAAAATACTAGGATAAGTATAAGTATATATCATTATGCGCTTTCTCTGTGTAATAAAACACTCCAAAGGCCCACCAGGTTTACAGTCTTCCAACCTGTATTCGTACTTTTCAGAGTTATCGCTCAGCCTAACAGATGAACGCCGATAACTTCTTGACATTAAGGTAGGCTCATCTCATCTATATGGCCATGCATTGCATTGTTCTGTTTCGATATCCTTTTTATGTTTCGTCACATTTTCTTACATGTAATACGCTGTTTTTCTTCATGGCTCAGAGCAGATGGCAGGCTGAGGGCAGCCCGAGGTGTGTTAGACGTGTCCCTGTTTTCGGAGAGAACTTAACCACGTACTGACGGGATTGTGGTGTTTGCAGGATGGCGGGTGAGGTTTGGGGTTGTGGAGTGACAGGAGGAGGCAAGTATTGCTCCTCGACGGTTGCCTATTATGGTGCAACGGCCCTTGTGCACCGCTGGTGTGAAGTTTTTTCAAAATGTTTATTTTGGGTTTTTAATTTTGATATCTAAGCAACTCTTGAAGGATTGCAGGAGCTTAGCCGTAGCAGCTGTTGGAGGGGCTGCTTCGTTACCGGGGATGCCCGCAAGCCATGCGGGGAAGCCGGTATCGCCTGAAGCGGCGGTTTGTGGGATCGTAATCCCCAAGAGACCTAACGAGGGCGCTCCGATGGAATGGTAACCCTTCGTTGAATTTTGTTGCCCGACGCCTAATCTCGTCCTCCAGGTATGGTAGACCAGAGGCATCGTGCAGGAGTCTCGTAGGAAATAGTCGAGGCGCAGAATAGATGGCCCGAAAGCATTTATTCTGTACCCGCTGAAGCAACAGCAGACTGGAATCTGCCGCCATGCCCCAGATCTCACAGGCGTAGATTAATAAGGGAACTATGTTCTTCAGGAATTCTCCAAAGAGTGTATTTATATATATATATATATATATATATATATATATATATATATATATTAGGTGAAAAGAAAGCGAAGTATTGAGACAAAGCCCGGTTAGGTTAAAATAGAAAAAATCTAATGTGTTCTATTCACATGCCTTTCTCTACATCTCTGCAACAAACTATTGTTAAAAAGCTAATGCTTCTAATTACTTCTTGCTAAATGAAAAAAAAAAAAAAAAAAATATAGCAGAAATAGTCTTATTACTTGTAAGTAGAAAGGAAACAAGGAGTATAATAGGTTAAAGTGATAGTCAAAAGCTGGTTGCTATGTGACTGAAGTGCCTTTGTTTGTATGGACATGAGTTGATAAATTCCTGTAAAGGTGAAACCAAAAACAAGGAATATCTCAAAAAGGATCCATTCCACGAAAAAAATGTATATAACATAAATTCAGCAAAATTCATCAACAGGTTTGTTTCAATGTGCTCTACATTTTTTTGTGTGGTAAGTTTTTGTCTATCTCTTACGGTTTACCAGTTATACAAAATTCCGTAATATTCGTCCGGAATAAAGAAATCTTCAGAGGCTATTCCCAGAAAATTCAACATATACGTATTATTTGTCACGTAAATATCTTTAATATATGATATTTTAATCAAAATCGTTAGAGCTATTTTTAAGAAAATCAACATTTTAAAAAAAATTTCCATGTAAAGGGTAGTTTGGGGTTGGGGGGATTTTATTGAGAATCTTTGTGTCGTATCCTTGGAAGATAACAAACTTAAATACCAAGTTTGGTATCTAAAGGTCTTTTCGTTTTTAGGCTATGCTGCCCACACACACTCACACACATACACAAAGACACACACAGAGACAGGCACACATAAGGACATTTTTCTAAAAATGCTTTTTTTTTTTGGAATTAGGGGGTCTTAAAACATATATTTCCGTTGAAATCTCGGTATCGAATTTTTGGGTGCAATATAATAACCTTCTCTATACTCTATGTACATAGTACGTGTAGAGAAAGTAAAAATTTGAAGTGCTCCATTCACATGACTTTCTCTACATCTCTGTAATAAATTATTGTTAACAAGCTTATTCTTCTATGTCATGCTAATCAAGATAAACTAACAGAAATGGCTCTATTACTTAGTTTTTTATAAGTAGAAGGGAAATAAGGCTATACACTAGGTTAAAGCGAGTTATATTTTTTAGAAGACGGTTGCTATGCGATTTAAATCCGTTTCTTTGCGTGACCAGGAGTTGACTAGTTCCTGTATGAAAAAAGTTTAAGTATTTTAAAACTGAAACCAATAACAAGGAATACCTCGAAAACGGCCAACTCCACGACAAATATATATATATATATATATATATATATATATATATATATATATAGACATAAATTGTGTGTTTTAAGGAGCCGTACAGTTTTTGTGTATCTCTTGCGGTTTACTAGTTATGCAAAATTCAGCATCATGCATCCAGAATAAAGATGTCTTTTGAGGCTATTCTCAGAAAATCCAAGATACACATTTCGTTTGTCATAAAAATATCTTAAACATAATCAAAATCCTTAGAGACATGATAGAGAAAATCAAAATTTTCGAAAAAAGTTCTATGTAAAGGGTAGTCGGAAGTTTGGGGATTTTCTTGAAAATCTTCGTGTTGCATCCTTGAAAGATAACAAATTGAAATGCCAAGTTTGTTATTTAACGGTATTTTAGTTTTTGAGATATACTGCGCACAGACACATCCATGCACACACGCGCGCGCGTACACACACACACATACACAGACACGGACAGTTTTCTAAAAATGCTTGTTTTCGATTCAGGGGGTCTCAAAACATGTACGTCCGGTGAAATTTCGGTATCGAATTTTTGAGTGCTTCTCTATACACTGTGTACATAGTAAGTGTAGAGAAAGTAAACGCACACATATCCACTATCTCACATATTCATACACTCAATATGTTTCGAAACGATGCGTATCTAGATGTGGACGTTGCTCAGATCCGGAGATACGAAAATATGCTTTCAACGCCAGTAAAGGACATCAACGCCTCATGGTCTGCGTGGATTAGGCAGTCACTCATGGTCCACGCTATCGGATGTGCACCGAGTCGCGTACTTTAGCAGCGTTTTAGTAAGCTTACCGACATGTTGTAAGTGATTAGTTGGGAAAACTAGCTGGTACTATCTTTTAGAACCAATTTAACATGAGTGACCTTGGGGATGGAACAGAAAACTGCTAAAGAACACAGAGACAGGAATACTAACAGAATATAATCAAAGGATTGCAGATAAAGTTAAACAAAAATAAACCCTCTTTTTCAGTGACACAATAAGTCATATTACTGCAACTTTTAATACTCGATGAAGCATTTTACATTTAACAAGTTGTTGATATTTACAGAAAGTTGTTGACATTTTACTAC
Source organism: Hymenopus coronatus (assembly GCA_030762935.1). Lineage (NCBI taxonomy): Eukaryota > Metazoa > Arthropoda > Insecta > Mantodea > Hymenopodidae > Hymenopus > Hymenopus coronatus. Next base: position 54,066,045 of record CM060880.1, read on the forward strand.
TAGGATAACTACAAACTGATGCCTACATTTTTCATTCAAGAGCTCCTCCAAACTGTCCAACTTTATAACTGGTCTTTGCCCCTTTACCTGAACAACTAGGACAGGTTTACCGATAACGAACAAGGACCACCTATTTGTTTTAATGGCATATGATTGCCAAAAACACCTTCTGAGATGCATGGGGGCATCACACACCAGTGCTTCTTGCGCTTCCTAATCTCTAAATGATGTAATTTTCAATGTTGCGCAAAACATCCCTGAGAGTTTCAACGCTGAGACATCAAACTTCCGACTAGCTCAAGTATAAGGTCTTTCAACAAGTGTCCTATCTTTGAACTTAAATAAAACACGTTCTATAAATGATACAGGTTTATTTCTTTTTTTATTTTGGATTATAATTAATGTCATTACTTGTGGATGAGAACACCAGTTAAGTGACCGCGTTGGATTGCGCGTATACGGTTTTCCAAATTCTCAATGACAGAAGAACGTAAATTAGGTCGAACTTCACGAATAACACGCATAATGTTATTCATAAGATCATTTACTGTTTGGCTTGTTGACATAAACTCGAAATTTAACATAACCCCACAAGAAGTAATCCTACAGCGTTAGATCACATGACCTCGGGGGCCAGTTCACATCACCACTACGGGAAATGATGAAACCTCTGAACTTCTCCTTCAAAAGATCGATTATTTCGAGAGCAGTATGACATGTGGCACCATCTTGGTGGAACCAGATGTTTCTGAGATCTATACCATCCAATTGAGGCCAAAAATAGTCCCTTATAAGAGCCCAGTATTTTTCTCCATTGACAATTAAAGCTTCTCCATCTTCGGCTTGGAAAAAATATGGACCAATGAGCTCGCTATTGAATCTGCATTGGATTGTGATTGCTCCAATAGCGGCAATTTTGTTTGATAACAAAACCACCCATCCAATATTGGGCTTTGTCGCTGAAGATGATTTTTCGGCAAAAATCCGGGTCAACTTCCAATTGCTCCATAGCCTAGTCAGCGAATACACGACCTAATCTATGGTGGTTGGGCTTTAGTTAACACCATTTTGTAAGCGTGAAACTTCAAGTCCAGATGCAGAATTCAGCAAGTTGTGGTCGGCGAAAGCCCCAATTCTGGCGCTCGACGAGCAATTGATTTGTTTCTGTTCTCGCGTACACTCTTACGAATGTTTTCATTGGAGCGATTACGAACAGGCGTTCTTTGATCGCTAACAGAACCACTTATGTCAAATTTATCGATCAAACGCCAAATCGTTCTCTCACAGGGACGATTACACCGTAAACTTCACGCAATACACGGAAGATTTGACGAACAAATGATCCATTTTGATAATAAATTTTCACAATTTCTACGCATTGCTGAATGCTGCAGCGTTCCATGGCTATTTGTCAATAACAACTGTAACCACGTGAAAAAAAATGACTGCTGTAACTCCATAGCAACGGCAGCTATCGCATGTTGAAGACTGTAAGACTGTTCGGCGTCGTTTGAAACAGCCTGAATATTATGTTGCACCTATCAAAATAAGCGAAAGATGTTGGATGCTGCCAGCCGACAACTTTTCATGTAATGCAGTGTGGAGCGCTGTAATGCCTGGAGCACCAATTGAATGTAGTTGAATCACGTAATCAGCGTCGTAAGAAACTTTCAGGCTTTATTTAATTCCGAAGGGCTGATGGTGAAAATAGAGATACTGCATGAAGAAATTCCCCGGGTGTCATTTAACTTGATCCAATTTTATCCTACGATTTCGATTCCTTCACTGAGCAGACACACTCTGATTGTTACTGATGAGCTTAGAGAATTTCTGCGCGGTTCGCAGAAATACGGAGCTCCCATTTTGGGATTTTTATGTGCAGGAAAATAATCCAGGATATGGCTAGAAATTAGTTTGGTAACTCCCCTCAACTCTTGTAGTTTGGCTACATATAAACGAATGTTTATCTCGCACCTGAGACTGTCAAGTTTTTTTTTTTTTTCTTTCTTTGGAATGAAAATCTCCATCATTATGATTAATTTGTTGAGTAGTTTTCGAGTAAAGAATAGTTCGTTTGTTTTAATCACCTATAAGGAAACTCTGTTGCAATAGACTTCAAAATTTTGGAACGAAGTTTCAAATGTAGGTCTCTAAAATATGTTTCTAACAAAAGCATCACAAGACATGCAAATAAAATATAAGTTATTTGATATAAAATATAGGATTATAAAAACGTTCAGTTGTATTTGTTAATTGCTAAATCACGCCAAAGCATTAGACCTTACAATGTAATGTTTTTGCACACTCCCAGTGATAACTTTTAATGCATATTTATAATGAGTTCCAAAGAAGAATTCGAACAGTTTGATTGGCAGCTATTCAAAACTGTAATCAAGAAAATCTAGTGAGAGGACCTTAATGTTTACTGTACGAGGGCGGTTCAATAAGTATCTATCGTGCCTCAAACTGGATAGCGTTGCTAACGCAAGTTGGTGTTACTATCGTGCACTGCCATTTGTTGCAAGTCGCCAAACAAATTTGGTACTGATTCATAGTTAGTTTGGATATATCAAGCATTTCAGTTTGTCTGTCAACGTGTTTTGCTATGGAAAAAGTGAATTTCAGTGATTCCCACATTAACTTTGGGTGGCAAAACTTGCAAGAAGAGAAAACCAAACTGGATGCTGTTTATGCGGACCTTTTGTCATCTATGACAAATCAAACATTACATCAACGACTTGAAACGTGGTAGATGCAAATGTGGTTACCAAGAAAACCATAATTCTCACTGATTATCTAACGAAAGTTCGCGAAGTGGCAGAGGCCATAAGTGTGACAATGGGATCGACAATTCATATTTTGTATCATAAGCTGGAGATGAAAAAGTTGTCGGCCTGATGGGTACCGCGATTGTTCACCATTAGCAACAACTGGGCGCTTGTTTGCCTATAACTGCGAAGCTGTTGTTATTTAAGGAAATTCTAAGGACTTCTTAGACATCCGGAAGGAATCCCCCCACAAAACAAAGAGAAAAAAAAAGAAAAAGAAAAAAAAAAAGGATGCTTTCGATGAATTTACTCCAAAGAAAGCAAAGATGATCCTATCGGGTGAAAAAGTGATGGCGACGATGTTTTGAGATGCGAAGGGTGTGGTACTAAATGACTTCCTAGAAAAGCAAACACCATTAGTGGACTGTATAACGTTGAAGGAGACACGGTCCCATTTGGCAAAGAAAGACAGCGCACCAACATATTCATCCGAAGTTGTCGCCGACAAACTGCATGCATTGCTTTATGAACTGCTGAGGACCCCTAATATTTGCTAGATCTGGCTCCCTCCGTTTCTTCCTATTCCCAAACATGAAGAAATGGCTCGCGGGAACCAAATTTGGATTAAATGAAGTCATATAGGAGGCATAGGCATATTTTTCACAGCTCTGTTGTTTGGAGAGGATAAAAACAATAATGTATTTGTAAAAGGGACTATGTTGAAAAATAAATAATTTGTGTTTGAAAAAAAATCTGATGCTTTCCATTCACAAGACTTTGTACAGCAGTTCCACAAACATTTCTTACAAAAGATTATTCATTTATGTACACCATGCTAATGGACATAAATATTAACAGAAATTGTCTTATTACTTGCTTCCTTGTAAGTAATAGGGAAATACGGAAGCACACTAGACTTAAAGCGATAGCCAAATCTTTTAAAATCGAAACAATTGAAATTCGGTTTTCACTTGCATTCCCGAAAATGGGAATAAATACAAAAGAGATGAGAGGAAAGGTGACTTCCCGTTTGAGAAAAATTTAAGTAGTTTAAAACTGAAACCAATAAAAACGGAATATCTCAGGAATATATATAACATAAATTGTGTGTTTAAATGAGATCTACATTTTTTGGTCTTATCTCTTGCGGTTTACAAGCAGAGGTCATCCAGAATGAAGAGATATTCAGAAGCTATTCCTAGAAAATTCAAGTTGTACATTTCGTTTGTCATGAAAACATCTTAAACACATGACACTTTAATCAAAATCGTTAAGAGCCATTTTTGAGAAAATTAAAAATGTTCGATAAATGTGTAGAGGGCAGCTGAGGGTGGCAGATTTTCTTGGAAACCTTCGTGTCACATTTTTGAAAGATACTGAACTTAATACCAAGTTTAGTATTTGCTGTACACACATATATTTTTCTAAAAATTATTCTTTTGGATTCAGTGGGTCTAAAAACAAACATTTCCTGTGAAATCTTCGTATCGAATTTTTAATGGAATACACCTTCTCTATCCCCTTTGTACATTGTACATACATGCTAGAGAAAGTAAAAATGACGTCTTCATTCCTATTGCCCTTGAAACTTGGTATTCTATTTCCAATAGTATCTGCGCCCTTTTCAAGCACTAAGATTTACTAATGCAGAACTTAGAGGGTTTTGTTCAAATTGGTTTTATAGGATGGTCCTCTTAACTGATTAAACATACACACACATGACTTTCTCTAGCTGTTCTACAAACAAACGTCTTACAAAACATTATTCTTCTTTTCACGCCATACTAATGAAGATAAAAATAGCAGAAAGTTCTTATTACTTAGTTCCTTATAAGCAGAAGGGAACTAAAGGAATGCACTAAGCCAAAGTGACAGTCAAATGTCTTAAAAACTGTCGTTATGCGATTGTCATTGCAAATAGCTTCTTTGCTCGCCAGGAGTAGAACAAAAGAAAAACGGACACTTCCTGTCCCAAATAGTTTAAGTACTTTGAAATTGAAACTAATAAGAAGGAATATCTCGGAAAGGTAACGTACACAACAAAAATGTAAAGAACATAAATTGATTGTTTTGGCAAGATCTGCATTTTTTGTGTCTAAGTTTAGCAGTTAAGCAAATTTCGGCAAAACTTATCCAGAATAAAGAGGTCTTCAGAGGCTATTTCCAGAAAATTCAAGATGTACGTACATCTGTAATATACAGGATTTTAATCAAAATCGTTAAGAACTATTTTTCAGAAAATCATAAATGTCAAAATTGTTTCTATGTAAAGGGTAGTTTGTGATTGGGGGATTTTCTTGAAAACCTTCGTATTGCATTCTTGAAAGATACCAAACCTACAGTACAAGTTTGGCATTTATCGAAGTTCACGTTTTTGAGCTATACTGTTCACAGACACACAATGCATAAACATGGAGCTTTATTTTATTTATTTTTTTTTTTTTTTTGATTCAGGGGGACCCAAAACATGTGTTTCCGATGAAATCTATGTATCGACTTTTTAGTGGAATGCAATACCTTCTATATACATGGTGCGTGCAGAGAAAGTAAAAATGTTTTTTCCGGACTCAGGGGACCAGAAAACATATTTCTGGTGGAACCTCCGTATCAACATTTTGGGTGGAACACTATTTTCTATGCACTATATACATAGTACATAGAGAAAGTAAAAATATAAATACCTTAAAACTTAGCATAACGAGTACCTTAGAACGTGCGCAACTGCGCTTCTGCCGGTTGGCTGAGCCCATGAACTAAGACATATGACGACGACACTACTAGTAACTTCCAAATGGGATGAGGTTTCTCCTTGAGCGCCACCAGGCCAGCAGCCAATCGGAGTGCTGTGTGTTGACATATTGCATTCCCGCTTAACTGAGGAGTAACGCGCTAAGTGATTCCTTCTCTCATAAATACTACTTGCGCTAAGACAAAATATAAACATTGTGCAAAAATAAATCAGAGGAAGATGGGAGTGATGTACGTAGCAGAACCGTAAAAACCACAGATTTTTAACTCAAATAGTTTTCATAATTCACATGAATAAACATTTGCATGCTAGATTAAGTGGTACACTTCAGGATGTTAAAAATATGTTTAAAAGCTATATCGCCGACCACTGGGACAAACAGTGGAAATCTACGCCCTCAAAACTGCAACTGGTTAGGAAATCTATTACAGAACCGGCAATATCACACTTTAAATTCCGAAGAAAACAAAAAAGTCCTACTTACCAGGTTGCGCATCGGCCACTTCAACCTCAGCCATGGTTATCTGATGAAGAAAACAACCAAAGATCCATGCCCGAAATGTTCAGCCCGAGAAGTCGTCTCAACATCTCACCTTATCCTCGAGAACCCTGCTTTACTGAACGACAGAAGGAACTTAAACCTCAAGACTGATCTGTATTCCATCTTTAACACCACAGAAGGATGCAGAAAACTTATCAAGTTAATAGAGATGTCACTTTTATATAATGTAATTTAATTGTTATAACCACAGTGTGATACTATTATAACTGTTTGCCAATTTACATGTATTATACTTCCTGTTATGAATGTTCAATTAGTTAAGTTCATGACCATATATTTGTATTAAATTTTATATATACATTGATCGTGTAAGAATACTGTGGTCGCTGATGACCTCTGTTGTTATAAAGTGACCTTAAATAAATAAATAAATTAAAAAAAACATTTGCATGCTCAGTGTGCGAATGAGAGGGAAATATGAAGTATGAGAATAGCGACCTGGCTACACAGAGCACGATAACGCATATCATTTGCTGCAGCGTAGACCTCTTCCCATTTGAGTTTCCGATTTTACTCTGGAGATAAAAACTGACCAGCCCTGACTCATCTCTGAAGTAAATATCTTATTATGCAAGCCACGTCTGGAACCCTAACAGCAGTAAACAAAGTCCTTTCGATTACTTCAAATCTGGGAGAATCGTGGAACGGAATTAAACGTTTTCAGCGCCTCGGCCGGGTCGCTACCATTGCAATAACGGCTCCCACGGGCACCTGTTCCTGATACAGCAGGTGCTTTACTTCGAATGGAGGGGAGCAATTCGAACACTCCCTCGTTTAACTTTGCTGCTACTGTACAGTCCCTGCAACGCGCACATAAGCTTCCCAGCATTTTATATCGGCTTAATCCCAAGAGTGAAAGAGTGGTCAATATTCATCCAAGTGAAGGGGATATCAAGTGCATCAATGATATTTCCTAAGTTGATGGGATAGCATCATGAAAAACTTTTTACTTTCTCTGCACGTATTATATATTTATTGTATAGAGAAGGATTTGCATTCCACCCAAAAATTCGATATCGAGATTTCACCGGAAATAGATGTTTTAGGTTTCCATGTACTCAAAATAAATATTTTTAGAAAAAGGTCCGTGTGTATCCGTGTGTCAGTATGCCCGTGGGTCTGTGAACCCGATAACTCAAAAACGAAAAGTCGGTAAAATACCAAATTTGGTATTTAAGCTTGGTATCTTCCAGGGATGCGACACGAATATTTTGAGAATAAACACCCCGTCCCAAGCTACCCTTTACATGGAAAGAATTTCGAAAATGTTGATGATCTTGAAAAGGCTCTAACGATTTTGATTAAAACGCCGTATATTAAAGATATTTATGTGGTAAATAAAATGAGTATCTTGAATTTTCTGGGATTAGCCTCTAAAGATATCTTTATTCTGGACGAATTTTGCGGAATTTCGCATAACTGGTAAACCGTAAGAGATAGTAAAAAACTCACTATAAAAAATTGTAGAGCTTGTTAAAACACATAATATGTGTCATATACATTTTTTTCGTGGAGTTGATCATTTTTAGAAATTCCTTGTTATTGGTTTCAGCTATAAAATACTTATACTTCTCTCCTACGGGAATTTCTCACTCCTATCCACACAAACCAAGGAGCTTCAATCACATAGTAACCAGCTTTTGACTATCACTTTAACCTATGGTACTCCCTTATTTCCCTTGTACTTACACGGAAAAAAGTAATGAGAACATTTCTGCTATTTTTTTCTCGATTTTTTATTACAATCTCATATATTAAAGATATTTACATACCAAATGAAATGTATATTGAATTTTCTGGGAATAGCCTCTGAAGACCTCTTATTCTGGATGAATTTTGCGGAATGTTGCATATCTGGTAAACCGTAAGAGGTGGACAAAAAGTTACTTAATAGAAAATGTAGAGCTCCTTAAAACACACAATTTATGTTATATACATTTTGTAATGGAGTTGATTCGTTTTTGAGATATTTCTTTTTATTGGTTTCAGCTATAAAATACTTATACTTTTCTCATACGGGATTTTGTCAACTCCTATCCAAACAAACAAAAGAACTCCAGTCACATAGCAACCAGCTTTTGACTGTCACTTTAACCTATGGTACTCCCTTATTTCCCTTGTACTTACATAGAAAAAAGTAATGAGAACATTTCTGCTATTTTTTTTTTTTTTCTCGATTAGCATGAAGTAAATAGAAGAATACGTTTTTTAACAATAATTTGTTGCAGAGATGTAGAGAGTTTCGTGAATGGAACGCATCAGATTTTTATTCATGTGACTAAAAGGCAAACAGAGTACATAGACCTTCAGGCAGCATAACACATAGTCACGTGTTTATCCATTAGACGCTTCACTACACTCTGTAAACTTGTTCGCCTAGTGCGCTCATCAACCCGGCGGAAGCGCAGTGAACACAAAAAGAGCGGTATGTAGCAGCTATTAATGCAGTAACAGCGATAATAAATCGTTGCAGGGTCAATTTTTTTGGTACTTAATGCCTACTTTTACTAAAAATAGCACCGCAGGTGATGACTATGACGATACATGTAATGAAGATGGTCGGAGAACCCGGAGACAACCCGCCCCTGCGCCACTTTGTCCATCACATATCTCACATACGGTCGCTTGGGACCTAACCCGGGCCGCCTAGGTGAGAGGCCACATCGCGGCCGTTTGCAGGGCTATGAGGCTCAAGGGAGGTAATGAACAAAACAAGAAAGCCATTTACTAAAATTAAGCAATACTTTAACATGCCTTTGGGCAGATTTTATTCCAAGGAAACAGCAAGAATGATATCACCACAAAAATCATATTCTGTCAGCCTCTGTATTCGTCATTATCGCCATCGTCAGGAACTCGAAACACGGCGTCCTTAAATGATTGGGAATCGCTTGTGTGCTTCTGCATCTATTAAAATACTGACCCAAGAGGCAAACTTATTTATTTAGTGTTTATATAAATACTATTGCACCTTGACGAAACTTGCTACATTTTCCAGAACACAATGCTAAGGAACCGTCGCCTGCACGCGTCAACTGGAACAAAGTTTGGAATCTGTTTGCTCGTGTAGATATTTCCAGGCACAGCAAGGTAGCAAATTTACGAGTGAAAGAATAGCAACAATAAAAGAGACGTTTGCCTCTCTGCTCGGCAGGAAGACGTTTTAAAGAAATTCTCCCTTCGGTCTCGCGCACAAAAGTTTCTCAGATCCCGTGTTTGGTTTCCAAGGAAAACTTTTGGAACCTAGAATACATTTTTCTTGTGAACAAGATGTTGAAAGTTTGTATCATTTGTCATCCAGGGCCCGCCGGACCCGGATATGGGACCTCATATGCGAGGTTAAATCCCTGAGGTGCTTCTTTATATTTTAGGCATTTAATAGTGAAATATTATCCTCCCAGTAAAACGTGCTACGCCTCATCGATTCTTTATCTCCAGTAGAAGTTGCTGTCAGATCGGCGTATTATCTATATAAATATTACAAGTATAAAGAGAGAAACAGAGGTATAGACAGGTCCAAACGGATTTTTAGCATTCTTTTATCATTGAAGACAAATGCATATCTTGGCGGGCACAGTGTATGATGACAACTATATTCAATTCCTTAAATACTATAAAGAAGTTACACAGCCTAGGTAGCGTGGTGGTAGCGTGTCTGCCTCATATTCAACAGCTCTTGAGTTCGAATCTTGCTTAGGGTGAGTTACCCGGATAAGGTTTTTCGGGGTTTTCCCTTATCCTAAGAAGAGGAATGTTGAATAACTTTAAGCTCCATGGAGCCCGAGATCATATGTTTATCATTTCACCAATTTCATTCATCGTCCAATATGACACCATATACATTTCTTTGTCATAAAACATACTTGTCATAACTTTAAACATAATTCATTTTAATAAAAGTTGTTAGAACCATTTTTGAGAAAATAAAAATTTCCAAAAATGTTCCCTGTAAAAGGTAGTTGGGTTGGCGGGATTTTCTTAAAAATCTTCGTGTCGCATCCTTGGAGCATCCTGAACTTAAATACCAAGTTGGGTATTTTACAACTTTTTGTGTTTGAGGCACACACAAACACCACGGACATGTTTCCAAAAATGCTTTTTTACTTTCTCTATACATACCATGTACATAGTGTATGCAGAAGGTATTGTATTGTACCCAAAAATTCGACACCGAGATTTCACCGGAAATATATGTTTTGAGACCCCCTGAATCAAAAAAAAAAATTTTTAGAAAAATGTCCGTGCGTGTGTGTCTATGGGCAGCATAGCTAAAAAACGAACCGACCATTAAAAACCAAACTTGGTATTTAAGTTTGGTATCTTCCAAGGATGCGACACGAAGATTTTAAAAAAAAAAATCCCCCCACCCCAAACTACGCTTTACATGGAAAACATTTGGAAAATTTTGATTTTCTTAAAAATTGTTCTAGCGAGTTTGATTAAAATATCTTATTTTTAAGATATCTACTTGTCAAATAAAATGTATATCTTGAATTTTCTGGGAATAGCCTCTAAATATCTCTTTATTCTGGATGAATTTCATTGAATTTTGCATAACTAGTAAACCGTAAGAGATAGACAAAAACTTATAGTACAAAAAAAAAATGTAGATCACGATAAAACACACAATTTATGCCACATACTTTTTTTTTTTTCGTGGGATTGATCGTTTTGGAGATATTCCTTGTTATTGGTTTCAGCTTTAAAAACCTATACCTTTCTCATACAGGAATTTGTCAACTCCTTTCCATACAAAGGAACTTCAGCCACATAGCAACCAGCTTTTGACTATCACTTTAACCTATGGTATTCCCTTGTTTCGCTTCTGCTTACAAGGCAGCAAGTAATAAGACTATTTATACTAATTTTTTCTTAATTTGCATGAAGTAAATAGAAGCATACGCTTTTTAACAATAATTTGTTCACAGATGCAGAGAAAGTCATGTGAATGGATCACATGAGATTTTTTTAACATCCTTGAATGGTGCAAAGTGATCAAAGAGACCAGTTGTATGGGCACCCAGTGGAACGACGGCAGCAATTGCAGAAGCCGCACGGCATGTTTCGCAGTGTTCTGGCAAAGCCATCCACCAAATGCTGAATGCGAGTAATGAATTAACCGCGCCATTAACTGAACTGGCGCATGAGGAATAGACACAGCACTGTGGTTTGACAACAGCTGGCATAAAAAATCAGAGCAATTACTGCACGGCTCTGTCCCAGGAGTGGTCTGCGTAATGAACCAGCAATCCCGCCTCGTAACTGCCAAATATATCACCACATCAGTGCATTGCTGATTCCCAGTCGAACTGCTTCCAACCATATAATCTCACAAATATTAATCACTTTACACTATCGATTCATCAAATACACTGGAGCAGTGCATGTCGAAAATGCTGGGGAGTCAAACAATTATTGTTATTTAATGTGAAATACACTTTCTAAGCATCTGTTGCAGCTTTTTTTACTCTCTCTACTCGTACTATGAACATAGTGTATAGAGAAGGTATTGTATTTCACCAAAAAATTTGACACCGAGATTTTACCGGAAATACATATTTTGGGTTCCCTTTAATCCAAAAAAAAAAACAACAAAAAAACCACACTTTCAGAAAAAGGTCCGTGTATGGGTGTGTGTGCATGTGTGTGTCCGTGTGTCGGTGGAAAGCATAGCTCAAAAACGAAAACACCGTTGAATACCAAGTATTTAAGTTTGGTATCTTCCAAGGATGCGACACGGAGATTTTCAAGAAAATTCCCCACCCCAACTACCCTTTACATAGAACTTTTTTCGAAAATTTTTATTTTCTTAAAAATGTCTCTGACGATTTTGATTAAAATATCGTGTATTAAAGATACACGACAAATAAAATGTATATCTTGAATTTTCTGGGAATAGCATCTGAAGACTACTTTATTCAGGATGAATTTTACGGAATTTTGCATAACTGCTAAACCGTAAGAGATGGGCAAAAACGTACCACACAGAAAATGTAGAGCACGTTAAAACTCACAATTTATGTGATACACATTTTTTTCGTGGAGTTGGTCGTTTTATAGATATTCCTTGTTTTTGGTTTCAGCTTTAAAAAACTTAATACTTTTCTCATACAAGAAGTTGTCAAGTCCTGACCATACAAACAAAGGAACGACAGTCTCATAGCAACCAGCTTTTGACTATCGCTTTAACCTACTCCCTTATATCACTTCTACATACAAGGAAGCAAGTAATAAGACTATTTCTGCTATTTTTTTTTTTCTGGATTAGAATGAAGTAAATAGAAGCATACGCTTTTTAACAATAATTTGTTACAGGGATGTAGAAAAAGCCGTGTGATTGGAACACATCAGATTTTCTAAAGTTTCTTCCAATTTTGAATTGGCGAGAAGATCATTGATTATCCAAAGTTATACAAGTGATTTAGAATGTACAAAGAGTAATCAAATCCCAGAAGTTGATTTATTAATAGGTCTTCAATTAATGAAATATAAATATATGTGATAGATATTAATATCAAACACAATAAAATTAACTTTAAATACCTTCAATTCGACTCCAGGGGCAATACACGTAGAAATCACTAGGGAGGCAAACACTTTCAGCATGTCGTTCCACAATCTTATTTCATGCAAAACATGTTTGAAATGCATTTCAAATTGCATTTTTGCATCTGTTCAAACTGCCTTTGATCATTCTGATGCAACAAAGGATTTAGAATGCCTAGGAAGTTATGAATACCACAGAAGAAGAAAAATATGACATTTTTAAAGTTCAAAACTGGTCAGTTACTACTCTAAGTTGTGTCTCCAAGAAATTGAAGATTTAGTGTAATAAAATACTTATAATTTTCTACGACTTTTTATCCTTTACTAGAGGTCAAAAACATATATTGGTTCCTTGAATGAAATAAGGTTGCCAAAAATGGTTTGTAGATGCAAGTTTTCAAGCATTCTTTACCTCAGTATTATCTGTAAAATTTCAGGCCTATATCTGGAAATGAAATACTAAATATTTGTTTCATGATGTGCACCTTTCTTTTAAGACCATGGGTAGAAAAACTGTTCTTTCACTAAAAAAAATTACTAAAGCTACGTTGTTATTGGAGGAATATAAACATTCATAGTGAAAATGGCCTGATGGATTTCACACAAGTTTATTTGTTTTCAAAATGTTTAAATGATTTCATAAGCTCAGAACCTACAATCATTTTACTATACGTAACTCATATTTCGTATCCTTTGAGTTAAACGTAAATAAATACAGCCACAAGATAGAAGTCTCTTTAATAGCAATGTTAAAAAATCTTGTGTATTCCATTCACATGACTTTCTCTGCATCACTACAACAAATTATTGATAAAAAGTTTATTCTATTTACATCACGCTAATCGAGAAAAAATTAACAGAAAGTCTTTTTACATGCTTCCTTGTAAGAAGAAGGGTAATAAGGGAGTACCATAGACTAAAGTGATAGTCAAAAGCTGGTTGCATTGTGACTGAAGTTACTTTGTTTGTATGGATAGGAGTTGACAAATTCCTATATGAAAAAATTATATTTTTCGAAGCTGAAACCAAAAATAAGAAATATCTCAAAAAGGAACAACTCCAGGAAAAAAAATGTATATAACATAAATTCTGTGTTTTAAGGTGCTCTACATTTTTGTGTGGTAAGATTTTTGTCAATCTCTTACATTTTAGGAGTTATGCAAAATTCCGTAAAATTTATTCAGAATAAGGGGCTATTCCCAGAAAAGGCAACATATACATTTTATTTGCCAGGTAAATATCTTTAATTTATATTTTAAATAAAATCGTTAGAGCCATTTTGAGAAAATCAAAATTTTCGAAAAAAGTTTCATGTAAAGGGTAGTTGGGCGTGGGGGATTTTCTCAAAATCTTCGTGTCGCATCCCTGGAATATATCAAACTAAATACCAAATTTGGTATTTACCCACTTTTTTTTTGAGTTATAATGTTCAAACACAGGGACACACAAACGGACCTTTTTCTGAAAATGCTTTTTTTTTTTTTTGATAAAGGGGACCCTAAAACATATATTTTCAGTGAAATCTCGGTGTCGAATTTTTGGGTGGAGTGCAATACCTTCTCTATACACTATGTACATAGTACGTATAGGGAAAGTAAAAATCTTGAGTATTCCATTCACATGACTTTCTCTGTAGCTCTTCAAAAAATTATTGTTAAAAAGCTTATTCCTCTATTTACTTCCAGCTAATCGAGAAAAAATTAGCAGAAATAGTCTTTTTACTTGCTGCCTTGTAAGAAGAAGGGAAATAAGGGAGTACCATACACTAAAGTGGTAGTCAGAAGCTGGTTGCACTGTGAATAATATGATGGTGCACTGAGAAGATTGGAAATAGTTTAAATATACGATATCGTTTGTGACTGAAATGCTTACTAATTATTAATGGTTAACATTACTCAAGTTTCTTTGTCAGTAACCAAGTACTCGATATGGCGTATTTTGAAAAAATGCTTGACCAAAGAGTTTTCTAATGTAATAAAAGAATTGTAAACGTAAGCATGTGCACTCAATGTTTAAGTTTCTCATCAGTTTTGTATCATTGCGAAAAATTCGTTTCCATATAAATGCTGTCCACACACTCACATGACACAGACACATACACAGTGCCGCTTTTTCTTGTTTTGGATTCAAGAGACATGTATTTTCGGTGAAATCTCTATATCGAATTTTTGGTTGGAATACAATACCTCCCCTATACGCTATGTAAATAGTAGTGTAGAGAAAGTGAAAATACAAAGGCCTATCTTCCCAAAATAATCCAATTTTGCCCGACATAGAATTTTTGGGTGGAATACAATACTTACAATACGCAGAAGAAAAATCAAAATTGATTAAAAGCTAGGAGTATACACCTTACAAGAGTGCGAATATGGAATGAAAATGTTATTTGAGCGAGTGCAAAATATTTAATAGTTGCAAAAACTGAGTTGTATATATTTGTCTTATTATTTTCAGTCAGTGATAGTTTATCTTAGGTTTTGAATTGAAACATTAATAGAGAGCAATAGGTAACTCACCTCAGAAAAACTATTCTATACATGGATACAAATTATTCCAACCCTCTCGGAACCAGTGGAGGACATAACCATAAAACCTGACTAAAGGACAAAACCCACAAATCAAAGTTATGAGAGGAAAAAATTACAAATGACTTATTTTCAAAGAAAAATGGAAATTGGAAAGTTAGTCAGACAAAAAAGTTCAACGTTATATCCGGAAAATGTAGAATTACAAAAGTTTTGCGAATGCTAAATGCAATCAAAGACCTTGGCACTAATTAGATGCAACCCACTTTGCTATAACAGTGTGTTGTTATTTCGTGTTCATTTGTTTCGGAAGTACTTTTGTATACATCTTACTTGTAAATAAGTTTCTGCTGGGAAACGTTTTGAAATTGTTAAAACATTTGCAAAGGTAGAGGGCAAGCGTAGTGCAAACAACACTATAAAAAAAAAAAAAAAAAAAAAAAAAAAAAAAAAAAAAAAAAACAAACTCTTGAGATGTTGCGCCCAAAGTTTCAAAAACACCTGATATTACTTCCAGATAAAATTACCGTTAAACAATTATTTTATTTTAACCTGATTCCTAGTATTCGTTTTGGTCTTATATTCAATACGTAAATCTAAATTTGGATCTAGTAGCCGAAAACACTGAGTACATGAAATGTTGGCATTTATGATGTCCCAGTCAGAAAAATCAAAAACAGAAATATTTTGACCCTAAAAATGTTCAAGTAGATATACCAGGTGGCCCACTCAATCTGCAGTTTAATGTTTAGTGTGTTTCAAAGGGGAAGTGCACGTATCAGCGAGCCATCACTGAGCAGTGCTGCTATTTGTGTGCGTTTTCCTCCTGGTTTCGCTCTCGTAAGGTCGCGTGGCTGTTTGCTTGGAGTACGAGTTAGGCTTTCAGTCAAACAGGTAACAACTGCAATGTGCTCTGCGAAGACTACACGATAAGATAATGATCTATGCGGAGACGCACCGCAATGCAGCTGGGACCTGATGGTTGTGTTCTCAACGTTTTCCAAGTACCTTCTGCGCATGTGTTTAGACGTATAGAGTCGTGTTTAAGAACTGATGGATCTTTCCAGGTACAAAGTGTCGTGGAAATACCAATATGCGACGCACCTGATATTTCCGGAAAAGCTATCGGATATTTTGGAGCAAATCCCGCGTAAGGTAAGTATAGCTTAAAATAATGCGTACATACAGTGTAGTATAAACAATGTTATTGCCCGCCTGGGTAGTGTGGTGGTAGCGTGTCTGCCTCACATTCAAAAGGTCGTGAGTTCGAGTCTCGCTTAGGGTGAGTTACCCGGATAAGGTTTTTTTCGGGGTTTTCCCTTATCCTGAGAAGACGAATGTCGAGTAGCTTTAAGCTTCATGGACCCCGAGATCATTTGAGCATCATTTCACCAATTTCATTCATCGTCCGATATGACCAAACCAGGTTAAATGACGTTAAAACTACAACAACAACAAAAAAAACAATGTTATTTTGTTATTTCAGTTTATTATTTTTACCTATAATAGTAATGGTAATGATGATAATCATATTAAAGTGATTAATATTATGAAAGCCATTAGTTCTCAACCATAATAACCATTTCTGGTCGTAATTAGAACAAAGAAGAGTTACAGCAGACCTAAAGTTATCAAGGTCTTCGATACAAAGGATTCCGAAAGAACGAAAATGGCATCCCTTAAAGCTCGTACATTAACAGCTATATGCAAACTATTTCCAAAATCGGGTATCGTAATCTACATTACTAAGCTGCTGAAAATCCTCATGACCACATCACATGCAAGCGCACTACTGGGGTGTTAACGTATGTTGCGGCATTCCAGGAGACCACATCATTGGGCCAGTTTATTTGTTACAGACTAACTGGTCAGTTGTACTTGCAATTCCTACAGAATGAGCTGCATCTGGAGCATCATCCAGAGAACATCCCACTTCAATTAGCTGTGAAGCACTGGTTTCAGCATGATGGTGCACCACCCCATTATTGTAGAGGGGTTAAAGAATATCTCAACAATGTGTACCCCTATCGGTGGTTGCATTCGATGGCCAAGGAAATCGTCTGATTTAACTCCCTTTGATTTTTCTGTTTTCCTGCGCTTCAGTATCTGCAGAAATGTCAAGGTGTCCATACAAATACTGAGGGGTGCTTAAATCAATGCATCCAACAAGACAGACATGCATTTGTATATTTGTATTACGAATATTCATAAAGATATGTCAGTCTATAACATAGTTTTAAAGGAACATATATTAATTATATCCATTATTCTTTATTGCAATCAAGGATATTTTAGCATTTATTTAATATTGCTAATTATGGAGCACAAATTGTTGCATTATGTGTTGTTGATAAATTAGCTGTCAGATATTAGCATGCCTTCAAACCGACCATTAATACGCTTTGGCGTATTGGTTTGCACAGGGACAATCATTCTTCTACTCAGGAACCTTTCTCGAGCCCAGGAATCAAACCCAGCACCCCGCTACAGTGAGAAAGTGCTCTAGCGACGAGCTATGGGGCCAGTTATAGCAGTTAAGTGCTGGTTTTCAAGCTCTGGTCTTCCGTTTAGCAAGGTTTCCTCTCTGCTGGTATCGCGTCCCCTTTACTAGCATGCTTAGGCAAACCTTTCTGCGTCCGCATTATCCGGGAGCAACTAACTTCAGCGAAGGACGGCTTGCGTGGGCCATCTGGTATTTGTGCTTTCATTCCATAGCGCCCGCCATAAGCGAGTTTCAACTTTGATATCATTACTGAACCACGGGTATCTCTCAGTATAACCTCATGCGTTTTAGATTTGATAAATTTTACACAAATTTTGTTTTGATAACTTTCGTTATTACTAAGTTATGCCACTTTCTGGATGGGGTAGCCCGGGCATTACCACTATGAGCATGCAAACTTGCTCCGTGCCTGAAATGGGTAACACGTGATATCAGATAGGGATGGGCTTCTGACATCAATAATGGGTCTCTCGTTACTTGCTGTGCAATGTTTGTCAGTTTATATGTAGTGTCGGGAGCAGGAAACGTACCAATTTGCAGGCCATCGACTCCTCCCTGCAGTGGAGGAATCGTTCTAAATAACAGAAAATATTGATTGTGTTTCAGTTATTTTTTAATGATTCAACTATTAAGTAGTTGTAATTTGCTTGAATTCAGTTAGATGTCATTTACAAGATGCCCGCCATTTTGACTCACTATTATAACTTTTTTTTCACGTCTGTTAAATGTGAAAATAT
Organism: Hymenopus coronatus; assembly: GCA_030762935.1. Classification (NCBI taxonomy): domain Eukaryota; kingdom Metazoa; phylum Arthropoda; class Insecta; order Mantodea; family Hymenopodidae; genus Hymenopus; species Hymenopus coronatus. Next base: position 54,084,435 of record CM060880.1, read on the forward strand.
TCCTGTAATTGTGTTAGATACCAATTAATTATCCAAATGCTTAGCCATACTCATTGCTATAAATGTGAGACTTTTGTCGAATAGTATTAGATACGAGTTAATCATCAAGATTCTTGTTCACACTCACTGCTATAGATATGAGTGTTTTTCGTTACAAATTAGTTCTCAGCTGCTACTGATACAGTGCCTTTACAGCGGTTGTTTTACTGTGTTAATACCGTAATAATTATCGTACTTTGCAATGTTCATGTTAAGAAAGTATGTATATGTTTCATCAGCCCTATATAGTCTATTTAATTCTTTTCGGCCAGCAGTTGGTAAGAGGGGGAAATATCGGTCCCTGCATCCAGTGGCACCCTCTCCCCTCCTACAAGCCCTAGCAGAAAAGAATCGAATGGGCTGTAAACGGCAGCTTACGTACTTCAAAGACAAAATGTTATATAACGTTACTGCACTGAAGGAATTTGCGCGCAGTTGGTGATTCAGTGCGAGCAGCGAGCAAGGCTAACCTCTGTGCTTTGCTCAAAGAGCAACAGTTGGTGACGCTTTTGATTAGGGTTGACAGGTTTTCTAAGGCAGATTTCAGGAATGGTTTTCCCCACACCTTGACATGGCCTATCGACCTTTTACTTTGTTGATTTCAGTAGAAAATTTGTATAGAACTAAATTTGGTACACTAATATAATTTAAAACAATAATAGGTATAAGTATGTACAATATGATATGAAGCTACTGTGAATGTTTAGCATTTGATTCACACTCATCCACAAACTTGACATCAGTTCCCACATAATTAAATAACTCTATGCAACTCATTTTATGAGTTACTTAATGAACAATTCAGCTTTGATAAGTTCATCAGAACTCTTGTTCCTTACATCAGTCCACTTATTGTTCATTAAGGAAAACCCTCTTTCTGCATAAAGAGCGTACTGATAATTACCCTTCACAGGTCCTGCCCATGCAGAAAGATAAACACACATGTATAGTTGTGTTGCCAGCTCGAGGAACCTGAAAGGAATGCGTACACAACACACACATGAGTACAAATAAGGTGACCCTAACAGATAGAAACGGTACTGAACAATAACACGCAGGCTGTCTTAATAGATTAGTGGCAGTGCCAATTCTGAACACAACACAACACACACATGATTACAGATAAGGTGATACTAACAGATAGAAACGGTATTGAACAATAACATGCAGCCTATCTTAATAGATTAGTGGCCGTGCCAATTCTGAACACAACACACACATGAGAACAGATAAGGTGACACTAACAGATAGAAACGGTATTGAACAATAACATGCAACCTATCTTAATAGATTAGTGGTCGTGCCAATTCCGTGTCCAATATGAACACGACGCTGTCTCATTTTCTGAAGAAGAAGCATAAGAAAAAGTTTAGTTTTGTGGAAGTGTGCCTGTGGGCGGCATAGCTCAAAAACGAAACGCTCGTTAAATACCAAACTTGATATTTAAGTTCCAAAATCTTCCGAAGATGCCCCACAAAGATTTTCAACAAAATCCTTCCCCTCAGCCCCATTATCCTGTACATGTGACATTTTTTCGAAAATTTTTATTTTATCAAAATTAGTTTTAACGATTTTATTAAAATGTTTAAGATATTTTCTGGCAAACGTAATGTGTACCTTGAATTTTCTGGGAATAGCCTCTAAAGACTTCTTCATTCTGGAGTCTTTTGTAACTAAGAGAAAGACAGAAACTCACTACACAAAACATGTAGAGTTCATTAAAATACACACTTTTTTATGACATAGACATTTTTTAAATGAATATAAAATGATTTAACCGTATTTTTCTTCGTATAACGGTAGCATTAAATTCATTGATTTCCGCAACAGTCAGTATGTTCTGGTCTAGTTTTTCTTCTTTTTCCAGAAGTGCTCAATACACTAGTTCCTCCTCTTGACCGCAGCTCTTCTTCTTACGAATTCTCTTTATCGTTGACACGGAAACACCAGTATAATATGCAACTGGTTGTGAGCTTGAGACACTGATATAAGTACTGTTTATTCAGAGCTTCTCCATCATATTTATCTATAACGCTACTTATAATTCCCGCCGTTCTGAATGCAACGCCGTGCATTTCTTAACTTCAGTCATAACAATAGAAATATTGTTACAACATTGAGCTACTTCTGCACCTTATTATGCTAAGTAGGCTATGCTAGGTTAATACACATATCTGCAGGAATGATTACTGCATAACAGCTGACCGGGTAACTAGATATCCTTTCCCCTCTCCCCTCACCTCATCCTGCAGGGCTCACGAGCCCAGAACACAACTCTACTTAGGTTTCTTCTTGAGTGGAGTTTTGTTCAGTTCATTGCTGCCATCGCCTTCCATGATTTCACTTGCTTTATAGAACCACAGACAAACAAAGCACGTGTTCCCCTCATCAATTCAAAGATACAAGTGAACGAGACGCATGCACCAACAGCTAATTAAAATACTGCTGCCAACATTGGGGAAAAAGGAACTACCACTTCGATATATCGCATATTCTAAATATCCTTCTAAGACACAGAATTCATGGCAGTGTATGAAATAGGGAGACATACGGGAGACTGGCTGTGATATACAATATTGTTCCATTGAGTCAGTACCTTGTAGCACTGACGATTGTAGCATGCGTTTTCATCACAGTATGGAGCACCGGGAGAAGTCTCTAAAACAGTGCATTTTAAATTTAGTTTATTTAACTGAACTCTAGAACTAGTATTTCTGCGGCAGTTTTACATAATTTTTTGACCAAATGGTGATTATTTTGGTTTTTTTTTTTTCCAGTATTTCAGCATTTTAATATTCAAATCACTAAAAAAAAAGGATTTCATTTTTAAACGAGTACAAACTCAACTAATTTTTCAAATTTCTTGCAATCGCTTTTTTGGGGAAAGAGCATAAGAGCATATATGTAAAAGCCATGATAAAGAGGCCTCTGAGCAAAAGTTAGCGTTCTTTCATGCCCAATATAGAACGGGACGCTAAGAATCGCAGACATTAAAGAGCGTCCATAAAACACTCAATTTCGATGTTATTTTTTTTTCAAGCCATGAGAACATGACACACGCACGCGATTTTCATGTGGTTGGCAAAGAAGCGATCACAGGAGCAATACGCTACAGTACGAGGTGGTCTGATTAAGTACCAACCTGATTAGGTAGCGTGCGCGGTATTCTTACTGAACCATCTTCTGGGCTGTACCGTCTATTTCTCCTATTCATATTTTCAGCAAACTAAACTGTTCATGCATGCAATTTATCGCCTCCAGAAGATCTGTTGTCAATTAAAAGTACCCCATAAAAGCACAAATAGAAAATAAATACACAATTATTTGAGCCATATTAATACAAACTCTCTCCATAGTTTGAGTTACATAACCTTCAATAAGAGGTTCATATTAACGATGTAAAATATTATAACCTAGCTACATTTGAAAAACAAAATGATGTTCTACTTGTTTTTATCTCAGAATTGTGTCTGTTAAGCCTTCTCCATAGGTATATGCAATGCAAAGGCCTTAAAGGTATAATCTGCATGCAGGCATTCACAAATTTCTTTCCAGCAGAAAATTCTGTTTATCATGCTTGAAAAACTTACCCTTAAATCATTCAGCACCCAGCATTCCTCTAAAACCTCGAGAGAATAAGTTCAACTCACCTATAACAAACAAAAAATGTTCGCATTAGTACACCTTAACATGTGCAGAGAACTTTTCTTTTTCTATAATTATTTATGTTGACCGACCAGCTAAAAGCTATACAGGCCATTTGTAATGAATTCACAGAAAATAACAAGTAAATAACATTGATATGGTACATGTGACACCATTAACATGTGTACTTTGTCTGAAAAGTATAGAGGTTAAAAGAAATTACAATTACTACGATGAAATTTATAACAAGCTTACAAATACAAATTTCAGGTACATTCAAAATTAAAATAAAAATAATATGAACAAGTTTGTAAACTGGACGTTGAAATATGAATCTGTATTATTAACAATATTAAAATGAAGAAAACAGTATAATTATTACAAATTAGGTTGAATAGTTTTGTTCTTAAATATCCGTGTCCGATAATAAAATGTCTTGAGGTAACTTTCTCTTCAGTCTTGTGAGACCGTTAATTAGCCTCGTAGTAATAATAACAATCATTTTTATTAATTATCTAAATGTATGTAAAGAAAGTTAATATTTAATAAGGTGTATGCATAGGAACCAAGAAGCCAGTTGCTTACTTAAAAATTACTCAGAATCGTGACGCCAGACTGGATAGAGGGGTGAAAAGTTGCTTCTTTTGTGAAAGTCACGTTCGAGTTTAGTATAAGGGGAAACCATAGTTTAAAGCCCACAAAGGGACTTCTTCTTTATATTCATGGTATCATGTGATTATTATGACGCATTCTGGGAGATTTGCAATGGTTTTTGGGTAACGATGGTGTCATTTTGGCGGACCTTCCAACCAATCAGAAAGAAGCCACCATGACACCGCTTTTTGTATATAAGAAGTAAGGTTTGGCACATCGAGGTCGTTTGTTAAGAATTCACTCGTGAGAGAGGCAACGTGGTATGTTAAAAATTCGCCCGAGTGTGAGGCAAGGTCGTTTGCTAAGAAGTTCGCGAAGTAATAAAACACTGTCCGCGAAGTAAGTTTATTATAATAAGAAACTGTATGTGAAGTTCACCTATTTAACAGTCGGCTTGTGATTACGTGAAAGTGAATTGTGCCATGTACTCAACTAAAACAGTGTAATTGAAAGTACTTGTGAGTAAGTGTTAAAAGAGCATCAGTCAGCAGTATAAAAGTGTATAACCAGGTGCTTGACTTCAAAACTCCTCTAGAATAAACAGCAGTAAAAGGTTACAAGTGTTTTCTTAACAAGTATAAGATCACTCCTACAACTCCTCCCACTAGCCAAATCCACGCCTGGGAGAGTCAATGTTAGACTGAGCAACGCCGTGGCAACCCATCCCAGAAGAGCTTCAGTACCAGGTACGTGAGTGTAGTGGAGTTGATTGGAAGTGACACTTAGTTACGCTGCACACAAGCACCCAAAGTGAGGCGTAAAATCAACAAACTAAAATACTTGGGTTAATAAGTAGTTTAAATTATTGTAAAATTTATTTGATTGGGATATGGCTCACAACGTGCACCACTAACAACACATCGAAATCACCGCTGCGCTTGGCTGTTGACGTCTTCTTTCTCCCAATTTGTACACCAGAGCTCCTGAAACGCTAGGTAACTTAGAGTAGAAGATCTTTGAGAGAGAACTGATGTATTGTTTGATGGACAAGATGCCAAACTCTTGATGCAGTTTAAGGAGAATTAGCTACAACTGGAAGACATTTATTTTGAATAACCTGAAGTTTATGAATATGTGTTTACTAGCTGAACCCCACATGGGCAGGCATACGAGAGGAGAGGTCGAACCAGAGATTTGTACAGAAGAATGGAGCAATAAAGATATCTTATGGAGCGTATATTTATCAGAGAATATAACGTTGTACTCCTAAGGGTAGCAAGCGTCACAATGCTTTCTACATGGGTGTTCCACGTTAATCTGGTGTCTAATAGTAGGCAAAGATATTTAACAAGTGTATGTGAGGACAGCCATGATAATTGTTCATTCATAAGAAAATAATGTGGGCACAGTATTAAAGGGTCTGCAGAGAACTTCTAAACTGCATGTGTCCATTTGCTACTCTGAGTTTAGGAAATACTACACTTGGTGAACTCACAACAAGTAGAGTTTGCAAACTCAATTAAAGTACCTGACGAAAATTATAAGAGGAGATTGGTAAGATAATTACAATGTTTGCACTTTTGTATAATCAATGAAGTGGCTACCCTGTTTCATCCTACTGAAAACATGCATTCATTTGATTGTATCTTATTCCAAGCAGAACCGCCTGTTAAAATAATTTACCGCTTATATAACCTTAAATGTTCATTAGTTTTAATTATAAAATGCATCAAAATAAGTTTTCTAAATCCCTAATCTTTCCCGTATTCAAATACTCCAAAACAATTTTCTTCGTATTGCACTAAATGCTGACTGGTACAACTCCAATCAAGAATTCATTGTGATCTCTCCTTCCTCTCATTAAAAGATTATATCCTCACTCTTTCCCAGAAATTGTACAGTTCAAACACCTTCAATGCCCTCATTCGCGACCTCGATCCCGGACAATGCTGCAAGCGTCCCAGACCTGTACGTGGTCAATTAAGAGACATTACTTAAAGAAAAAATCTGAAATGTTCCATTAGCATGACTTTCACTACATCTCTGCAACAAATTATTGTTAAAAAGCTTATGCTTCTATTTACTTCATGCTAATCGAGAAAAATTAGCAGAAATAGTCTTATAACTTGCTTCCTTGTAAGTAGAAGCGAAATAAGGCAGTACCATAGGTTAAAGTGATAGTCAAAAGCTGGCTACTATGTGACTGAAGTTCCTTTGTTTGTATGGACAGGAGTTGACAAATTCCTGTATGAGAAAAGTACAACTTTTTTAAAGGGGAAATCAAAAACAAGGAGTAACTCAAAAAAAATCATCTCCACAAAAAATGTATATAACATAAATTATGTGTATTAACGTGCTCTACATTTTTTGTGTGAAAAGTTTTTGTCCATCTCTTACGGTTTAGCAGTTATGCAAAATTCCGTAAAAATTCATCCAGAATAAACTAGTCTTCAGAGGCTATTCCCAGAAAATTCAAGTTATACATTTTATTTGCCAGGTAAATATCTTTAATATACGATATTTTAATCAAAATCGTTAGAGCCATTTTGAGAAAATCAAATTGTTCGAAAAAAGTTGGGGGTGGTGGGATTTTCTTAAAAATCTTCGTGTTACATCCTTGGAAGATTCCAAACTTAAATACCAACTTTGGTATTTAAAGGTCTTTTCGTTTTTGAGCTATGCTGTCCACAGACACATGCACGCACACACACGGACAATTTTTTCAAAAATGCTTTTATTCAATTCTGGGGACCCAAAACATGTAGTTCCGGTGAAATCTCGGTATCGAATTTTTGGGTGCTTTACAGTAGGTACCTTCTCTATAGATTAAGTACATAATACGTGTAGAGAAAGTAAAAATCATAACGTATGTACAAGTCTATTGTCACAGACAAGATCAACGGGGGTGGAAGATTCACACGTCCCGCGTAGCTATCTCGCTCGTTTTGAAATACGATCACTACAAACAGTAAACTGTGTTGTTTCCCTTGAAGGTCAACTCACCCTTTGGTGAAGACTTCTTTTCTTTAGCAAATACAGGAGGACTATTTGTACTCGAGTCACGTGTTCAACTCACGATGTTTAGCTGAACTAAGTTATTCCGTGACGCGATTACCTGGCAGTTCAAACATTGGGACGCCACCCTGAGTACGAACGCTGGGATCTGCCAACTCTCGCCTGGTAATCCCCCTCTCGATGCAACTCGAAGACCACGTGACCGCAATTATAATGCCTTCATAACCTCTGCTGTCTACTGTATTGTTCTGCTTGCATGATCGACCAGTTGGGAAAGTTCATTTTGAAAATGACACAGCTGGGAAAGTAAAGTTTGTTCTTTTTTAATTTTTGCGACAGCAACGTTTGAAAATCACAAAAGTAACCTATAAAAATTGGTACACTAAAACTTAATGGTTCATACTCACTCAATGATACACTTTTAAACATTTTTCGAAACAGCTCAAGCAGATTTTACTGTGCCAGGTATAATTAGGCTGAACTAATTCTAGATGTATTTTTTTTTTTTTTTAATTGTTTCATTTATCTAGCCCCCCTTAACATCTAAGGTTATATCTGGGGCTTTGCATTTGTAGGTTCTTTTACGTTTAGTTTAAATCATTTTATTTTCCTCAAACACTAACACATTCACTTTCTCATACATACTTCCAGACTCTGTGGGGGATAGGGAATAATTCTGGCTAAAGAAAACTTCTGCGCCCCTGCCCGGAATCGAACCTAGGACCTCCGGGTGAGAAGTCAGCTCACTGACCACACGACCACGGAGGCAGAATCTAGATGTAATTGTTGTTAATACCTTTATTGAAAAGCGAGTTCGTTTATAATCAATCATATTTAAAATATTTAATTAAGCAGGCGAGTTTTATAATCCAGTTGTAACTTTAAACACCTTATTGAGTGCTCTTTCTACAGAAATTGTCGAAAATGAACGTGTATTACACAGATAAACGATAAACTCTAGAACTATTTATCTGGTGCGGTTTAATGGCAGTAATGCGCATTGTGTTTTTGTAAGAGAAACACGACCTGGAGAGGACGGCGCCATGGCCGAGTGGTTAGCTTCTCACTTAGGTGACCCGGGTTCGATTCCAGGGGACCGCATGTGGGATTTTGTAGACGAAGTCTTGGCGGTTTTCTCCGATTTCTTCCGCCATTCACTCCACAATCATCTCTCCTTTCATCCATTTCACCGTTATTTCATATCATCCACTTCCTCACTTTCATGCCAGGCATCAGGTTGATCACCCATCTTGGTTTTTCTCTGATGCAGAGTTCCTGCTCCTCAACAAACATCTGACCGCAGGCACTGGCTTGTTAAGTCCTGGGGCGTGTAAGATCAGAATCCAGGGGAAGGGGGAGGGATAAACCAAGAAAGAAAGACAAAAGGTTTCGAGAGGAATCATTATTATTATTATTATTATTATTATTATTATGGGTCGCTTTAACACATGGTATATCGCAACCGCGTACACTAACATGGAAAAAGTATATTGAAGGCGGCGTCGTGGGTGAGTGGTTAGACCGCTCGCTTCCCATCTAGGCGGTCCGTGTTCGATCCCCAAGCGCCCGCATATAGGAATCATGATGGACGAAGTGGCGTCTGGGCGCTACTCATTCCACCAGTGCTCCATCATCACCTTTCTAATCATCAATTTCGCTTACATTTCACGCCTGGCACTCCCCTAGGCCTTACAAGCCTAGGCTAGGGGTCAGAAACCTGTAGGGGAGCCTACGGCACGAAGAATGGCGGGGAAATCGGTGGACCCGGAGAACCCCCCCACCCAGAAACCACTTCGTGCACCATGAATCCTACATGCGGGCGCTTGGGATCGAACCCAGGCCGCCTAGATGGAAGGCGAGTGGTCTAACCACTCACCCACGGAAATTTATTTTATAAAGTATTTAATTTTATTGGTAAATTCCTAAGAAAGCTTATTGTCAAGGTAAGATGCCACTTGCCGGGGTTCTCCAGCGTTTGCGAGAAGTGTAACACATTGCATGAGTTACGAAACTGCTGATGGCCAGGATGGTGTTACGATAAACATGACTTTGGATCAATGCTGCCTCATTACTCTGGAACTAGGTTCTCACGATGCTGCGAGGTGAAAGTAAACTTCTGGAATCCTCGCTTGGCCAGCAGGGTGGGTCTGCCAAGATCCGTTTGGCTTCCTCACGAGTCCCGAGCCTTATGCTAATCTTCCAGTAGCCTACTTTGTTAAACCAATACTTTAATTCCGTTCAATATGTCAATTAAAATGTTCAGAATGTTTATTACATAGTGTACAGAGAAGGTATTGTATTACACCCAAAAATTCGATACCAAAATTTCACCGGAAATACATGTGTTGGGTCCCCTTGAATCCAAAAAAAAACAAAAAAAAAACATTTTTACAAAAAAAAGTCCGTGTGTGTGTGTGTGTGTGACTGTAGCGTAGCTCAAAAACGAAAAGACCGTTAAATACCAAACTTGGAATTTAAGTTTGGTATCTTCCAAGGATGCGAAACGAAGATTTTCAAGAAAATCCCCCACCCCAAACTACCCGTTACATAGAAATTTTTTCGAAAATTTGATTTTCTGAAAAATAGTTCTAACGATTTTGATTAAAATATCATATATTAAATATATTTACCTGCCAATTGAAATGTATATCTTGAATTTTCTGGGAATAAGCCTCTGAAGACTACTTTATTCTGGATGAGTTTTACGGAATTTCGCATAACTGCTAAATCGTAAGAGATGGACAAAAACTTACCATACAAAAAATGTAGAGCACGTTAAAATACACAATTTATGGTATATACATTTTTTCCGTGGAGTTGATCGTTTATGAGATATTCCTTGTTTTTAGTGTCAGCTTTGAAGAACTTATACTCTTCTCAATTTGTCAACTCCTGTCCATAAAAACATAGGAACTTCAATCATATAGCAACCAGCTTTTGACTATCACTTTAACCTTATTTCGCTTCTACTTACAGGGAAGCAAGTAATAAGACTATTTCTGCTAATTTTTTCTCGATTAGCATTCAGTAAATAAAAGCATTAGCTTTTTAAGAATAATTTGTTGCACAGATGTAGAGAAAGTCATGTGAATAGAACACATCAGATATTTTTTGTAGTGTTTAACGCCCGCTTTTACTACCATGGCACCGCAACCGATGACACTGATGATACATGAAGATGGAGCACCGGTGGAATGCGATGGCGGAGGAAATCCGAGAACCTGCGTCGTTTTGTCCACCATAAATCTCACATGCGGTCGCTTGGGTGTTCAGGTGAGATGCGAGTGGTCTAACCACTCGGTCACGATGCGGTCATCTCGGATGGGGTACCTACTTAGTCACTGGGTTCCTTTGCGACTTACGTGACCCCTAGGGACGAGGGATGAGGGCAACCAGATTCGAATGACGATGGCCGCAAGCATGGATGAATTGTTTCCGTTAAAATGAGATCTAAATTTTATGTCATACATAGATGTTTTGTGAAGTTAATCATTTCTGGGACATTTCCCTTTATTCGTTTCAATTTTAAAATACTTTAACGTTTCTCAAACAGGAAGTCCTCGCTTATTTCATATCTCTTTTGTTTCACTCCTAGCCATGGAAAGGGAACCGAATATCAATATCAAGCGCATAGAGACAGCTTAAAAGATTTGACTGTCGCTTTAGCCTAGTGTACTCCCTTATTTCCCTTCTTCTTACATGGAAGCAAGAAATAAGACCATTTCTGTTTACGTTTATCTCGATTTGCATGATCGTTCGTAAAAATACTTTGTTTGCAGAACAGATAGAGAAAGTCATGTGAATGCACTCACCACTCTTCGGTCTAAAGTCCCGCAAGACGAATTATTAAACAAGAGTTTTATGGGATGAAAACAGATGCAGAAATTTACAGAATAGACATTTTGAACACATTTTTACCGCAGTTTACAAAAGAAGAGAAATCACAGGTTTTTGCAACTGCTCATACGGAGGCAGTCCATGAATAAAATCACGGAAGTATATGAAGATGGGAGATGGCATATCCCACTCACCAGTGTGCGGTTTTTACCTGAAGTAGATAGTTCATAAAACTATTACCAGTGAGAAACTACCTTGCGATTGGCATTCTGGTGACACGTGGCCCCTAGGTGCGCTGTTGTCATATTTACTCCTTGACCGTCTACAGCAGCGACACAAATAGTAAATATAGGTTACTCTACAAACCTTAAATCATTTGTAGATAAACTAAAGCTTACTTTACAAACAAAAAACGTCTGATGTAATCCATTCACATGACTTTCTCTATATCTCTGCAACAAAATTTTGTTAAAAAGTTTATGTTTCTATTTACTTCATGCTAAGTTAGAAAAAATTAGCAGAAATAGTCTTATTACTTACTTCCCTGTAAGTAGAAGCGAAATAAGGGAGTAACATAGATTAAAGTGATAGCAAAAGATGGTTGCTATGTGACTGAAGTTCCTTTGTTTGTATGGACAGGAGTTGACAAATTTCTGAATGAGAAAAGTATAAGTTTTTTAGGGCTGAAACAAAAACCAAGGAATATCTAAAAAAAACGATCAACTCCACGAAAAAAATGTATATAACATAAATTGTGCGTTTTAATATGCTCTGCATTTTTTGTGTGCTAAGGTTTTGTCTATCTCTTACGGTTTACTAGTTACACAGAATTCCGTAAAATTCATCCAGAATAAAATAGTCTTCAGAGGCTATTCGCAGAAAATTCAAGATATACATTTTATTTGTCAAGTATATATCTTTAACATATGATATTTTTATCAAAATCGTTAAAGCCATTTTTTAGAAAATGAAAATTTTCGAAAATTTTTCCATGTAAAGAGTAGTTAGGGGTGGGGGTATTTTCTTGAAAATCTTAGTGTCGCATCCTTGGATGATACTGAACTTAAATACCAAGTTTGGTATTTAACGGTCTTTTCGTTTTTGAGCTATGCTGCCCACAGACACACACATACACACACACGGACCTTTTTGTAAAAATGCTTTTTTTGGATGCAGGTGGTCTCAAAACATGTATTTCCGGTGAAACATCGGTATCCAATTTTTCTCTACACACTATGTACATAGTACGTATAGAGAAAGCAATTAAAAATCGTGGAATTACTACCTATTTGATTGTGAAACAAAACACCTGTAAACTCTACAAAATTGCACTTGTGAGTATTTAAGTGTTGTAAAGTGCATCTTTACAAACTTACATTGTGATACAGATTTTTACAATTTACAAAGTTTACAACTAACAATGCTTTTAAACATTGGAAATAATGCGCTTCGAAACTCTTCTACTTCCAAAATTAATGAAAAGAACACATATTAGAAATGAATTTGCAACTCGAGATGAAACACTAATAGTTGTCCAAAATACAACATTCCGTCTTATTAAAAAAAACAAAAAAAACTTATGTGTTCCACTCACATGACTTTCTCTACATCTCTGTAACAGATTATTATTATTATTATTATTATTCCATGTAAATAATGCTAAAACACTAGCAGAAACTGCCTTATTGTTCACTTCCTTGTAAGTAGAAGGGAAACAAGGGAATACGTTATGCTAAACCGATAGTCAAATGTTTTAAAATGTAATGCTATGGGATTGAAATTCGTTTCTTTGCCTAGTCAAGCGTTGGCAAAATCCCGTATGAGAAACATTTTAAGTATTTTAAAATTGAAATCAATATCAAGGAATTTCTCGGAAACGGTCATTTCCACGAAAAAAATGTATATGACATAAATTGTGTGTTATGTCGATATCTACGTCTTTTGTGTAATAATTTTTGTCTATCTCTTGCGGTTTACCAGTTATGCGAAATTCATTAAAAATCATCCAGAATAAAGAGGTTTTCAGAGACTATTGCTAGAAAATATAATATATACATTTTATTTGTTATGTATGTATCTTAAATATAAGATATTTTAATTAAAATCGGTAGCCATTCTTGAGAAAATAAAAATTTTTAGAAATTTTTTCCATGTAAAGGATAGTTGCGGGAGGGGGGATTTTCTTGAAAAGCTTCGTGTCGCATCCTTGGAAGATACTGAACTTAAATGTCCAGTTTGGTATTTAATGGATTTTTCATTTTTAGCTGAGCTGTCCACAGAAACACACACTTTTTTCTAAAAATGTTTTTTTTATTCCGAGGGGTCTCAAAACATGTATTTCTGGTGAAATCTCGGTGTCGAATTTTTGGCTGCAATACAATACCTTCTCTAGATGATACGTGTAAAGAAAGTAAAACTTGCAGGTGCTAGTTTTCCCTGGTTTTCACATGGTTTGGAATGGAAAAGTGTTTGTGTATTTCCTCATAAAAGACTGACCACCACGTAAGCAGTCCATACTTCTGCGTAATGAATATACGGTTATTGCTTGGTTGTAAGCTCTTGGCGCAGAGCATTTCTAAATCCTCGGTCGGGCGCTGCCGCTGTAAAATATTGTCGGACTTGTTCCGCCCGTAATTTCTCTCTCTCTCTCTCTTACTTCCTACAGCACGGAAAGTCAAACATATCAGACGTAATTTCCGTCGGCACCTCTTCGGCTAAAGTGGGTATCGATGTATCGGTTGTGCGGCACGTCAAGACACTCTATTGATCTCAGCTCTGCGTGTTTCACCTCCCCACACCAGTTTTTTCCTGCTCTGATGCCACAAATGTACGAAACCAACCAACTGTGTTTGAGTTACATTTCCTTGTGCCTTTGATTAATGAAAACGAGTGTACGTCATTACACGTGGAATCGCCCGACAGAAGTTCTCTGCTCGTTACGGTTTTCATAACAAATCGGTATTCCCATAAAAACCTTAGTTTTCTATTCAGTTTAGTGTAAACACGATTAACAATGAGGTCACGATAATATTGAAATGTTAAAGCAACATTAAAGGACAACTTTAAAAATCTAATGTATTCCTTTCACATAACTCCCGTTACATCTCTATGACAAATTATTCATAACAAGCGTATTATTCCATCTACTTCATGCTAATCGAGATAAACATTAGCTAAAATTGTATTATTACTTAGTTCCTTATAAGTAGAATGGAAAAAAGGGAATACACTAGGCTCAAGCGATAATCAAATCTTTTTAAATCTGGTCGTTATTTGATTGAAATCCATTTCTTTGCCAGGCCAGGCAGTTGAGAAACACCCGTATGAGAAAAATGTAGGCATTTTAAAACTGAAACCAATAACAAAATATATCTCGGTACTGGTCAGCTCCACGAAATATATATACGTTGTATATATTTATATGTTTCAACGATTTTTTTTTATTTTTTTTTTTTTTTTTTGTGGAATAAGTTGTTATCTATGTCTTTCGATTTACCAGTTCTCCAAAAGTCATCCAGAACGAGAGGCTTTCAGAGACTATTCCCAGGAAATTCAAGATATATATTTTATTTGGCACACAAATATCTTTAATATACTGTATTTTAATCAATACAGCCATTTTTGCGAGAGTCAAACTATCGAAAATTTGTTCCATGTAAAAGATAGTTTGGGGTGAGAGGATTTTGCTCAAAATATTCTGTTGCATCCTTGGAAGATACTAAACTTAATACCAAGTTTGTTACTTTACCGACTTTTCGTTTTTGAATTCTCGTATTCAAACACACCGACTTTTCTCTAATTTTTTTTTATTTTATTTTTTTTTTACTTTCTCCAGCCCGCATGTACAATGTGCAAAGTAGATAGAGAAGGTATTGCATTCCATCCAAAAATTCGATGTCGAGATTTCACCGGAGTGTGTGGGGGAGGGGGGGAGGGGGGTAGCAAAGCTCAAAAACGAAAAGACCGCTAAATACCAAACTTGGTATTTAGGTTTTTTGACACGAAGATTTTCAAGAAAATCCCCCCATCATAAACTACCCTTTACATGGAAAAAGCTTCGACATTTTGTATTTTCTTAAAAACGGCTCTTAAGGATTTTGATTAATTTCTCGTATATTAAAGATATTTACATTCCAAATAAAATGTATCTCTTTAATTTTCTGAGACTAGCCTCTCGAGACCTCTTTCGTCTGGATAAATTTTGCTGTATTTTACTTAACTAACCCGTAAAAGATAGACAAAACTTACTGCACAAAAATGTAGATCTCGTCAAAACATACAATTTATGTTGTTTATGTATTTGTTGTCGAGGTAACATATTCCGAGATATTCCTTGTTATTGGTTTCAGTTGTAAAGTACTTGCGTACTTTTCTTAGGCAGGAAATGTCCGTTTTTCTTTTGTTCTATTCCTGGCCAAGCAAAGAATAACGAATAACAACAGCCTCATTTGACTATCACTTTAGCATAGCGCATTTCCTTAGTTCCCTTCTATTTATAAGGAACTGAGTAATAAGAACATTCTGCTAATGTTTATCTCGATTAGCATGATGTAGAAAGAAGAATAATCTTTTTAAAAGAGTTTGTTTGTAGAGCAGTTGGAGAAAGTCATGTGAGTGTAACACATATCTTTTTCTTTCTCTACACGTACTATGTACATAGTGTATAGAGAAAGTACTGTAATGCACCCAAAAATTCGATATCGAGATTTCACCGAAAATACATGTTTTGGATCCCCCGAATCCAAAAACAAAGCATTTCTAAAAACATTTCCGTGTGTGTCTATGGGCAGCATAGCTCAAAAACGAAAAGACCGTTAAATACCAAACTTGGTAGGTACTTAAGTTTCGTATCTTCCAAGGATGCGACACGAAGATTTTGAGAAAAATCCCCACACCCCAAATTACCTTTTACATGGAACTTTTTAGAAAATTTTTGATTTTCTCAAAAATGGCTCTATCGATTTTGATTAAAATATTGGACATTAAAGGTATTTACCTGACAATTAAAATGTATATCCTGAATTTTCTGGGAGTAGCCTCTGAAGACTACTTTATTCTGGATGAATTTTACGGAATTTTGCATAACTGCTAAACTGTAAGAGATGGACAAAAACTTACCACACAAAAAATGTAGATCTCGTCAAAACACACAATTTATGTCCTTTACGTTTTTGTTGTGGAGGTGACCGATTCCAAGATATTCCTTGTTATTGGATTCAGTTATAAAGTTCCTACTTATACTTTTCTTAGGCAGGAAGTGTCCATTTTTTTTCTACTCCATGTCAAGCAAAGAAGTGATTTGCAATAACAATCGCATAACGACAGTTTTCAAAACATTTGACTATCACTTTAGCAAAGCGCATTCCATTAGTTCCCTTCTACTTATAAGGAACTAAGTAATAAGGACAGTCTGCTAAAGCTTATCTCGATTAGCAAGATGTAGAAAGAAGAATAATCTTTTTAAACGAGTTTGTTTGTAGCGCAACTAGAGAAAGTCATACTTGTGTAACACATCAGGTTTTTAATACAGGAGATCCTAAAATATATATTTCCGGTGAAATCTCAGAATTTAATTTTCCAGTGTAATGCAATACTTACCTACTCTACCTATGCACTATGTATTAAGTAGAGAAAATTTAATTACAGCAGAGGCAATACTTCATTTTGCTATTACCAAATCTCAACTAAGCGAAAATAGATATAATTCACAGCTTTTAAGAGCTTACAGAATCAGATAGCAAAAATCACTGTTGGTTTTGTTGTTTCCTTCGTATAGTGCATTAAGAGTTAAGCTGCTTAGTCGACATTTTAGCATGTGACTTGCAGTCATTTTTAATTTCTCTATACTCACTATGTAGATAGTGAATAGAGAAAGTATTGCACTCCACCAAAATATTCGATACCAAGATTTCACCGGAAATATGTTTTAAGGTCCCCTGTATCCAAAAAAAGTATTTTCAGAAAAAGGTCCGTGTGTGTGTCCGTGTGTCTGTGAACACGATAACTCAAAAACGAAAAGTCGGTAAAATACCAAACTTGGTATTTAAGTTTAGTATCTTCCAGGGATGCGACACGAAGATTTTGAGAAAAAAACCCCACCCCAAACTACCCTTTACATGGAACTTTTTTCTAAAATTTTGATTTTCTCAAAAATGGCTCTAACGATTTTGATTAAAATATTGTGTATTAAAGTTGTTTACCTGAAAAATAAAATTTATATTTTGAATTTTCTGGGAAGAGCCTCTGAAGACTACTTTATTCTGGATGAATTTTTCATAACTACTAAACCATAAAAGATGGACAAAAACTTAACCCGCAAAAAATGCAGAGCACGTTAAAACACACAATTTATGTTATATACATTTTTTTCGTGGAGTTGATCGTTTTTGAGATAATCCTTTTTCTTGGTTTCAGCTTTGAAAAACTTAATTTTTTTCTCATACAGGAATTTGTCAACTCCTGTCCATACAAACAAAGGAACATCAGTCACATAGTAACCAGCTTTTGGCTTTCACTTTAACATATGGTACTCCCTTATTTGCCTTCTACTTACACTATAGCAAGAAATAAGACTATTTCTGCTAAGTTTTCTCGATTAGCATGAAATAAATAAAGGATAAGCTTATTAACAATAAAAATTTACAGAGATATAGAGAAAGTCATGTGAATGGAACACATCAGATTTTTACTCTCTCTATACGTACTATGTACATAGTGTATAGAGAAGGTATTGCACTCCACCAAAAAATTCGATACCGAGATTTCACCAGAAATATATGTTTTAGGGTCCCCTGTATCCAAAAAAAGTATTTTGAGAAAAAGGTCCGTGTGTGTGTGTGTGTGTGTGTGTATGTGTGTGTCCGTGTGTCTGTGAACAAGATAACTCAAAAACGAAAAGTAGCTAAAATACCAAACTTGGTATTTAAGTTTAGTATGTTCCAGGGATGTGACACGAAGATTTTTAGAAAAATTCCCCCACCCCAAACTACCCTTTACATGGAACCTTTTTCGAAAATTTTGATTTTCTTAAAAATGGCTCTAACGATTTTGACTAAAAGATCATATTAAAGATATTTACCTAACAAATAAAATGTATATCTTGAATTTTCTGGGAATAGCTTCAGAAGACCTGTTTATTCTGAAAGAATTTTGCTTAATTTGGCCTAACTAGTTAACCGTAAGAGATAGACAAAAACTTACTATACAAACTATTTAGGTCTTGTTAAAATACACAAGTTATGTCATATACATTTTTCTCATGGAGCTTGCCGTTTTCGAGGTATTCATTGTTATTAGTTTCAGTTGTGAAGTACTTATACTTTTCTCAGAGGGGAGTGTCCGTTTTTCTTTTGTTCTACTCCTGGCCAAGAAAAGAAGCGATTTGTAATGACAATCGCATAACGACAGCTTTTAAAACATTTGACTATTGGTTTAGCCTAGTGTAGTCCCTTATTTTCTTCCTACTTATACGGAACTAAATAAGAACATTGTGCTAATGAGTACCACGATTAGCAAGATGCAGAAAGAAGAAGAATCTTATGTATGAAGTTTGTAGAACAGCTAGAGAAAGTCATGTGAGTGTAACACATCAGATTTTTACGATAGTAACAGCCTTCCGTTTGGTTTATGGAACTGACTTAACTTCATAGATTAACAGCCAACATGTAAAATTAAGAAAAGTAACAAAAAACTAAATGAGAAGAAATTTGTTACAGCCTTCCTAAACTATAAGTTAAAGCAACAATTATAATTGCATTTTTAGCAACATGAGCATAAATACATAATTTTAATTGTTATTTATCTACTACTGATATGGACTTTTATTAGTTATTGTATACAGGCAACTAAAGTTTATCATTATAGGGCATATCTTCAAAGCATGTTATACTTTTATAAAGGTGGGTTTTAGATTTTATAGGAATATCACCTGGCTATCCCGTTACACAGCTTTATAAGCACGAATAACCAATGGTATTGTTTTTCAAGTGGGAAGAGTTCTACTCTGCAGCGAATGAAATGCGTTATCGTGCTCTTCGTTGCCAGGCCACTATCCCCACTCTTTTCATATTTCCCTCTCACGCGCACACTGAACATTTAAATCTGCCTGGCGTAATGTTTATTCGTATGTATTACACTCTTTGAGCTAAAAATCTTGGTTTTTACGGTTCTGCTACGAACATTACTACGGTTCTGCTACGAACAATACTCCTATCGTCCTCGTGAATTATTTTTTGCAACATTTGAATAGTAGTACTTATGAGAGACGGAATCACTTAGCGCGTTACTCCCCAGTTAAGAGAGAATGCAATATGTCAACACAGCAGCATTCCGATTGGCTGCCGGCCCGGTGGCGCTCAAGGACAACCCTCATCCCATTTGAAAGTCACTGTAATTCCCCGATTTTTATGTAATTATTGAACAATAATCTAGTGGATTTTTTGTGTAAAATTTTTAAACGTTATAATTGTAATGTTATTTAAACCTGGCTATTTAGCGAGCCAGGTAAATGAGCTTTTCCGGGAGATTTCCGGATCACTAGGCAAGTATTGAAGTTTCCTAAATCCCCCAAACATCCTGTCCCTTCATTTCATCCAAACAGTGTCTGAGTACCGGCGTGCACTGCGGTTTGGCGCTCTTCCGTGGTGGTGACTGCGCTTTGGAATTACAACTCTCGTTCGAAGTCGACTGTAGACTCAGGGTCAGACCTGAGGCGGAGACTCCTAGCGCTGTTGCGTCGGGATAAACAACTGCTACTAGCTTCTCCCTGCCAGTCTTTCAAATGCTGCACAGCCTGTAACATTGGCGCTGGAACAATCATCGGCCAGAGTTTTCCGGTAACTTTTATGATGACAAGGCATTGTATTCCACCCAAACATTCCATACCAAAATTTCGCCGGAAATGCATGTTTTGAGGGCCTCTAATTAAAAACACTTTTAGAAAAAAGTTCCGTATGTGTCTCTGGACAATATAACTTAAAGAGTTAGTTAAATATCAAATTTGGTATTTAAGTTTAATATCTTCCATGGGTACTACACAACGATTTTCAGGGAAATCCCCAATCATTTTTTATTATCTTAAAATAGCTGTAACAATTTTTATTAAAATACTACATATTAAAGATGTTTAAACGAAAAATAAAATATACAGCTTGTTAAAACATGCCATTTATATAATACACATTTATTTTTTGTGGAGTTAATTATTTCCGAGATGTGCTTAAAACAATTCTTTTAATTTTAAAATACTTTACTTTTCTCAAACGGAAAGGTTTCATTCCTCTGTATTTTGTTTTCCTCCAGGTCGTGCAAAGAAAACTGACTTTCAATCATATAGTAACCAGCTTTTAAAGCATTTAACTATCGCTTTAGCCTAGTGCATTCCCGTATTTTCCTTCTACTTATAAGAAACTAAGTAGTTAGACCATACCTGCTAATGTTTATCTTGAGGTAGATAGAAGAATAAGCTTTTATAAGAATAGTTTGTTACAGAATAGGTAGAGAAAGGCAAGAGATTGGAACAAATCAGATTTTTACTTTCCCCACCATATACATTGTCGTTAGATATAGTATTGTATTCACCTGACGTACATGTTTTGAGGAACCTGATAAATATCATTTCTAGAAAAAGGTTTGTGCATCTGTAAGTACTGTATGTATACGTCGGTGTTTGAATGGACGAAAAACTAAAAAACTTAAAGTAGGTTAAATATCAAACTTGCTGTTTAAGTTAAATGTCTTCAAAAGATGCAGCTCAAACTACCCTTTGCATGAAATATTTTTTTGAAATGTACGACTTTCTCAAAAATGCCTCTAACGATTTAGATAAAATGCCATTTATTAAAGCTATTTAGATGACAAACAAAATGTATATCTTGAATTTTCTGGAAATAGCTTCTGATGACTTTTTCCTAACTGGGAAACTAAAACTTGCAGATCTCGTTAAGGCTCAAGTTTTGTCACACACGAAATTGATGATTGGAAAAGTGATGGAGTGATGAGTGGCGAGGAAACCGGAGTACCCGGAGAAAACCCGCTCAGATGCCACTTCGTCCATCACGAATCCAACATGCGGGCGCTTGGGATCGAACCCGGACCGCCTAGATGGGAGGCGAGCGGTCTGACTACTCACCCACGGCGCCGCCCTTTAAAATGTGCGCTCTCTAAATATACTCCTATCTACTCTGAATACAATTCAAGATAAACAGTCCCTAAATGTATTTCCAACTCCTCTGAATGAAATGCAAAATTAAAGGTCCTTGCATGTAATTAAAAAAACTGTACCTAAGCATATTTCCATCTCCTATGATGCAACTCAAATAAAGAGTTCCAGAAGATATTTCCCTTCTGAATACCTACTAAGAAGATATTTAGCTTTGCTTTTCTTTCTTCCAGTCTTTCATTAGTAATGTTCTAAGATGTTTCACTCACCTGATTCTGCGGTATGTTGACATACTTCATTCTGCATCGTCACGTTGCTTTAATTTTTTGTATGAAGTCTTCACTGCCACATAAAGAACACTGAACACACTATACTGTCATCACACTGCACTAGCTCTCACATTAAAATCTTGCACAGTTACACAAATTTCCACTTTAAAGACCACAATTCACTTCGGTTACCTGATAACACATTGGACACAAAAGGTGTAAAACAAAAGACATCGCCTGAGGGAGTTACACCGGCCCAATCAGCCTTCAGCACCTGACTGTAGTAAACAGATTCCCCTCCTAGCAACAACTGGGTGGAGGCAAAAACAAACTCCTCCCAACTCGCTGCGAATGTTGAAGGCTTTCTCTCAACACTGAAGCTGTTCCTTATAAAAAAGCCCCTACATCTGTGAATCATTTGACAGCTTCTTCTAACGCCCGTTATTTACTTCTTTAACCTCCACTAGACGTGTCTATATGCTTCTAAAACCTAGAACCTAGTTTAATAGACAGTGTCACGCAGTAAAATTAGTCTTGCGATTCTGCAGTCATATTGTTTGTATTGAAACCTAGTACCTAGTTTAATAAACAGAGCAACGCTGTAAAATTAGTCTTGCGATTCTGCAGT
Source organism: Hymenopus coronatus (assembly GCA_030762935.1). Taxonomy (NCBI): domain Eukaryota; kingdom Metazoa; phylum Arthropoda; class Insecta; order Mantodea; family Hymenopodidae; genus Hymenopus; species Hymenopus coronatus. Next base: position 54,106,621 of record CM060880.1, read on the forward strand.
CATATTGTTTGTATTGAAACCTAGTACCTAGTTTAATAAACAGAGCAACGCTGTAAAATTAGTCTTGCGATTCTGCAGTCATATTGTTTGTATTGAAACCTAGTACCTAGTTTAATAAACAGTGCCACTCAGTAAAATTAGTCTTGCGATTCTGCAGTCATATTGTTTGTATTGAAACCTAGTACCTAGTTTAATAAACAGTGCCACGCAGTAAAATTAGTCTTGCGATTCTGCAGTCATATTGTTTGTATTAAAACCTAGTACCTAGTTTAATAGACAGTGCCACGCAGTAAAATTAGTCTTGCGATTCTGCAGTCATATTGTTTGTATTGAAACCTAGTACCTAGTTTAATAAACAGTGCAACGCTGTAAAATTAGTCTTGCGATTCTGCAGTCATATTGTTTGTATTGAAACCTAGTACCTAGTTTAATAAACAGTGCCACGCAGTAAAATTAGTCTTGCGATACTGCAGTCATATTGTTTGTATTGAAACCTAGTACCTAGTTTAATAAACAGTGCAACGCTGTAAAATTAGTCTTGCGATTCTGCAGTCATATTGTTTGTATTGAAACCTAGTACCTAGTTTAATAAACAGTGCAACGCTGTAAAATTAGTCTTGCGATTCTTCAGTCATATTCTTTGTATTACGGTTTAGCAGTTATGCAAAATTCTGTAAAATTTATCCAGAATAAAGTAGTCTTCAGAGGCTATTCCCAGAAAATTCAAGATATACATTTTATTTGTCAGGTAAATATCTTTAATATATTATATTTTAATCAAAATCGTTAGAGCCATTTTTAAGAAAATCAAAATTTTCGAAAAAAGTTCCATGTAAAGGTTTTGTTTTTTTTTATTCAGGGCGGCCCAAAACGTGCATTTTCGGTGAAATCTCGGTATCGAATTTCTGGGTGGAATACAATACCTTCTCTATACACTATGTACATAATACGTGTAGAGAAAGTAAAAATGTATTTTCAGAAAAAATCCGTGTGTGTGTGTATGTGTGTGTGTGTGTGTGTGTGTGTGTGTGTGTGTGTGTGTGTGTGACCGTGAACACGATAACTCAAAACGAAAACTGGGTAAAATACCAAACTTAATATTTAATGTAGTGTCTTCCAGGGATGCGATACGAAGATTCTGAGAAAAATACCTCTACCCCAAACAACCCCTTACATGAAAAAGATTTTGAAAATATTTATTTTCTCAAAAATGGTTGCTACGATGCTGATTAAAATATCGTATATTACAGATATTTACATGGCAAATAAAATGTTTATCTTGAACTTTCTGGGAATAGCCTCTAAAGACCTCTTTATTCTGGATGAATTTTGCATAACTTATAAACCGTAAGAGGTAGACGCAGAGGTACTGTATAAAGAATGTAGATCTCATTAAAACACGCAATTTATGTTATATAGGTTTTTTTCGTAGAATTGACTATCTCTAAGATATTTCAAGTTATTTGCTTCAGATTTAAAATACTTAGACTTTTCTTACACGGAAAGTTGTTAACTCCTGGCCCTGCATAGAAACGGATTTCATACACATGGCAACCAGCTTTTAAAAGATTTGACTATCGTTTTAGCCGAGTGTGTTCCCTTATTTTCCTTCTAACCACAAGGAAGCATGTAATTAAGAAAATTTCTGCTAATGTTAACTCCATTGTCATATGGTAGATAAAAGAATATGCTTTTTAACAATATTGTGTTGCAGTGATGTAGAGAAAGTAATATGAACGGAACACATCAGATTTTTTATTTATTTTAGTTTAACGTCCTCTAACTTGGTTGGCAATACTCAAATGATTTCGGGGTCCATGTAGCTTAAAGTCACTCGACCTTCATCTTCTCGGATAAGGGAAACCCCCGGAAATAACTTTATTCAGGTAAGCTCATCCTATGTGAGATTCGAACGCGAATCCTCTTGAGTGTAAAACAGACATGATACCCTGTGAAACTTTTGTTACATACTTAAAATTATTGGCTAAACTTTTTTGAAAAAAAAAAAAAAAAAAGGGCTTCATTTATTACAAAACGGTAAGGGAAATTACTGTCTTCAGAAATATAGTCTTATGCACCAACTTTTACAAATACGTGACTTTTATTGTTGAGTTGCTGAAATGTAAAATATAATGCAACACTTTCCAATCTGAACAGGACTTTTCAGACTTTTATTCCAACATTTATATTTGCTGACAATATTTGTAACAACTTATAACAACATTCTGGGTTCGTAATAACTAGGGATAGCATCTTGGGAACCGATAGTGGGACAGAATCGAAATTAGCGCACCATGTTATATAGTTGTGATGGGTTGACAATACAGTGTGTACGAAGTGGTACTAATAAAAAGAAAATGGGCAGTGGTTGCGTGGTGTTTTCACTAGCAGTGGAAGGCGATTGAGGTTGAGTGGGTAGTAAACATAAATACCACTGATTTACAGGAACTAACAATTTTAATATTTACTTACATTCAATTTCTGTTGGGCAACAAGTCATCAGCATCATATTCCGTTTCATTTTCTCTCAAGATTACGGTGCACAACAACATACATTCGCAACGTCTCAAATGTGAATCGTCTCCGACTGGCACGTAAACATGCTTTATATTGTGAAAAACTTCGCTCCACATCATAAGATGTGAGTGAAACAAAACGGAAATAGACCCTTGGGTAAGATACGCTATCAGCAATACTTATTTCCGTAGCAACACCTCATAGCACATTTCATAATTCACGCATTATTGAAAATCCGACAATTTTTTCCAAACACTGTTTTCTCTTTCTTTTTTACACGGTCTAAAATAGTTGTTACAGGTCTCCGATTGATTGCTTACACAATTTCATCGACAACTTTCAGGGCGCGAGGCATTTGAATGCTCAATGTTTCTAAATATGTGTGTTATTGTCGTAGATATAACGGCGAAGTTCTTCTGTATGAATTGCAAATCTTGATGCAAAAATTTGAATTAAGAGATTTTACAATCTTGATTGAAGAGCATTCATTATCATCATAGGCAATAATTAATTACCTGTAAAACATCATTGTACCTAATATAAAGCATAATATACTGCTGCGACCAGCCACATTCACCAACGCGTTACTACAAGGTCGGTCTCAACTCGGTGGGTATGCCACTGGTATCCGCATACATCTCGCTACCGGTCCCCAAGATGCTATCCCTAGTAATAACTAAGTACCGTTACCTTGAAATTTAGACAACTGGAAGACATGATCACAAGGTTCGCTGTTTAAGACTAGAATGAAAGGTAGAATCCATCACGGTTTTTCTTTAGCAGTGTTTACTACACTGATCATGTATGAAATGAAGTATTTAAAGTTTTCAGTGTGTTTAAAAATCGCACACATTTGGGATTAGGCAGTGAAGGATACACGGCTGTCATGCGCCACGTAAATAACCTCAGAACGTGTTATACGAAACGCATAACATAACCCACATGCTACGTTTTCCATTACTAGGGTGACCTGTGCCGCGCCGGCGTATCTATCAAAACACCCCTACACCACGTGACTGGGATCTTCGCTACTACCCGGAATCTCTCTGGGAGTGGGCCAGGCATGTGCAATTTGGTTATGTACGCCTGCCTAATCCATGGTGATTTTATGGCAATGTTTGTATGTGCCGAATTTAGAGCTGAAAATTGTATTCACGTATCACGTACGGTATGACGAACAAGGTCCACATTTTCATTTGGTGTCGTTTTGAAACACCCTGTATATACATACCTACATTTTACGATAGTTGGAATTGTTCATGAATGGATTACATTTTTATGTAATTAGAATTTATATTTATACTTTCATTGGTAAAGTTGTTCTATTATCTTCTTACAACAATCGAATATTATAAAGATCTAATTAATTTCGTCGCCTTGGCCACCCGTCCGTGTCTTCAGTATACCGTAATGAGAGAGTGCCATAATGGAAAAAATCCGGAAGGCACATTATACTTACCTCCTCCGTTCCGTACTTTCTGATAAACCTCCAAGTTTTAAATATCAAGAGGTCGCGAATTCGATCATTTGAGCATTATTTCCTTCACCGATTTCATTCATCGTCCGATAAGACAACCAGGTTAAAGGACGTAATAAAAAGTAAACAAACAAAAAGAAAAAGATTAACCATCTCGATATATCTCACTTAATGGCAACTTGGAACGTCATGCTGACTTTCAATTCCTTGGTATAAAGGAGTAAGAATAGCGAGGATATCTCTACCACTATGACTAGAAATCTATTATGCCTAACGCTCTCGAGAAGGGAAGTGAAGAAACCACAGGAGGCTACAGGCAGCAGCTAGACAGGCCTAAAATGTCCAGGCTCAAAGGCTGTTGTTGTCCAGAAGACCCGTTGACCAGACAGTCCTACGATGCCCACAGGCAGTAATCTATCCTTTCGAGAAAATTCGCGCCATCTGTCCGGCACTGCCACGAATCTACTGGTATACCAGAAAGATAACAAAAAAAAAAAAAAAAAAAAAAAAAAAAAAAGGAAACGGAATGAAGGGGAATTTATATAAAGGAAACTGCGTTGGATAAGAAATTGCTCCAGTATTAGCTATCAACACAAGGAAATATATAAAAAATCTGATGTGTACCATTCACATGACTTTTTCTATATCCCTGCAACAAATAATTCTTAAAAAGCTTATACTTCTATTTACTTCATTTTAATCAGTAAAACATTAGCAGAAATAGCCATATTACTTGCTTCCTTGTAAGTAGAGGTGAAATAAGGGAGTACCATAGGTTAAAGTGATAATCAAAAGCTAGTTGCTATGTCACTGAAGTTCCTTTGTTTGTATGGACAGCAGGTGACAAATTCCTGTATGAGAAATGTTTTTCATAGCAGAAACCAAAACTAAGGAATGTCACAAAAACGACGAACTCCACAAAAAAAATGTATATAACATAAATAGTGTGTTTTATCGTGCTCTACATTTTTTGTGTAGTAAGTTTTTGTCCACCTCTTACGGTTTAGCAGTTATTCAAAATTTAGTAAAATTCATCCAGAATAAACTACTCTTCAGAGGCTATTCCCAGAAAATTTAAGATTTACATTTTATTTGTCAGGTAAATATCTTTAATATACGAAATTTTAATCAAAATCGTTAGAGCCATTTTTGAGAAAATCAAAATTTTCGAAAAAAGTTCCATGCAAAGGGTAGTTGGGGGTGGGGGGATTTTTCTCAAAATCTTCGTGTCGCATCCCTGGAAGATACTAAACTTAAATACCAAGTTTGGTATTTTACCTACTTTTCGTTTTTGAGTTATCGTGTTCACAGACACACAGACACACACACACACGGACCTTTTTCCAAAAATCCTTTTTTTAGATAAAGGGGACCCTAAAACATATATTTCTGGCGAAATCTCGGTATCGAATTTTTTGCTGGAGTACAATACACTCTCTAAACACTATGTACATAGTGCCTATAGAGAAAGTAAAAACCCATAGGTCAGAGGTAACGGTTGCCAGGAATCGAACCGGGTTTCTAGTTTTCCACAGTTTGGAAGTTAATTTGTACGTAAAATTCTCTGCTACACCTGTGGTTGAACTAAGGCAAGAAAACTTTAATCAAGATTTGAAACGTGCAATAAATAAATTAGTTTCCATAAAGAGACCTCGATAGTTAAAGCGACATTGCAACAGCATACAGACAAGGAAAGATTCGCTGAATAACGGTTCCAATCACAAGTACCAGAATCGTTGCAATACTGAGACGAAAGCAACACCTTCAATCTGCAACTGGTCGTGCAGAAATACAGTATTTTAAAAGCAAAAGTTAAATTGGCTTCAGAAGGTTACGTAGACGGGAAAGGGTGTTGAACAAGGTCACAGTGATGTATGAAGAAGGTAAGAGAATGGAAATATCAGGCACCACCTGGAGTGGTCGGTGACCATGTAAGTCCTTCGTGGGCGGGAACAAGTCACGTGTTCTGATGTTAGCCCATCACATTGATAGCTGTTGATCTAGGTACAGATTAACAAAATGGGAATCTCCGTCCACAGCAAAGGGGAAACAACTTAAGCTGGTGGAGCACATACATTCTTTAATCTGAATTTGACTTGCATTTTCCAGGAGTGATGAAACTAAACTTCACCAACTAGATAAACTCTATGCAATTCCTTTTAATTAGATTAGTCAGAAAAAAAAACACGATCTAAATTACTCCAAATTGAATCACGCATGCAATTTCTCTTTTCTCTGCGTTTAAAAAAAAAAAAAAATCAATAGAGCCATTTTTAAGAAAAACAATGTTCAAAAATTTGTTCCCTGTAAAGACTAGTTTGGTTTCTGGTGGAGGGATTTTCTTGAAGGTCTTCTTGTCGCCCTCTTGAAATATACTAAACTTAAATACCAAGTCTTTCGTTTTTGAGTTATGCTGTCCACAGACATACAAACACGGATCTTTCTCTAAAAATGTTTTATTTCGGAGTCAGGGGACTTCAAAACATATTTCCGGAGGAATCTCGACATCAAATTTTGGTTGGAAAACAATACCTTCTCTATCCACTATATAGGTTGTATATACGGACTAAAGAAAGAAAAACGAAAAGTCGCTTAGATACCAAACGTTATTAGGTTCAGCATCTTCCAAGGGAGTGATTTTCGAAAATGTTCGATTTTCTTTAAAATGTCTAACAATTTTGAGTAAAACACCATATATTAAAGATAGTATAAACAAATCAATAAGTCAGCCGGGGGTTCAGAGTTCGATTCCCAGCTGTTCTGTTTGTTTTGCAGTTGTTCTTATTTAAAAACCATCGAGCCACTAAATGTCGCACTTGCACGAATGACCTAAAATAATATCAATTAACAGCCTACTAGAGGAAGATGTAGATAAATATTCTTTGTTTTGTTTTTTTAGATATTAGCATTAACTTAAAATAGTTTTTACTTTCTCTACCCGTATATACATAGTGTATAGAAAAGGTGTTGTATTTCACCCAAAAATTCGATACCGAGATTTCACCGGAAAAATATGCTTTCAGACTTTCTGAATCAAAAAAAGTAGATATAAAGTATATTTTTAGCAAAATGTCCGCGCGTGTGTGTGTGTGTGTGTGTGTGTCTATGGGCAGCGCAGCTCAAAAACGAAAAGACTTAAATACCAAACGTGGTATTTAAGTTTGATATCTTCCAAGGCTGCGAGACGAAGATTTTCAAGAACCCAACATCCCTCAACTACCCTTTCATGGAAACATTTTCAAAAATGTTTATTTTCTAAAAAATGGCTCTACTGATTCTGATTGAAATATCGTATATTAAAGATATTTACATGACAAAAAATGTATATTTTGAGTTTTCTAGGAATAGCCTCTGAAGACATCTTTATTCTAGATGAATTTTGCGTAACTGTAAACCGTAAGAGATAAACAAAAACTTACTACAGAAAACTTGTAGAGCTCCTTAAAACACACAATTTATGGTATATGCATTTTTTTCGTGGAGTTGATCGTTATGAGATACTCCTTGTTATTGATTTAAAATACACTTTTCTCGTACGGGAATTTGTAAAGTCACTTTAGCCTATTACTTACCTTCTAATTACAAGGAAGCAAGTAAAAAGACAATTGCTGCTATTTTTTGTCGATTAGCATGAAAGAAATGGAAGAATAAGCTTTGTAACAATTATTTGTTGCGGAGGTGTAGAAAAAGTCATGAGAATGGTTCACATCAGATTTTTACTCTTCTTTATTTCTGTATTCTTTTATCTATTATTCAAATGGTCACCTTCAAATGGTGTGTGTGTGCGCGCGCGCGCATTTATACGCATTTAATTCGCCAAGAGCCTAAACAAAGAAGGTATGGTACCGTTAAATGTCGCCACAGAATATGTGCACGTAAAAGCAAGAAAGAACAAGCAATATTTTTAAAGTAGTTCAGCAAGAATGGCGTGCGTATAAAACCAATACACACACATGCTGCTGAAATAATGACCTGCAGCTGCTGACGTCAGAGGTCAGACTTATGCAAGGTGAGCGAGAGGTCGACACGAAGATTGTGGCTTGATGATACATCATTATATTCGCTGGAAGAAGCAGAACACCACAGATGGCGCAAAACCAATGATCGTGTAAAGATGGTCAGCACCTACTAAACTAGGAACAAGAAATAATGATTATTTACAAAACGTTATCTTTATTTCTGTGATTAGGTTTAGTATTATGGGTCCCCAATCTTGCGGCAGAGCACTGACATATGCCGCTATGGCCCTTTGTGACTTAAATGGAGTGATGAGTGGAGAAATCCGAAGGGTGACCAGATCCGCATGACGGCAGGAGCAATCATGGACAGAGTCCCTAAGGTTTCCAGATTGAACGCATCCGGCGCCGTCCAGGCTCTCCCACAAGCCCGACCTCTAGAGATCGCCCGCCCAGAAAGCACCACAAGACAATTGCTGACACGGTGGTCCCCGCAATGAAACCAGAAAACACAGCCACCGCCCAGCCGCAACTTACCGAACACCGTTGCCTATTTCAACGCTGGCAAGGAAAGTCATGGGAACAGGAAATAAAGGACAGAAAACAGGGTGATGTAAAATAACCCTGCCACCATTTACCTGGAGACCCTCGAAAAATCTAGGATCAGCGAGATCGGCTACGGGAGTCGAAGCCAAGACCTCCCAAATACGAGTTGGCACATTAACGCGGCGATAAATGAGACATAGAGTGTTCAGTTCTTGAAACTATGGAAAAGTAGCTGCAAGACACGCAATAGATAATTGGGCATACGATTGCAAATTTATTTTCTTTAACATAAATATAACCACGGAAAATAAAATTTCTAAGTTTGTTTATGCAATCTAAAATGTCACAAACGATATTTATTGGTTGCTGCACTAACGAGGAATGGAAATATTAACAGATAAAACATAACTGGGCCAATCAGCGTCATTATTAAACACTTAATATGTCGATGTGTTCACCATTATTATCAGCGCAAAGTTGGATGCGCCGCCATGTCCGACTGCTTGCCCGCCTGAGTATTTCGGGAGTGATCGTTCTGAAGATGCGGATGATCTCTCTCTTCAGTTGTTCAACAGAATCCATCCGAATTTTTCTAAGATTTTCTTTTAAGTAGGACCACAGCCAGTTGTTGCACGTTGTCAAGTGAAGCTTCTTGGAAAGCCAAATGAGAGGTCCACCTCGCCTAATCCATATAGGAAACCATTGGGCATTTTCTTTTTGAAGAGCAACAGTGTTAGGAATACTTACCCTGTCAAGTTCCGGAACCAGCCAGTGAGAGAACATTAGAGGTGCGCTTGTGCTTCACCACTCACAGATGTTTCAAAGAAATAAGGGATGATAATGATTTCACAGGTAACTCCGGCCCACATCATAACATGAGGGGGATGTTTCTTCAAAGAAGTGAGGGTTATGTTTGTCCCACACATAAACATTTGACGAACGAGAGCTGAGATACACGGCGCATGCGTCAGTCATAAAGACGTCACGACGAACAGCTAAGGTGGGAAAAGTGTATAATAACATCTGACGTGAATCACGTCGTGTTTCCATATTTCTGCCACTTAATTCATTTATGGTGGTGGGCCGGTATGGACGATCACACTCCTTTTTACTTTCTCCATACGCACTATGTACATAGTGTATAGAGAAAGTATTGCACTCCACCAAAAATTCGATACCGAGATTTCACCGGAAATATATGTTTTAGGGTCCCCAATATCCAAAAATGGCATTTTCACAAAAAGGTCCGTGTGTGTGTGTGTGTGTGTGTGTGTGTGTCCGTGTGTCTGTGAACACGATAACTCAAAAACGAGAAGTAGGTAAAATATCAAACTTGGTATTTAAGTTTAGTATCTTCCAGGGATGCGACACGAAGATTTTGAGAAAAATCCCACCACCCCCAACTACCCTTTACATGGAACTTTTTTCGAAAATTTTGATTTTTCAAAAATGGCTCTAACGATTTTGATTAAAATTTCGGATATTAAACATATTTACCTGACAAATGAAATGTATATCTTGAATTTTCTGGGAATAGCCTCTGAAGAGTAGTTTATTGTGGATGAATTTTACTAAATTTTGAATGACAGCTAAACCGTAAGAGATGGACGAAAACTTAACCAGCAAAAATGTAGAGCACTTAAAAACACACGATTTATGTTATATACATTTTTTTCGTGGAGTTCGTCGTTTTTGTGACATTCCTTATTTTTGGTTTCTGCTATGAAAAACGTATACTTTTCTCATACAGGAACTTGTCAACTCCTATCCATATAAACAAAGGAACTTCATTGACATAGCAACCAGCTTTTGACTATCACTTTAACCTACGGTTGTCCCTTATTTCGCTTCTACTTACAAGGAAGCGAGTAAAAAGACTATTCTGCTAATTTTTTCTGATTAGCATTAGCATTAAGTATAAGCTTTTTAAGAATTATTTGTTGCAGGGATATGAAGAAAGTCATGTGAATGGTACAATCAGATTTTTACTTCCTCCATACGCACTATGTACATAGTGTATAGAGAAAGTATTGCAATCCACCAAAAAATTCGATACCGAGATTTCACCGGAAATATACGTTTTAGGGCCCCCAATATCCAAAAAAAGCATTTTCACAAAAAGGTCCGTGTGTGTGTGTGTCCGTGTGTCTGTGAACACGATAACTCAAAAACGAAAAGTCCGTAAAATACCAAATTTGGTATTTAAGTTTAGTATCTTCCAGGGATGCGACACGAAGATGTTGAGAAAAATCCCCTCACCCCCAACTACCCTTTACTTGGAACATTTTTCCGACAATTTTGATTTTCTCAAAAATGGCTCTAACGATTTTGATTCAAATTTCGGATACTAAACATATTTACCTGACAAATGAAATACATATCTTGAATTTTCTGGGAATAGCCTCTGAAGAGTAGTTTATTCTGAATGAATTTTATTAAATTTTGAATAACTGCTAAACCGTAAGAGATGGACAAACACTTACTACACAAAAAATGTAGAGCACATTAAAACACACAATTCATGTTACATACATTTTTTTCGTGGAGTTCGTCGTTTTTGTGACATTCCTTATTTTTGGTTTCTGCTATGAAAAACGTATATTTTTTTCTCATACAGGAACTTGTCAACTCCTATCCATATAGACAAAGGAACTTCATTGACATAACAACCAGCTTTTGACTATTACTTTAACCTACAGTTGTCCCTTATTTCGCTTCTACTTACAAGGAAGCGAGTAATAAGACTATTTCTGCTATTTTTTTTCCTGATTAGCATAAAGTAAATGGAAGTATAAGCTTTTAAAGAATAATTTGTTGCAGGGATATGGAGAAAGTCAAGTGAATGGTACACATCAGATTTTTACTTTCTCCATACGCACTATGTACGTAGTGTATAGAGAAAGTATTGCACTCCACCAAAAATTCGATACCGAGATTTCACCGGAAATATATGTTTTAGGGCCCCCAATATCCAAAAAAAGCATTTTCACAAAAAGGTCCGTGTGTGTGTGTGTGTATGTGTGTGTGTGTGTGTGTGTGTGTGTGTGTGTGTGTGTGTGTGTCCGTGTGTCTGTGAACACGATAACTCAAAAACAAAAAGTCCGTAAAATACCAAACTTGGTATTTAACTTTAGTATCTTCCAGGGATGCGACACGAAGATTTTGAGAAAAATCCCCCCACCGCCAACTTCCCTTTACATGGAATTTTTTTCGAAAATTTTGATTTTCTCAAAAATGGCTCTAACGATTTTGATTCAAATTTCGGATATTAAACACATTTACCTGACAAATGAAATGTATATCTTGAATTTTCTGAGAATAGCCTCTAAAAGTAGTTTATTCTGGATGAATTTTACTAAATTTTGAATGACTGCTAAACCGTAAAAGATGGACAAAAACTTACTACACAAAAAATGTAGAGCACTTAAAACACACAATTTATGTTATATAAATTTTTTTCGTGGAGTTCGTCGTTTTTGTGACATTCCTTATTTTTGGTTTCTGCTATGATAAACGTATACTTTTCTCATACAGGAACTTGTCAACTCCTATCCATATAAACAAAGGAACTTCATTGACATAGCAACCAGCTTTTGACTATCACTTTAACCTACGGTTGTCCCTTATTTCGCTTCTACTTACAAGGATGCGAGTAATAAGACTATTTCTGCTAATTTTCTCTGATTAGCATAAAGTAAATAGAAGTATAAGCTTTTTAAGAATTATTGTTGCAGGGATATGGAGAAAGTCATGTGAATGGTACACATCAGATTTTTTATTAATGCTTCATTTGACTGCCTTTAACTCCATGGTCATATCGGCAGCATTTTCCTTTGGACCATATTGCCAACTGGTGAGTCGTGTGTTATCATTGGGTTTCTGTTTCTGTTTGGATTTTATTAATTAGATTACATAATCTCATGCATATTTCCAGACTCTGGGTAAGATAAGCAATAATTTTGATAGAGAAAAATTCTCACCCCTAGCCGGGAATCAAACGCAGGACTCTTCGCAAAGCAGGCACGTCAGCTCTTTTCCACACTTAACCATCAATAATCGTATTATTTATTCATATTACTGTTTATTTAAACTGCACTTAACAGTTTACAGTAGCAAAGTGTTATCTAAACATCCCACTACATACAATATTAAGAGGCATTTGCACTGATGTGCTGCTTTTGATTACAAAATATTCTATTTACTTGATCTAATCAAGAAAAAATTAGCAGAAATAGTCTTATTACTTGCTTCCTTGTTAGTAGAAGCGAAATAAGGGGATACCATAGGTTAAAGTGATAGTCAAAAGCTGGTTGCTATGTGACTGAAGTTTCTTTGTTTGTATGGACACGAGTTCACAAAGTCCTGTATGAGAAAAGTATAAGTTTTTTATAGCTGAAACCAAAAACAAGGAATATCTCAAAAACAATCAACTCCACCAAAAAAATAGATGTTACATAAATTGTGTGTTTTAAAGTGCTCTACATTTGTTGTGTGGTAAGTGTTTGTACATCTCCTACGGTTTAGCAGTTATTCAAAATTCCGTAAAATTGACCCAGAATAAAGTAATTTTCAGAGGCTATTCCCAGAAAATTCAAAACATACATTTTATTTGTCAGGTAAATATCTTTGATAGAGCCATTTTTAGACACTCAAAATTTTCGAAAAATGTTTCATGTAAAGGGTAGTTTGGGGTGGGGGGATTTTTCTCAAAATCTTCGTGTCGTATCCCTGGAAGATACTAAACTTAAATACCAAGTTTGGTATTTTACCCACTTTTCGTTTTTGAGTTATCGTGTTCACAGACACGGACACACGGACACACACACAGACCTTTTTCTGAAAATAGTTTTTTTGGATACAGGGGGCCGTAAAACATATATTTCCAGTGAAATCTCGGTATCGAATTTTCTGGTGGAGTGCAATACCTTCTCTATACACTATGTATATAGTACGTATAGAGAAAGTAAAAATGGAACAAGGAAAACAGTATAGCATCTAATTTCTCTTCTGTGATAGCAGATGGCAGGTATTTTACAACTAGCACTATTTTCATAGCAGTGACTAAACGAATATACAATAACTATACATTTTAATATATTAATTAATTTATGAAACAATATAACATATACAGGAATAACTTTAAAATATGTTCACGCTTAAAAATAGACCAAAAATTCGCAAATCGTCTCAATTAAAATTCGGTCGCAAAGTCATTAATTTAGTAGCCCAATCCGCGATTTTTCGCCCAATCTGGCAACCCTGAACCCACACACTAACGAAGACACGTTCCTCAACTGTTTATTTGCTTGTATCAGTCATTGCTTACAACACAAGCAGCGTTTCACATTGACATCAACAAATAAACCCGCGAAAGAAAACTCTGGCTTGCCACTCTAACATAATAATGACTTTGCTCTTGCCGAAAACTGACAAACTAAAGCAACAAAAAACACATAAGAGGAAAAGTATCCCTCTCAACCTAAGAATAGTTTTTAATTAGTTTTCGGTCTCGGAAAGTGAGTTATTTCAATATAAACATTATGACTTTTGGCCCCTACTGATTTTATTTGTGATTTGTGTATCATTTGCAATATTGTTCAAATATAGACATAGGTAAATAATCTTAATTTGATCTTGAGTGATAATCAGGGTAGGTCTCTGTAAATTTCTGCGCTGCATTCAAAACCAACCAAAAGTAAAATTCCGCTGGTAATTCAAACATTTAAATGGTTCCGCAGAGAAACACGACCAGCGAATTGCCGTTCGTCCGTAACCACATTGTGGTATGATGAATTTCAATAATTAATGTACATTCCCCCCCCCCCTCTCATTTATTATCTACAGTTTTATTACAGGCAATATAGTTTCGTATCTTTTGTAAGATTCAATTTCAGTGAATATTCGTCAGAATGTGAAGTAATTAGAAGGATTATGAAACGTCCCTAGCCTGGATTGGTATTTGTTTGTTTCTTTATTAGGCTTAGTTATTTCCTTTCTTAGTTTAATTAAGAGTATGTTGCAATACTTAACTGGTATAATTTAACCACCTAGTTGAATTGAATGCATTATAAAAGCGAATCTTCGCCCCTTTTACGTAACTTGCAGTTCCGCAAACCTAGGAAAGGAGTGTGCATTGCTTTCTTTAACCAAGCGAGGTGGCGTAAGGGACCCGGCGACGAGCATTCCCGAGGTCTCCGACACATGGATTTTGTCCTTGTTTACCCAGGATCGTCAGGCGGGTTCTTTGGTGGTTTCTCATCTATCTCGATCTCCTTTCCATAAGTTCCCTTTCATTCCGCTTTTCTCTCATCTGTCTAGTGTGCTTCCAGGTTCATGGTGTATGGTAATGCGGGTAGATGGCGCAGATGCATGCTCAATGGAAGCATTTCTCCAACTGGACACTAGGTGACTGCCAGACTTGCTCGCCCTCTCTGGCGCCCCGACATGGGACGATGCCTGCTGTATTTGGCCTCTTATAGTTGCTTCACCTCATGCCACAGTATAGAGCGCAGTGCGCGAGGTGTCCCTCTCCGTTGTGTATAACTATTCCGTTTTGGTTACTTTACTTCCTTTCCCACCATTTTCGGTGGATCAGGATATTGTTATTTTAGCAATAAAAACTGTTAACGGTTTGAACAAGCAGCTCAGGCGAGGCTTTCAAACGGCCAACAAAATTAGGTAATCTATCATTTATCTTAAAGAAACACTCCTTGGACAACAGTTCCCTTTCCATTCCTTTATGCCCATTACAGTAAACATAAAATTCAATGAAATGAGGGTTTTAACGTGGAGGCATGACCGTGACTTAGGCGGGTGTTGCACCACAACTGAACTCGTTACGTCATTGTCCCATTCACTTTTGTTGCGGGCTGTATAAACATTTCCCTTACAGAATGCCCGCCAATGAATTGCGCATCATTAAATCATTACACGACCGTCTCCCTTGGGAGGTTACAAAGAGTACAGAAAATGTCAAACGTTCCACCTGTCAGTTTGAAATTAACCGCTACAAGCAAATGACTATCCACTTCTCTTCGTGTACGTAATTGATTCCTCACAAAATAATTGGTACATATTGGAGAATTACATTACCCAAAAATCTTAAGTGTTCCATTCACATAACTTTCTCTACATCTCTGCTAAAAATTATTGTTAAAAAGCTTATGCCTCTATTTACTTCATGCCCATCGAGAAAAAATTAGCAGGAATAGTCATATTATTTGCTTTCTTCTAAGTAGAAGCGAAATAAGGGAGTACCACAAGTGATAGTCAAAAGCTGGTTGCTAAGTAAATGAAATTCCTTTGTTTGTATGGACAGGAGTTGACAAATTACTGTATGAGAAAAGTATAAGTTTGTTAAAGCCGAAACAAAAAAAAAAGGAATATCTCAAAGACGATCAACTCCACAAAAAAAAAAAAAAAAAAAAGATATAACATAAATGGTGTGTTTTAACCTGCACCACAGTTTTGTGTGGTAAGTTTTTGTCCATCTCTTATGCTTTAGTAGTTATGTAAAATTCCTAAAATTCATCCGGAATAAAACATTCTTCAGAGGATATTCCCAGAAAATTCAAGTTATAAATTTTATTTGTCAGGTAAATAACTTTAATATACGATATTTTTTATCAAAATCGTTACAGCCATTTTTGAGAAAATAAAAATTGTCGAAGAAAGTTCCATGTAAGGGTAGTTTGGGGTAGGGGGATTTTTCTCAAAATATTCGTGTCGCATCCCTGGAAGATACTAAACTTAAATACCAAGTTTGGTATTTTACCGACTTTTCGTTTTTGAGTCATCGTGTTCACAGACACACGCACCCACAGAGACCTTTTTCTGAACATTTTTTTTTTTTGATACAGGGGACCCTAAAACATATATTTCATCGATTTTTTCAAAACAACGTCAATGCTCATTTGAAATCATTGGCGGCAACATTTTGTGAAGCGGGTATTGCAAAGCTTGTGCACAGGTACGATAAATGTCTCAGTCTTTTCGGTGATTATGTTGAAAAGTAATCATAAGTGTACAAAACTTTTAGTAATAAAATAATTGATTTCTATGAACTTGTGTTTTATTTATAGCCTATCGGAGGTTGAAAAAAAAAAAAAAGCCCTCGTATTTACATTGTCATGAATGGCCAAAGATGAGAGCGATTCCGCAAATGAGCTATTTGCAAGATAGGTTTAATTATTTATAAGCTGCCGAGAGGTAGAGTTGTAATCAAAATATAGATTTATTTATTTATCCTGGTTTGGAGTTAAGGCCATAAGACCTCTTCCAATTTACCAGGCAACACATTAAATTCAACACAGCCGTGCTTGCCGTTTGGTTTGACATACGCCTGTGAACAACTGTTTTCTATCATGAACTTCAATAAAAACAGGTATCGAACATCTATGTCTGACGTTTCATTAAGGTCAGTACTTTTTCTGTCAGCTGCCAATCACATAAAACCACGTTTTGATGTATTGGTAAAGAGACATAACATATAACTAGTTTGACGCGGGTTTAATCTGCTATAGAAGGCAATAAATTGTTTAAAATAAATATTTTTCCTAACCATAAATTAGTAAAATAATATTTTGTATGTATGTATGTATGTATGTATGTGTGTGTGTGTGTGTATGTGTGTATGTATGTATGTATGTATGTATGTATGTATGTATCTATGTATGTATGTATGTATGTATGTATGCATGCATGCATGTATGTATGTATGTATGTATGTATGTATGTATGTATGTATGTATGTATGTATGTATGTATGTATGTATGTATGTATGTATGTATGTATGTATTTCTCTGCAAGTGGGTGTCACCCGGTGGCAGAGTTATATATGTATACAAGATATATAAACAATAAATCACAGCTGCCAGTTTATGGATTTGTAAGCTAGATATAATAGTTATATACACAAATATGAAAACATTATTTTTTCTCTCAATTCAGATTAATTAATTTCATAATTAGAATCACCAACCAATTTAACATTTGTTTTTACAACAATATAAAATCACAAGCATTTCATTTAACGAATATTTACAAAAAGTATCCAACACTAATATCAAGATTTTTCCTAAATTTCTTCAGAGACAGAAGACATCCCCGAAAGGCTGCTCCAGGCAATTCATTCCAGCCTTTTATGGTTCTATTAACAAAGGAGAACTTTCCCACGTCAGTTCTGTATCTTCTACTCTTAATTTTGAACGGATGATCGTTTCGTGCATTGTAAGTTGGGTTTTCCAGTTTGTCAGTAACGTCCTCCCATGCGTTTAAGCCAGTGTAAGCTTTAAATAAAGTGCACAACCTCTGTTTCTCACGCCTAACTTTCAACAGCTCCCATTTTATCTCCTCAGCGTTTGTAGGCTCAACATATTTACCCCTTTTTATGAATGTTATAGCCCTTCTCTGGATCTTTTCTAACGAATCAATTTGATTTACTCTATACGGGTCCCAACAAGTTACTCCAAATTCCATGACCGGCCGCACTAAGGACTTGTATGCGATTTCCCTGGACTTTGCACTCCCCTATTTTAAAATCCTCATTAGGAAGTGCAGCGTTTTCCACGCTTTCTTAGACACAGAATTTACCTGCTCGTTCCATCGTTTTTGAAAAATCGTTTATGAAAGCTTGCACTTGTTTTCGTGTCCGTACTGTACGATAGCTCTCCTCTCTGTGCAATCGTAAACAAGAGCGCTGCAGTACCTGTACTTCGCTCGCTCGCCGGCTTCGGGAGCGCAAACCCTGTGCAGGGCTGGAGTACCCCCTCCACTACAGTACTCACCATCATCACCCACTCACGAACTTGTAATGAACTGGTAAAACTTTGCAGCAGTGGGTAGCGACTACCTAACAGTTGATTTATTATTTATCAGTGGGTATGGGCTTTTCGCCCACCTGTAGGTGAAAGGCATATTATTCCGCAAAGATGCTTTTGGTTAACAATTTGGGAAGAAAGCTCCATCCCAAGGGCCTTGTATCGTTGTGTAATCTCTATCGAAACCACTCGTGGTGAGGATGCTGCCGGCGATAACGCAATGCTCCCAAAGCACAGTTACATTTTCCAAAGGCATGGTTTGCTGCTTGAGCGGATACGGGACTAATGATAATTACCTCTAAGTTGGTAACGGTCCATATGCAATAACGTGCAGGAAACGCGAATGGCATTGCAGAACGTCCTTCACTGCTCCTCCAACCGGTACTCAAAACAGTCAACCTCATAAATCTCATCCCAACTGCAAGATCTAGCTTTACGGTCGAGATTAAGCGTCCTCTTCCATTACTTTTTCACCCAAGGCCTCTTTATAACACAACACAGTTTATAGTGTGGGAATGTTATAGCTGCTTCTCCTCGCTTTAATATCCAGGAGCAAATAATCCATAAAGACAAAGCTGAAACTCTCTCTAACATCTAACATCGATAGCTGGGGAAGTTTGATTTCATTGGGAGGACAGACTTTCCTTTATACTTAACACACCCTCACAAACACTACCTCTGGGTAGCAGTCAACACCGGCTGGTACATTCCCAACCACAACAGCCATCGAGACCTCTCCTTCCCAACCCTAACAGACTACATCCTTACCCTTTCCCAGAGGTTCTACAGCTCCCTCCCAAACAACTTTAAGGCGCTTATCCGCGGCCTCGGGGAGTATGACATCGACCCCGGGGAGCGCTATAAGCGCCCCAGACTTGTCCTTGGCCAATTAAAAAAAATACATCCACTTCCCATCCAACAAACTGCTCAACTCCATTCTCTTCCCTAAATAAAAAAAAAATACAAACAAAATAAAAACAACTTCCCTGTAATTATCACACCACCTTACCACCGTCAATAAATCAAAGACCCCTCATCCTACCAGTAAAGGACATCCGCCCTGGTATGGTTTTTTGAAGTGCCTCACAATCCGATCCACCACCACCCTCACAAACCTTGTCTTTAGATCGTAAGTACCTAACTATACAATTTACAAAATAAAAACCTTGACTTTATCAGCATCGCCACCTGAAAACTTCTATTTAGAAACATAGAAATACCCCAATTTTAGAAGTCAACGACCAAGCCACAGAAGTTTATTTTTGAAGAAGCTATAAATATATAGTCTTTGCTTCTTTCTCTGACGTACATACCTACTCATAATTTATCCAATTTAATGAACAATATACACAAAGAAACAAATGATCCCCTATATGGCGCAATGGAGAGCGTATTTCTGGAATTAAAATGACGACAGGGTTAGTTGCTTGAGAATAAAAGACTTTTAATAGTAGTTTCGTAGTGTGACAGTGCCGTCTTCTGCAGTTATTCTCACGTTCGCCTTGGTTTGTGGGTCATCGCAGTTGGAGACCTTGGGGTGCGTAAACAACACAGGAAGAACGACGCGACGGTAACGGAACCTTGCGAGACGTGATTTTTCTCGAGTTTCAAGATACGTCTGGAAGCTTCGGTTTCCACAAAGTTCTGTGACGTCTTTTTCTAGCTATAAAAGAAGGAAGATTGCAAGCTAGAGTGGTGAATTGTATTGAGTTGTGGGTCAGTGGAGCACGAACCTTATAACAAATGTCTTTATTGGCCAAAAATTGTCTTAAATTCACTGCTGCAAATAATTCCCTTGATGTTTCGACACGTAGATAGTTTTTGGCTTTCTCCATCCACGGATATAAACAATAATCGTTTGTTTTTATGAAATCTACATGTTTTGTGTAGTAACGTTTTGTCTCTCATCGAAAACGAAGAGGTCTTTAAAGGCTATTTACAGAAGTTAACATATTCATTTTATTTTCATGTAAATATCTTTAATATTTATTTTATTTTATTCAAAATCATTACAGCCAATTTTCAGAAGAATATTTTCAAAAATTTTCCCCCGTACAGGGTTGTACACGATGGGGGATTTTCTTCATAATCTTCGTGTCGCATTATTAGAAGAAACTAAACTTAAATAACAAACTTGGTATTGAACGGTCTTTTCGTTTTTGAGGTATGATGTCTACACACACGGAGAGGGCACCTTTTTCTAAAAATGAGTTTTTGCTTTTTTTGCATTCTGGGGCAACTAGGTTTGTTCCTTAACAAATGTTTACCTCTTACTTCAAGAGCACCCAACAGAGCTTTACTGTTACCAGTCAGCATATACATTTTTCGAAAAATCTCACCAAAATAACGATGTTATTTTCCTCTGAACATCTTCTGTATAACAAAACATATAAACGTTACACTTAATTCAACTAAAATGAATATTTAAATACACACTCGTGAAACCGAAGGAGCGACGAAAAATGAAAATAACCGTAGTGCTATTATTTTATGAAAGCACACAAAAAGAAGCATAAAATCCTGGAAAAGAACATTCTAGAAAATAAAAACCCATGGAAAAGAAACGAAACCGGAAGAAAGAAGGAAAGTGTGGAATGCGTTTCCTGTTTCTCATCTCCCTCTTTACACTCTCTTCTTCCAAACACGAACAAAGAAAGCGCAAATTAGTTTCGTCCTTTACTCCCTACCAAGAACTTGGGAACAAGAACGTGTCTGGCTGCCACCATTTATTCATTAGGTATCTTCATTTCTATTTCTTCATCACATTTCTGTTACAAATTTAGTCATTTCATGACGTACTTTGTACAGAGAAGGTATTGCATTGCACCCAAAAATTCGATCCCGAGATTTTACCAGAAATATATGTTTTAGGACCCCTTGAATCCAAAAAAAAACATTTTTAGAAAAAATTATGTGTGTGTGTGTCTGTGGACAGCATAGCTCAAAGTTCGCTAAATTTCAAAGTTGATATTTAAGTTCAGTATCTTCCAAGGATGGACACAAACATTTTCAAGAAAATCCCCCACCGCCAACTACCCTGTAGGTGCATGGAAAACATTTGGAAAACTTTGGCTCTAACGATTTTGTTTAAAATTTCTTGTATATCTTCAATCTTCTGGAAATAGTCTCCGAAGACATGTTTATCCTACATGAATTTTGAAGAATTTTGCATAACTGGTAAACCGTAAAGGATAGACAAAAAATTACCACACAGAAAATGTAGAGCTCGTTAAAACACATGATTTATGTTATAAACATTTTTTGTGGAGTTTGCCGTTTTTTTTAAATATTCCTTGTTATTAGTTTCAGCTTTAAAATACTTATACTTTTCTCATACGGGAAATTATCAATTCCTATGCATACAAACAAAGGAAGTTCAGTCACATAGCAACCAGCTTTTGACTGTCACTTTAACCTATTGTAATCCCTTATTTCGCTTCTACTTACAAGGAAGCAAGTAATAAGAGTCTTCCTGCTGATTATTTCTTGATTAGCATTAAGGAGATAGAAGAATAAGCTATTTCTAAATAATTTATTACACAGTTGTAGACAAAGTCATGTGAATGGAATATATCGGAGTTTTAACTCTGTTATGGTAATTTGTTCAATCTAAAATCATTATCTAAATCTTAAACGGTACTCCGCAATAGCAGCTTTTTAATGCATTGTGAGTATCTGTTAAAAGTTTACAATTCACGTAACTAACTTAACATTTTCATCACAGTAGCTTTTTTAACGTATTTTTCTGTTTTTCAGTTAATTTATCTATAATCAACTGCTTTAAATGTTGCAGAGTGTATTACGTACTCAATTCATCATTCAGGATTCAACCATTTTTACTTTCTCTACACGTACTATGTACATAGTGTATATAGAAGGTATTGCATTCCACCCAAAGATTCGATACCGAGATTTCACCGGAAATTACATGTTTTGGGTCCCCTTGAATCCAAAAAAAAGCATTTTTACAAAGAGGTCCGTGTGTGTATGTGTGTCTGTGGACAGCATAGCTCAAAAACGAAAAAACCGTTGAATACCAAACTTGGTATTTAAGTTTAGTTTCTTCCAAGGATGCGACAAGAAGATTTTAAAGAAAATCCTTCCCACCCCCAACTACCCTTTACATGGAACTTTTTTCGAAAATTTTTATTAAAATGATTGACGATTTTAATTAAAATATCGTTTATTCAATATATTTACCTGATAAATAAAATGTATATCTTGAATTTTCTGAGAATAGCCTCTGAAGACTACTTTATTCTGGATGAATTTTACGAAATTTTGCATAACTGCTAAACCGTAAGAGACGGACAAAAACTTACAACACAAAAAATGTAGAGCACATTAAAACGCACAATTTATGTTATATACATTTTTCGAGGAGTTGATCGATTTTTAGATATTCCTTGTGTTTGGTTTCAGCTTTAAAAAACTTAAACTTTTCTCATACAGGAATTTGTCAACTACTGTCTATACAAACAAAGGCACTTCAGTCACATAGCAATCAGCTTTTGACTGTCACTTTAACATATGGTACTCCCTTATTTCACTTCTACTTACAAGGAAGCAAGTAACAAGACTGTTTCTGCTAATTTTTTCTCGATTAGTATGAAGTAAATAAGAGCATTAGCTTTTTAACAATAATGTGCTGCAGACATGTAGCGAAAGTCATGTGAATGGAACACATCAGTTTTCCTTTAGCAATGTAAAATATATACAAGAGTCTTAAGAAAAATCCAATAAGTCACTCTTTACACTCTCCACCACAATTTTTGGCACATTATATCTGCAGTTCCCGAAAATTTAAGCTTTGTCCAAACTTTTGACGCATGGAGACAGACTTTCAAACAGCAATAATTAGTTCGGCCGCTATTAAACTGATCCAAAGCAGCTTTAAACATGACCAGAGTTGTGAGCAAACGCTTATAATATAACACTTTCTCTACTACATACTGGTTTACAAGATCGCGGCGATGAATTTTTTTTTTTTTTCCGGGTGTAAAACTCCATAGCATGGATTCCTTCGGAAGGTAAGTAAAGCCGTTGGCCCAGTGACGTGGATTTAAGACACTAAAACAAACCTCAAGCTTGATAAACAGACCTCTGAGCAAAATTAATCGGTCTTTCACGCCCAACATAGAATTAAAGTTTAGCAGCAGTTAAAGAGCGACCGTAAATAAAACTTATGTATAAAATAAAAAAAATATATGTCGTTCCTAAGAAGAATATGATATTCCATTAAAAACTTGATATTTCACTGAATATACGCGTTTTAAGGCCCATTAATAAAACTCTATAGAAGGACCGCGCGCGTGCGTCTGTGAACAGAACAAGTGAAATACGAAAAATCGATTAATAATAAAACTTGGCATTTAAGTTTCGCATCTTCCAAGGATACGACGAAAATGTTAAAAAATTGCTGCACCCCAAATTGGCCTTTATATAGAAAAATGTTCAAATATTTTAATTTTCTTAAAAATGAGTCACCCTATCTTTTAAGACATTTTAATAACAAATAAAAATGTATATACTGAATTTTTTGGAAATAGTCTCTGCAATCTGAATAACTTTTGCATAAATCGTAACAGATAGACACAAAAATGTAGATCTTGTTAAAACACACGTTTATGTAATTTTTGTTGACCATTCACGAGATGCTCCCTGTTACTTGTTTCAATTTATAAACATTATTCTCAAATGGGAAGTCGTTATTTATATTTCTTCTACTGATCAAAGAGAACAGAATTTCAAACGACCAATTAGCAACCAGCTTTAATCTACTGTACTCCCATATTTCCCATATATCCACAAGGAAATGTGTAATAATAGAATTTATATAAATGTCTATCTAGGTGATGGAAGAATAAGCTTTACTACGACCGTTTTCATGAATTGGTAAAGAAAGTAATGCGATTTTTAAATTTTGTTTGTTCGATCTCTGCCATCAAATCTCATACCCAGGGACATTATCTTGACTGCCATTCTCACCAAAATTTGTGAATTGGCAAAGAAAGTTGTGCGAATATAACATTTTTGAAATTTTAAAATGTTTTTTTTTTCGGCTTCTCTCAGCATATCTCATATCCAGAAACATTATCTTATTGTCATCAAAAATATTTATGTTCTTTGCACTTTTCATATTAAAATAAAAACTTCCAGGCTGTTTAATATCTGACATTCAAGGAGACACCACTGCCTTTACTACCACTTACCTAAGGTAGACGGTGAGGAATCCGAACAAAATTGATAATGAATCCAAAAAGTCCAATAATTTCTACTTTCTCTAGTACTTGCGCATAGATTCCACTCCAAAAAGGGGGGATATGGAAATGTTACGGCATTTAAGTTCCCGTGTATAAAAAAAAAGTTAGTTTGCCTGCATCCACATCTAAGAAGGTATAACTCGAACATGGAAAGTGGTATTTAAATTCAGCATTTCCAAGAAAATCCCATCCCCAAAATACCATTTAAATGGCAAATTGGTTGTTAATTTTTTATTTCCTAAAACATGGCTTTGATGACTTTGATTACAATACCAATTGTTTACGCCGTGGTTGAGTGGTGACACCGCTCGCCTCTCACTTAGGCGGCCCGGGTTCGATCCCACGCGACCGAATATAGGATTTGTGGTGGACGAAGCGGCGTCTGGGCGGGTTTACTCCGGATCCTCCGGTTCCCTCTACCACTTATTCCTCCAGTTGCTCTATCATCACCTTTCCAATAATCAATTTCGCTTACATTTCATATTGTCCACTTCTTCATGTTCATGCCTGGTTATGGGCAGGTTCTCCATTCCGTGGTTTCAGCCGTTGGCTCCCCGACAGAGTTCTGACCCCTCGGCATTGGCTTGTAAGTCCTAGAGGGATGTCAGTCCTACATATACCTGCCGTTGGCTTCCCGACAGGCTTCTGACCCCTAGGCATTGGCTTGTAAGTCCTAGAGGGGTGCCAGTCCTACAAATACCTGCCGTTGGCTCCCGACAGACTTCTGACCCCTAGACATTGGCTTGTAAGTCCTAGAGGGGTGCCAGTCCTACATATACCTGCCGTTGGCTACCCGACAGGCTTCTGACCCCTAGGCATTGGCTTGCAAGTCCTAGAGGGGTGCCAGTCCTACAAATACCTGCCGTAGGCTCCCCGACAGAGTTCTGACCCCTCGGCATTGGCTTGTAAGTCCTAGAGGGGTGCCAGTCCTACAAATACCTGCCGTTGGCTCCCGACAGACTTCTGACCCCTCGGCATTGGCTTGTAAGTCCTAGAGGGATGCCAGTCCTACATATACCTGCCGTTGGCTCCCGACAGACTTCTGGCCCCTAGACATTGGCTTGTAAGTCCTAGAGGGGTGCCAGTCCTACATATATCTGCCGTTGGCTCCCGACAGACTTCTGGCCCCTAGACATTGGCTTGTAAGTCCTAGAGGGGTGCCAGTCCTACAAATACCTGCCGTTGGCTCCCGACAGACTTCTGGCCCCTAGACATTGGCTTGTAAGTCCTAGAGGGGTGCCAGTCCTACATATACCTGCCGTTGGCTCACGACAGACTTCTGACCCCTCGGCATTGGCTTGTAAGTCCTAGGGGGATGCCAGTCCTACAATAAAATTACTGAGAGGGTAAGCCGATTACGAAACGAAACCAATTGTTTAACAAATTTACATAGCAAATAAAATGTATATCTTGAATTTTACAGGAGCAACCCCGCGATGTTCTCTTAATTCTGAATGATCTTTATATAAGTGATAAACCGTATGAGGCAGACGTAACTTAATTCAGGTAACTTATTTATGTAGTGTTTAAAGCCTTTTTCGAGATATTCTTATTAACTGGTTTGAAATTTCAAATACTTGTCTATACTTGTTTCATGTAATTAAGACACTGTTTGTTTTTTGTCATTGTTATGTAAAAAGTTTGGATATTCGCCGTGCGCGATAATGTAAGCTCGCATTCGGTAGGTCGCAGGTTCGATTCCCGGTCATGGTTTTTCCCTGGTCTGTTTGACGAATAAAATGTTTTCACCGCGATTGACCTTCGTCAAGGAATAAATAAAATGTTAAAAAAGAAGAAAAAGAAGCAGTCGAAGAATAAGCTTTAGTAGAGATATTATGTGAATGAGACTCATCGCGTTTTATAGGGAAAAAATATGATGGGTTACACTCAAGTGACTTTCTCTAGTTGCTCTACAAACAAACTTCTTACAAAAAAATCTTATGTGTACCATTCATATGACTTTCTCTACATCTCTGCAACAAATTATTGTTAAACAGCTTATGCTTCTATTTACTTCATGCTAATTGGCAAAAAATTAGCATAGTCTTATTACTTGCTTCCTTGTAAGTAGAAGAGAAATTAGGGATCACCATAGGTTAAAGTGATAGTCAAAAGCTGGTTTCTATGTGACTGACGTTCTATTATTTGTATAGACAGGAGTTGACAAATTCCTGTATGAGAAAATTAAAGTTTTTCAAAACTGAAAACAAAAACAAGGAATATCTAAAAAACGATCAACTCTATGAAAAAAAATGTATAAAACATAAATTGTGTGTTTTAATGTGCACTACATTTTTGTGTGGTAAGTTTTTGTCCATCTCTTACGGTTTAGCAGATGTGGAAAATTCCGTAAAATTCACCCAGAATAAAGAAGTCTTTAGAGACTATTCCCAGAAAATTCAAGTTATACATTTTATTCTTCAGGTAAATATCTTTAATATACGAGATTTTAAACAAAATCGTTAGAGCCATTTTTGGAAAAATCAAAATTTTCGAAAAAAGTTCCTTGTAAAGGGTAGTTGGGGGTGGGGGGATTTCCTTGAAAATCTTCGTATTGCATCCCTGGAAGATACTAAACTTAAATACCAAGTTTGGTATTCAAAGGTATTTTAGTTTTTGAGTTATGCTCTCCACAGACACACAAACAGAGGATAAGACAGACACACATACACACACGGACTTTTTTGCAAAAATACTTTATTTGGATTCAGGGGGTCCTAAAACATGTATCGAATTTTGGATGGAATACAATACTTCCTCTATACACTATGTACATAGTACGTGTAGAGAAAATAAAAAGTATTCTTCTTTCTACACAATGCTAATCGAGATAAACATTAATAGAATGCTCTTATTACTTAGTTCCTTATAAGTAGAAGGGAACTAAAGGAATGCACTAGACTAAAGTGATAACCAAATGTTTTAAGCTATCGTTATGCGATTGTGATTGCAAATCGTTTCTTTGTTTGGCTAAGAGTAGAACAAAAGACAAAGGAACACTTCCTGTCTGAGAAAGGTATAAGTACTTTACAATTTAAACCAATAACAAGGAATATCTCGGAAACGGTTACCTCCACAACAAAAAAAGTAAAGGACATAAGTTGTGTGCTTTGACGAGATCTACATTTTTTGTCAGTAAGTTTTTTTTCTATCTCTTCAAAAATTCATCCAGAATAAACAGGTCTTTAGAAGCTATTCCCAGAAAATTCAAGATATACATTTTATTTGTAATAGAAATGGCTTTATGTGGGATTTTAATCAAAATCTTACAGCCATTTTAAGAAAATCAACATTTTCGATTTTTTTTCTCCATTTAAAGGGTAGTTTGTGGTGAGAGACGGATTTTCTTTAAAACTTTCGTGTCGCATCCTTGGAAGATAATGAATACCAAGTTTGGTATTTAACGGCATTTTCGTTTTTGTTCTATGCTCTCCACAGACATACACACATGCATACACACACTTTTTTCTAAAATGATTTTAATGGATTCAGGGGGATCCAAAACATATTTCCGGTGAAATCTCGATATCGAATTTTAGGGTGGAATACAATACCTTCTCTACCTAGTATGTAGGTACATTGTACATGCGGGCTAGAGAAAGTAAAAAGGTTTCATACTACATCGCATGCAAGTGTATACGATTTTGTTTTATTTGCGGCGCTACAACTTATCGCAAAATATCTTTTTGTCCCTGGAACAAAATGCATTGCATTGAAACGCGCGTTGGCAAATAGAATGCATAAGCTGCAGAACCTCAGTACTTGAACGTACAAACACTTGACAATGGAAGCTGGCCACACAGTAGTGGGAAATGTGCCTTTGTGTTCGTTCAGACACTGTACGGTATTGTGGAGCGTCCATTTCCTGTGCGGCTCGTGTCCGAACTCGTTGCATTGTAGCATGACTGTGAAGATACTGCAAAGTCGCACAAATATCAAATACATATAAACTAAGAAGCTCTTACGGTTTTGGATAAAACACTCCGAATTCGGAAAGGTACAGTCAAACTGAAAGGTGCAATACAAAACCAGAATTGAAGAGCTCTTTCCAAAAACCACTTAAGTAATTTTTACTTTCTCTATACGTACTATGTACATAGTGTATAGAGAAGGTATTGCACTCCACCAAAACATTTGATACCGAGATTTCACCGGAAATATATGTTTTAGGGCCCCCTGTATAAAAAAAGGTATTTTCAGAAAAAGGTCCGTGTGTGTATGTGTCCGTGTGTCTGTAAACACGATAACTCAAAAACGAAAAGTCGGTAAAATACCAAACTTGGTATTTAAGTTTAGTATCTCCCAGGGATGCGACACGAAGATTTTGAGAAAAATCCCCCACCTCAAACTACCCTTTACATAGAACTTTTTTTCAAAATTTTGATTTTCTAAAAAATGACTAACAATTTTGATTAAAATAACGTATATTAAAGATATTTACCTGACAAATAAAATGTATATTTTGAATTTTCTGGGAATAGCCTCTGAAGACTACTTTATTCTGGGTCAATTTTACGGAATTTTGAATAACTGCTAAACCGTAAGAGATGGAGAAAAACTTACCACACAACAAATGTAGAGCACTTCCAAACACACAATTTATGTTATATACATTTTTTTCGTGGAGGTGATAGTTTTTTTTAGATATTCCTTGTTTTTGGTTTCAGCTATAAAAACATACCTTTCTCATACAGGACTTTGTGAACTCGTGTTCAGACAAACAAAGGAACTTCAGTCACATAGCAACAGCCTTTGACCATCACTTTAACTTATGGTACTTCCTTATGTCGCTTCTACTTACAAGGAAGCCCTGCTAATTTGTTCTCGATTAGGAGGAAGTAAATAGAAGCATTAGCTTTTTAAAAATAATTTATTGCAGAGATATAGAGAAAGGCATGTGAATGGTACACATCAGATTTTTTTTTTTCATTTTTAGTTTTTTTACCTTGTTATGATATTATGAGTGAGATGTATACTAATATTGAATAAACTGCAAAACTCTCCTAAGTCTCATTGATATAGTGTTTGAAAAGTCATATTTTTTGTAAAGTCCACCTAAATCATTGAATATCATTTCTAGAACCCACCTAAGTCTTACTTCAAGCTTTTCTTTTCAAACGTAGCATGTTATCCATTGTTGCGCAGTAATCATTATTACAAGAATGGTTTGTAATTTAGAAGGACTTATTTATTCAGTTATTTGGAAGCTAATAAACTTCTTGTAAAGATGGTGAAACGGACAAGCCACCCGTAAAAGTGGGTAGGACTATAAGCCCATTCATTGGTCACAGGAATCCTTCCCCGTATCGAATTCCTATTCTGCAGTGTTAAAGAGAAACCAGAAGCAAGTTGCAAGCTTCAGAAATGTTGTTAATCTTCAGACAACATTATCAGCCGTGAGAAAGTGGAAGATGTAAATTTCTGGAGCTGAACAGTGACGAGCAAGAATTCTGTGAAGAAGCATCGTGTGGTGAAACAGGACATGTGCGGTGTTTGAGAGAGGAACAGCCATTTTGTAATAAGTAATGCAGCCAAAATATTTTCACAAGGTCTTTGATAATTTTAACTTTACATTACCCTACTCCTACTTCAAAACTAATAACATGTTATTATTTATTCATATGACCGGTAGAAAGCTTATATTTAGTCATTATTTTATAGTATGATGCACTCAAATTTATGACTTACGTGGATTTTGGTTAATAATTATTTTTGTGTGCTAAACTTGGACTCAACCCAAATTTAAATTTTAAATGCCTTTAGTATGTTATTCTATAACAAAATACCTATCAAATGCCATTTTAAAACATTTGTCACCACAACAAAGGCAGTGCACGTTTTTCGTGTTTCCTATAAATGTGTTTCGTGTAAATTTTTAAGTGATATTTGAAAGGAGCTCATCAATTACCTACACGGGTGGTGACGTGGTTAAGGTTCAAATCCTGCCAAGACTGTTCTCTCCGAGAGTGGCTTTTTCCAGATTTTCCTAGTTCTCATAACTGCCATGAATGGGCGGAAAACTTAGACCTGGAAGGATTCTTTACAAATTTACTTTCCCATTTAAAATTTCATTTCATACTTAAACAGTGCGCAGTGGCGTAAGAATGGGTGTTAAACACCTCTGAAAAATGTTGTTGAACGAAGGTCGGGGCTCTTAATTGAGTTATCACGAACATATTTTTGGTAAATAGAAACGGAGATTTCATTATTGATTTATGATGCGGCATTTTTGTGAGATCTCTCTTGAAAAGAGTCAACGAGGGAGGAAAGATCTCAGAAAAATGCGGTCTCATAATAATAATCAATACCAGTAACATGCTGATGTCATTAAAAGTCCCCAACTGACTCACTTTTTCCTTGGAGAACTGCAAGGCATTCTCAAATTAATCTTGAGATATATACCTCAACAGCGACTTACAATTTCAAGGTACTTAATTTACGGGCTTCATAGTTAACCATTAGTAGGTCAATAAATGATAATTAATTGTTCTCCTTGCACATGTAAGCGGGTTTAACCTAGCTGAGCAGCAACTGCAAAAATTATAGCAGGAATTTGCTGAATTGAAAATAGTCTGCAAAATCCTCTCATTCTTACTCAATGTTGTATTACTATGAAACATAGAACGAGATAAAGTTTACTGCCCGCCTCGGTAATGTGGTGGTAGCGTGTCTGCCTCACACTCAAGAGGTCGCGAGCTCGAATCTCGCTTAGGGTGTTACCCAAGTAAGGTTTTGTTTGGAGGTTTCCCTTATCCTGTGAAGGCGAATGTCAAGTAACTTTACATGGACCCCGAGATCAATTGAGCATCATTTCAGCGACTTTATTCATCGTCCGTTATGACCAACAAGGTTAAAGGACATTATGGTACAAAAAATATATATCTTGTAGGAAGTAAAACTTATTCCGAACAAGATTTGTTCTGGTACTAACCGATTCCGAAATATTAGCCGTTTTACATATAATGTTTTCCACGCTTATAAATACTACATCAGATATAAATAATCACTCTTCAATTTCTTATGAAGTCATGCGTGTACGTAAAAAATGACTAGGATGCATGTTAAACAAGTGACTGTTCTCTCAAGTGAAGTAAAAAGAGAAGATTGTGTAGGATAGCTAGAAAATAAATGTTAACCGAAAATATTGTTAAAAAGGCTTATTCTACCATCTACATCATGCTAATCAAGATATACATTAGTACAAACAGTGTTATTACTTGCTTACTTGTAAGTACAAGGGAAATACACAGGCTAAAGCGATAGTCAACTCTTTTAAAAGCTGGTTGCAAAGAAATTAATTTCAATCACTTGGTTGCAATGTGATTGATATTCATTTCTTTGTATGACCATGAGTTGACAGATTCCCGTATGACAAAAAAATTAAAGTATTTTAAAACTGAAACCAATAACTCAGAATGGCGAATTCCACAAAAACGTATATGACATAAATTGCATGTGTTTTAGCATAATCTACATATTTTGTATAGTAAGTTTTGTCTATCTCTTAATGTTTGTCAATTACGCAAAATTCAGTCAGAATAAAGAGGTCTTTAGCGGCTATTCTCAGAAAATTCAAGATATACGTGTTTATTTGCAATATAAATATCTTTAATATACGGCATTTTAATCACATCATTAGAGCTCTTGTTCTCATTGGTGATAGGAGATGGAGAATGCATGAGACGAGAGACTAGCCTAGTGCGAACATCACCAGCTGGTGATGAGACTCTTTTTCTCTAGCCTACAAGATTTACATTTCACAGAAATAATGCAAACATATAACAGATGACATACATATATAGCAAGCTCTCTCAAAAGAAATTGAAGGATTTACTCGAATTATAGAAAGAACTGTGAGTGTCGGTAAAGGCGATAACAGAACACACAAGAGAAAGGAAGCAAGTACTGGAAGGTCCTCAAGAGTTGCTTACACATTCATCCTCTTAACTTGGAACAAGCTCAAGCTTTTAAAGTTACGACTTCCCTCTGAAAAGTTGCTGACTAACATCCCCAGATGCCGTCAGTGTTACGAAATGCATTGAAGTTCCTTCCTGACGAATAGAACTTGGGGAAGGCTGTTGAAGAACGTACCACGTAGCTACGTACACTGGAAGAAATTAATATACTGTCAAATAAACTCAAAGAAACACTGCAAATGGAGAGGTTTCTTTTATACGTTGAGTATATCGAACTTACAGCAACCGAATACTAATTTTTGGGATGTATGAATATGTAACAAGCTTGACGAACAGTAGCACCTGGTACATTCTAAAACCCACAACGTAAAATGTAACCCACAAATATTTTACTTTCTCTGCACGTACTATGTACATAGTGTACAGAGAAGCTATTGTATTGCACCCAAAAATTCGATAGCGAGATTTCGCCGAAAATAAATGTTTTGAGACCCCCTGAAACCAAAAAAGCATGTCCGTGTGTGTCTGTGTGTGTGCTAGCTCAAAAACGAAAAGTCCGTTAAATACCAAACTTGGTATTTAACTTCAGTATCTTTCAAGGATGCGACACGAAGATTCTCAAGAAAATCTCCCCACCCCGAACAACCCTTTACATGGAAAAAATTTTGAGAATTTTGATTATATCAAAAATGGTTCTAATGAAAAATCGATTAAAATGTCGTATATTAAAGATATTTACAATAATAAAGTGCATATCTTGAATTTTCTGGGAATAGCCTCTGAAGACCTCTTTATTCTGGATGATTTATATTGAGTTTTGCATAACTAGTAAACTATAGGATATAGAAAAAAATTGACTAAACAAAAAATGTAGATATCGATTTAACACATAATTTATGTCATATACATTTTTTCGTGGAGTTAGCCGTTTTCCAGATATTCCTTGTTATTGATTTCAGCTTTAAAATACTTACGGGAACTTTTCAACCCCTGGTCACGCAAAGAAACGGATTTCAGACCCATAGCAATCACATTTTAAAACATTTGACTGCTGGTTTAGGCTAGTGCATTCCCTAATTTCCCTTCTACTTATAAAGGAACTAAGTCATAAGACGGTTTCTGCTAATTATTTAGCATTACCTAGATAGAAAAATAAGCTTTTTATCAATAATTTGTTACAGAGATGTAGAGAAATTATGTGAATGGAACAGATCAGATTTTTTTGTTATTCTTGCTTCTGTCTGACAAATTGATAATCGCGTAAGAATACAAACTCTAGCTCTTCCTTACATTTAGGCTCTCCTTCAGACAAAATAGAGGTCATTTACACGAGGTGTTCACAATCACGCCTGAAATTGTCATAGGCTTGCACTATGACGTAATCCTTCCACAAAGAATGAACTTTCGGCAACACAAATTGTTAAAAATCTGATGTGTTCCATTCACATGACTTTCTCCATATCCCTGCAACAAATTATTATTAAAAAGCTTATACTTCTGTTAACTTCATGCTAATCAGTAAAACATTAGCAGAAATAGCCATATTATTGCTTCCTTGTAAGTAGAGGTGAAATAAGGGAGTACCATAGGTTAAAGGGTTAATCAAAAGCTGGTTGTTATGTCACTGAAGTTTCTTTGTTTGTATGGACAGCAGTTGACAAATTCCTGTATGAGAAATGTATAAGTTTTTCATAGCAGAAACCAAAAATAAGGAATGTCACAAAAACGACGAACTCCACGAAAAAAAATTATATAACATAAATTGTGTGTTTTAACGTGCTCTACATTTTTTGTGCAGTAAGTTTTAGTCCATCTCTTACGGTTTAGCAGTTATTCAAAATGTAGTAAAATTCATTCAGAATAAACTACTCTTCAGAGGCTATTCCCAGAAAATTCAAGATATACATTTTATTTGTCAGGTAAATATCTTCAATATACGAAATTTTAATCAAAATCGTTAGAGCCATTTTTGAGAAAATCAAAATTTTCGAAAAAAGTTCCATGTAAAGGGTAGTTGGGGTGCGGGGATTTTTCTCAAAATCTTCGTGTCGCATCCCCGGAAGATACTAAACTTAAATACCAAGTTTGGTATTTTACCTACTTTTCGTTTTTGAGTTATCGTGTTCACAGACACACGGACACACACACACACACACACACACACACACGGACCTTTTTCCGAAAATGTTTTTTTACTTTCTCCATACGCACTATGTACATAGTGAATAGAGAAAGTATTGCACTCCACCAAAAATTCGATACCGAGATTTCACCGGAAATATATGTTTTAGGGTCCCCAATATCCAAAAGTGTCCGTGTGCCTGTGAACACGATAACTCAAAAACGAAAAGTCGGTAAAATACCAAACTCGGTATTTAAGTTTAATATCTTCTAGGGATGCGACACGAAGATTTTGAGAAAAATCCCCCCACCCCCAACTACCCTTTACATGGAACTTTTTTCGAAAATTTTGATTTTCTCAAAAATGGCTCTAACGATTTTGATTAAAATTTCGTATATTAAACATATTTACCTGAAAAATAAAATGTGTATCTTGAATTTTCTGGGAATAGCCTCTGAAGAGTAGTTTATTCATGATGAATTTTACTAAATTTTGAATAACTGCTAAACTGTAAGAGATGGACAAAAACTTACTACATAAAAAATGTAGAACACATTAAATCACACAATTTATGTTATATACATTTTTTTCGTGGAGTTCGTCGTTTTTGACACATTCCTTATTTTTGGTTTCTGCAATGAAAAACGTATACTTTTGTCATACAGGAACTTGTCAACTCCTATCCATATAGAAAAAGGAACTTCATTGACATAGCAAACAGCTTTTGACTATCACTTTAACCTACAGTTGTCCCTTGTTTCGCTTCTACTTACAAGGAAGCGAGTAATTAGACTATTTCTGCTATTTTTTCTAATTAGCATAAAGTAAATAAAAGTATAAGCTTTTTAAGAATAATTTGTTGCAGGGATATGGAGAAAGTTATGTGAATGGTACACATCAGATTTTTTAGATAAAGGGGACCCTAAAACATATATTTCCGGTGAAATCTTGACATCGAATTTTTTGGTGGAGTGCAATACATTCTCCATATAGAGAACAGCGAAGAGAATCGAGCAAAACAAATGTCAACAAGCATGGTTTTGTTCCACCACATGTTGGAAGACACTTTCGCTGATATTTTGATCAAGTTCCAGATGAATTTATTCCTCTGGTACAGTGCAGTGAAAGAGTGTGTGTCCCAGGAAATTCTGTTGTAGAAAGAAGATGGCTAGCACCTCCATGATTTCCCCCATTTTATGGAATCACTAGGAATCCATAATACGAGCTATAGGTCAAACAAATAACTCTCAGTAGATTGTTGTACGTTTCTATACATTTCTGAGTAAACTGCATAAACAATAAAGTAATGCAGAAATTATGCTCCAAAAAATAAAACTTAGGAAAAAAGAAAATTCAAGAACCGCAAACAAAAAATCCTCGAGCAACGTTTAATAACACTGTGTTGAGATATTTAGAATACAACCACAGTTTGAAACTCTGCATATTCTAATTGAATAACACCAATACAAACATTGTGATAAAAATTCCAGACGTTTGTGTATTTTATAGCTGAAACCAATAACAAGGAATATCTTAAAAACAACTAACTCCATGAAAAAATGTATATAACATATACTGTGCGTTTTAACGAGTTCTACATTTTCTATCAAGTAAGTTTATGTCTATCTCCTACGGTTTACTAGTTATGCAAAATCCAGCAAAATTCATGCAGAATAAAGATGTCTTCAGAGGCTATTCCCAGAAAATTCAAGATATACATTTTATTTGTCATGTAAATCTCTTTAATATATGATATTTTAATGAAAATCGTTAGAGCCATTTTTAGAAAATAAAAATTTGCGAAAATTTTTCCATGGAAAGGGTAGTTGAGGATGGCGGGATTTCCGTGTAAATCTTTGTGCGCCACCTTGGAAGATACTGAAATTATATATCAAATTTGGTATTTCTAGACTTTTCGTTTTTGAGTTATCGTGTTCACAGACCCACGGACACACGGATCTTTTTCTAAATATGTGTTGTTGCTTTTTTGGATACAAGGGACCCTAGTACCTACGTATATTTCCAGTGAAATCTCGGTATCGAATTTTTGGGTTGAATGCAATGCCTTCTCTATATAATGTACATAGTACGAGTAGAGAAAGTAAATATCACAATTAATTTTGGTGACATAAAGTTGTTTAGTTGTGGCGATTATCGTCGCTTTGATGAAAAGGGGCAGTTTTTTTGAACCCTTGAATCTGTTGCTAACTTCTGCTGTAGCTGGAACCTTTGTATGAGGGGACAAGTTGAATAGAGCATTTACTGAAAAGAACGTACATCATACCATATTTAAGGGGGGTCCATCTATTCAAAATCTTCACCAAAACCTGCGCTATGTATTAAATATATAGGTATATGTACATATATAACACGAATATGTAACTATCTGTTACAACTATAATTTCATGAATGGGTGGGTAATTGCATCAACTATGTATAAACTATGTGTTTATAGTGTGAAAATAATATAATAAGCGCTTTACAAATATTGGTTCTTGGCATATAACCATGTTTAATAAAAGAAGCATTAAAAAGTGAGCTAAATTCATAGATTAAAGCTCAACTCGCTGAAGTAGTTTTTAATATGTCATTTCATCCATTTTATTAATATTAAATATTATTATATAATTTATCAAATATGACTACTGTTACCAGATATAAAGTTAAGATTAAGATTTTATATAGAATTTAGGTCATATTCAATTCGGAAAAGCTTTTTACGTTGGCCCGATAAAGTGCAATAGTGTGTACAGACAACAAAATTCCATTTCTGCAGTATGTGACCCTACCTGAGTCAGCTGACCCAGGTTGCGTGGGGAAATACATGCTTATTCTATGCTAATTGGGCGGTCGGCCGTGGGAGGTAACGGAGCAAGTGTGAATGAGATCCAGTAGTTAATTATTCCTCCGCAATCAGCGCTGGAAATCGTTCAGCTTCTGTATGCAGTCAGCCGACTGCCGTTCATGGCATGTCTTTTGTGCAACGATCAGTAACACGTAATTAATTACAAAACAAGAACGTTGCAGAATATTTCTGATGCTCAGACAGGAAATTTTGAAAGCACACACTCCATTTCCACTGTTGCAACATGAAGCTCAAGTTAAGCTCAACACTTAATGAAACATAGTCATTCTCTTAAACTATGTCAGGTGGGAACGCAATTGTGGGAATAATGGTACAAGTGTCAAGCATAATAATGAACAAGAGAGAATAAAACTCATTTTGGTTGATGAAGGATGAATTGGGTTGGTTGATGAAGCATGGGGGATATACCTCAGACCTCGCCATACTGCAATGCTCCGCTCACGAGTTTATCTAGGAGGTAATTGTAGAATGAACAGCTGCAGAGAAATCAAAGCTCCCATCCCGACATATAAAAAGGCTTATAAGGTAGGTAAACAACCTGGGATGAAGTGAGATGACCATAGGAGACTACAGGCCGCAGTCAGACAGCCCACAGAGACGCGCCGGCCCAAAACATTTCCAAGCTCGCCCACTGCTGAACATCAACGACCCATTGACTAGACACCATAAACCGAGAGGCACGCCTGAAAGATAAGAAGGATGCGAATAAAGGGAAATGAAATCAAAGATGTGAAACCATCCCGCATTCGCCCACCAGTCCCAGGGGTCAGACTAAACCGATTCCAGGACCTCCCGAATACCAGTCGTGCACATTACCGCGGAGCCACCTCGTTCGGTTCAACAAGACTTACATATGGATAGGCAGAGTCAGACTGAAAAATCCAATGCCTTAGCCGGGATTTGAATCACAGATCTCCCGGTCTCTAGCCGGTTACTCTACCACTGAGCCCGGCTATGGCATTTAGTTTTTCAGTCTCACTCTACCTATCCAACTCCTGTCCTATACACGGTTTCTGTAAGAAAACAATTAAAATTATTAAGGCTTACATATATTTTACAAAAACATACGTTTCTGCTCCTGCAACAATATGTACCTCACTTGGCAGTCGTTTGTTTTTCAGTAAACAAGTTCTGCGTGTTACTCTGTTTATTTTAATGAGTTATTAAGCAATTAACAGCTAAAAACGAGCAAAAGACTAGAAAAGTTTGTTTAACACATAATATTGTTGCTTTATAAATTATTTTCATTAAATCTATTTATTTGTAAGCAACTTAACTAAGTGAATTACGAGTCAGGAGTTCGAAGCCCTGATTACCTAAATTTTTGAAATGAAACAAGGACACCTATCTTCTGCTGAAATTACGTCTGAACAAGGGGCCACCGTTTCGAAAATGCAATCAAGTGAAACCCAATCATCTAGATAATGCACAGAAGGACGTCTTCCCTACGAAAGAACAAGCCTATAAAGGAAACCTACAAACATACGCTTTGCATCCAGAATCGCTAGAAATCGATCTCGCTCTATCTAGCAAACAAGGAATTAGTGCCGCAAGTAATTGACAACAAAACCAGGGTTAATATTAAGGACGTATCTTTAGAAATACCACCTTTGTTGACAAAATTCCAACCGTAATTCCTCACCATGTGCTGGAGCGTGAACTGTAAACTTTTAAACATTCGTTTGGGATCAACAATAAAGTTTCTCAGAAATTTAATATCCTTGCAATAGCTATTAAACAGGCAGCATCCCCCACTCAATTTGAGAGCGAGTGTGTCAGAACTCTCTTTGTTTTTAAATCTATTTAACTCCTCTATTTTCTGAACAATCCTCAAAAATGTTATAAGGGAAGAAAGAATAGAAATGTTTTATTCAACTCTTGTACATGTACAACTCAACAAATTCTGACTGCGTGTATTAACAATTGTTGAATGTTGAGAACATGTTAATACTAGAAGAACAGAATACTTGGAAATTGACTTATAAATTTCTAGGGGTTGAAAGAGGAGAATAAGTTGATATGTAAAGAATAGCACCTATAACCAGAAATACAACGTAACATCATTTCAAACCAAATACTTGTTGCACTGTGGTGTGTTAAAGAGCATTTAGTAACTGAATTAGTTGCGATTCGTTTATTAAATTCCTGACGAATTACTATTATTTCGCTATAATGCGTACGCCAACGGAAACAAAATAAAATCCGAAAACTTCCTGTTAATACTAAAGGTACCACAATATTTCAAACCAAATGTATAACGTCTTTCGCTTTTCTGGGTGAAAGAACAATCGTGCATATACAGAGTGGACGGAAAGTTTCTCCCTTTTTACTGATTGAGCCTCTGAAGTTTCTTACGGTGTTGTAAGTCTATTCCTCCCCAACAGATGGTACAAGTTGCAATACTTGCTACTTGCCTAAGGAATTTGCTGATTCGTTGTGCGATTGTTGCACGTGCTTCTGTTGTGCAGCATATTTTTTTTTTTTTTTTTTTTTTTTTTTTTTTTTTTGAGAAGTCATAGACAAAAGTTTTGAATCATCATATACTTAGGCATTCAAGTAATAAAAAAAATTACTGTTAAGATAGTATTGCATTGAGTTGGCCATAATACGAGAAGAAGAATGATGCTGTTGCAGTTGGATTTTTGTTCTCAGTTTAAAGAATTTACTCACTGTTAGTTCATGCGTTTTAATTCAGTCTAATTAATACACAGAGCTTCTAAGCTGTAATTTTTAATATGTTTACAGAGAGTGACTGGTAAAATGGGTCTAAAACGGGAACATGTTAGTTCTTAAATTCAAGGACTACATACCAGTGGAATGCCCAACTCTGATATTGCAAAAAGCTTTCCGTGTTGATCCAAAAACTATCCGACTTTGACCTAAGAAAGGATAGGAAATGGTCAGGATAGCAAGAGAACACAACGGCAAACAAAGCTAACACCAGACACCAAAAACAAAATAAGACATATGGTGAAAGACAAAATTGGAGCTGGTACACGTACAGTTGCCAAACGTTTGAACTTCTCAGATAATTATCAGCAGAGAAACAAAATTATCGGAAGAACAACCGTGAAAGACTTCATTCGGAGGCAATCCTGGGAAAAGCATGCATATGTACGATCAATAAAAACCTTGCTCTCAGCAAAACATATTTGCTGATCCTCAGGCATTTTGTGAGAGGATATCTGATGGGTTCTGTTACACAAATGAAGAAGGAAAGAAGAAAATGATGTACATTTTATTCACTGGTGAATCTCCTGCGCAGCTCTATCCAACTACGTGTTGGTACAAATGATCCCCAAAAGATTTTTCCAGTCCAAAGACCAAAATTTGGATTGAAGATTATGGTGGCTGGTAACATCTGTGGTTTAGGGAATCAGATCTGCATGTGGTGGAAGCCTAAAAGACTGTCAATGGCCAAAAAGACTGTCATTTCCATTGGCAAAAGATTGTTCCGTTTTTACAAACGCAATTTGGGATGGTCTTTTCCTAGATCCAGGCTGTGCTATTCTCATGCAGGATGGTGCATGGGCGGACACAGCTCAATCTTTTGAAGAGCAAATTTCCAACTGTTTAAGAGCACTGACCAGTAAACAGGCCACACCTCAACCCGTGGAACACGTAAGGGACAGACTACAGGTATTCAAGGAACCTCGACCATGCAACAGGGAATAACTCATTGAACGTGTTCAAGAGGAATGGGATTGCATCATTGCAGTGCTCGCGGAGAGTTTAACCAGATGAGTGGAAGAATGCCTCCACAAAGTACTTAAAAAGTGTGTTGTGTGACTCCTAAAGTGTGTTTTTCATTAAAGTTCTTCATTAAAGTAGAAATGAGTTTTTGTAAAAAAAATTAAATAGAGTTATTGTTAAATTTGTGAAGGGAGGAATTTTCTGTCCATCCCGTATGCAATGCATAGATATGAGAGTTTCTTTTCTTTACGTTATGTTATGGACGATAAGGTTTTGACAAGTAATATAAAATTAAACAATATGCATGTAGGATACACAAAATAAAACTGTTTGCATATCCTTAGACAGCCATTGTTATTAAAGTACCATGTGGGTTAGAAAAAAATCTTGTAAGATTGTTTACCTTTGCCGCACGCCAGTTGTAAACTGGGAATGCAACAACACATATTCCGAAAGCGGTTAATGCTACAATTATATTGGACATATATTGTGCATTTCAATTCGTCGTAATTTGCGTAGTTTTATGGTTTACGAAATTAATTTCGAATGAAAAAGATTCCACAGGACTCAGCAAAATAAAATGTCTACATGTAGCTTAATGCATATCTACATGAAAATCTTTTTATAAAGAAAATATGACTAAACATGTGGGAGTGTTTTTTGATAAAATAAAATTTCACTAAAATTTTGCTGAAACATTTGTCTAACATGCTTAAACAGTATCTTATAAAATTGAAATTTTGTAGA
The DNA here is from genome assembly GCA_030762935.1 of Hymenopus coronatus. Classification (NCBI taxonomy): domain Eukaryota; kingdom Metazoa; phylum Arthropoda; class Insecta; order Mantodea; family Hymenopodidae; genus Hymenopus; species Hymenopus coronatus. The sequence goes on from CM060880.1 coordinate 54,148,543, forward strand.
AATTAGAACATCGTTTTTTAGTTATTCTGTTCACTGGACCTCAAAACGTTATTTGCGGTGAAATCTAGACATAGAAGGTTTAAGTATTATCTTAAAGTGGTAAATGGCAGAGACTAAAATAGTTTTACTCGTGTTATATTGACTAATGCATTAAATGAGTATTGAATTATCATAAATTCGCAAGCGAAGGTAAATGCCAGAAAATCATTTGTCTAGGAAGTTCAAAACCAGAAACTGCATTTAAGAATATTTCCATGAACAATGTTTAGTAATAAATTATACATAACATCTATTGTTATCAAATATATGGATGCATTAGATCATATAAATTGTAGCTGTGTTTATCAAAATGCTATTAGAACTTTCGTTACTTAAAAAAATAGCAATGATATTCAAAGAGCAATACTAAACGAAGAAAATTAAAGTAGTCTAAGTTCGATAGCAGAAGAGGCTACACTATTAAGTTAAGGAAATAAAACAAAATGTTAGCAAGATAAGACGTAGCCTTAAATGTACCACCTTTTATGACATATTTGCAATGGCACAAAGGCCATTTTGTGAAAATGCTTTTCCCTACTTAAATGTCTAATAACGCGTATTTCTTTGAAACATCAATACCAAAAGTTTTAGGTTTACTCTTGATAAATTGGTATTTACAGCAAATATCTAGGAACCTATTGCCTATCTCCGAGGTCTAGGGATAGCTTGTCTTTAAGTTTTGTTGTTGTTTTTTTTTTCTAATCCAAAAAACCAAATACCTATTTCATAATAAACGAATCAAGCAATGAGTAACTTCTATTAAAAATAAAGAGTTATTCAAAACTATAATTCTCATCTTACCGGATTTCGAGTTTATTTGAGGATCATTTTACCCATTTGATTCAGTAAAACTGCAGATCTGAGTTGTTAAAATGGCCTTGAGCACCAATATCAAACAAACACCCCTATCTGTGTATCATTTCAACAAAATTGATAGCAAACCAGATTTACCGTACAGATTTAAAGAAAAGTCAGCAAAGCAATTCACCAAAATTTCTTTCAATTGATGCACATGTATTTTCGACACAAAAACTGAAGACACACAATCACATTGTTGACCGAACACACACGCACGCGCACCATAAAACAAAATGTTCCGCACAAGTCGAAACACGCCGGGATGAAGTCACTAGAGCCAAGTGCACTGAACAACAGATGCAGCACGGCATGGAATGTCGTGACAAGCAGCACCCCACCTCCCCCTCCCGCCCCTCTAATCCTCCTTGACTCAGGTCGTAACGGTGTCTCCACATTCCACAGTCTACATATTCAAACAGACTCCATCTGCTCGGGCCCGGCTGCACTCTTTTGCAATATCTGAGCAAATATTTGCTTTCATCTCTTCTTCGCCAAACAATTACGCCATTTTTAGTTTCCTTACACGTTCTATGTACATAGTATATAGAGAAGGATTGTATTGCACCCAAAATTTCCATACCGAGATTTCACCAGAAATACATGTTTTGGGCCCCCCTGAATAAAACAAATTAGAAAAAGGTCCGTGTGTGTTTGTGTGCAGCATAGCTCAAAAACGAAATGACCGCTAAATACCAAACTTCCAAGGATACACGAAGATTTTCAAGAAAACCCCCCATGGATAAAATTTCGAAAATTTTGTTTTTCTCAAAAACGATTTTGATTAAAATATCGAATATTAAAGATATTTATCTGACACACAAAATATATATCTTGAGTTTTCTGTGAATAGATTCAGAAGACATCTTTATTCTAGATTAATTTTGCAGAATTTGCATATTTGGTAAACCGTAAGGGACAGATAAAAACTTACTAAACCAAACTTGTAGAGATCGTTAAAATACACAATTTATGTTATATACATTTTTTCGTGGCGTTGACTGTTTTTTAGATATTCCTTATTAATGGTTTCTTATACTTTTCTCATGCGGGACTTTTGTCAACGCCTGACCATACAAAGAAAGGCACTTCAATCACATGACGACCAGCTTTTAAAATAGTTCACTATCACTTTAGCCCAGTGTATTCCCTTATTTCCCTTTTAGTTATAAGGAAGCAAGTAAAAAGACCATTTCTGCTAATTTGTTCTCGATTAGCATGAAAGAAATGGAATAATAAGATTTTTAACAATAATTTGTTGCAGAGATGTAGAGAAAATCATGTGAATGGAACACATTAGATTTTTTCTAGTTTGGGTGGTATTTATCTCTTCAGTACAGGAGAGTCGCTGAGGGGATAATTGTTCTGTAACCTGCACTGTAGATGCGCTAAAACTGGTCAAGTAAACACGAAACAAAGGTGACCATGAAAGTTCAACGACTGTGAGAATTTGTGATGAGACCATTTGAATGCAAAATGTATAAATTCGTGTATAGTTTTCACAAAAACATGAGACCCTCTGCCACTATGATATATTCATTAGCAAACAAAAGACGAGCCTGTACTAGGGATGAGAGGAAACGAAGTAAGATCTCTGTTTTCTGGAAACTCCAAGACTCTGCTTGCAAGTCGAGATTCGTGCCCCATTTAGGGGACCAGTAAGTGGAAGACTTGGCAAGGGTTGGTTTCTAACCGCAAACTACCTAAACCCATGTTCTGAAAAGTACTGTATTCGAATCTTGGATGTTCTCGAGATGTTCACAGTCTCGAATTCTATATTCGGATGAGTTCTCGTTTGAAAATGCTCCACTCGGGTCTCGGATAGGTGCAGGTCACCGAGCTGAATCGACAATCTGATTGGTGCACTTACTTAAAAGGCATTCATAATCTTGGTACTTGGCGGGAGAGAGAGGTGATAAACGAGATAATCACCTGACCAGGATGGGATATGAGAATATCAAGCAAACCCATGAACTTCTTGCAATCCCACATCTAAAGAATAATTCCCACACAACAGTTACATATACATGATCATATTTTAATTGTATATCGTGTTATAATGGAATGTGCGATCGGTTAGTGCAACAAATGAACAACAATATTAGAAATTGGAACTAATTTCTTATGTCAAGCTTGCATAGCTTGGGGATTTTCAAGAAATGTGTATGATATAATAAAGAGCTTACCTAATTATATATAATCTCCTGTTAATGAGTTTAACAATGAAAATAAAGTATTATTAAACTAAATCTTACATCATAATTAACATGGATTACTATGCAAGTGGTCCATAATAACAATGTGTTGTTATATTATCATTTGCACACTTTACTATGTAGCAGTCAGCTGTCCAATTCAACAGTTATAATATATATGCCTGGATATATTAAAAAAAAACGTGATGTATTCCATTCACATGACTTTCTCTACAACTCTGCAACAAATTATTGTTAAAAAGCTCTTGCTTCTATTTACTTCATGCTAAACGAGAAAAATTTGGCAGAAATATTCTTATTACTTGCTTCCTTGTAAGTAGAAGAGAAATAAGGGAGTACCATAGGTTAAAGTGATAGTCAAAAGCTGGTTGCTATGTGATTGAAGTTCCTGTGTTTGTATAGACTGGAGTTGACAAATTCTTGTATGAGAAAAAAGTGTTTCACAGCTGAAACAAAAAACAAGGAATGTCTCAAAAACGACCAACTCTAGGAAAAAATGTGTAGCACATAAATTGTGTGTTTTAACATGCTCTACATTTGTTGTGTGGTAAGTTTTTGTCCATCTCTTATGGTTTAGTGGTTATGCAAAATTCCGTGAAATTCATTCAGAATAAACTACTCTTCAGAGGCTATTCCCAGAAAATTCAAGATATACATTTTCTTTGTCAGGTAAGTATCTTTAATATACGAACTTTTAATAAAAATCGTTACAGCCATTTTTGAGAAAATCAAAATTTTCGAAAAACGTTCCATGTAAAGGGTAGTTGGGGTTGGGGGATTTTTCTCAAAATCTTCGTGTCGCATCCCTGGAAGATAGTTAACTTAAATACCAAGTTTGGTATTTTACCGACTTTTCGTTTTTGAGTTGTTGTGTTCACAGGCACACGGACACACACATACACACACACACACACACACACGGACCTTTTTGTGAAAATGTTTTTTTTTTTTTTTTGGATATTGGGGACCCTAAAACTTATATTCCCGGTGAAATCTCGGTATCGAATTTTTGCGTGGAGTGCAATACTTTCTCTATACACAATGTACATAGTGCGCATAGAGAAAGTAAAAAGGAGAGACCCTACAGTCCAGCGAGAAAAACACCAGCAACTGTTCAAGTCAAAGCCACGATATAACCATACAAGTTAAAGGGAGCTATAAAAATGAAAAAAACAAAACAAACAAATTCTAATGTGTCCCTTTCACATGACTTTCTCTCTCTGTTCTTTTCTTACAAAACATTATTCTTTAATTACTGCATGCTAAACGAGATAAATATTAGCATAATGTCCTTATTACTTAGTTCCTTGAAGGTAGAAGGAAAATAAGGGAATATCCTAGGCTAAAGCGATAGTCAAGTGTTTCGCTTATTCAATAAAGTTTTATGAAAATATAGAACGCACTTCAATTTTCAATTTCACTTGCAATAGTATTTTCCATTTTCCAAAGCAGTTGTTCATGAAATATGTTACCTTAAAATATTAACTAAAGAGTGAATATTTTCTGTGCAGTTATCTCAAATGATCATGTTTAAATAGGTCGTTTTATTTATGCTGTTTAACGCCGGCTTTTACTACATATGGCACCACAGGTAATGACATGATAATACATGGAGTACCGATGGAATACAATGGCGGAGGAAGTTCGGAGAAAACTCGTCCCTGCGCCGCTTTGTCCACCACAAATCTTCATGTGGTTGCCTTGGTGAGAGGCGGGTGGTCTAACCCTCGCCCAGGCGTGGCCCTAAATACGTTATCCAGATGATTGTAATTATTAAATAACATCCACCGATCAAAAGGAACCTAAATATACTGAGACCGTTAATTAGCTTCCCTATAAAAATATTATTAGTTATTAATTATTTATCAATGTAAAGCTAAAAGAGTATAAATGTATGTATTTAACAGAGTAAATTCAGCTGGAGAAGAAATAGAAAGCTGACGCCAAGAGAGTAGAAGGGGGTGAGTAGCTCTTTTGTTAGAAAGGTTTCTTTTGTCCAGTCACGTAAAAATGAGTTACGACGGGTGAAAACCTTAAAATTCGGAAGACGGTAATTCTTCATTGTACAAGACATGTGACGTGAGGTTTGCAGTGAACCCTGGGAAGAGAAAACTGACTTTTGGGTAATATTTACGTCAATCGCGCGGCCTTTCTGTCCAATCAGAAAGAGGCCGCCATGACGGTATTTTTAGTATATTAAGAACCCAAGAAGGCACATCGTGGCCTGTTTTGCTCTCTGCGGCTGTCTGTTAATATCTGTCTGTCGTTGTCATGCTGTCGGTCGTCGGGCTGAACGTAACTTCTTCACACAAAGTTAAACACTGTAACGTGTAACGAAAGCTTAGTAGTCTCCAGTGCTCTAAATATATTTAAAGTCAGTGTCGTGTATTAAAGTATATTGTATAACGCAGAATTGAGGAAGAAGAAGGAAATATAATTACGTATGATCAGCCAAGTGTTAAATTTCATAACAAGTGTACAAGTTAGCATAATTGTAAAGCAAAAGTGCTTATCTCGCTTCTCCTAGTAAGAAATAAACTCCAGGAAAGTTATGTAAGTTTTAATTATTATAAGATCACTCCCTAAACTATCCCCATTAGCTGTACCACCCCGAGAGAGTCAACCATCGTGGACGCTGAGCAACGCCGAGGCAAAATTCAACGGCAGTAGATTCACGTCACCAGGTACGTGGGTCTACTCATAGGTGGTGCAGTGAGGCTTGCCAACGTCATCAATCTGGACTCGAAGCAGAGAACTCAGCATCTGGAGTTTTGAGTGTAGGGATAAGGCCACCGCACAGGGCAACCAACGTCTGAGCTCACCGCATAAGGCGTCCCAAATGTGGTGCAAAACGATAACACCGCAATACCTAATAGTGACCATTGTCATAACGACAGTGACAACAGTCATGTGAAACATACTAATTATTACAAAGAGTTTTATTTATGGACCCTCTTTAACAGCATCCCATTTTATATGGGAGTGAAAGATGCTTAAGTTTGCTCAGAGGCCTCTTGAGGTTCTTTTACATGCCGTACATGTACGACAATGGCTTTACTTCCCTTCCGAAAGAAGCCATGCTAAGGATTTTTAAGCCCGAAAAAAATCCACCGTCTCCGCTGGTTTTGAACCGCGACCTTAGGAACCAGACACTAGCATGCTAATTACGTAACACTAATACAACAATGTTTTTGTACGTTAAACATATAAGCACGCACACACAACACACACACAGTGAGAAATACTGTTTTGTGAATAAAGTGTTTGTATTTCCAGAATCTTAAAATTTATGATGATCCCAAATATTGCAATTTGTTTGACCAGAATCTGGCAAATATATTCCGCAATAACATTATATTAATATTTCAATCGCAACTCTTGAAGATAATTTTATCGACGAATAATAATCAAATTATTTATACACTATTTCTAAACATTTTGTATTCAATTTAATTGAAGATACAATTATGAATGAAAGTGAATAACACATAAGCCACGATAATCTTGAATAAAAACATCAACGTTTCAAGAATAACGTGTCATATTTTCTGTCCATCATTTCAATTGAATTCATTGTTCGAGAACAACCATAGCAAGAACTGTGAACATCACTCGAGTCGATAACGTAGCAACCGAGAACATGCTTATGAATACAGACTGATTTTTTTTTTTTTTTAAAGCAATAATTTGTTGCAATTTTTTTTTTTCCCCCTGATTTGCGCATGGTTTGTAGTATTCGAGAACAACCACAGTGGAAACTGAGAACAGCACTTGAGTACGATAACTTAGTAACCAATAACTTGCTTATGAAAATACCAGAAATAGTCTTATTACTTGATTCCTTATAAGTGGAAGCGAAATAAGGGAGTAGCATAGGTTAAAGTGATAGTCAAAAGCTGGTTGCTATGTGACTGAAGTTCCTTTGCTTGTTGACTTCAATTAGCGCAAATATTAATGAGCAGTATTCGAGAACAATCATAGCAAGAACTGAGAACATCACTCGAGTCGATAACGTAGCAACCGAGAGCTTGCTTATGAATACAGACTGCTTTCGATTAGCGCAAAGTTTGTAGTGTTCGAGAACAATCATAGCAAGAACTGAGAACATCACTCGAGTCGATAACGTAGCAACCGAGAGCTTGCTTATGAATACAGACTGGTATCGATTAGCGCAAAGTTTGTAGTGTTCGAGAACAACCATAGCAAGAACTGAGAACATCACTCGAGTCGATAACGTAGCAACCGAGAGCTTGCTTATGAATACAGACTGGTTTCGATTAGCGCAAAGTTTGTAGTATTCCAGAACAATCTGGCGAGAACTGTGAACATCACTCGAGTCGATAACGTAGCATCAGGTTATGAATACAGACTGGTGTCGATTAGCGCAAAGTTTATAGTGTTCGAGAACAACCATAGCAAGAACTGAGAACATCACTCGAGTCGATAACGTAGCAACCGAGAGCTTGCTTATGAATACAGACTGGTTTCGATTAGCGCAAAGTTTGTAGTGTTCCAGAACAATCCGGCGAGAACTGGGAACATCACTCGAGTCGATAACTTAGCATCCGAGAGCTTGCTTAACAGCTGATTTCGAATTCATAGTAATTGCAGTGTTCGAGACCTTATACTCGTGTGAAGGTTTCGATTCTTTAGAGTATTCGATTGTTGAAAACATTTGATTCTACCCATCATTAATGAGAATCGCCAACTCCGCCCGTGTTATTGCACTGCGGAGATACTTCTCTCCCTCTCCCGCTATTTTTCCCACTTCCTTCTCCTTACTTAAAGTTCTTCCCTTCCTCTCTCCCCCTCCCATTTTCCTCTCCTCTGTCACCGCTCTCTGTTCTCTCTCTCCAACAACGTTATTACATATTTCAGAGCTCGAAACAACACTTTCAAATCTGCATCTTTGGTCGAGCTGGCTGGTTAACCCAGAAACCCCGGTTTCGATGTCCGGCTGTTTTGGGGGAACTTTTCTTTATTTAGATTATGTCTCTTCCCTCTACAGATTCTAGAAGTTTACATGTGGGGAGGGGGGGGGTGAACATGTTTAAAACTACAACTTATTACAAAACAAAAACAAACTTGACTGCCTTCTCACCCGGAGGTCCCGGGTTCGATTCCCGGCTGGGGCGGGGAATTTTTCTTTAACCGGAATTATTCCCTATCCCCCAAAAAGTCTGGAAGTATGAATGTGAGAGTGAATGTGCGTGTGTTTAGTAATATAAAGCTTAACCTAATGTTCTGAACCTACCGATATGACCAATGATGTTAAAGGGGGCTATATAAATGAAGCAAAAAAAAAAAAAAAAAAAAAAAGCAACTTAAAAGAACCAAAAAGTCAGCGAGTTGTTTGTCACATCAAATCCTCCGATATGGATATACAAACGAAACAATAAAATAAATTGCTCTGCGAGGAGTAACGGTTTCGATCCCCGGTTAGGGGTGGGAATTGCAAATTATATACTCCCCAGAAATGAAATGTTAATGTGTGATTAAATGCATAAACTCGACGAGAAAACCAGAAATTCAATGACCGTTAGCAGATGTTTTAAGGGTAAAAAAGCCACCGATCAGTGCAGTTAACGGCGGGTATATATTGAGTATATATTATTATTATTATTATAATAATTTTCCAATGCAAAATGAAAGGTAACAGAACCCACACCACTGAACTATGCACACTAACAATTTTAAGAAACTGGCATTGCGCTTTCATATGATATTTTGGTCCAAATAATAATAAATAAAGCTTTGTAGAAATTAAATTGAAAGCTCCTAAATTGGACCATAAACATGTATGTTACATTCCAATTTTTTTTAGTGAAAACAAAGATCACGTATAACAAATGGAAATTTTGGTTTCATGAGATTTACCCAATTGTTTATTTATAATCGTAAATCACTAGGAAAACTTTTATTGTAGTTGAATTATACAAAAGGGCATTATCAAAATATACTGATTATTAAGATATTAGGAACCTTGACATTAAGATTGGAATATTCGAGCAACATGAAGCATAATTTTCAGTGCCCCTTGCCAGAATCGGTCGCGGCGGGAGAATTCTTTTATAGAAAACTTCCGGCTCTTTACGAGTGCCATTTCTTCCATTGCATTCTTAAGACGAAAAGAAGCTCCACAGCTGTTTATCGTGCTGCAGAATTACTTTAACCTTGGTCACTAATTTCGGAAACGGAATAGATACTCATACTTATTAATTTTATGCACGTTTCTCATTAAAAATCTTGTATCAAACATTTAGGTGTTTTTTTGTTTTTTTGTAGCTTAACGTCCTTTAACCTGGTTGGTCATAACGGACGATGAATGGAATTGGTGAAATGATGCTCAAATGATCTCGGGGTCCATGGAGCTTAAAGGTACTCGACATTCATCTTCTCAGAATAAGGGAAAACCCCGAAAAAAAACTTATCCGGGTAACTCACCCTAAACGAGATTCGAACTCACGAATATGAGGCAGACACGCGGCCACCACACTATCCAGGCGGGGTTAGGGGTTGTTTTATACATAACAGAGTCATAAGCGAGTTAAAAATGCATATAATAAAAAATATAAAAGAGATAGCTCTCGTGTTCCAAACTTCAATATCAAATAGGTTGTTTTCCCTTAATTATTTGCCTATTTCAATTAAATTGTTAAGATTCGACAAGTTTTCCACAAAAAAAGGTGTGTGCGTGTGCAGATATATAATGGGTGTAGGAGTGGTTAATTTGATTTTATATTTAGCATCACTGTTAACTTAAAACAATATTTGTGGTATGAATTTAAGTCGGTGAGTAGGTCAAAAACACTAAACCACTTTAGGAAAATTAGTTGGAGTCATTGGTTGAACCTGCGAACTGTTTTTTTTATTTTTTGGTAATTTGTCCTTTAACCTGGTTAGTCATATGGGACACATAAAGAATTGAAATCGTATTTATTTATTCCGTGCCTCAACTTGACTAAGTCTGTTTTCTCACAGCATGCAAGTGCTGACTATTTTGTATCTGCTTCGGGATTCTTATCTGGTACTGATAACCACCTATAATATTGTTTTTCAATGGGAAGAGTTCTACTCTGCAGCAAATGAGATGTGTTATCGTGCTCTGCGTTGCCAGATCTTTTCATATTTCCCTCTCACTTGCACACTGAGCATGCAAATCTGCCTGGCGACATAATGTGTATTATGAAAACTATTTTAACCAAAAATAAGTGGTTTTTACGGTTCTGCTACGATCATTACTACCTATCTTCCTCATAAATTATATTTTGCAAAATTTTAATATTTTGTCTTAGCGCAAGTATTATTTATGGGAGACGCAATCACTTAGCGCGTTACTCCCCAGTTAAGCGAGAATGCAATATGTAAACACAGCAGCACTCCGATTGGTTGCCGGCCTGGTGGCGCTCAAGGACAAGCCTCATCCCATTTGAAAGTCACTGATGACTTCAACGATTTATACGTGTGTGTGTGTGTGTGTGTGTGTGCGTGTGTGTATGTGTGTGTGTGGCAGTAACTACCAATTGACTAGCTTTTCAGGAGTATACATATAAGCTTCCTAACATTACGTCTTACGTCACTATTAAATATGGATGCAGCTGGAAATCTCTATTACAGTTTCTCTACTTCCGCTTAAGGTAGGTACTCTGTTTTCAGTCGCTAAAAAAACCATATTGACCAGGAATACTGGTAATGCCATTGCATGTAAAGAAAAGACAAAACACCGAAGCCGTTGGCAGCACCGGTAAATTGCCCTTAGACTGCTTGTCTTCCACGAGGCGACCTGGATTCGATCCCGGCAGCCTTAATTGGAATTTGCGTAGTGGAGGAACAAGTTTTCTCGTGTAGACTGGTCTGTTATCTTGCATCATGACAGGGTGCATTTAGAACTGCCGCATACTTTCGGACTATTTCAGAAGCACCGTTTTTCCTTTGCCACTGATAAATTAACACTTTCCTATGAATTTATAAAGCAATGTGGGGTAAATTCCTTTTACGCTACAGTGAAAGGAATATTACAGGCAACTTTCATTGCAAGGCAGAATAGAATAGGATTAAGATTCAGGCCCATAAGAGGCTTCTATTAATATCTTTATTTATAACCAAAATAAGTGATCAGTTTCCAGTTATTTCATTATAGTTATGTTCAACTAATGGAAGAGTTTCTTTAAGCCATTTTCGTTAACACCAGCTGAAAAATGCAATGCCACTGCCAACATCCCTTGGTAGGGCGTTAAGCAATACAATATATATATATATATATATATATATATATATATATATATATATTTTATACTTTTTATTTTCTTTACACGTACTATGTACATAGTGTATAGAGAGGGTATTGCATTCCACCCAAAAATTCGATACCCAGATGCCATCACAAATACATGCTTTCAGACGCCCTGAATGCATAAAAAATGAAAAAAATGTGTGTGTGCGCGTGTGTGTGTTGTGTGTGTCTGTCTGTGGACAGCATAGCTCAAAAACGAAAAGACCGTTAAATATCAAACTTGGTATCTTCCAAGGATGCGACACGAAGATTTTCAATAAAATTCCCCGACCCATACATGGAAAATTTTTCGAAAATTTTTGTTTTCTCAAAAATTTGATTAAAACACCGTATATTAAAAATATTTACATCCCAAATAAAATGTATATCTTGAATTTTCTGGGAATAGCATCTGAAGACCTACTTATTCTGGATGAATTTTGCCGAATTTTGTTTAACTGCTGAACCATAAGACTTACACAACAAATAATGTAGATCTCGTCAAAACACACAATTTATGTCCTTTACGTTTTTGATGTTGAGGTAACCGTTTCCGAGATATTCCTTGTTATTGGTTTTAATTGTAAAATACCTACTTATTCTTTTCTCAGACAGGAAGTGTTCGTTTTTCTTTTGTTCTACTCCTGGCCTAGCAAAGAAGCGATTTCAAATGACAATCACATAGCGACAGCTTTTAAAACGTTTGACTAGCACTTTAGCCTAGTGCATTCCCTTAGTTCCCTTCTACTTATAAGGAACTAAGTAATAAGAACATTCTGCTAGTGTTTATCTCGAATAGCAAGATGTAGAAAGAAGATTAATCTTTTGTGAGAAGTTTGAAGAGTAGATAGAAATGTGATGTGAGTGTAATACATAAGATTTTTACTTTCTCTATAGGCACTATGTACATAGTGTATAGAGAATGTATTGCACTCCACCAAAACATTCGATACCGAGATTTCACCGGAAATATATGCTTTAGGGTCCCCTTTATCTAAAAAAAGCATTTTCGGAAAAAGGTCCGTGTGTGTGTCTGTGTGTGTGTGTGTGTGTTTGTGTGTGTGTCCGTGTGTCTGTGAAAACGATAACTCAAAAACAAAAAGTAGGTAAAATACCAAACTTGGTATTTAAGTTTAGTATCTTCCAGGGATGCGACACGAAGACTTTGAGAAAAATCCCCCACCCCCAACTACCCTTTACATGGAACTTTTTTCGAAAATTTTGATTTTCTCAAAAATGGCTCTAACGATTTTGATTAAAATTTCGTATATTTAAAATATTTACCTGACAAATAAAATGATATCTTAAATTTTCTGGGAATAGACTCTGAAGAGTAGTTTATTCTGGATGAATTTTACTAAATTTTGAATAACTGCTAAACCGTAAGAGATGGACAAAAACTTACTACACAAAAAATGTAGAGCACGTTAAAACACACAATTTATGTTATATACATTTTTTTCGTGGAGTTCGTCGTTTTTGCTCCTTATTTTTCGTTTCTGCTATGAAAAACTTGTACATTTCTCATACAGGAATTTGTCAACTGCTGTCCATGCAAACAAAGGAACTTCAGTGACATAGTAACCAGCTTTTGATTATCACTTTAACCTATGGTACTCCCTTATTTCACCTCTACTTACAAGGAAGCAAGTAATATGGCTATTTCTGCTAATGTTTTACTGATTAGCATGAAGTTAATAGAAGTATAAGCTTTTTAAGAATAATTTGTTGCAGGGATATAGAGAAAGTCATGTGAATGGTACACATCAGATTTTTTCTACAGCATTGACTTCTGGAATTTTCTTTGGGTTGAAGTGTCATATATGACACGTATCAGCAGTTCAGATCTGTGAATACAGCACAACACTTCATACCAACCACGCTAAGACAAATGAACGTCGAACAGACGACTCACTTCATACCAACCACGCTAAGACAAATGAACGTCGAACAAACGACTTATAGACGACGTGTTCCTGGATTAATATGAAAAGAGGCAATAGATAACGTTATTCTGTACCAACAAAAACCCACGCACAGCCTTCAACCCTATTCTTAGACACCTCCGCTTCCTCCAAGAGTGGTGCGAGCGTTGACGGTTGTCCATCAACCTGGAGAAAACCACGCCATCCTCTTCACCAAGGGCCGCTTTCCCGCAAACTTCCCTTCATTCGCGTACCTCAGACGAAGGATTGAATGGGCAAGCACCATCACCTACTTGAGGGTGAAGCTTGATAAGGGCGTCACTTTCGGGGAGCACATCAGGGAACTGAGGTGTCGGGGCACTGGAGCTGCGGCCTCCTTGTACCCGATGCTGCCGGTTCCACTTAAGTTGCGCCTTTTGAGGGCTCTCATAGTCCCCTTGTTAATCTACTCTTGCGAGATCTGGGGCATGGCGGCAGACTAAAGTCTGCTGTTGCTTCAGCGGGTACAGAAAGATGCCCCTAGGATTTCATACGAGACTCCTGCACAAAGCCTCTGGTCTACCATACCTGGAGGACGAGATTAGGCGTCGGGCAACAAAATTCAACGAAAGTTAACATTACATCGGAGCGCCCTTGTTAGGTCTCTTGGGACTACAATCCCAGAAACCGACGCTTCAGGCGATACCGGCTTCCCCGCATGGCTTGCGGGCAACCCCGGTAACGAAAGAGCACCAGCAACAACTGCTACGGCTAAGCTCCTTACAATCCTTCAAGAGTTGCTTGGACTTCAAAATTTATATCCCCAAAATAAATATTTTGTAAAGTTATTACTCCAGCGGTGCACAAGGGCCGTTGCACCATGATTGGCAACCGTTAAGAAGCAAAACTTTCCTCCTGGCACTCCCCAACCTCATTCTCGCCCGCCATCCTGTAAACCCCACAATCCCGTCAGTACGTGTTAAGTTCTAGCAAGAATGGGAACACGCCTAACACACCGTCGGGCTGCCCTCAGTCTGACAACTGCTCGTGTCGTGTCATGTAAACCCCACATTCCCGTCAGTACGTGTTAAGTTCTAGCAAGAATGGGAACACGTCAAACACACCGTCGGGCTGCCCTCAGTCTGACAACTGCTCGTGTCGTGTCATGTAAACCCCATATTCCCGTCAGTACGTGTTAAGTTCTAGCAAGAATGGGAACACGTCAAACACACCGTCGGGCTGCCCTCAGTCTGACAACTGCTCGTGTCGTGTCATGTAAACCCCACATTCCCGTCAGTACGTGTTAAGTTCTAGCAAGAATGGGAACACGCCTAACACACAGTCAGGCTGCCCTCAGTCTGACAACTGCTCGCTGCGTTGGTCCCATTTTTCTTGCAGCTTTGTATTAATAATTATAGCTTCCTTTGTTTCCTTAACGTTTAGTCTAACAGGTTCACACTTTTCTGAAAAAGGTGACAGCTTTTGAGTCATATCTATGGCCAAAAAAAACAAAAAACAACAAGCTGAAGAGATATATTTTTACTTTCTCTATACGTATATATAAATAGTGTATAGAGAATATATGGTATTGCACTAAAAAATTCGGTACCAAGATTTCACCAGAAATATATATTGAAGCCTCTGAATCAAAAACAAAAAAAACAAAAAAATTTTAGAAAAATGTGTGTGTGTTTGTGTGTGTGTGTGTATGTCTTTGGGCAGCATAGCTCAAAAACGAAAAGACCGTTAAATACCAAAAGTTGATATATACGTTTAGTATCTTCCAAGGATGCGACACAAAGCATTTCAAGAAAATCCCCCACTCCTAACTACCCTTTACATAGAAAATAATTCGAAAGATATTCTGAAAAATGGCTCGAACGATTTTGATTAAAATCTCTCACGTTAAAGATATTTACATGAAAATTAAAATGTATATCTTGGATTTTCTGGGAATGGCTACCGAAGGTCTCTTTATTCTGGATGATTTTCATTGAATTTTGTATAACTGATAAATCCTAAGAGATAGACAAAACCTTACTATACAAAAATGTAGATCTATTAAAACACACAATTTATGTCATATACATTTTTTGTGGAGTTGGCCGTTTCCCAAATGATCCTTTGTTATAAAATACTTGAAACGTTTCTCATACGGGAACTTGTCGACTCCTGCCCACACAAAGATACGGATTTTCAGCGAGCTGACTTCTCACCCGGAGGTCCCGGGTTCGATTCCCGGCTGGGGCGGCAAATTTGTCTTTAACCGGAATTATTTCCTATCCCCCATAGAGTCTGGAAGTATGAATGTGAGAGTAAATGTGCGTGTGTTTAGTAATATAAAGTTTAACCTAATGTTCTGAACCTACAGTTTCACAAGTGAAAGCCCCCGATATGACCATTGATGTTAAAGGGGGCTATACAAATGAAAAAAAAAAAAAAAAAAAAAAAAAGAAACAAAAAAAAAACTGATTTCAATCCCCACATTTTAAAACATTTGACTGTTGCTTTAGTCTAGTGTTCTCATTTATTTCCCTTCTACTTATAAGGAACTACGCAATAATACCGTTTCTGCTAGTGTTCATCTCCATTAGCATGAACTGGATAGAAGAATAACTTTATTAACAATAATCTGTTATAGAGATGTAGAGAAAGTAATGTGAATGGAACACTTCAGATTTTTTTAAGTCTGTTACATATAAGTGATAGACGCTAGCGCCTTACATTCATCTCAAAGGATTTTTTTTCCCTCCCTGTTACACCTTAGTATGCCCTACTCAAGATTAGTTAAATACAAGAGACTATTGGAAATAATTTGGAGAACAAATAATAAGTACTTTGTCTTTATTTTTACTTTCTCTGCACGTACTATGTACATTGTGTATAGAGAAGTTATTGCATTCCACCCAAAAAATCGATACCGGAAATGCATGTTTTTGGGTCCCTTGTATCCAAAAAAAAATTTAAAAAGGTCCGAGTCTGTGAATACGATAACTCAAAAACGAAAAGTAGGCAAAATACAAACATCTGCATTCAAGTTTAGTACTCTCTGAGGATAGGGACACGAAGATCTTGCGAAAAATTCCATCCCAAACTACCCTTTACATGGAAAACATTTTGAAAATTTTGATTTTCTCAAAAATTGCTGTAACGATTTTGATTAAAAGACCCACATTTAAGATATTTATATGCAAATAAAATATATATCTTGAATTTAATAGCCTCTAAAGACCTCTTTATTCTGAATGAGTTTTGCGTAATTCGTAAACCGTAAGAGATAGACAAAAACTTACTATACAAAAAAATGTAGATTTCTTAAAATACACAATTTATGTCATATCCGGTTTTTTTCGTGGAATTAACCATTTCATAAATATTCCTTGTATAAAAAAGTGTAAATGGCATGTTATTTATGGACGCTCTTTAACTACTGTGGTTCTCAGCGTCCCATTCTAAACTGGGCGTGAAAGAGCGTTAGATGTTGCTCAGTGGTCTCTCTATCAGGCCTGAGGTTATTTTACGTGACGTAAATCTACGACACGGGACCAACGGCTTTAGTTCCCTTCTGAATGAAGCCAAGCTAAGGATTTTTACACCCGATCGGATTTTTATCGCCGGGTTTGAACCCGCGATATATGAAGTTGGCATGTTAACCGTCACACCACGGAAGACGACTTCCTTGTTATATGAAGTTGGCATGGTAACCGTCACACCACGGAGGGCGACTTCCTTGTTATATGTTTCACATTTAAAATACTTAAACTTTTCTCACACGGAAATTTGTAAATTCCTGGCCCTGCATAGAAACGGATTTCAATCACATGGCAACCAGCTTTTAAAAGATTTGACTATTGGCTGGAGTATAATCCGGGCTTGTGGGCCGTGGTCTGCTGGTCTCCTTCTTCTTCCCAGACGTTTCGTCAGCGACTGTCACTAGAGCACTTCGACCGCGCCGCTGCCACCGAAGATGTCTGCCGTAGTCGCAGACGAAACGTCTGGGAAGAAGGAGGAGCCCAATAGACCACGGCCCACAAGCCCGGATTATACTCCAGCCAGTGTTGACACCGGCCGTGAAAGCCTAAGAATTTCGGTGGATTTGACTATTCCTTTCGCTTAATGTATTCTACTTACAAAGAAGCAGGAATTAAGACAATTTATACTACTCTTTATCTCATTTATTATAAAGTAGATAGAAGAATATGATTTTTAGCTATAATTTGTTACAGCGATGTAGAGAAAGACATCAGATTTTTAAAAACAGTGATGGCTTTTGCTCGGGGGAAAAACTCCCTTAAGTAATTTTCTTTCTCGGAAAATATCTTGGTTGGATATGAAATGTTTTAAGTGTTCTTCTTCTTCCTTCCAAGGTTTAGGCCAATAGCCTGTTCCGGGGCTAGTTCCATATAAGTTGTGTATGTCACTATTAATCTTGTCCCCCAATGTCATACATAGCTAGCCTAGGTAATCTACATTCTCATAACATGTATTTTTCATTGCTTGTAGTGGTTACATATTTCGACAACTCCCAACTGTGTTCTTATATCCTGGTTTCTAACGTATCGCTGTATCTTTCGTCTACCTTGGAGTCGGTCTGAATAGCGCCAGTGAAATACTTTATAAACGAGAGTGTGTATACCTCTTTGAAGTTCTATGATGCGCCGGCTATGCTCATCCATGTTAGAACAATCAAATTTGACTCTCACTAAGCGGGGAAAAGAATGACTAGGGTATGTCACACTGGGTAGACTCACAAACAAGTACTTCACTTTAAATTCCTCTGAATTAATGCTTTTTATTCACCTTTGTTGTTAATCCTACGAGCGACTCCCGACACAGTAGTTCTTGAAGACGTAGAAATATATGCTAAAAACTAGTGCTATTTTCTTCTGCTTACCAAGTTCTCATTTTCTATGGTCATCGATAATTACCGCGTACTTCCATGTTACGCGACATATCAACTCATGCGATGACTGCAATGTTTCGCGTAATAATATCACATCTCGAGCACTAACACTGCCGCATCCACGTCTTTACAGCCTACAGCGTACCGCGTACAGCATAACAAGAAGCATAACAAGCCTAATTTCTTGTGAGCGGAGCGCTTATACGCCTAACATATCCAATCTTAAGGTTCATTCCTGATTGGTTGAAATGAAGCGTGAAAATAACGTTGTCACGTGATTAAATTTGGAAGTTCTTTGTATTAGACTCAAGTGACCGCTCTTTATAATGGAAAAGTCCCGAACTACTAACTTTTAGGGAAAAGATCTATGTCAATAAAACTCTCTGTTACTTAGCCCTCTAATGCGCTAAAACCTAGAACCAAAACCTGTTGAACCTGTGTAACATAATAATTAAACTAATAAAATACAAAGCGGGCTAATATACTGTTCCAAATTCTATCTCTTCCAATCTTCCCCACCAAATACCGGATAAAGTACATTGTGCTGCTTCTATCCGTCGTTTGTCTTGACTTCTCAACGTCCAGGTTTCAAGGCTGGCTTACATACTACGTTATACAGTTGCTGTTTTATTTCCGTTGTCATATTCCTTCCAAAATATTCCTTAAAACATCCATTCAGTTTATTATATTTTACTATATTCGTTTCCAAGAAGGAATGGAATAGTAATGGAGAGAATAATAAAATGTTGTTACACTGCGGACGAGAACCATATGTAGATTGCTGTAACAGATAGAAAACCATCTGATGTGTTCCTCTCACATGACTTTCTCTACACCTCTGCTACAAATTATTGTTAAAAAGTCTATGCCTCTATTTACTTCATGCTAAACAGAGGGCAAATTTATAGCTATAAAGATGTTGACAGGGAAGGAGGAAAAGAAGATAACGAAGCATAGTTGGGTTCTTGCAGAAAACAAGAGAAAAATGGGCAAGAAAAGTAAGGAGTGTGAAAGAAGAAGGCAGAGTGGCGGGGAGGGATAAGCGAGATAAGCAGGGAAGGGTTGACAAGAGCTACTTGGGAGGGTAATGACCTGGGTGCCATGCAAACCAAAGTAGCAAGAAGGCAATTAAAATTTGCAAATAGTTTAGGTTAGAATAAGAAAAATGTAAACGCCATATAAAAGAAGTTGTATAAACAAATATTCATTAATTCATTTATGTTCGTTACCAAAACTTCATTCATTCGTTCCGTACATATCTGACATCCCAATTAATTAAAAGTGGATATCTCTTCTATTATTTTGTTATCTATTGCTATTTTTACCCGTCTTTTATTACTTTCTCTACACGAAATAAAATGTAAATGGTGTGTTACTTATGGACGCCCTTTAACTGCTGTGGTTCTCAGTGTCCCATTCTAAATTGGGCGTGAAAGACCACTTAATTTTGCTCAGGCTTGAGGCTCTTTTACGTGCCGTAAATCCACGACACGGGACCTACTTCCCTTCCGAAGGAAGCCATGCTAAGGATTTTTACACCCGATAAAACCCATCGTCTTCCGTCGGATTTGAACCCGCGAAATGGGTATACGAAGTTAGCATGGAGGGCGACTCTCTACACGAACTGTGTACATAGTGTGTAGAGAATGTATTGTAATGCAGCCAAAAATTTGTCACCGAGATTTCACCAGAAATAAATACTTTGAGTCCCCTGAATCCAAAAAAAGCATTTTTTGAAAAATGTGTGTGTGTGGTGTGTGTGTGTGTGTGTGTGTGTGTGTGTGTGTGTGGGCAGCTTAGCTCAAAAACGAAAACTCCGTTAAAAATCAAACTTGGTATATAGGTTTGGTATCTTCCAAGGATGCATCAGGAAGATTTTTCAAAAAAAAAAAAACCCTCCGACAAACTAGTCCTTACATAGAACTTTTTTCGAATTTTCTTATTTGCTCAAAAATGGTTCTAACGATTTTGATTAAACTATCGTACATTAAAGATATTTGCCTGACAAATAAAATGTATGTCTTGAATTTTGTGGGAATAGCCTCTGAAGACTACTTTATTCTGGGCGAATTTTACGGAATTTTGAATAACTGCTACACCTTAAGAGATGGACTAAAACTCACACAAAAATGTAGAGCACGTTAAAACACACAATTTATGTTATATATATTTATTTCGTGGAGTAGATCGTTTTTGAGATATTCCTTGTTATTGATTTCAGCTTTGAAAAACATACTTTTCTCATACAGGAGTTTTTCAACGCGTGTCCATACAAACAAAGGAACTTCAGTCACATAGCAACCAGTTTTTGACTATATTTTAACCTATGATACTCCCTTATTTCGCTTCTACTTACAAGGAAGCAAGTAATAACACCATTTCTTCTAATTTGTTTTCGATTAGCATGAAGTAAATTGAAGCATACGCTTTTTAATATTTTTTTTTTTTTTTGCAGAGAAAGTCATGTGAATGGAACACATCAATTTTTTTTTTTTCATGTATTGCCATCAATCTAGTTTTCTGGGAAGATATTTTTATGCCATATTCCTTTATTATTTCATTCAGGCTATTCGCCGATCTTTGTAAATTATCTTCAGAAATTGCTAATATCTGATCATCCGCGAAAAATGTTTTTGTTAGCTTCTCTTTATTTAGGCCAATTTCTTTCGGGCCTTTCTTAAACCATTTTTCTAAAATTCTATTCTTATATATTAAGAATAGCAAAGGTGATAATCCACATCGGTATCTTAGTCCTTTATTTATTTGGAAGATATTTTTCCTGCGTAACTAATAGTTTTAATACATATTTTATTATTGTTATACAAAGATTTAATATCATTTATTAAGTTGTGTTCTATCTTGTAATCATAAAATATCTCCCATAGTTTTCCGCGATTCACCGGATCATATGCGTTCTCATAATCCAAAAACAATAAAGTTTTTAATGGTTTATTAAATTCGCTGTTCTTTTCCATTTTCTGGTTTAGTTAATATACGTCAATACACGATCTTCCTTTGCGAGAGCCACGCTGTTCTTCCCACAGTAATGCTTTTACGATTGGTTGTAGTTTTGTTTTCAAAATGCTGGTATACAATTTGTAGCGGAAGGGTAGGAGGGCTATAGGTACCTCTATAATTTTTGCACTTGTTTCTGTTCCCTACGTACTATGTACATAGCGTATACCCAAAAATTGGATACCGTGATTTCACCGGAAATATATATTTTAGAGTCCCCTTTAGCTAAAAAAAGAATTTTCGGAAAAAGGCCCGTGTGTGTGTGGGGCCTGTGTGTGTGCCTGTGAACACGATAATTCAAAAACGAAAAGTCGGTAAAATACCAAACTTGGTATTTAAGTTTAGTATCTTCCAGGGATGCGACACGAAGATTTTGAGAAAATTCCCCCCACCCTAACTACCCTTTACATGAACTTTTTTCGAAAATGTTGATTTTTTCAAAAATAGCTCTAATGATTTTGATTGAAATGTCGTATATTAAAGATATTTTACCTGACAAATAAAATGCATATTTCCAATTTTTTGAGAATAGCCTCTGAAGAGTACTTTATTCTGGATGAATTTTACGGAATTTTGAATAACTGCTAAACCGTAAGAGATGGACAAAAACTTACTACACGAAAAATGTAGAGCACGTTAAAACACACAAGTTATATTATATACATTTTTTTCGTGGAGTTCATCGTTTTTCAGACCTTGCTTGTTTTTGGTTTCTGCTTTGAAAACCTTTATAATACTTTATAAACTATATAATACTTTTCGCATAAAGGGATTTGTCAACTCCTGTCCATACAAAAAATAGGGACTTCAGTGACAGAGCAACCAGCATTTGACTATCACTTTAACCTATGGTGGTCCTTTATTTCACTTCTACTTACAAGGAAGCAAGTAATAAGAATATATCTGCTAATTTTTTTCTCTATTAGCATGAAGTAAATAGAAGCATAAACTTTTTAACAATAATTTGTAACAAAGATGTAGAAAAAGTCATGTGAATGCACACATCAGATTTTTTATAAAACAGTCTTATTTTTACTTTCTCCATACGCACTATGTACATAGTGTATAGAGAAAGTATTGCACTCCACCAAAAAATTCGATACCGAGATTTTACCGGAAATATATGTTTTAGGGTCCCCAATATCCAAAAAAAGCATTTTCACAAAAAGGTCCGTGTGTGTGTGTGTTCGTGTGTCTCTGAACACGATAACTCAAAAACGAAAAGTCAGTAAAATACCAAGCTTGGTATTTAAGTTTAGTATCTTCCAGGGATGCGACACGAAGATTTTGAGAAAAATCCCCCCGCCCCAAACTACCCTTTACATGGAACTTTTTTCGAAAATTTTGATTTTCTCAAAAATGGCTCAAACGATTTTGATTAAAATTTCGTGTATTAAACATATTTACCTGACAAATAAAATGTATATCTTGAATTTTCTGGGATTAGCCTCTGAAGAGTAGTTTATTCTGGATGAATTTTACTAAATTTTGAATATCTGCTAAACTGTAAGAGATGGACAGAAACTTACTACACAAAAAATGTAGAGCACATTAAAACACACAAGTTATGTTATATACATTTTTTTCGTGGAGTTCGTCGTTTTTGTGACATTCCTTATTTTTGGTTTCTGCTATGAAAAACGTATACTTTTCTCATACAGAAACTTGTCAACTCCTATCCATATAAACAAAGGAATTTCATTGACATAGCAACTAGCTTTTGACTATCACTTTAACCTACGGTTGTCCCTTATTTCGCTTCTACTTACAAGGAAGCGAGTAATTAGACTATTTCTGCTAATTTTTTCTGATTAGCATAAAGTAAATAGAAGTATAAGCTTTTTAAGAATTATTTGTTGCAGGGATATGGAGAAAGTCATGTAAATGGTACACATCAGATTTTTTATTAAATATTATAGTATAGTGTATTATGGATCTAGTATTTAGTCTTTCCCAAGAAATGTTTTAAGTAGTAGCAATAATTGCAGGACATAGCAGATTTCGGTAGTTTTAATAATGGAGACTCTTCGAGTTAAAATTCCATATCCGACTGGTCTCTTCGTGGTTTCTTTCAATCGCCAAGTAATCACCGGATTGACACACGAAGTAGGCGATATCGCATCACACTTTCTCTTTCCATCGCGCTTTAGGCCTTACTGTATTTCTCGTTCTAGTCTGCTTATTGTTGAATACGCTTTTTGGGAGTGTTCTATCCTCCATTCTTTTTATTGCATTATCACTACCCCAAAATGCCTACGAGATTCACACTGAAACAAACTAAATGACGCGAGATAATAGCTATGGAACTAAAGCCATCTATCAAATGTAAGACGCAATAACCACATTTAAGGCCCTCTGCCTGGGGTTGAACTGCCACATGCACAAACCTCAAGGAATACCAATTCCCAAAGCTCACCTTCCGAAAAGCCAATAGTAGAAACGCGTTATGCTACTGAGGTGACCTAACCGACCACCGAAAACTAAGGTATCCTGTAGTTTTCCTTATCAGCTGAACTTTGGTCCTTATTCATTACTTCATTTCCTTCTTTTCAGGAGCTATGGAATGTGGTCTTTACGGGGCGAAGCAAAAGATAATAGTATTCTAGTAAGCGTTTCGACTAATTGGAGGAAGAGAATAATAAGCTTTGGTTTTATGGGCGACGTTAGTCTAGGGTATCACTATGAACAATAGATAGCAGGCGACGTGAGGTTAGAAGGTTTCGGAGTATTCCGAGTTCGATTCCTATTGGACCAGCCAATATGACCTCCAGTTCTTTTTGTCGATTTTCCCAGGTTGATAGTCAGGCGATTGAAGATTGGATTACATAATGCCACGAATTTTTCCGGTCTACCTTATGTGTCATTTTAATTCATTGTCATGTATATGAGTCGAAGGATCTGGAAAGGAAGGGCGAAGCGTGTGGCGAAATTTCGTTGAGAAACTGTCTTTCCTAACGTTGGGTGCGTGAAGAACCTCCAGAATAACCTCTTCTTAGGGAGAGGTAGACCTATAGAGGGATCATTGCTGTCGTCAGGATGTAATATTTAGAGACATTTGGAAACTCCGTCTGCATCCCAGATCCCCTCCCCGGGACCCGGTCGCCCCCTTCGCTTCATTCCTTCCTCCCGAAGGTTTCCAGAAGCACAAAAGGTCTTCTGGTGCGCTTAAGTGTCTTCGCTCTCTAATTAGCCATAACCATCAACCATAGATGGTGTTGGGGACGTGATCTACTGTCAAATTCAACAAGTTCGAAGCAAACTCACGGAGCACTTGTTAACTCACGAGCAGTGGCTAAAGCTTGTGCTTTACACTGATGTAATTTGTCAACAAATGTTACATATTGTTGCTGCGTGGAAGGAATGCTTCCTCCACTACAAGTAAACATATGTACTTTCTTATACGAATGAGACAAGTTCATCAACGTGCTGCAATAACTTCAAGTGCTGGCGATTACCAATAGGCAACCCCTCCCAACAATTGGATGATGACTAGTGGGGAAAACGCTTTACTCGCATTGGTACTCACACTGCGCCGTTCTGTTAATATCAGTCAACCGAAGTACCGACGGCATTGTTCGTCTCAGCCATAGACTATTCCAATTCCAGTATTATTGTTCTGTGATTCATCCGAAACATTATTCCGTTTGCTTTTTTTTTTTTCTCGTTAAAGACCATAGGGGACCTGGAAATTCACGAGTCGCCCTGCTGTATATACGCCATCGTCGCGTTCTCCTCTACCTTCAGCTCCGCCATTGCATCAAAATCAATCTCGTTTTGACTCCTTAAATCCTTCCGCTGCTATGGTTACAGTCGAAGTTTAAACGAAAGTTGGCCATGCCGATATTAACTAAGCTTGGTGTTCCTTTCCACATGAGAACAGGAAACCCAGAATGTTTACTTCAAACTTGCGAATGTGTTTTACACCACGTGCAAAGAACTCATGGTGACGTAGATGGCGAAGGTCGGCCACTGCAGTGGCGTCTACTTTTGTGATGAAATTTCTCCTCTGCAACGACCTTCGGAAGGCAAGCACACACCTGATTACACTGCACCTCGATTCGAAAAACGCTGGTTTGCTTTGATGCCATTTGTGGTTATGGAATGGTGACATGTGGCTGAAGTGTCAGCGCCTGCGCACAACTGCAGAAAACCGCAACAAATATGTGTTGTTAAAAACGTTTAGTTTGCATGTTCAACAATATATTTGGTTGTTCCTGTTTCCTTGTTCGCATGAGATCCATGGGTTCATTGCAATGTCTCTTATCAATGAAAAAGAATCAGACTAAAAAATTCAACACTAAACCGGGATTTGAACCACAGGTCTTTCGGCTTCTATCCGGTTGCTCTAACCAACAGAATGCTGCACCACATAAAATTCCCCAACTTGCAATTTTTTTTCGGTAAATCACACGGAAATTTCAAATTACTTTGATACGGTATACCATAATGACCACTTGCAATGTAAGTATGTACTTCTAAGTCCTGGGCTTCACAGTTTAACCAATTATTAGGTCAATTGAGTTGCTCGGAAAAATGAGAGCAATTGGGGAATTTTATTTCGTGCCACCATGCTGTTATGGTTCCTCAGTTGGCAGGGCAATAGGGCGGAAATCGGGACATCGGCAGTTCAAATCCTGGCTATAGCTTTGAATTTTTCAACTTTGATTCTACCTTTTCGATCCTACCCTACAAACGGCTTCTGTGAAAGAACAAGTAATTCCCTTTATCATTATTATTATTTCGCTTAAATTATTTATTTATACCCCTATTAGTACCGAAAAAAAGTACTTTAGTTGAGTTTCGAAGGTTGTTGATTTATTGCGGCAAATTAAGTCAATGCATATTAAAGAATATCTAGAAACGTTTTTCTTTTGAGATTGTCTAAAAATTGAAGCAACATTAGTCTAGACCCGATGTAGATCATTTATATTTATATATATATATATATATATATATATATATATATAAATGAATGAATCGCTGATGTGTTTGTATACGTATCACTTCCGAACGACTGCATCAAATTGAACAATTCTTTTTTTGTGGTGTTCGTTACTGTCACGATAAGGTTTGTGGAAAAGAAAATGTTTAAAAATAGTACGGGAAAGCATTTAAAATCTCATAATATGAATAAAAACCGTGCCAAGCGAATGCATTTTGGTTAATAGCCACCAGATGGCAGTGGTACCACGGTTATTTGTTGCTAAATTGTAGAAGTACTGCTATATTTTCCCTCTCCATTCAATGTTAAGGTAACGTACTAGTCTATTGACACTATGACGCAATACAGTAATGAAATTCAAATATATTTTTATATATTAACTGCCTTTTCCTTGCTCCTATTGTTTAAAATAAAGTAACAAAGAAGCTTTCCTCGCGACTAATACCTATAGTAAGTACATATTTATTTGCCGTTAGATGGCAATAGCAGAATTTTTCATCCCCATCCAATGTAAAGGTAACGCAACCGTTTATCGAGATGACACAACGCAACCGTGAAATTCAAATATATTTTTATGTTATAACGGTCCTTTCCTTAATCCTATCGTTTAAAATAAAGAAGCTTTCCTGGCAACGAACACCTAAAATACGTACTTATTATTTGCCACCAGATGGCCGTAGTACCTACCGCTCTATTTTTCTTCCCCATTCAATGCTAAGGGAATGCACCCGGTTATGGAGACAATGACCAAGATAACTGTGAAAATCAAAATATTTCTTATGTATTAACTATCGTCCCCTTAGTCACATCGTTAAAAAAAGAAATAAGTATATTTTTGTTGTAATTCTTTAAAAGTAATAAGTTATAAACTATGCACATAATAACCATTAACCCTTCTTGGAATCTGAAAATGGCGGCGAAATGACGGAATCCGTTTTAGGTTTAACTTCCTATTGCAGATGTTGGTTATTTGACGTTATGTGGTACATGAGCTAGCTAAAGAGCATGAAGATACCCGCGTCACCATCACACTGCAATTGCAGTGCTTTTAATACATTTTATCAAGTAATATTTTGGGTTAAATGGAGAAATTTAATAAACAAATGCTATCATCAAATAAAAGCTTATCAATTGCCCAACCAGATCTACTTGCTCTTTAGTTATGTCATTTTTAGCCTTAGAAATGACTGTTTTGACATAGAAGAACATAAATAAAGAGGTGGAAAACATTAGGAGTAAAGGAAAGAAAGAGATTCGGAAGAAGCATGAATGTTACTTTGTGACTTTCTCTTTAATACAATTCATTACCTATGCCAGCGTATACCCGCCACACTGTCACTATTGTTATTATGCCAACGACATTATTGATTGCCCGCGCTGCTAACTGAATGTCCTCCTTTGCACAATACCTTATGGGTGCTCTGACTTCGTCTTTTTCGCAATACCAACTATATATGCTACATTGCGCAGATCATTGCGCTTCATTGCGCTTTTCAGATGCAAATGCATTATTAGAAATTGGCAATAGCCAAATTCCTGTTGGCACTACTACTGGCGTCATTTCGTTTCCATCAAATGTTTGTCACTTCAGAACGTCAAAGGAAGAATTAATATCGAAAGTGTTTCCAAATATTGGTGCAAATTACAAAAACTATGCTAGGTTGAGCGAACGAGGCATTTGAGCAGCAACTAATAAGAATGTAGATGATTTGAATGTAAACATTCCGGGTAAAATTGATGGACAAATGCATTCATTTAAGTCGATCAATTCCATTACCAATCTAATTGAAGTCAATTATCTAACTGAATTCCTAAATTCATTGGATTTGCCAGGATTCCCGCCACACAATTTACAGCTCAAGGTTGACTCCGTGATAATTATGCTACCAATATCAATTAGCCGAAATTATGCAATAGAACAAAACTCACTGTTAAAAAATTATGAACAATTTTATTGAAGTTGCTATAACATAGGAAAGCTCAAAGGCGAGGATATACTTATTCCAAGAATACCTACCACTAATGCCAACTGATTTTCCTTTTGAATTTAAGCGCGCCTTTCATTCGCAATGACAATACAACCCAAGGTCAAAGGCATTACAATAAAGTGTTGTCAAATTATTTAATTGTAAATTTATTTCATTACATGGTCGTACTGTAAACGGAAGGTTTTTTTTTCGTTAGGTACACCACCCGCGCGAAGCCGGAGCGGGCAGCTATTTTATAATATGGTATTTCTATTATTTACGCCAATGTACAAAATTGAGGGACAGTATTAGACGTCGAGCTTATCTGCCAATCATATAGATGCCTTATTATTATCGTAAGTAATACCAAGAGTGTTTTAATGTTGTCGATAATTCACGACCGAAGAGAAGCGACACAATGCCAGATGAAAACATGAGTTGCATTTGATAAGACAATTCAGCGAGATAGACTATTAATAATGTATTATATGTAGGAAGGGATATTTTATCACGTTATCATTGTAATACATTACTTCTCAGACGGTAGATGACACATTCAAACATATTATTTACCGATACCCCCCTCCCTTACTTCATTGCCTCCTGAATGTAGGAGATTAAACAAACGAACTTCAGGTGCGACAAGATTTCAAAGAAATGAGCATCAGCTGCGATAAGATGTTTCGACAGCATCGCTCCAGTTAGATGACAGAGATTGGTTGAAATAGTCTAATCTCGGCCATTTTAATAGTTGAGCTAAATTGCCCGCGCAATTTATCGTCTGCTTGTGAAGAAATTTCCTTCGTTCTTAGGGTATTTAGTTCTTATAAAGGTAATATTCCTCTCGTTTATATATTGAAAATTACGCAGGGTAATGACGTTTACTTTCTCTACACGTACTATGTACGTAGTGTATAGAGAAGGTATTGTAATGCACCCAAAATTCGATACCGAGATTTCACCGGAAATACATGTTTTGAGACCCCTTGAATCCAAAAAAACTCATTTTTAGAAAATCCTCCGTGTGTGTGTGTCTGTGTGTATGTCTGACAGTGTGTGTGAGTGAGTGTGTGTGTGTGTGTGTGTGTGGGCAGCATTGCTCAAAAACGAAAAAGTCCGTTAAAACCCAAACTTGGTATTTAGATTTGGTTTCTTCCAGGGATGCGACACGAAGATTTTGAGAAAAATCCCCGTATCCCATACTACCCTTTACATGGAACTTTTTTTTCGAAAATTTTGATTTTCTCAAAAATGGCTCTAACGATTTTGATCAAAATATCATATTTTAAAGATATTTACCTGACAAATAAAATGTATATCTTGAATTTTCTGGGAATAGCCTCAGAAAACTACTTTATTCTGGATGAATTATACGGAATTTTAGATAACTGCTAAACCGTAAGAGATGGAGAAAAACTTACCACACAAAATATGTAGAACACTTTAAAACACACAATTTATGTTATATGCATTTTTAACGTGGAGTATCGTTTTTGAGATATTCCTTGTTTTTGGTTTCAGCTTTAAAAAACTTACACTTTTCTCACACAGGACTTTGTGAACTCCTGTCCATACAAACAAAGGAACTTCAATCACATAGCAACCAGCTTTTGACTATCACTTTAACCTATGGTACTCCCTTATTTCACTTCTACTTAAAGGAATCAAGTAATACGACTATTTCTGCTAATTTTTTTCAGGATTAGCATGAAGTAAATAGAAGCATAAGTTCTTAACATTAATTTATTGCAGAGATATAGAGAAAGTCATGTAAATGGAACACATATTTTTACTTTCTCTATACTCACTATGTACATAGTGGATAGAGAATGTATTGCACTCCACCAAAAAATTCGATACTGAGATTTCACCGGAAAGATATGTTTTAGGGTCCCCTGTATCCAAAAAAGTATTTTCAGAAAAAGGTCCGTGGGTGTATGTGTGTGGTGTCTGTGAACACGATAGCTCAAAAACGAAAAGTTGGTAAAATACCAAATTTTTTATTTAAGATTAATATCTTCCAGGGATGCGACACGAAGCTTTTGAGAAAAATCCCTCCCCACCCCAAACTACCCTTCACAAGGAACTTTTTTCGAAAATTGCGATTTTCTAAAAAATAGCTCTAATGATTTTGATTAAAATATCGTATATTAAAGATATTTACCAGAGAAATAAAATGTATAGCTTCAATTTTCTGGGAATAGCCTCTGAAGACTGCTTTATTCTGGGTCAATTTTACATAATTTTGCATAACTGCTAAACCGTAAGAGATGGACAAAAACTTACCACACAACAAATGTAGAGCACCTTAAAACACACAATTTATGTTATATACATTTTTTTCGTGGAGTTGATTGTTTTTGTGATATTCCTTGTTTTTGGTTTTAGCTATAAAATCTTATACTTTTCTCATACCGGACTTTGTGAACTCGTGTCAATACAAAGAAAGGAACTTCAGTCGCAGAGCAACCAGCTTTTGACTATCACTTTAACCTATGGTACTCCCTTATTTCGCTTCTACTTAAAGGAAGCAAGTAATACGGTTATTTCTGCTAATTTTTTCTCGATTAGCATGAAGTAAATAGAAACATAAGTTTTTAACAATAATTTGTTGCAGAGATGTAGAGAAAGACATGTGGATGGAAGACATATTTTTTTATTAATGGAACCAATAATATAAAGTCATTAGCTTGTGTAATATTCAATATATTATATAATACTGGTTCCAATAATAAAAAAACCTACAATCAGAATGGCATACCGGCATGTTGTCACAGTAGCGCAATGGTTAGAGCAACCGCACGGAGAACCGTGTTCAAAACCCGGCTGGCATTGAATTTTTCAACTGGTTCCAATAATATTAAGTTCTTGTTTAGTTTTTATATTCCCTTTATTTTATAATTTTAGTTTTTATCATGATAGGTACTGAACATAGCCTATTTTTCTGGCAGCAACATATTCAGAACTGAAACAAAACTGTTCTTAAACACTATTGTGTTTACTGCGATGTAATTTTCATATATTGTCGAGTGAATCGCGCTCTAGGCTTATAATTATAATTTATATTTAAACAAATCTGATGTGTTCAATTCATATGACTTTTCTACATCTCTACAATAAATTATTGTTAAAAAAAGTTATTCTTCTATTTCCTTAATGCTAATCAAGAACAAAATAAGGGAATGGTTTTATTACTTGCTTCTTTGTAAGTAGAAGCGAAATAAGGGAGTACCATAGGTTAAAGTGATAGTCAAAAGCTGGTTGCTATGTGACTGAAGTTCCTTTGTGTGTATGGACAGGAGTTGACAAATTCCCGTATAAAGTATAATCATTTTTAAGCTGAAACTAATAACAAGGAATACCTCAAAAACGTCCAACACCACGAAAAATTGTGTGTTTTAACGAGCTCTATATTTGTTGTGTAGTAAGAAGTTTTTGCCTATCTTTGTCTACCAGTTATGCAAAATTCCTTTTTTTTTATTATTGCATATACAGCCCCCCTTTAACAACAAAGGTCATATCGGGGGCTTTGCATTAGAAACAAATCGTCTTAGGATCTTTACGTTTGGTTTAAATTTCCCTCAAACACGCACACATTTATTCTCACGTGCATACTTCCAGACTCTTGGGGGATAGGGAATCTCGTTGACTGCTCGACCACGGAGGCAGTCTCTCAGAGGCTGTTTTTCGTGCCGTAAAACTAAGATGAAGGAAGCCATTCTAAGAATGTTTACCCCCGAAAACAAGCCATTACCTTCCCGGGTTTGAATCCGCGACCTTGGAACCAGAGACTAGCACAGCGGTGCCCAACCTACAGCAGTAGAGGGGAGGGCAGTATTATCTCCACCCATTTGTTTGGTAGCGGCAGGCTTTCTA
Source organism: Hymenopus coronatus (assembly GCA_030762935.1). Lineage (NCBI taxonomy): Eukaryota > Metazoa > Arthropoda > Insecta > Mantodea > Hymenopodidae > Hymenopus > Hymenopus coronatus. Next base: position 54,180,532 of record CM060880.1, read on the forward strand.
TCAGTAACGTTAATGTTACGAGGGTCATCCAAAAAGTGACAGTCGATTTGGCATAAATAAACAATAAACGAAAGATATGAACAAAAAACTTTATTTACAAAATTACAGTACGTTACTCTATTTCTCAACGTAATTCTTATTGCCATCAAGGTATTTATGGTCACGTGAAACCGGTTTTTCAATGCAGATGTTACACTCTTCTTCCGCTAAAGATATGAATCCAGATGTCACTGTCACTTTGAGGTCTTCATAGGTTGGGAACTCTTTTCCATCCAAAAAGTCATGTACAGTGTCCAAAGTGAAACACCGTATTTTCTTATTTCTTGTATCAATATTTGCTTTCAACTCCTCCTTAACGATTGATGAACCTTGCTTATTGGTAAATTATGCACCATTTTCTCACTGAGGATTCCTTCATTGCATTATCACCATACACCTGTGTTATATGCCTATAAAATTCGATTGTCCGAACATGTTGTGCATTCAAAAGTTCTTTGGCGGTAGTAAAGTATAACATCAGTATTGAAAAACTGGTACCATGTGACAATAAATATCTCGACAAAATGGTGATTATGTTGAGAAATAGAATAAGGTACTGTAATTTTATAAATAAAGTTTTGTGATTCAATCTTTCGTTATCATTTAATTATGTCAAATCGTCTGTCACTTTCTGGACGGCCCCCGTATATGGGATGGTACAAATACTAAAAATCTGACGTGTTACACTCACATGACTTTCTCTAGCTGTTCTACAAACTTCATACATAAGGTTCTTCTTCTTTCTGCACCTAGCTAATCGTGTTACTCATTAGCACAATGTTCTTATTATTTAGTTCCGTATAAGTAGGAAGAAAATAAGGGAATACACTAGGTTATACCAATAGTCAAATGTTTTAAAAGCTGTCGTTATGCGACTGTCATTACAAATCGCTTCTTTCTTGGCCAGGAGTAGAACAAAAGAAAAACGGACACTCCCGTCTGAGAAAAGTATATATACTTCACAACTGAAACTAATAACAATGAATACCTCGAAAACGGTAACCTCCACGAGAAAAATGGATATGACATAAGTTGTGTATTTTAACAAGACCTAAATGTCTTGTACAGTAAGTTTTTGTCAATCTCTTATGGTTTACTAGCTATGCCAAATTAAGCAAAATTCTTCCAGAATAAACAGGTCTTCAGAAGCTATCCCCAGAAATTTCAAGATATGCATTTTATTTGTTAGGTAAATATCTTTAATATATGATATTTTAATCAAAATCGTTACAGCCATTTTTTAAGAAAATCAAAATTTTCGTAAAAAGTTCCATGTAAAGGGTAGTTTGGGGTGGGGGATTCTTTCTAAAAATGTTCGTGTCACATCCCTGGAACATACTAAACTTAAATACCAAGTTTGGTATTTTAGCTACTTTTCATTTTTGAGTTATCGTGTTTACAGACACACGGACACACACACACACACGGACCTTTTTCTGGAAATGCTTTTTTTGGATACAGGGGGTCCTAAAACATGTATTTCCAGTGAAATCTCGGTATCGAATTTTTGGGTGGAATACAATACTTCTCTATACCTATGTACATTGTACATATGGGGCTAGAGAAAGTAAAAAACGTTCTTGAACACAGTTCTTGTAAGTGACTTGGTTGGCGCTGTTTGCTTGTAACCAGTTCACCAATATTTGCCGACAGGGACTTACAATAGAGTTTTAAAAGGCAGACCAAATGATCCTACCCATTTTATTTTATTCATTTATGCATTTTATTTCATTCATTTTCGAGAACATCTGTTCACAAATATATGTAGAACATGCTTTGCAACACACTTTCGTAATTTGGGAAGTTTTGCATAGGAACAGATTTAAATAAATTCCATTATTTTCCGAGAATATTTAATGGGTGTTGAATTTTACAAAGCAACTAGTTTTATTTGAAGATCATGAGTAACGTCTTTGCAGGCAAAAATAATTCAAATTCAAGTACTGTGACTGATTGTATACCTGATAAAAAATGTTTGCCATAATCAGTATGATGGTATTTTTCATGGTGTCGCTTAAAATTATATCGGGAACCCCAACATAAGTAATGATTACAAATAAGATATCTCATCGTACTATCTCCTCTTTGACAAAAAATATTCTTCCTCGCATTCTTTCTGGAATATGATATGTTTGGTTCGCTTGAGATCTGGCATCGTGTCGAGAGTCGAACCACTGAATGATTGAAGGGTAAATGCTTGCTACCTGGCCATGCACAAAACGAAGGAGGCGGGGTAACACGGCTAGGTGACGTCATTAGCTCATAAGACCAGAGGTTGGGCACCCTATGTCACTCTTTGACTGGACGATTTTTATTCAGGAAGGTCGTTGCACGCAGACAGGTGTGTGCTTTTCTCTCTTCTTTTCTTTTCTTCCACCCGCCCTACATTTAGCCTCACCTACGTAACGTGTGTTATATATAATTAGTTATGTTTTTATAATCACTGCTCAGCTAACTCACGTTAAAGGAATTCAGTTCACCAATACGGTAAGAGCATCCTGCTTAACTTTCCTTGATGCTGACGAGTATGTTTCGAAACAGGATCTTTGATAAATTACCTTTTCGTGGTGTCTCAAAAGAGCGGGATAGCTCAAGACAGTTTTTGAGGCTCACATACGGGAGGTCCCCAGTTCGATTCCCTTTTAATTAGTTACACTTTTCTCAGACTGGTAAAGGAATCGATTATATACTACCATTTCGATTCGCATTTCCGATTCCCATAAGCTGGTGGTGGTGATTCCTGGCCCCCCTGAGTTGATGTCTCGCGCTGGGGCCTGGATTAGTGTCATTCTAGAATCATTAATCACTAGAATGCTAGCTACCGCACTTGTCCACATCTATAATCCTTGTATTCTTAGAACCTAACATATTATCACTGCCATTAACTATCTCGCAATATGAGGAAACCAAAGCACACCAAACATATCAGGTATCCAACATCGCCTTATTTCGCGCGTGCAGAAAACCGTTCATGCGTTAAGACTTGCAGAACTCAACGCGGCAAATCCAAGTAAATTCCAGTCAGTGGCTTCACGCCAAATATGCCAGCCGCGTTCGCTAAGATGTCTCGCTTTGGTACTTTGTGGCGCAGGGGATCGTGGGTTCGAGTCCTGCCTTGGGCATGAGTGTTTGTGTGTTTGTGAAGTGTGTATATGTGTGTGTATTGGAACAGCAAAACAGTAATCAAAATAGAAAACACAATACATATTAGTAAATGAGAAAATGGGGTATACAGCGCCGGAAAAAAATTATATAAAATGGGACGCTTAGAACCACAGTAGTTAAAGACCAGCCATAAATATAATTCCATATTTATTTCCAGTCAGTGGCGGTGTAAGCGTGAGTGACCTTCATTCTACTCCTCTTGCATATCAGAGTAAACGGTGAAGGAATTGCGCTCATTCAAGGTAGTTCCCAGGCTTAAACTAGAATCCATGATGATATACTTAAAAGAAAATGTAAACAGACGGAAATGGTTGTTATGTTTTCCACTTAAGTTACAGAGCCTTTATTACTTTCTCTACACGTACCATGTACATAGTGTATAGAGAAGGTATTATAATTCACCCAAAAAGTCGATACCGATATTTCAACGAAAATACATGTTTTGGGTCCCCCTGAATAAAAAAAAGCATTTCTGGGAAAAGGTTTGTGTGTGTGTGTGTGTGTGTGTGTGTGTGGACAGCATAGCTCAAAGACGAAAATACTGTTAAATACCAAACTTAGTATTTAAGTTTGGTATCTTGCAAGGACACCACACTCTCGTGACTTTCTCTAGCTGCTCTACAAACAAACTTCTTACAAAATATTATGCTTCTTTCTATACAATGCTAGTCGAGATAAACATTAGCAGAATCTTCTTATTACTTAGTTCCTTATAAGTAGAAGGTAACTAAAGAAATGCTTTATGCTAAAACGATAGTCAAATATTTTAAAAGTTGACGTTATGCGATTGTCATACCAAATCACTTCTTTACTTGGCCAGGAGTAGAACGAAAGAAAATCGGACACTTATTGTCTGAGAATAGTATAAGTACTTTACAGTTGAAACCAATTACAAGGAATATCTTGGAAACAGTTATCTCCACAGCAAAAGCGTAAACGACACAAATTGTGTGTTTTGACGAGATCTACATTTTTGTCTACTCTTACGTTTAGCAGTTAAGCAAAACTCGCCCGTCTGGGTAGTGTGATGGTAGCGTGTCTGCCTCACATTCAAAAGGTCGTGAGTTCGAATCTCGTTAAGGGTGAGTTATCCGGATAAGGTTTTCTTCGGGGTTTTCCCTTATCCTGAGAAGACGAATTTCGGGTAACTTTAAGCTCCATAGACCCCGAGAACATTTGAGCACCATTTCACCAATTTCATTCATCGGCCGATATGACCAAACAGGTTAAAGGACGTTAAACAACAAGTAAAATTCGGCAAAATTTACGCAGAATAAAGAGGTCTTCAGAGTCTATTCCCAGAAAATACGAAATTTTAATCATTAGAGCCATTTTTGAGAAAATCACAATTTTCGGAAAATTTTCCATGTAAAGGGTAGTTTGAAGTGGGGGGATTTTCTTGAAAACCTTCGTGTCGCATCCTTGTAAGATACTAAACCTAAATACCAAGTTTGGTATTTAACGGTCTTTTCTTTTGAGCTATGCTGTCCACAGACACACACAAACAGACGGACAGACCCACACCACGTACCTTTTTCTAAAAATGTTTTTTTCGGACTCAACGGAACCCAAAACATATGTTTCCGGTGAAATCACGACATCGAATTTTAGGGTGGAATACAATACCTTCTCTATCCACTATGTGTGTTGTACATCCGGGCTAGAGAAGGTAAGGGCGGAAGAAACCTTGTTTTCTATATTTGGTAGGAGAAAGCTTATTTTACGTATAATTTGCAGAAGGGAGGACAATTTATCTTATATATATATATGTTATTTGCGGATCTTTTAATGCTACCTCCAGTTAGAATTAATGAAATTGGAAATTTCAGCATATAGTACCGAATTACCACCATTTGAAGTGCAAATATCTCTGTTTAAATTTAGATCCCAACACGATGGAAGGATATTAATAAAGGGACCGCACTCCGCTCTTATCTAATTGCATTCTTACCGCCATTCCAATACGGTCGCCATGGAAACCCAGGCTTATTCTTTCAAACTCGGCAGCGGCAATACTGTGTATAGAACGTTTTCTTTCCAGTGGCACAGAGACCGAATAAAATAAATAATTCACAAGCCTGTGCCGTAGGAACATTGTAGCGCGCTCCTTCCTTGTCATCTCCCAGTCTGCAAGACTAGTGTATCTATTCTTACTGTAGCATTACGAAGCCCACTTATTACTTTCTCTATATGTACTATGTACATAGTGTATAGAGAAGGTATTGCACTCCACCAAAAATTCCGATACCGAGATTTCACCGGAAATATATGTTTTAGGGTCCCCTGTATCAAAAAAAAAGTATTTTCAGAGAAAGGTCCGTGTGTGTGTTAGTGTGTCCGTGTGTCTGTGAACACGATAACTCAAAAACGAAAAGTCGGTAAAATACCAAACTTGGTATTTAAGTTTGGTATATTCCAGGGATGCGACACGAAGATTTTGAGAAAAATCCCCCACCCCAAACTACCCTTTACCTGGAACTTTTTTCTAAATTTTTATTTTCTCAAAAATGGCTCTAACGATTTTGATTAAAATTTCGTATATTAAATATATTTACAGGAAAAATAATATGTATGTCTTGAAATTTCTGGGAATAGCCTGTGAAGACTACTTTGTTCTGGAGGAATTTTGCATAACTGCTAAACCGTAAGAAATGAACAAAAACTTACCACACAAAAAATGTAGAGCACATTTAAACACACAATTTATGTTATAAAACTTTTTTTCGAGGGATTGATCGTTTTTGAGATATTCCTTGTTTTTGGTTTCAACTTTGAAAAACTTGTACTTTGTCAACTCCTGTCCATACAAACAAAGGAACTTCAGTCACATAGTAGCCACGCCGTGGCCGAGTGGTTAGACCACTTACCTCTCACCTAGACGACCGGGGTTCCATCCCAAGCGACCGCATGTGAGATTTGTGGTGGACAAAGCGGCGCTGGGGCGGGTTTTCTCCGGGTACTCCGGTTTCCCCCGCTAACGCATTCCAGCGGTGCTCCATCATCATTCATGTATAATCAGTGTCACCGCCTGCGGTGCCATAAGTAGTTAAAGGGGGCGTTAACCACTACCAAAAAAAAAAAAAAAAAGAAAGTCACATAGCTATGATACTCCCTTATTTCGCTTCTACTTACAAGGAAGCAAGTAATAAGACCCATTTTCTTATTTTGTTTTCGATTAGCATTAAGTAAATAGAAGAATAAGCTTATTAACAATAATTTGTTACACAGAAGTAGAGAAAGACATGTGAATGCAACACATCAGATTTTACTTTATGTTGTTTTCCATGCGCTTTCACCACAGACATGGATGGGAAGTCCCCCTCCCCCTTCTGTTTAAATAGTGTTTAAAAGCTATAGATAGTGATTTACCATAAAATCTAATGATAATAGGAAAGGAAATTTCGGATCAAAGATTAGTACATTGGCATTTGTAGTTATGAGAACGACGTAAAGCTTGATGAAACAACTCAACCGGTAGGAAATTAACTCAACTTAGGCGATCCCTTACAGGTCCGCCATCAATACTAGTGTACACCCGGAGGTCCCGGGTTCGATTCCCGGCTGGGGCGGGGAAGTATTCTTTAACCAGAATTATTGCCGACCCCCCACAGAGTCTGGAAGTATGTACGTAAGAGCGAATGTGTGTGTGTGTGTGTGTGTGTGTGTGTTTGAGGAAAATAAACTATTTAAACCCAAAGTAAAAAAAAATCTGATGTGTTACACTCACATGACTTTTTCTAGTTGCTCTATAAACAAACTTCTTACAAAAGATTATTCTGCTTTCTACACCATACTAATCGAGATAAACATTAGCAGAATGTTCTAATTACTTAGTTCCTTATAAGCAGAAGGGAGATAAGGGAATGCGCTATGTTAAAGTGATAATGAAATGTTTTAAACTATTGTTATGCGATTGTCAATTCAAGTCGCTCTTAGCTTCGCCAGAAGTAGAACAAAAGAAAAACGAACACTTTCTGTCTGAGAAAAGTATAAGGAATATCTCGGAAACGGTTACCTCCACAACAAAAACATAAAGGACATAAATCGGTGTTTTGAGATCTACCTTTTTTGTGCAGTATTTTTTTTTTCTACCTCTTACGGTTTAGCAGTTAGGCAAAATTCCGCAAAATTCATCCAAAATAAAGAGGTTTTCAGAGGCTATTCCCAAAAAATTCAAGATTTATATTTTATTTGGAATGTAAATATCTTTAATAAACGGGATTTTTTAATCAAAATCATTAGAGCCATTTTTGAGAAAATCAAAATTTTCGAAAATGTTTCCATAGGGAGCTTTTCTTGAAAATCTTCGTATCGCATCCTTGGAAGATACTAAACCTAAATACCAAGTTTGGCGTTTAACAGTCTTTTCATTTTCAGCTATGCAGTCCACAGACACAAACTCGCCCTCCATGGTGTAATGGTTACCATGCTAACTTCATATACCCAAGGTCGCGGGTTCAAATCCGGCGGAGGACGATGGATTTTTTTCAGGTGTAAAAATGCTTAGAGTGGCTTCCTTCGGAAGGGAAGTATAGCCGTTGTTCCCTAGTCGTAGAAGAACCTCAAGCCTGATAAGAGAGGCCTCTGAGCAAAATTAACCGGTCTTTCACGCCCAATTTAGAATGCGATGCTGAGAACAACAGTAGTTAAAGAACATTCAAAATAACACACCATTTATATACACACATGTGTATTTTCCTAAAAATGCTTTTTTCGGACTCAGGGGACCCCAAGGCATATCTTTCCGGTGAAATTTCGACATCGAATTTTTGAGTGGAATACATTACCTTCTTTGTCCACTATGTACATTGTACATGCGGGCTAGAGAAAGTAAAAAGTACCTACAGACAACGAATTGTTTGTAATGCAAACCGACATTACCTTAGATGGCTATATAAATGCAAAAACAAACAAAAAACAAAAAAAAAAAAAACAGAAAAAAACACACACTTGTTAACACGTGCAACTGATTATGGCATTAATGTTGCTCTAAGGAAAAATGTCGTAATCAAAAAGAGATAAAATTTATGACATATGCACTTTGTTGCAGCAGGTGGTAAACGGCGACCTCTACGTCCATCTTCAATTAAAAACAAAACGGAAAGAAAGGAACTGATGCTTTTTTGTCCCAAAAATAGTTCATTATCACACTCAAAGTAAGTTTTAAGATATTCTGCGAAGTGTTTTCCAAATCACGCTTCATTTGAAGCAATTATAGGTGTTTTAAACAGAAATGGAAACGGCAGATATTTAAAACTTGTGCCAGCTTCTGGTAGCTGTGGATACAGCACTTTCTATTCGTGTTTGGATGTGGAAACCAAGGTGTTTGACCCCTTTTGACCGAAAGTATAGTTCGCCTAACGTATTTTTGTGAAAGTGTAAAATACTGCTACTTTTCTCGATCATTAGTACTGAAATGATCGCATCCATGCACGCAACTCTGTGCGTGAGTCATATGTCACTTGTTATCTTACGATACGGTCCTTATCTTATGTTTCCATCACGCTTCTTGTACCTCTCACCAGAAGACAGCTAGGTACATCGAGGTAAAGCAATTTTATCAGTACTAATATTTCTTTCAAATATTTACATTTACAGTATCTTCAAGAAAGGGAAATTAAAAACATCATCAGGAATACTATTATTACATTACATACTGAAATCGAGCGAGATGGCGCCGCGGCAAAGTGAGCGACTTGGATCGACGGTCCCGGGTTCAAACTCCCGGATCACCAACATGAACGAAAGCTTTTTTCCCGGTCTCTCCACGGCCGCTAGGCGAATGCTGGGTTGATAATTAGATCCACGAATTTTCTTATTATCCCTTTCATCGCTGTATTATTTTAATTTCCTCCTTCATTCACGCATTGGCCTGATCACGATAGGTGCTGACCTATGACATTGCCTTGAAGCACTTTAGGGTTTAAGTCACAAAGGGAGGAGGGTAATCCGATGAAGTAGAAGAAAAAGAAAAAAAAAATGTTATGTATTCCATTGACATGACTTTCTCTACATCTCTGCAACAAATTATTGTTAAAAAGCTTATGCTTCTATTTACTTCACGCTAATTGAGAAAAATGAGCAGAAATAGTCTTATTACTTGCTTCCTTGTAAATAGAAGCGAAATAAAGGAGTACCATAGGTTAAAGTGACAGTCTAAAGCTGGTTGCTATGCGACTGAAGTTCCTTTGTTTCTATGGACAGGAGTTGACAAATTTTTGTATCAGAAAAGTGTAAGTTTTTTTAAAGCTGAATATAATAACAAGGAATACCTCAAAAACGACCAACCCCATGAAAAACATGTATATGGATTAAATTGTGTGTTTTATCGTGATCTACATTTTTTGTGTAGTAAGTTTATGTCTATCTCTTACGGTTTACCAGTTATGCAAAATTCAATAAAACTCATCTAGAATAAAGAGGTCTTTTGAGGCTATTTACAGAAAATTCAAGATATACATTTCATTTGTCAGGTAAATATCTTTAATATACGATATTTTAATAAAAATCGTTAAGCCATTTTTAAGAAAATCATAATTTTCTAAGAAAGTTCCATGTAAAGCGTAGTTAGGGGTAAGCGATTTTTCTCAAAATCTGCGTGTGGCATCCCTGGAAGATGCTAAACTTAAATACCAAGTTTGGTGTTTTAACGACTTTTCGTTTTTGAGTTATCGTGTTCACAGACACACAGACATGCGCGCGCGCGTGCGCGGAGGTTTTTCTGAAAATGCTTTTTTTGGATACAGGGGACCCTAAAACACATTTTCGGTGAAATCTCGGTATTGAATTTTTGGGTGCAATACAATACCTTCTCTATACACTATGTACATAGTACGTAAAGAGAAAGTAATAAATCGTGCTGAACAGTGAAAATTAATTTTGAGAGCTGTAGACGTTAGTTAGAGCACTCGCCTCCAATCCAGGCGGCCTGGATTCGATCCTAGGGGACCGCATATGGATTTTGTAGTGGACAAAGTGGCATCTTGGCAGGGTTTCTCCCGGCTAACCGGTTTACCCTGCCATTAATTACACCGTATCATCCATTTGACCGTCATTTCATGCCATCCATTTCTTCACTTTCATACCAGCTTCATCACTCTGTCTTCTGGTCCTCAATAAACGTCTGATCACAGACGCTAGCTTGTAAGTCCTGCGGGAGGGAGGGAGAGTTAAGTCCTGCATATGAGGGAGGATAAACAGAGAAAAAGTTGTGCAGCCTGAGCACATTTAAATCACTCTAATAGCGTCATGAATGAGGTCACGAGCGTTATGGGTAGAATGACTCATGATATATGTGACCACTCGCATTTGGTGTCACGTTTTCAGATCCCGTCTGAATATTAAGTGGTTCAACAAAAGAAATAATAAAAATCTGATGTGTTCCATTCACATGATTTTCTGTATATCTCTGCTACAAATTATTGTCAAAAAGCTTATTCCTCTATTTTCTTCATACTAATCGACAAAAAATTAGCAGAAATAGTCTTATTACTTGTTCCCATTTAAGTAGAAGCGAAATACCATAGGTTAAAGTGATAGTCAAAAGCTGGATGCTAAGTGACTGAAGTTCCTTTGTTTGGGCATGATTTGAATAATTCCCGTATGAGAAAAGTATCACTATTTTAAAGCTCAAACCAATAACAAGGAATATCTCAAAAACGGTCAACTCCACGAAAAAACTGCATACAACATAAATTGTGTTTTAACGCGCTCTACATTTTTTGTTAAGTATGTTACTTGTCTATCTTTTTCGGTGTATTAGTTATGCAAAATTACGCAAAACTCATCCAGATTAAAGATGTCTTCAGAGGCCATTCCCAGAAAATTCAAAATATACATTCTATTTGTAATGCAAATATATTTAATATACGATACTATAATCTAAATCGTTACAGCCATTTTTGAGAAAATAAAAATTTTCGGATTTTCTTCCATGTAAAGGGTAGTTTGGGCTAGGGTAATTTTCTTGAAAATTTTCGTGTCGCTTCCTTGAATGATATTGAACTTAAATATCAAGTTTGGTATTTAACACCCTCTCGCCCCCCCCCCCACACACAGATGGACCAGAAGGCGACTGAGCAAATAAGGTCATGTATAAACCTGCTACCCAAGCAGACTGCACATGACGACGCAGCTAATGACATTACCCCTGTGTACCCCTAAATGGAGGAAGGAAACCCGCTAGATGGGTGAGAGGTAAATATCTTCACAGATCCCTCGTCTACACCTTTGGCTACAGCTGCTCCACTCCCCTACTTCTAACATCCCTCAAGTAGGCTTTCCTATGTTGGCAGCGCTACCGTCTGGTGGTATTCGTTAGAGTTGGCAGCCCTACATTAGCGGATAACATAATCAGCTGAGCTGGTGCCAACCGCTGTGTGTGTGTGCGGTCGAAATCAGCTTCAAGTATGGAATCGTTTTGAAATTGGAGCTTTAGTAAAAGGTAGACGCGCGCGCGTGTGTGCGTGTGTGCGTGCGTGTGTGCGCGTGTGTGTATGTGTGTATGCGTGAGTGTATGTTTGCGTGTGTGTATGTGTGCGTATGCGTATGTATGTGTGTGCGTGTATGTGCGTGTGTGTATGTATGTATGTGTGCGTGTGTGTATTTGTGTGCGTGTGTGTGCGTGTGTATGTGTGTGTGTATGTGTGTGCGTGTGCGTATGAGTGTGTATGTGTGTGCATGTATGTGCGTGTGCTTGTGCGTGTGCGTGCGCGTAAATGTGTGCGTGTATGTGCGTGTGTGTATGTATGTATGTGTGCGTGTGTGTATTTGTGTGCGTGTGTGTGCGTGTGTATGTGTGTGCGTGTGCGTATGAGTGTGTATGTGTGTGCATGTATGTGCGTGTGCTTGTGCGTGTGCGTGCGCGTAAATGTGTGCATGTGTGTGCGTGCGTGTGTGTATGCGTGTGTGCGTGTGTGTATGCGTGTGTGTATGTGTGTATGCATGAGTGTATGTGTGCGTGTGCGTGTGTGTATGTGTGCGTGTGTGTATGTGCGTGTGCATGTGTGTGTGTATGTGTGGGCGTGTATGTATGAGTGTGTATGTGCGTGTGTGTGCGTGTGCGTGTGTGTATGTGTGTGTCTGTGTGTATGTGTGTCTGTGTGTGTGTGGACAACATAGCTCAAAAAAGAAAAGGCAACAAAGACGTTCAAAAAATTCCCCCACAACAAACTATCCTTTACATGGAAACACTTTCGAAAATTGTATTTCTCAAAAATGGTTCAATCGGTTTGTATTAAAACACCGTATATTAAAGATATTTAAATCACAAATAAAATATATCCTGAATTCTCTAGAAATAGCCCCTTAAAACCCATTCATTCGGAATGAATTTTGCTGAACTTAGCAAAGATGGTAAACCGTAACAGATCGACCAAAAGTTACTACATATAAAATGTAATTCCAGTTAAAACACACACTTATAGTTATACACTTTCTTCTTTTTCTATTTTTTTAATATACAGCTGACTGCTTACGAGATATCTCTTATCATTGGTTTTAATTTTAAACTACGTAACCTTTTTTAATAGGGAAATAATTGTTCCGCAAAGAGAACCGAATTTCAATTATTTCACATAGCGATAGGTTTTAAAAGATTTGACTACCGCGCTAGCTTATTGTATTCCCTTATTTCCCTTCTGCTTACATAGAAGCAAACAATATCAATAGGTCACTTGCTGCTAACCATTTTCTTGATTAGCATGCCTTAGATAACTGAATAATCTTGGTATTTAAGTTTGGTATCTCCCAAGGATGCGACACGAAGATTTTCAAGAACACTTCACCCCCAACTACCCTTTAAATGGACAATTGTTCGCTCATTTTGATTTTTCAAAAAGTGGCTCTAACGATTTTGATTAAAAATACCTTATGTTTAAGATATTTTTATTACAAACGAAATGTATATCTTGAATTTTTTGGGAATAGCTTCTGAAGACCTCTTCTTTCTGGATGACTTTTATATAACTGGGAAACCGTAAAAGATAGACAAGAGCTTACCAAACAAAAAATGTAGATCTCTTTAAAACACACAATCTGTCATACATTTATTTATTTATTTATTGTAGAGTTAACCATCCTATACAGGCGTGAAACAATTGAAATTATAACCTCTTTGCTTGCCAGGAATAAACAAACGAGGAACGAGAAGAAAGATATCTTCCCGTTTGAGACAAGTTTAAGTGGCTACAATTGAAACCAATAATCCGAAATAATCGAAAACGTTTATCTCTACAAAAAATACATATAACATTAACTGATCTACACTTTTTGTGCAATAAGACTTTGTATATCTCTTACGGTTTGCCATTTATACAAAAATCATCCAGAATGAAGGTCTTCACAGGCTATTCTCCAAAACTGCAAGTTATAAATTATGTTTGTCATAAAATATCTTAAACATAAACTATTTTAATCAAAATCGTTATAGCCATTTTTTAGAAACACAAAATATTCGAAAAATGTTCCATGTAAAGGGTAGTTGGGGGTGGGGGTTTTCTTGTAAATCTTCGTTCGCATCCTTGAATTCCTCAAGTTAAATACTAAGTACAAAAACACACACACATACACAAACTCACACACAGACACACACAGACACACATAGACACAAACACACACAGACACACACACTCACACAGACACACACACACACACACACACAGTCATGTTTCTAAAAAGCTTCTGAAAACATGTATTTCCGACCAAATCTCGGTATCGAATATTTGGGTGGAATGCAACACCTTATTTATCCACTATGTACATTGCACATACGTGCAGAAAAAGTAAAAGCTAGGGATGTTTATAACCTCCAAAATATGGGCTAGGATAATCATAAATCTCAAAGCTCAGTAGCAGGCAGAGGTACTTAACTGCGCGTAAATAAAATGTTGGGCAATATTTCTTCGCCATTCTTCTCTGCATCGTGCATGACGTCAGTATGCAAAACTCATTCAGAATAAAGAGGTCTTCAGTGGCAATTTCCAGAAAACTCAAAATGTACATTTTATTTTTGATGTGATTATCTTATAATACTGTGTTTTAATCAAAATCGTTAGTTCCAATTTTAAGAAAAACGATATTTCCAAAAAGTTTGTAAAGGGTAGTTTGTTGTGGTGGAAGTTTGTTGAAAATATTCGTGTCTCATCTTTGGAAGATACTTAACATAAAAACTAAGTTTAATATTTAACAGTGTCTTCGTTTTTGGGCTATGCTGTCCACTCGCTCACTCACTCACTCACTCACTCACTCTCTCTCTCTCTCTCTCTCTCTCTCTTTCGCACACACACAGACACATACACACACCTTTTTCTGAAATTTCTTTTTTTTTTTCTCAGAGGACCTAAATACATATATTTCCGGTGAAATCTTGTGAAATTTTGGGTAGAATGCAATACCCTTTCGCTACTCTCTACGCTGTATTACATACGTGCTAGAGAAACTAAAAATCTGATATGTTGCATTCACAGTAATTTTTGAGAAATTCTAAATTTTCAAAAAGTGTTCAAAGTAACTGTAGTTGTATGTGTATGTTTGTGTGTGTGTGTATGTGTTTGTGAGTGTGTGTGTGTGTGTGCGTTTGTGTGTGTGTTTGTGTGTGTGCGTTTGTGTGTGTGTGTTTGTGAGTGTGTGTGTATGTGTTTGTGTGTGTATGTGTTTTTGTGTGTATGTGTTTTTGTGTGTATGTGTTTGTGTGTGTATGTGTTTGTGTGTGTATGTGTTTATGAGTGTGTGTGTATGTGTTTGTGTGTGTATGTATGTGTATGTGTTTGTGAGTGTGTGGGAGGGGGGAGGGTGTTCTGAAAAGGTTTGTGTGCTCCAAACACCAAGTTTGGTATTTAACCAACTTTTCGTTTTTGAGCTATGCTGTCCATGGGCATGTTTCTAAACATGCTTTTTTGGATTCAGGGATTCTCAAAACATGCACTTCCGGTGAAATCTCGTTATCGAATATATGGGATGCAATACTTTTTGTATCCACTCTGTACATTGTGCAAAGTAAAAATTATGTATGTTTATAGGCCTCCAAAATATGGGCCAGGATAAAGATAACTCCTAGTAGTTGGCAGAGGACATTAACTGCGAGTAAATAAAATGTAGGGCTGTATTTCTTGGCCGTTCTTCCCTGCATCTTGCCTGACTTTTGCATTCCTCGCAACATTTATCCGTACCCTCCCCCCTCTTCTAACCGCCATTCGATGGGCATTTTTAATTCCCAACGCATGCTCTTCTCGTCTCATAAATTCCAAGTTGATGCTCAATTTTCCAAACCGATGATTAAGGATATGGGTTACTAGTGAAGCATATAGTCCGTGGGTTCGAGTCGTGCTGGAGTTGGCAAGGTCACGTGGTTGTCGTGAAGGACACGGGCGAGGGTTCAGCAGCCCATGACGTCATCCTGTCGCTTCCACCCATACGTTCTTAGGTTTTGACTCAGCACTGACACAAGTTGTAGCGTGTATCTAGGCAGTTTATTCCGCCCATGCGAGGAATACAGATTTATGATCACACGCTATTGCAAGATAATGTTGTTATACGCAATCAAAACAAAGTAACTATTATATTCCTCCTTTAGCATCATCTACACAGAATGCAAATTCTTAAGATGACCTGTTATTAGGTGTATCAACCAAGTCACGACTGGATTTAGCTCGAAGAAAATTAGGGAATAACCTAGGTACATTGTCCACATCAATTTCTACTTTTTCAACCCGTACTATAGTGTATATAGAAGGTATTGCATTCCACCCAAAAATTCGATACCGAGATTTCACCAGAAATACCTGTTTTGAGTCCCCCTGAATCCAAAAACTCT
Organism: Hymenopus coronatus; assembly: GCA_030762935.1. NCBI lineage: Eukaryota > Metazoa > Arthropoda > Insecta > Mantodea > Hymenopodidae > Hymenopus > Hymenopus coronatus. The sequence continues at coordinate 54,196,547 of CM060880.1, forward strand.
GATGTGTTCGATTCACATGACTTTCTGTACATATCTACAACAAATTATTGTTAAAAAGCTTATGCTTCAATTTACTTCATGCTAATCGAGAAAAAATTAGCAGAAATTGCTTATTACTTGCTTCCTTGTAAGTAGAAAAGAAATAAGGGAGTGCCATGGGTTAAAGTGACAGTCAAAAGCTGGTTGCTATGTGACTGAAGTTCCTTTGTTTGTATGGACACGAGTTAAATTCCTGTATGAGAAAAGTATATTTTTTAAAGCTAAAACCAAAAACAAGGACTATCTAATAAATGATGAACTCCACGAAAAAAAATGTATGTAACATAAATTGTGTGCTTTGATGTGCTCTACAGTTTTGTACGATAAGTTTTTGTCCATCTCTTACTGTTTAGCAGTTATGCAAAATTTCGTAAAATGCATCCAGCATAAATTAGGCTTCAGAAGCTATTCACAGAAAATTCAAGATATGCATTTTATTTGTCAGGTAAATATCTTTAATATACGATATTTTAATCAAAATCATTAGAGCCATTTTTAAGAAAATCAAAATTTTCGAAAAAAGTTCCATTTAAGGTTAGTTTTGGGTGGGGTTTTTTTTTCTCAAAATCTTCGTGTCGCATCCCTGGAAGATACTAAACTTAAATACCAAGTTTGGTATTTTAGCTACTATTCGTTTTTGAGTTATCGTGTTCACACACACGGACTTTTTTCTGAAAATGCTTTTTATGGATACAGGGGGTCCTAAAACATGTATTTCCGGTGAAATCTCGACATCCAATTTTTGGGTGGAATACAATACTTATCTATCCCTAAGTAGATTGTACATATGGGGTAGAGAAAATAATAAATAAACGACAGTGATTGTGAAGTAATGTGAATTTAACAGGTCGGATTTTTCATTTAGTATGATCGTTGCAATACTTTCACATTTAGGTTGTGTTTATTTATATATGTGCTTCCTATTGTACTTTGCCCACTACATAAAGTAGTACATACCAAAAATGATATTTTCAGTTCAGTATTTTCCAAGGTAGGACACAACATTTTTCTATAAAATGAAAATCCCCTACCACAAACTACTCTTTACATGGACCCTTTTTCTAAAATGTTTTTCCTAAAATGGCTCTCGCTCATTTTATTCAAATACCCTATATTTAAAATAGTTTGTGATAAAATGTATTGTCCTGAATTGTCTGAGAATAGCTTCTGAAGCCCTGTTATTCTGAATTACTTTTCCGTGACTGGTAAACCGTAAGAGATAGATAAAATCTTACTATACAGAAAGATCTAGATATCCTTAAACCACAATTTATGTCAAACACATTTTTGTGGAGTTAACTGTTTCCGAGATATTCCTTGTTGTTAGTTTCAATTTTTAAATATTTTCCTTCGCAAATCGTTATTCATTTTTATTTATCGTGGCCATACAACAGAGAGGAATTTCAATGTTTTCACCTAGCGATCACCTCTTAAAAGATTTGACTATTGCTGTAGCCTAGTGCACTTCTTTATTCCTTTGTATCTGTGAGGAAATAACCTTTTATCTGCAATAGCGTAAAGCAGCCAAAGAAGTAAGTTTTTTACTTTCTCTACACGGACTATGTACATAGTGTATAGAGAAACTATTGTATTGCACCCAAAAATTTAATACCGATATTTCAGCGCAAATATATGTTTTGAGACCCCATGAGTGCAAAAAAGGCATCTTTAGAAAAATGTCCGTGTGTGTGCGTGTCTGTCATTGTGTGTGTGTGTGTGTGTGTGTGTGTGCACCATAGCTCAAAAACGAAAAGTCCGTTAAATAACAAACTTGGTATTTAGGCTCAGTATTTTCCAAGGATGCGATACGAACATTTTCAAGAAAATTCCTCCACCCCTAACTACCTCTTAGAGGAAAAAATTTTCGAAAATTTTAATTGACTCAAAAATGGTTCTAAGGGCTTTGATTAAAATCTCTTTTATTTAAGATATTTATATGGAAATAAAAAGTATATCTTCAATTTTCTGGGAATAGTCTCTGAAGACATGTTTATTCTAGATGAATTTTGCGGAATTTTACATTGCTTGTAAACCGTAAGATATAGACAAAAACTTACCACACACAAAATGTAAAGCACATTAAAACACACAATTTATGTTATATAAATTCTTTTCGTGTAGTTGATCGTTTTTGAGATGCTCCTTGTTTTTGGTTTCAGCTTTGAAAAACATACTTTTCTCATCCAGGAAAAGCAGATATGAACAGAAAGTCATGTGAATAGAACACATCAGATTTTTTTTAAAGAATAATTTGTTGCAGAAGAAAGTTATTTGAAGTAGCATATCAGAATGTTTAATAATTTGCAGATATGGAATTGTATTTTGTCCTAGGTTTCTTCAGTTCCAAGCAGGTGTATAAAGAGACGGATGACTAACGGCGTGGCTGGAAAGTGGGTCGTGGCAATAGGATCCGTGTGCGGGCGGCCACTACTGAATTAAACATTAATACTTCATCATCGGCGGGACCCATAAAGCTATCTCTCACTCACCACCTCCCACCGCTCGTACCTTCTATCGCTGTATTCCACACGCCCGCCTTTCTGTATGTATATGGGCTCGTTATTTTGTTCCGCTTGTTATTGGGTCTCAGAGAATTTAAATGAGTTTTGCAGTTTTAAATCAAATCCAGCTTTCTGTGGAAGTAAAATAGTGTCTGGGAATAAACCACACAATCTGGGTAAAAAGACCGTAAAAGACCATTTACTAACAAGAGGATGTTTGAATTTAGGTCTCTCTCTATTTTCACTAGCATATATGCACAATGTACCAGTGGATAGAGAATGTATTGTACCCCTTCCAGAATTCGATACCAATATTTCACCCGGAAGTACTTGTTTTAGGGTCCCCTGAATAACAAAGAGAGTTTTTAGAAAACGGTCCGTGTATGTGTGCCTGTGGACAACATAACTCAAAAACGAAATGTCGGTTAAATACCAAACTTGATATTTAAGTTCACTATCTTCCAAGAAAGCGATACGAGGACTCTCAGGAGAATTCCCTCACCCTTTTGAATTTCTCAAAATGGCTTCTACGATTTTGCTTAAAATACCACATGCTTAACAAATGGTATGACAAACAAAATGTACATCTTGAATTTTCTGGGAATAGCCTCTGAGGACTTCATTCTGGCTGAGTATTGAATAACTTTCATATAACTGGTAAACTGTATGAGAAAGAGAAAAGGTTACTACAGAAAAACATAGATTTCCTTAAAACACACAATTTATGTCATACACATTCTTGTTGTAGAGCTACCCTTTCCGAGATATTCCTTGTTATTGGTTTAAGTTTTAAGTTACTTTTCTCAAACGGGAAGCCATCTTTCTTTTCTTCACTCTTTTGTTTACTCCTAGCAAGCAAACAGAGCCGAATTTAAATTGCTTCATATAGCAACTGCTTTTAAAAGATTTGACTATTGCTTTAGCATATGCATTCCCTTATTTGCCTTCTACTTATAAAGAAGCAAGCTAAAATACCAATTCTGGTCAAGTTTATCATGATGCAGGTAAAAGAAGAAGAATCTGTTGAAACAACAACTAAAATACCAATTCTGGTCAAGTTTATCATGATACAGGTAAAAGAAGAATAATCTGTTGAAACAACAGTTTGTTTGCGGGACAGCTAGAGAAAGTCACGTGAATGGAACACATCAGATTTTTGTTCTAGAACTTGAGCCATAAACAAACATATAATGTTCAAACATAGACATCCGCTTGTTTGGTTAAGGCAAAGGCAATGGCGAAAACTGTCAAAACATGACATTTTAATTTGTTTGAGCAGTCTCATTGATTGGAATTTTCAATGATATAATGTCACGACTAAGGTTGTTTTGATTGGGGGAATAGCTAAGTTGGAGTTTAGGATGGTAGAGCAATAACAAATGCTTGGCTTAACAATGTAATGAAGAACTTGTGCATATTTCCAATATGAGTTTGTCTGGTTTACAAACAAAAAGGCTTCGTGAGCTAAATACTGGCAGCATTATTGTAACTGAATTGGATACTAGGTAACTCGTAGGTGAGAGAGATGTGTCGACAATTAGCGAGCGAGCAATCGAGAGAGTGGTCGAGTCTGGGGACGTCACGCCGAAGGTGCCGGCCAGAATCATGGACCAACTAGGGACAGACATGGCCCTCGCGTCCAGTTATATATTAGTTTTAGGCATTTCTGGAAGCGTTTTGCAACATGATGAGGCAGTACTAATATGGCTTGCCTCGCTCTAATTTCGAATTGAAGCAGCCAATCAGCATAGCATTCACAATGTTCCAGAACATCCCGTGAGCAGGAGCAAAGCTCCATGTTACTCTGTTGAACTCTGCACGTAGACCAGGGGAAGTCGACATCATTGTAATTTCCACGGGATTTTCCAGCGGAAAGAAGAGACCGCAGTCTTCCTGTTATTTACACAATATAACAAAGTTTCTTACTTAAATAAACTGTAAAATGCAATTTCAATTAAATTTCGAGCGTCCCGAATAAAATACTCTCAAAATAATATAAGTTATAGCACTCACCAATCACGCACATGACAATATATAATCACAATACTAATATTTTAAATAGAACTGTTATTTACGCGACAGATCACAGAAAAAAAAAAACTCGTACACAAATTGAATTCGAGAGGAAAACTTTAGTGAAGGCTGGTCCAACAAGAACCCCATGACACTAAGACTCTCTCATCAGCTCAGCCTGTGTCTTACGTCATACACTCTCACCCCAGACATAGCGCAACTGTTGCATCCAAACGCTGCCAAGTCTCAGCATTGAGCCTTAATTCTAATAAATGATAACTTTTGGTCTAATTGACCACATCAAAATTTGCTTTTTCTGAACTTCAAAGCCAAACTTTTTAAAATTTAGAACATTCCAAAACGCATTGATCACATAAAAAATTTCTTTTTCTGAATTTCAAAGCCAAACTTTTTAAAATTTAGAGCATTTCAAAACAGCTACAAGTATCAAAATAAACTAAACCCGAAAAGTAACACAAATATTCCAGTTTAACTAGATTGTAGCGCCTCGAATCTAGTCCAAATAATTATAGGCAAAAATATTTAAATGGAAATAACCCTGCTGAAAAAAAATCAGCAGAAAGTGTTCTGCTTTTGCTTATTCTCACCAAGTTTATTTGCAGTCAAATTTAAATGTTTCCACATCATCCCTTCTTCATTTTTGTAACCGCGTAATATTCTTATACAAAACTATAAACTATCATTTAAGGGCAGCTTGTAAATATTTTTCTATAGCTTCTAAATTATGGGTTCCTTTTAGTGAAAAAAAAAAAACAGTTTGCATTATTATCATAGAGCCTTTTCTTCACTCCGCTTAAACTTCAAATACAATACGAAGCATTTTAAGAGTTTTAATTTTTAAATATGCGTTTTCAATAAAGTTATGCATTCACTGACTATGAAGATCTTTTAAATCTAGCTTATGTATGTTCCACAGGAACAGCAAATACAGATTTAAATTACTTCACTCAAATGCATTATTGTTTCTAGAAAGTTCATCCAATAATGTAGTAATTCCAAAAAAGTTAAATTATTATTCCACATGTTATCTAGTATTTTAACATTTCATTTAACAGTTTCAATGTTGTTTTTCCTAATGATTCAATGTAAAGATTTAATGAAACTTTTACTTATGAAAATAAATATGTGGCATGGTTAAAATGAAATGAAGTGACAAATATTTTGCACAAAAACAGATGATATATTTTGCCTTGCGTTTATAAACCCTAAAATACAACCAAGCGACCTGAAAAATACTGTTCTACATGCATCAAAAACACAAATAGTAACGTGCAAGCCCAAATTTCCTTCAGTTACATCAGTCAAAACTAACCAAATTATTGTTAAAAACCACATTCTTCTGTCTACTTTATGCTAATCGAGATAAACTTTAGCGGACATTTTCTAAATTACTTGCTTCCTTATAAGTAGAAGCGAAATGAGGAATCTTTGAAAAGCTGGTTGCCATGTGGCTGAAATCCGTTCCTATGCAGGGGCAGGAGTTTATGAATTTCCGTGTGAAAAAGCATATATGCCATAACTTGTGTGTTTTAACGTCATCTACATTTTTTGTGTAGTAAGTTTTTGTCTATCTCTTACGGTTTACCAGTTAAGCAAAATTCATTCAGAATAAAGAGGTGTTTAGAGGCTATTCACAGAAAATTCAAGATATACATTTTATTTTCCATATAAATATCTTTAATATAATTTTAATCAAAATCATTAATTTTTGAGAAAATCAAAATTTTCGAACATTTTTCCCTGTAAAGGGTAGCTTGCGAGGGGAGGATTTTTCTCAAAATCTTCGTGTCGCATCCCTGAAAAATACTACTTAAATACTAATTTTACAGGCTTTTCGTTTTTGAGCTATGCTGCCCACAGACAGACAGACACAGGGATATTTTTATAATTTTTTTTTTTTGATTCAGGAAGTCTCAACACATATATTTCCGGTGAAATCTCGGTATCGGATTTTAGGGTGCAATACAATACCATCTCTATACAGTATGTACATAGTACGTGCAGAGAAAGTACCTATATATAGAAAATTGAACTTACAGGAAGGACAAAATAAATATTCCGTAGAAGGAATATTTATTTTAGAAGTGGCTCAATTTAAATACAAGTACAAAATTTCTCAATTAAATTCTCATTCATAACGCCTTCTCATGCATTGTTTAAGCCGCCTGTGCTCTTATGCTGGCTATAAATTATTATAAAACGCTTTGTGGATACCCCACAGAGTGAAGGACCGGCAACTTCTCGGGCATCTGCGCTCTGCGGGTCAGTTTCCTTGCTTGCTGCAGGCGTTCCTCTCTTTGCTCCTCTGTTCCTTTGTCTTTCTCCTTTTGCATTTTATATCAATGTTGCTACCTCTAAGTATTTTAGATGAAAAGCGAAATGCTTTTGTTGTCGCTTTTAACAATAAAGGCGGCATCCAATCAGAGACGACAAATTTCCTTGGTTATCTTACTTTTTGTCCGAAAAAGTAACGGAATGTTTATACTTAGGTAATATATCACAGTTATGCATCAAATTCTTTGCTTAAGAAATGCAAAAATATTTTTTATTTATGTATGCGAGGGTGGCAAAAGAAATTAAAAAAAATACTCATTCCTTTGTTGTTTTTTATGCTTTTTTATTCGTTTTAGAACCATAAGATTACCAATTTTTACTTTATCTACACGTACCAAGTACATAGCGTATTGAGAAGGTATTGCAAGCCACCCAAAAATCCGATACCGAGATTTCACCGGAAATACACGTTTTAGGATCCTCTGCATAAAAAAAATAATTTTTTAAAAAATATTCGTGTGTGTGTTCATGTGTCTGTGAACACAACTCAAAAACGAAAGTCGGTAAAATAAAAGAAAAACTTGGCATTCGAGTTTGGTATCTTCCAGGGATGCGACAGCGATTTTGAGAAAAATCCCCCACCCCAACTACCCTTTATATGTAAAACATTTCGAAAATTTTGATTTTCTCAAAAATAGCTCAACGATTTTAATTACAATACCGTATACTAAAGATATTTAAAATTTATATTTTGAAGTTTCTGAGAACAGTCTCTAAAGACCTCTTTATTCTGAATATTCTGAATGAATTTTGCGTTACTGGTAAACGTAGAGAGACAGAAACTTACTACACAAAAAATGTAGATCACGTTAAAACACACAATTTATATCATATACTTTTTTTTCGTGGAATTGACCATTTCTTGATATTGTTTTCAGATTTAAAATGTTTTCTCACATGGAAAGTAATAAACTCCTGGACCTGTATAGAAACGCATTTCAACCACATGGCAACCAGCTTTTAAAAGATTTGACTATCGTTTTATTCTAGTGTACTCCCTTAATTTCCTTCTACTTACAAGGAAGCAAGTAATTAAGAAAATATCTGCTAATGTTTATCTCGATTATCATAAACTGGATAGAAGAATATGTTCTTAAGAATAATTTGTTACAGCAATGCAGAGAAAGTCGTGTGAATGGAACACATAGATTTTTAAACAATGCAATGTGACAGCCCATTTCGAGTCCAGTAACATTTTAACACAAAACTTTATAATTGTTGATAATATATTTCAACACCTGCAGTTTATTACTTGAATAATAGTTTCGAAGAGCTTTATTTACTCGTTTTATTTAAAACGCGAGCAGCTATAGGATAAGGTATGATAATTTGAAAGAATTTGAAATATGTAAACCTATTTTAAAATCATATAGTAAAAGAAATGTACATAGTGCCTATAGAGAAAGTAAAAATAAGCTATTCTTTTGAAGAGGAAGGTCGTTGCTGTTTCGTGTTATGCAATATCAGGAAGATTGAGGGCACCCAGCCATTTGGATACCTGGTTATACCTTTTACCCCAAACTAGCATTTAGTTTGAGGTCTGCATTAAACGATCTTTAAAATAGCTGAGAAATGAAATACCCCAAAGTTAAAAAACTAATGTGTTACACTCACATGACTTTCTCCAGCAACTCTGCAAACAAACTTCTTACAAAAGATTATTCTTCTTTCTACACCATACTAATCGAGATAAACATTAGCAGAATGTACTTATTACTTAGTTCCTTATAAGTAGAATGGAACTAAAGGAATGCGTTATGCTAAAGTGAACTTCAAATGTTTGAAAAGCTGTTGTTATGCGATTGTCATTGCAAATCACTTCTTTGCTTGGCCAGCAGTAGAACAAAAGAAAAACGGACACTTCCGTCTGAGAAAAGTAAAAGTACTTCACAATAGAAAATAATAACAAGGAATACCTCAAATACGGTAAGCTCCACGAAAAAATGTATAGTACATTACTTGTTATTTTAACAAGATCTACATTTTTTGTTACGTAAGTTTTTGTCTATATCTTACGGTTTACTAGTTATACAAATTTAAGCAAAATTCATTCAGAATAAACAGGTCTTTAGAAGCTATTCCCAGAAAATTCAAGATATACATTTTATTCGTGATAGATATGGCTTTAATATGTGGTATTTTAATCAAAACCGTTAGAAACATTTTTAAGAAAAACAAAAGTTTCGAAAATGTTTCCATGTAAAGGCTGTGGGAGGATTTTGTTGAAATTCTTTGTGTCTTCCTTGGAAGATACCAAACTTAAATACCAAGTTTGGTATTTAACGGTCTTTCCGTGTTGTGCTATGCTGTCCAGAGACAGACACACACACGCGCGCGGACCTGTTTCTGAAAATGCCTTTTTGGATTCAGGGGATCCTAAAACATGTATTTCCGGTGAAAACTCGATATCGAATTTTTGTGTAGAATACAATACTTCATTGTACATACAGGACTGGAGAAAGTAAAACTGGAACTAAATTCTGAGAAGAATTCATTCAACTCCAAGGTGATTGGTCACCTGAATACTTTCTACGATATTTATGTGAGATATTGAAAGTGTATACATAAGATATAATGAATATTAAACCGTAAATGATAACAACGATAATTTGCAGCTTAACGAGTTATTCACATAAAACAGCGTTTATTACTCAAATCCCTTCTTACAACCATAAACATAAAACAATACTTCATCTTCTTAATATAGCACATTATCGCAAGCAAATACTGTGTATAAAGAATGTGTTGGGCATCAAAGAGCCAGAGGCAAGATCAACTGAAAAACTATCGTTTCGTGAGAGATGATTATAATATAAACATCCCAAACTACTTAAATCCTAAGAAGAATCTTTTTTGGAGTTACTTTCAGTTTCTATCTACCATATGGCCCACGCAAGCCGTCCTCTGTAGCTTTATGTTTCCCGCATACGTTATACAAGAAGGGTTGCCTCGTTACTGCCGTTCAAAGGGGAAGTGCACGTACCAGAGAGCTTTCACTGAGCAGTGCTCCTAGCTGCTTGCGTTTTCCTTCTGGTTTCGCTCTGATAAGGTCGCATGGCCCTCTGTAGTTCGAGTCAGGTCTTTCAGTCAAATAGTTAACAATTGCAATGTACTCCAGCGAAGACTACACAGATATGATAGTGATCTATGGGGATATCGAACTCTTCGACACAAAGGATTCTGAAGGAACAAAAATAGCATCCCTTTAAGCTGTACCTACTCCATCGGTATACGGAAACGACTTTCGAAATCGTGTATCGTTCTGCAGAAGTCTTTTAAATAAAGAAGCGGTAAATCCGGATTTCATCGGGCAGATTTCTGGGGAGATGAACGCTATTTCGCCAATGACAATAGACAACCTAGACTACTGGGCTCCTGAAAACCCTCACTGGGTAAGACCACGTCACACGCAAGCGTAGAAATTGTTACATTATGTTTTGTTGATAAATTACCTTTCATATATTAATATGTCTTGAAACAGATTTTTAATATGCTTTTGCTCATGTGTGTATTGGTTTGCTCAGGGACAATTATTCATATACACAGGAACTTTTCTCGAGACCAGGAATTGAACCCGGCACCCCACCACAGTGAGAGAGTACTCTAGCGACGAGCTATGGGACCAGTTATAGCAGTTAAGTGCTGGTTTACAAGCTCTGGTCTTCCGTTTAGTAAAGTTTCCTCTCTGCTGGTATCGCGTCCCCTTTACTGACATGCTTAGGCAAACCTTTCGGCGTTCGCATTATCCGGGAGTAACTAACTTCAGCGAAAGACGGCTTGCGTGGGCCACCTGGTGTTTATATATTTCCTTATTTTATTCCTCCTTTGTTTCTATCTTTCGTTTTCCTTGCTGTAAGACTTTACTTTTAAGGTTAGCCATTTGATAACTCTTTGTTTTAAAATCACAAAAGTTTTATGTAAAAATTATTTGTTATTGAACAACAGAATCTTTCTGTTAAGTATACATCTATTGTGAGGGGGATGATTGTTTAGTTTAATTATCTCAATCACAAACTAACCAAAGACCTACCTTGCAACATAGTAACATTTTAGCCGGAAATTTGATTTAAAACATATTTAAAGCATTGGTCCACTTACTAGATTCCAATTATTGTAAATAAACTATCACATGAACGTGTGCTCAGGATATTTCCCAGTTACAATCCTGAAATATCTTTGAGGCTAGCATGTTACCACTAAGAAACTCTTCTTGTCCTCTGTAGTCCCGGAAACAGCGGTACATTTGAAACCCACACAATGGAATAATTTAATGACAACATGACAATTGTCCAAGCAAAACTTACGAAATTGTATGCAGCCATTCTCATGTTTTAATAATTGACCTACTTTTAGGATAGATATCGAGGTAATTCAAATGATATAATGAAGAAAAAATGTCACTTCTATTTAAGAAAACAATCCAATTTTTTTTTTTTTTTTTTTTTTTTACCGAAAACCCATTCCGTACTCATTTAATGGGCGAAATGTTTTAAATACCCGATAATACACACATAAGCGTACTCACATTCACATACCCGATTCCTATACTTACTAATAAACCTTCCTTTTTAAAGAAACATTTCTCGAGCCCAGCTGAAATCGAATTCGCGTCCTGTTGCATGGAAGACAGGTGTTCTGTCAACTAATTAAGTAGAAAATATAGTTTTATTACGTATTTAACATACACTTGTATTACTTACTATATTTGAATTGGCTTAATAGATGCAATTATTAATTGTAAGCTTCCGTAAATAAATCATTTCTCCGGCGCCCTCCTTGCTCAGGAATTTGTTAACAGTGTAAAAATTGCTTGTTGTATAACTTAACATTTTTTTTATTTATTTTTTTAATTTTTATTTTTTTATTTATTTTTTTATAAGCTTAACGTTCTTTAACCTGGTTGGTCATGTAGGACGATGAATGAATGAAATTGATGAAATGATGCTCAAATGATCTCGGGGTCCTTGGAGCTCAGAGTTACTCGACATTCGTCTTCTCAGGTTAAGGGAAAACACCGAAAAAAACCTAATCCGGTTAACTAACCCTAAGCGAACTCACGACCTGTTGAATACGATGCACACACGCCACCACCACACTACCCAGGCGGGCTGTATAACTTTGTTCTATAATTTTCTTTAATGTTCTCCTACAGTGTTATTATATATAAACCTCTTTTTGAAGCCAAACCGCAGATACGCGCATATATGTTATTGGCAGACCCTAGGGACGTGTCACTTCTTGCTGTTCTGATCCCCAGAGGGAAACTGCCGCAGGAACTTCCGCCTAGATCGCTTCAAGTTCGTTGACTCCGCTCCAAAGGAATTCCGTTGAGACTTTCCCAAGTATTTATCAATGCATACACTTTCACACGAGTGTTGGCAGTATGTAATTATTGTAAACAGTGTTGTGGCAAGAATTGGGGCAACCGCAGCGCTAGTGTCACATTTGTGAAGCTTTTTATTATTACTTTCTCTACACGTACTATGTACATAGTGTATAGAGAAGGTATTGTACTACACCCAAAAATTCGATACCGAGATTTCACCGGAAATATAAGAATTAGCGTCCCCTGTATCCAAAAAAATCAAATGTGTTCCATTCACATGACTTTCTCTACATCTCTACAAGAAATTATTATTAAAAAGTTTAGGTTTCTATTTACTCCCTGCTAATTGAGTAAACATTAGTAGAAATAGTCTTATTACTTGCTTCCTTGTAAGTAGAAGCGAAATAAGGGAGTACTATAGGTTAAAGTGATAATCAAAAGCTGTTTGCTACATGACTGAAGTTCCTTTGTTTGTATGGACAGGAGTTGACAAATTCCTGTATGAGAAAACGTTTTACAAAGCTGAAACTAAGGACAAGGAATATCTTAAAAACGAGCAACTTCAAGAAAAAAATGTATATAATATAGATTGTGTGTTTTAATGTCCTCTACATTTTCTGTGTGGTAAGTACTTGTCCATCTCTTACGGTTAAACAGTTATGCAAAATTCAATAAAAATTATCTAGCATAAAGAGGTCTTTTGAGGCTATTCCCAGAATATTCCAGATATACATTTTATTTGTCATGAAAACATCTTTAATATACGATATTTTAATTAAAATCGTTAGAGTCATTTTTGCGAAAATCAAAATTTTCGAAAAATGTCCATGTAAAGGATAGTTTGGAATTTAACGAACTTTTCGTTTCTGAGATATGCTGCCCACAGACACACACACACACATACACATAGACAGACACACACCTGCATTTTTTTAAAAATCTTATGTGTACCATTCACATAACTTTCTCTACATCTCTGCAACAAATTATTGTTAAAATGCTTATGCCTTTATTTACTTCCTGCTACTCGAGAACAAATTAGCAGAAATAGTCTTATTACTTGTTTCCTTGTAAGTAGAAGCGAAATAAGGGAGTACCATAGTTCAAGTGTTAGTCAAAAGCTGGTTGCTATGTGACTGAAGTTCCTGTGTTTGTATGGACGGGAGTTGACAAATTCCAGTATGAGAAAAGTAAGCTTTTCATAACTGAAACCAAAAACAATGCGTATCTCAAAAACGATCAACTACACGAAAAAAAAATGTGTATAACATAAATTGTGTGTTTCAACGGGCTCTAGGTTTCTTGTGTAGTAAGTTTTTATCTAAAGTCTTACGGTTTAGAAGTTATGGAAAAATCCGTAAAATTCGTCCAGAATAAATTAGTCTCCAGAGGCTATTCCCATAAAATTCAAGATATGCATTTCATGTGTCAGGTAAATATCTTTAATATATGATATTTTAATCAAAATCGTTAGAGCCATTTTTGCGAAAATCAAAATTTTCGAAAAAAGTTCCATGTAATGGGTAGTTGGGAGTGGGGGATTTTTCTCAAAATCTTCGTGTCACATTCCTGGAAGATACTAAACTTAAATACCAAGTTTGGTATTTTGCCGACTTTTCGTTCTGGAGTTATCGTGTGACCCTAAAACATATATTTCCGGTGAAATCTCGGTATGAAATTTTTGGGTGGAGTGCAATACCTTCCCTACACATTATGCACATATTGCGTATAGAGAAAGTAAAAATGTTTTTTTTTTCAGGGGGTCTCAAAAGATATATTTCCGGTGAAATCTCGGTATAGAATTTCTGGGTGGAATATGCGCTTCTCTATGCACTTAGTACGTATAGAGAAAGTAAAAATATCCGTGTGTGTGTGTCTGTCTGTTAACACGATAATTCAAAAACAAAAAGTCGGTAAAATACCAAACTTGGTATTTAAGTTTAATATCTTCCAGGGATGCGATACGAAGTTTTTGAGAAAAATCCCCCAACCTCAAACTACCCTTTACTCGGAAACTTTTTCGAAAATCTTGATTTTCTCAAAAATCACTCTAACGATTTTGATTAAAATATCGTATATTAACGATATTTACCTCACAAATAAAATGTATATTTTGAATTTTCTGGGAGTAGCCTCTGAAGACTACTTTATTCTGAATGAATTTTATTGAATTTATAACTGCTAAACCCTAAGACATGGACAAAATGTAGAGCCCGTTAAAACACACAATTTACTTTACATACATTTTTTTCGTGGAGATGATCGTTTTTGAGATATTCCTTGTTTTTGGTTTCAACTTTAAAAAACTTATACTTTTCTCTTACAGGAATTTGTCAGCTCAAGTCCATACAAACAAAGGAACTTTAGTCACTTAGCAACCAGCTTTTGACTATCACTTTAACCTATGGTACTACCTTTTTTCGCCACTACTTCTAAGGAAGCGGGTAATAAGACTATTACTGCTAATTTTTTCTCGGTTAGCATGAAGCATAAGTTTTTTTACAGTAATTTGTTACACATGATCACATCAGATTTCTCTTCTTTCTCACTACATCACTGTAGTTTGTCGTCATCTTTATTTTATGGTTTATCATACCTGAAAACACGACAACTATTTTACTTAGCCCAAATTTTAAATTCATTCTGAAACAATCTATGCATTATTGATTTAATTTATGCAGTGACTTAAAAAAAATATTCATTTTACTCCTCGTCCAGTTTAAACCATTTCTTCATACATTGGAGGACAGATTAAACTGATGCAGAACGGTATAAAATGTAACTATTAAAACAATATTACAGGCATGTCTTGTATACGCCACTTCAGAGAGATCCAAGGCCGGCATCTTGCTATTCCTGGACTGCAGAGAATAGTAAATTTTTTTTTTTTTAAATGGCTCGGTTGTCTATTGTAATGCAATTATTGCTGCAACCATATAAAATGTTAATCTTTAAACTGAAATATTTTTTGCCATTTTCTTTTTACTTTCTCTACACGCACTATGCACATAGTGTATAGAGAAGATATTGTACTCCACCCAAAAATTCGATACTGAGATTTCACTGGAAATACACGTTTTAAAGTCCAAAACATATTTAGAAAAAGGTCCATCTGTGTGTGTCAGTGAACACGATAACTGAAAAACGAAACGTCTGTAAAATACAACACTTGATATTTAAGTTTAGTATCTTACAGCGACACGAAGATTTTGAGAAAAATCCCCCCACCCCAAACTACCCTTCACATGGGAAAAAATTCGACTATTTTGATTTTCTCAAAAATAACTAACAATTTTTATTAACATGCAGTTTGTTAAACATATTTACATTAAATATTTACATATTTATATTCTGAAATTTCTGGGAACAGCCTCTAAAGAGCTGTTTATTCTGAATACATTTTGCTGAATTTTGCAACTGGTAAACCATAAGAGATAGAAAAAATCTTGCTACACAAATAATGTAGATCTCAAAACACACCATTTAAGTCATAGACTTTTTTTCGTAGAATTGACCATTTCTGAGATATTTCAAGTTATTTATTTCAGATTTAAACTTTCTCACACGGAAAGTTGCAAATTGCTGACCATGCATAGAACCGGAGTTCACCCACATGGCAACCAGCTTCTAAAAGTTTTGACTATTACTTTAGCCTAGTGTTTTTCTTCTATTTACAAGGAAGAAGGTAATTAAGGCAATTTCTGCTAATGTTTATCTCGATTATTATAAAGTAGATAGAAGAATATTCTTTTTAACAATATGTGCTACAGTAGTGTAGAGAAAGTAATGTGAGTGGAACACATCAGAAATGTCTCCTTTTATATGTGTGACAGATACACACAGATCTGCAATCTCACTTTAAAAACCATAATCTGTGTTGCAGTATTTTACAGTCACACTACATACGCTTGCTACAATGTTATTTCCCATCTAGGTGTTACAAACTTGTAAATGCCAAGACAAACTTTGACTACAATTATTGGGAAATGTGGTTGTAGAGATGTTCCTATCTAAAGAAACATCTAGCAGACATGGAAACGGTTTGCAGGAAGCATAGCGATTTCTCTACACGTACACAGAAGGTATTTCACTCCACCCAAAAATTCGATACCAAGATTTCACCAGAAACGTATGTTTTAGGGGTCCCCTGAATCCAAAAAAGGTCCGTGTGTCTGTGAACACGATTACTCAAAAACGAAAGGTCGGTAAAATACCAAACCTGGTATTTAAGCTTAGTATCTTCTAGGGATGCGACACGAAGATTTTGAGAAAAGTTCCCCCACCCCAAACTACCCATTATGTGGAGCTTTTTTCGAAAATTTCGATTTTCTCAAAAATGACTCTAACGATTTTGATTAAAATATGTGTATTACAGGTATTTACCTGACAAATAAAATGTATATATTGAATTTTCTGGAAATAGCCTCTAAAGACTACTCTGGATGAATTTTACGGAATTTTGCATAACTGCTAAACCGTAAAAGACGGACAAAATCAAAAACGTAGAGCACATCAAAACACACAATTTATGTTATATACATTTTTTTCGAGGAGTTGATCGTTTTTGAGACATTCCTTGTTTTTGGGTTCAGCTTTAAACCTCTCATACAGGAATTTGTCAACTCCTGTCCATACAAACAAAGGAACTTCAGTCACATAGCAACCAACTTTTGACTATCACTTTAACCTATGGTACTCCCTTATTTCACTCCTATTTACAAGGAAGCAAGTAATAAGACTATTTCTGCTATTTTTTTCTTGATTAGCTTGAAGTAAATAGAAGCATAAGCTTTTTAACAATAAACATATTGTAGAGATGTAGAGAAAGTCATGTGAATGGAACACATCAGATGTTCACTATTTAGTGGTAAGTCACTATGTCATCATAGTACGGACAATAACCGAGCCAATCAAAACAGCGCATAAAGTGATCTTATGAACAAGATGTGTCCGACACGTAACGCAGAAATTGGAGTACTCGCCTTTTGGGTCCTCCTTTCTCTTCATTTGCGATTGTTATAAAAGCACTAAAACAAATCACGCGATCGACATTTATTCCAACGTTTATGCAGGTATCTAAAACTTCGCTGTATTAAAAATATAATAATTAAAAAAAAATCTGATGTACTCCATTCACATGAATTTCTCTACATTTCTGCCACAAATTATTTTTTTTTTTTTTTTGCACGTCCTTTAACCTGGTTGGTCATATCGGACGATGAATGAAATTGGTGAAATGATGCTCAAATGATCTCGAGAGACATGCAGCTTAAAGTTACTCGACATTCGTCTTCTCAAGATAAGGGGAATCCCCGAAAAAAGCCTTATCCGGGTAACTCACTCTAAGCGAGATTCGAACACACGACCTGTTGAATATTAGGCAGACACGCTACCACTTCACTACCCAGGTGGGCAACAAATTATTGTTAAAAAGCTTATGCTTCTATTTATTTCATCCTAATTGACAAAATTACTTGTTTCCTTGTAAGTAGAAGCGAAATAAGGGAGTACCATATATTAAAGTGATAGTCATAAGCTGGTTGCTATGTGACTGAAGTTCCGTTGTTTGAATGGACAGGAGTTGACAAATTCCTGTATGAGAAAAGTTTCTAAAGCTGAAACCAATAACAATGAATATCTCAAAAACCATCAACTCCACGAAAAAAATGTATATGACATAAATTGTGTGTTTTATCGTGATCTACATTTTTTGAGCAGTAAGCTTTTGTCTATCTCTTACGGTTTACCAGCTATGCTAAATTCAATAAAAATCATTCAGAACAAAAAGGTCTTTAGAGGCTATTCCCAGAAAATTCAAGATATACATTTTATTTAGCATGTATATACCTTAAATATAATAAATTATAATCAAAATCGTTTGAGTTATTTTTGAGAAAATCAATATTTTCGAAATTTTTTCCATATTAAGGGTATTTTGGGGGTGAGAAAATTTTCTTGAAAACCTTCGTGTAGCATCCTTGGAAGATACCAAACTTAAATACCCAGTAGGGTATTTAACAGTATTTTCGTTTCTGAGCTATGCTGTCCACAGACACATACACACACGCACACACACGGACCTTTTTCCAAAAATGCTTTTTTTGGATTCAAGGAGACCCAAAACATGTATTTCCGGTGAAATCTCGGTATCTAATTCTGGATGGAATGCAGTACCTTCTCTTATAATACGTGTTGAGAAAGTCAAAATCATTATGCACATCAATAAACGGTAACTATGCTAACCTTGAGAGCTTATTTCCACTTCTCCTTATGGGAACATTATTTTATTAGGTCACATTTGCATAAAACCTTATTTGAGAGGAACTATGAAAGATACCAATGCTGATCAGTTAATGGATTCTGCGTCTTTCATTACTATAATTGAATTATGTTACAATTTTAAGTAAACTAAGATTATATAAATTATAATTATGAACATTCTTACGGATATATCAACGGAACTTTAAATTTATCTTATACTTGTTAACATTAGCAAAAACAAAACATGTCTTGCAATTTAAACTTTGATTCTTTTTAAGAAAACATTTAAAATTCTATGAACTTTCTACTAATGTAATGTAAGTATGAACTTAAGCTTCATGAAACATTTCAAGGTTCTAAATCATTCGTGAAAAACATGTATCCAAACATCAAACAAACACGCTGATGTGTTCTATTCACATGACTTTCTCCACCTGCTCTGCAAATAAACTATTCTTACAAAAGGTTATTATTTTATCCACATCATGCTAATGTGATGAACATTAGGAGAAATAGTCTTATTACTTATTTCACTCTAGGCACAACAGAAGTAAGAAAATACACTAAGGCTAAAACGGTAGTCAACATTTTTAAAAGTTGGTGGTTATGTGAATAATTGAAGTTCGGTTCGCTCTGCATTTCCAGTAAAAAAAAAAAAAAATCTGATGTGTTCCATTCACATGACTTTCTCTACCTCTCTGTAACAAAATATTGTTAAAAAGCTTATGCTTCTAATTACTTCATTGTTAATCTTGAAAAAATTAGCAGAAATAGGAGATTATTAGTTGCTTCCTTGTAAGTAGAAGCGAAATAAGGTAGTACCATAGATTAAAGTGATAGTCAAAAGCTGGTTGCTATGTGACTGAAGTTCCTTTGTTTGTGTGGACAGGAGTTGACCAAATCCTGTAAGAGAAAAGTATAAGTTTTACAAAGCTATAAAACCAAAAACAAGGGATACCTCAAAACTATCAACTCCATGAAAAAAATGTATATAACATAAATTGTGTGTTTTAATGTTCTCTACATTTTTTGTGTGCTTAGCTTTTGTCCATCTCTTACGGTTTACCTGTTATGCAAAATTCCGTAAAATTCATCCATAATAAAGTAGTCTTCAGAGACTATTCCCTGAAAATTCAAGATATACACTTTATTTGTCAGGTATACCATATTTTAATCAAAATCGTTACAGCCATTTTTTAGAAAATTAAAATTTTCGAAAAAGTTCCGTGTAAAGGGTAGTTTGGATTGGGGGAACTTACTTGAAAATCTTCGCGTCGCATCCTTGGAATATACCAAACTTAAATACGAAGTTTGGTATTCAACGGTCATTTCGTTTTTGAGCTATGCTGCCCACAGACACACACACACACACACACACTCATATATACACACAGACAGTCACACACATGCGGATATGTTTCTAAAAATGCTTTTTTTTGGATTCAGGGGGACCCAAAACATATGTTTCCGGTGAAATCTCGGTATGGAATTTTTGAATGCATTACAATACCTTCTCTATACACTATGTACATAATACATGTAAAGAAACTAAAAAGATAGATGAAACGAAAGGTGGCCCTTTTTGAGAAGATTGGTGGTTTAAAACTGAAAACAATTATAAGGAACATCTGGAAAGGGCCAACTCTACAACAAAATTGTATATGAGATAAATTGTGTATTTTAATGAGATCTATATTTTTTGTGTAGCAAGGTTATGTCTGTTTCTAAGGATTTACCAGTTATGCAAAATCCAGAAGGAACAGCCTT
This sequence comes from Hymenopus coronatus, assembly GCA_030762935.1. Taxonomy (NCBI): domain Eukaryota; kingdom Metazoa; phylum Arthropoda; class Insecta; order Mantodea; family Hymenopodidae; genus Hymenopus; species Hymenopus coronatus. The sequence goes on from CM060880.1 coordinate 54,216,809, forward strand.
TAGAAGCTGTTCCCAGAAAATTCAAGATGTACATTTTATTTGTGATGTAAATAACTTTATTTATACGGTATTGTAATCAAAATTGTTAAAGCCATTGTGAGAAAAACAAAATTTTGAAAAATGTGACCATGCAAAGGGTAGCTTGAGGTGTAGGGAGCTTCTTGAAAATCCCTGTGTCGCATCCTTGGAAGATACCAAACTTAAATAACGAGTTTGGTAATTTACGGTCTATTAGATTTTTATTAACGCTGTCCACACATAAACACAGACACACGGATATTTTTCTAAAAGTCCCTTTTTTGACTCAGGGGATCTAAAAACACATACTCCCTGTGAAATACAATACCACCGCTTTACATTATGTGCATAGTACGTAGAGAACGTGAAAATGAATTTGAAGAAACACGGTATCGAAATATCTATATATTTATAAAATGCGGAATAATTCAAATAGGATGACAATACTCAACGAAAACATTCCTTGAACAGCATTTAACATGGATAGAGTCAGCCTGAAATATTCAATGGCATAGCCGGGATTTGAACCACGGATCTCCAGGTCTTTAGACGGTTGTTCTCCCACTGAGCTACCATGGCAACATGCCGGCATAGCATTGAATTTCTCAACTGAGTCGCATGTTTCCCGGTAAACCACTTTGAGATGACAACTATTATGGTCAATTAGTACTGATTTAATTGTTTTTACACACAAGCCGTGAGTAGGACAGGCATGATGCCATGGTAGCTCAGTGGTAGAGCAAATGGCTAGAGACCGGGCTATGGCATTGAATTTTTCAGTCTATCTATCCAACTCCTGTCCTACACAAGCCTTGTGTGAAAAAAATAATTAAATCAGTATTTATTTGCAGTTTTATTTGCATTATGCTTCCTGTCAAATATGGTTTAGTATAATGCCTTACAAATGTGAGAAATCTCAAGGCAGTTCCAAACTCTGAGGTTAATGACAGTTAAACAAATGCGACCAGCGGAAGCTCAGTTTACCATTGCATGGCGTACTTACGTAGGTCGTACACACAGCTCACGTACCAGTTGCCGCCGCACCTCCTCGTCCTCTTCTGGCCTCCTTTTATGCATTATTTATGTTTACAAGGAATGTTCAGCCACTACTAGCTTCTTTCCTCATACTGCTGTTCAAATTACTTTTCTGTCTTATTTTTTTTTTGGATTTATTTTTCCGTTTCTGTTCACTTCATATACCCTTCCTTTTGGACCCCTCTTTCTTTTTCTTTCTTTGTCGTGTTCGTAGTTAACGAGTTCAAATTAACGCTTTGTGCCAATCGCTACCATGCAGCTTAAGAGTAGTTTTTACTTTCTCTACACGTACTATGTACATAGTGTATAGAGGAGGTATTGCACTCTACGACATTTCACCGGAATTATATATTTTAGGGTCTCCTGTATCCAAATAAGGGCATTTTCTCAAAAAGGTCCGTGTGTGTGTGTGTGTGTGTGTGTGTGTGTGTGTGTGTGTGTGTGTGTGTGTGTGTGTGAACACGATAACTCAAAAATGAAAAGTCGGTAAAATACTAAACTTGGCATTTAAGTTTAGTATCTTCCAGGGATGCGACACGAAGATTCTGAGAGAAATCCCCCCACTCCAAACTGCCCTTTACATTGAACTTTTTTCGAAAAGTTTTATTTTCTCAAAAATGGCTATAACGATTTTGATTAAAATATCATACATTTGCTTCCTTGTTAGTAGAAGCGAAATAAGGGAGTACTATACGTTAAAGTGATAGTCAAAAGCTGGTTGCTATGTGACTGAAGTTCTTTTGTTTGTATGGACAGGAGTTGACAAATTCCTGTATGAGAAAAGTATATTTTTCAAAGCTGAAACCAAAAACAAGGAATATCTCAAAAACGATCAACTCCACGAAAAAAATGCATTTAACATAAACTGTGTGTTTAACGGGCTCTACATTTTGTGTGTTTTAAGTTTTCGTCCATCTCTTACGGTTTAGCAGTTATAGAAAACTCCGTAAAATTCATCCAGAATAAAGTAGTCCTCAGAGGCTATTCCCAGAAAATTCAAGATATACATTTTATTTGCCAGGTAAATACATTTAATATAAGAGAATTTAATCAAAATCGTTAGAGCATTTTTAAAAAAAATCACTATTTTCAAAATTTGGGGTGGGGGGATTTTTTTGAAAATCTTCGTGTCGCATCCTTGGACGATACCAAACTTAAATACCACGTTTGGTATTCAACGGTCTCTTCGTTTTTGAGCAATGCTGCCCACAGACACACACACAGCCACACACGGACATTTTTCTAGAAATGCTTTTTTTGGATTCAGGGGGTCTCAAAACATATATTTCCCGTGAAATCTCGGTATCGAATTTTTGGGTGTAATACAATACCTTCTCTATACACTATGTACATGGTACGTATAGAGAAAGTAAAAATCTGTATTTTCAGAAAAAGGTCCGTGTGTCTATGAACACGATAAATCAAAATCGAAAAGTCGGTAAAATGCCAAACTTGGTATTTAAGTTTAGTATATTCCAGGAATGCGATACGAAGATTTTGAGAATAATTCCCACATCTCAAATTACCCTTTACATGGACAAATTTCGAAATGTTGTATTTTCTCAAAACTGACTCTTAACAATTTTGATTAAAATGTTGTATGTTAAAGATATTTACGTGGCAAATAGAAAGTATATATTGAATTCTCTGGGAATAGCCTCTAAAGATCTCTTTATTCTGAATGAATTTTGCTGAATTTTGCGTAACTGTAAACCGTAAGAGTTAGACAAAACCTTACTGCACAAAAAATGTGGATTACGTTAAAACACACAATTTATATCATATACGTTTTTTTCGATTCGTTGACCATTTCTGAGATATTCCTTGCTATTTGTTTAGATATATAATACTTAAACATTTTTCACACGGAATGTTGTTAACTCCTGACCCTGCATAGAAACGGATTTCATCCACACTTATTTTCCTTCTACTTACAAGGAAGCAAGTAGTTAAGACAATTTCTGTTAATGTTTATCTCGATTATGATAAATTAGATAGAAGAATAAGCTTTTTAACAATAATTTGTTACAGCGATGTAGAGAAAGTCATGTGGATGGGACACATCAGATTTTTAACGCTGTCTTTATGAATAAAATCAACAACTGCAAAAACCAACTAAACGTTTGTGTGCTAAGGTCTAGGGAAATGTCTTTCTCTGTACTCTAGGGGTAACAAGTTAGCTTCTGGTTCCCAAGGTCGTGGGTTCAAACCCGGCTGAGGACGATAGATTTCTTTTCGGGTGTACAATCCTTAGTATAGCTTCCTTCGGAAGGTCCCGTGTCGTAAATTTACGGTAGATAAAAGATAACTCAAGAACCTCAGCAATTATAGAGCGTCCATAAATACGAGGTACGTCCAGAAAGTAAGTTCTGTTTCAATTTATCTCCGCTGCAGCGCTGCGATCGCAGTTCCGCACATGCGCGGTAGACGCTCTGTATCAAGGAGAAGAAACGTGCGCCATTTTGAGATCGCTGTCAGCCACATAGGCTTTGTTGTGCTTGTTTACAATGTCGGTGTTCATTGAAAATCCCGCCGCTTGTGAAATCAGATCTGTGATTCGTTTCCTGAATGCTAGGAAAATGGAACCAATTGAAATTAATCGCAAATTTGCGAAGTTTACGGACAAAATGCGATGAGTGATTCAATGGTGAAAAGATGGGTCCGACAGTTCAATGAAGGACATAGTGAAGTGCACGATGAAGAACTTCATCCCCAGCAAAGGTTAAGCCGAAACAAATCTTGACACCTCGAAAAATGATGTGCACAGTGTTCTGGCACTGGAATGCCATCTTACTCATTGATTTCTTACCGCGTGGTCAAACAATCAAAGCTGACGTTTATTGCGAGACACTTAGGAAATTGCGCCGCGCAATACAGAATAAGCGCCGAGGATTGTTGTCAAAAGGTGTTGTTTTTCTTCACGATAACGCACGACCACACACTGCAAATTCGACGAAAAACCTCCTACAGGGATTTGGCTGGGAGGTGTTTGACCATCCTCCGTACAGCCCTGACGTCGCTCAGGACTTTCATCTGTTCTTACATCTCAAGTCTTTCCTTGGCGGTCAACAGTTCAAGAATGACGAAGAGCTGAAAGAAAATGTTTCCAATTTTTTGAAGACACAGGCGGCAAACTTCTTTGAAGAAAGTATACAAAAACTTGTGCCACGCTATGACAAATGCCTGCAAAATTTCGGCAGTTTTGTGGAAAAGTAGTTTAAGAGTTGTAGAATTTTGTGCAATAAATAATTATTCTGTATCTGTACACAATTTAATTTTATTACCAAACAGAACTTACTTTCTGAGAAATGCTACGCTATAACGTCCCGATGTGGCTCAATACGGATCTACTTTTCTACTATAAAGTGGACACACATCCAGCTTTCTATATTTACGCGAAAACAGACCTTAGCACCTGTAATTAGGATTATACACCAGGTTAGACCACTCGCCTTCCATCTAGGCAGCACGGGTTCTATCCCAAGCACCCACATGTGGGACGAAGTGGTGTCTGGGAGGGTTTTCTCCGGGTCTTTCGGTTTTCCCCGCCACTCATTCCACCAATTGCTCCATCATCACCTTTCCAAACATCAATTTTGCTTACATTTTATCATCCACTTCATCTTCATGCCCTTATAACAGGTTCTCCATTCTGCGGGTCTCCGAGGGGGTGTCATCCCTTCAAATACGGGGAGGGTAAGCCGATTACGAAACGAATTATACACGGACGGGTTTCCAGACATTGAGGCAGAGCTAAATGACTTTAAGCCCTTTGAGTCCGAGGGAGGGGTGAGGCGAGAACCTCGAAGGGCGACGACTAGAGAAGGAGTATGACAGGCGCAAGCATGGACGGGGTCCCTAACTGTTACAGACAGCACTAACGTGATGTACATGTGATGCATGCGAGATACATTATGAACGCAGGTTAGAATATGAGGTCTACAACACACAAAGTTAAATGAACGTTTGTAACCATTTAAGAATAACGACTAAATAACGATATTAACTAGAACTAGAGAGAACATGGACTGCTATAAATTCTAAGCGCATTAAAATCTGTTGTGTTCCATTCACGTGACTTTCTCTACCTATTCAACACAAACTATTCTTAAAATTTTGAACCCAATCTACTTCATGTTGATCAGTAAAAACATTAGCAGAAACGGTCTTATTACTCGCTTTCTTTTAAGTAGAAGGGAAATAATGGAACAGACTGGCAGTCAGATACTTTAATAGCTAGTTGCCAAGTGATTAAACTTCGGTTCTCTTTGTACAGGCAGAGGAAGAAACAGGAACGTCAAATTACCGTTTGAGAAAGGTTTAAATATTGTAAAATTCCAACCAAAATATCTCAGAAATGTTTAACTCCACACAAAATACGAATAGTACATAAATTGTATGTTTTAACCATATATATTGTTACTTTCTCCACACGTACTATGTACATAGTGTATAGAGGAAGTATTTTATTCCACCCAAGAATTCAATACCGAGATTTCACCGGAAATACATGTTTTAGGACCCTCTGAATCCAAAAAAAAAAAAAAAAAACACATTTTTAGTAAAAGGTCTGTGTGTGTGTGGGGGGGGCAGCATATCTCCTAAACGAAAATACCGTTAATTACCAAACTTGGTGCCTTCCAAGGATATGACACGAAGATTTTCAAGAAAATCCACCCACCCCCAACTACCCTTTACATGGAAAATTTTTCGATAATTTTGTTTTTCTCAAAAATGGCTCTAACAATTTGGATTAAAATCTCTTATATTTAAGATATTTAGGAGGCTAATTAAATGTATATCTTGAATTTTCTGGGAATAGCCTCTGAAGACTTCTTTATTCTGGATGAATTTTACGGAAATTTGCATACTGCTAAACCGTAAGAGATGGACAAAAACTTGCCGCACAACAAATGTAGAGCAGTTTAAAACACACAATTTATGTTATATACATTTTTTTTCGTGGAGTTGATTGCTTTTGAGATATTCCTTGTTTGTGGTTTCAGCTATAAAAACATACTTTTCTCAAACAGGACTTTGTGAACTCTTGTCCATACAAACAAAGGAACTTCAGTCACATAGCAACCAGCTTTTGACTGTTAGTTTAACTTATGGTACTCCCTTATTTCGCTTCTACTTACAAGGAAGTAATAAGACTATTTCTGCTGATTTTTTCTCGTTTAGCAGGAAGTAAATAGAAGCATAAGCTTTTTAACAATAATTTATTGCAGAGTTGTAGAGAAAGTCATGAAATTCAACGTTGGTTTATATAGTTTTTACTATTAAATACACACGCACACACTTATTCGCTCCCACGGCTATAGGGTTAAAGAAATTCCCCGACCCATCCGGTACTCGAACCCGGGACCTCTATGTTCAGAAGTCAGAACGATGACCACTCGTCCGCAGAGACATTCCAGTAGTTTTGTTGTGATGTTGATGGATACTACTACAGTATGCAAAACACTGATAAAAAATGAAGATAAATAAATTAGACGAAGAAAAGCTACCAAAATTAAGTACAAACAAGTGCGGAGTTAAACTTTTTGCTTTCTTTCCTTCTTTTTCGTTTTCTTTGATCAATACAACCTTACAGTATAAGCTATTTCATAAATTGCAACTTGGTCATCCGTAGTCATATGGCGAGGTGCAGCCAGCCCTCGAGGCCTTGTCCCTTTATACCGCACCACTTAGCTTCGTTAAAAGCAGATGGGTTTTGGATGCCGATCTAATGCTGTGGATGGATGGCAACGCAACAGCAATTAGCATCTATTTTCAGTTTTACTATTGTTTTATACATAAGGGGGAATTTTGGTCGTGGTATTAAATATAAAATCCGGTATTTATCTTGGCAACTGAGGTAACAACGAAATAAAAAAAAATATAGATTGATCGGCTTACGGGACCTGAAACCAGATCCTCCCGACTAGGGCCACACACTTTACCCCCGAGTCACCATGCCCCGTAATGTAAGTATTGCTTCGACTCAGAGATCTAATATTGCGAATTCAAAGTTAATATTGACCCGAGCAGTTTCCGTGATTCCACATATAACCACGATGAATCAAGACCATATCTTTGCCTTGATGCCTTGCCTTATGCCTTTGATCCTAGTTCAATTTTATTGTTAAATTTTTAATTTACAATTGCTAAAATTTAAATTTTTAGAATATAATTTTAGCTTTAGAATGTATGTTCATGTATGTTCCATTCACATGACTTTCCTTACATCGCTGTAACAAAGTATTGTTCAACAGTTTATTCTTCTATCTACTTTATGATAATCGACATAACCATGAACAGAAATTACATGAATTACTTGCTTCCTTGCAAGTATAAGGTAAATAATGGAATACACTAGACTAAAACGACAGTAAAACCTTTTAAAAGCTGGATGCCATGTGTTGAAATCCGTTTATATGCATGACCAGGAATTTTCAACTTTCCATGTGAGAAAATTTAAAGTATTTTAAATCTGAAACAAATGACTTGAAATATCTCACAAATTGTCAATTCCAAGAAAAACACATACATGACATAAACTGCGAGTTTTAACGAGATCTACATTTTTATATCGTAGGTTTCTGTCTATCTCTTACGGTTTCCCATTCGTAAAACTCATCCAGAATAAAGAGGTCTTTACAGGCTATTCCCAGAAAATTCAAGATATACATTTTATTTGGCATACAAATATCTTTAATACACGATATTTTAATCAAAATCGTTACAACCATTTTTGAGAAAATCAAAATTTTCGAAATTTTCGAAATTTTCGCATATAAAGGGTAGTTTAGAGTATGTTTTTCAAACACACGCAACACAAAGCATTTTCAAAATGCTTTTTATAGAGGGGAGCCTAAAACGTGTATTTCTGATGAAATCTTGATATCGAATGTTTACTATATATAGTACGTGTAGAGAAAGTAAAAACGTATGAGATACTCGAAACCTGTTTGTACTGTTTTAACCATTCCCAAGTATTGAACTGCCCCCTCTAACATTTAGGCGTATATCGCCTACGTATATTCTACGAGGATAGGTTTCGTAAGTAATCTGATAGAAGAACGGAAAAGCAGACGATTATGTGCATGGGGTCCGTATCATAGTTTGGAACCATATATTCTAATTTAGCAGCTTTCCGCCACTTCTAGAGATTTAGCTACTGGTCTTGCGGGGAAAATATTTAACATAATAATAATAATAATCATAATAATCATAATAATCATAATAATCATAATAATAATAATAATAATAATAATAATAATATAAGGAATTTTTCGTTACAGAAATTGTAACACATGATTATGATATATATACGAGGTACGTCCAGAAAGTAAGTTCCGTTTGGTAATAAAATTAAATTGTGTACAGATACAGAATAATTATTTGTTGCACAAAATTCTACAACTCTTAAACTACTTTTCCACATAACTGCCGAAATTTTGCAGGCATTTGTCATAGCGTGGCACAAGTTTTTGTATACCTTCTTCATAGAAGTTTGCCGCCTGTGTCTTCAAAAAGTTGGAAACATTTTCTTTCAGCTCTTCGTCATTGTTGAAGCGTTGACCGCCAAGGAAAGAATTGAGATGTAAGAACAGATGAAAGTCGCTAGGAGCGAGGTCAGGGCTGTACGGAGGATGGTCATACACGTCCCAGCCAAATCCCTGTAGGAGGTTTTTCGTCATATTTGCAGTGTGTGGTCGTGCGTTATCGTGAAGAAAAACAACACCTTTTGACAGCAATCCTCGGCGCTTATTCTGTATTGCGCGGCGCAATTTCCTAAGTGTCTTTCAATAAACATCTGCTTTGATTATTTAACCACGCAGTAGGAAATCAATGGCCTTTCCAGTGCCAGAACACTGTGCACATCATTTCTCGAGGTGTCAAGATTTGTTTCGGCTTAACCTTTGCTGGGGATGAAGTGTGCCTCCATTCCATTGATTGCCACTTACTTTCACGGGTGTCGTAAGAAACCAAAGTCTCATCTCCTGTGACTATCTGTGTCAGAAATTCTTCGCCGTCTTCATCATAACGAGTTAAAAACTGAAGTGCACTACCCATCCGTTTTGTTTTGTGTTGCTCAGTAAGAATCTTTGGTACCCAAAGTGAGCAAAGTTTACGAAATTTCAGTTTTTTCGGTAACAATTTCATGAATTAGTGATCATCAGCTTTGGGGAAATTCCATAGCGAGAGCACTAATTGTAAACTTGCGGTTTTCCTGGATCTTGTCATCAATCGCGTGAACCAGTTCTTCTGTAACCAAAGATGGACGCCCACTTCGTTCTTCATCGTGCACTTCACTACGTCCTTCATTGAACGTCCTTCTCACCATTGAATCACGCATCGCATTTTGTCCGTTCCCTTCGCAAATTTGCTGATAAATTTCAATTGATTTCACTTTCCTAGCATTCAGAAAACGAATCACAGATCTGATTTCACAAGCGGCGGGATTTTCAATCAACACCGACATTGTAAACAAGCACAACAAAGCGTATGTGGCTGACAGCGATCTCAAAATGGCGCACGTTTCTTCTCCTTGATCCAGAGCGTCTACCGCGCATATGCGGAACTGCGATCGCAGCGCTGCAGAGGAGATAAATTGAAACGGATCTTACTTTCTGGACGTACCTCGTATATATATATATATATATATATTAAATTTAGTTTATATATGTTAAATAAAATAGCTTTCCAACGCAACTGCGAACTACTGAGGTGAGAAGCTGGAAGGGGCTTTAATTTCAAATCTAATGTTTTACATTCACATGACTTTCTCTAGCTGCTCTACAAAAAAACTTCTCACAAAAGGTTCTTCTTTTTACACAATGCTAATCGAGATAAACATTAGCAGAATGTTCCTTATAAGTAGAAGGAAAATAAAGGAATGCGCTATGCTAAAGTGATAGTCAATTTTTTTTAAAATTCGTCGTTATGCGATTGTCATTGCAAATCACTTCTTTGCTCGGCAAGGAGTAGAACAAAAAAAAAAAAACTGACACTTCGTGCCTGAGAAAAGTACAAGTACTTCACAACTGAAACTAAAAACAAAGAATATCTCAGAAACGATTACCTCTACAACAAAAACGTAAAAGACATAAATTGTGTGATTTGGTGAGATCTACATTTCTTGTGGAGTCTGTTCTTGTCTAGGCATGACAGTTTACCAGCTAAGCGAAATTTGGCGAAAGTCATCCAGAATAAAGAGGTCTTCAGAGGCTATTCCCAGAAAATTGAAGATACGCATTTTATTTAGCATGTAAACATATTTAATATACAGGATTTTTGGTGGGGGAAATTTTGTTGTAAATCTTCGTGGGCCGTCCTTGAATGATAGCAAATTTAAATATCAAGTTTGGTATTTAACGCCTTTTAGTTTTTGAGCTATGCTGCCCACAGACACACACACACACACTCACACACATACACGGATCTTTTTCTAAAATTGCTTTGTTCGGACTCAGGGGAACATATATTTCCGGTGAAATTTCGACATCGAATTTTTGGGTGCAATATAATACTTTCTCTATACGTTGTACATAATACGTGTAGAGAAAGTATTAAACACGTAACATTAACTTTTGTACAAATATATCTACTAAGTTTCAATAGTACTATTGTTAAAGGCTTACCAAAATATTTGCAGCTAATAATAGGACTAATAATTATTGTTGTTATCATCATTATTATTACTACTCTCATTATTATTATTATTATTATTATTATTATTATTATTATGCTATGTGTGTAGGTAGACAAGTGATGCACGTTAATATAGCGCGCTGGTAGTTTGTAAACAAGTAGAGGGACAGACAGACATCGCTGGAATGTGTCCTTGTGTTTATTAGCCCAGCTTCCTTCTGAACTGCTCGGCAGGTGTACCAGCCGTCCTTCAGATGTCTCCAAAACCGTCCCTGCATTGTGAGCAGGCGACTGACTCCTTCAAACAACTTTTTTGTTATTGCTGTATCCTGCCTGGGGCAGGGACCCAGATATTTTCATTAATTCTTATGCTGACTGGCGCTGCCCAACATCCAAACTACACTCTTTCAAGCAGATGGGACTTTCCAACATCCCCACTTCTGCTCTCATTTTAGCACTAGTACTTACAGCATAAATCTCGCATTCGCTTTCTAAACGTTATCTTAAATATAGGTAAACTTTGCTTTTTTTCTTTCTCTACACATACTACGTACATAGCGTATAGAGAAGGCTTTGCATTCCACCAAAAATTCAACACCAAGATTTCCCGGAAATATACGTTTTATGGTCCCCTGAATACAAAAAAGGTATTTCTTGAAAAACATCCATGTCTGTATGTGTGTGAGTGTGTGTGTGTATGTGAGTGTGTCTCTGAACACGATAACTCAAAAACGACAATTAGGCAAAATACCAAACTTGGTATATATTTTTAAATATCTTCTTAAGATACGACACGAAGATTTTGAGGAAAATCCCCCACCCCAAACTACCGTTTACATGGAAAAAATTTTGAAAAATTTTATTTTCTCAAAAATATCTAACGATTTTGATTAAAATACCATATATTAAAGATATTTACATCACATATAAAATGTATATCTTGAATTTTCTAGGAACAGCTTCTAAACACCTCTTTATTGTGGATGAATTTTGCCGAATTTTCCTTAACTGCTAAACCATAAGATATAGACAAAAACTTAATACACAAAAATTTAGATCTCGTCAAAACACACAATTTATGTCCTTCACATTTTTTTGTGGAGATAACCGTTTCCGAGATATCCCTCGTAAAGTATACTTTTCTCAAACAGGAGTGTTCGTTTTTCTTTTGTTCTACTTCTGGCCAAGCAAAGAAGCGATTTGCTATGATAATCGCATAACGACAGCTTTTAAAACATTTGACTATCAGTTTAGCCTAGTGTATTCCCTTAGTTCCTTTCTACTCACAAGGAACCAACTATTAAGTACATTCTGCTAATGATTATCTCGATTAGCAAGGTGTACAAAGAAGAATAATCTTATGTAAGAAGTTTGTAGAACAGCTGCAGAAAGTCATGTGAGTGTAACACGTCAGTTTTTTAACATTGGAGGGAGGTAACTCGGATAGTACAAAAATTAGTTTCTGCTGAATAGAACCGTGGTTGTATAGGAGTAGGCCACTGGGAAGTATTTTCAGAAACATTGCTGACTCGGTCTAGGCATCCGGAATCGAATTCGTTCGTAATCGACTTAATCTCTACGTATTCGTAGGACTGACACTCCCCAAGGACTTAAAGCCAATGCCTAGTGGTCAGAAGCCTGTCGGGTAGCCTATGATACGGGCCTGGCATGAGGAAATGGATGATATGAAATGTACGCGAAATTGATGATTGGAAAGGTAATGATGGAGCAATGGGTGGAATGAATGGCGGGGGAAACTGGAGGACTTCCCAGACATCGCTTCGTCCACCACGAAGGGCGCTTGGGATCAATGGATGTGATGGAATCGAATTAAATAAGTAAAAATAATATTTATTACATTTTTTCCTTGTTAGATTGTACCTGTTTAGAGCTAAGAAGATTATTTTATCATGAGCTTGGATGTGTGGCTGGGAAATAATGACACAGAGAATTCGGGACTGAAAAGTTCCTTTCGGCTTCTTAGGCTGATCAATGGATTCTAATATTTTGGGCAACAAATAATTCTAATTGAACTCTCAAGTGTTTCGTTGTGCAGAATTAGAGTGCTACACTGCCCACAGGGAATAAAAAGGGAAAATAATTTTATAAATTTTCTAATGTTAAACCTTTAACCATAATCATAATGATTAACCAGATTTGATAAGTGCTTCAAAAGCTGTGTAAAACAAAACAAAACAAAAGGGTTTTTATTAAAATCTGGACATCTATTACCAACACGTGCTTCACTTGGTCATGGTGGAGTACCCTGGACGCGCGTTTCAACAGCTTTTGTTGTCATCCTCTTGCAGGTTTGCAGACATCTGTCCAGGGTACTCCATCTACACCATGACCAAGTGTTTCAGGGAGGATTTTCCCCTACTTTCCCTCCATTCATGTGGCCAAAATATTAACGTGCATTCTTTAAAACGACTTCGTAACGTATATTCTTCCAAAAGAACTAAAGAAACATTTCAAATGATGCTTCATTCGGATTCACTGACTTAGTGTTCGTCTTTACAGAATGACTTGCAGATGATTTAAGCCTCAGAATGTTTATTTTCTCTTCCGCTTAAATGCGACGAGAAGAGGAAGAGTTTTTGTATTGCATCCAAAAATTCCTTGCCGAGATTTCACCGCAAATACACCTTTTGATATCCTTTGAAAGAAAAAAAAATATTTTTTGAATAGTTACGAGACCATGCGAAGAAAATTTTCTCCAGAATTTCTGTGTCTTTCTGCAATTTACTTTATCAAAAGTATTTTCCAGAACCATAAATTAATTATAACTGGAGAAGTACACGACTATGATCAGGAATAGGAATTCCTAAGCAGTTTGCTCTAAGTTAACTACCCTCAAACCATTATACCACAAAGAATCCTTTAGCGATACATTTATTCCTGATATGTCCGATATATCCGATGAGTCCAATATTTATATGATTTGTTCTAAATTACAACATTTAGAAACGCAATTAAAACAAAAGTATGAGACGAAAAGAAATTTTTAAGATAAGTAAACAAACAAACAAAGAGAAATAATTCGGCTGGAAGTACTCTTAATATATTTTGAATTATTTTGTTGTTGGAAAGCATGCTACTTAAACGGGTTTTTATGAGTTATATGTCACTTGCTAAAATAAATACACAAATGCAAATAGATCAGATGATCACTGTACCTCCAGGGAACATTAGTTTAAGACAAAATGGGTCATGGATTTTTAAAAATTCTGATGTGTTCCATTCACATGACTTTCTCTACTTCTCTGTAGAAAATTATTGTTAAAAAGTTTACTCTTCTGTCTACTTATGCTAATCGAGATAAACATTAGTAGAAATGCTTTTTTTTTGTAAGTAGACGGAAAATAATGGAAAACACATGGTTAAAACGATAGTAAAATCTTTTAAAAGCTCGTTGTCATATGGATGAAATCAGTTTCTTTGCATTGCCAGGAATTGATAAATTCCCACCTGTGAAAAGTTTAAATATTTTGAAACTGAAAACAATAACAAGGAGTATCTCAAAAACGGTAAATTCCACGAAAAAAATGTATATGACATAAATTGTGTGACTCAATGACATCTCCATTTTTTTGTGTAGTATATTTTTTCTATCTCTTACGTGTTTTTTTTTTTTTTTTTTTTTTATAAACAAAACAGTACCGGAGTCTAATCAGGACTCCGGCGCTGTATCCCCGTTTACATTTCCCCCCTAAGTTTACTGTATGATTACTGTATGTTTACTGGTTTTACTGTTCCTTTACAAAAACATATACACATTGCACAAACATATAACACCCATGTCCAAGGCGGGACTCGAACCCACGATCCCCTGCCCACGCAGCACCAAAGCGAGCGTGGCCATGGGGACCGGCACGTTTACTATTACGCAAAATCCAGCAAAATTCATTCAGAATAATGAGGACTTCAGAGGTTATTCCCAGAAAATTAAATATATACACTTTGTCGTGTAAATACGGTATTTTTATCAAACTCATAGAGCCATTTTTAAGAAAATCAAAATTTTCGAAAATGTTTCCATGTAAAGGGTAGTTTGGGGTGGGGGTATTTTCTTCAAAAGCTTCGTGTCGCGTCATTGCAAGATACTTAACTTATATACCAAGTTTGGTATTTTACCGACTTTTTGTTTTCGAGTTATAGATACACGGATACACGCATACATGCGGATCTTTTTTCTTCTAAAAACTCTTTAGATGCAGGGGAGCTTAAAACGTCTATTCCCGGTGAAGTCTCGGGATCGCATTTTTGGGTGGAATGCAATACTTTCTCTACACACTATGCACATAGTTCGTGTAGAGAAAGTAAAGCTGAACACTGACAAAGTCTTATCTCCCTTAAAAGCAATACAAACGAATCGAAAAGCCTTCTCCAAATGTTTCCTTGCTTCAGAAACATTTCAACAACTTGGTATGAATGTCCATGGCTGTAAAACTGTTTCTCATACATAGAGCCCGGAAGTTAGGCAAAACGCCTTTTTACCCGGAGAGTATAAACGAAAGACCTATTCGAGATAAACACGTTTTCCACACATTTGGGGACGATAGGCGCAATTTTTAGTTTGCCTTTTTTGCCTATTTTAGCTCCCGTTGCCTATTTTAAAGTTAACCGTCCTTTCTAGTCTTTTATCTCGTTATTGTATATTTTCTTAATTATTAAAACATGTTAAAAAGTTCACATGGATTATATCGAAAAACAAAAAATACGAGGTACGTCCAGAAAGTAAGCTTCGTTTCAATTTATCTCCGCTGCAGCGCTGCGATCGCAGTTCCGCACATGCGCGGTAGACGCTCTGTATCAAGGAGAAGAAACGTGCGCCATTTTGAGATCGCTGTCAGCCACATACGCTTTGTTGTGCTTGTTTACAATGTCGGTGTTCATTGAAAATCCCGCCGCTTGTGAAATTAGATCTGTGATTCGTTTTCTGAATGCTAGGAAAGTGAAACCAATTGAAATTTATCGGCAAATTTGTGAAGTTTACGGACAAAATGCGAAGAGTGATTCAATGACGAGAAGATGGGTCTGACAGTTCAATGAAAGACGTAGTGAAGTGCACGATGAAGAACGAAATGGGCGTCCATCTTTGGTTACAGATGAACTGGTTCACGCGATTGATGACAAGATACAGGAAAACCGCAAGTTTACAATTAGTGCTCTCGCTATGGAAAATTTCCCCAAAGCTCACGATCACTAATTCATGAAATTGTTACCGAAAAACTGAAATTTCGTAATCTTTGCTCACGCTGGGTACAGGCGGCAAACTTCTGTGAAGAAGGTATACAAAAACTTGTGCCACGCTATGACAAATGCCTGCAAAATTTCGGCAGTTATGTGGAAAAGTAGTTTAAGAGTTGTAGAATTTTGTGCAATAAATAATTATTCTGTATCTGTACACAATTTAATTGTATTACCAAACGGAACTTATTTTCTGGACGTACCTCGTAATTGTATGAATTAAAAATATGTATTCACCTCACACTGATATTTGCTGAGAATCTTATTCTCCAGCAATACATATATTTTCAAGAAGTGTTTGAACAGTATAACAGGTTACTTCGGAGTTTACCAGCGAAAGAAAGTATTACGTGGAGGGTGTAGAAAGGAATGCATGTTTGCAAGTGTCTTTTGTAAGATTTGTATTATTCGCCCGATAGTCAACTCATCCCTTTTCAAGCCAGGTACATCTGCAAAGATACCTTTTTCTCCAAATCCCGTTATTGCGTACTTCGAACTCACTAAT
The DNA here is from genome assembly GCA_030762935.1 of Hymenopus coronatus. Classification (NCBI taxonomy): domain Eukaryota; kingdom Metazoa; phylum Arthropoda; class Insecta; order Mantodea; family Hymenopodidae; genus Hymenopus; species Hymenopus coronatus. Next base: position 54,233,256 of record CM060880.1, read on the forward strand.
TTCTTCTCACACCCCTCTTTGTGAGACAATACACAGTCGGATTTTCCAGATCCCTGAAAGAAAGTAAACACACTCAGGCCTCAACAAGTACAATTGTTAGCTTGACACTGAACTTGTATTAAACAACTTCATGATTATAGCAAAATTTATCAAGCCGAAAGTAGTAAACTGCCTGGTTATATCCGCGAATTCGGTTCAGATACGCTATCTACCGATGGTGTGTTCTGATGTGCAAAGTTTGCGAAAAAACAATTAACTATGAGAAAATGTGTTTTATACTTCAACAAAGTGAATAGATATGGGATAGTTTATTAAGTATTTGTCTATTTTTATTTGTTTCCGTGATTAATAAATGCCTATTTTACTGCCTATTCTTACTGTTTATAGTGCCTATATGCCTACCTATTTTAACCACCCGGGCTCTAGCACACCACATGGTGAACTCGAGTATCACTGACAATGGATATAGACCACATGTGCTCTGGCACGACCCCATGGAGAGGTTGCCACTAAGTGGAATAAAATCGTTTTTCTCCCCAGCCGAAGTTACTACGTAGCAGAAACGGAAAGGAAACCTTTCAACGCGCAGCATAGTGACCAAGGGGATCGATAGATGGAGAATTTGTGTTGGCCCCCTAATTGGTAGTACGTTCAAGTGCTTGAATCATGTCCACGTGCTGCTTCCAGGCTCTAATACTGGAGCATTTCTAATTTTTTACAACACCGACAAACGCTACTGCTGAACTCAAATCTTGCAACTTTCCTCTATATAAAAATCTTATATCTTATATTCATATGACTTTCTCTACATAACTGCTACAAATTATTATTAAAAAGCTTGTATTCACGTCATGCTAACCGAGAAAAAAAATCTGATGTGTTCCATTCACAAGCCTTTCTCTATATCTCTGTAAATTATTATTGTTAATACGCTTATCTTTTATTTCATGCTAATTGAAAAAAATTAGCAGAAATAGTCTTATCTCTTGCTTTATTGTAAGTAGAAGTGAAATAAGGGAGTACCATAGGTTAAAGTGAAAGCCAAAAGCTGGTTGCTATGTGACTGATGTTCTTTTGTTTGTATGGACAGGAGTTGACAAATTCCTGTATGAGAAAAGTATACGTTTTTCAAAGCTGAAACCAAGAAAAAGGAATACCTCAATAACGACCAACTCCACGAAAAAAATGTATATATCATAAATTGTGTGTTTTAACGTGCTCTACATTTTTTGTGAGTTAAGCTTTTGTCCATCTCTTACGGTTTAGTAGTTATGAAAAAAATCATCGCGAATAAAGTAGTCGTCTTCAGAGGCTATTCCCAGAAAATTCAAAATATACATTTTATTTGCCAGGTAAATAACATTAATATACGATATTTTAATCAAATCGTTAGAGCCATTCTTTAGAAAATCAAAAATTTCGAAAAAAGTTCCATGTAAAGGGTAATTTGGGGTGGGGGGATTTTTCTCAAAATCTTCGTGTCGCATCCCTGGAAGATACTAAACTCAAATACCAAGTTTGGTATTTTACTGACTTTTCGTTTTTGCGTTATCGTGTTCACAGACACACGGACACACGGAAACACACACACACGGACCTTTTTCTGAAAATACATTTTTTGGATACAGGGGACCCTAAAACATATATTTCCGGTGAAATCTCGGTATGGAATTTTTTGGTGGAGTGCAAAACATTCTCTATACACTATGTAGATAGTGAGTATAGAGAAAGTAAAAATTATCAGAAATGGTCTTATTACTTGCTTCCTTGTAAATAAAAGGAAAATAAGTGTACCATAGTCTAAAGTGATAGTAAACTCTTTTAAACGATGGTTGCTATGTGATTGAAGTTTGTATGTATGGCCAGGAGTTAACAGATTCCCGTATTGGTAAAGTATTAAGGATTTTAAAACTGAAACCAATAACAAGGAATATCTCAAAAAACAGCCTCACGAAAAACATTTATATAACATAAATTGTGTGTTTTATTAAGCTCTACATTTTTTGTTAAGTAAGTTTTTGTCTATCCCTTACGGTTTACCGGTTATGAAAAATTCGTCCAGAAAAAAAGATGTCTTCAGAGGCTCTGCCCAGAAAATTCAAAACATACATTTTATTTGTTACGTAAATATCTTAAATATACCATATTTTAATCACATTCGTTAGAGCCATATTTGAGAAAATAAAAATTTTCGAAAATTTTTCCACTATAGGGTAGTTGGGGTGGAAGGATTTTCTTGAAAATCATCGTGTCGCATACTTGGAAGATACTGAACTTTTAAACCAAGTTTCGTATTTAACAGATTTTTTCGTTTTGAGCTATGTTGCCCAAAGACTCTCTCTCTCTCTCTCGCTCTCTCTCTCTGTCTCTCACACACACATACACGCACACACACTGACATATAGACACACACGGACATTTTTCTAGAAATGCTTTTTTTGGATTCACAGGGGTCTCAAAACAAATATTTCCGGTGAACTCTCTGTATGGACTTTTTGGGTGCATTACAATAGCTCCTCTATACACTATATACATACGAGTAGCTAGTACGTGTAGAGAAAGTAATAATAAAAGGAGTAAGGGTAAACACAGGCTTGCGCGGTAGTTAATTATTTTAAGAGCTGGTCATCATGTGAAATCAGTTCTCTTTGTTTAACCAGAAGCAACAAAAAGGTATAAGTATCAGATAATTAAAACCAATAACAAGAAATATCGAGAATAAACAATTCCAGGAAATAAAAAGTCACTCGACATAAATTGTGTGTTTTTACGAGAACTACATGTCTTGTGTAGTAAGTATATGTCTAGCTTTAATGGTTTACCAGTTATACAAAAGTCAACCAGACGAAGAGGAATTCAGGGGCTATTCCGAGAAAACTCAAGATATACATTTAATTTGTTATAAAATATCCTAAACATAAGGTATTTTAATCTAAATCGAGTTTTGGGAGGAATGTAATACCTCCTCTACATGTTATGTACGTGGTAGAGAAAGTATAATAGATTTTGTGAAGGTGGTATGCTTCGATTTCCACTGAATATCTTAGTTAAACTAACCGACTTAAATAATAATAATAATAATAATGATAATAATAATAATAATAATAATAATAATAATAATACATTAACAATTATGTCAATCAATTAAAAATCTGATGTGTTCCATTCACATGACTGTCTACATCGCTGTAGTAAATTACTGTTAAAAAGCACATTCTTCTATGATAATCAAGATAAACATTAGTAGAATTTGTATTAATTACTTGAAATTAGGGAATGCACTAAGCTAAAACGATAGTCAAATTTTTTAAAACATGTTGGCCATGTGGTTGAAGTCCGTTTTTATGCAGGGCTAGGAGTTTACAACTGTCCGTGTAAAAATCGTTAAAATACCAAACTTGGTATTTGAGACTGCAATCTGCCAAGAATGCGACATGAATATTTTGAGGAAAATCCCTCCACCCCAAACTACCCTTTACATGTAAAAAATTTCAAATATTTTCATTTTCTCAAAAATGTCTCTAATGATTTTCTTTAAAATGCCGTATATTAAAGATATTTATAACACAAATAAAATTTATATCTTGATTTTTTTTAATAGCCTCTACAGACAGCATTAACCATACACATTTTCGTCAGTTTGCATCAACAAGTGTGCTTTGAAAGTAATTTACAATGTTGTAAACGTAATTATGTCAAACATGCAGGTTACAGATTTCAAAAAAATCCAATGTGTTCCATTCACATGACTTTCTCTGCAACAAAGTATTGTTAGAAAGTTAATGCTTCTATTTACTTCAAGCTAATCGAGAGAGAAAAAAAAAAGCAGATATAGTCTTATTACTTGCTTTCTTCTAAGTAGAAGCGAAATAAGGGAGTACCATAGGCTAAAGTGATAGTCAAGAAGCTGGTTGCTAGGTGACTGAAGTTCCTTTGTTTGTATGGACTGGAGTTGACAAATTCCTGTCTGAGAAAAGTATAAGTTTTTTAAGCTGAAACCAATAACAAGCAATATTTCAAAAACGATCAACTCCACGAAAAATGTATATAACATAAATTGTGTGTTTTAACTGCTCTACATGTTCTGTGTGGTAAGTTTTTGTCCATCTCTTACGGTTTAGCAGTTATGCAAAATTCTGTAAAATTCATCCAGAGTAAAGTAATCTTCAGAAGCTATTCCTAGAAAATTCAACATATACATTTTATTTGTCAGGTAAGTATTTTTAATATACGATATTTTAATCAAAATCGTTATAGCCATTTTTTAGAAAATCAAAATTTTCGAAAAAAAAGTTCCATGAAAAGGGTAGTTGGGGTGCGGGGATTTTTTTGAAAATCTTTGTGTCGCACCCTTGGAAGATACCAAACATAAATATCAAGTTTGGTATTTAACGGTCTTTTCGATTTTGAGCTATGCTGTTCACAGACATTTCTAAAAAAAAAACTGTTTTGTATTCAGGGGGTCTCAAAACATGTATTTCCGTTGAAATCTCGGTATCGAATTTGTTGGTACAATACAATAGCTTCTCTATACACTATGCACATAGTAGTATAGAGAAAGTAAAAATATGTGTCTTTATTCCTAATTGAAATATTTACATATCCTTTCGATTCAAATATGGTATTTTGTTACTGCAACCAACAACACCCGATAATGCAACACTTTAACTGGTAACCTGAATGTTTGCCTTATAAATCTGAGGAACACAAAATTATTGTTTAAGAAATACACTCGAGGTGCAAATTACTGTATACAGAATACCTACTTAGTTTTGAACAGTAATTATTTAGTAAACATAAGCCACATTCACTTGTAGTCGAATTTGACAAACGCATCTTTAGAGAAGCCGGTAATTTCACTAAGTATCCCAGCTTAAGTGAAAACAAGTCGAGCAGATGTAAGGAAAGGTTATACATTCGTTACTCTCCCTTTAATTCGTAGCATTAATAAAATTATGAAATAAGATCAACTTACGTCACTAGTTAAGAGTCCATTTGCCTACACTGCTTACACCAGACGTTCTGCTTTACTTACCTGAAAAAAATAAAAGCAATATGCACTTAAACTATTTAAACACAAGCACTAAGCAAATGGTGTGCATCAGTAGAGGGAAAGGCTTACTGAATTAAAGCACTAATATTGCTTATAGGACCTTTAACAACTTCTGCAAACAAAGCAGGAAGAATGCACAAATAATGTGATTGTAAGTTAAAACAAAGACAAATTTGGCTCAGGCGGTAGAGTATCTGCCTGCTAGTCCCGGGTTCTCTAGCTAAGAATATTCCCGATCCTCTCCAGAAAAAGTATGCACGAGAGTGTAAATTTAAAAATAATTGGACAAAGATAAAAACAGTTAACATCTTGCCATGAGCCTTTCTTTACTTTCTCTAGCCGGTATGTACAATATACACAGTAGATAGAGAAGGTATTGTATTCCACCCAAAAATTCGATATCGAGATTTCACCCGAAATATACCTTTTGGGTCCTCTGGGTCCGAAAAAAGCACTTTTAGAAAAAAGATGGGTGTGTATGTGTGTGCGTGTGCGTGAGTTTGAGTGTGGACAGCATAGCTCAAAAATGAAAAGACCGTTAAATACCAAACTTGGGGTATTTAGGTTTGGTTTCTTCCAACGATGCGACACGAAGATTTTCAAGAAAATGCCCTACTACAAACTACCGTTTACAGGGAAAAAATTTATAAAATGTTGATTTTCTCAAAAATGGCTCTAACGATATTGATTAAAATGTCTTATATTTAAGATATATACAATACAAATAAAATGTAAATTTTCTGGGAATAGCTATTTTGTATAGCTAGTAAACCGTAAGAAATAGACAAAATGTTACTACACAAAAAATGCACAACTCATTAAAACACAGAATTTATGTCATATATATTTTTTTTTCGTGGAGTTGACCGTTTACGAGATATTCTTTGACATTAGTCCTAGTTTTAAACTACTTAATTTTTTTCTCATAAGGGAACTCATCAACTCCTGACCTCGCAAAGAAACGGATTTCAATCCCATAGCAACCACATTTTAAAACATTTGGCTGTCAGTTTATCATAGTGTATTCCTTTATTTCTCTTCCACTTAATAAGGAACTAAGTAATAAGACCATTTAGCAGTAATGTTATCTAGATTAGCATGAAGTAGAAGGAAGAATAAGCTTATTAACAATAATCTGTTACAAAGATGTAAAGAAAGTCATGTGAATGGAGCACAACAGCTTTTTTCACTTGCATATTCACTCCACATTCACCTTTTTAGACTCTAAGGAGAGTAGGCAATAGTCTATTTGAAGAAAAATTCCCAATCCCAGGCCGCGAATCGAATCCGGGACTCCCGGGTAAGAAGTCAGCTCGCCGACACTCGACCAGGAAACCAGACACCATGAGCTTTTACTTTAAAAAAAAAAAAAGGATGAGAAATTTTCCTTTAATGAACTAATATCTATATAGTTATCAATGATTTTAGGTTCATTTTGCTCTGAAAGGAGTTACTTTGCTATTGAGAGTTTCCTACTGAATAGTAACAATACAAACCATCATTTACTTAACACAAAATTCAACCATTTCAATAAGGTAACAAGTACTCATCACCATGTTTTATTTCTCTCTCTCTCTCTCTCTCTCTCTCTCTCTCTCTCTCTCCCTCTCTGTGGATAAAATACATTTTTACCGTTATATTTTCCTCCAAAAAGAGGTTAACTTCTGTTCTGCTCGTCATTACAATACTAGGCATTGTAAATAAAGCAATTAAGGAAGATCCACATGTGGAGTTAAGACTTAGGACGTTGAACTGCGACAGTTGAATACGATGACATCTCAAATATTTACGCTCTCTTGTTTGTTCACTCTTTTTGCACCTTGTAATTACCACCACTTGCAATTCATGAAGGCAGTGCCTCCTTCCACAGGAATTATATATTCCGTGCTTGCTTTCTGAATATTTCAACTTTCCTCTAGAGGTTCAGACTCTAAATCAGAAAATACTGCTGAATCTTCTAAAAGCCTTATGCTTCCCACGTCAGACTCATCCACAATAAAAGAAATCCTTAAGAACAACAATCAAATTCTCTCTTCTTGACACAAAAGGTTTGTATCCTTGGTGATAGCTATGTCTATTATGGAGTATTATTTTTGTCTGCCTCTTATGGTTTACCAGTTAAACAAAATTATACGAAATGCCTCAACGCATTACCAGAGAAAACAACATTAATATTTCATATGCCATGTCTTAAGTGTAAAGCATTTTAATCCAAATCATTAATCAGCCATTTGTGAGAACAAAATCTGTGTTCCGTTCGCATGACTTTCTCTACATCTCTGTAACAGATTATTGTTAATAAGCTTGTTCTTTTATCCACTTCATGCTAATCGAGATAAACACTAGCAGAAACGGTCTTACTACTAAGTTCCTTGTAAGTAGGAGGGAAATAAGGGATGCACTAGGCTAAACTGACAGTCACGTGTTTTAAAATGTCGTTGCCATGGGATTGAAATCCTTTTCTTTGCGTGGCCCAGGAGTTGACAAGTTCCCGTATGAGAAAATTATTTTAAAGCTCAAACAAATTTCATGGAATATCTCGAAAACGGTCAACTCTATGAAAAAAAATGTATATGGCATAAATTGTGTGTTTTATCGAGATCTGAGTCTTTTGTGTAACAAGTTATTGTCTATCTCTTACGGTTTTCCAGTTAAATAAAATTCGGCAAAATTCATCCAGAATAGAGAGGCCTTCAGAGGATATTCCCAGAAAATTCAAGATATACGTTTGATTTGGAACGTTTACGGGATTTTAATCAAAACCGTTACTCATTTTTGAGAAAATCAACATTTTCGAAAATGTTTCCATATAAAGGGTAGTTTGTGGTGGAGGGATTTTTTTTTTAAATCTTCATCTTGTATCCTAGGAAGATACTGACCTTAAATATCTAGTTTGATATTTAAGCGAGACTTCGTTTTTGGGTATCTTGTTCACAGACTTGGACACACACGGGCCTTTTTCTAAAATGCTTTTTTGGATACAGAGGCCCTAAAATATTTATTTCCAGTGAGATCTTGGTATCGAAATTTTGGAATGCAATGCGTTCTCTACCTAGGTATTTATTCTGTACTAGTAGAAAAAGTACATTTAAAAGTTTTCGTCGAATTTTCACCGATAGGTCCCCTTAATTCAACCAGCTTTAATTCTGCTGTTACTAATGACATATGTGCTACACTTGCACACGACGATTGGTAGCTAACTTCACCTCCCTTATACTTATTCCTCTCTCCCTCTCTGTTGAGCACAGTATTCTCCGAACAACAAACGTTTCTATTCGCTCATGACTAGTGAAACAAAGAGAACATTGTCGTGAAACTTAGATATGTTGGCGGCTATTCATCTCGCAGGAAGCTTTGAAACAAAGTTGCGCATTGCAGCATCATGTCTCAGCAAGAATCCCTTGTCCCTTCTAAGGATGCAATAGCTGGAAGAAAAGGGAGAGTGTGATTTGCTCTCGCTCCAGTGGACCGCAACGTTCCAGTGAGTGACCGTAGCACACACCTCGTGAGGAAATACCTTTTTATTTCGGCCAGTTATTTGAATGGCTCGAGAAATCACTTTACTAACATCTGCATGTACACTCACACTATCAGAAGAAGAAGAAAAATCTGATGTGTTCCATTCACATGACTTTCTCTACATCTCTGCAACAAAATATTGTTAAAAAGCTTATGCTTCTATTTACTTCATGCTAATCGAGAAAAAATTGTAAAGTAGAACGAAATAAGGGAGCACTATAGATTAAAGAGATAGTCAAAAGCTGGTTGCTATGTGACTGAAGTTCCTTTGTTTGTATGGACATTCCTGTATGAGAAAAGTGTGTTTTTCAAAGCTGAAACCAAAAACAAGGAACATCTCAAAAACGATATACTCCACGAAAAAAAAATGAATATAGCATACATTGTGTGTTTTAGCGTGTTCTACATTTTTATGTGGCAACTTTATGTCCATTTCTTACGGTTTAACAGCTATGCAAAATTCCGTAAAATTCATCCAGCATAAAGTAGTCTTCAGAGGCTATTCCCAGAAAATTCAAGATATACGCTTTTTGCCATTTAGTATTTTAAATATAAGTAATTTTCATCAACATCGTTTGAGCCATTTTTGAGAGAATCATAATTTTCGAAAAAAGGTCCATGTAAAGGGTAGTTGTTGGTGGGGGAATTTTCTTGAAAATCTTCGTGTCGCATCCTTGGAAGATAGCAAACTTAAATGCAATGTTTGGTATTTAACGGTCTTTTCGTTTTTGAGCTATGCTGTTCACAGACACACACACACTCATACACACACAGACACACACACACACTCACACACAGACACAGACACACACACACTTATACACACACAGACACACACACACTCACACATAGACACAGACACACAGACACACACTCATACACACAGACACACACACTCATACACACACAGACACACACACTCATACACACAGACACAGACACACACACACACTCATACTCACACAGACACACACTCATACACACACAGACACACACACATACACACACACTCATACACACACAGACACAGACACACGCACACACTCTCATACACACACACTCATACACACACTCATACACACACATACACACACTCATACACACAAAGACACACACTCATACACACACTCATACACACACACTCATAGACACACACACTCATACACACAGACACACACACTCATAAACACACACTCATAGACACACACACTCATACACACACAATCATACACACACAGACACACACACTCATACACACAGACACAGACACACACTCATACACACACTCCTACACACATACTCATACACACACAGACACACTCATACACACAGAGACACACACTCATACACACAGACACACACTCATACACACACACTCATACACATACACACACTCATACACACATACTCATACACACAGACACACACTCATACACACAGACACACACTCATACACACACACAGACACACTCATACACACACAGACACACACACTCATACACACACAGACACACACTCATACACACACACACGGACCTATTTTCGGTGAAACCTCGGCATCAAATTTTTGGGTGAAATACAATATCTTCTCTATACACTATGTACATAGTACGTGTAGAGAAAGAAAAAAGTTTCGCGTTCAAGTGAATTTCTTTACCCACTATCGTTACCTTTATCATTTCCATAAAGTATATTTACGAAACTTATCATTTCACCTAAATTATATGTTTTAAGTCCCCTTGAATAACGAAGAAAGTATTTAAAAAAAAAAAAAAAAAAACTGTGTGTGAATATGAACTCAAAAACAAAAAGTCGGTTAAATATCACACTTACAATTAAAATTCAGTATTTTCCAAGTATGCGAAATGATTTTCAAGAAATTCAAGAAACTGCCGTTTATGGAAAAGTTTTCATAATTTTCGCTTTTCTGAAAAATGGTACTAACGATTTGCATGTAATAAAGACATTTTCATCACAAATTAAATGTGTATCTTTGAATTTTCTGGGAATAGCCTCTGAAATCCTCTCATTTCCGGACGACTTTTGCATAACTGGTAAGCGCAAGAGACAGACAAAATTTTGTTTCATAAAAAGTGTAGATATCATTAAAGTACGTCATTTATACACTTTTTAGGAGTCTTTTGGTCGTTTCCAAGATGTTCCTTCTTACTGGCTTGAAGCATAGGATAAGTCGTGGAGGTGATTTGGTACCTCCCCCTAGATCTTATGCCCCTTGCAGGGCACCCCCCGAGAGGAAGGATAAGAGGGCGGCTAGTACAACCGGCTATGTCCCTGTGGGCTTTTCCAATGCTTACTTAATTTCTCCCAAAAATGATGCTTTTGTTTCATTGAAGAAAAGGGACGTGCATAACAAAATAGATGATGCTTTTTGTGACTTAAACTTATACAGAAACTGGGATAAAACTATACAGAGCTGCAATTACTAGTTTTTCATTCTGGCTTTATGAAAGTAACACGTGAGTACAAAAACTAAGATAGTGGTAGTAATAATACAGTGTGAATTGTTTTCAAGGATAATTTATATAATACAAATTGTGACTGTCATAATTTAAACCTATTATAAAAGTGTCTTACATTTTGTTGAAATATTTTGTATCTAAGCAGTGTTGATGTAGTTAACTTAATAAACGAATACAACTTCAAAATTCGATTAAAATAAATTACTTTTTTGCACAATCATGTGTTTTCGACATCCTTCCAAGTCAAGAATTTGTTTTCATGCAAGCAGCAATGTAGCTCTAAGAGCCATTTTAACCCTATTAGTGCCAGGGAAACAGACTGAGTTAGTATAATGACTTTGGTATGAAAAACATGTGCTCAAAGGTTGTTCCAAAACTCCTCACTCCTAAGCAAAAGGACAGGAGAAAGAACATTTGTGTTGACCACATATTGAAAATGATCCCGGTTTGCTTGAGAATGGGGTGAAGCTGGGATGTTTCAATACGAAACTAAGCGCCAGCTCATTCACTCTTCCCCAACAAAGAAGAATCACGCATGAACAAATCCAAATTCCAGGTCAACTTGATCTTTTTCTTTTTCATCCAGAGAATCATTCGTGTTGATTGGGTGCCACAGGGTCAAAAAGTTAACCAGGCCCACTACAAGAGTGTTTTAGAAATCTTCCGTGAGCGGTTCAGAGGGAAAATGCCTGAAATGTGGAAGAATCGCACCTGAATCCTCCGTCAAGACGATCCCCGGCGCACAACGCACTTTTTGTTAAACCGTTTCTGGCGAAGCACAAGATCCCACACTCAACGAATCTGCCCCCCCCCAACTCAAGGAACCTAATTCGAGCCTCTAGAAGCGACGGAGCTAATGAACAGCCTGACAGTACTACACCAACAGTGGAGAATGTATATATTTTTTTAAATACAGTTCCGGAGTCTGATCGGGACTCCGGCTCTCTATATACCCTACTTTTTATTTACCTAATTTGTTTACTTTGATTACTGTATTATTACTGAATTTCTGTTTTACTTTTTACACACACATACACAAACATATAACACCCATGCCCTATATTGAGCGGTGTCGAGAAGGAGACTTTCAAGGTGATAATAGTTGCAGTACGCAATTGTTTTACATTAAGATTTTAAAGCCCCGTCCGGTTACTTTATAGTCACACCTCTAACTATTAAAATATTTGTATATTGGAAACCATGATATAGTAGTGACTAGATCAACGTTTAGCACTTTGTAACTGACAGTGAAACTTGATACTTAGCTCTACTTGTTAACACTTCATCCTTTGCCAGGGCTTGATAATTTTGGAAGAATACCAACTGAGAACTTCATTAAAAAAAAACGTGCAACTTCAAAATAAGCTCGTTAAATCTGTTCTTTTCTTCCTCTCTTCCCCTCTCCTTCTAAGTCGTTTCGATTTCCAACACTAACGCATTTGAAGTCCTCCCGAGTATGTAATTACTTGCAAATAAACCGGATAGAGCCTCTAAAATTATACAAAACCCACGCTTGAAGGAGCAAGAGCAGAACCCATGACCCGCTGAACACGTGGGACGATACTGACGTTACACACGATGGCGAAAAATTATGACAGATGTGAGTTTCATTTTTAGACCGGAATGTGAAGCGTCTGCTGCATGTCGAGTTCGAGGCACCGAGAAATAGTTTAAACCTAGAACACTGAAAAGTTTCGAAACGGCTTTGGAGAAAGTATTCCTTTTGAAATAAATGTCTAATTTTGGACAAAGAAGAACTGGAGAGCACAGACCTATGTATTTATCTAATATTAAAAATTCCAACTGCAATTTTTGATAAATATTCTTTCGTCTATCTTTTGAGACAGTAAAAGAGCAAAAGTAGGAAACAGGTTTCTCCTCCCCAGGTCGGATAAGTCTGTCGACACTTTATAATGGCCACTGGTACAGCCACGTTACGTCCTTAATTCCCTTTTCACTGTATCAAAAGAGTGGTTAAAGTATACTTGCTTGATTATCATTAACATTTTTCTTTGCATTTTAACAAAGTTGGTAAAAATAATAGACCATGAATCAATTTAATGTGAACCTACACTGGTTTGAAGTAAATTGTGAAAATAAAACTGTCTAGGACAGAGTGAGCTATGAAATTAGTCTAAATTTTAGGCACAACGTGAAATACGTATGGGTTTCGTATAAACAAGACTGAATATCTAAGTTCGGACAAATGAAGAGAAATCGCCTAAATTTAACGTGAAATGCGAGAAAACATCTAGACTGAAAGTGAACTGTAAATAGTTCTAGTTAAGCAGTATGATGTAATGTAATTGCTAAGATGGGAGTGAACACTGAAAAAGGGAGAATTGGTGTCCATTTGCAGTATAGTATGAAAACGCCCATTTGCAATTAATGTTTTACACATAAGGTGAAGTTATACAAAATATCCTACGTTTGAAGGAGTTGTAGAAAAAATATCTAGTTTAGATTGAGTACCGAAAAGCTGGCAACATCTGTACAGAATTCTAAGAAATAAAGCAAAAGCGTACGTTAGGATTGAAATAAAATAGATTTGGAGGGAAATGTAAAAAAAAAAAAAAAAAAAAAAACAATATTTGAAAATAATGTGATAATAGTAATATCAACAATAACAATAGTGATATTAATAAGAATAATAGTAATAATAATGCGCGGGTCAAAACGTTTATAAGGTTGGAATGAAAAGAATGCGTAGATTTAGAGGAAAGTGTGAGAAAGCTATGCTGAAACATTAGTTCTTTAATAAGAAGATTTACCTTCCTATTTTTGGAACTAACTTAGAAAAAATACGTACCAAAAATGAGCCCCAGAAATATAAATTTAAACTGCAAACATTTTTCTATGATTTACAGATAAGACCTGAAGTAACATTTCCTACAAAAGGTATCTGACTAAATCTAACATCAAAGCTGGATACGTCCCAAGTCCGCCACATATTTAAGAATACACAGTAAATACCACTTGCACCTGTGCAGTTCACAAGAAGATAAATGAGAGAGGAAACAGTGAAGACGTTGCAGCACTGCATTTTACTCCACGTGTAGTTAACGTCTATCAGTCATTTGTGATTTCTAAGCATTCATTAGCTGAAGTGAAACGCTCATTGTGCACTAACAACAAAAACCATGCATGGCAGTATTTCACTGTATTATACATGATTATTATTGTTATTATTATTACTAACATTATTATTATTATTATTATCATTATCATTATCCAGGTTTAAACAAAACATGAAAACATAACGAAAAAGCGCAAACACGAGATCACACTGAGCTTTTACTTTATTACCAACATCTTTAATATTATTACGCTTAGCAGAGTGAATAAAACATGAAAACATGTTAGAAAAATATGTAAATTTTATTTATATTATACATATGAGTGTGTCTGTGAGTTTAGCATAAAATTAAAAACAATAAAACGGAATATCTTGGGAACTGTCGAATCAACAACAGAAACGTATATTACATAAATTGTGAGTTTTAACGAGATCTACAGTTTTGTGTAGTAAGTTTTTTCTATTTTGGTTTACAGTTACATACATTTCAACAAAATTCATCCACAAAAGAACAAGTCTTCAGAAACTATACCAAAAAAGTCAAGATATGCATTTTATTTTTGATGTAAATACCTTTAATATACGATATTTTAATCAAAATCTTTAGAGCCATTTTTGAGAAAAACAAAATTTTCACATTTTTTCCATGTAAAGGGTGGTTTGGGGTAGGAGTATTTTCTTTAACATCTTCGAGTCGCATTCTTAGAGGGTTCTAATCTTAAATATCAAGTTTGGGATTTAACGATCTTTTCGTTTTTGAGCTATGCTTCTCACAGACACACACGCGCACCCACACAACTCTTTTCTAAAAAGTTTTTTTCGGACTAATGGGACCTTAAAAGATATTACCAGTTAAATCTCAAACTCGTAGTTTTTCGTGGAATAAAATACCTTTTCTAGGTACGATGTACATTGTATTTACATACGTGCTAAGTATTGCATAAATGTACAGACACAATTGGTCATATACAATTCTAACTTTCTCTACACGTACTATGTAGGTATGTAGTGATTTGAGAAGGTGTTGTATTCTACCCAAAAATTCGATACAGAGATTTCAACGGAAATACATACTTTGGGATCCCCTGAATCTAAAAAAATCATTTTTACAAAAAGACCTGTGTGTGTCTGTGGACAGCATAGCTCAAAAGACCGTTAAATACCAAAATTGGTAATTAAGTTTAGTAACTCCCAAGGATGCGACACGAAAATTGTCAAGAAAATCCCCCGCAACTACCCTTTAAATGGAAAATTGATTTTCTAAAAAATTGCTGTAATGATTTTGATTAACATACGGTATAATAAAGCTATTTGTATCCCAAATTATATGTACATCTTGAATTTTCTGGGAATAGCCTCCGAAGACCTCTTCATTCTGGATGAATTTTGCCAACTTTTGCATAACTGCTAAACCGTAACAGATAGACAAAAACTTACTGCACAAAAATGTAAATCTCGTGAAAACACGCAATTTATGTCATTTACATTTTTGTTGTGGAGGTGACAGTTTCCGAGATATTCCTTCTTATTGACTGCAATTGTATCTACAGTACTTGCACTTTTCTCAGACAGAAACTTTCCATTTTTCTTTTGTTCTACTCCTGGCCAAGCAAAGAACCGAATTGCATGGCCAATAATAAGGGTTGATATAAAATACTTTACAAAGAATAATGACATAGGCATTGCAATTTTACGTGTTAATTCAGCTTAGGATTATTTGACGTATAACCTTTTTTCGACTATTTTTAACTGGTATTTTTTAATTCTCAGCTTTTTCCACCTGGGTGTACTTTGTTTAATTACATCCATTTGTTTTAATCTGTAATTCATCTTATCTTTCTTGCATTGAATGCACAGCGTACTCTTTTTAGTCAGAGTAATTTCTTTGCCAACACGTTTCTCTTGCTGACAGTGTCTACACAACAATTTCCATTAACTACAGATTTTTTTTAAATGACAGTAGTTTCCTTGTATGCGAAAGCATCGTCATAAAGTAATGATAAGGAAATAATAAAAAGAATCTGATGTTTTCCATTCACATGACTTGCTCTACATCTCTGCACCAAATTACTGTTAAAACGCTTATGCTTCTATTTATTTCATACTAATCGAGAAAAAAAATTAAATTATTAAAAATTATTACTTGCCTCCTTGTAAGTAGAAGCGAAATAAGGGAGTACCATAGGTTAAAGTGATAATCAAAAACTCCTTTGTTTGTATGGACAGGAGTTGACAAATTCCTGTATGACAATGTATGTTTTTTAAAGCTGAAACCAGTAACAAGGAATATATCAAGAACGATCAAGTCCACGAAAAAAATTATATTACATAAATTGTGTGTTTTAACGTACTCTATATTTTTTTGTCTGTTAAGTTTTTGTCCATCTCTTACGGTTTGGAAGCTATGCAAAATGCCGTAAAATTCATCCACAATAAAGTAGTCTTCAGAGGCTATTACCAGAAAATTCAAGATATACATTTTGTCAGGTAAATATGTTTAATATACGATATTTTATTAAAAATCGTTAGAGCCATTTTTTAGAAAATAATTTTTGAATAAAGTTCCATGTAAAGGGTAGTTGGTGGTGGGGCGATTTTCTTGAAAATCTTCGTGTCGCATCCTTGGAAGATACCAAACTTAAATACCACAATCACACACACACATACACATAGACATTTTTCTGAAAAGGTTTTTTTTTTTGGATTCAGGGGGTCTCAAAGCATATATATCCCGTGAAATCTCGGTATCGAATTTTTGGGTGGAGTGCAATAACTTCTCTATACACTATATACATAGTACGTCTAGAGAAAGTAAAAATAAGTATAAGTATCCCAAGTGTCGTTTCCCTCACATTTAGTTGAATACACTCAGCATCTGCAGTTATATCCGTTAAAGGTATCGTATCAACATCGATAACTTCACTCTTCACATGTCTGTATCCTTCTCTATCTACCGCTTCCCATTTCTTTATAATCAATATTGTGTTTCTTCAACCCCGATTCCACTTTACAAATCATCTCGTCAGCCATTTATTACAAAACACTATATTTAAGGATCTTCGTAACTTTGAACAAACGGTTCATATCTATAGTGCATTTTGTATAAGTTTAACCCTACTATGCACACTGGACAGTTGTAGTGAAGATGACTGTCGGAAATAGCCGGCCGCATTTTTCGGACATAAGCGATTTTGTGATCATACTATGCGCACGCGCAGAATTCATTGCTTTCAGATGTAGTTAATTTGTCGGTGCGGGGTTCAAGGGGCCGAGAGGGGTAGGTTCTCCTAGGACAGGAAGGCCTCTGTGGTCCTTTGCTGCGCATACGCAAAGAGAAAATACGAACCTAAAGTTTGAGTCAAATCCCCGACAAAAATATTTAGCCAAAGATCTCTTCACGTGTAAGAGTAAATAATAAGAAACATTTCTTAGTTTGAATGTCTTCTTATTTGAAAACAAAATTTGATCTATAAAACTCCCGAACGAAATATACAAAAAGAAGCTTATGTAGTAAAAATTTACAATGTTGGTACTTAGTACCCAGCAGACGACAAGGTACGCTCGCGCGCCAACGCTCAATGCATATATAGACAGTGTGTTGTGTGACTACAAGATTACTACGAAATAATTCGCGATACATTTGAAGCTTCACTTGAAAACAGGAAAAGGCCAAATAACCAACAGTTTTTGAAATTATGGACGTGAACAAAGAGTAAAATGGACCTTAGTTGCGAGAGGTGATTAGTCGCTACTGTTTTGAGAATGAGTGCTTAGTTAAAATATCCACCTTAAGAGTAAACTGATAAGAACTGGTGAAACAGTACCTTGAATGTATTTCACGTATTAATGAAACATAATCCGAATACGCTGGAGAATAATTTGGTGAAATTAACTGCAGAATTATATGCCAATGTATCAATTGCAAAGAAATGGCAGTGTTAAAACTCGCCTTAAGAGGGAAAATCCTAAACACTGTTACGAAAGATATGCGATGTTTTTTTCTTTTTGTAAAGTATACAATTGCTTAAAAGAAAATGCTTTAGACATTAATATCACGCTCACAATTTACTTTGCTTTAAGGGTAGTTTCCATAATTTTCTGAGAGAAAAGCGAGCTTCGTTTGTGAAAAGAAACACCGTGAAAGTTGTAATTGGCATACATAAACTCAAGTGCATCAGCTGTTAAGACGAGCTATGCACTATTTGCAGCAGGGTCACCTCTGAAAATGTTGTTGACATATGCTAAACAGTGAAGGTGACGGTTCGTGTTCAAATTTCTCGGAACATGTCGCGTTCAGTTTCTTGACTTAAATCAAAGAGTTATAGAAGTATTTTTTCAAGCAAAGGATCGAAGGATGGACTTCATCTACAAACAGAAAGGTTAGTGTTAACACACAAATTAGCATTTCATTTCTACTGATAGCTTTTAGCATCCACAAATCTTAGTCTGTCGCCATCCGTGATCTAGGGGTAACATGCTTGCCTCTGGTTCTCAAAGTCGCGGGTTCAAACCCGGCTCATTCTTTTTCAGGTATAAAAATCCCTGATATCGTTGATACCGTGTCGTAGATTTATGGCACGTAAAAATAAAACCCTCAAGCCTGATAAAGAGGCCTCTGAGCAATAGTAAGCTGTCTTTCGCGCCCAAAATAGAATGGGACGCTTAGAACCGTAGCAGTTAAAGAGCGTCCATAAATAACATTCAATTTAGTTTTAATTTTAATCAATCTTAAAAGTGTACCCTACCAGATAATTTGGCTACAAGCCGCCACTGCACTGCTCTCCTAATATATTCCATCTTTACGATAAGATGAGAGACGAGATACCGGCTTAACGCATATTAGAACTGATTTGAGTGACGTTGAAACATGATCGGTATTTTAAATGTACATTCAAGGATGCACGCAAATGGCCGGGATAGCTATCCCGCCCTAAAACATAATTCACTATTCAACACGAGATTCCCTTTAAATATATAAAGAATTAAAGTATTTTAAAAAATGTGATCTGTACCATTCACATAGCTTTCTCTATATCCCTGCAACAAATTATACTTAAAAAGCTTATACTTCTATTTACTTTATGCTAATCAGAAAAAATGAGCAGAAATAGTCTTATTACTCGCTTACTTGTAAGTAGAAGCGAAATAAGGGACTACCATAGGTTAAAATGATAGTCAAAAGCTGGTTGCTATGTCAATGAAAGTCCTTTGTTTATATGAATAGGAGTTGACAAGTTCCTGTATGAGAAAAGTATAAGTTTTTCATAGCAGAAACCAAAAATAAGGAATGTCTCAAAAACGACGAACTCACGAAAAAATGTATACAACATAAATTGTGTGCTCTACATTTTTTGTGTAGTAAGTTTTTGTCCATCTCTTACGGTTTAGCAGTTATTCAAAATTCAGTAAAATTCATCCAGAATAAACTACTCTTCAGAGGCTATTCCCAGAAAATTCAAGATATACATTTTATTTATCAGGTAAATATCTTTAATATGCGAAATTTTAATCAAAATCTTTAGAGCCATTTTTGTGAAAATTAAAATTTTCGAAAAAGTTCCATGTAAAGGGTAGTTTGGGGTGGGGGGATTTTTCTCATAATCTACGTGTCACATCCCTGGAAGATACTAAACTTAAATACCAAGTTTGGTATTTTACCGACTTTTTGTTTTTGAGTTATCGTGTTCACAGACATACGGACACACAGACACACGGACACACACACACACACGGACCTTTTTGTGAAAATGCTTTTTAGGATATTGGGGACCCTAAAACATATATTTCCGGTGAAATCTCGGTATCAAATTTTTGGGTGGAGTGCAATACCTTCTCTATACACTATGTACATAGTGCGTATAGAGAAAGTAAAAAGGACATAATATAAAGGGAAGTGTTTATGGTACTTGATGAAGATAATAATTCTTGGTTTAAAGCTAAGAATGTGTATAACATACTACAATATAAGAAAGCAAGTGGCATTGACTTTCTTGATACAAACGTCAAGTACATGAAGGTAAATGGTGTTGAGGTTCCAAAGGGACTTTAAATCTCTGCAATAGGTTCTCAAAAGTCACAATGTAGAGTTGAGAATGAATCGACAAATCTCTTGAAAAAAAACACGTGGCACACTGGTGGATATGCTCCAACATTCATCCCATTCGACACAAGTAACATGCACTGCAATTTAGCCGATGGAACGATATGTATACAAAGAAAGTGATATACTTGCGATATTCAAGATGGATACCGTGGCACCGGTATTTTCTGGAATTTTAACTGAATATTTATTGTGCAGTTTTTGCAAAATGGTAATTTGAAGGGAAAAAACTACTTTTTGCTTCATTTAAAAATATAGTTGATTTTTCATTCCTCTTAACCCCGCCTGGTAAGTGGGGTTTATATTTTAAGTTATCATCAATATCTATGTTTATTATTGTAGTGGAGATAATTATTAATGAAGCAAAAACTAGTTAAAATTATTTTTTTCTAAATTACCGCTTTTCAAAAACTACCGGTTACAAATTCCAAAAATTTCCAGTTAAAAATTCCAAAAACTACTAGTTACAAATTCCAAAAAGTGCTAGTTAAAAGTTCCAAAATTTCCAGAAAATACCGGTTAAAACTAGTCGAAAATAGCTTATTTGCCAAATAATCCTTAAGGCGAATTAACATGTAAAATTGCAATGTCCATGTTATTATTCTTTGTGAAGTTTTTTATTTCCCCTCTTACTACTAATGCCAACTGTGGGAGTTGTGGTGGACGAAGCGGCGTCTGTGCGGGTTTTCTCCGGTTTCTCCCACCACTCACTCCACCAATTGCTCCACCATCACCTTTCCAATCATAAATTTCGCTTACATTTCTTCTTCCTCAGTTTCATGCCTGGCTACGGACCGACCACTCGTAACAGCTTCTCCATTCTGTGGTTTCGTGCCGTTAGGCTCCCCGACAAGCTTCTGACCCCTACACATTGGCTTGTAAGTTCTAGGGGGTGTCAGTCCTAAAAATGCGGGGAGGTTAAACCGATTACTGACTATATAATCGCATAACGACAGCTTTTAAAATATTTGACTTTCGCTTTAGCCTTATGTATTTCCTTAATTCCCTTCTACTTATAAGGAAATAAGTAATAATGGCATTCTGCTAATGTTTATCTAGATTGACATGGTGTAGAAAGATGAATAATCTTTTGTAAGAAGTTTGTAGAACAGCTAGCGAAAGTAATGTGAATGTAACACATCAGATTTTTTGTAAAGTTAACCATTTCCGAGATATACTTTGTTATTGTTTTAATTTTAAAATACTTTTCTTATACGGGAATTGTCAACTCCTGGCATGCAAATGGAACCAAGTTTCAATCACATGGCAACCACCCTTTAAAAGATTTGACTATCGCTGTGGCCTAGTGTACTTCTTCTTAAAAGGAATTAAGTAGTAATATATATCTACTGATGTTTATTCTGATTGGCATAGAGAAGATAGAAGAATAAGCATTTTAACAATAATTTGTTATAGTGAGGTAGAGAAAGTCATGTGAATGGAATACATAAGACGTTTGCATATCATTTCACCACATTGCATTTATTAAGCCTGAAGTTGATACACCAAATTCTCTCTTGAGATATGAGTGACTAAAATGGTATTTATATCGTTGGCTTTGTACTAAAATTTGAATTATACTTGAGTCTTGATTATGTTACGTTGTTTTAACTGTTTGGTTATAAGCAACGGATCTGTAAGGTGAAATACCCGTTGATCGGTATATAGTGGACAGAAACCTTCATTGTCTTATCCGCATACCATCATTACTTTTTCGTTTAGCGCCAGGCAGATGGTGTTGAGAGTGCCACCCAGTCAGTCTATCTGCGTTTTCAACATCCGTACTCGAGATGGGTACGGCCAGCCTTCACGGTCTCATCCCCATACCAGTTTGCTTCATGACATGCAGATGGTATTGAGGTTCTGACCGGTTTAGCTGCTTTTACTATAACAGCGCAAGCGCAATTGATTTCTACTTTCAGGTTTACTATTGTTTTAGACCGTCTGAGGGAAACGATGAGCATTGGTGGACCTACGGTATTTTAAAGCCAGGACCTCCCACGGACATTACCGCTTGGTTAATATTCTTGTTGATGCTAAGACGTCCGAGGAGCGCAAAGTCCAGGGAAATTAACCTACAAGCCCTTAGTGGGGCCGGGTATGGAATATGGGACCCATACATGGCTATTCAAGTTGATACAGAGAAGGGCTGTAAAATTCATAAAGAGAGGTAAAGCTTCTGGACTTACGAAAGGCGAAGAGAATAAATGGGAGTCGCTAAAAGTTAGGCATAAAACACATAGGTTAGTCGCACTATTTAAAGCTTATTCTGGTTTAAATGCATGGGTGGACGTTAGAAAGAGATTAGAAAACCCAGCATACTACGGACGAAACGATCATTTGTATCAAATTAGGGCTAGAAGACACAGAACCGACGTAGGAAATTTTTCTTTTGTTAATAGGACCATTGAAGAATGGAATGAATTGCCTGAGGCAACCTTTCAGGGCTGCGCTCTGACCTTAAAGAGGTTTAGGGATAATTTAAAGAGAATAAATGTTATTTGTTTTTTCTTGTATATATCTAGTGTTTAACGCCCGATTTTACTGCTTGTGGCACCACAGGCGATGACACTGGTGATACATGGAATAAAGATGGAGCAGGGTGGAATACGATGGCGGGGGAAACCGGAGTACCTGCTCCGCTTTGTCCATCTCACATGCGGTCGCTTGGTATCGAACCCGGGCCGTCTATGTGAGAGGCGAATGGTTTAACGTGGGCCAGAATAAATGTTAGATAATTAATTAAAGTAAATATTGTGAAATAATTAAGGATTTATTAATGCTGAGGCTTCAGAGTAACTTATAAACATTGCTATAGTGCATAAAAGGAAGTCAAGTATTTGAACAAACAATGTTATCAATATGGTATGTTGTATTACTATAATTAACTGTAAGGTTATTATTGTAAGTTAAATGTGTACATTTAACTCTGGCACCGGGAGTGCCCAATTGTAGAGAATAAATACACACACACACACACATATGTACATGACGAATTACACATTTTGTGAATTTCCAAAGTCAGGATCAAGGCCAACTTGCCTGTAGACTCAGATATAGGTATTGTCCTTGAAGAGCCACTTGCCCTTCTCCTCCTCCTCCGCCAAGTCTGGAATGTCATCTCCCCTCCCAGCAACTAGTCTATACAGCGCGCGCACACACACACACACAATTCGTACCGATCTTATCACTCCAAAGTTATTAACGTCCGCGTGGAGCAATGAGAAATGGACTGGCGCTTCACCAGCTGCAGAATCCGGCACCAACTTTCAAGAATTACTTTCAACACACACAAAGCTGAACTTAAATGATGAACGAAATGAAACTCATTTCAGTTTGAAGGGAAAATAGATTACTTCACCAGTTTCAGCTCTGTATTCGAATTTATATTGATAAATTGCTTCGCATTTCTAAATATTTCGGGTTCAGTATTTTAACTCACGAGCAATTACCAATGTGGCATAAGAATATCACATTTTCAACAAATCATAATAACCTAACTATAACTTTATCGCGACTGCCTCCGTGGTCGAGTGGTTAGCGAGCTGATTTCTCAACCGGAAGACCCGGGTCGATTCCGGTTGAGGCGGGGAATTTTACTTTAACCAGAATTATTCCCTATCCCGCCCCCCCCCACAAAGTCTGGAAGTATGTATGTGAGAGTGAATGTGTGTGTGTGTGTGTGTGTGTGTGTGTGTGTGTGAGGAAAATAATATGATTTTTTTTTTTTTTTTTAAAAAATAGTTCCGGAGTCTGGTCGGGACTCCAGCGCTGTATACCCTTTTTCTTCTTTTTGCATTTTCTTAACATTTACTCTTTCCCCCCCCCCCCCCATTATATAGCCCCCTTCAACATCTAAGGGCATATCGGGGGCTTTGTATTTGAAACAACTCGTCTGTATGTCCTCTTTTTTTACGTGGGTTTAAATAATTTTATTTTCCTCACACACGCACACACACACACACACACACACACACTTCCGGATTCTGTGAGGGATAGGGAATAATTCTGGCTAAAGAAAAATTCCCCGCCCCACTCGGGAATCGAGCCCGGGACCTCCGGGTGAGACCACTGGATCTTGGAGGTAGTCTAGCATTTGCTTTGTTTTATGTTTCATTTCCGTTGTGTTGTTTTCTTCCAATACACACACATAACCCATGCCCAAGGCGGGACTTGAACCCACGATCCTCTGCGCCACGAAGTATTAAAACCTAACGTAAAGAACCTATAGTCGAGTTGTTTCTAATGCAAAGCCCTCGATATGACCTTAGATGTTAAAGGGGGCTATATAAATGAAACAATTAAATATATATATATATATATATATATATATATATATATATATATATATATATTTATATATATATATGGTGTTTGTTTTATGGCATCTGTGAGCATATTTATTATAACAACAGCTTATTGAACATCTTTGTAGTGCTTGTTTCTTGAGGATTAATTAACCAGAAGGTTTAGAAGGTTTACAAACAGAAGGAAATGAGTTGCAGTGGTCGACTCAATGTTCCTCGCCTCAGCATTGACCAGACTATTCATTCCCCCTGCCACTATGGAACATCTATTAGCAAACGAAGGGGATTGAGAAGCGACGTATGTCACTTTCTTCAATTTCCTCCGCAGTCAGTTTATTTTCGTGTCAAGTTGACGCTTGCACTACATATCGTTCCTTTCCCTACCCTGCACACCTCGGGCTGCCCTCAGCCAGCCAATTACACCGGACTGGACTGCACAACACCTGGATTTCTTTTTTCTTTCTTTCTTCCATTTCAAGCCGGCCTTTTAACGCGAGCTCTTTTGGAACACGTGCACTGTGTGCTGAGCTTCTAATTTTCTACATTGGATATCTCTCTCTCTCTCTCTCTCTCTCTCTCTCTCTCTCTCTCTCTCTCTCTCTCTCTCTCTCTCTCTCTCTCTCTCTCTCTCACTCTCACACACACACACACATTGATAACTCCAGACTCTGGTAGGGATAGGAAGTATTCTTGGCTAGAGAACAATTAAATTCCCATTCCCCAGCCGGGAATCGAAGCCAGGTTCCCTCGCAAAGCAGACAGCAGCTATACCACCTGAACTTGAATCTGATGATGTGAATCAACTTCGTCAACCTTGAACTTCTTCACCAAAAGCTCTCGTAAAAATAAAAATCTGGTGTTCTCCATTCACATGACTTTCTCTACATCCTTGTAACAGATTATTGCTAAAAAGCATATTACTCTATCTATTTTATGATAATCGAGATAAACATTAGCAGAAATGGTCTTAATTACTTGCTTTCTTATCAGTAAAACGTAAATAAGGGAATACACAGGCTAAAATGATAGCCACATCTTTTCAAAGCTGGTTGCCATGTGGTTGAAATCCGTATCTATGAAGGGTTTACAACTTTCCGTGCAAGAAAAGTTTAAATATTTTAAATCTGAAACAAATAAGGAATATCTCAGAAATGGTAAATTCCACGAAAACAATTTATATGACATAAATTATGTTTTTTAACTTGATTTGCATTTTTTATGTACTACGCTTTTGTCAGTCTCTTACGGTTTACCATTTGCGCAAACTTCACCAAAATTCATTCAAAATAAAGCAGTCTTTAGAGGCTATTCCCAAAAAATTCGGGATATACATTTTATTTGCCACATAAATATTTTAATATACGGTATTTTAATCAAAATCGTTAAAGCTATTTATGAGAAAATAAATATTTTCGAAATTTTTTCCATGTAAGGTGTAGTTTGCGGTGGGGAGATTTTTCTCAAAAGCTCGTGTCGCATCCCTGGAAGATACTAAAGTTAAATACCAAATTTGGTACTTAACGACTTTTCGTTTTTTAGTAATCTTCACAGACACACGGAAACATACACACGGACTTTTTTCTAAAAATATTTTTATACAGGGTACCCTAAAACATGTATTTCGGTGAAATCTCAGTTCGAGTTTTTGGGTGGAATGCACTGCCTTCTCTATACATTATGCACATAGTGCGTGTAGAGAAAGTAAAAATAGCCCCATCATTGGAGGAGGTGCTAGGTTACGTAAACCAGCAGCGGAGATAGTGAAAAACTAGAGCCCTCTTGCAAAGCGTTCTTGGAGGTGCTGTTATAAATAGTGACGTCCCAGCAGAAGCAACGAGCATTAATCTAACAATACTGAAAACAATTAACATAAGGGATGTTGGTGCTTACCATACGCGCCGTGGCCGAGTGGTTAGACCACTTGCCTCTCACCTCGACGGCCGGGGTTCGATCCCAAGCGACCGCATGTGAGATTTGTGGTGGACAAAGCGGCGCTGGGGCGGGTTTTCTCCGGGTACTCCATCACATTCCACCAGTGCTCCATCATCATTCATGTATCATCAGTGTCACCGCCTGCGGTGCCATAAGTAGTTAAAGCGGACGTTAAACACTACCCAAAAAAAATACGGTAAGAAAACATCTGATGTGTTCCATTCACATGACTTTCTCTACATCTCTGTAACAAACTATTGTTAAAAATCTTATGCTTCTATTTACTTCATGCAAATCGAGAAAAAAATTAGCAGAAATAGTCTTATTACTTGCTCTCTTATAAGTAGAAGCGAAATAAGGAAGTACCATAGGTTAAAGTCAAAAGCTGGTTGCTATGTGACTGAAGTTTCTTCGTTTGTATGGACAGGAGTTGACAAATTCCTGTATGAGAAAAGTATAAGTTTTTCAAAGTTGAAACTAAAAACCAGGAATATCTAAAAAAAACATCAACTCCAGGAAAAAAAGTAGTGTACTACATTTATCGTGTGGTAAGTTTTTGTCTATCTCTTATGGTTTAGCACTTATGCAAAATTCCGTAAAATTCATCTAGAATAAAGTAGTCTTCAGAGGCTATTCCCCGAAAATTTAAGATAAACATATTATTTGCCAGGTAAATATCTTTAATATACCGTATTTTAATCAAAATCGTTAGAGCCATTTTTGAGAAAATCAAAATTTTCGAAAAAGTTTGGGGTGGGGGATTTTGATGAAAATCTTCGTGTCGCACCCTTAGAAGATACCATACCTAAATACTAAGTTTTGTTTTTAACCGTATTTTCGTAGTTGAGCTATGGTGCCCACAGACACACACGGACATTTTTCTGAAAAGTCTTTTTAAGGGGGCCTCAAAACATGTATTTCCGGTGAAATCTCGGTATCGAATTTTTGGGTCCATTACTATACCTTCTCTATACACTAATTACATAGTACGTATAGGGGAAGTAATTAACAGCGGGGTTAACCTCAACCAATCAACGAGAAAGGAGCGCGGATGGATACATTTAGGTGTGTTTACATGCGGGTAAGGTTATAAGTAGATATTATAATCAAGGATTAATTGGTACCAAATGCCAAAGTCTTCATAAAAGTAAATATTTTACATTATCAATATCTTCAATAATATACACTGTATGCAAATATAACATTACACTGGACAATAATTAGCAGTCCTCCTTAATTAAGTCCAAATGAGCCATAATTAAAATTAATATTATTTATATTGCAGCATTTTTATAGTATACAAGTACTAATCATATAACACGAGAGCTAATTAATACGTAATCAGATAAATTTATATACCGTTTGAACTTTTCTTATCAGGATCATAACAATAAATCCAAAATTCATTACCAGTAAGGATATTGCAAACCAACTTTGAAGTACACTCCTGGAAATATTCTCCAGTTTTTGCGTACCAATCAATGGGTTATTATTTTTAATCGGGAACCAATTTTAAGATCTGTATTAAAATATATTTTAATGAATATAAAACTTAAAAGTAATAGCTAACAAAACATTAGAGCAAATCAAACAAACTATACGGCAATCAATTCGCAAAAACATTCTGATCGAAACAAATTACTATTGTTTTTAGAAACATGGCATTCTAAAATGTTCAATTTTGCCCTCGTTCTCTTAAAATTACTTTTGTAATAATAGTTTTGTTTCGTAATCGGCTTACCCTCTCCGTATTTATAGGGCTGACACCCCCCTAGGACTTACAAGTCAATATCTAGGGGTCAGAAGTGTCGGGGAGCCAACAGCATGTATTTGTAGGACTGACATCCCCTCTAGGACTCATAAGTCAATGTCTAGTGGTCAGAAGTGTCGGGGAGCCAACGGCACGAAACCACAGAATGGAGAACCTGTTACGAGGGGTCGGTCCGTAGCCAGGCAGGAATATGAGGAAGTGAATGATATGAAATGTAAGCGAAAATGATGATTGGAAAGGTGATGATGGAGCGATTGGTGGAATGAAATGGCCTGGGAAACCGGAGGACCAGGAGAAAACCCGCCGCTTCGTCCACCACATGCATCGAACCCGGGCCCCTAGATAGGAGGTCTAACCACTCCCCCGGCGCCGCCTGTAACATTATTACTTTCTCTACACATACTGAGTACATAATGTATAGAGAAGGTATTGCTATCCACCCAAAAATTCGACACCGAGATTTCACCGGAAACATATCTATGTTTTAGGGTCCCCTTTATCCAAAAAAAAAAAAAAAAAAAAAAAAAACACATTTTCAGAAAAAGGTCCATGTGTGTGTCCGTGTGTCTGTGAACATGATAACTCAAAAACGAAAAGTTGGTAAAATACCAAACTTGGTATTTAAGCTCAGTATCTTCCAAGGATGCGACACGAAGATTTTCAACAAAATCCCCCAACTACCCTTTACATGGAACTTTTTTAGAAAATTTTGATTTTCTCAAAAATGGCTCTAACGATTTTGATTAAAATATCGTATATTAAAGATATATACCTGACAAATAAAATGTATATCTTGAATTTTCTGGGAGTATCCTCTGAAGACTATTTTATTCTGGATGAATTTTACGGGATTTTGCATAATTGATAAACGTAAGAGATAGACAAAAACTTGCCATACAAAAATGTTGAGCACGTTAAAACACATAATTTATGCTATATACATTTGTTTCGTGAAGTTGACCGTTTTTTTTTTTAGATATTCCTTGTGTTTGGTTTCAGCTTTAAAAGACATACTTTTCTCATACAGGAATTTGTCAACTTCTGTACAAACAAAGGAACTTCAGTCACATAGCAACCAGCTTTTGACTATTACCTACTTTAACTTATGGTACTCCCTTAATTCACTTCTATTACAAGGAAGCAAGCAATAAGACTATTTCTGCTAATTTTTTCTGGATTAGCATGAAGTAAATAGATGCATTAGCTTTTTAACAACAATTTGTTGCAGAGATGCAGAGAAAGTCATATGTATGGATCACATCAGATATGTTTAATCATAAATTGACATATTAGCACTGGTATATTATTTTAAGCATTGCCTTTAGTAAAATAAATTCTTACTGAAGAACAGAAAGCAACTCTTGATGGAACCTTCAACTTTAATGCGAATAAAGCGGTGATTCAATTCTCAGAGAGCATGCATCAGCTACAATGTCATGATATAAAGGAAAGCCAAATCAGCAAAAACAGATCTTAAGCCTACCGTTCAGCATGCATCGAGTAGAATCCGACAAAAAGAATGACAATCAATGTCGTGAAACAAGTGCTTGTCGAAGGAGGACTGCTGCGAGGTGACCACAAAACGTGACCAGCATCGGTTTCATAACGCTGTTTCTTATCCCTTGGTATTTATGCCAGATCCTTGAGCTGTTTTATTTAAACAGTATCTAACTGTTACATGGATCATTGCACTGCTACATTAGTAAGTTAGATTCGTAAATACATTGAACTGTGATTTTATCTATTTTATTAAGCTTAACGTCCTTTAACTTGATTGGTCATATCGGGCGATGGATTAAATAGATGATCTCGAGGTACATGGAGCTTAAAGTTACTCGAAATTAATTTTCTCAGGATAAGGGAAAACCCTGAAATAAACCTTATGCGGGTTTTGATGCGAAGCATACACACTACCCCCATAATACCATAGCGTTCCTTGGTCTTATCTTATATTCGCGCCAAATTCCCATACATGAAATAAAAATCTTATATGTCCCATTGGCATGACTTTATACTCTATATCGCTGTAACAAATAATTGTTAATAACCATATTTTTCTGTCTGCTTTATCATAATCGAGATAAACATTAGCAGAAATTTTCTTATTACTTGCTTCCTTGTAAGTAGAAGGGAAATAATGGCATATACTAAGCTGTAAGAAACGTCAAATCTCTTAAAATCAGTCGCCATGTAGTTGAAATCCGTGTTAGAAAAGTTGAAGTATTTTGAATCTGAAACAAATAACAAGGAATATCTAAGAAATGGCCAATTCTACGGAAAAAATGTATATGACATAAATTATGTATTTTAATGTGATCTACATTTTTTGTGTATATATACGTTTCGATTTACCAGTTATGCAAAATTCAGAATTAAGAGGTCTTCAGAGGCTATTCCCAGAAAATTCAAAATATGCATTTGCCATATTTAATACACGGTATTTTAATCAAAATCGGTAAAGCCATTTTTGAGAAAATCAAAATTGCCTACATTTTTTCCATGTAAAGGGTAGTTTGGGGTGGAGGGATTTTTCTCAAAATTTTCGTGTCGCATCCCTGGAAGCTACTGAACTTAAATACCAACTTTCGTATTTTACCGACCTTTCGTTTTTGAGTTATCGTGTTCACGGGGACACACACATACACACACAAAACTTTTTTCCAATTTTTTTTTATTCATGTATTTCCGGTGAAATTTCGGTATCGAATTTTTGGGTGGAATGCAATACCTTCTCTATACACTGAACGTAGTACGTGTAGAGAAAGTAAAAATATGCGATTCTCATGGAGGAGGATTATTGGTGTCTAATATTTGTATTTTAAAAGACGCATCTGCTAATTAATAATGATAATAATAATAATAATAATAATAATAATAATAACAATAACAATAATAATAATTTCTACACTCTATATAGGTCGTCCAAAATAAATGCTCATATCGCGACACCTCTGTTACGAGATACCACGTGGCTCGGTGTAATAGCCTTCTAGGTGTCCTCATGGCATATGTCACATGTCCACAGAGACCTTAGTGCTGGGCAACTGAACCTGATTCTATATGTGATGGGCAGGGATGGTATATTTTAGCAGTCGCAATAAATGCGAAAAGTTACCAAATGCCAAGGCATTACGAAATTGCATTTTTAAATTGGGTTCAAAATGCGAAATATGTACTTTTCTACGAAATTAATAAAATTATACTATGGTCGTTTTTTTCACTGAATTAACGAACGTTATATTGTTGACAATAAATAATATACAGTTTATTGTTTCATTGTTGCCTTGTTCAGCGCTATCTGCGATGTTGGATTGTTTCATTGTTGCCATGTTCAGCGATTTCTGCGATGTTGGTTCCTTCACATTCTGTATTGTTTAGTAGCACACGCGATCGAGATGGGTCGGGACAAAATCACAATTCAAGAGCACGTGGTGAGATATAAAAATGAACATTTTTATATAAATGACTCAAAAATTTTAATGTGCAGATTATGCAATAGAAGATAAGTTTGGGAGAAAAGAGATGTGTTAGAAAAACACTTAAAATCCAATCAACACGTGCGGGCGAAGGCAGACTTTGTTTCTGAAACAGCAATACAACAACGTCAAGCTACAATTTCGGCGCTCGAAAACAGCAAAGAATGCTCGTGAAGAGAAAAAGAGATTTGTTGAAGATACAGTGAAGATGAGTTTACGAGCGAATTTTTCGCTGAATAAACTGGATGAACCAGCCATGAGAGCATTTTTAAAGTATATAAAAATAAAAAGTATTTCTTTCAAAAATAGTTTGACTTTATATTTTTCTTTTAATAAATTAATGTTTAAGCCTTAAGCGTTTTCACCAATTTTACAATTACGTATTTTCCTGCCTTATAAGAAGTTGTGTATGTGTTTCTAAAAACCAATTCAATAATTTTTATTTTTCAAGGTATGTTCCAGGCTCAGGTGATCTACCTACATCTTCAAGATCAAGAATGGAATGTATGCTACAATGTAAAGAGGCTATTCATAACAATATTAAAATGACTTTGGAAAACAAGCTGATTGTCGTAATCGCAGATGAGACTTCAGACAGAGAAGGGAGATGTGTTTTGCTGTGCTCTTCAGAACAATGGTACCAAGTAAAAAACAAGGTGTGCATCTAAAATATACCCAAATGTTTTGGCAACGCAGGAGGACGACGCTATCGGCCGATAGGACATACCATGATTGGGGTCCTTTCCAGGCTGGCGGACAGTCACAATTACTGCGTAGTCCAACAATGGGTAATTGCCAGACACCCAAATATTATTGAATACATTCAGAAGCATCAACTTTGCACAGCGAGTCAGATGTACAAGCATGCTGTAGGAGACCTGGTCGTAACCTGGCGCGGAATTGGACACACTTTTTACTACACTGTCTAATTCGTTTAATGAAAACTGTTGCAGCAAGGAAAGATGCGTTTTAACAGAAGAGGAAGAGGGGTGGAGCCAACGAAGGAGGGTCGCCCTCCATGGTGTAGTGGTTACTATGCTAACTTAATAGCCACCATGCTAACGCGGTTTCAAACCCGGCGGAGGACGATGGATTTTTTCGGGTGTAAAAATGCTTAGCATGGCTTCCTTTGGAAGGGAAGTAAAGTCGTTGGTCCCATGTCGTAGATTTACGGCACGTAAAAGAACCTCAAGCCTGATATAGAGGCAAAATTAAGCGGTCTTTCACACCCAATATAGAATGGGACGCTGAGAACCACAGCAGTTAAAGAGCGTCCATAAATAACACACCATTTACATTTCACCGAAGGAGAAGAAAGATGATCAAGCCACTAGACCAAAGGTCGGGCGGGAGAAGGTTTATTTTTCAATTTGTTGATGAAGGTCCAAATTTTTGAGATAGATGTATCTTTAGATAGAGTAGCACAGTAAGTCCTCCAACAATCCTTCTTTCGGTGTTTTAGAAAACGCGTAGTAGCTTATGGCCATGTAGTTGTCCCAGTTGGAGTAAAGCTTTTACCGGTAAGAGCCAACTTCCTTCTTACCATTCGACTGCAGTCTGGATTCCACCACGGGATTGCAACACCATGTGATTGGTCATTTGTGGCTTTACTGGAACAGAAAGGGCTGCAACAGTAGTGATGCAAGACACAAAAGCCGCATACTGCTCCAATGCTGGAAGTTCTGGAGTGATGAGAGGGAGAGTCGAGTCGACCGTGCGCCGGTATTGGAGCCAATTGGCCTGCCGTAAGTTCCATTTGTGGCTTTACTGGAACAGAAAGTGCTGCAACAGTAGTGATGCAAGACACAAAACCCTCATGCTGCTCCAATGCTGGAAGTTCTGGAGTGATGAGAGGGAGAGTCGAGTCGACCGAGCGTCGGTATTGGAGCCAATTGGCCCGCCGTAGGTTCCATTTGCCGGTAAGCCTGTATAAAACAGGGCTCTGCAGAGTTCATGGACAACAAAAACATTCCGTTCCATCTGGACCTCTCGGTTGTGAATGCGCTGGACTCCGACCACAGTTGTGGTCGACTCCGACGTTTCACTCACAGCTCTGGTCACACCAGACTGGATAGAAGAAGTCGACTGGGATGCTGCTGTGCTATCCCTCCAGAACTCCGTGGACGCTAACCCTCGAATAGACTCAATAGAGTCTCTCGAGGCGGCGGCCACGCAGTTCTCTACCACAGTCCTAAATGCGGTCCGTGCTCACACACACCGCATTCCTTTCGAAACACCTCAACCTTCCGTCCTTCCTACACACCTAAGACAGCTGCTTAAAGCAAAAAATGCTGTCAGAAAGCTATGGCAGAGATTTCCCCATCCCAGGATAGGAGACATACCAGAGGTTCAAATCCCGGGCCCGTCATCTCCTTAGAGCACACCGTTGAGAGGTCTGGGAGCATACGTTAAGGCACGTTAACCTCCACGAGAGGAAACCTTGGCGAGTAGTCCGAGGCCTGCGGAAAGACAGCCTGGAATACCGGCATCCTATCCATGGCACCCGGGGCCATCTTGCCTTCGAGCCCCGAGATAAAGCAGATGCATTTGCAGACTATCTGGAAAATCAATTCCAGCCCAGAGAAGAGTCCCAGGACGAAGACCAAACTGAACTCGTCGAGCGGGCGATAAAGGGCTTCCTAGAGGTCCCGCCCGCGAACGACGAGGAGATTCACGTCCCTATAGCTACCCCACAGGAGGTAGTCACCCAAATCCTTTCCTTAAAAACCAAAAAATCCCCTGGACAGGACCGTGTAACAGCGGAAATGCTCCAGCACCTTCCCCGAAAAGCCGTGCTTCATCTAACCCGGATTTATAACGCATGCTTACATATGCACCACTTTCCCGCTACGTGGAAGCAGACCCGTGTGGTATGCGTTTTAAATCCGGGGAAGAACCCGGTTTTCCCGGCCAGCTACCGTTCCATCAGCCTCCTGCCAGTCATCTCGAAAGTATTCGAGAGACTGCTCCTCGCCAGCCTCGGAACTCACCTTGAGAAAAGAGGCCTCCTACCCGAGCATCAGTTTGGTTTTCGCCCTGGACACTCCACGACCGTGCAATTACTGCGTGTGGCCGAGAAGGCCTCCCTGGCTTTCCAGGAGAGGTTTAAAACGGTTGCGGTATTGCTGGACGTGGAAAAAGCCTTCTCCACTACGTGGCACGATGGGCTCATCTATAAACTCATAGAGCATGAACTCCCCTCTCCATACATTTCCTTGGTAGCTTCGTTTCTTCAAAATCGAAGCTTCCGGGTAAAAGTGGAGGGGGAACTTTCTACAGAGCGGCCCTTTGGCGCGGGAGTGCCGGAAGGTAGCGTGCTGTCTCCGGCGCTCTTTGCAGCTTACATCCATCGGGTTTTCATCGTTTCATCTCTCACACAATCCCGTTTCGTTCATCATCGGCCACTCCCTCCCGTGAGGGTGGAGGGGAAGCATTCCACAGTCAGACCCATAGCGGCGGGAGTGCCGGAAGGCAGCGTGCTGTCGCCGTTACTCTTTGCTGCCTACATGTCCGACTTCCCCACAGAACCCAGTACAGTTACGTGCCAGTATGCCGACGATGTGCTCATAATGGCGCGTAACAAGAACGCCCGATATTGCTTCCCCCCGCTACAGAGACAGCTCCAGGCCATAGGCAGATGGAGTGAACAGTGGCGGATGGCCATCAGCCCGCAGAAGAGCTCAGCTCTACTGCTGGCTAAAGTCCGTGGCTGGCGACCGGAGAGGTCGCTGAGGTTGCGGCGGCGGCGGATCCCCTGGGTCCGCACCGCCAAATACCTTGGAGTCCTCCTCGACCGCGGCCTTACCACTCCACATGTCAGAGAGAAGGTCGGTTTGGGACACGCTGCCCTACGGCAGTTGTTTCCCATCTTCCGCTCCACCATGCATACACACCTAAAACTACGGCTGTACCGCGCAATCATCCCGCCCCTGATGCTGTACGGCTGCAAGGTCTGGGGTTCGGTGACTCGTTCCACCATCCGCAGGCTGCAGACCGTGCAGAACAGGGCATTGAGGATGATATATGGCACAGACCGCAGATTCCCGTCCCACATTCTCCATTCCCACTCCGGAATCCCTTACATAGTGGACGTTGTGCGAGAAAGAGCTCGCACAATATACACTAAACTTGCTCCCCACCCAAATCCCCAGGTGAACACTCTCGGTCTTTACGACCACACGCTGCCTAGGAGACGCGTAAGCCACCGCCTTCCCAAGGACGCCTTGGGATGGTAGTTTTCCGGCCTCCTCTCCCTTTACAGTTCTACCCGCCAAGTTAAGCAGCATCGGGCCCGGTCCCGACTCGGACGGGTGACCGTCCAGTTGACCTCCGACCAGATCTGCAACACTGGCTTCCCCCACCCCGTACCTATATCCCTTCAGTTCCCCCGCTAGCCGGCACTGCTTTCCTTGACAGCCCGCAAGCCGCTGGCCAAGGTAAGCAGCATCGGGCCTGGTCCCTCTCTGGGTGGGTGACCACTCAGGTAGGTAAGCCAGCCCGCGCCGGCTGCACAGAGGGAAACAACCTGCCCACATCACTTCGACACAGACAAAAACGCTTGCATAAGACTACATCTTTTATATCACACGGGTAAATCCGCGAGAAAAGCGGATAGGTACCGTGGTGATTTGCCCCCGTCCGAGTACACTCGGGCGACTAGTTCCTGCTCCTGGCTCCTGCAGCTTACATGGCCGACATCCCTTCCCACCCCAGCACACACACCTGTCAGTATGCGGACGATCTCATAATCATCACTGTGAACCGGAACACCAGATATAGCTTTCGGGAAATCCAAGCCCAACTCCATGCCATTGGCAGGTGGAGTGAGAGATGGCGAATGGCCATTAGCCCGGAGAAAAGCTCTGTGATTCTCCTGGCGAAAACCATTAGAAATCGGCTTCAGCGGAACTTTGTTTTACGGCACCGTAGAATCCCTTGGGTGAACACGGTAAAGTATCTCGGAGTGACGCTGGACCGACGGCTGACTTTCACTCCGCATGTCAGTGGTCAGGTGAACCTAGGGCATGCTGTTCTCAGGCAGCTTTGCACCATGCTCAGCTCACAGAGCATGCCCCTTACCTAGAGCTTCAGCTGCACCGGGCGATCATTCCGCCTCTGGTTCTGTACGGCTGCGAGATCTGGGGGACCGTAGCTAACTACGTGCTCCTCAGGGTCCAGACGCTGCAGAACCGGGCACTACGGATGATCTACCGTACCGGCTGGAGATTTCCCGCCCACATCCTTCATGAACATTCCGGTATCCCGTACATTGTCGACCTCATGAGATCGAGGACCCGATCATTGTACGACAAAATTCCAACCCACCCTAATCAACTGGACGCCAGACGCAAAACTGGTCGATCGGGGGAACTCTCTGGGAAATTATGATCCCAGAGAAGTACGTCGCCTGCCCTCATTCCGTCTGCCGAGAGACGCCATTGGCCCTCTCGGTTAGCCACGCCCCCTCCCCTGCGACACATTTAAATTGAACCTGAAAAGGGCAAAGCGACACTAACCCGTATCCAAAACGGGGTAAAAATAATATAGCGTGTCGTCCTCATAACGGGTGAACGTTTAATCCAAATTAAAACTGTTTAATTCTGCTCCAGACGGGAGAAAGCTGCGCGGCCTCCTGATTGGCCCGCGCAAGCGCCCGTAGGGTGTCCTCTCCCTACAAAATTCCCTATACCTACATTTTATCCCTCAGAACTTTGCGGCGGCGGCGGATCCCCTGGGTCCGCACCGCCAAATAACCGCGGCCTTACTTTCACTCCACATGTCAGGGAGAAGGTCGGTATGGGACACGCTGCCCTACGGCAGCTGTTTCCCATCTTCCGCTCCACCATGCCAACACACCTAAAACTACAACTGTACCGCGCAGTCATCCCGCCCCTGATGCTGTACGGCTGCGAGGTCTGGGGTTAGGTGGCTCGTTCCTGCATCCGCAGGCTGCAGACCGTGCAGAACAGGACATTGAGGATGATATATGGCACACACCGTAGATTCCCGTCCCACATTCTCCATTCCCACTCCGGAATCCCTTACATAGTGGACTTTGTGCGAGAAAGAGCTCGCACAATATACACTAAACTTGCTCCCCAACCAAATCCCCAGGTGAACACTCTCGGTCTTTACGACCACACGCTGCCTAGGAGACGCGTAAGCTACCGCCTTCCCAAGGACGCCTTGGGATGGTAGTTTTCCGGCCGCCTCTCCCTTCTTTACAGTTCTACCCGCCAAGTTAAGCAGCATCGGGCCCGGTCCCGACTCGGACGGGTGACCGTCCAGTTGTGCTCCGACCAGATCTGCAACACTGGCTTCCACCACCCCGTACCTACATCCCTTCAGTTCTCCCCGCTAGACGGCACTGCTCTCCTTGACAGCCCGCAAGCGGCTGGCCAAGGTAAGCAGCATCGGGCCTGGTCCCTACATCTTTTATATCACACGGGTAAATCCGCGAGAAAAGCGGATAGGTACCGTGGTGATTTGCCCCCGCCCGAGTACACTCGGGCGACTAGTTCCTACTCCTGGCTCCTCCTTCAGAACACTAAAATTCATCCCTCAACACACACAACCAGCAGACAAATTCCCTAGCTCAGTTCGCAGGTAAAGCCGCGATGCGGCTCGGTGCTGTGGCATTAACACACGACCGGGGCATGCCCCGATCGACCAGTTTTGCGTCTGGCGTCTGACAGTCGAAATCTCGAGTGAAAGGTGATGAGAACCCTTAAGGTAAGCAGGATCGGGCCTGGTCCCTCTCTGGGTGGGTGACCACTCAGGTAGGTAAGCCAGCCCGCGCCGGCTGCACAGAGGGAAACACCCCGCCCACATTACTTCGACAAAGACATAAACGCTTGCACAAGACTACATCTTTTACATCACACGGGTAAATCCGCGAGAAAAGCGGATAGGTACCGTGGTTGATTTGTCCCCGCCCGAGTACACTCGGGCGTCTAGTTCCTGCTCCTGGTTCCTGGTGAAATAGAGGACCCACCAACTGAGCTCCGAAGAAAGAGAAGGTGAGCAAAACGTCAAATCTACAGGGTTGGATTCTCATCGTTGAGCAGAAAAACTCTGAGTCTTCAATGAAAGATAACATGTTGCCTTCTGCAGCGTCAGTCACACCGCATCCCCATGATGTCTTGTGAGCATTGAAGTCGCCGCCAATTAAAACCGGAGGTTGCAGCTGGCGTATAAATTGATGCCATTCATGGTCCGTGATGAGATTTGTAGGAGGTAAATATAAGGAGACTACAGAGCCTTCCTGTTAACGGAGCGGCACCCTAGCAGCAATTGCTTGAAAATAATTGGTCTTGCTATGGTGTACCATATACTGGCCTGTGGTATCGGAGCCTCAATGAGAATAGCTACTCCACTTCATCAGTCTTTTTGTAGTGTTTAACGTCCGCTTTTACTACCTGAGGCGCAGGCGATTCTCCATCCGCTCTTTCTCTCTCTCTCTCTCTCTCTCTCTCTCTCTCTCTCTCTCTCTCTGCGGATCTCCGTATCTGGACTCACTCAAGTTTCCGTCAAAAGGGCAATAGAGACATTGCGAGTATATAGTTCTTTCAGCAGTGAGTCCCTATTGGCAGGTAGAGAACGAGAGTTCCACTGTAGAATAATTTGAGCCTAAAGGTTAGCGCTTGTTGGCCTTGCTGTACTTACGAGCGCTATAGTAAACTGGAGAGGAAGTTGCGAAGAAGGCCAAGCTGAAGAGGATCTGCTGATGATGGAGAAAACGCAGACAAAATAGGAACAATATGTTGCAAAAGTTGATCCACCAGCATCGCAATGGAGGCGAAAGGCAGCGGAGGACCTACCCTAGGCGGCGGATAAGGAATATGTGCGATTGGATGACAGACAGTTTTGGAATATACAGCGTGGACTCTATAGGAGGGTAGTTTGGAGTTTGAATAACAGACGGGCGAGGTGCACAGAAAGCAGGACAAAGACGTTCCGCTGGTGAAAGGACATTTCGTTGTTCTCGGAAGATGATAGGTGGAGAAGTACTCGTGCTAGCGGGCCTGGAGAAAGCTGCACCCGTGGAAGAGGAGGAAAACTCCTATCGTCCGTGTTCTACTGGCGGTTTGAGAATAAGTCTGCAGAGTGTGTAAAACGAGGATACGAGGTTGCTCTTGGAAATGGCCATATGCGCCGCTCGATGTTGTTCTTTATACGCAGGACATATTCTATCAGTGGCAAGATGAGGTCCCTGACAATGGACAAAACAAGGTCCAGAAGTGATACTGCAGTCTTCCAGTGGATGAGGCCCAGCACTCTTACTGTACCGGTAGCATTGCGACATTGTTGCCAAAGATGATCGAAGACATTGAATAGAAACTAGTACTGGCGGATATCGAGGTTCTATGGGACAATGGGTTCCAAAAATCGCCACGTGAGTTGACAGCAGCTGAGAGCGAAAGGTAAGCGTACATATTGTGATCGGTATCCGTACCCCGGGATCATTAGGATTGGACCGAGTAAACAGCTGCACTGAAAGAACAGGGTAGGCATACTTTATGTACTCTTTGATTTCTTCTTCCGACTGGCTGATGTCTATGTTGCGGATAACTCCTTGTTTGTACATCAGTAAACTAAGTATATAAACCTCTCAATTCTTTCCAGAAAAGGCCTAGGAAGCGACGATGGTGCTCGCCGCATCTGATGATGTAGCCTCGACCGTCCACCTATTTTTACCCGCTGAAGCAATATTGACTATGGCGCTGAAAAGCAGGAAGTAAAGTTTACCAGCACTCATGTGATGTAGCCTACCAATACTCTTATCCAAACTTTCAATAAAGATATAATAAGGTTCTGGGTCCGAGCTGCGCCATCGAATTGTGTTACTGCGGTTACAAGTAATGCGGGCGTCAGAGGTACTTGAGTTTTTAGGCACTGTAGAGGCTGAAGCATTATGGCTGAAAAGGACAGTCAACTGAGTCGGAGGCCGTGGAGGTACTACATGTACATCATGGCCGGCGTCGGTATCCTTGCCGGAATATTGTACGGCAACTGATTTTTCTGTGGTTCACGGCCACTTAACAGCTCGCTCGTCACTTTCCCTTGCAGAGGAAGTCGATTGCCTGCTAGTAATGCAATTACTTTAAGTTCCTGCATATGGTGCTAAGAGGTGGACCGAGCAGAATGCTGCTCCTCAGGTTGATAACATGTTTGCGTCCCGTGTCGGGGTATCGGCATGTTGCAATGTTCTAAGAACCTACTAACGACAAATTAACACTAATCAAAAAGAAAAGCTGTATAGTAAAAGCCAATAAATAACCCTAAATCGCACGCCGGAAAGCTAAATAAGTCGCGCTAGCGGAGACACCATCAGACGATGTTAGTATAGCCAACTATTATGGTCAATTAGTATTGCTTTACTTGTTTTTACACAAGCCGTGAGTAGGACAGGAGTTAGATAAGTAGAATAAGCCTGAAAAAGTCAATGCCTTAGCCCGGATTTGAACCACAGATCTCCCGGTCGCTAGCCAGTTGCTTTACAACTGAGCCACCATGGTAACATACCGGCATAGCATTGAATTTATCAACTGACTCACATAATTCCCGGTAAACCACAAGGTAATCTCAATTTTTTTTGAGATGACAACCCCAATGGCGACTTACAATGTTGTAAGTACTTTAAGTCCCTGGATTCACAGTAAAGCCAACTATTATGGTCAATTAGTATTGATTTAATGTTTTTTCACACAAGCCGTATGGAGGACAGGAGTTGGATAGGTAGAGTCAGACTGACTCCGACAGCGTTAACTCTTATTATACTATCATATGATTCATATGGTTATGTAAATCTGAGCATTCTCTTCGGACGTAAATGATCATGTTAAATAAGGAATTAGCATATACTAATAATATTAGTAACAAAATAACACTAAAATATTACATTATGTCAGCACGCACAACGTCGTCCTTTTGACCTTGAAAAGTTATTTCAGTTATTTTATACCTGTGGTGAGACGAAAAAGGTATCGTTTCCCAGTCTAAAAGATAACGTTCCAGACAACAAAAATGTCTATGTCCCAGACGACCCCTGTGTTTCGTCATCTTTGCTGCCTCACGGATATCACGAGGGTGCATTCCATTCCTGTCGAGTGACAGGCTATAAGATCCAGGCTGCGCCTTCCGCCACACATCGCTCCCAAAAAGCTCTCCGACTTCTTCGATACTTTTGTTTAAGCCCTTACACTTCTACTTTCGTGGTATATATTTGTTAATCTGTCCCTAAGGTTTACTACTATTCTTTTTATTTTCTCTAGCACGTATGTACAACGTGCATAATAAATTCAGGCCTCCAAAGGCTCGCAGGTTCGAATCCTACTACGGCATGGTTGTTTAGTGTTGTGTGTTTCTGTATTTGTGTTCTATGTAAGTCATTCTCTTTCCTCTGATTGCCAATTAGGTTAAGCCTGAAGGCCAAATAAGTGTAAAAAAATCTGATGTGTTCCATTCGCATAACTTTTTTCTACATCTCTGTAACAAATTATTGTTAAAAAGCTTATGCTTCTATTTACTTCATGCTAATCGAGAAAAAATTAGCAGAAATAGTCTTATTACTTGCGAAATAAGGGAGTACCATAGGTTCAAGTGATAGTCAACAGCTGGTTGCTATGTGACAAGTTCCTTTGTTTGTATGGACAGGAGTTGACAGATTCCTGTATGAGAAAAGTATAAGTTTTGCATATTCATCAAGTGATTTTAATGTCGCTAGAGGAACTCAACATTGGATGAAGAGTTTATTAGATATTTTAGCCTAAATTTTGAAGATTGTCCATTTTGATTCTCACCTTAAGGTTTTTGATACCAACATGCATGGAGATTACTGTTTCTGTTAATAGCAGAAGGGATTGTTGTACCTCGGCATTTGTTTTAGTAGAACTACAATCATTTAATTATATTATTATTTTGCACTGATATACATCGTCAATAATGGTAATATAAGGTAGGGCACTTAGTGCTCTCTGGGCCGCGCCGTGGCCGAGTGGTTAGACCATTCGACTTTCAACTAGACGGCCCGGGTTCGATCCCAAGCAACCGGGTTCTCCGGTTTCCCCCGCCATCGCATTCCACCGGTGCTCCATATTCATCCATGTATCACCAGTGTCTCGCCTTGGTAGTAAAAGACGTTAACACTATCAAAAAAACTTAGTACTCTTACAAAAGTGAAACAGGTTATCATCTAAACTGCAAGGAGGGGGAAAAAGAGGAAAAGAAAACATTCATGAAACTGTTATCCATTGAGATTCAGGTAACTTGGAGTGACAACAATATTTTACCCAATTGCAGTTTGGTTTAGCAAATGTTAGCTTTAGAGCATTACCTAGAACAATGAAATTTGAGCAACTTTTAACAAAAGATTATTTTCATAACAGACTTTATAATAAAAGTGTGAATAAATTTGAGTTCAAAAATTAATAAATAAACAGCAAAGTACATTCATCAAAAAAGCATTTTCGCTTAATATTAATTACTGACAGGATACAACAATTATCTCAGCCTTTTAGCAAGAACTGATTTCCATTTGCTTGCCTCCCGGACCCATTTCCTAGCTTTTGTGGCAGTGACGGGTGTTGCATTTTGAGGACCGTGTCTATCACAGAACACGTAGAAGAAAAATTAGTGCTTGTCTTTATAATATAATATATGGTGATACTGTGCACAGTTCAAAAATCTCTAATATAATTCACAATTTAACGAAAAAAGTGCTAGCAACACTAGTATGTGGGTCAGTAGTCCCGCAACCCGACATTTATCAAAGATTTTCATCTCCGCTGTTTTGAAGAAACTCACAAATTCTGTTGTTTTATCGAGAAAGCAGTCCTGCCAACCTCATGTACTGGATATTTGTATGTTATTACTAGCTGTTAGTGATTGCTAATACCTACTCTAATGTCAATATCTATGTATTCAAATTGCTAACGCTAAATGAACAGCTTTGTACCTGCAACGAAATTGTAATAGAAAACAATTGTATGTTGCATTCACATGACTTTCTCTAACCTCTATCGTTTATTGGGTATATAAATAATTCTTACCAAAGTTTATTGTCTCCCTATTTCATTTTATTTTATATAAACCTTTGGAGAAATAGCTACATTACACGTTTTGTAATTCCCACAAAGAGAATAGAAATAGTCAAATGTTTAGGAACTTGACATTTAAGACTGGCCTTATAATTAATTCTATATTGCTTCCATGTAATCGTGAGAAATAGCTAAATATTGAAATAACTTTAAAAGAATTACGAAATATTATAAACAGTGAAACTATTAATATCGAATATCTCAGAAATGGCTTGTGGCACAGAAAAGTGACTTGAAATAAATTGTGTGTATTAAAAAGCTCTACATGATTTATACAGAATGTTTCCGCCAAACGTTTACCAATTACACCTTGAATGAAACGGATTTCACGAACTATTCACAGATAACTCAAGATATACATTTCATGTAATGTAAATATTATTAGGATTTAAATAATAATCTTTTGCATTTTTTAGAAAATTGAAAAAAATGAAAAATGAAAACCTTCACGTAAAGGGTAGACAACGGAAAGGGACGCACTGCGACCTTTGCTTATCTGTTGCGGCTAACATCCACCAAGATGATGGAATGAGGTGAAAGAACCACAAGCCGCAGGCTACCAGAGACGCGCGGAAGTCTCTAACGTTTTCAAGCCGGGCAGCGAGTGACCCGTCTACCTGGCAACCACCTAGTGTACAAGGGTTTTCATTGCACATGCACCCGCACTGTCATACACCACGAACCAAGAAGCACACCTGAAAAATGAGAGAGAAACGGCATGAAGGGGAAATTATGGAACGGATATCCTGGTAGATAAACCACCCTAGGATTCGTCTGTCGACCCCAGAGGGGCCACGAAAAACCCATGGGTCAGAGTGGAGGATAGCCGGGGATGGAACCCGGGATCTTCCAAATACATGTCACACTCGTTACACCTCGCTTTTCTTCGTAATCTTCGTGTCGCACCCTTAGAAAACA
The DNA here is from genome assembly GCA_030762935.1 of Hymenopus coronatus. Taxonomy (NCBI): domain Eukaryota; kingdom Metazoa; phylum Arthropoda; class Insecta; order Mantodea; family Hymenopodidae; genus Hymenopus; species Hymenopus coronatus. The sequence goes on from CM060880.1 coordinate 54,277,986, forward strand.
CTCAACTTAAATGCCAAGTTTGGTATTTGACAAACTTTTTGTGTTTGAGTTATGCTGTTCACCACACACACACACACACACACACACACACACACACGTAGCATTTTTTTAAAAATGTTTGTATTGATTAACTTTTTATATAGGGATTCTTAAAACGTGAATTTCAGGTGAAATTACGGTATCGAATTTTACTATACGTAATAGAGAAAGTGTCAAGTGCAGATTTGCTTATTAGTTTCTCTACACGTACTATGTACATAGTGTGAGAAGGTATTGTAATGCATCCAAAAATTGGATACCGAGATTTCCCGGAAATATATATTTTGAGACCCCCTGAAATCAAAAAGCATTTTTAGAAAAAGTTCCGTGTGTGTGTCTGTGGGCAGCATAGTTAAAAAACGAAGAGACCGTTAAAATCCAAACTTAGTATTTATGTTTGGTATCTTCCAAGGATGCGATACAAAGATTTTCAAGAAAATTCCTCCACTCTCAACTACCCTTTACATGGAAAAAATTACGAACATTTTGATTTTCTTAAAAATGGCTCTAACGATTTTGATTAAAACCCCTTATATTTAAGATATTTAATTGCCAAATAAAATGTATATCTCAAAATTTCTGGGAATAGCCTCTAAAGACTGATTTTATTGAATTTTATATAATTGGTAAACCGTAAGAGATAGACAAAAACTCTCTACACAAAAAATTTAGTGTCATTTATGTCATTTACACTTTTTTCATGGGGCTGGTCGTTTTTGAGATATTCCTTGTTTTTAGTTTCAGTTTTGAAAAACATACCTTTCTCATATAGGAATTTGTTAACTCCTGTCATACAAACAAAGGAACATCAGTCACATAACAACCAGCTTTTGACTAACACTTTAACCTATGTTAGTCGCTTACTTCGCTTCTACTTACAAGGAAGCAAGGAATAAGACTATTTCTGCTATTTTTTTCTCGATTAGCATGAAGAAAATAGAAACATAAGGTTTTTAACAATAACTTGTTGCAGATATGTCAGATTTTTGTTTCATTGCGTTGCGTTTTGTAGAATTGTCAGTTATGCAGACAGTAGCTCTGTGTTGTGATCCAACGTTAACAGCGAGACCGGGCCCCTTAATGTTGAAAAGGGAATAGAAATTCCTGACTCTTAGCCCATTTCTCCCCAGTGTTAGGTGAGGATTAAAGTCAATCCTGTTAGGACACTCACTCCCCCATGCTGCTGACATTCGGGAGCAATGACATTGTCACTTTTCATTAAATGAAGACGCAAGACTGTGAACCCCGGTGAGCGCGGCATCAAGCCCCGATATCTTTTAAAATTAGCGTTTGCCTCATCAAGCTCCTCGCCTCGAGCGCGGGTTGTAGAGGTCTCTGGCTTTTAAAGGGACTTGGCATTTCCTGTTGTGACGTACCACCTTGTTTTAAAACTACACATCAAGGCCTTGAATACCAACCAGCTACCTCAGTTTCATTATTGGCACTTCTTCTCCACATCAAAGGTAAAATATAGCCAATTGTTCAAGCTTATTTACGTGAATTAGCTTTAAACCGCCATAAATACAAAAGTATACGTATGATTGACATAGGTGATTCAGAAGCTTAAAGAAATAAATACTGCTAATAAATGGAACAAAAGGATTAAGTTTTACGACTTAAGGAGAGTCGAATTGAGATTTATATATATATATATATATTCCGTTTTCATGTGTTAATTGCATATGAACATTTTGAATCTCCCTCTTATTTTGATATAACTTTCACAGAAGAACACTAATTGTAAATAGTTTAAAAATGTTTTCCAAATAATGCTGCGGAGGAGTTTTTTTAGAACATGTTGGTACACTCACTTGGTAAAACATCAGTAACTTTGTAAATATTAGTTAGAGAAGAGATATTTTTTATCGGAAAGTTTTACTTTAGCTATTGGCAGCATTGACATCCCGCTCATATTTTCTTTGTGTCAAAGTTTTGAAATGCTGCGAAGTTGTGTTGGAAAGTTAGGTACATGTTTTTTAATGTTAAATTTGAAAGCAATTTCTGAAGAAGTAAAATCTTCTATACTAATACCCTCAGAAACCAATTGCCACTAACGGCTGAAACCTTTACCACATATTTATACGTAAATAGGGTTTATTTTAATGAAAAAAAATTTAAGTATATAGATAGTTGTGTTTTTTAAATTTAAAAATCATCGTTTTTCAACAAAAATTTAAGAGCTTCATTAAAAAATCTGATGTGTTACACTCACATGACTTTCTCTACATCTCTGCTGCAAATTATTCTTAAAAAGCTTATACTTCTATTTACTTCATATTAATCAGACTAAAATAGCAGAAATAGTCTTAATACTTGGTACTTTGTTGCTATGTTTGCTTTGTTCCTTGCTGGTTGCTCTGCCACTGAAGTTCCTTTTTGTATGGAAGCTGTTGACAAATTCCTATATGAGAAAAGTATGTTTTCATAGTGTATAAAGAAGGTATTGCACTCCACCAAAAAATTCGATACCGAGATTTCACCGGAAATATATGCTTTAGGGTCCCCTGTATCCAAAAAATCTGATATGTTCCATTCACATGACTTTCTCTATATCTCTGTAAATTATTATTGTTAATAAGCTTATCTTTTATTTATTTCATGCTAATCGAGAAAAAATAGCAGAAATAGTCTTATTTCTTGCTTTATTGTAAGTAGAAGCGAAATAAGGGAGTACCATAAGTTAAAGTGAAAGCCAAAAGCTGGTTGCTATGTAACTGATGTTCCTTTGTTTGTATGGACAGGAGTTGACAAATTCCTGTATGAGAAAAGTATAAGTTTTTACTTTCTCTATATGCACTATGTACATAGTGTATAAAGAAGGTATTGCACTTCACCCAAAAATTCGATACCGAGATTTCACCGGAAATATATGTTCTAGGGTCCCCAATATCCAAAAAAAGCATTTTCACAAAAAGGTCCGTGTGTGTGTGTGTGTGTGTGTGTGTGTGTGTGTGTGTGTGCCCGTGTGTCCCTGTGTCCGAGTGTCTGTGAACACGATAACTCAAAAACGAAAAGTTTATAAAATACGAAACTTGGTATTTAAGTTTAGTATATTCCAGGGATTCGACACAAACATTTTGAGAAAAATCCCCCCACCACATCTACCCTTTACATGGAACTTTTTTTCGAAAATTTTGATTTTCTCAAAAATGGCTCTAATGATTTTGATTAAAATTTCGTATATTAAAGATATTTATCTGACAAATAAAATGTATAGCTTGACTTTTCTGGGAATAGCCTTTGAAGAGTAGTTTATTCTGGATGAATTTTATTGAATTTTGAATAACTGCTAAACCGTAAGAGGTGGGCAAAAAGTTACTACACAAAAAATGTAGAGCACGTTAAAACACACAATTTATGTTATATACATTTTTTTCGTGATTTCGTCGGTTTAGAGACATTCCTTATTTTTGGTTTCTGCTATGAAAAACGTATACTTTTCTCATACAGGAACCTGTCAACTCCTACTCATATAAACAAAGGAACTTCATTGACATAGCAACCAGCTTTTGACTATCATTTTAACCTATGGTAGTCCCTTATTTCGCTTCTACTTACAAGGAAGCAAGCAATAAGACTATTTCTGCTCATTTTTTTCTGATTAGCATAAAGTAAATAGAAGTATAAGCTTTTTAAGAATAATTTGTTGCAGGGATATAGAGAAAGTCATGTGAATGGTACACATCAGATTTTTCAAAGCTGAAACCAAGAAAAAGGAGTATCTCAAAAACGATCAACTCCACGAAAAAAATGTATATAACATAAATTGTTAATTCAAGATCTTCTCGGGCTTCTAGCCAGGTAAAAACTTGGCTTGACACCAACGTTTCGAAGAAGTGCATCTTCCTCGTCTTCAGAGTTCACCCTGAAGACGAGGAAGATGCACTTCTTCGAAACGTTGGTGTCAAGCCAAGTTTTTACCTGGCTAGAAGCCCGAGAAGATCTTGAATTAACACGTCGCCAGGAAAGCTATAGTTCTTATTTTAACATAAATTGTGTTTTTTAACGTGCTCTACATGTTTTGTGGGTTAAGTTTTTGTCCATCTCTCACGGTTTAGTGGTTATGAAAAAATCATCCGGAATAAAGTAGTCTTCAGAGGATATTCCAGAAAATTAAAAAAAAATGCAGATCTCGTTAAAACACACAAATTATATCATAGACATTTTTCGAAATATTCCTTGTTATTAGTTTCAGTTTTAAAATACTTAAACTTTTCTCATACGGGAATTTCCCCTATTTCCCCTCTACTTACAATTCAGCAAGTAATACGACAATTTCTGCTAATGTTTATCTCGATTATTATGAAGTAGTTAACAGAATAAGCTTATTAACAGCAATGTTATGTAGAGAAAGTCAAGTGAATGAAAAACATCAGATTTTTTTATTCAGGGGTGCCAACAGCAGAATTTCCGGTAAAACCTCTGTACGAAATTTAGGGTGGAATGTAACACTTTCTGTACTATGTACGTATAGAGAAAGTAGTCAACTTTTGCAAGATTTTTTTTTTTTTATAGCTTAACGTTCTTTAACCTGGTTGGTCATAACGGACGATGAATGAAATTGATGAAATGATGCTCAAATGATCTCAGGGTCCATGGAGCTTAAAGTTAGTCGACATTCGTCTTCTCAGGATAAGAGAAAACCCCGAAAAAATCCTTAACCGGGTAACTCACCCTAAGCGAGATTCGAACTTACGACCTTTTGAACGTGAGGCAGACACGCTACCACCACACTACCCAGGCGGGCAAGAATAGCTTGTAGAAAAGTGTATACCTATATAGAATGTAAAGGGACATAATGCTCAAATGTATAAATGAAAGCGCAAGTTTTATTTAAATTATATATCTTAGGTCTAAGACATAAATGATATGAACCTCTTGAATAAATGAAATTGTGACCTTGGAGTTTTGGGTGTAGATGTTGATAAAGCACAAAACGGTATTTTGGTTTAAGACATTCATAATTTTAGCTTTCTACACTTCTCCCAGCTGAGCCTCTATGATAATAGGAATGACGCATTAGAGAATAAAATTGCGACATGTTTACAAGCCTTTGACGCAGCACATCTTGTGGAAGAACGCTGATTGCAAGAAATGAAACAAACTTTTGATAAGTATAGACTGTCACTCTACGCTGACAGCTTTGATTGCACAAAATGAGCTCACCTAGACCAAATTAATTGCACCGGCCAAGCCTAGAGATGCAAATGTCTGGAAGGTATGGAGGATGCTCGGGGACATTCCAGTGCACTTCATTCACATGGGCGTTGTCAAGGAGAAAACAATCAACTTTGTTACCCTTCCTCGGCGCTGGAGGTTCCGATATCAGATCGGTATTACAACTCCATGCGGGTTTGTAACATGAATCACCGTCCGCTTTCCTCAGTGTTGCCAACTTGTTTTTGTTCGAATTCCTCTAACAAGTTTTAAATATAATATCTACACATACACACACTTATATTCAATGTACTAATCACTGAGCGAACTTTCAGTTCGAATATTGAATGTTAAAACTGCATTATGCTTTAAATGTTTACTGTAATTTGTATTACAGCTTGTATTCCTTAAAAAGAATCATGTTGTAGTAAATAGATAGTAAGGTTTGTTCCTATAACTTTACCCCGTATCTTTAACTGTCATCTCTCATTGGCTGACGCCGAGGAATAGGTTGTTATGCGATACGAACCATCTCCCTTTTATTCGAACACAATTTTAAATTGTACATGTTCATTACAGCGTGAATCAAATATATTGGTTATGTAACAAAATGGATGTAACTGAAATGCATAAATTATTTTTATCAACAAATGGGAGGATAGTTGTTTTAAACCTGTCTCTAGGACAACGGAAATATCTGTTATTACAGTGTTTATATGAACCAATCGGAGAAAGGTGAAGCACATTGAGCGCGTAAGAATACATGTCAACTGGGCAAGATTATAAAAAATCTGATGTGTTACACTCACATGACTTTCTCTAGCCGTTCTACAAAATTCTTACATAAGATTATTCTTCTTTCTGCACTTTGTTAATCGAGGTATTCAGCACATGTTCTTATTACTTACTTCCTTAAAAGTAGGAAGAAAATAAGGGAATACACTAGGCTAAATCGATAGACAAATGTTTTAAAAGCTGCCGTTATGCGATTGTCATTACAAATGGCTTCTTTTCTTGGCTAGGAGTAGAACAAAAGAAAAACGGACACTCCCGTCTGGGAAAAGTATAAGTACTTCACAACTGAAACTAATAACAATGAACACCTCGAAAACGGTAAGCTCCACGAGAAAAATGTATATGACATAACTTGTGTATTTTTACAAGGCCTACATTTTTTGTACAGTAAGTTTTTGTCTATCTCTTACGGTTTATTAGTTATGCCAAATTAAGCAAAACTCATCCAGAGTAAAACGGTCTTTAGAAGCTATTCTCAGAAAATTCAAGATATACATTTTATTTGTCAGGTAAATATCTTTAATATACGATATTTTAATCAAAATTGTTAAAGCCATTTTTAAGAAAATCAAAAATTTCGAAAAAAAGTCCATGTAAAGGGTAGTTTGGGGTGGAGGGATTTTTCTCAAAATCTTTGTGTCGCATCCCTGGAAGATACTGAACTTAAATACCAGGTTTGGTATTTTAGCTACTTTTCGTTTTTGAGTTATCGTGTTCACAGTCACACGGACACACACACGGACCTTTTTCTGGAAATACTTTTTTTTGGCTATACATTTTATTTGTCAGGTAAATATCTTTAATATACGATATTTTAATCAAAATCGTTAGAGCCATTTTTAAGAAAATCAAAAATTTCGAAAAAAAGTCCATGTAAAGGGTAGTTTGGGGTGGGGGGATTTTTCTAAAAATCTTTGTGTCGCATCCCTGGAAGATACTGAACCTAAATACCAGGTTTGGTATTTTAGCTACTTTTCGTTTTTGAGTTATCGTGTTCACAGACACACGAACACACACACGGACCTTTTTCTGGAAATACTTTTTTTGGATTCAGGGGGTCCAAAAACATATATTTCCGGTGAAATCTCGACATCCAATTTTTGAGTGGAATGCAATACTTCTCTATCCCTATGTACATTGTATATACGGGGCAAGAGAAAGTAAAAAGGTTACTCACTGCCTAATAACGAAGGATATCTAAAGCTTTATTTACTGGAGCCTTTCTCGAGATTACAGACTATCTCTGAGATCGAATGGTCAGTTATGTGACTCCTCAACCCTGAGGTCCCGACTTCAATTCCTGATGGGTGGGAAATTTGTCTTTAATTAGATTCAATCTGTACCCTACGCAGAATCTGCCTTTTACAGCGAACTTTAAAAATGAAATAAATATTTAAAACCTACAGTAACAATTTTGAACAGCATTCAGTGGCTTGAGATAAGAATAAAAGTTTAATAAATTCACGAAATTACTATAAGTTATGCAATATTCGATATACATTGCAATTTTCCGTCTACTGCGTTCATCAAAATACTGAAACATAATTCCTTGTTACAGTTCATTTCTTGAAGTTGAGAATTGCTTCTTGGTTTTAATATCCATATTTCAAATATATAAAGAAAGGAGAACATTCATGCTTGAAGTCCCTTCGCCCTCTTTCATTTCGTCCTTACGGTTATCAAAAACGTCCTCCACACACATGACTTTCTCTAGCTGCTCTACAAACAAACTTCTTAGAAAATATTATTCTTTTTTCTACACAATGCTAATCGAGATAAACATTAGCAGAATGTTCTTATTACTTAGTTCCTTGTAAGAAGAAGAAAACTAAAAGAATGCACCAAAGTGATAGTCATATGTTTTAAAAATTCTCGTTATGCGATTGTCGTTGCAAATCGCTTCTTTGCTTGACCAGAAGTAGAACAAAAGAAAAACAGAATCTTCCTGTCTGAGAAAACTATAAGTGCTTCACAATTGAAACTAATAACAAGGAATATCTTGAAAACGGCAATATTCACGAAAAAAATGTATGTGACATAAATTGTGTATTTTAACGAGATCTACATTTTTTGTACAGTAAGTCTTTGTCTATCTTTTACGGTGTACTAGTTATGCAAAAGTCAGCAAAATTCATCCAAAATAAACAGGTCCTCCCAGAAAATTCAAGATATATATTTTATTTGTGGTGGAAACAGCTTAATATAGGGTATTTTAATCAAAATCGTTAGAGCCATTTTTAAGAAAAACAAAATTTTCGAAAATTTTCCCATGTAAAGGGTAGTTAGGGGTGGAAGGATTTTCTTCAAAATCTTCGTGTCGCATACTTGGAATATACCAAACCTAAATACCAAGCTTGGTACTTAACCGTATTTTCGTTTTTGAGCTAAGACGTCCACAGACATTTATATATGTGTGTGTGTGTGTGTGTGTGTGTTTGTGTGTGTTACGTACGATTACACACAAAAATTTAGAGCACATGAAAACACACAATTTATGTTATATAGATGTTTTTCGAGGAGTTGATCGTTTTTGAGATATTCCTTGGTTTTGGTTTCAGCTTTGAAAAACTTGTACTTTTCTCATACAGGAATTTGTCAACTCGTGTCCATACAAACAAAGGAACTTTAGTCACCTAGTAACCACCTTTTGACTTCACTTTAACCTATGATACTCCCATATTTCGCTTCTACTTACAAGGAAGTAAGTAATGCGACTATTTCTGCTAATTTTTTATCGATTAGCATGAAGGAAATAGAAGAATAAGCTTATTAATAATAATTTGTTTCACAGAAGTAGACAAAGTCATGGGAATGGAACACATCAGATTTTTTGTATTCAGGGTGACCTAAAACATGTATTTCCGATGAAATCTCGGTATCGAATTTTTGGGTGCATTATAATATCTTCTCTATACTCTATGTACATAGTACATGTAGAGAAAGTAAAATGGCTACTTAAGGAAAGAATGTCGTATCCAATATACATTAGATTATATGGAAGCTGGCCATATTGTAGGTTCCGTGGATTACGACAGATGAATACGAGGGCATATGAAGAAATTGCCAGGCAGATTTCCGAAAAAGGCATGTAATATGTAATTATGTAAAGAACGGTATGTAATTGAAATTGTTATACCGTGATGCTAATAGTAAATTACTTTGCACGTGATAAATTACATCATTCTGCATGGATTTCTGTTTTGGAAACAAATGAGCGTTTCTGAATCACAATTTCACACTGATGGCAAAAAATGAAAACCGTTTTCGCGTACCACGTCAGAATTATTTACAACTCAAAATTTTGTTTTGAATACTTTTCGTAATGTACATACTGCAGTAATATTACAGTGCGCTTATCGTTTTTTAGGCTCAACAGCTTATAATTTCAACTTTGTTACTTAAAATTTGAAATAATATAACTATTATGTTTATATTTACGTTTATATTTATTAAAACCCACTAACTATATCCGCCTTAGGTCCGTATAAAAATCTGTCTATCCCTTAAAATGAACAGGGGTTAAGATATTTTTGTTATTCTTTACCTATCAGTATTCAACTTATATATAAACACGTGTCTATAAAAATTAATTGAAGGAAATAATTACTCCTAGAGATTGCTAATTAAAACAAACAATGTCTTGGAGAACTGACAGAGGGTATTATATCAAGTGAAATCCAGTTTATCAGGCTAAAGATTTCCTTTCTGAGACAATAAACCTATCGCATTTTGTAGCTCTTGTGTTGTTCGTTGTCATTAAACGGGAAGTGTTTTGAGTTCTCGTTGTTCTGCGAGAGTAGAACAAAATAGTTTAGGATAGTTAGAGTCAGACTGAAGAACTCAATGCCATAGCCAGGATTTGAACCACGGATCTCCCGGTCTCTAGCCGGTTGCTCTGCCACTGAGCTACTAGTTGGCTGTACTATGAATCCTGGGACTTAAAGTACTTACAGCGTTGTAAGTCGCCATTGGGTTTGAAATCACTTTGTGGCTTATCGGAAAACATGCGAGTCAGTTGAGAAATTCAATGCTATGCCGGCGTGTTGCCATGGTAGCTCAGTGGCAGAGATCGGGAGATCCATGGTTCAAATCCCGGTTATGGCACTGAGTTTTTCACTCTGACTCTACCTATCCAACTCCTGTCCTACATACGGCTTGTGTGAAAAAAACAAACAAATATTCCAAAATAGTTTTGTTTCTTAGAAATGTGGTTATGTAAATGATCCAAATCTGTTTTGCTATATATTTGGGTCATGTTCGACAGCAAACAAAGACAGAATATTATAGTTTTTGTAAAGAAAACGTATTTTCAATATGTTGGCATTAAGGATAAATCGCGGTGCCCTCACAAAGTGTGCCGTAGTTGTATTGCAGGAAAAATGGAAAACAGAAGTCATTGCCCTTTGGTATCTCTATAATTTGGAGAGAACCTGCAAATTATGAGATGATTGTTAGTTTTGGACAGTAAGGTAGCAGATATAATGCTAAAAACAAAAAGATATTGCATATTCTAACATTCCCTCTGTCATTTAGCCCGTACCTCATGGGTCTGATATTCCAGTTCCCTTACATCCTGAATCAGATGCATCCAGTAGTAGCATTGAAACTGAATCTCCAGTGGGTCATACCCGATAATTCTGGTCATAATATTTGTTTCATCAAAGTGGCCTTAATGATTTTGTGAGGGATTTACATTTGCCTCAAGAATCAGCAGAATTGCTAGGCCCTAGATTAAAAGAAAAGAAAATATTGGCTGAGGGCATATATTCTTCATGGAACAGACATCGTGAGAAGGGACTTTCCCCTTTTTTGTTGAAGAAGAAAAGTTAGTGTACAGTCAAGACATCCCTGCTCTCTTAACATTTTATAACAAGCTATAATTCCAAAGAGTGGAATTTCTCATACATTCTTCTTAAAAAAAAAGTCCTAAAGGTGTTTTGCTTTATAATGGAAACATTCCTGTAGCTCACTCTTTTGTTTTAAAGCAGACATATGAAAGTGTAAGGTTTTTGTTACAAAAACTGCAGTACGAAATCTGTGGAGATTTCAAGATTATTGGACTATTTTTTTTTTTCAGCAGGATGGTTTCACAAAATACCGTGTGAATGAGATAGAAGAGTCAGAACTCTGCGAAAGGGAACAGTGACTACGTAGGACTAATTTAATACCGGGCAAAACAAAAAATAAAATAAAAAGTGAACCTCTTATAAATCCCTCAAAAGTTTGTTGCCACCTGTCCATTAGGTTTAATGAAACATTTGTGAAAACTCTAGATAAAGATAGTGAGTGCTTTAAATACATTCGTGACGTATTTCCTTCATTATTCTATAAAAAATGAAAGCTGGTGTATTCATTGGCCCACAAATTCGAAAACTAATGATGGACAGTCAGTTCGAGAATACTCTAAGTCGAAACTTGAAGGATGCCTGGTATGTTTTCAGAAACGTTGTTTGTAATTCCCTTTGAAATAAAAAAGACCGAAATTATGTTAACATAATGAAAGTGATGCTGTAACATTTCAAACAGAGGTTACAAGATGAGATTCAAAGTACATTTCCTTGCTCCGATTTAAATTATTTCCCTTATAATTTAGGAGATTTTAATGAGAAACAGGATGAAGGATTTAACTAGGATATAAAAAATATGGAAATGAAGTATCAAGGGAAGTGGAGTGTGATGGCTTTCTATTGCTGGATGTTAAAAAGGGCTGCTCTGAATAACATGCGAGAAGGTCAAAGAGGAGAAACTTTGAAATGCAATATTGAGGTAAGCTTATAAATGTGTTTATACTTTTTATTAAGCAATGATTAATCAGTGAGTGACAAATAACAAATTCTGACCAAGGTTTTCATACAAAACTATTCTTGAAACTAATTTTTATTCTAGAGTCAGACTGAAAAATTCAATGCGACAGCAAGGATTTGAATCACGGATCTCTCCGTCTCTAGCCGGTTGCTCTACCACTGAGCTACCATGGCAACATACCGGCATAGCACTGAATTTCTCAACTGACTTGCATGTTTCCCAGTAAACACAAAATGATCTCAAACAATAGTGAATTACAATGTCGTAACTACTTCAAGACCCAGGATTCTTAGTATAGCCAAATATTATGGACAATAGTGATAATTTAATAGTTTTCACACAGAAACCGTGTAGGACATGAGTTCGATAGGTAGAATCAGAGCTATGGCATGAATTTTTCAGTCTGACTCCACCTATCCAACTCCTATCGTAGACACGGTTTCTGTGAGAAAACTATTAAATTATCATAATTTTATTATGTTTCACAAAGCTATAATTTCAGCTCTAGTTATTGAAGAATTTTTTGAAAACCTGACGTGATTGGAGAAAATGAAGATCATTTTCGAATTCAGTACATAAAATTCGTTTAGAATCCTCTTTCAGATTAAAAAAAAAAGCCGATGTGTTCCATTCACATGACTTTCTCTATACCTCTGTAAACTATTATTGTTAACAAGCTTATCTTTTATTTATTTCGTGCTAATCGAGAAAAATCAGCAGAAATAGTCTTATTTTTTGCTTTATTGTAAGTAGAAGCGAAATAAGGGAGTACCATAAGTTAAAGTGAAAGCCAAAAGCTGGTTGCTATTTGACTGATGTTCCTTTGCTTGTGTGGACACGAGTTGACAAATTCCTGTATAAGTTTTTTTCAAATCTGAAACCAAGAAAAAGGAATGTCTCAAAAACGATCAACTCCACGAAAAAAATGTATATAACTTAAATTGTGTGTTTTAACGTGCTCTACATTTTTTGTCTAGTAAGTTTTTGTCCATCTCTTACGGTTTATTAGTTATGAAAAAGTCATCCAGAATAAAGTAGTCTTCTGAGGCTATTCCCAGAAAATTCAAAATATACATTTTATTTGTCAGGTAAATAACTTTAATATACGATATTTTAATCAAAATCGTTAAAGCCATTGTTTAGAAAATCACAATTTTCGAAAAAAGTTCCATGTAAAGGGTAGTTTCGGGTGGGGGAATTTTTCTCAAAATCTTCGTGTCGCATCCTTGGAAGATACTAAACTGAAATACCAAGTTTGATATTTTACCGACTTTTCGTTTTTGAGTTATCGTGTTCACAGACACACGGACACACAGACACACGGACACACACACGGACCTTTTTCTGAAAATACATTTTTTTGGATACAGGGGACCCTAAAACATATATTTCCGGTGAAATCTTGGTATCGAATTTTTTGGTGGAGTGCAATACATTCTCTTTACACTATGTACATAGTGAGTATAGAGAAAATAAAAAGAGTTTTGAAATGCAGAACGGTGTTATCAGTATGTTCTGATGCGATTCAGTTTTGCAAAAAGACAAGTACAAGTACAAGTACAAATTCATGACTTAGGCAAGTCTTCATCAATGTTGTCAAATATGCTTCAATATTTGACAATATTTCTTGTAACCTTTTGTAAACAGTTGAACTAGGAAACAGTTTGATGTTCATGGCGCACCTAGTAGAGAATACAGATGAGCGGTACAGATTAAGAGGCAACAATGAAACTAAACTAGCCGCACCGGAGAAATCGTGACGGTTGCGATTCTTCAGCTTGCATTATTCTGAAAGCCATGTCAGACATCTTCCTCTATGACATAAGATGTCTCAATGCTGAAACACAAGAAAGTTCTTCCATAAAAGAAATATCGAAGTGTATTCTTGGCTGATGAAAGAAAACATCAAAGCGAACATTGGAAAAGAAGACAAGAAAGGATTCGGGAACAAAGGACACTTTCCTTGCCAAGGGAAATGTGAGAGGTATTAAACAGACATGAAAGAAGCAATCCCGTCTCCCAATGGCTGCTTCAAGAAAGCCTGAAATAGCTCAGTGTAATCCTGATTTGGTAGCGACTCAGCTCCAATAATAGTAGTACATCTGAGATGGAAATTTCAGTCAGACATCGCAATACCTGAAGCGAGTGGCAATTTTGGCATCATTGGTTCCAAAATTTAAACTAAAATAATCTTCCGGTCAAATAATCTTCCTCCACTTATTTTCAAGTTTGGTACAATCATGTCCGTTTATATGTTCTGAAAAACACCCTCCAAAATATGAGGGCCGTTTCTTTTTCAACCTCCGATAGGCTATAAATAAAAGACAAGTTCATAGAAAACAATTATTTTATTACTAAAAGTTTTGTACACTTTTCAACAAAATCACTGAAAATATTGAGACATTTATCGTACCTGTGCACAAGCTTTACAATACCCGCTTCAAAAGTGTTGCCGCCAATGATTTCAAATGAGCATTGACGTTGTTTTGAAGATTACGACGTTTGAGGAGAGCTATTCAAAACAAACGAAGAGGAATGCTGACTTCAGGAATTGTGTTGTTCCATGACAGCGCTCGTTCACACACTGCTGGCACAACCCATCGACTCCTTGAACAATTTCATTGCGACATTTTCGATCATCCGCCGTACAGTACAGACCTGGAACCCAGCGACTTTCGCCTTTTCCCTGAATTGAAGACGTGGCTAGGAACGAAGAAAAAAAATGGTCCTCATAACATCACCGATATTCTTATTTTATTTAGCATTATTTACTTGGAGTGGAAAGCCTTGATAAATAATGAGTTTGTATTAACAAGCTTTGTGGACCAATGTGAAAACTTCCGAGTAGCGATAAATTGTAGTGATCTTAAGAGGGCTAACAACGGAATCACAAAATATCAACCAACACAGGACTACAACCTTCAGTGTTTACTGGTTTTTACTTTCTCTAGCACGTATGTACAATGTACACGGTAGATAGAGAAGGTGTAGAGAATTTAAAATAATAATAAAATTGCATATGACGTAAATCGTGTCTTTCAACGAGATCTATATTTATTGTGTAGTAAGTTTTCGTCTATCTCTTACTGTTTAACAGTTGTACAACAGTCATACAGAATGAAGAGGTCTTCAGAGGCTATTCCCAGAAAATTCAAGATATGCATTTCGTCTGTTATGAAAACATCTTAAACATATGCTATTTTAAACAAAGTGGTAAGAGCCATTTTTAAGAAAATAAAATGTTCCCTATAAATGGTAGTTGAGGGAGGGGGGGGGTTCTTGAAAATCTTCGTGTCGCATCCTTGGAAGATACTAAACGTAAATACCAAGTTTGATATTTAACCGACTTTCGTTTTTGTGCCATGCTGCCCACAGATACTCACTCACCCACATCCAAACACACGCACAGACATTTTTCTATAAATGTAGAATTTTTGTGTGCAATACAATACTTTTTCTATGCACTATGTATAGTACGTATAGAGAAAGTAAAAATGCTAATGTCAAGACTGGGACGACTTCCCCTAATCATTAACATCAGTGTATTGAATATCAAGAGTATCAGCCGCCCTTAAATTTAAATTAATCTATGCGTTAGTGGGCCAGCCACCTGTTGAGGGATCGCCAGCTGGAGGATGCCAATAGGAAATTGATTCCCCAGCTGTTCCTGACAATGGGGAGCGATTCTACTATCGCAACCGAAACATAAGAAAGTGACAAACTTATCGATACGCAGCGGTAGATATACTAAAATAATGATACTTCTTTTGTCAGCCTTTATCCTATATAAACACACCGCATTTAACACCTACTATACTTATAAAAATCTGTGTGTTCCATTCACATGACTTTCGCTATCTGTTCTGCTTACAAGCTATACTTACAAGAGATAATTATTTCACCTGCAACATTCCAATTAAGATCAACATTACCAGAAATGTGCTTATTACTTAGTCCTTATAAGTAGGACAGAAATAATGTAATACTCTCGGCTAAAGCGATTGTCAAATCTTTTGAATGCTGTCGGTTGCAATTGTCATTAAAATTCAGCTCTCTTTGGAGTGAAACAAAGGAGATATGAAACGGATGACGGCTTCCCATTTTAGAAAAGTTGAAGTATTTTAAAATTGAAACCAATAACTGAGAATGTCTCGGAAATGCTTAGCTCTGCAAAAATTGCAGTTTTCTAATAGTTTTGTAATGTGTCCTATACTTTATGCTTTCTCTACACGCATTATGTGCATAGTGTAAAGAGCAGGTGTTGCATTCCACCCAAAAATTCGATACCGAAATTTCACCAGAAATACATGTTTTGAGAACCCTAGAAAGAATTTTTAGAAAAATATCCGAGTGTGTCTGTGTGTATGTGAATCTATGGGTAGCTTAGCTCAAAAATGAAATGTCCCTTAAATAGCAAACTTGATATTTACGTTCAGTGTCTTTCAAGGATGCGACACGAAGATTTTCAAGAAAATCCCCCAACTACCATGTACATGGAAAAAATTCCAAAATGTTTTATTTTCTCAAAATTGGCTCTAACATTGTTGATTAAAAATGTATATTAAAGATATTTACATCACAAGTAAAATTTATAGCTTGAAGTTTCTGGGAATAGTCTCTGAAACCCTTTTCATTCTGGATTACTTTTGCAAAACTGGTAAAGCACAAGACATAGACAAAATTTTACTACACAAAAAATGTAGATCTCGTTAAAACACACAATTTATGTCTCATATATGAGTATATGGGCAAGTATTGTATTCCATCCAAAAATTCGATATTAAAATTTCAGCGGTAGTACACGTTTCTGAATTTATGGAACACCTAAAAAATGTTAGGAAATATCCATGTGCGCAGGCATTTGTATGTCTGTAACTTGGCATTTAGGTTTGTCTCCCAAGATTGCGACACGAAGAGCATACTAAGCTTTACAAGCTAATATTTTTCTTTTTGTTTATTTTCACAATAACATTTAACTATTTTAAGTGTAAAGGGTTGTAAATGTAAAAGTCTATTATAGATAAATGAATAGAGGAAGACCGGTAATTTGGACCAGCGTGTATTTTGGTCCCATGTCAGTTTATGAAAGTGGGTACCGCTGCAAGTACCAACAATACGGGTATCTTGAGCAGCGTTTGTTGTAAGAGTTCCCTCCAATTTTCTGCATTCTATTGTCAATAACCTTGGAGGGAAGTTATGGTCTTTGTTGAGAGCGTTTTCGTTGTAATTTTGTCCTGCCTTTAGTATCGTGTTTTCTTCCACCTAAGATCTTTCTTTGGAAATCAAACTAAAGCGACGGAACATTCAATATTTTAAGGTAAGTGTAATGTAGGTTTATTTCATTAATTAGGATTATAAGAAATGTGATACTCATAAAATTGTGTTGTGTCGTGTAATTTGGACCGAAGGTGAAGTGTAATTTTTCCGCACCAAATTACACGGAATATTCTGGTATTACATTGCAAATGAACATGTGTGTATATATTTGTTTATTTGAAGTCACTCTTTTAATTTACTTTAGTAATTTATTTAGATATGTACATATTACTGTTACATATTATAAAAGTTGCGTAAATTATCAGATGATAACAAGAGAAGCAAGCAAATCTAATGACCTTAACTGTAAATGGGAAAAGGAAGATCTGAGAAAGATGAAAATATAAACTCAGAAGAGACTTTTTGTGTTGTATGTAGGGAATCTCACAAGGAAGCCTGGATGCAGTGCAATAAATGCCAAGGATGGGCTCATGAAGACTGTACTAACATAAGCGATTCAATTTATTACTTTTGTGATAAGTGCATTGCGCAGTGAACAGTGAAATTCTCCTTTAATTTGGAACAAAAACCTGAAAATATTAACAGTGTTCACAAAACTGAGGTAAGGTGATATTAATTTTGTTAAACATAATCTGCTCCACTGGGATATTTTGAATAATATATAATTAATGGTTATTTCAGGTCTAAATTATTTGTTATTGTGAAATTCATCTTTAAAAGTGAATATAAAAGTATACGAATCGATTATAAATGTATTATATAGTGGCGCAATTTACAGACCCTCTCAGACCTAATTACACGTCTCTGGTCCAAAATACACGCCCTAGAAAAAAAAACCTGATGTGTACCATTCACATGACTTTCTATATATCCCTACAACAAATTATTCTTAAAAAGCTTATACTTCTATTTACTTTATGCTAATCAGAAAAAATTAGCAGAAATAGCCTTATTACTCGCCTCCTCGTAAGTAGAAGCGAAATAAGGGAGTACCATAGGTTAAAGGGATAGTCAAAAGCTGGTTGCTATGTCAATGAAGTTCCTTTGTTTATATGGATAGGAGTTGACAAGTTCCAGTATGAGAAAAGTATACGTTTTTAATAACAGAAACCAAAAATAAGGAATGTCTCAAAAACGACGAACTCCACGAAAAAAATGTATAAGACATAAATTGTGTGTTTTAATGTGCTCTACATTTTTTGGGTAGTAAGTTTTTGTCCATCTCTTTTGGTTTAGCAGTTATTCAAAATTCAGTAAAATTCATCCAGAATAAACTACTCTTCAGATGCTATTTCCAGAAAATTCAAGATACGCATTTTATTTGTCAGGTAAATATCTTTAATATACGAAATTTTAATCAAAATCATTAGAGCCATTGTTGAGAAAATAAAGATTTTCGAAAAAAAGTTCCATGTAGAGGGTAGTTGGGGTGGGGGGATTCTTCTCAAAATCTTCGTGTCGCATTCCTGGAAGATACTAAACTTAAATACCAAGTTTGGTATTTTACCGACTTTTCGTTTTTGAGTTATCGTGTTCACAGACACACACACACACACAAACACACTGACCTCTTTGTGAAAATGCTTTTTTTGGATATTGGGTACCCTAAAACATATATTTCGGTATCAAATTTTTGGGTATGTACATGTACATAGTGCGTATAGAGAAAGTAGTAAAATAACTATAATTTACAAATTATGTAGCTGGGTCTAAACCTTAAAACTCTTATAATGTCATTATCACATTAAACTAAGTTGTGGACTTTGACGAAGGTTTCCTGTCCAGATATTAGCACTTAAAGTTAACTGGTTCAAATTACACGGACTTCCTCTATAATATTTTAGTATTTCTGTGAAAAACCTGCGGATTTGCCTTCATTTGATTGCTTTTCTGCAACTTTGTGTAACAAAAAGAATTATCAGATAGACAAAACTTTAATTAAGAAACATTAAAAACTCATTAAGAGGGCTGAATGGTTAGACCGCTTGCCTCCCATCTAGGCGGCCCGGGTTCGATCCCAAGCGCCCGCATGTGGAACTCGTGGGGGACGAAGCGGCGTCTCGGCCACCAATTGCTCCAACACCACCTTTCCAATCATCAATTTCGCAAACATTTCATATCAACCACTTCCTCAGGTTCATGCCTGGCTACGCGCCGTAACAGGTTCTCCATTCTGTCGTTTCTGCCGTTGGCCCCGACAAGCTTCTGGTCCCTAGACATTGGCTTGTAAGTCCTAGGGGGATATCAGTTCTACAAATACGGGGAGGGTAAGCCGATTCGGAAAAAAAAAAAAAAAAACTCATTAAAATTCACAATTTCTGTCAATTTTGAGGGCAGGGATAGCGTAATATCGTAATATTTGATATTACAACATCTCGCCTATTGTCAAACGTTTCCTTCCCATTACGTTAGAACCAGTCAGCGTGACGTAACAACTACTACCAATTTAGAGACACTCCCATTACGTTAAGCATATACATTATTAATGCGTTATAAATTAATGTGCATTCTAATTACATTTTTACTTTCTCTAGTCCCGTGTGAACATAATGTATAGAGAAGGTATTTTATTCCACCCAAAAATTCCATACCGAGAACTCACCCGAAATATATATTTTGAGGTCCACTGAGTTCGAAAAAAGCATTTTTAGGAAAAGGTCATCGCGCGCGCGTGTGTGTGTGTGTGTGTGTGTGTGTGTGTGAACAGCATGGCTCAAAAACGAATATTTAATATTTAAGTTAGTATCTTCCAAACACGATGGTTTTTCAGGATAATCTATTTTGGTTAAAATTCGGTATATTAAAAATATTCACATTGCAAACTATATATATATATATATATATATATATATATATATATATATATATCTTGAGTTTTCTGGGAATAGCCTTTGAAGAGCTCTTTATTTCTGTTTTTGCAGAATTTCCCATAGCAGTTGAACCGCAAGAGAGAGAGAGAGAGAGAGAGAGAGAGAGAGAGAGAGAGAGAGACAAAAACTTACTGCATCAAAAATGTAGATCTCGTTAAAACAAATAATTTATATCATATACGCTTTTCTTGTAGAGTTGACCGTTTTCAAGATATTCATTGCTATTGGTTTCAATTTAAAACTTTATAACTTTTCTCAAACGGGACCATGCAAAGCGAACCGAACCTCAATTGTTTCACATAGCGATCATCTTTTAAAAGATTTGACTATCGCTTTAGCCTAGTGTATTCCCTTATTTCCCTTCTATTTACTAGGAAACAAGAAATAAAATCAATTCTGCTAAAGTTTATTTAGATAAGCATGACGTAGATAAAAGCATAATCGTTTGTAAGAAAAAAATTTTTGTGGAACAGCTAGAAAAAGATATTTGAATGGAACACATCAGATTTTTTTTTTTTACACGCTTTCCCACTTCCCTCCCTCTTTCTTTTATCCGCTTCTACATCTCTCTTCCATTGTGTGCAACAAACATGTCGCATTTTGAATACCGGCAATAAAATGAACATAAAATTAGATCATAATTAAATATTTTAACAGAACACTAAGCTTGTACCTGTCTCTTAAACTATCGAAACTGTTTCCCGTGATAAATGATGCATGTATACAAGCAATAGCTTCAAAAACTTGTTATAATCTGGCTAAGGAATTCTCAAGCAGTTGGCTTCAAGTTAGCCACACTCAGACCATTGTCAATGCACAGAACATACCCAACAGCAACCATGAGTCACTGACGGCTGGTGAAACACGGTCTCATGAGTGGTTTGTAGGGGGTTATGTTCACTACCTTAAGTAGTACCGGTTCAACCTAATTTCCTTTCGTCTTAGCTTTAGTGCATAGAAATTCCTTTGCCTTTTAAATATGATGATCATATTTACACTTCAGGTTTATGTAAAACAAATAACCTCACCATATTCCGTAAAAACGAAATGGGGTTTTATTTACAGACGCTCTTCAAAGTCCCATTCTATATTGGGCGTGAAAGTCCGATTAATTTTGCTCAGAGGCCTCTTTATCATGCTTGACGTTGGGTTTGAACCTGCGACCTTGGGTTTGCAAGAATTGGGGATATTATGTGATGAATAGAGGATATCTTGAAACCTGACCCTTAAAACTTTTGTGTGTTCCATTCACATGACATTTTCTACAAACAAATTATTCTTGCAAAAGATTATTTTATTTGTATCATGTAAATCGAGATATATTGTCTTATTAGTTGATTGCTTCTACGTAGAAGGGAAATAACAGAGTACACCAGATTAAATCTTTAATCAAATCTTTTAAAAGCTGGCCGCTATGTGAACAATTGAAGTTCGGTGCTCTTTGCATGACAGGAATAAAACAGAGAAACTAAATGGAAGACGATTCTCCTTTGAGAAAAATTCAAGTAGTTTAAGTTTTAAATCAGTAACAAAGAATATATGAGAACAGTTGATTCCACATAAAATGTATATAACATAAATTGTGGCGGCGCCGTGGGTAGTGGTTAGACCGCTCGCCTCCCATCTAAGGTTCGATTCCAAGCGTTCGCATGTGGGATTCGTGGTGGCCGAAGAGGCGTCTGGGCGGGTTTTCTCCGAGTCCTCCGGTTTCCCCCGCTACTCATTCCACCAATTGCCCCATCATCACCTTTCTAATCATCAATTTCCCTTACATTTTCCCATTCCGTGGTTTCGTGCCGTTGGCTCCCCGACAGGCTTCTGACCCCTAAACATTGACTTGTAAGTCCTTGGGGGATATCAGTCCTAAATACGGTGAGAGTAAGCCGATTACGAAACGAAAGGAAACATAAATTGTGTTTTAACGAGATCTACTTTTTTTCTGTGGTAATATTTTGTTTATCTGTTAGGGTTTACTAGTTATACAAATTTCATCCATATTCAAGACATGATAGGTAGAGTCAGACTGAAAAATTCAATGCCATAGCCGCGATTTGAACCACGGATCTCCCGGTCTCTAGCCGGTTGCTTTACTGCTGAGCCACCATGGTAACATCCAACTTCTGTTGTGAAAACAAGTGAAAAAACAAGTAAACCAATACCAATTGACCATACTATGAATCCTGGACTTAAAGTACTTGCAACATTGTAGGTCGCCATTGGGGTTGTCATCTCAAAATAATTTGAGATCACCTTGTGATTTACCGGGAAACAGGCGAGTCAGTTGAGAAATTTAATGCTATGCCGGCATGTTGCTATGGTAGCTCAGTGGTAGAGTTACTGGCTAGAGATCCATGGTTCAAATCCCGGCTATGGCATTGAATTTTTCAGTCTGACTCTACTTATCCAACTCCTGTCCTGCACACGGCTTGTGTGAAAAATAATTAAACTATCTTAAACATTTATTATTTAAATGAAATGGTTTCAGCCATTTTGAGCAAAACTAACTTTTCAACAATGTTTGCATGTAAAGATCGTTGAAACAGCATAGCTGGGCGAACCGACCGACATGTTGATGACAAAGGCTTGCAGAGTAGTGACTCTGAAACTCGGTACCGTCACGGTGCTAGAGAGGGGAACTTCTGGATGAGAAAAGTGTGGGAAAAACTCGGCACCGAACCGCGTAAAGACGAACGAGCACTTCCTCTCTTTATCAACAACAAATAACGGGCTTTCTTAATGACAAGCTCATGTTTCTGGTTTCCTCAATTAAATAGGCCCTACCGGGGCGGGAGGGCATCTGAGATTCAATACAAGCTCATTGTTAATCATCAACACGTCGGTTCGCCCAGCTATGGCTGGACCATGCTATTTCAACGATTTTACAATGAAATATTTTTGAAAAAGTTTTTTCTCATAAGTATTTTAATTTGTTTGGTCTATTGCACTGTGTGTTATGAATTAAAATAAATCAGAAATGTCTAATCCCCTTTATGTTTATGGATTGAGCATGCTAATGAAAAAATCTGATGTGTTCCATTCACATGACTTTCTCTATATCTCTGTAAATTATTATTGTTAATAAGCTTATCTTTTATTTATTTCATGCTAATCCAGAAAAATTAGCAGAAATAGTCTTATTTCTTGCTTTATTGTAAGTAGAAGCGAAATAAGGGAGTACCATAGATTAAAGTGCAAGCCAAAAGCTGGTTCCTATGTGACTGATTTTCCTTTGTTTGTATGGACAGGAGTTGACAAATTCCTGTATGAGAAAAGTATGTTTTTCAAAGCTGAAGCCAAGAAAAAGGAATATCTCAAAAACGATCAACTCCACGAAGAAAATGTATATAACATAAATTGCGTGTTTTAACGTGCTCTATATCTTTTGTGGGTTAAGTTTTTGTCCATTTCTTACGGTTTAGTAGTTATGAAAAATTCATCCAGAATAAAGTAGTCTTCAGAGGCTATTTCCAGAAAATTCAAAATATACGTTTTATTTGTCAGGTAAATAACTTGAATATACGATATTTTAATCAAAATCGTTAGAGCCATTTCTTAGAAAATCAAAATTTTCGAAAAAAGTTCCATGTAAAGGGTAGTTTGGGGTGGGGGGATTTTTCCAAAAATCTTCGTGTCACATCCCTGGAAGATACTAAACTTAAATACCAAGTTTGGTATTTTACCGACTTTTCGTTTTTGAGTTATCGTGTTCACAGACACATGGACACACACACACGACCTTTTTCTGAAAATACTTTTTTTTGGATACAGGGGACCCTAAAACATACATTTCCGGTGAAATCTTGGTATCGAAATTTTTGGTGGAGTGCAATACATTCTCTATACACTATGTACATAGTGAGTATAGAGAAAGTAATAAACATGTATTATTGCATCCTAATATTTTAAATTATATTCATTTTTGTTGAAGATAACTACATTACACATTTGCATATGATTAAGTGTAATATCATTTTCTTATTTCTCACCCGGAGGTCCCGGGTTCGATTCCAAGCTCGGGCGGAAAATTTTCTTTAGCCAGAATGATTCCCTATCCCCCACAAAGTCAGGAAGTATGTATGTGAGAGTAAATGTGTGTGTGTGTGTGTGTGTGTGTGTGTGTGTGTGTGAGTGTTTGAGGAAAAATAAAATGGTTTAAACCAAAGCGTAAAAAAACCTACAGACGAGTTGTTTCAAGTGCAAAGCCCCCGATATAACCTTACATGTTAAAGGAGGCTATATAAATGAGACAAAAAAAAATAATTTCGTTATACTAATTTGCTATATAACATATTATTATTATTATTATTATTATTATTATTATTATTATTATTATTATTATTATTATTATGTCCAAAGTTTTCCCAGATTTCCTGGCTTCCCTGGAATCTTTTCAAATAATAAGTAGTTACACTTCGCTAAAAACAAATTACTTTCATATTTCGTCTTACAATCCTCGGAGCCTGCCAATTGTCGGCTTTAAAATAAAACGTTTTGTTTTTATAACTAAAATTGTATACAAATACGCCAACTTATTTTAGAACGTAACACTAAGTACAGAATGGGTGTAATCTTTTCATGAAGGAAAGATTGTATGAAACTTGGTATACATACACTTCAGGCTCCAAGTAAGAAAATGGAGAATATATGGCATCAAATTAATTTTATAAAGGGAAGGGGATTTTTTTTACAGGAAGCACAATAAAACATCACATTCCTTTCTTTGCCTTTTCTGCAACAAACTATTACTATAAAAGCTTACTCTTCTACGAGAAAGAATTGAAAAAAGTCCTGTCCATACAAACAAAGGAACTTCAATCACATAGCAACCAGCTTTTGACTATCACTTTAACCTATGGTACTCTCTTATTTCGCTTCTACTTACTGGAAGTAATAAGACGATATCTCGGAACTTCAGATGGGCTTTAGAAAAGGGAGGAGGACAGTTGATAACTTATTCATTATAAAAACACTGGTAGATAAATACCTGAAAGACAAAAGAGGAAAGTTATATATGGCTTTTGTGGATTTAGAGAAAGCATACGATAGGATAGAGCTTCAATTGCTGTGGCATAAGTTGTTGACTAAAGGAGTGAGTAAACAAATGGTGGACACCCTTAGAGCATTATATAAGGAAAATACTTTTTGTATAAGAGTGGAGGAAGGGGTTGTAACAAGAGAAATCCAACAAGAGAAAGGCCTTAGACAGGGATGTAAGTTAAGTCCAGTCCTATTCAATTTATATATAGATGATGTATTAACAGAAATTGGGAGAAATAATAACTCGATGCCAGTAATTAATAATATTCAGATTCCAGGATTACTGTTTGCAGATGATCTAGTTATAGGTGCAATTACAGTGAATGGCTTGAAACAATCCTTGCAAACATTAAATAATTACTGTAAAGAGTGGAGTTTAAAAGTGAACCAGGACAAGACGCAGATTGTAGTGTTCAAAAAAGGGGGAAAATTGAGCAAATATGAAAAATGGAAGAATGAGAATGAAAAGGAGTACAGGGTAGTGAGAGAATGTATTTATCTAGGAGTTAAAATTGATAGTGGTGGCAATTGGGAAAAGCAAAAGAAATTTGCATTGGCAAAAGGAAAAGGAGCTTTATCAGCTATTAGAAGTTGCAAATACAAAGCACCTAATATAAATATTAGATGGTTAGAAAAAGTGTACAGTATGGTGGTTGAGGCAAAAATGCTATATGGGATAGAAGTATGGGGATTAGAAGGAGGATGGGAAGGCATAGATGAGGTGCATAGGAAATTTTGCAAAGAAATACTGGGGTTACCAAATGCAACTGTTAGGCAGGTAGCACAAATAGAGCTGGGTAGAGTGGCAAGTAAGGGAAAGATTATGGAAAGGGCATTGAAATTTTGGCATAGGATATTGAAATTGGAAGAAAGGAATTTGTTAAAACAGTGTTTAGTATATCAAGAGAAAAGTTTAAAGAACAAGGGATGGGTAGACTGTCTTCGAAATAACCTGGAAAGTAGTGGGTTAGGGGAAATGTGGA
This sequence comes from Hymenopus coronatus, assembly GCA_030762935.1. NCBI lineage: Eukaryota > Metazoa > Arthropoda > Insecta > Mantodea > Hymenopodidae > Hymenopus > Hymenopus coronatus. The sequence goes on from CM060880.1 coordinate 54,303,949, forward strand.
GAAGAAGAGAAAATAATGTGAATAACTTCTGGAAGTTGGCAAGGAAAAGATTTGAGGATATAGAAATACAAAAAATATTTAGTGAAATAACTGAAAAGAGATCTTTAGTTTTCTATATACCAATGAAAGTCTCATGGGGAAGGGAAAAGTACATTGATGTGACAAATAAAGAGGAGCGAGAAGGTATTGCATGGCTGAAAGCAGGAGTATGGAGATTAAAAGGTCTAAGGAAAGGTATTCCACAAAATCAATGTCCTATATGTGGCGGAAATGAAGATATAGAACACATTTTATTTAAATGTAAAGGAACTGAAATTTGGAGAAAAAAGTATATTAATAAGAAATGGTTTAAAATAGATAGAAATGTAGTAGTAGTTGAAATGTTTCAAAAAGATAGTAAGAAGATTGGACAATTCTTATGCAAAGTGAAAAATAAATGGATATGGACAGTAAATAGACAAAATGGTGTAATAAACTAGAATTAATAAACTATTGTAAAATATGAGTATGACCGGTAAAGAGCCAGGGCTGAACACCGGTCATATTCACCTGTATAAAGCTTAGCATAAATAAATAAATAAATAAATAAGACGATATCTGCTATTTTTTTTCTCTCGATTAGCATGCAATAAATAGAAGAATAAGCATTTTAACAATAATTTGTTGTAGAGATGTAGAGAAAGTCATATGAATGGAACACAATCATAAAATGCATTAATAAATCTTTAGATGGGTAGCACATTTAAGATTAGGTCTGCAGGTTTTCTTACAAATCAAGGTAAAATTGAAATGTGACTAAATTCCATGCACAAATGTGCAAAAGAATCCTTGACGTTGACACTGAGAGATGAAACTAAAGCTGAGGAAGGCCCAGGGCCGTCAAGTGCGATCATGGCTGGAATGGAATGGAGGGAACACGTGCAGGTAACCGTGGAGTGGGAAAACAATAACAGACTTGGGATTCCAGGAGGGTGTGTGCCTCCACTTCCGGTGGTGGAGGCCTGGAGAAACGCTCCAAGGTCAAACGAGAGAGGATGACGACAAAGGTGTGTGTGACTGGCTCTCAACCTGTTCCAAGGTTCCCCCACAAACCAAGTCGCGGAGATTTCTACAAGCCGTGAGCCAGGGCTCCATCCTAACTTTTATTGCCAACGAAGGAAAAATGTCAACTATGAAATAAGCAAATTATGAATAGAATAACCTAATTGTCAGTTAAAGAGATATTTGAGGTACTACATTTTCTCTACTTATGCCTAACAAAACTATTCCCGCAAACGCTTATCTTCTGTCTACTTAAAAATAAACAGCAGGAATTGTTCCATTACATATTACATAGAAGCATTAATTATAGACACTTTTAGTCCCATTTGTATACTTTTTAAATCTTACAAGATATACCAAGATTATGTTTTGCTAAAACTTCAAATTATGCTTTTATTTTGTGTATGGCATTAGTACAGTGATGGCCAATAGTAATGCACTGAGGGCCAGAATACGATAAGGAAAAATTAAGAGTAAAACTATATTAAAAATAAAATAGCAGCAATGGCAACTTAAGAGCACATTATTTTTAATATTATTATATGCACAGTGAAGGAATAAGCATTGCTTTTTACTAAGAACAATGAGGTTTGTCAAAATCTTTTACAAGAGATTTAAAATCCACTTCCAGTTCTCATATTGCAATTTTAGGAATATGAGGTAAATGACACTGAATCAGTTAATTTGTTTCTAGACTTTGATTTCACTAGTTTCATAGCAGAGAAGGCAATTTCACATATGTAGTGCCACCAAATATGGAAGTACGTTTTAAAGCCGCTTTGAAATGAGTTTCCAAGAATGGACACCAGTTGCTCTGTCTTTGAGGAGATGAATCACATTGGAGCTGACATAGTTTTAACACTACTTAGCACTTCATGCCATTGTTGAAAAGTTCCATTGTGATCGAAATATTACAAAATCTTGAAATCTACCATCAAATTCTAAAATGAAATCCAAGCAGGAAGTTAAAATTATATATTTATACGCGGGCCGCCATTTGGCCACCATTGCATTACTATATAATATTAATTGTCTTTAAGGAAGGTGGAACATTCTATTTTCTGTATAGATATTAGAAACGAATTGAAATAACATAATTCAGCAACTTCAATAATTTCGTCTTAGTGCGGCAGAAACACGATTATTGTCTAAATGTTGTTTTCAACCAACATAGCGCACGTGTTCCGTTGTTGTGTTTCCTGAGTATCTATGGTGACCATCATTGTTGTATACCAATTGGCAGCGAAAACATCTTTAAGGATGAGTTTTAAAGTGATCCTATAATTTGAAGTAATGGCTGCTAGGACAAAAACGCTGATTGGTCACCAAATAAAAGGAGTAAAGCGGTAACACTGCGAGAGAAAGCTATTCATATGAAGAAATAGGAAAAATTTTGGATAGCGGTGCTACAAAATCAGGCGTTACGAAAGAATGTAAGCGATATGAAGTAACTAAGAGCACAAAAACGACTCCAACAAGTGTCAGAAAACAAAAACTAGCTGCTCTGGACTGCCGCAGAATCTGCCGCCTTTCTCTACAAGATCGCCGACGTAATGCATCTTGAGAACTTCTGGACTTCAAGTTTCAGATCGAACAATCAGACAAAAAATTTGTGAAAATTGTGTACGAGCAAGGATCCCAAGAAAGAAGCCTATCTCATCCAAAACATAACAAATAAGCACTTTATATACCCAAGGTCGCGGGTTCAAACCCGGCGGGGGACGATGGATTTTTTCCCTTTGGATGGGAAGTAAAGCCGTTGGTCCCTGTCGTAGATTTACGGTATGAAAAAGAACCTCAAGCCTGATAGAGACACCTCTGAGCAAAATTAAGCGGCGTTTCACGCCCAATTTAGAATGAGACGCTGAGAACCACAACAGTTAAAGATCGTCCATAAATAACACGTCATTTACATTTCCATTTACGCACTTTATATAAATAGTGTGTTTTGACGCGATCTACATTTCCGTATCAAAGTAAAGCAAAGGTTATTCAGAATGAATGGACTTCAGAAACTATTCCCAGGAAATTCAATGCACATTTTATTTGCCTTGTAAATATCTTTAATATACGGCATTTTAATCAAATCCTTGAGATGTTCAAAAATGTTTCCCTTTGGGCTGGGGAAATTTTCTTGAAAATATTTCTGTCGCTGAACTTAAATATCAAGTTGGTGTTTAACTACTTTTCGTTTTTGAGTCATGCTGTTCTCTCTCTCTCTCTCTCTCTCTCTCTCTCTCTCTCTCACACACACACACACAATCGCATGAACTTTTTCCTTAAATTTTTGTTTTGTTTGTTTCAGGGGAACCAGAAACGTGTTTTTCTAGTGAAATCTTCGGAACCAATTTTTACTTTCTCTATACGCACTATGTACATGCACTCCACCCAAAAATTCGATACCGAGATTTTACCGGAAATATGTGTTTTAGGGTCCCCAATATCCAAAAAAAGCATTTTCACAAAAAGGTCCATGTGTGTGTGTGTGTGTGTGTGTGTGTGTGTGTGTGTCCGTGTGTCTGTGAACACTATAACTCAAAAACGAAAAGTCGGTAAAATACCAAACTTGGTATTTTAGTTTAGTATCTTCCAGGGATGCGACACAAAGATTTTGAGAAAAATCCCCCCAATCCCAACTACCCTTTACATGGAACTTTTTTCGAAAACTTTGATTTTTCTCAAAAATGGCTCTAACGATTTTAATTAAAATTTCGGATATTACAGATATTTACCTGACAAACAAAACGTATATTTTGAATTTTCTGGGAATAGTCTCTGAAGAGTAGTTTATTCTGGATGAATTTTACTGAATTTTGAATAACTGCTAAAAAATAAGAGATGGAAAAAAAATTACTACACAAAAAATGTAGAGCACGTTAGAACACACAATTTATAAAATAAGAACTGAAGCTTTCCTGGCGACGTGTTAATTCAAAATCTTCTCGGGCTTCTAGCCAGGTAAAAACTTCAGTTCACCCTGAAGACGAGGAAGATGCACTTCTTCGAAACGTTGGTGTCAAGCCAAGTTTTTACCTGGCTAGAAGCCCGAGAAGATTTTGAATTCACACAATTTATGTTATATACCTTTTTTCGTGGAGTTTGTCGTTTTTGAGACATTCCTTATTTTTGGTTTCTGCTATGAAAAACGTATATTTTTCTCATACAGGAACTTGTCAACTCCTATCCATATAAACAAAGGAACTTCATTGACATAGCAACCAGCTTTTGACCATCACTTTAACCTATGGTATATATATATATATATATATATATATATATATATTTTATGTATATCTAGATAAAAGTCATACACTGTGTTTGTCTAAGAACAACATAACCTAAAAACGAAAAGCTGGTTAAATACCAAACTTGATATTTAAGCTCAGTACCTACCGAGGATGTGGCACGAAGATTTTCAGGACCCCTCCCCCATTTCAATCTACTCTTTACCTGTTACACTTTTCGGAATTTTCGGTTTTCTCAAAATGGCTCTAATGAGTATGATTAAAATACTCTATATTAAGGATGTTTTCAACACATATCTTGAATAACCTCTGAAGACTTCCTTCGGGATGACGTTTGCTCAACTGTTAAACCGTTAGAGATAGACCAACTACTGTCACACAAACAATACAGATCTTGTTAAAACACTGTTAGACATACATTTTTGTGGAGTTTAACATTTCCGTGCGACTTAAATTTCTCAGTACTGAATACTTTCCTGAAATGAGAAGTCAATGTCTACTTACTTTCTCTTGCCCCGTTAGTACAATGTACATAGGGATAGAAAAGTATTGCATTCCACTCAAAAATTCGATGTCGAGATTTCACCGGAAATACATGTTTTAGGACCCCCTGAATCCAAAAAAAGCATTTCCAGAAAAAGGTCCGCGTGTGTGTGTGTGTGTGTGTGTCCGTGTGTCTGTGAACACGATAACTCAAAAACGAAAAGTAGCTAAGATACCCAACTTGGTATTTAAGTTCAAGATCTTCCAGGGATGCGACACGAAGATTTTGAGAAAAATCCCCCTCTGCATGGAACTTTTTTCGAAAATGTTCTTAAAAATGGCTCTAGCGATTTTGATTAAAATATCGTATATTAAAGATATTTACATGGCAAATAAAATGTATATATTGAATTTTCTGGGAATAGCTTCCAAAGACCTGTTTATTCTGGATGAATTTTGCTTAATTTGGCATAACTAATAAACCGTAAGAGATAGACAAAAACTTCCTTTACAAAAAATGTAGGCCTTGTTAAAATACACAATTTACTTCATATACATTTTTTGCGTGGAGCTTACCGTTTTCGAAGTATTCATTGTTGTTAGTTTCGTTGTGAAGTACTATACTTTTCTCAGACGGGAGTGTCCGTTTTTCTTTTGTTCTACTCCTGCTCAAGAAAAGAAGCGATTTGTAATGACAATCGCATAACGACAGATTTTAAAACATTTAACTATCGATTTAGCCTAGTGTATTCCCTTATTTTCTTCCTACTTATAAGGAACTAACTAATAAGAACATTGTGCTGAATACCTCGATTAACAAGGTGAAGAAAGAAGAATAATCTTATGTAAGAATTTTGTAGAACGGTTAGAGAAAGTCATGTGAGTGTATTACATAAGGTTTTTTTATCCTGTTATGCAAAGAGAGCGGAATTTCAATTGATCACACAGCGACCAGCTCTTAAAGGATTTTGCTTTCCCTTTAGCCTACAAGAAAACATGCAGTAAAACCATTTTTGAGCATTTTTATCTTGATTAGCATGAGGTAGAAGAACAAGGTTTTGTAAAAACAGTCATCGCAGAACAATTATAGAATGTTATATGAAGTAATATATCAGATTTTTAGAAAAAGGTCCGTGTATCTGGGTGTTTGTAAACAACTTAATTGAAATAAATAAAATTAGCTTTACTACCTAATTCGATATTTAGTTTCAGCGTCTTCTGTGGATGCGATACAAATATTTTCAATAACATTCTTCCACCCCAAATTACTCTCTGCATGGGAATGTTTTGGATAGTTTGTATTATCTAAAAATGGCTCTAAAGATGTTTGTTAATAAATTTGCATAACAAATAAAAGGTTTATCTTGGATTTTCTGGAAATAGTTTGCGAATTCTGAATAACCTTCGTATAATTTTAATGGTAAACCGTAAAAGAGGAATCTTACTGCATAAAAGTGTAGATCTCGTTAAAGTGGTATTAATCACTTGTTTCTATTCTTTGTTACTTGTTTTAACTTTCAAATGCTTAATACCATTTTGAAGTGGTAAAAAGCTACTGGGTCTTTTTCGTGATGCAAAGTGATTGATCCATTTTTTAAGAATCTGACTACTAATTTAACCTGTGTATTTTTCTTATATCTACAACGAAATATGTAAATGTGAAATGAAAGATAATCTCAATAACAAAAAGTAGATCGAAGAAGCTTTTATAACAACAAAATATGTAAGAGTAGGTAATAATTTTGAATATCTCAAAAATGAATCAAACGATTTTGACTAAAATCTCTTATATTTAAGATATTTACATGGCAAATAAAATGTACATCTTGAATTTTATTGGAAATGCCTCTAAAGACATTTATTCTAGATTAATTTTGCGGAATTTTGCATAACTAGTAAACCATAAGAGATAGACAAAAACTTACTATACAAAAAACATAGAGCACGTTAAAACACACAATTTATGTTATATACATTATTTTCGTGGAGATGACCATTTTTTAGATATTCTTTGTTGTTAGTTTCATCTTTATACTTTTCTCATACAAGAATTTGTCAACTCCTGTCCATACAAACAAAGAAACTTCAGTCACATAGCAACCAGCTTTTGACTATCACTTTAACCTATGGTACTCCCTTACTTTGCTTCTACTTACATGGAAGCATGAAATAAGACTATTTCTGTACATTTTTTCTCGATTAGCATGAAGTAAATAGAAGAGTAATCTTTTTAACAATAACTTATTGTAGAGATGTAGAGAAAGTCATGTGAATGGAACACATCAGATTTTTTCCCAATGTGCTTGCAGTACTCTGAGTGTTAGATTAGCGTTTAGAATACTTTTTAGTTGCATTCCATGTCATCTGGCGGGTGTTGAGGACTCGGGTCCAGCTAGTTTCAGGGCATGCATCAGGAACTTTAACTCTTTTTCAACTTGTTTCACGGTATTTCGAGAGTATATAGGGCTTTGAAACAGGTATTTTAGGATTTTTCAATCTTTGTTTGCTCATATCTTATATGGTTTTGCATTGTTTTCTAGTGATTTTTAACATTTTACAAACATTTTAGCACGTTTTGGAACACTATTTTGCGACGATTATAGTGCCTTCAAAGGCCTTTTTCAGGATTTTTAACGTGATTTTAGTGTTGGTGTAGTCAATATAATTGCTTTTAATGACACTCTATATTATTTGGAGGGTGTAGGACTCTAAGACAGTTGATGTCAGGATGTTCATCAGGCATTTTAGCCGTTTCTCCACTCATTTCTTACCATTTTGAAGGTTTTTGGTACTCCAAAACAGGTATTTTAGGCCTTTTGAAACGTTGTTTACCCATATCTTACATTATTTTGCAGTGTTTTCTAATGTTTTTAACACCTTCTCGGGCATTTTAGTACATTTCGGGACTATTTTTCACATAGATATGATTTCAATGCATTTTTCGAGATTCTTAAGGCGATATTAGTGATGGCTAAATTATTTAGAATGTTATTAAAGACATTCAATGCCATTTTTAAGAGCATTTGGAATTCTAGGACAGGTCGTTTCAGGGTACGCATCAAGCTTTACTTTCTCTATACATAGTGTATAGAGAAGGTATTGCATTGTACCCAGAAATTCGATACCGAGATTTCACCGGAAATACATGTTTTGAGACTCCCTGAAAAAATGTATTTTTAGAAAAATGTACGTGTGTATGTGTGTGTGTGTGTGTCTGTGGGCAGCATAGCTCAAAAACGAAAAGACCGTTAAAGCCCAAACTTGGTATTTACGTTTGGTATCTTCCAAGGATGCGACACCAAGATTTTCAAGAAAATCCCCCCACCCCAAACTACCCTTTACCTGGAAAAATTTTTGAAAATTTTGATTTTCTTAAAAATGGCTCTAACGATTTTGATTAAAATATCGTGTATAAAAGTTATTTACCTGACAAATAAAATGTATATCTTGAATTTTCTGGGAATAGCCTCTGAAGACTTCTTTATTCTGGATGAATTTTACGGAATTGTGCATAATGCTAAACCGTAAGAAATGAGGAAAAACTTACTACACAGAAAATGCAACTCACGATAAAATACGCAATTTATGTCATATAGGTATATTTTTTTCGAGGAGTTGATCATTTTTAAGATATTCCTGGTTTATCGTTTTAGCTTTGAAAAATATACTTTTCTCGTACAGGAATTTCTTAACTCCTGTCCATACAAACAAAGGAACTTCAGTTACATAGCAACCAGCTTATGGCTATCATTTTAACCTATGGAACTCCCTTATTTCGCTTCTTTTTACTTTCTCCATACGCACTATGTACATAGTGTATAGAGTATTGCACTCCACCCAAAAATTCGATACCGAGATTTCACCGGAAATATATATTTTAGGGTCCCCAATATCCAAAAAAAGCATTCTTACAAAAAGATCCGTGTGTGTGTGTGTCCGTGTGTCTGTGTCCGTGTGACTGTGAACACGATAACTCAAAAACGAAAAGTCGGTAAAATACCAAACTTGGTATTTACGTTTAGTATCTTCCAGGGATGGGACACGAAGATTTTGAGAAAAATCCCCCCACCCCCAACTACCCTTTACATGGAACTTTTTTCGAAAATTTTGATTTTCTCAAAAATGGCTCTAACGATTTTGATTAAAATTTCGGATATTAAACATATTTACCTGACAAATGAAATGTATATCTTGAATTTTCTGGGAATAGCCTCTGAAGAGTAGTTTATTCTGGATATATTTTACTAAATTTTGAATGACTGCTAAACCGTAAGAGATGAACAAAAACTTACTACACAAAAAATGTAGAGCACTTTAAAACACACAATTTATGTTATATACATTTTTTTCGTGTAGTTCGTCGTTTTTATGACATTCCTTATTTTTGGTTTCTGCTATGAAAAACGTATACTTTTCTCATACAGGAACTTGTCAACTCCTATCCATATAAACAAAGGAACTTCATTGACATAGCAACCAGCTTTGACTATCACTTTAACCTACGGTTGTCCCTTATTTCGCTTCTACTTACAAGGAAGCGAGTAATAAGGCTATTTCTGCTAATTTCTTCTGATTAGCATAAAGTAAATAGAAGTATAAGCTTTTTAAGAGTTATTTGTTGCAGGGATATGGAGAAAGTCATGTGAATGGTACACATCAGATTTTTACAAGTAATAAGACTATTTCTGCTAATTAGCATGAAGTAAATAAAAGCATATGTTTTTTAACTACAATTTGTTTCAGAGATGTAGAGAAAGTCATGTGAATGGAACACATCAGATTTTTTTAACACATTTTCCTAATTGAATGTCATTTTTAGTGCTTCAACAAACACTTTCGAAGCTTGTAAAGGCACTCCATGCAATTTTTAGGGTATTTAGGAATCTAAAACAGGTATTTTACTCTTTCAGGCGTTTTTCTGATACTAGAGGCATTTTTGAGAAAATCAAAAAACTTGAAAAGTGTTCCATGTAAAGGGTAGTTGGGAGTGGGGGGGGATTTCCTTCAAAGTCTTTGAGTTGCATCCTTAGAAGATTTTTAACTTCAATAGGTACCAAGTTTGGTATTTAACGATCTTTTCGTTTTGAGCTATGCTGCCTACAACATACGCACACACACGGACATTTTTCTAAATTGTGTTGAGGGGTTCTCAAAACATGCATTTCTGGTGGAATCTCGGTATCGAATTTTTTAATACAATACCTTCTCTATACACTATGTACATAGTACGTGTAGAGAAAGTAAAAATGTTGAAGGTAACTCCTGTGGCTGTGATAATGTTGGATTCCGCTAATCAAGAACATGATCCATTAAAAAATTCCCTTTTGAGGTTAAGTGTTTCAACGATTAAGTTTTACCTTCGCTGCTCGTAGTTTCCCTCTATACGACACACCTGTTGCGTCTAGCACACGTGACACTTCGGCAGCTGCGTGACCGACTGACCCAGTCAACATGCGTAAACATAAACATGATCCACTTTCATCTGTTTAAACTTTTCACCTGTTCATTTCTTTCCAATTTATTGGCTTTATCCGTTCTTCTTGCTTATCATTCACAAAATGTACAGACCGAAAATGTGTTAAAAGTCTAACTTTCTCTACATCTCTGTAAAATATTATTGTTAAGAAGCTTATACATCCATCTACTTAATGCTAACCGAGATAAACATTAGCAGAAATTCTTTCTTATAAGTAGAAGCAAATTAAATGAGATACACTACGCTAAACCGATAGTCAAATCTCCTAAAACATGGTTACCAAGTGGATGAAATCCGTTTCTTTGCATTCCCAGAAGTTCACAAATTCCCGTATCTAGAAAGTTTTAAGTATTTTAAAACCAATAACAAGGAATATCTCAAACATGGCCAACTTCACGAAAAAAAGTACATTTATCAAAAGCAAAAGCAAAACAAAAAACACACACTTTTTTAGTAAGCTTTTGTCTATCTCTTACGGTTTACCTGTTATGCAAAGTCCAGCAAAATTCATCCAGAATAAAGAGGTCCTAGAAAATTCCCAGAAAATTCAAAATATACATTATATTTGTTGTGTAAATACCTTTAATATACTGCATTTTAGTAAAAATCACTATAGTACGTGTAGAGAAAGTTAAAAGTTGAAGAGATCTCTAGAAAGTCGAGCAAAATGTGCCATTTTACACCAGAGATTTGATGGTTTTAAGAACAAATTGTGTTTCAGATTGAGCACAGAGCTTCTAGTCTGTTTCATATTTAAAAAGAGAGGAGAGAGAGAGAGAGAGAGAGAGAGAGAGAGAGAGAGAGAGAAAATACATACAATCTGAAAGATCCAAACTGACGCTCCATTCATCCTTCTAACGAATATCCTTACAAAAGCGTATTGTTCTTATTAATAATATAGATTTTCTGAAATGGTTTTACTATAGATTTAGTTGTAGGTTCCCCCCCCCCCCAGGGAATGTCGCATAGTCGTGGCGGGGGGGCTCAGTACCCGGTGAGTCAGACGGGTAGTTACGTGAGCGTTAGCTACTATCAAGAGACGCATGGAAGCTAAGATCATTCCACAACTTGAACCCAAGCAAGGGATAAAACACATTTTGGAATTACTACCCCAGGTGGTACTCCAGGTAAACTGGACAATCCACCCTCTTCGGAGGCAGACTCCATGGATTCTGGGGGGAGTCATCAACTGCTTGAGGGAGATGTGTTTAGAAAGAGTGCATTGACTCAACGCTCGCCTACAGCAAAACAAGTAGTGCACTTACACACAGGAGAAGAGGAACTAAAGAAGATAGTGAGATTCAGGGCCAAAATGAAATAAAAGCTCTTAGACTCGAAAACCAAGAACTTAGAAAAAATATGGACAAAGCAAAACAGAATTCTGCGGATGCCAATATGGAACCTATAAGAGTAGAGCAAAAGAGAATGAAAACAACTAGTGAGAAAGACCTTATAGAAAAAGCAGGTTCTAGCGATATGATAGATTATTGTACAGATGAGGAAGATTTGGCCAGAGAAACAGGGTGGATATTACAGAGGAAAAACAAGAAACGAAAAGCTGAAACATCTTCAGTAATAGAAACGGGAAAACCAGGAAAAAATGGGAAAAAGACAGAAACCAGAAGCACTGAAAGCAAAACAAATAACATGAAGGAGGAGAAAAAAGCTCCCTATAAGGAACACCAGCCTCCACCTATTAACATATATGATATAGCAGATTATTCAGAAATTAAGGCATTATTAAAGCCAGTGCTAGGAAAAGATTATAAAGTTACATCATTAAATAATAATGTATGGAAAATCAATACTATGAACTCTGATAGCTATAGGGCTCTAGCCAAGAAATTAAACACACAAAAAATCAATTGGCAGACTTATGAAAACAAAAATGATAGACCAATCAGAGTTATGGCAAGAGGATTGCATGCTTCATGCCCAAAAGAAGATATAATAGAAGAATTAAAGGAAAGAGGTTTTAAAATTAAAGATGTAAGTATTCTTAAGAAAGAAAGGTATAAAAATAGGAATGGGGAGCAGGAAGTAGTTAGACAAGGATTGCCACTATTTATGCTTACCTTAGGAGAATATTACAGATATATCATATTAAGACAATTTTGAATGTGGTTGTCAAATTGAGCCTTTGAGAAAGAATACTAATTTGATACCACAAGCAAGAAATGCCAAGGCTTTAACCATACCCAGGCCTATTGCCGAAAAGAACCACGTTGTGTGAAATGTGCAGGAAAGCACTTTACTAAAGATTGTAAAATAAGCAAAACAGCACCTCCAAAATGTGTTAATTGCGGAGGAAAACATCCTGCAAATTATCGTGGATGCGAAGTAGCTAAGGAGCTGCAAAAAAGGAGGAACGAAACAATGAAAAATCAAAGACAGATTCATAGGACTCGAGGGAATTGTAACTTAGATATGGTTCTAGAAGAAAGTGAAGTAATAGTGGATGAACCCAATAGAGAACAGAACAATTATGCAGCAGCAACACATAATAGTAAAGCTGAATTTCCAACTCTTGATAAAGCTAAATACGCATCCTAGAAATACTGGACGAGCAGAAATATACCAACAAACTGATTTATGATAGATTAAGAGAGCTTGAAGCTAGACTTAACAAAATTAAATAAAATGGCACACACACATAGAATATTATCATGGAATGCAAACGGTTTGCAACAGCGTATCCAGGAGTTGGAACTGTTCCTGAAAAGCAAGAAAACAGATATATGCTTAATATCCGAAACGCATTTGGCTAAACAATCATATGTTAGAATAAGAGGTTATGACATCTACCGTTCAGACCATCCATCTGATAAAGCAAGAGGGGGCTCCGCAGTAATAATTAAAAATTGCATTAAACACTACGAAGAAAGTAAAATAGAAACCGAAGAAATGATAACTATCACTATCCAAGTTAAAACTAAGTCTTTTAATGTTTCTGCAATATATTGTCCTCCAAGGTATAATCTAAAAGAAGAGGATTATATCAACCTCTTTAAGACTCTAGGAAATAACTTTATTATTGGAGGTGATTATAACGCCAAACATTCTCATTGGGGATCAAGAATAATTACTACTAAAGGAAGGGAGCTGTATAGGGCAGCTATTAAAACAAAGTGCCAATTCCATTCAACTGGAAAACCTACATATTGGCCGACAGATGAAAACAAAACACCAGATTTAATTGATGTTTTCATAACGAAGGGTATCTCTAACAATTATGTGCACGTAAATGAGGATTATGATATTTCATCAGATCATTCCCCTATCATATTAACAGTAAGTGATAATATAATAATAAAGGATAGCCCCCCAAGACTAATTAATAATAAAACAAATTGGGAAGGGTTCAAAAATGAATTAGAGAGCACTATCGAACTTAATGTTCCTTTAAAAACACCGCAACAGTTGAAAGCAGAGATAGATCTCTTTGTTACTAATATTCAACAAGCAGCATGGAACCATACTCCGGAAAAAAGTAGGAATAACATTAATGATATCTCCTATTCAATGGAAGTGAGGGAGTTAATTAGTGAAAAAAGAAAACTGCGTAAAAAGTGGCAGAGAACACGCGCGCCAGAAGATAAAAAGCGATTAAATCAAACCTGTAATAAGTTAAAGAATTTGATCAGTAGTATCAAAAATAAATCATTTACTATCTATATGAAAGGACTAACAGCAGATAAAGATACCGATTACTCTTTATGGAAGGCAACCAGGAGTATTAAAAGACCTATTAATCAAATTCCGCCAATAAAAAAAGGAGATGGAGCATGGGCAAGGAGCGATAAGGATAAAGCAGACCTATTCGCCAACTATCTAGAAGAGATTTTTCAACCTTTACCTAGGCAAACATCTGAAGAGAACATAAAACATGGCAAGAAAAAGGAAGGTATAGAACTTAGGTGTGTAACGCTCAAAGAATTAAAACGTGAAATACAGCAGAATATAAATGCAAAAAAAGCACCAGGATATGATTTAATCACAGGACACATTCTTAAAGAATTACCACAAAAAGCTCTTGTCCAACAAATACTGCATTAAGACTTAAATATATCCCAAGTCAGTGGAAGGTAGCAGAAGTGCTCATGATCCTTAAACCTGGAAAAAACCCTAATGAAAAGGAATCATACAGACCGATTTCACTCTTATCTCAATTATCTAAGCTATTTGAAAAACCATTGTTAAAGCAATTAAAACCTATAATAGAGGAAAGTAAGTTAATACAGAACACCAGTTTGGATTTAGAAACAAACATTCAACTATTGATCAAGTACATCGTATAGTCGATATCATAGAAAGAACGTTAGAGGAAAAGAAAATTTGTTCTGGAGTATTTCTAGACGTGGCCAAAGCCTTCGATAAAGTATGGCACAAAGGTCTAATTTTTAAGCTTCAACGAGATCTACCTGAGCACTTTTATCAAATATTGTTATCCTATATTGAAGGGAGATATTTCCGAGTTAAATATGGAAATGAATACTCTGAATTAAAGAATATAGCTGCTGGAGTACCTCAAGGAAGCGTCTTGGGGCCAATACTGTTCCTTATATTTACTAGGGATATTCCATATCAAGATGATACTACTATGGCTACCTTCGCTGACGACACAGGAATTATGACCATAGGACATACAGTAGGGGAATCTACACAGAAATTACAGAAAGCTGTCAATAGGGTCAACAAGTGGACCAAGAAATGGCGCGTACAATTAAATGAATCTAAATCCGTACACATCAACTTTACGAATAAGAAAACTAAGATATTGTCGATAAAAATAAATAATCAAACTATTCCTCAAACTCAATCAGTGAAGTACCTAGGAATGATACTAGATTCAAAACTAAATTGGAGAAAGCATATAGAAACTAAAAGAAGAGAGTTAAATATCAAATATAAGAAACTTTATTGGCTTATTGGGAGAAATTCTGAACTTGACATATATAATAAACTATTAATATACAAGCAGGTGTTAAAGCCAGTCTGGACCTATGGGATACAGCTTTGGGGCTGTTCTAAATTGACTAATATAAAACATATACAGACATTTCAAAATAAAGCTCTAAGAACAATAGTTAATGCACCTTGGTATGTGCGCAATGATAAGATACACAGATATCTCAAGATCGACACAGTTACAGAAGAAATAAAAAAGACAGCAAGGAAACATCATTTAAGAGTGCAGCACCATGGAAATAAAGAGATGTTGAATGTGCTTAGTAAGTGTGAAGTTAGAAGATTGAAAAGAATCAAGCCAAATGACTTAATGTGTGACCGCAAGAATTAGTGTAAGCTTTGGGGGCCTTCAGTGGAAGACTCGCCTATACATTGCGAACTTATTTATGAAGGAAATATTACTAGATAAGCTTTTGCTTAGTCGTAATTAAAAAAAAAAAAAAAAAAAAAAGGTGTAGCTACAAGCAGAATATAGTAGGCTTTAAGTGATAGCGAATTGATGTCTTGGAAATTCAGTTCTACTTGGATGACGAAGAAAAATATCTTATGTAATCCATTCACATGACTTTCTCTATATCTCTGCAACAAATTATTGTTAAAAACATTATGCTTCTATTTACTTCATGCTCATACCGAAAAAAAATTAGCAGAATTAGGCTTATTACTTGCTTCCTTATAAGTAGAAGCGAAATAAGGAAGTACCATAGGTAGTGGTAGTCAAAAGCTGGTTGCTATGTGGCTGAAGTTCCTTTGTTTGTATGGACAGGAGTTGACAAATTCCTGTATGAGAAAAGTATAAGTTATTCAAGGCTGAAACCAAAAACAAGGAATATCTAAAACGACGATCAACTCCACGAAAAAAAAAATGCATATAACATAAATTTTGTGTTTTAATGTTCTCTACATTTTTTGTGGGTAAGTTTTTGTCTATTTCTTACGGTTTACCAGTTATATAAAATTCCGTAAAATTCATCCCGAATAAACTACTCTTCATCCCAGAAAACTCAAAATATGCATATTATTTGTCAGGTAAATATCTTTAATACACGATATTTTAATAAAAAATCGTTAGATTCTTTTAGAAAATCAAAATTTTCGAAATTTTTCCATGTAAAGGGTAGTTAGGGCTCGGGGGATTTTCTTGAAAATCTTCGTGTCGCATCTTTGGTAGATATTGAACTTAAATAACAAGTTTGGTATTTAACGGTCTTTTCGTTTTTGAGCTATGCTGCCCACAGACACACATACACACACAGACAGACACACGCATGGACGTTTTTCTAAAAATGCTTTTTTTGGTATTCAGGGTGTCCCAAAACACGTATTTCCGGTGAAATCTCGGTATCGAATTTTTGGGTGCATTACAATACCTTCTCTATACACTATGTGCATAGTATATAGAAAGTAATAAAATCTCGGAAATTTTAACGCCATAAACATATTATTTTCTCGAACTATGTACATAGTGTATAGAGAAGGTATCCCATTCCACCCAAAAATTCGATACCGAGATTTCACCGGAAATACATGTTTTGGGTCCCCCTGAATCCAAGAAAAGCATTTTCCCAAAAATGTCCGTGTGTGTATGCGTGTGTGTGTCTGTGGACAGCATAGCTCAAAAACGAAAAGTCCGTTAAAAACCAAATGTGGTATTTAGGTTTGGTATCTTCCAAGGATGCGACACGAAGATTTTCAAGAAAATCCCCCCACCCCCAACTATCCTTTACATGGAATTTCTTTCGAAAATTTTGATTTTCTAAAAAATGGCTTTAACTATTTTTGATTAAAATATGGTATGTTACAGATATTTACCTGACAAATAAAATGTATATCTTGAATTTTCTGGGAATGGCCTCTGAAGACCACTTTATTATGGATGAATTTTACGGAATTTTGCATATCTGCTAAACTGTAAGAGATGGATAAAAACGTACTAGAAAATGTAGAGCTCATTAAAACACACGTTATGTTGTATACCTATTTTTCGTGGAGGTGATCGCTTTTAAGGTATTCGTTGTTTTTGGTTTCAGCTTATACTTTACTTTTTTCATACAGGGATTTGTCAACTCCTATCCTTACAAACAAAGGAACTTCAGTCACATAGCAGCCAGCTGTTGGCTATCAGTTTAACCTATGGTTTCCCTTATTTTGTTTCTACTTACAAGGTAGCAAGTAATAAAACTATTTCTGCTAATTTTTTCTTGATTAACATGAAGTAAATAGAAGCATAAGCTTTTTAAAAATAATTTGTTACACAGATGTAGAGAAACTCATGTGAATTGAACACATCAGATTTTTTTTTAAAATACCTACATTGTGTGCTTTGTCGAGATCTACATTTCTTAAAAGTATATACAAGTCTTTCAGATTTTACATCCCATTCACAGAAAGGCTCCGTGTGTGTGTGTGTGGTGAGGAAAATCCTTGTAAAGTTACTTCATAAAAGCAAAAATCATAGTCGGCTTTTGTCCAGTAATGCAGGCTGAAAGATTGACTATGGTTTATTCTACTTTTCACTGTTTACTGCTGATTGGTGTAAAATTAAATAAGTACTTTATCATAAGTAATATAACGAGAGCTCCAATTTATCAAGAGAAAAGTTGTAGCTCGAGTTATACTTAATAAGACTATTTCGTGAATAAATAATAATATTCCTAAAATCTCATTTGTCTTGACGTATATTTGAATCGAAGTCACTGCAACCTGATGTTCATATCATAAATCATGGCTTCGTAGATTACAGAATTCGTTGAACTGGTTCCACACACTCTCTGTGTGTTGTTTTTAGTATGTCTATTTCAACGATAGGCCTTTCCCCAAAACGTTTTGGAAGTTCCGCCATTATGTACGGGAATATCACTGCACACTGATACTATTATTATGAAAAGAACAGTAGTTCAGAGAGAAAACAAATGCACGTGGGTGCGATAAATTTAGAAAAACAATTGCATGTGGGTGTGATAAAAAGAACTATTAAAGAGTTCCGATTGGTTGGAATTTTACGCGCCAATGTACTGGATTGACCACTTCCTATGATCACGTGTCATGAACGAAATAGTCGGACTAAAGCTTCAGTAGATGTGTTGGTGGCAGTAAACACTCTAATCTAAAGTCTAAGCTCTAAATCATCATCAACATTTAGACGTTCGGCAAACGTTCCTAATGGGTAACATTTATCACGAGCTTCATATGAATGAAATGTTTTGCAATTTTTAAACCGCGATTCTGAATGCGTCATTCACTATGCATGTCTCCAGCACAACTTCCGCTGACTCATCCAAAATATGCACAAGTGTCGGATGGCGCAAAAAGGGCTGAGCTGTAATTTTTGCATATCTTCTGCTCACAAAACAGCCGCTGTTTGTCAGCATTTTCTTTCATTCAGAAAAGCGAAGCGTTTGCTGGGTTTCACACCACGGCTTCCGGTAAATGATGATGGACATATAAGCAAACCAGGCGGTGAATACTTATTTTCATGGAAATGTTGCTTCTATTCATTCTTAACGTATAACTTTCTATACACACACATACATTTTTCTTAGCCTGGACAATGATGTTTATAGTGTGATCTGTTTTAGTATGCATCATCTATTTATTGTGAGCTTTAAGAATCTGTGTTTGTAAATCATCAAAGTGAGGCTTATCACTGAATTGTTCTGATATGGACTTCCTACCTTGGTGTTCTTAAGTTTACAATTCTCAGCAAATGTTCTTTCCAAATATCTCTTTCCTGCACATTTTTACTTTCTCTACACGTACCATGTGCATAGTGTATAGAGAAGGTCTTGTATTCCACCGAAAAATGCGATATCGTAGTTTCACCGGAAATAGACGTTTTAGGTTCCCCTGTATCAATAAAAAGTATTTTCAGAAAAAGATCCGCATGTGGGTGTCCGTGTTTCAGTGAACACGATAACTCAAAAACGAAAAGTCGGTAAAATAGCAAACTTGGCATTTACGTTTAGTAACTTCCAGGGATGTGACACGAAGATTTTGAGAAAAATTCCTACACCCCAAACTTCCCTTTACATGGAAGAAATTTCGACAATTTTTGTTTTCTCAAAAATGGATCTAACAATTTTCATTAAAGTGCCGTATATTAAACGTATTTTTATTGCAAACATATTTTGAATTTTTTGGAAATGGCCTCTAAAAACCTCTTTATTCTGAATGAATTTTGCGTAACTGGTATACCGTAAGAGATAGACAAAAACTTACTGCACAAAAAATGTAAATCACTTTAAAACACACAATTTATGTTATCTACATTTGTTTCGTGGAGTTGGCCGTATTTGAGATATTCCTTGTTATTGGCTTCAGTTTTAAAACGTATGCTTTTCTGATGCTAGAATTTGTCAACTCCTGGTCATACAAACAAAGGAACTTTAATCACATAGAAACCACATTTTAAAACTTTTTAGTATCGCTTTAGCACATGGTACTCTCTTATTTCCCTTTTACTTACAAGGAAGCAAATAATAAGACAATTTCCGCTTTTTTTTTTCTCGATTATCATGAAGTAAATATAAGAATGAGCTTTTCAACAATAATTTGTTTGAGAGATATAGAGAAAGTCATCTCAGAAGAATACATTGGATTTTTTTTTTAAGAAAAAAGGTCAATATTTAAAAAAAAATCACAAATGAACTTACACCTTCTACCTACTTTTCGACATAGTCACCAACTTTCTCAACACATTTGTCCCATCGTGATACCAAGTCCGATGTGCCCTGTTCGTAGCAGTCCGTTTGCCTGGAATACCTTTAGCCACCGCGGATTGCTGGTTTCACTTGCCCGACCAGAAATGTCTTCATAGGACCAAACAGATGAAAGTCCAACGGTGCAAGGTCTGGACTGTATGGTAGATGCTGGAGCACCTCCCAACCAAATTTGGCGATTTTCTGATGAACAGCAACATGGGGGCGAGCATTGGTATGAAGTTTGACGTCGTGAGCATTAACGTTGGTGCGTTTGTCACGGAGGGCACGACGCAACTTCACCAAATTTTTAATGCAGCATTCACAGTGGTCCCGTATTCAGCAAAGTCCACCAATAAAACACCATCACGTCCCAGAACACTGTCACAAGCACTTTCCTAGCATATTGAGTCAATTTGAATTTTTTCTTTACTCGGGGAACTAGCATGTTTTCGTTCCAAACTTGCCAGCTTTGTTTCGAGCGTGTAGTGGTATGCCCTCAATTCCTTTCAGGAAACCATGCCCCTCTGCGGATATCGTGTTAAGTGATTCAAACTTGTCATCATTCGCTGAATTTGTGGTTGTTTGTCAGGTTCTTAGGTACTCAGTGAGGACTAACTTTACGAACATCAACGTATCATGAACAAGTTCGTACACTGCACCATAGAAAATGTTGAATGTTGGAATAAGGCTCTTAGTTGCCCACGTCGGTATTGAAAATTGCGACATCAATGCCTCTGACATTCTGCGGAGTTGCGGCTGTTACCGGCCTCCCGGAGCATGGTGAATCACTAAGGTTCACACGGCCCTCTTGGAAGAATGTACACCACCTGGAGACATTGCTACGGTCCATACAATCATCCCCATACACGCAACCATGTCCCTGTAAATTTCCCTCGGTTTATGCTCTTTGGCAAACAAATATCGAACCACACCTCTCTGCTCTTCAGACATGGATGACAGTAGCATGCGCGCCATCTTTATCGCGTAGTTCTCGCTCCTCTCGCTAGAGCTGCACACGAAACAAAACTTCAAACTATATATGTGTGAAACTGCAACATTCCAGCTGCAATACCAAGGCAGAAAAAAGTATTGTGCGTTACTTTTCTAAGGTGTAAGAGCTCTTGTGGAACTAAGTGAGAAAATATATGTTTAATATTAACATTATCTGAGCGTCCTAAAATCTAGAGTTTTTTTTTACAGATAAAAGGCACTCTTCTACATGTTGACAATCAAATTGATCATTAACGAACTTACCATCTAATATAGGCACATATAAGCAGCACAATTAATCTTAGAGTTTCGTATAAATAAACAAGTAAGCTACATTTTGGCTTGCTTTAGATAAAATTACTCATCCTTAACTATCAGACCATATCGATCCCTAATAAGACTGGTTTTTGGTTACGCAAGGCTAAAACCTGAATTCTGTCGCCATACTCAGTGAAAACCTATGGAGACACATTGGTATGTAGACATACATTACTTCTTGATAACAGCTGGCACCTACCGCAACGTTTCTATGGAATTTGTCACAAAATGTGATCGTTTCACTTTACTACTCTTACTCGTATAGTTTCTTCTTTATTGTTACACAATCAGTATTTAAATACTAACAGTTGTGAAGTTATACAGAACTGTTTATTTATTCCTGTAAAATTTACATAAAGCACCATGTTGAACTTTGAACCGCATTTTCTCCATTTCTTCTATCCAGCATTTTTCACTTTCATAACATTCCTTAGATCACAATTTATAACTATTTAAATTGTTACTAAAGCTTCAGGATTTGTTCCATTCACATCTATTCTCTAACAGATATTCTTACAAAATCTTATTCTTCTGATTATTTAATACTAATCGTAAAAAAAAAAAAAAAAAACATTAACAGAAGTGGTCTTTAACTTACTTCATTGTAGGTAGCAGGGAATACACTAAGCTAAAACGATGGTCAAATCTTTTAAGAGCTGGTCACTATGTGATGACTTGCGTCATTATCTTTGTATAGCCAGGATTCCCCCTCCAATAAAGGACTTCTCACTTGAGAAAAACGTAAGTTTTGGAAAATTGAAACAAACAACGAATATATTGTAAATGGTTAACAACAACAAACAGTGTCTGACATAAATTGTGCTTTAACGAGATCTGCGTTTTTGTGTTGTAAGTTTTTGTCTATGTCTTCGGTTTACCGGTTTTGCAAAACTCCTCCAAGTGAAGAGGTCTTCAGAGGCTATTCAAGGTATATGTTACAATTACCTTTAATACTACTATGGCATTTTAATCAAAATCGTTGAGTCATTTTTGAAATAATGGAAAATCATGAAAAATGTTCTATGTAAAGGATGATTTGGAGTGAAACTATTTTCCTGAAACCCTTTGTGTGACATTTTTGGAAGATATTAAAAATTAAATATCACTTTTTGCTTTTGAGTTTGCTCTTCACACACACACACACACACACACACACACACACACACACACACACACACAAACGGGCCTTCTCTTAATTTTGATATTAGGGTGTGCTCAAAACATATATTTACAGTGAAATATCGGTATCGCATTTCTGGTGGAATGCAATACCTTCCCTACTTCTATGAACACCTGTGAACACTAAAAAATGAGTCATCCCCAGATTCCATGTGCAGATCAAAGAGCTTCGTGTATCTTCGAAAAGCTGTGTTCACAATGCACACGAAAAAAAAACTGTGCAATGGTCTATGATAGACAGCGTAATGCTCAACTTATGAGTACGAGAAACGGGTCACAAAACAAAGTTCCGGTGGTCGAGAGGTTAAGAAAGCTGTGCTTCCACTCTAAGTTTCGAGGTTCAAATGTTGCACTGCTTGTCTTTTTTTTTTCTTCTCCTTTTTTTTTTTTTTTTTTTTTTTTTTTTTTTAAATGTTTGTTAATTTTATGGCCGGATATGTGCAACATAATATTGCATAACTCCTAAATTTGAAATCTATGCACACAAAAACATAATTCTATTAACATTCACGTTAAATAAATTTAAAAAAATAAATAAACTATTATCTTCTAAAACTAAAACACAAAAAATAAATATATACCCCCGCCGCTGAATCCTTGCACTTGATAGGAGTTAAGTTGGTACATCCACTGAAAACAGACGAAAAGCTTTGCCCGTTTGACTTTCTGAACCAATCACAAAAAACCATTCCGGTCGGTCAGACAACGGAAACGCATCTAGATGCCGCACCGTTGCAATATCTGGCTATTTCCAACTACGTGCTCAATTTGTGAATTCCTAACACGTGCGTTGAGCTGTTCTATACAAGATACGTATTATTCGCTATTTATATTTGTTGATAGTGTTTTGGTGTTTGTTTGTACGTGAAGGAACTTAACAAGACTTTCACAATTATAGAGGTGGATAGACTTTTGCGGGGAGGTGTGGCGAGGGTGGACGCGGCTTCATGGGACAAGAAGGTGAATCGTGTGCACAAAATAATACGAAAAGCACAGGAATTAGACGGAATCATCAGTTAATGTGAACCACTAATGATATGTCTTGGTGACGATGACGATGTTGATGATGACAATGACGATGATGCTTCAGAGAATGATGACGACGGAGACTTGGATGGAATTGAGCCATTAAAATTCTAAACCGGTGAAAATCACTTTGTTATACCTTTCTCTCATTGCAACAAGCTATTTTGCATTTTTATTCAATATTGTCGTAAATATGTACGTATGCTACATACGTTACAATATCACTGTTATTTTCAGTTAACATCAATATAACGAATTAGTTTCATTATTCATCGGCATTCATTTACTATGTACACTGTTTATATTCGTCGATACACACCATAGAGACACTTGTAATCAGCTGTTGTTGTTTACTAATTACTCTGGCAACGTCGCAAAGGTCAACCTTACGCGAAACCACCCGAACTGCAAGGATTCAGCGGTGGGGATATAATTAATAACGGGTGTGTGAACTGCCCGTGTAACTGCCGTCAATCTTCGGGGGATAGAGAAAATTAAATGGCGCCAGTAATGTGGATGAGAAGCTACAAGATCCCATGCTTCTTGAATTTGTGCCTAGAAGCCATATTTTATCCTTCGCCCATCTCTGGTAAATTGGGACGCAGCTCTCTTTTTACCTCAACCCACACATTCTCACATTGTACCACTCTGATATACTGTCTCTCTGAAAACAAATTAAAAACCTTTCGAGATGTATGGACAGGATGATTACCCTGTACAAATTCAACAATTCCATCAGAATATCTCATCCGAAAGGGAATCAAAATATTATCGAGTATTACCGCGTACTGCATGTGGCTAAGTGTATCGTGAAGCTGCCACAGCACACCTAGACGTCCCTTGGTATCCAGCCCCAACACGATACAAATACACGACCATGATGTAATATTGTGAAGCCATGGTGAAGTATTTTGCAACGTATCGGGACAACTTTGGACGATAGGAAATCACCTTTCTCCTATGTGCGGATGATAATGTTACCTCGTCTGAGAATATTACGTTATTCCAGTTGCGACTGGCATTTTCCTGATGGATCCGTTTGTGAAGCATGTGTTAAGTACTATAAAAGTTCCGACCTCTCAATAAAAATCAAATTTACCCAAAATTGGTTCAAAACATTGGTTTTCTTAACAATACCTTTAATTTTTTTTTTTTTTTTTTTTTTTTTTTTTTCATTGAGAGAGAACGGTTTGTGCCAGATGCTTTTTGTGTACTATTTTGCGCCCCACATGATTTCATGTGCGACATATTGCTGCTCGGTAGAATAAACCCTTAAAGAAGTATTATAATCACTATCATATTATTAACTGTACCGAATGTCGTGTATGAAATAGGTAAGTCTAAAATAAATAGTTGCAATATGTTCAAAATTCATCATTAAAGGGAGGGAAAAATATGTTTGACACATGCGAGAAACGAACCTGCGACCTACGTTTTGCCACAGCGCTACACTGAACGCATATGGAAGATGGCAGGTTTAGTGATGTCGTACAATACAAACTGTATCATGTTTTGTATTCTTCACATTTCTAGTTAATATTGATAGTTTGTTGCTGAAGACCCTTTAACTATGTATTTGATAATGAGTATTGATCATATAGGTTAATAATATTAAGATTTGGAATCTCTGTCAATTTGTTGCTCCGCTACACAACTGCACCGCGGATGGTGAGCGTGTAGGAATTAGACGAATTTGGCGTTTGGCGAAGGTGCACATTCTACTTAGTCGAAAAAGGTAAAAATATTGGTTAACTCAAAATTAATTAATGGAATTAATACCATAAGCCTCACTGAAAAGCGGAGAATTCAATAGCATGTACATAAAACATTTTCTTCTTCTTAAACTAGGTAGCTAAAATTAAAAAATGCCGCACATCTTTGTTCATTTGGGAGCGATACGATAAACCGTAGGGTCCAAGGAGCATTTTATATTACCATTATCAAAAGGTGATATAAACTACATTCTAATCCAGATAAACATTAGCAGAAATTATCTATTACTTGCTTTCTTGTAAGTAGAAAGGAAATAAAGAAGCACTAGAATAGAGCGATAGTCAAATATTTTAAAAACTGGTTGCCATGTGGTCGAAATACGTTTCTTTTCATGACCTAGGGGTTTACAAATTTCCGTATGAGAAAAGTTTTAAGTATTTTAAAATTGAAACCAGTAACAAGAATATTTCAAAAATGGTCAACCTCACGCAAAAAAAAAAGTATGTAAAATAGGTTGTGAGTTTTAACAAGATCTACATTGTTATGCTGTAAGTTTTATCTATCTCTTATGGTTTACCAGTTATGCAAAATTCAGAAAAATTCGCCCAGAATAAAGAGGTCTTCAGAGGCTATTCCCAGAAAATTCAGATATATAGTTTATTAGACCTGCAAATATCTTTAATATACGGTATTAATCTAAACTGAAAATCAAAATTTTCGAATTTTTTTCCCTGTAAAAGGTAGTTTGGGTTGAGGGAATTTCCCTCAAAATCTCCGTGTCGCATCCTTTAAATAAACACAAAGTCGGTATTTTACCGACTTTTCCATTTGAGAAATCGTGTTCACCGACACACACACGGATCTTTTTTTTAACTCTTATTAATACAGGGACCCTAAAACGTGTATTTCCGGTAAAATCTCGATATAGAGTTTTGGGTTGACTGAAATACCTAATCCGCCTGTATCAAGTAATATGTAGAGAAGGTAAAGTTTTCTTAAAATACTAAGATTTATACTTTTTGAATGAATCTGAATAAAATAGGATGGACATCTCAGATCAGAACAAACCGAGTAAATATTGAAAAAAGTTCAAACAATTGCACCAAGACTATTTGAAGGAACAGTTCAAATTCTCTGAATTTTCCAGAACCTGTTCTTGCAAGTTAATTCAAACTGACGTGCATGTGTCTATTTCTGTCCGTGCGTCTGTGTACAGTGCAGCTCATGACGAATGCGTCGGTAAAATACCATATTGGTATTTAAGTTCAGTGACTGCCAAGGGTGCGACAAGCAGATTTTCAAAAATATCCGATGTGTTACACTCACATGACACACTCTAGATGTTCTACAAACTTCTTACAAAAGATTCTTCTTTCTACACTATGCTAATCAGATAAACATTAACAGAATGTTCTAATTACTTAGTTCCTTATAAGAAGGGAATTAAAGAAAGGCGCTATGCTAAATTGATAGCCAAATGTTTAAAAATCTGATGTGTTCCATTCACATAACTTTCTCTAGCAGTTTCACAAACATACTTTTCTTACAAGACTATTCTTTTATCTATGTCATGCTAATCTGGATAAATATTAGCAGAAACTGTCTTATTACTTGCTTCCTTGTAAGTAGAAGGGAAATAAGGGAGTACCATAGGTTAAAGTAATAGTCAAATCTTTTAAAAGCTGGTTGCTATGTGAAACAAATGAGGTTGGTTGGCTTTGATGGTCCATTGGAGAAACCAACAACAATGAATATCTCGAAGATAGTCAACTTTACAAGAAAAACAGATATGTCATAAATTATGTGCTGAATGAGATTTACATTTTTGTACAGTAAGTTTTTGTCTATCTCTAACGGTTTAACCGTTATGCAAAATTTCCCAAAATTGAACTACAATAAAGAGCCTTTCAGATGCTATTCACATATATCTGTAATATACGGTATTTTAATCAAAATCGTTAGAGCCTTTTCGAAAAATATTCCATGTAAAGGGTAGTTGGAAGTGGGGAGATTCCCTTGAAAATCTTTGTGTCGCATCCTTGGAAGTTACAGAACTTAAATACTAAGTCTGGTATTTAAATTTTTTTTTTTCCTTTTTGAGCTATGCTGTACACATACACATATGGACTTTTTTCTAAAAACGTTTTTTTCGGATTCAGGTGACCTGAAAACCTATATTTCCAGTGAAATCTCGGTATCGCATTTTGGGTGGAATACAATATCTTATCTATCCCCGATGTACATTCTACATACGGGCTTGAGAAAGTAAAAAGTGTCGCTATGCCTCTGTCGTTGAATTCGCTTCTTTGCTTGGCCAGAAGCAAAACAAAAGAAGCACGGACTTCCTATCTGAGAAAACTATAAGTATTCCACTATAAGTATATTGTATTCCACCCAAAAATTCGATACCGAGATTTCACCGGAAATATATGTTTTAGGGTCCCTTGTATCCAAAAAAAAAGCATTTTCACAAAAAGGTCCGTGTGTGTGTGTGTGTGCGTGTGTCAGTGTGTCTATGTCCGTCTGTCTGTGAACACGATAACTCAAAAACGAAACGTCGGTAAAGCACCAAACTTGGTATTTACGTCTAGTATCTTCCAGGGATGCGACACGAAGATTTTGAGAAAAATCCCTCCACCCCAAACTACCCTTTACATGGGACTTTTTTCGAACATTTTGATTTTCTTAAAAATGGCTCTAAAGATTTTTATTAAAATATCGTATATTAAAGATATTTAACTGACAAATAATATGTATACCTTGAATTTTCTGGGAATAGCTTCTAAAGACCTGTTTATTATGGATGAATTTTGCTTAATTTGACATAACTAATAAACCGTAAGAGATAGACAAAAACTTACTGTACAAAATATGTAGGTCTTGTTAAAATACACAAGTTATGTCATATACATTTTTCTCGTGGAGCTTACAGTTTTTGAGGTATTCATTGTTATTAGTTTCAGTTGTGAAGAACTTATACTTTTCTCAGACGGGAGTGTGCGGTTTTCTTTTGTTCTACTCCTGGTCAAGAAAAGAAGGGATTTGTAATGACAATCGCATAACGACAGCTTTTAAAGCATTTGGCTAAGGCTTTAGCCTAGTGTAACCCTTATTTTTTCCTACTTATACGGAACTAAGTAATAAGAACATTGTGCTAATGAGACCTCGATTAGCAAGATGCAGAAAGAAGAATAATCTTATGTAAGAAGTTTGTAGAACAGCTAGAGAAAGTCATGTGAGTGTAACACATCAGATTTTTCTTTTGTCTGCATCTTATGGTTTACAGTTATACGAGAGCCATACACAATGAAGAGAACTACAGAGGCTATCCCAAGAATTTCGAGATAAAACATTTTTTTCATGTAAAAATCTTTAATATATGGTATTTTAAGCAAGAAATTGCTAAAATTTACATACCAAGATTGGTATTTAGTGAACTTTTTGGTTTTGAGTATTGCTGTACAGGACAGACGCACACATTGTTTTTTTTTTTTTAAATGCTGTTTTTGGATTCAGGGAATCTCAAAACATATATTTCCGTAGGAATCTCGGTATCGACATTTTGGGTCGAATACCATACCTTCTCTATCTACTATGTACGTTGCACATATGTGCTAGAGAAAGTAAAAATATCCAATGCCATCTGCAATTGGTCTTTATATGGTACAGTTTCCAGTATTTTTTATTTTACCAAAAATGGTTGTAACGGTTTTGACTAAAATGTCATATGCTTAAAATATTCGCACGAAAGTGAAATGTGTATTTTAAAATTCTGCGAAATGCCTTTGAAAACCTCTTCAAACCAACTTATTTTGTATTATTTTACATACTTAATGAGAGAGGCAAAAACGTACCTACCACGTAATACAATATAGATCTCCTTAATGCATTCAATTTAGGTTAATTTTAAACAAAATTTAACATTCTTCTAATACATCTATCGCATTCGGAAGACCCCAGGTTCAATAACCGTTCTGATCAAAACGTTTTACATACATTTGTATCTAAGGTACACAAAAATGCTTGATATTTTAGAATAAAGGTTTATTTCTGTTAATTGTAGTTATGAAATGTAATGATCATTTTAAATCTTTGGTTTGTAACAATCCCTTTATGTCGGATGCTAGGGTGATTCTCATTATTTCCTTATTACCTATTTTAGGGTTCTGAAGGTTGCGGCTGGACGGTGTCTGTGTGTTCTGTAACGGTTGCGGGATCACTGTGTCAGGAAACATTAGGACCCCACCAATGCCTGGCTGAACCTTTGTGTCCTTCCTCTCAGGGGTCACGGAAGTTGCAAAGGACTATACTAGTCTACGTGCGGTGCTCTGCCCAGTCCGTGATAATCCTAATACTTCATCTTTTTTAAAGTTTCAAGTCGCCATTTTTTTTGTTTCATTTGTATAGCCCCCTTTAACTTCAATGGTCATAACGGGGGCTTTCACTTGTGAAACAACTCGTATTACTGTAGGTTGGAACATTAGGTTAATCATTATTGTATTAGTACATTCACTCTCACATTCATACTTCCAGACTCTGTGGGGCATAGGGAATAAATCTGGTTAAAGAAAAATTCCCCGCTCCAGCCGGGAATCGAACCCGGGAGAAGTCAGCTCGCTAACCACTGGACCACGGAGGCAGTCAATCAAGTCGCCATTATTAATTTCTCTACACGTGCTATGTATAAAAAATGTATTGTATTGCACCCAAAATTCGATACCGAGGTTTCACCGGAAAGATCTGTTTTGAGACCCCCTGAATAAAAAAAAAAGCATTTTAGAAAAATGTCCGTGTGTGTCTATCTGTGTGTATGGGTGTGTGAGTCTGTGGGCAGCATTGCTCAAAAACCAAAAGACCGTTAAAAACCAAACTTACTATTTAAGTTTGGTATCTTCCAAGGATGCGATACGAAGATTTTCAAGAAAATCCCCCCACCCCAAACTACCCTTTACATGGACAAAATTTCAAAAATTTTGATTTTCTTAACGGTTTGATTAAAATCTCTTATATTTAAGTTATTTACTTGCCAAATAAAATGTATATCTTGAATTTTCTGGGAATAGCCTCTGAAGCCTACTTAATTCTGGATGAATTTTAGGGAATTTTGCATAACTGCTAAACCGTAAGAGATGGACAAAAACTTAAAACACAAAAAATGAAGAGCATGTTAAAACACACAATTTATGTTATATAATATTTTTTTTCGTGCTCATCGTTTTTTAGATATTCCTTATTTTTGGTTTCAGCTTTGAAAAGCATTCTTTTCTCATACAGGAATTTGTCAACCCCTGTCCATACAAACAAAGGAGCTTCAGTCACATAGCAACCAGATTTTGACTATCACTTTAACCTATGGGGCGCCCTTATTTCGCTCCTACTAACAAGGAAGCAAGTAATAAGACTATTTCTGCTAATTTTTTCTCGATTAAATGAAGTAAATAGAATAATTTTTTTCAGATATGTAGAGAAGGTCATGTGAATGGAACATAGATTTTTTTTCTCATGATCTTGCAAAGAACTTGGAACGTCAACATACAGCAATCCCGTTTAATTCAAAAGCAATATCTTAATATATCTTCTTGTGGCGCTGTATATACAATGAAGTGCGTAATAACAGTGTTTGTGTAAAGTTTAATGCGAACTAGACAGAAGAATAGATTTTTGTAAGAATAGTTTGTAGAAGGTTGGGTAGAGAATGTCAGACACCCATGTTTTTAAAATGCCACGTTCTTATCATTTGGGAAAGGCGTAACATTATATAGCTTTCATAGAGACGTAAAAATGTACACGTTCTCTGGTATTCGAAAAAGTTCGAACTTTTACTCTGCTCTGTGGAATTGCGCCGGAAATCTCTTGGTTGGTTACCAAACGCACGTACAAAAGACATTTACAAACATCATCGCTTAGAAACGAAAATAATGTGTTTCATTCACATGACTTTCTCTATATCTCTGCAACACCTTGTTGTTAAAAAGCTTATGCTTCTCTTTACTTCATGTTAATCATTAAAATAAAAAAAAAAAAAAAAAAAAAAAAAAAAAAAAGAGCAGAAATCGTGTTATTACTTGCTTCCTTGTAAGTAGAAGCGAAATAAGGGTGTACCATAGGTTAAAGTGATTGGCAAAAGCTGGTTGCTATGTGACTGAAGTTCCTTTGTTTGTATGGACAGGAGTTGACAAATTCCTGTATGAGAAAAGCATACGTTTTTGAAAGTTGAAACCAAAAACAAGGACTATCTGCAAAACTATCAACTCCACGAAAAAAATGTATGTAACATTAATTATATTATTTAACGTGCTCTACATTTTTTGTGTGGTAAATTTTTGTTCATCTCTTACGGTTTAGCAGTTATGTAAAATTCCGTAAAATTCATTCAGAATAAAGTAGTCTTCAGAAGCTATTTCCAGAATATTCAGGATATACATTTTATTTGTCAGGTAAATATCTTTAATATACGATATTTTAATCAAAATCGTTACAGCCATTTTTAAGAAAATCAAAATTTTCGAAAAAACTTCCAAGTAAAGGGTAGTTGGGGGTGGGGGATTAACTTCAAAATCTTCGTGTCGCATCCTTGGAAGATACGAAACTTAAATACGGTATTATCGTTTTTGAGCTATGCTGTACAAACACGTGCGCGCGCGCACGCATGCACGCACACACACATACATACCTTTTTCCAGAAATGCTTTTTTTTGGATTCAGGGGGACCAAAACATGTATTTTTCCGGTGAAATCTTGGTATCGAATTTTTGAGTGCATTACAATACCTTCTCTATACACTTTGTACATAGTGCGTGTAGAGAAAGTAAAAACAGCCAGTAACTCTTGCATATAATTGGTAATTTCGTTATGTTTGTACTCTCGTTTTCACACAGCAGCGCTTGCAATCTTCATTGCCTACAATGTATTTATTTGTGTGTTCAGTTTGATTTATCAATTACAATAATTTCTATCGTCATGTGAAAATTAGGCGATTCCCCTACAGAGAAAAAATCGAGTATGTTTGTTACTGCGCCTCTCATTTATAGTTGCCGATAGAGCCTGTTGTGCTGAATTCAGCGTCTGAAAGATGGAACGGCCCTTTAACGCGGTTGAACATTTGTAAGAGATTTATTGGCAAATGTAAATAAACTCATTTATACGCCCTTATTCACAGTGATGCCCAACCTTAAACGAAAGAAGGGAGGGAGTATTTGGACCTATTCCCATTTGTTGGCGGAGCTAAAACGCATTCATTTATTTTACTGATTGCAGTCACAAACATTTTCACAGTGGTACCTTGGAACACGACATTATGATCAGCGAGTGAGTTGCATCACCAAACCGGAGGTGGAACAAAGCGACAATGTAATGTCATTAGCTCCAAAGAGAAACGTTTGTGCTTTACTGTGTATTAGCATTCTCAAAAGCTGATAACTAGGCACAGGAATTTCCAAGCATTAACACCAGGAAAAGGGGACATAATGTTGAATTGACACTGGACTATAGGGAGGGAGGTTGCAGATAATATAAAACCCATTCCTCGTAGTCTTTTGGTGTTTGTAGACAGCTCTCAGATTTATCTGTCTGTCAAATGACCCTTGGCCTCTATTTTTAGAACTATCAGTCCACGAGCTTTAAGTTTGCACATTTCTATTGTCCTTGTCTAACACAGCTGTGGATACCTTGTTTTTTTCCTTTAGAGTGTCACGTAAAACTCCTTAATTACCTGCGGTAGTATGAGGGTAAGACGGCATCAGTTGTTGCATCTCTTGCAAGTGAAGTGGAAGAAGAACAGTCAGATGAAGAAGGATCATCCGCCCCTGGAGTTTCTGCCCTACCTGGTTCGCCGTAAAAGAGGGACGGCGTGGAAAGAAAGAGGTGGTATTTCCCTCTTTTTCTAATATCAAGGGCAACCAATAGCTTGTGGAAATTAGTGATAATGGTTTGAGTGTAGTTATATTGAATACAAGCGCTTAAGGATATCTATGCATGTTAATAATTACTTGCATTCGGGTCAAAATCTTGTACCTGGCAATTACTTTCAGCTCAGTTGTTAGGAAAAACTAGCGAACACCTCGTTTCAATGATCTAATCTTCAGATACAGATTAAGGTTATAGATATTTGAGAAA
Source organism: Hymenopus coronatus (assembly GCA_030762935.1). Lineage (NCBI taxonomy): Eukaryota > Metazoa > Arthropoda > Insecta > Mantodea > Hymenopodidae > Hymenopus > Hymenopus coronatus. The sequence goes on from CM060880.1 coordinate 54,337,203, forward strand.
AGCGTTATATTTTACCACTGTCATATATTAATTAATGAATGTTGCACACGATGCAGAAATCATAATTTTGAGAAACAAACGGGTAATCGCCAATACTTGTCCCGCTTTCGGCAAGCACTTTTAAGTGTAGCCCAATGCTGAAGGGCCCTAAATAGCAAAAGTGTGTTTAGGAGAGGACAAGTAGCCGAGGAATCTGTGCAACTGAAACTCCATTCATACTGGCGTGTATAGTGTATGGGAGTTACTCTCAAAAGAAAAGTTTTATCGTTGAATCCATTTTAAGAGGTAGTGTTTTATTAAGTTATATCTTGAGCGCGTTAAAAATGTAGCAAAGCCATTTGCAGGCGTTTAAGTTCATTTTCTCCGAGTTCCTGCTAAAAATTTGAAAGACATTTTTACAAATTAGGTACACCATTTGGAACATTTTGATGCACAAAAGTTAAATAAAAACAAAGTCGAATAAAAGGCACTGGAAGTAACTAGACGGTGTGAGCTTGGGCATTTAAATGGTCACGTTTTGAAGCTTTTAAAGGCTCTGAGAGCAAAACTCACTGAATTTAATTTGAAGTTAAAGGTTCAAAGTATTTTTGAAACATAACGTCTAATTTTATGAGGTTCTGAAAAGTTTATTTCAGTTATGCTAACCTTGAAGGAAACAGACATAAAGGAAATGATATATGAGGTGATGCAGTCGCATAACTACATAAAGTTTTCGATCACAAAAATATATTCGGTTAAAGTAACATAACACATGTCACAGGTGCGATTATCCAAAAATTCTTGTGTTACACTCACATGAATTTCACTAGCTACTCTACAAACTTCTTACAAAAGATAATTCTTCTTTCAACACGATCGAGATAAACATTAGCAGAATTTTATTACTTATTTCCTTATAAGTAAAATGGAACTAAGGGAATGCACTTGGTTAAAGTGATATTCAATTGTTTTAAAAGCTGTCATTATGCGATTGTCATTACAAATCGCTTCTTTGCTTGGCCAGGAGTAGAACAAAAGAAAAACGGACACTTCCGTCTGAGAAAAATATAAGTACTTCACAATTGAAACTAATAAGGAATATCTCGAGAACGGAAAGTTCCACGAAAAAAATGTATAAGACATAACTTGTGTATTTTAACAAGATCTACATTTTTTGTGTCGTAAGGTTTTGTGTATTTCTTACGGTTTACTAAAAGTAAGAAGTAAGCAAAATTCAACCAGAATAAAAAAAAAATTCAATATATACATTTTATTTGTTATAAGAAATGACTTTAATATGTGGTATTTTAATCAAAATCGTTAAGAGCCATTTTTAGGAAAACAACATTTTCGAAACATTTTCCATGTAAAGGGTAGTTAGGAGGTGGGGGGATTTTCTTGAAAATCTTCGTGTCGCATCCTTGGAAGATACCAAGCTTAAATGCCAAGTTTGGTATTTTAACCGTCTTTTCGTTTTTGAACACACACACACACACATACATACACACACACAAACACACGCACGCGCGGACCTGTTTCTGAAAATGCCTTTTTTTTTTCTTTTTTTTTTAATTCAGGGGGTCCTAAAACATATATTTTCGGTGAAATCTCGACATCGAATTTTTGGGCGGAATACAGTACTTTTCTATCGCTATGTATACGGGGCTAGAGAAAGTAATAATGCAATGACTCACGTGTCTATAGAATTGACTTTAATCACTTTGATCCATGCAAAAGGACATGAGATAATGCCATTAACCACTGGAATGCGACTTCGCATATAAAGCGAAGTTAGGTACGTAAAGAAAACTCTCTTATGGTCATCTAATTTTTAAAACACGAGTGATGGTAAAAGAAGAGCTGAATATATATTTCTAGAAAAACAAATAGTGATATGGTGTATGCGAATGCCTACGGTAATTAGCGTCTTGTCAAATCGTATTTTGGATTTCTTCTAATGGACTAGGCTATTTAGGGAATACCTCAAAATACGAGAGAATAATAACATTTCAGCTTCTGACCTTATAAACGAAAAACAAACCTCCAAGTTTTTCGATTAAAACATAGAACGTGCGTTTCAAAAACATGAAATGTTCATTTGTCTGGGATTTTTGAGTTAAGTGTGCTGAAAACAGCGCATGGCCTTCCTGGAGTCGTTCAGCTCAGGTCGGTATATCATGAATGGATGCGGAGATTTTCACAGTGTATTTGCGTTCATTTTGACAAGAATTGCAATTTCTTACCTGATCGGGCGGTACCGTTTCTACCATGCGGGGTTCTCGTTCCATTTCGTTTGCAAGTTTTTATCCAAGCACTGTTGTCATCTCTTATTCCTTCATCTACTTCTCCACTTTATTTCTTCTTTTTCCTTTTTCACAAACTACAACACTAACTATTCCACCACTTTCAAAGCACCATAGTAACACACATTTATTTATAAGTCACCATCACGTATCAGCAAAGGTAATGCCGCATTACCTTATAATCCAAAACAAATCACTATCAAGATACTGTTGCATAGCAACCACACTGGCGGTGGCTGCAATCACGACCACGGCACACTTTCCAAGATGGCGGCAAACTCAACACTTGTTGATCTGAGTTGCTGTTTCCAACGTCTCTCACTTGACCGCGCTACGGTCAACACAAGCAATACAACTTTTTATAACTCACAGCATTCATGAAGGGATGGTCCACATTCCAGCGATGGAAAGAATATTAGCGAGGACCGAGAGAGCTTGTGGGAGATTAGCACAACATTGTCGTGCACGATGACAGCATGCACCTGCTCCAAACACTGGCGGTCTGTCCGACTTGCCTGCACAGAGTTGGGAAAAGCAAGACAGATTTCTGCGGCCGGCGATGGAGTGGAGGGCCTGGCGGTATGCAGCACTTCTTGTGGTGGGGAGGAAACAAGATGGCGCCCCCGAAGAAAGTGTATGTTGTGGTGAATGTGCGTGTATTTATAAACACAGCACTGGAGTATAGACGGCGTTGCCACGTTAAATGCTCCCGTCAACTCAAGTTTTCAAAGACATGTTCTGTAACTCCTGTTACTACCACATCCTCTCCAACAATACACTTCTTGTTCTCAATCTCAACTATGTGGCTCTATAACAAAGAGTTACTCATATATGCAATTGTGAAAACACGAAATGTGTCTATGCTAAAAAATGCTGCATTCAATCCCAAAAATATCACATTGAAATTTCACAAAAAATAAATATTCGCCCTCTGAACCCAACACAAGGGGTATCATCAATTCACAGTGTGTGTGTGTGTGTGTGTGTGTGTGTGTGTGTGTGTGTGTGTGTGTGTGTGTGTGTGTGTGTGTGTGTGTCAGAGAAAGAGAGAGAGACTGACCAATTGTCTACTCTCTCTTTCCTTGCTCTCCTCTCCTATGATTTTACAACGTATCTAAAAAAATCTGATGTGTTCCATTCACATGACTTTCTCTACACCTCTGCAACAAATTATTGTTAAAAATTATTCACTTCATGCTAATCAACAAAAAATTAGCAGAAACAGTGGTATTACTTGCTTTCTTGTAAGCAGAAGCGAAATAAGGGAGTAGCATAAGTTAAAGTGATAGTCAAAAGCTGGTTGCTATGTGACTGAAGTTCCTTTGTTTGTATGCACAGGAGTTGACAAATTCCTGTATGAGAAAAACATGTCGTTTAAAGCTGAAACCAATAACAAGGAATATCTCAAAACCGACCAACTCCATGAAAAAAATGTATATGACATAAATTGTGTGTTTTATCGTGAGCTACATATTTTCTGAAGTAAGTTTTGTCTATCTCGTACAGTTTACCAGTTATGCAAAATTCAATAAAAATCATCTAGAATAAAGAGGTGTTTAGAGGCTATTCCCAGAAAATTCAAGATATACATTTTATTTAGCAAGTAAATATCTTAAATATAAGAGATGTTAATCAAAATCGTTAGAGCCATTTTTAAGAAAATCAAAATTTTCGAAATTTTTTCCATGTAAAGGGTAGTTTGGGGTGGGGTGATCTTTTTGAAAATGTTCGTGTCCCATCCTTTAAGATACGAAACTTAAATACGAAGTTTAGTTTTTAACGGTCTTTTCGTTTTTGAACTATGCTGCCCACACACACACACACACACACACACACACACACACACACACGGACATTTTTCTAAAAATGCTTTTTTTTAGATTCAGGGGTCTCAAAACATATATTTCCAGTGAAATCTCGGTATCGAATTTTTAGGTGCAACACAATACTTTCTCTATACACTATGCACATAGTACGTACAGAGAAAATAAAAACAAAAATAATGGCTTACAAGTTTCTCTTTGGAAACTTCAAGAACGAAAAATGAAGGTTTCCAGGAAATGTTTCTCGTCTTTTATACGAATAAATTTATCATGGGTACTTTTTATCTTCTCAAAAATATGTATATGGAACGGCTATTAACATATACAATGAAATATTCGTTTCTCTATTTCTCTAATTTTCTCACTGTATCCCCCCTTCTTTATTTCTCCTCTCTCACTTGCAATCCTTTTTCCTCCACACTCTCTGCCCTTCCGATGTGTACCTAAATATACTCTCCCTTTCTGTATCACTATGTATCGTACACACCACGTTACATTTTACAAACTAATAATAATAATAATAATAATAATAATAATAATAAATGTCTAGGTATGCCACAGAAAAGAAAGAAAACGACTAAGCATTAGCACATAAACTTACGCTTGTTCTTGACGCTTCAGTATATAAGGAATACCCTGCATTACGTATAAGTGATTTACATGTAATAACGTTAATTATAAATAAATATAGGCCTGTAAGTTCTTCAAAATTATGCTTTCCAAAGATTGAAAAAGAAAACTTTTCAGAAATATTCTGCTATAAATTCTGTTACAGATATTTAGATTTTTTTTTTTTTTTTTTTACTTCCAGCCACATGATCGTAAACTTATTTGGGAAAGTATTCCAGGTGTAACTAAGTGGAACCTTTAGTACAAAGGTACACATTTCATAATTATCGATCCGATTAATTTCCGAATGATGAGCAAAAAAAAAAAAAAAAAAAAAAAAAACTGATGTGCTCCATTCACATGACTCTCTCTATATCGCTGTAACAAAATGTTTTAAAAAGCATATTCTTCTGTCTATTTTATGATAATCGAGATAAACATTAGCAGAAATTGTCTTAATTACTTTCTTCCTTGTAAGTGGAAGTAAAATAAGGGAATACACTAGCTAAAACGATAGTCAAATGTTTTAAAAGCTGGTTGTCAAGTGGTTGAAATACGTTTCTATGCAGGGCCAGGAGTTTACAACTTTTGTGTCAGAAAAGTTAAGTATTTTAACTTGGAAACAAATAACAAGGAATGTCTCAGAAGTGGACAATTCCATGAAAAAACCTATATGACATAAAATGTGCGTTTTAACGTGATCTACCCTCTTACGGTTTATCAGTTACGCAAAATTCATTCAGAATAAAGATGTTTAGAGGCTATTCCCGGAAAATTCAAAATATACATTTTATTTGCCACATAAATATCCTTGATAACATTTTAATAAAATCGCTAGAGCCATTTTTGAGAAAATCAAAATTTTTCAAAAATTTTTCCATGTAAAGGATAGTTTGGAGTGCAGGGATTTTTCTCAAAATCTTCGTGTCGCTTCTCTGAAAGATATTAAACTTAAATACTAGGTTTGGTATTTTATCAACTTTTCGTTTTTGAGTTATCGCGTTCACACACACACACACACATACACACACACACATGCACGCGCGGACCTTTTCCCACCAATGCTTTTTTTTTGATATAGGGAACCCTAAAATGTGTATATCCGGTTAAATCACGGTGCCGAATTTTTGGTTGGATATTATATAGTGTACCAATCCACCCAAAAATTCGACACCGAGATTTCACGGGAAATATACTTTTTAGGGTCCCCTGTTTAAAAAAAAACATTTTTAGAAAAAGGTCCGTGTGTGTCCGTGTGTCTGTGAACACGATAAATCAACAAGGAAAAGTCGGTAAAACACCAAACTTAGTATTTAAGTTTAGTATATTTCAGGAATTCGACCTGAAGATTTTGAGAGAAAACTCCCACCCAACCCAAACTACCCTTTACATGGAAAAAATTTCGAAAATTTGGTTTTCTCTAAAATGGCTGTAACGATGTTGATTAAAATACCGTATATTAAATATATTAACTTAGCAAATAAAATGTAAGTGTATCTTGAGTTTACTGGAAATAACCTCTAAAGACTTTATTCTGGATGAGTTTTGCTGAATTTTGCGTAGCCTACAAACCGTATGAAAAAGACAACAGCTTACTACATAAAACTGTAGATCTCGTCAAAACACACAATTTATGTAATATACGTTTGTTTTGTTTGTTTGTTTTTTTTCATGGAGTTGACCATTTTTGAGATATTCTTTGTTATTTGTTTCAGATTTAAAATACTAAAATGTTTCTCACACGGAAATTTGTAAACTCCTGGCCATGCATAGAAACGGAATTCAACCACATGGCAACCAGCTTTTAAAGACTTGACTATCGTTTTAGTCCTTGTTTACCTTCTATTTACAGGGAAACTTGTAATTAAGACAACATTTTCTCGATTATTAATAGAAGAATAATTTTTTTACCAATAATTTGTTGAGAGATGTAGAGAAAGTCATGTGAATAGAAGTCTTCAGACTTTTTTTCTATGTTTTTGCGCGTTTAAAATGTTCCACATGATCCAAGCTTTTTCAAATTTCTTCCAATCTTATTCTTACAATCTTATTCCAAAGCTTTAAGTATTAAAATGTTGGGATTGAGTTTTCTTTATCGATATTCACTGGAGAAATATTAGTTAGTTACTTAAATAATACGCTTAAATTAGGAGAAAATATTGTTTTCATAAGCTTACATTTTTTTTCTCAAAAACTAGAATACCAATAAAGATATATTTCCGACATTTGTTCTTAAATATTTCTTGGAGTCAAAATAGATATTATATTAGTAAACATTTTCTTCGTGCGGATATTTTTGTTTATATTGAAATGATTAACTAAAACTCAGATGTGTTACATTTACATGACTTTCTCTGTAAGAACTTATTGTCAAAAAGCTTATTCTTCTGTCTACTTTCTTCTGGATGAATTTTGCTGTATTTCGCATAACTAGTAAACGGGTAAGAAATAGACAAAAACTTACTACACAAAATAATGTAGATCTCGTTGAAACACACAATTTATGTCATATACATTTTTTTTTTTTTTCGTGGAGTTGACCATTTTTGTGATATTCCCTATTATTGGTTTCGGTTTTAAAATACTTCAACTTTTCACACAAGGAAATTTGTTAGCTCTTGGCAATGCAAAAAAAAAAAAAATGGATTTCAACCACATGGCAACCAACTTGTAAAAGATTTGACTATCGTTTTAGCCTGTGTATCCCATTATTTCCCTTCTTCTTACAAGAAAGCATTTCTGCTAATATTTATCTAGATTAGCATGAAGTAGGTAGAAGAATAAGCTTTTTAACAATAATTTGTTGAGATATAAAGAAAGTCATGTGAGTGGAACACATCTAATTTGCATACATATATTTGCCATCAGGTGGAGAGAATGATTTAGTACAGAAACACTCAACACTAAACATCCATTCCCTTAGCAGGATTCGAACCTTCGCGGGCGGCAGAACGTCAGCGCCAATCGCGCCAACGAACATGGCCACAAGGGTATGAAGAGGTAGTAGTAGTACTAGTGGTAATCATATTTATGCTTAAAATTATATGAGTTGGCGGTACGGTTTTTTAGTTGGTGGAAATCCAGCTCACCAAAAAGAGTAATGTTTTAGAAAGGGGTTTTCCTCTACTGGTGGAAAAAAAAACTATAATGTTTTTCAAATGGGAATACCTTTACGCTGCAGCGAATGAGATGCGTTATCGTACTCTGCGATGCCAGGTTGCTACCCCCTATCTTTTCATATTTCCCTCTCACTCGCACACTGAGCATGCAAATCTGCTTGGCGACATAATGTTTATTCCCGTGTATTATGAAAACTATTTGAGCTAAAAATCTGTAGTTTTCACGGTTCTGCTACAAACATTCCTCCCTATCTTCCTCGTGAATTATTTTTTGCAAAATTTGAATATTTTGTCGTAGCGCGTTACTCCCCAGTTAAGCGCGAATGCAATATGTCAACAGAGGAGCACTCTGGTTGGCTGCCGGACAAACCTCATCCCATTTTAAAGTCACTGTAGTAGTAGTAGTAGTGGTGGTGGTTGTGGTAGTATGGTGGGGGCACCAGAGATATGATGAACATAAAATATGGTTATAAGGTGATGATTATGTGTTGGTGAAGATAATAATAATGCAATGAAAAAGAGGAGAGAAGCTGATATTGTTAGTATCTACTAATTTTATGACGATGATGATGATGATGATAATAATAATAATAGGAAGAACATATACGGGAGTGAAAGTAATAGAGTGCTTCAATAATGAAACTTTGGTGTTGGTGTGGTAGTTTAGACGATGGTATGCTAATGACTATGAATAAAGTAATAAAATATCTGTGAAGATTAAGATGTGGTGGTTTTTTTGGTAGTGTTTAATGCCCACTTTTACTACTTGTGGCACCGCAGGCGGTGACACTGGTGATACATGGAATGAAGATGGAGCACCGGTGGAATGCGTTGGGGTGGGAAACAGGAGATCACGGAGAAGACTCGCCCCTGCGCTGCTTTGCCCACCACAAATCTCACATGCGGGTCGCTTGGGATCGAACCCGGCCCGTATAGGTGAGAGGCAAGTGGTCTAACCACTTGGCCACGGCGTGGTGGTTGTGAATATAAGGTAATTGATGGTGGTGGTGGTGAATATGAGGTAATTGATGGTGGTGGTGATTATAAGGTAATTGGTGGTGGTGGTGATTATAAGGTAATTGATGGTGGTGGTGATTATAAGGTAATTGATGGTGGTGGTGATTATAAGATAATTGATGGTGATTATAAGATAATTGATGGTGGTGGTGATTATAAGGTAATTGATGGTGGTGGTGACTATAAGGTAATTGATGGTGGTGGTGATTATAAGATAATTGATGGTGGTGGTGATTATAAGGTAATTGATGGTGGTGGTGATTATAAGGTAATTGATGGTGGTGGTGATTATATGGTAATTTATGGTGATTATAAGGTAATTGATGGTGTTGGTGATTATAAGGTAATTGATGGTGGTGGTGATTATAAGGTAATTGATGGTGATTATACGGTAATTGATGGTGATTATAAAGTAATTGATGGTGATTATAAGGTAATTGATGGTGATTATAAGGCAACTGGTGATTATTTATTTATCCTGGTTGGAGTTAAGGCCATAAGGCCTTCTCTTCCACTCTATCAGGCAATACATTAAATTCAACTCAATAAATAAAGAACAAAAATAAAATTCTATACAACATAATAAAAACATATTAAAAGGTGCAACAAATATACTGAAATGAAAAGAAAGAAAAAAGTGTAAACAAAACTATATATAATAAGGTAGAGTTTGTGATAAGAGGAAGAATGGTGGAGCTAGCAATGGTGTTGAAATGTTACTTTTATGGTGGTTTTTATTTCATGTTGGCAGGAAATGGTACTCATGGATAAATAATGATGCTAGTGGTGATGGTGGTAGTAGTAGTGCTGGTCGTCATCATCATATTATAAAATGACGGTGATAAATGAATAATTACGATTATAGCAGTGATGTTGATGGTCATGACTGCAGGCGGAGAAGCAAAATTAACTTAAGGTGATAAAGCGCGAATAAAGAAGGGTAGGAAGGAAAGATACTCCAGTTGGGAGCCTGCCAAGCACACGCACTAAACGGAAGGAAGGAACATTATGGCGGCAGGTGCTACCAACCCCAGCTGTTCAATCTTAATGTGAGGGTCGATCGCCTGCTAACATATCAATATCGCATTCTCAGACCTGACTGACTGGCGTGAGACTGCATTTCTGTCTGCTGAACTCCGGAGTGTGGGAAATGGAATTATACACAATCGAGGAATATTCATCTCACACTCTATTCTTTGCAAGCCGTGTTGCCCTATTTTGAATGTATTTCATAGTCCCCCCTCCCCAAAAAGTTGGTGTCTTGGAATTTGGACATATTCTTGGCTATATTGGTGGCGCTGGATCCAAAAATATTATTGGTTTTGCCATATCAACTGTACTTATTGACAGAACTAAGGCACTCTTATTTTACTTTTACTAAATACATACAGGTGGACCAACAGCGCCGTATTTCCGATAACTATTCGTGTGATAAAAATGTTGCAGCATTCAGGGGGGGGGGCAATTGGAAGCAATCACCTGCGTAGTGGCGGGTGAGTAAATAGCGCGAGCGACTTTCGCCCTCAGCCTGCCAACTGCTCTGGTCTGGTCTGGTTGCACATCTGATGCATATCGGCGAAAACGGTGAGAGAATCGCGCTCATCGAGAGTTTCTATCAGAATTCGTGGTGATGTACAAGAAATGTAATACGTTAATGCAAAGCGTTAGTTTTTAGAGAATAAATTCATCTACCAGTATTTAACAATAGCAAGTTTTGTAATTGCGTATACTTTGTTCTTATTTAACATTAGAGACTAGATCCACTGCAGCGTAAATAAAAACAATAAGGCACTGTAACAAAAACCATTCATGAGGGCATGTAGTGTTTCGCTGTGTTGTTGTTGTTGTTATTATTATTATTATTGCTGTTTTATATGTTATTAATACTATACGGTTAGTAGAATTAATCAACACGTTAAAACGAGAGCACGTAGGGTTTCAATACATTATTATCATCATTAATATACGCTTAGCAGAATAAATCAAGACGTGAAAACATCCTAATGAAACACATACAAACAGGTAGTGTTTACTTATTATCATTAATATTATTACGCAGTATAAGCTTAGCAGAATAAAACATAGAACATTGTAACGAAAACTAATAAATCGGAGAGCACTTAGGCCCGGTTGCATAAAAGTTAATCTGAGTTCAAACACATGAAATTGATCTCAAGTCAAGCTTAACTTAGAATTTTGGTTGTATAAACAATGATCTTAGTTCAAGGCATCTTGAACTAAGATCAAATCTGACTGCTGAATTTTCTCCAGTTAACTTAACTAAACTTGGATTAGTAGAACTGCTGAAGATACATAATAGTTGTCCTTTCTTTAAACAAGGAAGAAATAAATAGTACAAGTTTTAATACAACTTAAACAAAATGTTAAGTAACACTTGTTTGTAGTTATTTAGATAATTAGCCTATATATTTCACAATTCCCTTGCAGAATGCATTGCTTATAACCTATGCATTCATTGACCTATTGCACCTATGCTAATATTTTCAGATGTCAGATTACTCGGATATCTCCGATGGTGAGGATTTTGAATTTGTAAGGGCTCCTCGTGTTTTTCAACATAGAAGGAATCCCATCTTAGAGCTTAATGACAGAGAATTCAAAATGAGATTTCGACTATCAAAGCATGTACTTGAAGAACTGGAGCATAGGCTACATGCACAATTAAGGGCACAAACTCGGAGGAATTATGCACTCTATCCAATGTTTATGATCCTTCTTACATTACGGTTCTATGCAACTGGGAGCTTCCAAATGGTGATTGGGGATATCTTTAATGTAAATAAAGAGACTGCAAGCAGAACTATACACAAAGTTACAAGAGCGATTGCAGCCTTAAGACCTCATTTCATTAATATGCCTAGGGAAGAGGGTGAAGTAAGGAAGGGTTATGCGGGATTTCCATAACATATGCAATTTTCCAGGAGTTTTAGGTGTAATAGCCTGCACACATATCCCAATTATATCACCTGGTGGGAATAATGCTGAGATATACAGAAATCGCCATGGTTGGTTTTCTTTAAATGTTCAAGCTGTCTGCGACTCAAAACTTCGTTTCCATAACGTTGTTGCTAGGTGGCCAGGTTCAGCACATGATAGCAACATTTAAATTCATGCACAATTTGAAGCTGAAGAATTTCCCAGAGGTGTACTTCTAGGAGACAGTGCATATCACTGCTGTCATTTCTTACTTACACCTACAATGAATGAAGAAACTCCTGCAGAACGAGCATATAACAGGGCCTATAGAAAAACAAGATCAGTTATAGAAAGGTCTTTTGGCGTTGTCAAAAGACGATTTCCATGCTTAAGAATGAAATTAGCCGTCAAATTACTTCGAGTTCCTCCTATAATAGTAGCAACGTTTGTATTACATACCTTGGCTATTAATGCAGACGACGACACTCCTGACGTAGACGGTGCTGTTTACCAGGAACTGCCTATACTTGATTTAAATCAGAGAAATAGAAGGGAAAACACTAAACTGAGAACTGCACTTATTAACAACACCTTCAGGTATTAACGCTAATTTATTATTTCATAACATTTACATTTGTTGTGATTTTTTAAGTTCAAACTCCAGCTTTAAAATTTTCATTTTCAGTTCATGTTCCTCCTCTAAGCATTCCAACCTCCTCTTGTAGAATTTTATCCTAATGTCTTCTTCCTTCCTTTGCTTTTCAGGGCATGATGGTCTAGTTGAACTGGCACTTGTAGATGCTGAAGGCTCTGGTTCAACAGGCTGTATTTCTTCCTCCTGAAAATTGCAGACCTCCACTAAGCCCTCATCCTGCGGTGAACTAGAGATGACCTCCATACTTAAGTTTGTAATAACTTCGGGATGGAAATCCACATCATCGTCGAAGTCACAATGAGCTGGCAAAAACTGCGGCCTGAGTGCTGCAATCAGTTTGTGGCCACTTTCGTCCAAGGAAGACGGCACAAACATACCCCCTCCTGTTTTGTAAAGTTTGACTTTATCTTCAGCATTTATTTTCTTTGTGCGCTTTTTTATGTTTTCATAACACAATCTTAAACTTTTGCAATCGCGTGCAATAACATTTCTGGAATTAAATTCCGAAGTTATTTCCTTCCATGTTTCCTCCTTTCTCTTTGTGGTGTTGCTGTCTGTTTTCTTGTTTTCTATTATATCTTTGTATTTTAGAACAATATCTATTAACATATCTTTTTCTTCGCTTTTAAAATTAGCAGAACGCACCTTTTTCTTTTCTTGAGTATCCATTTTAAGGTTATGCTTTCAAGTCGCAGTATTGTAAACGGAGAAAAAAAAAAGAGAAAGGGGGATTACGCATTTAATGAAGATACCGTCAACTAACTGTTTTTGATAAATATGATTTAAATATAGAGTCAATTATTATACTGTCTATATAAAATTAAACTATTTTCAGGAATAAAAGCCATAAACAGAAATTTCCATTTAAGTCTTTTTTATGTCTATATTGGTTATCCTGTGCATTTGAATCCAATAAATCCGAATGCTCCCGAAGATTCTCGAGTCCTTTCGATGCAATACGAAAATTGCCATATGTTGGTCATGTTGCCATATTTGATTTTGTGTTCTCGGATCAACAGTGAACTGAGTTCATTAAACTAAGATCAGTATTATACAACCCACGCGGAGAAGCAAACTAAGTTCATTTCTGATCTTCGGTTATTAATGAACTACAGTTAGCGATTTTTATGCAACCGGGCCTTAGTGTTTTAGTGTATTATTATATTAATAGTATTGTACAGAATACGCCTAGCAGAATACATCAATACATAAAGGCATCGTAATGAAAAACAACACGAGTGTTTTATTATCATTAATATTATTATGCTTAACAGAATGAATCAAAACATAACTGAACAAAAATATGCAAGCACGAGAGCACGTAGTACAGACAAATTTTACCTACTTTCGTGTTTGAATGTTTTTCGTTTTAATGCTTTGATTTGGCCTGCTGACGTTTAATGCGCAACAACAAAAACAACAATAATGTTAAATAGTACGTGCTTATCTGTCGTTTTTCCAGATTTTCCGTTACGACGCTTATATGTATTGAGTTTTCTCTGCTACGTGCCGTGAAACACTCGTGCTTTCGTCATTGCATATTATAGCTTTATATGATTTGATTTATTCTGTTATTATATAGTGCGTAATAATAATAATAATAACAATAATAAGCCCGCCTGGGTAGTGTGGTGGTAACGTGTCTGCCTCACATTCAAAAGGTCGTGAGTTCGAATCTCGCTTAGGGTGAGTTACCCGGATAAAGTTTTTTCCTTATCCTGAGAAGACGAATGTCGGGTAACTTTAACCCCGAGATCATTTGAGCATCATTTCACCAATTTCATTCATCGTCCGATATGATCAAGCCAGGTTAAAGGACGTTAAACTACTAAAACAAAAAACAAATATAATAATAATAATAATAATAATAATAATAATATCGCAGTTGACATGTCCACTAGAGCACTTCGACCTCGCCGCTGCCACCGAAGATGTCTGCCTTAGTCGCAGACGAAACGTCTGGGAAGAAGGAGGAGCCCAGTAGATCACGGCTCACAAGCCCGGATTATACTCCAGCCAGTAATAATAATAATAATAATAATAATAATAATAATAATAATACAGGGAAACATTGCGTACTCTTATGCATTGTTTTTGTTACGGTGTCTTAATGTTTACACTTACAGTGGATCTAGACTGCAATGTTAAATAAGAAGAGTGTGTACACAATTACAAAACTGTGTATTAGTGGCTACTGGAAGGTGAATTTACTCTCTACAAAATAAGGCTCTGTAACTGGAGTGGAAAACAGTTAACAACGTTTTCTGTTTCTTGAATATCGTCACTGACTCTAGTGTTAGTCTGCCTCTCGATGATTCCCTTACCGATTTCGCTGATGTGTAAGGAAGGTCGCTCGCGCATATTTAGGCACCCGCCATTGACTGGTGTTTGCTTCCATTTGCCCCGTTGAATATTGCAACTCTTTTATTGCTCGAATAGTGTTGGGCCACCTGGTATATACATTTTCATACAGTTTTACTTGCATAATATTACACACTCTTTAATAAAATATTAGTTATATAACTGCATTTGAATTGCACAGTTGATTTGAAAATGAAGTTAATTTAAGAAGGTTCTTTTATAGGACTTTGAAGCGTAATAATGTCACAGGAACTAAATTTACATAAGAAAGGAAGATTGATTTGCCAGGAATGTGTTGTTATTTTAAGCAAGTGACAGAGGGTGGAACATATCACCCCAGCAGGAAGCTGTCACATTCTCGCGGAAAGAGGCGCCTCACACATTTAACAGTGTTTCATTACTACACAAGAGATGTACAGTTTGCTGGCTGTTCGCGAGTAACATGTAAGTAATGTGTGTGAATATATACAATTGTAAGTAAATAGTTATTTTTGAACACCGCATTCTCCAGTCCTTGAGTTTGTTTCTTAGAGTTGATCGATCTAGACAGCCAGAAGCACGTAACAATGGACGTAAAGCAAAACTACCCTTCCGCCATCACCTACCTCTTTCCTTCACCCGTCCACCTAGACTTCCTCGAGCGAAATCTGGGAGGGCAATCTCTCTGAAGATTCCAGAAGTAATCGGTTAGCATTTGGGTATTCCACTTTCCCTTGTATCTGTTCTATAGTTTTTTTTTTTTTTTTTTTTTTTTTTTTTTTTTCCGGTCAGAGCATTCCCTTGTTCTTCGCTCAAGTCTTCAGAACTCTCAGAAAAACGAGCTAAATTGCTGTACAAGAAATTGGCCTTCCGCGCATATCATTTACAACCTACTATATGAAAAGTGAGGATTTTCTCTTCTGATTCAGAAAGTTCTCCGCTTAACGCCTTCCTCGATAGTGGGGGAGCGTGTCTGCCTCATATTCAAGAGGTCGCGAGGGTGAGTTACCCGTGAAGGTTTTCTCTGGGTTTCCCTTATTCCGAGAAGACTAATATCGAGTAACTTTAGGCCCCAAGGATCCCGAGAGTATTTGAGCATCATTTCACCGACTTCATTTATCGTCCGATATGACCCACCAGTTTAAAGGACGTTGAGCTATACAGCTATTTTGTACAAGAACAAAAGAAAGGCTCAAATGTGTTCATAGAAATTGGGAAACGTGGATCCTTAATTTTTTCAAACTAGGGACATAAAAATCACGTTTTCATTTTTATTGCTCAGACCTGGGAATTTATTTGATATGTGATCAAAAGCACGAATCTTCTTGTTCAGGACCTTGACAAATTGTTTCATCAATCCGAGCTTGATATGCAATGATGGAAGGACGGTTTCTTTTTCTCTCTTTCAATCAATCAAATGTTTATTGATCACGTTTTTGCTCCAATCTACCACAACCCTTCCCAATGGCTAAGTATAGTCCCTTAACCAGTACCCCTGTTTCGCCTAGCAAACCCAATAACATAAAATTAGGGATATTTTAACTTGCTGACAAAGCAGGTGGTTTACTATATTTGGACTACACATGGTCTATTGATGGTCTCAAATCTTTATTTTTTCCAAGACTATAGATATAGTTCAACATGTACAGGATTTACAAAAAGGTCAATACATTTTCTAGTAAAGGAATTCACTTATTAAATGTATGGTTGTCATTTATACTTTGGAGGGACTACAATGATATCTGTCCCTGGTATAACTGACCTTTCCACAGTACCAGCTGTAAGGCAAAGGTTTCAATTGAATCTTACATGTTTACTACAATACCCATTTCCACAAAAGTTGGGACAGTGCGAAATTTATGAGTAACACAACAATATTTGTTTGGAGTATGTTTATATCAATTCAATACAATACATAAACTACATAAACGAAGCATTTGGGCATAGGATCACATCTATGATATGCTTACACAAAAATATACGTTGATGTCCTTTTTGGCACAAGTAACACTCCAAAAGCGTTAGGACAGCACTGCGTTTACGACGGTATGGGTCACATCTCCTCTTATGACACACTGCATTCTTGTGGGCATCGATGCCATGATGTTTCAATCACTGCAACCGGAATACTATCTCATACCTGTTGGATGTAGGTTTTCAGCTGTTCAACCGTCCGGGGTCGTCGCTGTTGTAAAATTTCGTTTCCAGGAGCCAGGAGCCAGGAGCAGGAACTAGTCGCCCGAGTGTACTCGGGCGGGGGCAAATCACCACGGTACCTATCCGCTTTTCTTGCGGATTTACCCGTGTGATATAGTAGATGTAGTCATATGCAAGCGTTTTTGTCATGTCAAAGTAATTGGGCAGGGTGTTCCCTCTGTGCAGCCGGCGCGGGCTGGCTTACCTATCCGAGTGGCCACCCACCCAGAGAGGGACCAGGCCCGATGCTGCTTACCTTGGCCAGCCGCTTGCGGGCTGTCAAGGAAAGCAGTGCCGGCTAGCGGGGAGACATGAAGGGATATAGGTACGGGGTGGGGGAAGCCAGTGTTGCAGATCTGGTCGGAGTACGACTGGATGGTCACCCGTCCGAGTCGTGACCATGCCCGATGCTGCTTAACTTGGCGGGTAGAACAATAAAGGGAGAGGCGGCCGGAAAACTACCATCCCAAGGCGTCCTTGGGAAGGCGGTAGCTTACGCGTCTCCTTGGTAGCGTGTGGTCGTAAAGACCGAGAGTGTTCACCTGGGGATTTGGGTGGGGAGCAAGTTTAGTGTATATTGTGCGAGCTCTTTCTCGCACAACGTCCACTATGTAAGGGATTCCGGAGTGGGAATGGAGAATGTGGGACGGGAATCTGCGGTCTGTGCCGTATATCATCCTCAATGCCCTGTTCTGCACGGCCTGCAGCCTGCGGATGGTGGAACGAGCCACCGAACCCCAGACCTCACAGCCGTACAGCATCAGGGGCGGGATGACTGCGCGGTACAGCCGCAGTTTAAGGTGTGTAGGCATGGTGGAGCGGAAGATGGGAAACAACTGCCGCAGGGCAGCGTGTCCCAAGCCGACCTTCTCCCTGACATGTGGAGTGAAAGTAAGGCCGCGGTCGAGGAGGACTCCGAGGTATTTGGCGGAGCGGACCCAGGGGATCCGCCGCCGCCGCAACCTCAGCGACCTCTCCGGTCGCCAGCCACGGACTTTAGCCAGCAGTAGAGCTGAGCTCTTCTGCGGGCTGATGGCCATCCGCCACTGTTCACTCCATCTGCCTATGGCCTGGAGCTGTCTCTGTAGCGGGGGGAAGCAATATCGGTCGTTCTTGTTACGCGCCATTATGAGGACATCGTCGGCATACTGGCACGTAACTGTACTGGATTCTGTGGGGAAGTCGGACATGTAGGCAGCAAAGAGTAACGGCGACAGCACGCTGCCTTCCGGCACTCCCGCCGCTATGGGTCTGACTGTGGAATGCCTCCCCTCCACCCTCACCCTGAAAGTGCGGTCCCGAAGGAAGCTACTAAGCAGGTGAAGGTAGGGGGGAGGAATTTCTGCGTTCTTGAGCTTGTACAAGAGTCCCTGATGCCACGTGGTGGCGAAGGCCTTTTCCACGTCCAAGAGCACCGCGACTGTTTTGAAGTTGTCCTGGAAGCCCAGGGCAGCCTTCTCAGCCAGTCGCAGCAACTGCAGGGTTGTGGAATGTCCAGTACGGAAACCAAACTGATGATCCGGGAGTAGGAGTCTCTCTTCGAAGAGAGGGGTGAGGCGAGGTAGGAGTAACCGCTCGAATACTTTCGAGACGATCGGAAGTAAGCTAATAGATCTGTAGCTTGACGGGAAGACCGGGTCCTTGCCGGGTTTCAAAATGCATACCACCCGCGCCTCCTTCCAACACGTTGGAAAGTGACGTAGGTGCAGACATGCATTGTAAATCCGCGTCAGGTGGATTACGGCCTTTCTGGGTAGGTGCTGGAGCATAGGCGCCGTAACGCCGTCATGTCCAGGGGCTTTGTTAGGTTTTAGGTGGTTGAGTTGGGAAGCCACCTCTTTCGGGGTGACTATAGGAATGCGGATCTCCTCATGGGGCGGCGGGGGCTCCTCATAGAGGTAGTCTACCGTCGCTTCCACGAGCTCAGTAAAGTCCTCATCCTGGGGGTCTTCACGGGGTTCGAATTGGGACTCCAGATAATCTGCGAAATCCGTGGCTTTATCCTGGGGCTCAAAAGAGAGTCTCCCACGGGAGCCATGGATGGGATGCTGAAACTGACTTTTGTCTTTCCTGAGGGATCGGATGATCCTCCAGGGTTGTTTCTCTTCCAGGTTTATATGTGCCATTGTGTGTTCCCAGGCCGCTTTGCGGTGCGCGCGAAGCAGGCGCCTTGCCAGGGATTTTAACCGCTGGTACACTGCTTGGATCCTGGGATGGCGGAAGCGCTGCCATAGCTTCCGTACGGTTGCCTTGGCTTTTAGCAGCTGCCGGAGTTCATTCGGTATGGTTCTCGGGTTAGGTTTGTTTGATGGGATGCGGTAGGTATGCGCGCGTACCACATTCAGGAGTTGGCGGGAGAAGGCCGTGGCTGCCGCTTCCAGCGCTTCGATGGAATCGATGCGCGGTCGCGGGTCCACGGTTTGGTTTAGGTCTAGGACGGCTGCGTCCCAGTCGATCTCATTTATCCAGTCTGGTGTTACCAGAGCTGATACGGTCTCGGTTGTATCCACCACGACAGGGTCATGGTCGGAGTCCAACTCGTTGACCGCCGAGAGGTCTAGATGAAATGGTGTGTTCTTGGTGATTATGATGTCAAGAACATCCGGTCTGCCGCGAGCCGGATGACACGTAGGTCCTCTCGGTCCGTGCGCGACGAGGGCGGGGTTGCCGCTGATGAGGCGGTAGAGCCCGCGGCCTCGGGGGTTGTTGGTGCGGCTGTGCCAGAGGGCATGTTTCGCGTTGAGATCTCCTGCGATGCATACCACTGGGTGAAGGTTGAGTAGGGTGGTGTAGTCCGCTTCATGGAAGCGGTGGTTTGGTGGGTCATATGCAGCTATCAGCAGCGCGTCTAGCCCGGCAACGGCAAGCCGGATTGCACAGGCCTCCACGTGCTGTAGTGCTGGGAGTTGGACAGGAGTATGGGTTATGTGGTTCTTAATGAAGATAGCTGTACCGCCACCCTGTCGGCCGACCCGATCGGACCGATGGGTGACGTAACTAGGCAGCGAGAAGTCAGTAACAGCATCCAGATGGGTTTCGCAAACCATCAGAATGTCAATTCCGTACGATTGTACAAACTCAATGACGCCTGGGCGTTGCCCCCGGATGCCGTTCGCGTTCCAGTACGCGAGTCGCAATGGTCTCCGAACGAATCTAGAGACCATTACTTAGCGGAACCCGGGTACAACTGCTCCAAGGTTTGGAGGAACAGGGTGTGTTTCTGGAGGGGGGAGAGTCTGGGGTTGCTGTACTGCAACTTGAAATTGCGCAGTACAGGTAGGACCTTACTTAGGAGGTCACCGAACCACAGGGCTAGGTCCTGAAGTTCATCCAGGTCCGCCTGTGGGATGGCCGCTGTAAAGGCCGAGGAAGCCGCTGTGGTGGTAGGTGCAGCAGGAGCCTCTGCTACTGGAGTAGGTACTGTGGCGGCCGCTACTGGAGCTTCCGCCACTGGTAGCTGCTGGGGTGCTGGGGGCGTGGCCTCGGGTCTCACAGAGGTGGGAGCCTCTGTTTGGCCCGTCTGGCCAGCCGCCCGACGGTTCTTCTTTCCTCTCCTCCTGGACTTCTTTTTTGGAGAAGTCCGGCGTGGGCCCTCTGTCGAGGGCGTCGGGGCGGCTTCCTCCGTTGAAGTAGGCGGACCAGGTTGGGGCGTTGGGGTCTCCGTCAAGGACGGAGCTGGCACGGTCTCTGCAGTGACTGCGGGGCTGGGAGTTGCTGCTGCCTCAGCGGCGCGCAGTGTTCCCTCAGCGCGGTTCAGTGCCGAGGAGAAGGACACCCCAGGGCGCACTTTAGCTGGCTCCTGGGGGCCTCCACGGCGGCTCTCAACAAGGCGCTTCCGCACCTTACATCCTTTATACGAGCCCACGTGCGCCTCACCACAGTTCACACAGTGGCGAGCTTCATGGGGCTTTGTGCAGTCCCTCAGTATATGGGCTTCACCGCACCGCAGGCATGCGAGCTTGCGCTCGCACACACTGCTAGAGTGGTTGAAGCCCATGCACCTATGGCACTGCACAGGTCCCTCTTTGCCGTGGTATCTTTCGATACGCACGACGGTGAAGATAAGCCGACGGACGGCGTCTATCGGCTGAACTGACTGGGCGCGTTCCCTTGGTACCACGACCAGGAATAAGGGCATGGGCACTCGCTGAGTGCCGTCGTCGGTTGCCACCGTCTTACTGAGACGTGCCACGGTGGAAGGGGTGATATTGTACTCGTCCTGAAGAGCCGCCTTGACATCCTCAGGGGTGCAGTCGGAGTCAAGGCCCCGAATTATCCTACGCTCCACGTAGGGACGCTGCAGCGAGTAGCTGTAGAACGGGATTTGTTCATCCCGTAGTACTGCCTTCGCTGCCTCGAAATCCCTTTCCGAGGAGGTATGGAGGTGGACTTTCCTTTGCTTCCGCCGGGCCTCGAAGGGGCCCCTAAGCTTCGCTGCCAGCTTTCTCATAACCACAACGTGGTTGCGGAAAGCGTCGGCAACTATAGGCGGTATTTTTCTCCCCCCTTGGGTTGGGGGTTGGTTTATTCCCTGTGGTGGTGCAGCTGGGTTGGGGGAGGAACGACCGCTTCTGCGGCCCCCTGCGTGGACAGTTATCCACGGCCCGTCAGGTTCGACGTCGGTGTCAGAGTCGGGCATAGGGATAGTGTAGGGACTGGTTGGGTCCTGCCCGGTTTGAACACTCTCAACCGCTACGAGGCGTTGAGGCGAGGATGGCTTGCGCCTGTTGCTGCCGCCAATAGACGTCCTGCTTCGCTTGCGCGAAGGTTCGGCCGTCTCTGGTGAGGGAGTAGGTATACTTGTGCTTGGCTGTTGCCCGTCATTGTTAGTTAGGGTCGGTGCGGTTGCCCTACGGCTGTTCGCAGAGGACCGGACCTCCTTGGAGGAGGCGCCTGTGCGAGCCATATCGGCTCGAGGTTTCAGGCCAATGGCCTTCACCCTTGGCTTTGGCCTTACGGACCCGCTGTATGCGTTGTCTGTCGGTCTAGTCAGGTCAATGAAAAGAAAGATGACAGTAGAAGAGAAGTATGAAAGTAGGGGAGTTCCTGCTCTTTATAAATTGACAGCAAGCTGTCGGGGCCGCTCGCACACTGAAAATTTCGTTTCATAATACACCAAACATTTTCTATTGGCGACAGATCCAGGCTGCAATCGGGCCAATCCACCTTACGAATGCTCTGCTCACGTAGCCCTGCACAGGTCATGCACGCTGTATGAGGTTTGGCGTTCTCTTGTTGAAATATACAATGACGTCGACCAAAGCAGCATTGACGGTGCCATTGCAGATGTGCAAGGCCACTCATGTAGCCCCAGACCATTACAGACACTGGTTTCTATACTGAACGCCTGTAGCCCTCGTATTTGGTTGTGAGTATATGGCGCCCGTTATTTCAGTAAATAATCGTAAAGGTAATTCATCGGACCACAGCGTGGTTGGCACCAATTGCGATGGGCCCGAGCCCATATCACAGGACGGTGTTTCCGTCGTTTGTTGATGTATGGCTTCCATTGTGCACAGTATAAGTTTAATTTGCATTTGTGGTTGCACCTCCGAACAGTATTCAATGATAATGGCTTCCCGAAGAATGTGCGGGCCCACGTGGCTATATCGGTAATCGTAGCACTCCTATGTGTGACGCAGTGACGTCGGAGGATCCGAAGACCTCGGGCATTCAGAATATGTTTCCTATCTTGGCCTTTACGAACTGTGATTTCACCACTTTCACAGTAGCGTTTGATAATTTTATGTACTGTAGATGATAATAGCTTATACCTCCTGGCTATGGGACACTGGGAAACATTGTTTCTGAATTCCTGTATGATTCGAACACGATGATCTTCGATAACTGGCTAACCTGACCAGAGTCCAGAGTCCAAAAACAGGTCGTTCAGGTTTACCTGGACGGAATGTAATTACGCCACAGTACCTAACTGCTAAAAGCGGTTTTACCTGTGCGAAATGTGACCAGAACGTCGAATAACAACTGTTATTTATACGGAATGTGCTGTGCCGTGATCATTCTAGATTATTCCGACCAATCGCGACAGTCCCACGGCGCATTCGACTACCTATTCCCAACTGTTTTGGAACGTGTCGCAACACACCCATTCAACATCAACGTCCTGGCCACAATGGTTTAGTGCACGCATTATATTTTTACCCTCTCTATACTTATCTACTATGTGCAAAGTGTATACAGAAGGTAATGCATTACGCCCAAAATTCGATAACGACATTTCACCGGAAATACATATTTTGAGACCCCTGACTAAAAAAAAACATTTTTAGAAAAATGTCTGTGTGTGTCTTTGGTCAGCATAGCCAAAAAGCGGAAAGTCCGTTAAATACCAAACTTGGTATTTAGGTTTGGTATCTTCCAAGGATGCGACATGAGGATTTTCAAGAAAATCCCCCCACTCCCAGTTACCCTTTAAATGGAAAAAAATTTGGAAAATTTTAATTTTCTCAAAAATAGCTCTAACGATTTTGATTAGAGTATCGTATATTAAAGATATGACAAATAAAATTTATATCTTTAATTTTCTGGGAATAACTTCTGAAGATCTCTTTATTCTGGATGAACTTTGCCGAATTTTGCTTATCTGCTAAACCGTACTTACAGCACAAAATGTAGACCTCGTCAAAACACTCAATTTATGTCCTTTACGTTTTTGTTGTGGAGGTAACCGTTTCCAAGACATTCCTTGTTATTGGTTTCAATTGTAAAGCACTTACACTTTTCTCAGACAGAAAGTATCCGTTTTCTTTTGTTGTACTCCTGGATAAGCAAAAGAGCAATTTGCAATGACAATCGCATAACGACAGTTTTTGAAACATTTGACTATCACTTTAGTATAGCGCATTCCTTTGGTTTCCTCCTTATAAGAACTGACTAGCAAGTACATTCTGCTAATGTTTATCTCGATTAGCATGGTGTAGAAAGAAGAAGAATCTTTTGTAATAAGTTTGTTTGTAGAGCACCTACAGAAAGTCGCATTGTGCCAACTTTTGTGGAAATGGATATTGTACATTTTGATTTCTTCCCTGTTGGTTAAGCTCACAGAAGTGTTTATTTATATTCTCCCTGTTAACCGGACATGTCTCAACTATAGAAAGTAATTTTATTGTTGACAAGGAAGGTCGGATCTTTTTATGCGGAGCTTAGAGTCCGCAATGATGGCCTTCCAATTGCAACTCTGTCTCAACCCGACAGTGCAACAAAACATTGATTGCATTAGTTTCTATAGATGTAGGTACCTAATCTCATCAGGACTCACACTGCCCATTAACGTTATGAACAATCCTTGTATTAAAATACACAGTTCACTATTCATTTTTCTGATAATTGCATATTAGGTGGATTAGCTCAATCTCCGAATCTTGAGTTTATAGGACAAAACCTTTGTGGATTCAGCGCTGAAGATATATCAAAGATGGGGTCCAACTTCAAAGGGAACAAATTGATAGTAAAAACAAAGATAATGATTTGTAATGAACTTATCCATCGTCGTCTCCAATGTCCAATAACTCAAAGACATGGAGAATTGAAATATATTTGAGTCAAATTCCATCTGCATACGATCCAGGTTTCACATGTTAAATTCAGTAAGAGTTGAGATGGTTTTGATAGACACAAGATTCGAGAATAAATAGTAAAACTTTTATATTGGTCGACTTGGATTGTGCATCTGTTAAACCTAATTCTGCGTATCATAAGGAGCTTTCAAGTAAGTGAATGTTTTTGAGAACATGATGGATGAGAGGAAATGGAATGAGATGGGATGGATTCCTTCAATCATACATTTCTTAGTTATACCTCGTATGATAGGGAACACGTCAGGAGTACAGTAGAATATATTATCACTGAGGTATTCAACACGATTTCAATTCGGAGTTGTTTCCATTCAACATATTTCGATCCGATTCCACTTAACAGGATTGGATCAACGATTCAATGCAATCTGAAACCGGTTTCCAAACTGTATTCAATATGGAATGTGTAGTCAATCGCTATCAACTCCATAGAAACGTGGTAAATGTTGCCCATTTCACAAGCTCTAACCAATACGATAACTACTATACTATAAAACGAGATGCATTGGGTAAATTACGAGGGTTTTTTTTTTCAACCTCCGATAGATAAAAGACAAGTTCATAGAAAACAATTATTTTATTACTAAACGTTTTGTTACTTTTCAACATAATCACCGAAAAGATTGAGACATTTATCGTACCTGTGCACAAGCTTTGCAATACCCGCTTCAACAAATGTTGTCGCCAATGATTTCAAATGAGCATTGACTTTGTTTTTAATATCTTTGTACTTTACGACATTTGCGGAGAGCCATTCAAAACAAACGAAGAGGAATGCTGACTTCAGGAATTGTGTTGATCCATGACAACGCTCGTCCACACACTGCTGGAACAACCCATCGGCCCCTTCAACAATTTCAACGGGACATTTTCGATCATTCGCACCCAGCGACTTTCACCTTTTCCCTGAACTGAAGACGTGGCTAGGAGGGCAGCACTTTCAAACCAACGAAGATCTTCAAAAGTACGCCAATGCTCATTTGAAATCATTGCTGGCAACATTTTTTGAAGCGGTTGTTGCAAAGCTTGTGCACAGGTACGCTAAATGTCTCAATCTTTTCGGTGATTATATTGAAAAGTAACAATAAAATTACAAAACAGAAATTGTTTTCTATGAACCTGTCTTATTTATAGCCTATCGGAGGTTGAAAAAGAAAACGGCCCTCGTATTTATATTGCTTTCAACTTTTACAAAGCCTGTATGATACAGCTGGAGCACATTGGAGTTATGCAAGAAATTGCTGGTGAACAAGGCATTCACTTTTGTTGAGAATGTCATGGAGTGAAAAGTTATTGTCTTAACTTAATCCTTTTTGTGTTTTATTCATTTATGAATTAAAATTATAGTTGCTTTTTTATAATCCATTTTCGTTAGAAATAACAGAACTTTTCAGTGATGTAAGATTTAAAAAAACTCGGTTGAGTGGTTTTAGACAGCCCTGCAAACACGTTCATGCATACATACAACTGTTCAAATGTACAAATTAGAACACTTCAAAATAGTTGTGCAGCGATCCTATAATGGTAGTTATTGAGATACGAATGAGAGTGCCGGTCCCCATGGCCGCGCTCGCCAAGGTGCTTCGTAGCGCAGGGGATCGTGGGTTCGAGTCCCGCCTTGGGCATGGGTGTTATATGTATGTATGTGAGTGTGTGTATGTGTAAAACGAAGAAAACAGTAATAATACAGCAAACAAAGTAAAACAATTAGAAAAATACAAGTAGGGTATACAAAAAAAAATGAAAGGTAAGTCTCGATGCGAGCGAAGTGAGTGAGCCCCCCGAGTATTCTAATGACCATTAAATGAGAGTTGCATACAGAATTTTCTCTACAACATGTAGATATACTATAGATATTTAATATCTAGATATCCTACATAGAAAGATGAACTCCGCCGAGCGCTATGCGTATTGTATGCATGCGTCGATAACAAATGAAATTCGATTCACGGTAATAGTTGATTTGCAAGATGGAGACTGAGGTATTTTGGCCTAGTGAATTTAGTTCCACGCCTCCTGATATAACAGAGGAGACAAGTAATGTTGTTAATAATTTTCTTCCACAGAAATAAAATAAGATCTACGAAAAGTTATATGATAAATTCATGGCATGGATAGTAACAAAAAGTGCACCTTCATTCTCGGAAAGCGTCCTCAAAGTTTACTTTGAAGAAATGTCAAAAACAATGAAATCCGCAACGTTATGGACAAATTATTCAGTATTGAAAACTATTCTAGATGTGAAAATGGAATTGATATAAGAAGTTGTACTCCTTGCTAAAACAGAAATCGGTAGGGTACAGTGGGGAAAAAGGCGTAAATATTTTCCACGGATGAAATTAAAACCTCCATTGATGAAGCATCTAACAATACATATCTACTGATAAAGGTAGGCAAACATAATTATTCTCGTTAAAATAAATATTTTGGTTGGAAGTAGAGCTAGCGCGCAGGCCCTGGGTTGTTGATTTCCTCGTCTCTGTGATGCCAATGCCATGACCTACTTAGCTTTGCTTAGTAATATTATGAGCTTATATTCGGGAAATAATTATATATTCTTATAATTCTTATATGTAATTAAATGTTCTTGGAGGTTATTGTACGCGTAAGATGTTTCTATAATTTTGTACAGATTAGCAGGCGGTGAACAGCCATTAGCAGAGCAGCACGCAAGCGTGAAAATGTATATCGAAATGAAAAAATTTGTATCGAAATGGTCCTCATTTCGATATAGATTTTGAACAGTAGGTGAACACATTTCAGTATATGAGTATAAAAAAGAATATTAAAACCGTAGTAAAAGGTGTAAAGTTTGCATAGCCGAGGCAAACTTAATCCTATCGAGCTCACCGTTTGTTTTACAGTTTAATATTAACAAACATTGGTTTTGTTCAGTTCTGTGAAGGAAGATAGGAAGTGGGTTGTAAAGCGAATCTTATTAGTGTGCATGGGCGCACTTCACGTGGCCAAGCGATAGAGCTTTGTTCAAGTGATGTGAGGCTGGCTCCCGTTTTCACAAAGTGCACTTTTATGTTCCAACTATTTTTCTTTCTTCTTTTTACGAGGATGGTCTGAAAAGTTCTCGGCCTCACCCAGAGCACTACTTGCATGCTTTTTTTTCCTTACGTTGGTACACATGTTAATAGGCCCTATGTAAAATTACAAATAATTCCAATCAGTAGTTGACTGTAGGCAGTTGTTTGAAACAGTGGAAGTGCGCATTGCTTTGAAAATGGAGAAATTCGAGTATCGTATTGTGATAAAATTCTTGTAAAAGAAGGTTTAACACCTACAAAAATTCATTTGTGGATTGTAAATGATTATGGTGACTCTTCACCTTCAGTTTCCACTGTGAAGAAATGGGCGGCCGATTTTAAACGTGGCCGTGAAAGCGTCCAAGACGATCTATACGAAGGACGTCCAAAAACTGTAACCACACCGGAAATCGTTGAAAAAGTGCATGCCATGATTTTGGAAGATCGGCGTACAAAGGTGCGTGAAATTGTTAATGCTCTTGGCATTTCAAAGGAACGTAATGGTCACATCTTGCATCAGGAATTTAACATGAAAAAGCGTTGTGCAAGATGGGTGCTGCGTATCCTCACTGTGGATAACAAACGCATCCGCACACTTTCTGAAAAGTGCTTGGCGCATTTTCAGAAGAAGTGACTTTTTGAGAGGATACGTCACAATGGATGAAACATGGATTCACCACTTCACTCCCGAATCCAAACAGCAGTGGAGGCAGTGGACGAAAGCTGGTTCTTCGGCTCTAAAGAAGGCGAGGATGGTGCCATCTGCGGGAAAGATCATGGCGTCAGTGTTTTTGGGATGCCAAAGGAATTTTGTAAATTGACTATCTCGAAAAAGGTAAAACCATTACTGAAGAATACTACTCTCAACTTCTAACCAAACTGAATGCAAGCATTCGTGAAAACAGATCCGGGTTAAAAAATGAAAACATTGTTTTCCATCAGGACAATTGCCCACAAAAGTATTTTGGAAATGGGGAATTTGAGGGATCTGCACTATGAAGTGCTGGAACATCCACAATACTCCCCAGATTTGGCTCCCTCGGGCTTCCATCTGTTTCCAAAAATGAAGAAGCAATTGCGGCTGTAAATGGGTACTTTGCAGCTCTTCCAGAGGAGCACTTCAGAAAGGGGATAATGGCATTGGAACACCACTGGACAACATGTATTGATATTAGAGGAGAGTATGTTGAAAAATAAAACTACTTGGAAAGTTTTTCAGTATCAGGCCGAGAACTTTTCAGACCACCCAGGTATGTAGATATTGTGATGCATTTGATGTCTGACTGGAAAGGGCAGAGCTACTAACATGATGAGGCTGTGATAATAACAACTAGATATTTTCATGCCCAATGAATGTATATCTTGAATTTTCGGAATAGAGACCTCTTCATTCTGGACGATGTTTGTATTAACTCGAAAACCATCAGAGATAGACATAAACTTACACAAAAGATGTAGATCTCATAACTTATGTCATATTCAATTTTTGTAGAATTAACCGTTAATCAATTTAAATTTTAAACTACTTAAACTTTTATCAAACGAGAAGTCAACTTTCGTTTCATCTCTTTTGTTTTATTCCCGGGAATTCAAAAGAGAACCGAATTTCAATTGTTTTACATAGTGCTAGCTTTTAAAAGATTTTACTATCTCTTTAGCCTAGTGTATTCCTTTATTTGCCTTCTACTTATAAAGAGGCAAGTAATAAGACCATTGCTGCTTGTGTTTATCTCGATTAGCATGATGTAGATAGAAGGATAATCTTTTGTAAGGAAAGAGAGAGAAAGTCACGTGATATCATTTATGTATCGGATACGAAGGCCTGTATGAAAAAGTGGTATATTCACACCACTTTATCTACCCTTCTATCGTTTATCTTGATAGCTTCTATAAACTTTTCCTATGAAAGTTTATTACTTTCTCTACACGTACTATGTACATAGTGTATAGAGAAGGTATTGTAATGCACCCAAAAATTCCATACCGAGATTTCACCAAAAATACATGTTTTAGGACCCCCTGAATCCAAAAAAATCATTTTTAGAAAAATATCCGCGCGCGTGTGCGTATGTCTGTGCGCAGCATAGCTCAAAAACGAAAAGACTGTTAATAACCAAACTTGGTATTTAGGTTCGGTATCTTCCAAGGATGCGATACGAAGATTTTCAAGAAAATCCCCCCAACCCCATATACCCTTTACATGGAACTTTTTTCGAACATTTTGATTTACTAAAAAATGGCTCTAACGATTTTGATTAAAATATCGCATATTAAAGATATTTTCACGACAAATAAAATGTATATCCTGAATTTTCTGGGAATAGCCTCTGAAGACTACTTTGTTCTGGATGAGTTTTGCTTAACTGCTAAACCGTAAGAGATGGACCAATATCACACAGAAAATGTAGAGCACATTAACATACACAATTGATGCTATATATATATATATATATATATATATATATATATATATATATTTTTTTTTTTTTTGGTGGAGTTGATTTTTAAGATATTCCTTGTTTTTAGTTTCAGCTTTGAAAAACTTCTTTTGACTAACACTTTAACGTATGGTACTCCCTTATTTCGCTTTTACTTACAAGGAATGAAGTAATAGGACTATTTCTACTAATTTTTTTTTTTTAGCATGAAGTAAATAAAAGCATTAGATCTGTAACAATAATATGTTGCAGAGATGTAGAGATGTGAATGGAACACAAGATTTTTTTACTTTCTCTATCCCCCATATGTACAATGTACATAGGGATAGAGAAGTATTGTATTCCACCCAACTTTAACTACTTATGGCACCGTAAGCGGTAACACTGATGATACATGAATGAAGATGGAGCACTGGTGAAATGCGATGGCGGGGGAAACCGGAGAACCCGGAGAAAAGCCGCCCCAGTACCACTTTGTCCGCCACAAATCTCACATGAGGTCGCTTGGGATCGTACCCGTGCCGTCTAGTTAAGAGGCGAGTAGTCTAACCACTCGGCCACGGCGCGGCCCAAGGAAGCAAGTGAATTTCGACTAATGTTTATCTCGATTAGCATGTTGCAAAAGAATAAACTTTTAATAATAACTAGTTTTAGAGATATAGAGAAAGTCATGTGAATGCAACACATCAGATTTGTTTTCTTAGCATATAGATTTAGGAGGGTCATTTTGACTGTAGATGCCATCCTTATTCAAGAAAAAACAGGTTTGGGGTTTGAAACCCCATACGCTAAAAGAAAAACTAAAAATCCAATTTTATTCAAATTACTTCACCTTAATAGATGAATATATAAAAGATTTTTTTTCAAAATATTTCAAATCAGGATTAAAAACATGTATTACTTGATTTTATACAAATTGTTTTAAGTATAACACCCCCCCTCCTCCTCTTCTGGCTGCGGTAAAGATCAAGACTCCGCACTTACGGCTTCTAACAAAGAAGCGGCATATTGTTTTAATCTTCTCTAAATCTTGCAACAGTAAACAACAAAAGCACATCGCTTGTTGAAGGTTGATGTTTATAGTGTTTGCGGCACGCCGTCTGTATCTTTTCGAAACCTGCTCGCAGCACCAGTTTAAATTCTTTATTCGAACATTTTCGGAATTTTTTATTGTGCTTATTCTGTTTCACACGCACACACACACACAAATCTAGGGTGTATGATAGGCTTTCTATTTTCTCTACACGTACTATGTACATAGAGTATATAGAGAAGGTATTGTATTACACCCAAAATTCGATACCGAGATTTCACCAGAAATACACGGTTTAGGATCCCCTGTATCCAAAAAAGTATTTTCAGAAAAAGGTCCGTGTGTGTGTCCGTGTGCTTGTGAACACGATAGCTCAAAAACGAAAGGTCGGTAAAATACCAAACTTGGTATATAAGTTTAGTATTTTCCAGGGATGCGACACAAAAATGTTGAGAAAAATCCCCCCACCCTAAACTACCCTTTACTGAGAACAAATTTCTACAATTTTTATTTTCTCAAAAATGTATCTTTACGATTTTGATTAAAATGCCGTATATCAAAGATATTTATATGGCAAATATAATGTATATCTTGAAGTTTCTGGGTAATAGCCTCTAAAGCCCTTTGGAATGAAATTTGTTTAATTTTGCGTAACTGGTAAACTGTAAGAGATACACAAAAACTTACTTCACAAAAAAATGTAGATCACGTTAAAACACATAGTTTATGTCATACACGTTTTGTTCGTGGAACTGACAATTCCTGACATTCATTATTTGTTTCAGATGTAAAGTTGTAAACCTCTGGCCATGCAAAGAAATGAACTTCATCCACATGGCAACCGGCTTTTAAAATATCGTTTTAGCCTAGTGTATTTCCCTTATTTTCCTTCTACTTACAAGGAAGTAAGTAATTAAGACAATTTTGCTAATGTTTTTCTCGATTTTTTTAAAATAGATAGAAGAATATACTTTTTAACAATAATTTGTTACTGTGATGTAGAGAAAGTCATGTGAATGGAACACATCAAATTTTTAATACCAGTTTTATACATTTTCTGAATTTATAGACCCAGAAGTTTCATTGAGAAAAGTATAAAATACTGCTGGAACTCCTTGAAAAAATCTGACGTGTTCCATTCACATGACTTTCCTTAACTCTCTGTAACACATTGTTGTTAATAAGCTTATCTTCTATATACTTCTTGCTAATGTTATTTTTATTACTTAGTTCTTTATAAGTGGAAGGAAATAAGGGAATACACTAGACTAAACCTACAGTCAAATGCTTCTTATAATATGATTGTTATGGGATAGAAATCCGTTTCTTTGTGTGTCCAGGAGTTGACAAGTTCCAGAATAATAAAAGTATAAGTTTTTTTTTTTTTTTTTTTTTTTTTAAACTGATACCAATAACAAGTAATATCTCAAAAACTGCCAACTCTACGAAAAAATGCATATAACATAAATTGTGTGTTTTAGCGAGATATATAGTTTTTGTTAAGTAAGTTTTTGTCTATCTCTCATGGTTTACCAGTTATGCCAATTTCCGTAAAATTCATCCAGAATAAAGACGTCTTCAGAGGCTATTCCCAGAAAATTCAAGGAGGATATATATTTTATTTTTCATGTAAATACTTTTATCATACGATATTTTAATCAAGATCATTAGAGCCATTTTTGATAAAATCAGATTTTTCGAAAAATGTTCTATGTAAAGGGTAGTTGGGGGTGGGGGATTTTCTTGAAAATCTTCACGTCGCATTCTTGGAAGATATCAAACTTAAATACCGAGTTTGGTATTTAACGATCTCTTCGCTTTTGAGCTGTGCTACCCATAGACACACGAACACAATCGAACATTTTTCTAAAAATGCTCTTTTTTTTTTTTTTTTGATTCAGGGGATCCCAAAACATACCGGTGAAATCTCGGTATCGAATTTTTGGGTGCTATAAATACCTTCTCTATACACTATGTACATAGTACGTGTAGAGAAATTAAAAAAGAATCTAAGTTCACTGGACGTGAAATAGCTATAAGGGTATATTGGAAGGCAGAGAGGCTGACCCTACAGAGTGAGTGAGCTGCTGACAGGAATTCCGCGCATTGTGTGGGGATCCTGGCAGGTGTGCCTGGCAGGCACCATCTTGATTTATGTGCCTTCACACCACAGATCCGATAAAAGACTTTCTTCTTCTTCTGGTATGTACATATCATCCACAAACTGCTTACAGCGACTCACTGTGCTCTCGAAACTTGTGCCACTCTAAAAGCAGTTTTAATTTATTTATAATGTGAGCATTAAAGGTTTCCCCAATTACAATGTTCACTTAAAATTTACAATATTATTTTTATTACAAAATAATTGACAAGAAAATCACAAAATTAATTTAAAAAATAAATCATAGCAGAACACACAAAAAAAAAAAAAAAAGGAAGAAGAAGAAAACTCTAATGTTTTCCATTACATTACTTCCTCTCCATTTCTGCAACAAATTATTAGTAAAAGCTTTTGCTTCTATTTACTTCCTGCGAAAAAAAAAAAAAATTACCAGAAATAATCTTATTACTTGCTTCCTTGTAAGTAGAAACGAAATAAGGGAGTACCATAGGTGAAAGTGATAGTCAAAAGCTGGTTGCTATGTGACTGTAGTTCCTTTGTTTGCATGCACACGAGTTGACAAATCCCTGTATGAGAAAAGTATGTTTTTAAAGGTGAAACAAAACACAAGGAATTTCTCAAAAACGATCAAATCCATGAAAAAATTTATATAACATAAATTGTGTGTTTTAATGTGCTCTACATTTTTTGTGTGGTAAGTTTTTGTCCATCTCTTACGGAGAGGCTATTCCCAGAAAATTCAAAATATATATTTTATTTGTTAGGTACGATATTTTAATCAAAATCGTTAGAGCCATTTTTGAGAAAATCAAAATGTTCGAAAAAAAGTTCCATGTAAAGGGTAGTATAAATAATCACAGGATATAGCAAAACTGTTAATATTCATATGAAATATATAAATGTTTAAGGGTTGTGGTTTATTGTATAGTGATTGCATATTAAGAATGGGTGAATATTTATGTGAACATTTATTAGCCCCTGAAGGAAAAAAAAAAAAAAAAAAAAAAAAAAATATTGCGAAATTTATTTGGTGCAATTTTTGGAACATAAAAACGTATGCATTTTCTTAGATTAGAATCATCAATTATATTAGTAGCAGTCTGTAAAGGAAAAGTAACAGATGACAATATCTTCTATGTGATAGACGTTTAAACTCAAATAAGTGAATGAACGACTCATGCGATATAAAAATAGTGAAACTGTTTGAGAAATTTACTTTGAGTAACTTCAATATTATGAGGATTCCATACAACTGAAGCGAATTCGAGTCTGGATCCCACAAAGGGTTATATAGTATAAAACATCTGATGTGTTCCATTCACATGACTTTTTCTATGTCTCTACTAAATATATATATTAAAAAGCTTATGCTTCTATTTACTTTATGCAAATCCAGAAAAAAATATCAGAAATAGTCTTATTACTTCCTTCCTTGTAAGTACAAGCGAAATAATGGAGTACCGTAGGTTAAAGCGATAGTCAAAAGCTGGTTCCTATGTGACTGGAGTTCCTTTGTTTGTATGGGCAGTAGTTGCCAAATTCCCGTATGAGAAAAGTATGTTTTCCAAAGCTGAAACCAATAACAAGGAATATTTCAAAAACGATCAACTCCACGAAAAAAATGTATATTACATAAATTGTGTGTTTTAATATGCTCTACATTTTTTGTGTGGTAAGCTTTTGTCCATCTCTTATGCTTTAGCGGTTATGCAAAATTCCGTAAAATTCATCCAGAATAAAGTATTCTACAGAGGCTATTCCCAGAAAATTCAAGACATATATTTTAATTGTCTTTAATACGATATTTTAATCAAAATAGTTAGAGCCATTTTTGAGAAAATCAGCATTTTAAAAAAAAAATCCATGTAAAGTGTAGTTGGGAGGGGAGATTTTCTTGAAAATCTTCGTGTCGCATCCTTACAAGATACCAAACCTAAATACCAAGTTTGGTTTTTAACCGTCTCTTCGTTTTTGAGCTATGCTGCCCACAGGCTCACACACACACACACACACACACACAAACACACACAGACATTTTTCTAAAAATGTTTTTTTATTCAGGGGGTCATAAAACATATATTTTCGGTGAAATCCCGGGATCGAATTTTGGGTGCATTACAATACCTTCTCTATACACTATATACATAGTACGTGTAGAGAAAGTAAAAAAAATCTGATGTGTTCCATTCACATGGCTTTCTCTAAACCTCTGTAAACTATTATTGTTAATAAGCTTATCTTTTATTTATTTCATGCTAATCGAGAAAAATTAGCAGAAATAGTCTTATTTCTTGCTGTATTGTAAGTAGAAGCGAAATAAGAGAGTACCATAAGTTAAAGTGAAAGCCAAAAGCTGGTTGCTATGTGACTGATGCTCCTCTGTATGGACAGAAGTTGACAACTTTCTGTATGAGAAAAGTATGTTTTTCAAAGCTGAAACCAAGAAAAAGGAATATCTCAAAAACGATCGACTCCGCGAAAAAAATGTATATAACATAAATTGTGCGTTTTAACGTGCTCTGCCTTTTTTGCGCGTTAAGTTTTTGTCCATCTCTTACGGTTTAGTAGTTATGAAAAATTCATCCAGAATAAAGTAGTCTTCAGAGGCTATTCCCAGAAAATTCAAAATATACATTTTATTTGTCAGGTAAATAACTTTAATATACGATATTTTAATCAAAATCGTTTGAGCCATTTTTTAGAAAATCAAAATTTTCGAAAAAGTTCCATTTAAAGGGTAGTTTGGGGTGGGCAGATTTTTCTCAAAATCTTCGTGTCGCATCTCTGGAAGATACTAAACTTAAATATCAAGTTTGGTATTTTACCGACTTTTCGTTTTTGATTTATCGTGTTCACAGACACATGGACACACTGACACACGGACGTTTTTCTGAAAATATTTTTTTGGATACAGGGTACCCTAAAACATATATTTCCGGTGAAATCTCGGTATCGAATTTTTTGGTGGAGTGCAATACATTCTCTATACACTATGTACATAGTGAGTATAGAGAAAGTAAAAAACTTATATTGTTGAAGTACAATGAGTTACGAATGATAAATCCGAGATTTCTATGTGCTACTCTAACTCCTGTAATGAACTGTGCTTTCCTATTATCAGATGACAGTTGCCTATCTTAAAAGCGTTTTCCTTACGTAAAATATTCACTTGCCCAGGAACATGGAATCGGAATATTACAACGTTTACTGTTGGAACTCGAGAAGAAGGCGACCGGTGTCGGAGGTAAGAGGAGGGGCTAGCTGTTACGTAGTCGATTTGTTTACTTGAAAATGTATGAGTGAATATGAGTCACCAATGTTGTCACTTCCAGCTGCCGCGGTAGATGACGCATTTTCAGGCTCTCAGAGGAAGCACGTGTACGTTCATCCTAGCGAAACCTACAAGAACTTTATCGCCAGGACAAGAAATGTTAAGCAGACATTCCTCTTGCTGAAAAGTTTTCATTGTATACCACACCATAGTACTGCATGTAGCAAACACGTTAAACGCTATTTTAAAAACGACTGATGTTACATTCATAAGATTTTCTGTACCCACTCTTCTCAAACCATTGTTAAAAAGCCTATTCTTGTATCTGTTTTTCGAAAATCAAAATAAATTACACTCTTTTCACGATCACGAGAAAAAAAAATCTGATGTATTCCATTCACATGACTTTCTCTACATTTCTGCAACAAATTATTGTTAAAACGCTTATGCTTCTATTTACTTCATGCTATGTAAGAAAAAATTAGCAGAAATAGATTTATTACTTGCTTCCTTGTAAGTAGAAAAGAAAAAAGGGAGTACCATAGGTTAAAGTGATAGTCAAAAGCTGGTTGCTATGTGACTGAAGTTCCTTTATTTGTATGGACAGAAGTTGAAAAATTCCTGTATGAAAAAAAGTATGTTTTTTAAGGCTGAAACCAAAAACATGGAATATCTAAAAAACGATCAGCTCCACAAAAAAAAAAAAATGTATGTACAAAAATTCTGTGTTTTAATCTGCTCTACAATTTTTGTATGGTAAGTTTTTTTTCTATCTCTTACGGTTTACCAGTTAAATACAATGCCGTAAAATTCATCCAGAATAAGTAGCCTTCAGAGGCTATTCCTAGAAAATTCAAGATATATATATTATTTGTGACGTATATATATTTAATAACGATATTTTAATCAAAATCGTTAAAGCCATTTTTTTAGAAAATCACAATTTTCGAAACTTTTTCCATGTGAAGGGTAGTTTGGGGTGGGGGGGATTTTCTTGAAAACCTTCGTGTCGCATCCTTGGAAGATACTGAACTTAAATACCAACTTTGGTATTTAATTGTCTTTTCGTTTTTGAACTATGCTGCCCACAGAGACACACACACACACACACATACAGACAGACACACACCGACATTTTTCTAAAAATGTTTTTTTTTGTATTCCGGGTGTCTCAAAACATGTATTTCCGGTGAAATATCGGTATCAAATTTTTGGGTGCATTACAACACCTTCTTTATACACTTTGTACATAGTACGAATAGAGAAAGTAAAAAATGTAGAAAATGAGTAAAAAAAAAATCTGATGTGTTCCATTCACATAGCTTTCTCTACACCTCTGCAACAAATTATTGTTAAAAAGCTTATGCTTCTATTTACTTCATGCTAATCGAGAAAAACTTAGCAGAAATAGTCTTATTCGTTGCTTCCTTGTTAGTAGAAGAGAAACAAGGGAGTACCATAGGTTAAAGTGATAGTCAAAAGCTGGTTGCTATGTAACTGAAGTTCCTTTGTTTGTATGGACAGGAGTTGACAAATTCCTTATAAGAAAAGTATGGTTTTCAAAGCTAAAACCAAAAACAAACAAAAAAGTCTCAAAAACGATCAAGTCCAAGAAAAACATTTATACGATATATAACATAAATTATGTGTTTTAACGTGCTCTACATTTTTTGTACTGTAAGTTTTCGTCCATTTCCTACGTTTTAGCAGTTATGCAAAATTCCGTTTAAATCATCCAGAATAAAGTAGTCTTCAGAGGCCAATCCCAGAAAATTCAAGATAAACATTTTATTTGTCAGGTAAATATATTTAACATTTCATGTTTTAATCAAACATTTTAGAGGCATTTTTAAAAAAAAAATCAAAATTTTCGAAAAAACTTCCATGTAAAGGGTAGTTTGGGGTGGGGGAATTTTCTTGAAAAACTTCTTGTCGCATCCTTGGACAATACCAAACTTAAATTCCAAGTTTGGTATTTAACGGTCTTTTTGTTTTTGATCTATGCTGCCCACAGGCATACACACACACACACACACACACACATACACACACAGACATTTTTCTAAAAGTGCTTTTTTGGGATTCAGGGGTTCTCAAAATATATATTTCCGGTGAAATCTCGGTATCGAATTTTTGGGTGCAATACACTATGTACATGGTAAGTATAGAGGAAGTAAAAATATTGTGTTCCATTCACATGAATTTCTCTACCTCTCTGTAGCAAATTATTGTTAAAAAGCTTATTCTTTTATCTACTTCATGTTGTTCGAAATAAAACTTAGCAGCACCTGGCGGTGTTACTTGCTTCTTTGTAAATACAGGGAAAAAAATCTGATGTGTTCCATTCACATGACTTTCTCTAGATTTCTGCAACAAATTATTGTTATGCTTCTATTTACTTAATGCTGATCGAGAAAAAAATAAGCAGAAATAGTCTTATTACTTGCTTCCTTATAAGTAGAAGCGTAATAAGGGAGTACCATAGGTTAAAGTAATAGTCAAAAGCTGGTTGCTATATGACTGAAGTTCCTTTGTTTGTATGGACACGAGTTGACAAATTCCTGTATGAGAAAAGTAAAAGTTTTTCAAAGCTGAAACCAAAAACAAGGAATATCTCAAAAAGGATGAACTCCACGAAAAAAATGTATGTAACATAAACTGTGTTTTAATATGCTCTACATTTTTGTGTAGTAAGTTTTTGTCCATCTCTTACGGTTTAGCAGTTATGCAAAATTCCGTAAAATTCATCCAGAATAAAGTAGTCTTCAGAGGCTATTCCCAGAAAATTCAAAATATAAATTTTATTTGTCAGATAAATATCTTTATTATACGATATTTTAATCAAAATCGTTAAAGCTATTTTTTATAAAATAAAAATTTTCGACAAAAGTTCCATGTAAAGGGTAGTTTGGGGTGGGGGGATTTTTCTCAAAATCTTCGTGCCGCATCCCTGGAAGATGCTTAACTTAAATACCAAGTTTGGTATTTTACCGACTTTTCATTTTTGAGTTATCGTGTTCACAGGCACACGGACAGTGAAACTACTCGCGGACCTTTTTGTGAAAATACTTTTGTTTTGGATACAGGGGACCTTAAAACATATTTCCAGTGAAATCTCGGTACCGAATTTTTTGGTGGAATGCAATACCTTCTCTATACACTATGTACATAGTACGTGTAGAGAAAGTAAAAATATAAGTATATTGCCTCATACGGGAATTTGTCAACTCCTGTCCATACAAACAAAAGAACTTCAATCACATGGCAACCAGCTTTTGAGCATCATTTTAACTTATGGTACTGCCTTATTTCGCTTCTACTTACAAGGAAGCAAGTAATAAATTCATTTCTGCTAATTTTTTTCTTGATTAATATGAAGAATAGAAGAATAAGCTATTTAACAATAATTTGTTGCAAAGATGGAGAAAGTCATAGGAATGCAACACGTCAGATTTTGTTGAAGTCATCATATTCTCCTGTACAGCGTTTTTATGGGCAATTTCATTATGTTCTTGCGAAGTTTCTAATACATAAGGAATAAAACCACAAGAAAAACAAAACCATAGGGTTATAACATTAAAATCTTATGTTACATTCACATAACTTTCTTTGTCCATTTAATGTTGTCTAATGCTCATTGTTACCACATACACAAGTGGTTGACACTGATACATGAAAAGTAATTATACCAGGGAAGGGACAGATTTCAGGCCTTAGTTTAGGATACCTCCCTGGCATTTGTAACGAAAAAGTGGAGAATAAAACAGCACCACACACTCACTGTCAGGGATTCAAATGCAGATGTCCAGTTTGAGAGAACATGTCTTAACCACCCTGGTCGGTCGTGTGTATGAGAGTATGAGTGTGTGTGTGTGTGTGTGCTATTCAACTTTCTCTACCGTTTAGGAACTAAGGTAAAGAAAGTAACACAAATCTACTGAAAAGTTTCATACAGTGGCTGTCCCAGAAGTACTCGACCTGACGCATAGATAGCGGTAAAAGGAACCAACCTCAGAAAGCTTAAGATTGAAGTTTGACAATTTTATATTGTTTAGAATTTGTGAATCTCTCAGCGAATTTGTAAACGTGGATAAAACTGGTTATCGTTATGCGATACAATACTTTCATTTTAAAGGTCTTAGTCCAACTAATATTAAATCTGAGCTAGATTCTACTTTGGGGGGGGGGGTCTGCTCCCTCGTTTAGAACAGTGAAATATTGGATAGCAGAGTTTAAGCGCTGCAAGACGAACATCGTGGTCGACGAAATGAGGTTACCAGTCCAGAAATTGTAAAGAAAACCCTCAAAATGGTATTGGATGACCGTCGACTGAAAGTGCGCGAGCTAGCAGACATTGCAGGCATTTCAAAAAGTTCTGTACATGGCATACTGCCTGAAAATTTGGATATGAGAAAGTTGTGTGCAAGGTGGGTGCTGCGTTTGCTCACTAATAGAACAAAAACAGCGTCGTGAGGATGTTTCAGTCGAGTGTTTGGCAATGTTTCGCTGCAATAAAGTGAGTTTTTGCGTCGATTCATAATAATGGATGAAACTTGGGTCCATCACACCTGAGACGAAGGAACAATAAAAAATATGGACTGGAAGGGGAGAATCGGCTCCAAAGATGACGAAGTTCCATCTGCAGGCAAGGTCATGATGTCTGTTTTCTGGGACGCACGCGCGATAATTTTCATTGTTATCTCAAAAAATGAAAAGTAATCAATGGCGAATATTATGCGAACTTGTTGCAGCGTTTGAGT
The DNA here is from genome assembly GCA_030762935.1 of Hymenopus coronatus. NCBI lineage: Eukaryota > Metazoa > Arthropoda > Insecta > Mantodea > Hymenopodidae > Hymenopus > Hymenopus coronatus. The sequence continues at coordinate 54,378,435 of CM060880.1, forward strand.
GATGAAATCGATAAAAAACGGCCACGAAAAAGAAAGTTTTGTTTCACCAAGACAATGCACCAGTTCACACGTCCATTATCGCCATGGCCAAAATCAATGAGTTAAAGATCGAATTGCTTATTCATGCACCCTATTCGCGAGATTTAGCCCCCTCTGATTATTTTCTGTTTTCAAACTTGAAGAAATAGCTTGATGGTAGATTTCCCAACATGAAGAGAGGGAGTCTGAGGACTATTTTACAGATATCGACAGTTCTCACTATTAACAGGTGTCGAAGTTATTGAACATCGCTGGGAAAATTGTATCGAATTGAAAGGAGACTAAGCAGAGAAATAAAATGTTTTCCCTCTCAATTTTTGTGCTTTCTTTGTCAGGTCGGGGATTTCTGGGACAGCCCTCGTATCAAAATTAGGCCGGATATAGGACAAACAAAAATCAAACAAGATGGCTGGCCTGAGTTATGTTGACTGAATTGAAAGCAGGAGAAAATAATGTCATCGGCCAGTTAAAAACAAATGATATCCCAATGCACAAAATTGACTCTCCGCTTATTACTGATATTGTCTTTAATAAAACTTCACGTGAACTAAACCAATTCACGTCTTTCTGCTTTCGTTCTCTTTTTGGTTCCCTCTGCTGTTCACGGCTCATTGCGCACCATCCTAGACTTGATCTTACTGCAACTGTAGCGAATCAAGGTGTGAAGGAAAAAATATGATGCGTTACACTCATATGAGTTTCTCTAGCTGCTCTACAAACAAACTTCTTACAAAAGTTTATTCTTCTTTCTATACAATGCTAATCGAGATAAACATTAACAGAATGCTCTTATTGCTTCGTTCCTTATAAGTAGAAGGTAACTAAATCAATGCGCTTTGTTAAAGTGGTAGTCAAATGTTTTAAAAACTTCGTTATGCGATTGTTATTGAAAATCGCTTCTTTGCTTCGGCAGGAGTAGAACAAAAGAAAAACGGACATTTCCTGTCTGAGGAAAGTAAAAGAACTTCACAATTTAAGCCAATAATAAGGAATATCTTGGAAACGGTTTCCTCCACAACAAAAACCTAAATGACATAAATTGTAAGTTTTGAGGAGATCTACATTTTTTGTACAGTAACTTTTTGTCTATCTCTTACGGTTTAGCAGTTATGCAAAATTCCGTAAAATTCATTCAGAATAAAGAGGTCTTCAAGGCAATTCACAGCAAATTCAAGATGTACACTTGATTTGTTGAGTAAATATCTTTAATGTACGGGATTTTAATCAAAATCGTTAAAGCCATTTTTGAGAAAATCAAAATTTTCGATTTTTTTCCATGTACAGGGTAGTTTGGGGTGGGAGATCTTTCACAAAATCTTCATGTTGCATCCCTGGAAGGTATTAAACTTAAACACAAGTTTGGTATTTTACTGACTTTTCGTTCTTGAGTTATCGTGTTCCGAAGTCATAGAGACCTACACGAACTATTTTCCAAACATTTTGTTTTGTATGAAGGGGACCGTAAAACGTCTATTTCTGGTGAAATCTTCGTATCGGATTTTTGGGTAGAATTCAATACCTTCTGTATACATTATGTACATAGTACGTGTAGAGAAAAAAATCTGATGTGTACCATTCACATGACTTTCTCCATATCCCTGCAACAAATAATTCTTAAAAAACTTATACTTCTTTTTACTTTATGCTAATCAGAAAAAATTAGCAGAAATAGTCTTATTACTCGCATCCTTGTAAGTAGAAGCGAAATAAGGGACAACCGTAGGTTAAAGTGATAGTCAAAAGCTGGTTGCTATGTCATGAAGTTCCTTTGTTTATATGGATAGGATTTGACAAGTTCCAGTATGAGAAAAGTATACGTTTTTCATACCAGAAACCAAAAATAAGGAATGTCACAAAAACGACGAACTCCACCAAAAAAATGTATATAACATAAATTGTGTGTTTTAACGTGCTCTACATGCTTTGTGTAGTAAGTTCTTGTCCATCTCTTACGGTTTAGCAGTCATTCAAAATTTAGTAAAATTCATCCAGAATAAACTACTCTTCAGAGGCTATTCCCAGAAAATTCAAGATATACATTTCATTTGTCAGGTAAATATGTTTAATATCCGAAATTTTAATCAAAATCGTTAGAGCCATTTTTGAGAAAATCTAAATTTTCGAAAAAAGTTCCATGTAAAGGGTTGTTGGGGGTGGGGGGATTTTTCTCAAAATCTTCGTGTCGCATCCCTGGAAGATATTAAACTTAAATACCAAATTTGGTATTTTACCGACTTTTCGTTTTTGAGTTATCGTGTTCACAGACACACGGACACACGCACGCACACACACACACACACACACGGACCTTTTTGTGAAAATGCTTTTTTTGGATATTGGGGACCCTAAAACATATATTTCCGGTGAAATCTCGGTATCGAATTTTTGGTGGAGTGCAATACTTTCTCTATACACTATGTACATAGTGAGTATGGAGAAAGTAATAAAAATAAAACGTATATCTGGAAATTTCTGGGAAAAACCTCTGAAAACTTCTTCACTCTGTATGATTTTGCATAGCTGGTAAACCGCAAGAGATAACCAACAAACTCTCTGCACTAAAAATGTAGGTCTCATTAAAACAGCTTATATGCTATGTACATTTTTGTGGAGTTAACTATTTCTGAGATATTCCTTTTACTTTCTCTATATGCACTATGTACATAGTGTATAGAGAATGTATTGCACTCCACCAAAAAATTCGATACCTAGATTTCACCGGAAATATATGTTTTAGGGTCCCCCTTATCTAAAAAAAGCTTTTTCGGAAAAAGGTCCGTGTGTCTGTGAACACGATAACTCTAAAACGAAAAGTAGGCAAAATACAAAACTTGATATTTAACTTTAGTATCTTCCAGTGATGCGACACGAAGATTTTGAGAAAAATCCCCCCATCCCCAACTACCCTTTACATGGAACTGTTTTCGAAAATTATGATTTTCTCAAAAATGGCTCTAACGATTTTGATTAAAATTTCGTATATTAAAGACATTTACCTGACAAATAAAATGTATATCTTGAATTTTCTGGGAATAGCCTCTGAAGGGTAGGTTATTCTGGATAAATTTTACTAAATTTTAAATTGCTGCTAAACCGTAAGAGATGGACAAAAACTTACTACACAAAAAATGTAGAGCACGTTAAAGCACACAATTTATGTAATATACATTTTTTTCGTGGAGTTCGTCGTTTTTGTGACATTCCTTATTTTTGGTTTCTGTTATGAAAAACATACATTTCTCATACAGGAATTTGTCAACTGCTGTCCATACAAACAAAGAACTTCAGTGACATAGCAACCAGCTTTTGATTATCACTTTAACCTATGGTACTCCCTTACTTCGTTTCTACTTACAAGGAAGCAAGTAATATGGCTATTGCTGCTAATGTTTTACTGATTAGCATGAAGTTAATAGAAGTATAAGCTTTTTAAGAATAATTTGTTGCAGGGATATAGAGAAAGCCATGTGAATGGTACACATCAGATTTTTATTGACTTATGTTTTCAAATACTTAAATTTTTCTCATTGGGGAATTTATCACTCCTGTTTCTTTTGTTTTACTCCTGACCATGTAAAAGAGCACCAAATTTCCATTTCATAGCAACTAAATGCTAAAAGATTTGACTCGCTTTAGCCTAATGTATTCCATTATTTCGCTCCTGCTTATAAGGAACCAAGAAATGAGACCATTTCAACTATTGTTTCTCCTGATTAGCAGTAAGCAGATAGAAGAATGAGCTTCTATTGGAATAGTCTGTTACAGAATGTCATATGAATGGAACACATTACCTTTTTACTTGCTCTATACGTACTATGTACATAGTGTATAGAGAAGGTATTGCATTCCACCCACAAAATTCAATACCGAGGTTTCATCGGAAAACATTTTTTGGGCCCTCCTGAATTAAAAAAAATTTTTTTGGAAAAAGGTCCGTGTGTGTGTGTGTGTGTGTGTGTATGTACAGCATAGCTCAAAAACGAAAAGACCGTTAAATACCAAACTTGGTATTTAAGTTTGGTATCTCCCAAGGATGCGACACGAAGGTTTTCAAGGAAAAAATTTAGAAAATTTTTATTTTCTCAAAAATGGCTCTAACGATTTTGATTAAAATATTATATATTAAAGATATTTACCTGAAAAATAAAATGTATATCTTTTCTGGAAATAGCCTCTGAAGAGTACTTTATGCTGGATGAATTTTGCTTAACTACTAAACCGTATGAGATGGACAAAAACTTACACACAAGAAATGAAGAGCACGTTAAAACACACAATTTATGTTATATACATTTTTTTTTAGTGGAGTTGGTGTTTTTTTTAGATGTTCCTTGTTTTTGGTTTCAGCTTTGAAAAACTTATACTTTTCTCATACAGGAATTTGCCAACTCGTGTCCATACAAACAAACGAACTTCAGTCACATAGCAACCAGCCTTTGGCTTTCACTTTAACCTATGGTACTCCCTTATTTCGCTCCTACTTACAATAAGCAAGAAATAAGACTATTTCTGCTATTTTTTCTTGATTAGCATGAAATAAATAAAAGAATAAGCTTATTAACAATTATTTGTTACACAGATATAGAGAAAGTCATGTGAATAGAACAATCAGATATTTTTTTGTATTTAGGGGTACTCAATACATATATCTCCATTGAAATCTCGACATCGAATTTCCGGGCGGATTACTATAAGTAGTAGAGAAAGTAAAAATGCTTGAAAACTGAGTTTCGTAGTGACCTGAAGAACATGGATTTCTTTTGTAAAGCTTTCTCTCCTCTGTTATTAGTAATTGTGCTTCCCTTTAGCGATCCTTTCCTCTCTCGTGTAGAGGGAAAAGCGTTGAAAGAAGACGTGAGAGGAAATGTGTCAGTAGCAGTGTGCTACTACAGAAGGCCGGCGGTCAGAGCCCCCAGGATACTACTTACCTGCCGGAATGCCAAGGTTTCGTCCGCCATCTTAGGGTTGCCATAGGCATGACAAGAGGGACGTTCAATTACCGAAATAGGATGAAAGCTATGGTTTACTTTCTCTGAAATAGATGGAGGAAGTATTCCAACCAAAATATCGAGAATTTATCGGAAACACATATTTAAATTGAGATTAGAAGCCCTATCCTCCAAATGTTATATCTGCTAAATAAATGATCCGTTATTTCGGAAACTATTTTAAATCTTACACTGAAATTTATACGATCATATGATTAAAAAAAATCTGATGTGTTCCATTCACATCACTTATACTACAAGCAAAATAATATTATTAAAATCCTTATGCTTCTATTTCCTTCATGCTAATCGAGAAAGAATTAGCAAAAATAGTCTTATTACCTGCTTCCTTGTAAGTAGAAGCGAAATAAGGAAGTACCATAGATTAAAGAAATAGTCAAAAGCTGGTTACTATGTGACTGAAGTTCCTTTGTTTGTATGGACAGGAGTTAACAAATTCCTGTATGAGAAAAGTATGTTTTTCTAAGCTGAAATCAATAACAAGGAATATCTAAAAAACGATCGACTCTACGAAAAAAAATGCATATAATATAAATTGCGTGTTTTAAAATGCTCGACATTTTTATAAGTAAATTTTTCTCCATCACTTACGGTTTAACAGTTATGCAAAACTCCCTAAAATTAAAGCAGAATAAAGTAGTCTTCAGAGGCTATTCCTAGAAAATTCAAGATACACATTTTATTTGCCAGGTAAATCTCTTTAATATACGATATTTTAATCAAAATCGTTAGAGCCATTTTTAAGAAAATTAAAATTTTCGAAAAATGTTCAATGTAAAGCGTAGTTTGGGGTGGGGGGATTTTTCTCAAAATTATCCATTCTGGATAAATTTTGCTGAATTTTGAATTGCTAATAAACTGTAAGAGACAGACAAAAACTTACTAAACGAAAGTAGATCTTGTTAAAACTCACAATTTGTTGTACCTAATACATATTCATTTATTGCACATTTATATTATTATTATTATTTATTATATATTGTAAAGTTACTGAGTTTTGAATTAATGCTGAATTTTGCATCATTAATAAACCATAAAAGAAGACAAAAAAACTTACTACACGAAAATGTAGATCTCGTTAACTCACAATTTGTCGTGCATATATATATATATGTATGTATATATACACATACATATATATCTATATACATACACACATTTACTATATATTTATATTATTATTTATTATATATTGTAGAGTTAACCCTTTTGAGTAATTGCTTGTTAGTGGGTTTAATTTTAAATTACCTACTTAAAACGTTTCCCAAAAGGGGAAGTCATCTTTCTTTCGTCTCTCTTTTGTTTTAGTGCTAGCCATACAAAGAGAACCGAACTTCAATTGTTCACATAGTGATCAACTTTTAAAAGATTTGACAATTGCTTTAGCTTATTTCCCTTCAACTTAGAAGGAAACAAGTAATTAGGGAATTTCTGCTAATGTTTATCTCGATTAGGATGATGTAGATAAAAATCTTCTGCGAGAATAGTTTGTTTGCAGAACAGGTAGTAAAAGTGATGTGATGGAACACATCAGGTTTTAATTTTAGGGGTCTCCAAACCCACATATATTCACAATACAATATGGTACTTTCCCCAACTAAGGTAAGCGATACACAAAATAAAACAGCGTGAAATGGAGTTAGCTCACTTTGAAGCACTACATTTCCGCACCCTCTCCATCCGGCTGAACTCTAGAATAATTTCAAGCTTTGAGAAAGTGAAGCCGATTCAGAACGTGTAAAAGGAGCGGATTCCTCAGCCGTGTTTTGTTTACAGCGGGAAAGTTAATAAGCATGCCAGAACAAGCGAACTGCTTGGCAAACAAAAGTGAGCAGAAATAGCGTAACATTTAAACAGAGTTACTGACATACCCTGTTTATTTAATGACAGAGATTACCACGGCCTTGTGTTTAAGCGGCGCTTCTTATTAACTACAGCACAAAAGAGATTTTTAATTTACATGAAAAGTAGTTAATTTCTAGAAGAGAAACAACATTGTCACTTAATAAAGCCAAAACAGTTTTGTAAAAACTTTGACTATATTCCTACTAACGGTTCGAAAAGCTTTGCTTTCTCTGCTACCTGTTTATAATAGAGGAAGTATTGTATTCCATCCAATAGGTCCATATGGAGATTTCATCGGAAACACATTTTGACATCCACTGAACAAAAAAATAAATAAATAAAAATCTGATGTGTTACACTCACATGACTTTCTCTAGCTGCTCTACAAACAAACTTCTTTAAAATATTCTTCTTCTTTCTACACCATGCTAATCGAGATGCACATTAGCAGAATTTTCTTATTACCTACTTAGTTCCTTATAAGTAGAAGGGAACTAAAGGAATGCGATTTGCTAAAACGATAGTCAAATGTTTTATGCTGTCATTATATGATTGGCATTGCAATTCGCTTCTTTGCTTGGCTAAGAGTAGAACAAAATAAAAACGGACACTTGCTGTCTCAGGAAAGTATAAGTACCTTACAACTGAAACCAAAAACAAGGGATATCTCGGAAACGGTTACCTCCACAACAAAAATGCAAAGGACATAAATTGTGTGTTTTGACGAGATCTACATTTTTTTTCAAGTAAGTTTTTGCTATATCTTACGGTTTATAAGTTAAGCAAAATATGGCAAAATTCATCAAGAATATAGAGGTCTTCAGAGACGATTCCCAGAAAATTCAAGATATACGTTTTATTTCTCATGTAAATATCTGTAATATACGGGATTTTAATCAAAATCATTAGAGCCATTTTTGAGGTATTAAAAGTTTCGAAAAATCTTCCATATAAAGGTTAATCTGTGGTGGGGGATTTTCTTGAAAATCTTAGTGTCGCATCCTTGGTAGATACTGAACTTAAATGCCAAGTTTAGTATTTAACGGACTTTTCGTTTATGATCTGTTGCCCACAGACACACATATGCAGACAGACAGACAGACCCTCACGCACATGGACGTTTTTCCAGAGAGCTTTTGTTTTTATCCAGGAGTCCTAAAACATTTGCTTCCGGTATCTAATTTGTGTGTGCATTACAATACCTTCTCTATATATTATGTACATAGTATGTGTAGAGAAAGTAAAAACATACTTTTTAGAAAAACGCACGCGTCTGGATGACATAACTGGAAAATCGTAAGAGATAGAGAATTTCTCAGAACACAATGTAGATCTTGTTAAACCTCTTGCACTTATCCTCTCAGGTTTTATTCATCTTTTATAGACGTTAAGCATCTGGGCGTAAAATTAAAAGTTGTAAAGTTTACTGATACGTTATCTGTTAAAATTGTTGTCTTCCTCTTTTGTTAGATTCAGTAATGTAGATAGCAGCATATATTATGTGAGGATAAAGATATGCAGAAACATTTACTCCTACTTTTCCCCTCTTCTGCTTTGTAATTAAACATAAAATGTATTACATCCACATTACTTTATCTACCTCTTCTTTTAAAGACTATTCCTAAAAAATCTGATGTGTTACACTCACATGACTTTCTCCAACTGCTCCAAACTTCATACATAAGATTCTTCTTCTCTCTGCACCTTGCTAATCGAGGTACTCGTTAGCACAATGTTCTTATTATTTAATTCCGTATAAGTAGGAAGAAAATAAGGGAATACACTAGACTAAACCAACAGTCAAATGTTTTAAAAGCTGTCGTTATGCGATTGTCATTACAAATCGCTACTTTTCTTGGCCAGGAGTAGAACAACAGAAAAACGGACACTCACGTCTGAGAAAAGTATAAGTACTTCACAACTGAAACTAATAACAATGGATACCTCGAAAACTGTAAGCTCCACGAGAAAAATGTATACCACATAACTTGTGTATTTTAACAAGGCCTAAATTTTTTGTACAGTAAGTTTTTGTCTATCTCTTACGGTTTACTAGTTATGCCAAATTAAGCAAAATTCATCCAGAATAAACTACTCTTCAGAAGCTATTCCCAGAAAATTCAAGATATACATTTTATTTGTTAGGTTAATATTATTAATATAGGATATTTTAATCAAAATCGTTAGAGCCATTTTTAAGAAAATCAAAATTTTCGAAAAATGTTCCATGTAAAGGGTAGTTTGAGGTGGGGGGATTTTTCTCAAAATCTTCGTGTCGCATCCCTGGAAGATACTAAACTTAAATACCAAGTTTGGTATTTTAGCTACTTTTCGTTTTTGAGTTATCGTGTTCACAGACACACACACACGCGGACCTTTTTCTGAAAATGCTTTTTTTGGATACAGGGGGTCCTAAAACATGTATTTCCGGTAAAATCTCGGTATCGAATTTTTGGGGAGAATACAATACTTCTCTAGAGAAAGTAAAAATTGATGTGTTCGATTCACATGACTTTCTCTACATCGCTGTAGCAAATTATTGTTAAAAATCATATTCTTCTATCTACTCTATAATCCTTATAAACATTAGCATACATTTTCTTAATTACTTGCTTCCTTGTATGTAGAACGAAAATAAGGGAATACACTAGGTTAAAATGAATGTCAAAACTTTTAAAAGCTAGTTCCCATGTGGTTGAAATCCGTTTCTTTGCAGGGCCAGGAGTTTACAACTTTCCGTAAGAGAAAAATTTAAGTATTTTCAATCTGAAATAAATAACAAGGAATATCTCGGAAATGGTAAATTCCACGAAAAAAAACGTATATGACATAGTGTGTGTTTTAATGTGATGTACATTTTTTGTGTAGTAAGTTTTTGTCTATCTGTTACGGTTTACTAGTTACGCAAAATTCAACAAAATTTATTGAAGATATTAGTTTTTATCAAGTTTTTATAAGCTATTCCCAGAAAATTCAACATATACATTTTATTTGTAATAAAAATATCTTTAACATATCTTAGAGCTTTTTGAGAAAATCAACATTTTCAAAATTTTTTCCATGTAAAGGGTAGTTTGGGGCGGAGGGGATTTTTCTCAAAATCTTTGTATCGCAGCTCTGGAATATACTGAACTTAAATACCAAGTTTGGTATTTAACGGACTTTAATTTTTGGGCTATACTGCCCAGACACACACACACGAACATTTTTCTAAACATGTTTTTTTGTTTATTCAGGAGGTCTCAAAACATATATTTCCGGTAAATCTCGGTATCGAATTTTTGGGTACAATACAATGCCTTTTCTATACGCTATGTACATACATAATACGTGTAGAGAAAGTAATTGTCTTTTATAGAGTTAATGTAAAGGTTTAAAATGTTTGTGTATTGCTGACGTAACATGCCGTATCGAGGTTTAAAATTTCAAGCGAGCTCTTTTAATGAAGCAGACTGCAACCAGCTGAGCATGTGTATATTTCATCCCTCTTAGAGGGGTTGCCGACTGCACATCTCAGTGAGCAATTTGAAATTTGAGGCACGCGCGAATCAACTTGGTGCCGTAATGAATAGCGCACTCTTAACTGTAGGTAATTTCCATAGCCAGGTATGTACCATGCAGTGGGTTGTTAATTTGGTACAGGGGCGTGTTGCGCATGCGCTGTTAGCCAAGGAGTTTCACACCCATTAAAGCGTTAATTATCTCCCCATGGAACACTTTGCTCATTCAGGAAAATAGATGCAATTATTGCTTGTTCAATAAATAGTGGGTAGTCTCAGAGAGAGAGAAAGTGTGTGTGTGTGTGTGTGTGTGTGTGTGTGTGTGTGTGTGTGTGTGTAAAAGATTTCTCCCTTCAAACGGGATGTAGCCGAATGCTAAAATATTTTCTCGTATAATTCCAGTCCTGCTTTAACCTCTACAAAAATTCTGATATTATATTTACATGCTTTTCTCTAGCTATTTTACAACAAACTATTCTTACAAAAGCTTATTCTCCTATCTACATCATGCTATTCGAGACAAACATTAACAGAAACAAATGTATTATACATTTCCTTGCAAATACAATGGGAACATCTGAATATCCTAGGCCAAAGTGATAATTAAATCTATTAAGAGGTCTCTATAGCGGCGTCATAGTTGAATGGCTAGACTCCTCGCCTCCCATCTAGGCGGCCCGGGTTCGTTCCCTAGTGCCTGTATGTGGAATTCGTGGTGGACGTAGTGACATCTGGGCGGGTTTTCTCCAGGTCCTCTGGTTTCCCTCGCCACTTATTCCACGCAAATTTTGCTTACATTTGATATTCTCCACTTCATGTTCATGCCTGGCTAAGGGCCGACCCCTCGTAACAGGTTTTCCATTCTGTGGTTTCGTTCCACTGGCTGCCAGACAGGCTTCTGACCCCAAGGCATTGGCCCGTAAGTCCTAGGGCGGTGACAGTCCTAGACATAGCCGATTACGAAACGAAATATGGCGATGATGATTTTAAAATACCGATAAGAATAATAATTTCCCATTTGAAAAATGTATAAATATTGTAAAAACCTATAACAGAGAGTATCTCGGAAATGGTTCCTACATAACAAATAAATAAATACAATGTAATAAACAAAAACTGCATTGGACATAAATTGGTGTTTTAACGAGTGACAGTCTTTGCGTAGTGACATTTATCAGTTATGCAGAACTATTCCGGATAGTTCAAAATACACATGTTATTAATAATGAAAAGCATTTTTAATTAAAATTGAAAAGTTCATTAAATATCAAACTTGACATTCAAATTCATCTTCCAAAGATGCGACACGAAGATTTTCAGGAAAACACCCCAAAGTCAAACTACCGTTTACATGGAAGATTTTTCCAAAATTTGGATATTTTCAAAAGCGCCTGTGACGATTTTTTATTAAAATACCGTATATTAAGGAAATTTACGTACCAAATCCTGAATTTCTTGGGAAAAGCCTCTGAAGTCCTCTTCAAGGATGATTTTCACATAACTGGTATTTTGACATAAGAGAGACAAAAGTTATTACACAAAAAATCTTATGGATTCCATTCACATGACTTTCTCCAGTGATTCCGGAAACAAACTTTTCCTGCAAAAGCTCTTTTTACTTTCTGTATACGTACTATGTACATAGTATATAGAGAAGGTATTGTATTCCACCCAAAAAATTCAATACCGAGATTTCACCGGAAATACAAGTTTTGGGTCCCCCTGAATCCAAAAAAAAGGATCTTTACAAAAAGGGTATTTAAATTTGATATCTTCCAATGATTCGACACGAAGTTTTCAAGAAAATCCCTCCATCCCCAGCTACCCTTTACAATGAACATTTTTCTAAAATTTTGATTTTCTTAAAAATGGCTCTAACGATTTTGATTAAAATGTCAAATATTAAAGATATTTACCTGAAAAATAAAATGTGTATCTTGAATTTAGTGGGAATAACCTTTGAAGACTACTGTATTCTGGATGAATTTTATGGAATGTTTCATAACTGATAAACCGTAAGAGATGGAAAGAAATTTAACACACCTAAAATGTAGAGGATATTAAAACACACAATTTATGTTACACAAATTTTTTCGTGGATTTGATCGTTTTATAGATATTCCTAGTTTTTGGTTTCAGCTTTAAAATCTTACTTTTCTCATACGAAATTTGTTAACTCATGTCCATACAAACAAAGAACTTAAGTCACATAGCAACCAGCTTTTGACTATCACTTTAACCTATGGTACTCCCTTGTTTGCCTTCTACTTGCAAGGAAGCAAGTAATAAGACCATTACTGCTATTTTTTCTAAATTAGCAATAAGTAAATAGAAGAATAAGCCTTTTAACTATGATTTGTTACAGACATGTAGAGAAAGTCATGTGAATGGAACATATCAGATTTTTTTTTGGGTGGAGTTGATCGGTTTTGAGATACTTCTTGTTTTTGGTTTCAGCTTTAAAAACATTCTTTTCTCATACAGGAATTTAACAATTCATATCCATACTACCAAAGGAACTTCAGTCACATAGCAACCAGCTTTTGACTATCACTTTAACCTATAGTACTCCCTAATTTCGCTTCTACTTATAAGGAAGCAAGTAATCGGACTATTTCTGCTGATTTGTTTCTCAATTAGCATGAAGTAAATAGAAGCATAAGCTTTATAACAATAATTTATTACAGAGATGTAGAGAAAGTCATGTGAATGAAATATATCAGATTTTTTATCTATATCATGCTAAACATAAACAGAATTGTCTTATTACTAGCTTCTTTGTGAGTGGAAGGGAAGCAAGGGAACGCACACGATGGTCAAATCTTTTAAAAGTCGGTCGCTATGTGAAGCAATTGAAATTCAGTTCTCTTATCTTGCCAGGAGTAAACTAAAGAGAGACGAAAAGAGAGATTCCTCCCCTTTGAGAAAAGTTAAAAGAGTACCTTAAAAATGAAACTAATAACACAGAATACCTCGAAAACTATAAACTCCACGAAAAAATGTATGACATAAATTGTGTATTTTAACCAGATCTACATTTTTGTGTAGAAAGTCTTTCTCTAAATCTTACGGTTTACCATCTATATAAAAGCTTCATAATAACCATCATAACAAAGGGGTATTCAGAAGCTATTCCCAAAAACGTTGATGAAAATAACTTAAACATGTGGCATTATGGTCAAAAGCAATAAAGCCATTTTGAGAAAATAAGAATTTCGAAAAATGTTTGATGTAAAGGGTAGGTTCGGGGTAAGACGATTTTCTTGAAGATGTTGAACTTAAATACACAGTTTGGTATTTAACTGACTTTTCGTTTTTTAGAAACTGCCAATAAACGCGCGCGCGCGCACACACACACACACACACACACAAACATGCGCGCGCGGACAGTTTTTTAAACATTTTTTTTCTTTGGATTCGGGTATCAAAAAATGTATTACCACGATATCTCGGTAGTGAATTTTTTGGTTAAAATAATACCTCCTTTACCCATTATGTGCATTGTACGTACGTTCTAGAGAAAGTAAAAATATAGATCTTGTTAAAACACAAAACTTATGTCATAAATTCTCACTTTCTCTAATACGCATGTACTTACAATGCACTCCACCAAAGAATTCGATGTCGAGATTTCACCGAAAAGATATGTTTCGAGGTCCCTTGTTTCCGTTAAAAAATACCTGTTTGTGTCTTTTGTCTGTGAGCTGCACAGCTCAAAAATGAAAAGTCGGTTAAATAGCAATTTTGATATTTAAGTTCAGCATCTTCCAAGAATTTGACACGAAGATTTTCAAGTAAATCCCCCACCCCCAACTACCCTTTACATGGAAAAAACTTCGAAAATTTTTATTTTTTCAAAAAGGGCTCTTAGGATTTTGATTAAAATGCTGTATATTAAAGATATTCACACGACGAATAAAATATATCTTGAATTTTGTGGGAATAGCCTCTAAACCCCTATTTATTCTGGATGAATTTTGCTGGAATTTGCGCAACTAGTAAATTGTAAGAGATAGACAAAAACTTACTACACAAAAAGTGCAGATTTCGTTAAAACACATTTTTGTGGAGTTAATAGTTTTCGAGATATTCTTTGATATTGATTTCAGCTTTAAAATACTTAAATTTCGTCAACTCCTGGCCACGTAAAGAAACGGATTTCAATCCCATAGCAACCACATTTTAAAACATTTGTTGCCGGTTTAACCTAGTATATTCCCTTCTTTCACTTCTACATATAAGGAACCGTTTCTGCTAAAGTTTATCTGGATTAGCATGAAGTAGATAGAAGAATAAGCTTATTAACAATAATTTGTTTCACAGATATGGAGAAAGTCATGTGAATGGAACAGATTTTATATAGATAGCATTTTGTAACAATAACTGGGAAAATGTATTTGTCGAGAAAATTAACCATCAAAGATTTAACTTACTGTAATAAAAGAACGTGCACGTTGTACAATTACAAATTCAAGAAAGAAAAACTCTTGACACCTTGTTCCTTTTTTGTTTTTTTATGTAAGCAATAATCGTTAACAGCAATTTCAGGTGGTAATGATCACATTCCGAATGGCGAGCAATATTATTGTCAAATAATCAGACACTGGCATAAAAACGGTACAATAACGAGTTTAGTATCACGTGGTGCTAATCTAAGGAGTGGATCTGCGACGCTAGAAATGACAAAAGACGGTGCCAGACACAGTAGATTGAGCCTTCATTATGCGACGTTCCAAGCATAACTCGACATGTTGGTAAATGAAACGAATTAAGTCCTCCATTGTTGTTATAAATGTATAGCTGCCACTTTACCTGGGTTCTTTACGTTCTTCAGCTCCTCAGCATGGCACCGTCTCAGGAACTGGGATTCAATTCTGTGGTGTTCCATTCACAAGACTTTCTCTAGCTGCTGTGCAAACAAACCTTTTATTCAAAAGATTAATCTCCTATCTACATTATGCTAATGAAGATAAACATAAGCAGAATTAGTCTTATTACACGTTTCCTTGTCATAGAAGGGAAATAAGCGTATGCACATGCGAAATGTGACAGTCAAGTTCTTCAAAAGCCGCTATGTGAAACAAATAAAATCGCATTAATTTTTATCGTCAGGAGTAAACAAACGAGAAGCGAGAAGAAAAATGACTTTACATTCCAGAAAAGTTAAAAGTGCCTTAAAATTGATACCAATAATCCGGAATATCTCGAAAACGGTGAACTGTGCAAAAAAAAAGTATACGACATAAATTGTGTGTTTTAATGACACCTATATTTTTGAAGTTGTATATCTCTTACGGTTTGCCAGTTATACACAAGTCATCGAGAATGACGAGGTCTTCAGAGGCTATTCCCAGAAAATCCAAATTAGGCATTTCGTTTGTCATAAAAATATCTTAAGCATAAGGTATTTTATTAAAAATCGTTAGAGCCATTTTTGAGAAAATAAAAAAATTTGGAAAAACTGTCCATGAAAAAATCGGTTGAGGGTGGGGGGGGGGATTTTGTTTAAAATCTTCGTGCCGTATCCTTGGAAGATATCAAGTTTGATATTTAACGTTTTTTTCGTTTTTGAGCTCTGCTGCCCACACACACAGTGACTGACGTTCTTCAGACACAGACACGTAAATGTTTCTAAAATTGTGTTTTTTTTTTTTCAGGGGTCTCAAAACATATATATTTCCGGTGAAATCTCGGTATCGAATTTTTGGATGCAATACAATACCTTCTTCTCTATACACTATATACATAGTACGTGTAGAGAAAGTATATGATGGGCAGCTCAGGAAATTTAAATGAGAGCCGAGAGATTAAGATTACACAACAAACGAGAAATCTCGAAAGCGTAGTTTATTTCTGTGGTGGCAATAAACTGTGGCAAGACAAGTTCAACACGAAACACAGGCTTTTATACTCGGAATTTATCACAAACTCTTTAATTTGTAAGTGATAAAACCACAAATAAAACTTTCTTCCGCACATGAGCACCTTTGTACACGTGACGTCACTCATCGAAGATATTCTTCAACAGAATCATTTACTCTGCACTTTATATCTCGCACAAAATTAACAATCTTAAAAATATTTTCGGGCCTTTTTCTTAGCGCGCGAGAATATATTGCAGAGACGGCATCTGTAACTTAGAGGAAAACACTGCCTCATTTGAGTGCTCGCCTATCTTTTATACTCGAGGGGTTGCTCGCCCAAAATGTTATTTCCAATTTGCACATTGGTCAGTGACTGTTGAAATACAAAGATTTTTCTTTAGCGTTACCCCACTTGGCTCAGTCACGTGACAAGATATCAAAGAAAAAGTCCCGACTCCTAAATTTTAAGTGGTTCCCAGAACGACCCTTTAATTACCTTTTTTGCACCCTCCCTACAACCACATAAGGTTCTGGTTGAGAGACTGATCACGTAGGCAATAACTAACAATATATTTCTCTCGCTATGTATGAGTTAGTTAATTACCAGAAGATAAATCTAAATTAAGTAATATTATATACTTATAATTTTAATAACATAAACATTAAAAATAAAACTATGTAGATTATTATTAGGAACGACAGAGATATTATAAAAATATCGTCTCAATTACAACAACTGGGAACCTAATCTTCATTACTGTTGATAAGATTCAAATCGTGACAATTATAGTAATAATTATAATAATAATTATAATAACAACACTTATAATTATAACAATAATAATTATAACAATGATAAACACAATAATAGTAATTATTATAAGAAGAAATAGAAGAACAAGAAGAAAAAAGAAGAGAAAATTATAAACACGAAGGTAAAGCTGGAAAGGAATTGAACTTATACTAGTAGGTATATTTTTCGAGTTTTAGTACATCTTATTTAAAATAGTGTGGTACAATGATAATTATGATTATGGCAGCTGTAACTTCGAATGTCTATTAAACGAGTGTTCCAAAAAGGAGATAAAGCACAGCACTGAAGTTCATTTTCAATTTGTGTTAAAAATAATCTCAAGTGTTCCATTCACATGGCTTTCTCTAAATCTGTGTAACACATAATTGTTAATAAGCTTATTCTGCCATCTATTTCATGCTAAAGCATCAGCAGAACCAATCTTATTATTTAGTTCCTTATAAGTAGATGGGAAATAAGGGAATATAGTAGGCTCAACCGACAGTCACATGTTTTAAAATGTGGTTGCCATGGGATTGAAATCCGTTTCTTTGCATGGCCAAGGGTCGACAAGTTCCCGCATGAGAAAATATAAGTATTTTAAAGCTGAAACTAATAACAAGGAAAGTCTAAAAACCGTCAACTCTACGAATGTTCTCCATAAATTGTGCGTTTTAACGAGCTCTATATGTTTTGTGTTTTAAGTTCTTGTCTATCTCTTACGGTTTACCAGTCATGCAAAATTTCGCAAAATTCATCAAAAAAAAAAACAACAAAAATATATCTTTAGAGACTATTCCAAGGAAATTGAAGATATACAATTTATTTGTCATGTAAGTAAATTAAATATAAGACATTTTAATCAAAACCGTTACAGCCATTTTTGAGAAAATAAAAAATTTCGACATTTTTCCATGTAAAGGGTAGTTGCGGGTGTGGGTATTGTATTTTAAAATCTTCGTGTAGCGTCCTTGGAAGATACTGAACTTAAATATCCTGTTTAGTACTTAACGAACTTTTCGCTTTTGAGCTGTGCTGCGCGCGCGCACACACACACACATATTTATAAAATGCTTTTCTTTTGGATTGAGGGGGTCTTAAAACATATTTCAGGTGAAATCTCGGTATATAATTTTTGGGTGCAATACAATACCCCCTCTATACTCTATGTACATAGTAGGTATGTGTAGAGAAAGTAAAAAACAACTGTACAAACCCTAATGTTTATTTCTTACTCTTGAATGTTGTGCATATCTCTCTAATAGCAAATGTAGGGACCATAGCAACACCTCTGAAGTGTTTTCTTATATGTAGACTTAATTTCTCGAGACTCATGACCTATTTCTTACTCTTGAATGTTGTACATATCTCTCTAATAGCAAATGTAGGGACCATAGCAACACCTCTGAAGTGTTTTCTTATATGTAGACTTAATTTCTCGAGACTCATGACCTATTTCTTACTCTTGAATGTTGTACATATCTCTCTAATAGCAAATGTAGGGACCATAGCAACACCTCTGAAGTGTTTTCTTATCTGTAGACTTAATTTCTCGAGACTCATGACCTATTTCTTACTCTTGAATGTTGTGCATATCTCTCTAATAGCAAATGTAGGGACCATAGCAACACCTCTGAAGTTATGTGTAGACTTAATTTCTCGAGACTCATGACCTATTTCTTACTCTTGAATGTTGTGCATATCTCTCTAATAGCAAATGTAGGGACCATAGCAACACCTCTGAAGTGTTTTCTTATCTGTAGACTTAATTTCTCGAGACTCATGACCTATTTCTTCCTCCAATTATCGTAAACTAACCAAAGCAATATTCTTTTCCAAACTGTAAAGAATTTATTTCATACCTATAATATTTACATATATCAAAATGTGAGATTCTTGTTTCGAAAATGAGCGGTTAACTTGTCGTAGAATTATTACTTTCTCTACACGTACCATGTACATTGTGTATAGAGAACCCCAAAATTTGACACCGAGATTTCACCATTAATACATGTTTTGGGTCCCCCGTTTAGCCAAAAAAAAAAAAATGCATTTTTCGAATAAGGTTCATGCGCGCGCGCGTGTGTGTGTCTGTGGGCAGCAGAGCTCAAAAACGAAAAGACCTTTAATATCATGCATGGTATTTAAGTTTGGTATCGTCCAAGGATGGGACACGAAGATTTTCATGAAAATCCCCCCCACCGAAAACTACCCTTTACATGGAAAATTTTTTCGAAAATGTTGATTTTCTCAAAAATGGCTCTAACGGTTTTAATTAAAATATCGTATATTAAAGATATTTATTTATCTGACAAATAAAATGTATGTCTTGAATTTCTTGGGAATAGCCTCTGAAGACTGCTTAATTGTGGATGAATTTTACGGAATTTTGCATAACTGCTAAACTGTAAGAGATGAACAGAAACTTACCACACAAAAAATGTAGAGCATGCTAAAACACACAATTTATGTTATATAATTTTTTTCGTGGAGTTCGTCGTTTTTGTGACATTCCTTATTTTTGGTTTCTGTTATGAAAAACTTATACATTTCTCATACAGGAATTTGTCAACTGCTGTCCATACAAACAAAGAACTTCAGTGACATAGCAACCAGCTTTTGATTATCACTTTAACCTATGGTACTCCCTTACTTCGTTTCTACTTACAAGGAAGCAAGTAATATGGCTATTGCTGCTAATGTTTTACTGATTAGCATGAAGTTAATAGAAGTATAAGCTTTTTAAGAATATTTGTTGCAGGGATATAGAGAAAGCCATGTGAATGGTACACATCAGATTTTTATTGACTTATGTTTTCAAATACTTAAATTTTTCTCATTGGGGAATTTATCACTCCTGTTTCTTTTGTTTTACTCCTGACCATGTAAAAGAGCACCAAATTTCAATTTCATAGCAACTAAATGCTAAAAGATTTGACTCGCTTTAGCCTAATGTATTCCATTATTTCGCTCCTGCTTATAAGGAACCAAGAAATGAGACCATTTCAACTATTGTTTCTCCTGATTAGCAGTAAGCAGATAGAAGAATGAGCTTCTATTGGAATAGTCTGTTACAGAATGTCATATGAATGGAACACATTACCTTTTTACTTGCTCTATACGTACTATGTACATAGTGTATAGAGAAGGTATTGCATTCCACCCACAAAATTCAATACCGAGGTTTCATCGGAAAATATTTTTTGGGCCCTCCTGAATTAAAAAAATTTTTTTTGGAAAAAGGTCCGTGTGTGTGTGTGTGTGTGTATGTACAGCATAGCTCAAAAACGAAAAGACCGTTAAATACCAAACTTTAGAAAATTTTTATTTTCTCAAAAATGGCTCTAACGATTTTGATTAAAATATTATGTATTAAAGATATTTACCTGAAAAATAAAATGTATATCTTTTCTGGAAATAGCCTCTGAAGAGTACTTTATGCTGGATGAATTTTGCTTAACTACTAAACCGTATGAGATGGACAAAAACTTACACACAAGAAATGAAGAGCACGTTAAAACACACAATTTATGTCATAAATTCTCACTTTCTCTAATACGCATGTACTTACAATGCACTCCACCAAAGAATTCGATGTCGAGATTTCACCGAAAAGATATGTTTCGAGGTCCCTTGTTTCCGTTAAAAAATACCTGTTTGTGTCTTTTGTCTGTGAGCTGCACAGCTCAAAAATGAAAAGTCGGTTAAATAGCAATTTTGATATTTAAGTTCAGCATCTTCCAAGAATTTGACACGAAGATTTTCAAGTAAATCCCCCACCCCCAACTACCCTTTACATGGAAAAAACTTCGAAAATTTTTATTTTTTCAAAAAGGGCTCTTAGGATTTTGATTAAAATGCTGTATATTAAAGATATTCACACGACGAATAAAATATATCTTGAATTTTGTGGGAATAGCCTCTAAACCCCTATTTATTCTGGATGAATTTTGCTGGAATTTGCGCAACTAGTAAATTGTAAGAGATAGACAAAAACTTACTACACAAAAAGTGCAGATTTCGTTAAAACACATTTTTGTGGAGTTAATAGTTTTCGAGATATTCTTTGATATTGATTTCAGCTTTAAAATACTTAAATTTCGTCAACTCCTGGCCACGTAAAGAAACGGATTTCAATCCCATAGCAACCACATTTTAAAACATTTGTTGCCGGTTTAACCTAGTATATTCCCTTCTTTCACTTCTACATATAAGGAACCGTTTCTGCTAAAGTTTATCTGGATTAGCATGAAGTAGATAGAAGAATAAGCTTATTAACAATAATTTGTTTCACAGATATGGAGAAAGTCATGTGAATGGAACAGATTTTATATAGATAGCATTTTGTAACAATAACTGGGAAAATGTATTTGTCGAGAAAATTAACCATCAAAGATTTAACTTACTGTAATAAAAGAACGTGCACGTTGTACAATTACAAATTCAAGAAAGAAAAACTCTTGACACCTTGTTCCTTTTTTGTTTTTTTATGTAAGCAATAATCGTTAACAGCAATTTCAGGTGGTAATGATCACATTCCGAATGGCGAGCAATATTATTGTCAAATAATCAGACACTGGCATAAAAACGGTACAATAACGAGTTTAGTATCACGTGGTGCTAATCTAAGGAGTGGATCTGCGACGCTAGAAATGACAAAAGACGGTGCCAGACACAGTAGATTGAGCCTTCATTATGCGACGTTCCAAGCATAACTCGACATGTTGGTAAATGAAACGAATTAAGTCCTCCATTGTTGTTATAAATGTATAGCTGCCACTTTACCTGGGTTCTTTACGTTCTTCAGCTCCTCAGCATGGCACCGTCTCAGGAACTGGGATTCAATTCTGTGGTGTTCCATTCACAAGACTTTCTCTAGCTGCTGTGCAAACAAACCTTTTATTCAAAAGATTAATCTCCTATCTACATTATGCTAATGAAGATAAACATAAGCAGAATTAGTCTTATTACACGTTTCCTTGTCATAGAAGGGAAATAAGCGTATGCACATGCGAAATGTGACAGTCAAGTTCTTCAAAAGCCGCTATGTGAAACAAATAAAATCGCATTAATTTTTATCGTCAGGAGTAAACAAACGAGAAGCGAGAAGAAAAATGACTTTACATTCCAGAAAAGTTAAAAGTGCCTTAAAATTGATACCAATAATCCGGAATATCTCGAAAACGGTGAACTGTGCAAAAAAAAAGTATACGACATAAATTGTGTGTTTTAATGACACCTATATTTTTGAAGTTGTATATCTCTTACGGTTTGCCAGTTATACACAAGTCATCGAGAATGACGAGGTCTTCAGAGGCTATTCCCAGAAAATCCAAATTAGGCATTTCGTTTGTCATAAAAATATCTTAAGCATAAGGTATTTTATTAAAAATCGTTAGAGCCATTTTTGAGAAAATAAAAAAATTTGGAAAAACTGTCCATGAAAAAATCGGTTGAGGGTGGGGGGGGATTTTGTTTAAAATCTTCGTGCCGTATCCTTGGAAGATACCAAGTTTGATATTTAACGTTTTTTTCGTTTTTGAGCTCTGCTGCCCACACACACAGTGACTGACGTTCTTCAGACACAGACACGTAAATGTTTCTAAAATTGTGTTTTTTTTCAGGGGTCTCAAAACATATATATTTCCGGTGAAATCTCGGTATCGAATTTTTGGATGCAATACAATACCTTCTTCTCTATACACTATATACATAGTACGTGTAGAGAAAGTATATGATGGGCAGCTCAGGAAATTTAAATGAGAGCCGAGAGATTAAGATTACACAACAAACGAGAAATCTCGAAAGCGTAGTTTATTTCTGTGGTGGCAATAAACTGTGGCAAGACAAGTTCAACACGAAACACAGGCTTTTATACTCGGAATTTATCACAAACTCTTTAATTTGTAAGTGATAAAACCACAAATAAAACTTTCTTCCGCACATGAGCACCTTTGTACACGTGACGTCACACATCGAAGATATTCTTCAACAGAATCATTTACTCTGCACTTTATATCTCGCACAAAATTAACAATCTTAAAAATATTTTCGGGCCTTTTTCTTAGCGCGCGAGAATATATTGCAGAGACGGCATCTGTAACTTAGAGGAAAACACTGCCTCATTTGAGTGCTCGCCTATCTTTTATACTCGAGGGGTTGCTCGCCCAAAATGTTATTTCCAATTTGCACATTGGTCAGTGACTGTTGAAATACAAAGATTTTTCTTTAGCGTTACCCCACTTGGCTCAGTCACGTGACAAGATATCAAAGAAAAAGTCCCGACTCCTAAATTTTAAGTGGTTCCCAGAACGACCCTTTAATTACCTTTTTTGCACCCTCCCTACAACCACATAAGGTTCTGGTTGAGAGACTGATCACGTAGGCAATAACTAACAATATATTTCTCTCGCTATGTATGAGTTAGTTAATTACCAGAAGATAAATCTAAATTAAGTAATATTATATACTTATAATTTTAATAACATAAACATTAAAAATAAAACTATGTAGATTATTATTAGGAACGACAGAGATATTATAAAAATATCGTCTCAATTACAACAACTGGGAACCTAATCTTCATTACTGTTGATAAGATTCAAATCGTGACAATTATAGTAATAATTATAATAATAATTATAATAACAACACTTATAATTATAACAATAATAATTATAACAATGATAAACACAATAATAGTAATTATTATAAGAAGAAATAGAAGAACAAGAAGAAAAAAGAAGAGAAAATTATAAACACGAAGGTAAAGCTGGAAAGGAATTGAACTTATACTAGTAGGTATATTTTTCGAGTTTTAGTACATCTTATTTAAAATAGTGTGGTACAATGATAATTATGATTATGGCAGCTGTAACTTCGAATGTCTATTAAACGAGTGTTCCAAAAAGGAGATAAAGCACAGCACTGAAGTTCATTTTCAATTTGTGTTAAAAATAATCTCAAGTGTTCCATTCACATGGCTTTCTCTAAATCTGTGTAACACATAATTGTTAATAAGCTTATTCTGCCATCTATTTCATGCTAAAGCATCAGCAGAACCAATCTTATTATTTAGTTCCTTATAAGTAGATGGGAAATAAGGGAATATAGTAGGCTCAACCGACAGTCACATGTTTTAAAATGTGGTTGCCATGGGATTGAAATCCGTTTCTTTGCATGGCCAAGGGTCGACAAGTTCCCGCATGAGAAAATATAAGTATTTTAAAGCTGAAACTAATAACAAGGAAAGTCTAAAAACCGTCAACTCTACGAATGTTCTCCATAAATTGTGCGTTTTAACGAGCTCTATATGTTTTGTGTTTTAAGTTCTTGTCTATCTCTTACGGTTTACCAGTCATGCAAAATTTCGCAAAATTCATCAAAAAAAAAAAACAACAAAAATATATCTTTAGAGACTATTCCAAGGAAATTGAAGATATACAATTTATTTGTCATGTAAGTATATTAAATATAAGACATTTTAATCAAAACCGTTACAGCCATTTTTGAGAAAATAAAAAGTTTCGACATTTTTCCATGTAAAGGGTAGTTGCGGGTGTGGGTATTGTATTTTAAAATCTTCGTGTAGCATCCTTGGAAGATACTGAACTTAAATATCCTGTTTAGTACTTAACGAACTTTTCGCTTTTGAGCTGTGCTGCGCGCGCGCACACACACACATATTTATAAAATGCTTTTCTTTTGGATTGAGGGGGTCTTAAAACATATTTCAGGTGAAATCTCGGTATATAATTTTTGGGTGCAATACAATACCCCCTCTATACTCTATGTACATAGTAGGTATGTGTAGAGAAAGTAAAAAACAACTGTACAAACCCTAATGTTTATTTCTTACTCTTGAATGTTGTGCATATCTCTCTAATAGCAAATGTAGGGACCATAGCAACACCTCTGAAGTGTTTTCTTATATGTAGACTTAATTTCTCGAGACTCATGACCTATTTCTTACTCTTGAATGTTGTACATATCTCTCTAATAGCAAATGTAGGGACCATAGCAACACCTCTGAAGTGTTTTCTTATATGTAGACTTAATTTCTCGAGACTCATGACCTATTTCTTACTCTTGAATGTTGTACATATCTCTCTAATAGCAAATGTAGGGACCATAGCAACACCTCTGAAGTGTTTTCTTATCTGTAGACTTAATTTCTCGAGACTCATGACCTATTTCTTACTCTTGAATGTTGTGCATATCTCTCTAATAGCAAATGTAGGGACCATAGCAACACCTCTGAAGTTATGTGTAGACTTAATTTCTCGAGACTCATGACCTATTTCTTACTCTTGAATGTTGTGCATATCTCTCTAATAGCAAATGTAGGGACCATAGCAACACCTCTGAAGTGTTTTCTTATCTGTAGACTTAATTTCTCGAGATTCATGACCTATTTCTTCCTCCAATTATCGTAAACTAACCAAAGCAATATTCTTTTCCAAACTGTAAAGAATTTATTTCATACCTATAATATTTACATATATCAAAATGTGTGATTCTTGTTTCGAAAATGAGCGGTTAACTTGTCGTAGAATTATTACTTTCTCTACACGTACCATGTACATTGTGTATAGAGAACCCCAAAATTTGACACCGAGATTTCACCATTAATACATGTTTTGGGTCCCCCGTTTAGCCAAAAAAAAAAAAAAAAATGCATTTTTCGAATAAGGTTCATGCGCGCGCGCGTGTGTGTGTCTGTGGGCAGCAGAGCTCAAAAACGAAAAGACCTTTAATATCATGCATGGTATTTAAGTTTGGTATCGTCCAAGGATGGGACACGAAGATTTTCATGAAAATCCCCCCCACCGAAAACTACCCTTTACATGGAAAATTTTTTCGAAAATGTTGATTTTCTCAAAAATGGCTCTAACGGTTTTAATTAAAATATCGTATATTAAAGATATTTATTTATCTGACAAATAAAATGTATGTCTTGAATTTCTTGGGAATAGCCTCTGAAGACTGCTTAATTGTGGATGAATTTTACGGAATTTTGCATAACTGCTAAACTGTAAGAGATGAACAGAAACTTACCACACAAAAAATGTAGAGCATGCTAAAACACACAATTTATGTTATATAATTTTTTTTTCATGGAGTTGGTCGTTTTTCAGATATTCATTGTTATTGATCTCAGCTTTGAAAACTTATTACCTTTCTCATAAAGGAATTTGTCAACTCCTGTCCATACAAACAAAGAAACTTCAGTCACATAGCATTCAGCTTTTGACTATCACTTTAACCTATGATACTCCCTTATTTCGCTTCTACTTACAAGGAAGCAAGCAATAAGACTATTTCTGCTAATGTTTTCTCCATTAGCATGAAGTAAATGAAAGCATAAGCTTTTTAACAATAATTTGTTGCAGATGTAGAGAAAGTCATGTGAATAGAACACATTTTTTTTTTTTTTTTTTTGTATACCTATTTGCGAAATTCATTAATAAAGAAACGATAGACTTTAACGACGCGATTGCTGTATCGAACGGCGTGTGCCATTTTGAAATATTTTATTATAATTTCGACCGCACCCAAATAGCATGTTGTGCGTGTGGTATGTAGCACTCTCATGCTATCTATCCCCTGGCACGAAACCCGAGACCGTTCACGCCTACTAGAAACGATAAGCCTGTCTAATCAAATCACTCCGCCCCTAACTCGGTCAGCGCTACCTTTTTTTCACAACGAACATTCACAATCTGAGGTAGAAATTCTGAATGCATTTTTTTTTTTTGTGTTTTGTGTCCATTTTACTTTCTCGATCACGTATGTACAAAGTACTATAAGCAGGGAATATATTGTATTCTATCCAAAAATCGTTACGTGATTTCACCATGAATGCATGTTTTGAACCCCCTGAATTAATAAAAATCTGATGTGTTCCATTCACATGACTTTCTCTATATCTCTCCAACAAATTATTGTTAAAAAGATTATGCTTCTATTTACTTCATACTAATCGAGGAAAAATAAGCAGAAATGTCTTATTACTTGCTTCCTTATAAGTAGAAGCGAAATAGGGGAATACCTATCATAGTTTAAACTGATAGTCAAAAGCTGGTTGCTATGTGGCTGAAGTTCCTTTGTTTGTATGGACAGGAGTTGACAAATTCCTGTATAAGAAAAGTATAAGTCTTCTAAACCTAAAACCAAAAACAACGAATATCTCAAAAACGATCAACTCCATGAAAAAAACGTATACAACATAAAGTGTGTGTTGTAATGTGCTCTAGATTTTCTGTGTAATAAGTTTTTGTACTTTTCTTACGGTTTAGCTGTGATGCAAAATTCCGTAAAATTCACTCAGAATAAAGTAGTCGTCAGAGGCTATTCCCAGAAAATTCAAAATATGCATTTTATTTGTCTTTAATATACGATATTTTAATCGAAATCGTTAGAGCCATTTTTTAGAAAATCAAAATTTTCGAAAAAAGGTTCCATGTAAAGGGTAGTTTGGGGTGTGGGGACTTTTCTCAAAATCTTCGTGTCGCATCCCTGGAAGATACTATACTTAAATACCAAGTTTGGTATTTTAGCGACTTTTCGTTTTTCAGTTATCGTGTTCACAGACACACGGATCTTTTTCTGAAAGTACTTGTTTTGGATACAGGAGACCCTAAAACATATATTTCCGGTGAAGTCTCGGTATCGAATTTTTTGGGAGTGCAATACCTTCTCTATACACTATGTACATAGTACGTGTAGAGAAAGTAAAAAAAACATATTTAGAAAAAAGGTCATAAGTGTGAGTGCGTGTGTATCTGTGGACAGCATACTCGAAAGAAAAAGTAAATTAAACACTTAACTTAGTTGGATAGGTAGAGTCAGAGAGAAAGGTTCAATGCCATAGCCGAGATTTAAACCAGGGATCTCCTGGTCTCTAGAAGGTTGCTCTACCACTGAGCTACCGTCTTTTTTCACCTATCCAATTCTTGTCCTACACACGGCTTGTGTGAAAAACAGCTAATTCAATACAAATTTACCGTAATAGTCGGCTATACTATAAATCCTGGGACTTACAGCATTGTAAGTCGTCATTGGGGTTGTCATCTCAAAATAATTTGAGATCACTTTGTGGTTTACCTGGGAACATGCGAATCAGTGCTATGCCGGTATGCTGCCTGGTCGCTAAATGGTAGAGCAACCAGCTAGAAACCGGGAGATCCGTGGGTCAAATCCCGGAACTCCTGTGCTACACACGGCTTGTGTGAAAAAACAATTAATGCAATACTTAACTTAGTGTTGAAATTCAGCATCTTCCAAGGATGCGACACGCAGATTTCCAGGAAAATCTACCCACCCCAACTCTCCTTTACATACAACACTTTTCGAAAATTTTGAATTTTCTCAAAAATGGCTCTAACGGTTTTTATTAAAATGTCATGTTTAAGATATTTTCATGACGAACGAAATGTGTATCTTGAATATTTTCAAGAATAGCTCTGATGACCTCTTCATTCTGGATGACTTTAGTATAACTGGTAAACCGTGTGAAATACACAAAAGCTCACTCCACAAGAATTATAGATCTCGTTAAAACGTATAATTTCCGAGATATTCCTTGTTATTGGTTTCATGTTTGAACTAATTAAACTTTTTTTTCAAACGTAAAAACATCTTACGTTTCACATCTCTCATGTTTTACTTGTGGCCATGTAAAGATAACCGAATTTCAAATGTTTTAAATATCGACTAGCTTTATAAACATCTTATTGTCGCTTTAGCCTAGTGTATTCCTTTATTTCCCTTCTACTTACAAGGAAGAAAGTAACCAGACAATGTCTGCGAATGTCTATTTTGATTAGTTAAAAGAATAATCTTTTGTAAGAATAGTTTATTTGCAGAAGAGGTAGAAAAAGTCATACGAATGGGACTCTTCAGATTTTTCTGTCTCTAGCATCTACATACAAGGTACATAGTAGGTAGAGAAGGTATTGTATTCCAACCAAAAATTCAATACCGACATTTCACCGGAAATGCATGTTTTTAGGACCGCTGAATAAAAAGCTGTCTTTTTAGAAAATGTGCCTGTGAGCAGCATAACCCAAAAACGAAAAGTCAGTCAAATACCAAACTTGGTATTTAAGTTTAGAACCTTCCAACGATGCGATACAAAAATGTTCAGAAATATCCCCATCCCAAAATACCCTTTGAATGAAAATGTTGTCGAAATTTTCCATTTTTTAAAAATTGGTTCTAACAATTTTCATTAAAATACTGTATACGGTGAATTTTTTGTGAATAGCCGCTGAAGTACACAAAAAACAGAAATATTGTTAAAACACACAATCATGTCGTATACA
Source organism: Hymenopus coronatus (assembly GCA_030762935.1). Classification (NCBI taxonomy): domain Eukaryota; kingdom Metazoa; phylum Arthropoda; class Insecta; order Mantodea; family Hymenopodidae; genus Hymenopus; species Hymenopus coronatus. The sequence goes on from CM060880.1 coordinate 54,407,811, forward strand.
TTTTTTTCTGTAGAGCTAAACATTTCAGAAGTATTCTCTGTTATTGGTTCAATTCAATAATAATTTACACGTTTTCTTAAAAAGGAAGTCTTCGTACGTTTCATATCTCTTCTGTTTTGGTCCTGGCAATGCAAACAGAACCGTATTTCAATGGAAATCACATAGCGACAATTTCTAAAAGTTTTGACAGTCGCTTCAATCTAGTGTATTCCCTTATTTTCCTTCCAATTATAAATAACTAAACAATTTCTCCTAAAGTTTATCTTGATTAGCATTATGTAGATAAAAGGATAATCTTTTGTAAGAATAGTTTGTTTGTAGAACGGATAGAGAAGTCAAGTGAATTGTATGCATAATATTTCTTTCCAGAAAATTCATAACACTGTGCTTTTAGGACTTACCCAATTTAATTTTTTCACCGTGTGTGTGTGTCTGGATAGTACAGCTCAAAAACGAAAAGACCGTTAAATACCAACTGGTATTTAAGTTTGGTATCTTCCAAGGATGCGACACGAAGATTTTCAAGAAAATCCCCCCACCTCCAACTAACCTTTACATGGGAAAACTTTGATTTTCTCAAAAATGGCTCTAACGACTTTGATTAAACTCTCTTATATTTAAGACATTTACATGCCAAATAATCTTGAATTTTCTGGGAATAGCCGCTCAAGACTTCTTTATTATGGATGATTTTTATTGAATTTTGCATAACTGGTAAACCGTAAGAGATGCACAAAAACTTGCTACACAAGAAATGTAGATTGCGTTAAAACACACAATTTATGTGATATACACTTTTTCGTGTAGTTGATCGTTTTTAAGATATTCCTTGTGATTGATTTCAGCTTTAAAAAACTTATACATTTCTTACAGAAATTTGTTAACTCTTGTCCATACAATCAAAGGAATTTGAGTCATAGCAACCAGCTTTTGACTGTCACTTTAACATATGGTACTCCCTTATTTCGCTTCTACTTACAAGGAAGCAAGTAATAAGACCATTTCTGCTAATGTTTATCTCGATAAGCATTAAGTAAATAGAAGCATAAGCTTTTTAACAGTAATTTGTTGCAGATATGTAGAGAAAGTCATGTGAATAGAACACATCATATTTTTTATTTACTTATTTATCCTGGTTGAAGTTAGGGCCATAAGGCCTTCTTTTCCACTCTACAACGCAATACATTAAATCCAACACAGCAATGATACAATGAATAAAAGAATAAAGACCAAAAACACAATCCTCTAAAACTTAAAATCATATTTAATAAGGTGCATTAAATATTGAAATGAAAATTAAAAAAATTGTAAACAAAGTTACTTTAAGTGAAACATTCATGTAGGTCGAAACAGATATTAGTCATATTTACAAGTGAAATGCATATGACTTGCCAGTACATAAAATATTAATAACAACAAATGAAAGTAGAGATGTATTTATCATATTAATACAGCAGCAGATTGGGTTTGATTACAAATGTATGTCCTAATTTTGTGCTTGCACAATATAGCGTTCCGGCAGTCCCTTACGTCTTCAGGGAGGGAACTGCAAAGACGAGCCAAATCTATTTTAAATGATGATGACTAGAAGGTTTATGATGAGCAGGTATAGCAAGAAGCAAAGAGTGTCGTGAGTGAGTTTCTAGAAGATTTTGTAAAGACTAGTTTACTGCAAAATTGATAGAGAAAGTCATGTGAGTTTAACACACAGGATTTTTCATCCATCTCTATTCACATCAAGCGCAATCTACGTAAAAAGGTTATGTTGGTATGCGTGTTGTTCCGAGAAGCCATTGCGTATACTAAAACTTCGTTAAATGGAGGTCACATCGCTTATCTGTAGTAACTCTCATATTAGAGTGTATGTTGTTTAAATAAGCTGGTGTATGTTGACGAGAACGCACAAACTGCGAGCAAGAAACCCGGCCTGCGATATGATCCATCAGTAATTGGTTTTCACAAATGAGAAGGGTACGGCCCCGTTAAACAAGATTAAGGAAATAACGCAAAGAATTTGCTGTATCCGCCTTCTTACCTGGGGTTGCTTCACTTCTTCTTCTGCGTATAGCCGGTCGAAAGATGGATTGACGTTGAAGCCGTACAAAAATACAATGAAGGGGGAAGGTAGTGTTACCTGCCTCGGCATACCTCGCTCGCTTCGTCTGATTCATACGACGCTTTTTGCCGCCTTTTCTTAGGCGAAGTACCAACTATACTGTTTATTTTCTTTACCACGTATTAGCAGGTTACCTTCAAAAATACAATATCAAGATATCACCGTAAATACAAAAAAAATCTGATGTGATACACTCACATGTTCTTTACATCACTGTAAGAAATTACTGTTAAAAAGAATATTCTTCTCTACTTTTTGATAATCGAGATAAACATTATCACATATTACCTTAATTACTAGCTTCCTTGTAAGTAGAAGCAAAATAAAGGAATACAATTGGCTAAAACGATAGTCAAATCTTTTAAAAACTGGTTGCCATGTGGTTGAAAACCGTTTGTATGCAGTGCCATGAGTTTAAAACTTTCAGTGTGAGAAAATTATTTTAAATCTGAAACAAAAACCAAGGAGAACCTCAGAAATGGTCAATTCCACGAAAAAAAACATATATTACATAAATTGTTTGTTTTAACGGGATCTACATTTTGTTTACTTTCTCTATACGCACTATGTACATAGTGTATAGGGAATGTATTGCACTCCACCAAAAAATTCGATGCCGAGATTTTACCGGAAGTATATGTTTTAGGGTCACCTGTATCCAAAAAAAGTATTTTCAGAAAAAAGTCCGTGTGTGTGTGTGTGTGTGTGTGTGTGTGTGTGTGTGTGTCCGTGTGTCCGCGTGTCTGTGAACATGCTAACTCAAAAACGAAAAGGCGGTAAAATACCAAACTTGGTATTTAAGTTTAGTATCTTCCAGGGATGCGACATGAAGATTTTGAGAAAAATCCCCCCACCCCAAACTACCCTTTACATGGAACCTTATTCGAAAATTTTAATTTTCTAAAAAATGGCACTAACGATTTTGATTAAAATATATATTAAAGATATTTACCTGACAAATAAAATGTATATTTTGAATTTTCTGGAAATAGCCTCTAAAGACTACTTTACTCTGGATGAATTTTGCATAACTACTAAACCGTAAGAGATGGACAAAAATTTAACACACAAAAAATGTAGATCACGTTAAAACACACAACTTATGTTATATACATTTTTTTCGTGGAGTTGATCGTTTTTTAGATATTCCTTTTTCTTGGTTTCAGCTTTGAAAAACATACTTTTCTCATACAGGAATTTGTCAATTCCTATCCATACAAACAAAGGAACATCAGTCACATAGCAACCAGGTTTTGGCTTTCACTTTAACCTATGGTACTCCCTTATTTCGCTTCTACTTACAATACAGCAAGAAATATGACTATTTCTGCTAATATTTCTCGATTAGCATGAAATAAATAAAAGATAAGCTTATTAACAATAATCTGTTACAGAGATATAGAGAAAGTCATGTGAATGGAACACATAAGATTTTTTCTGTAGTAAGTTTTAGCCTAACTCTTGCGGTTTACCAGTTATGCTAAATCAATTTAGAAAAGAGATCTTTGGAGACTATTCCCAAAAAATTCAAGATATAAATTTTATTTCCGATATACAGATCTTTAATATACGGTACATTAATCAAAATCGTTAGCCAGTTTTGAGAAAATGAAAGTTTTCGAAAATTGTTCCATATAAAAGGTAGTTTGGGGTGGCGAGATTTTTCTCAAAATCTTCGTGTTGCAGCCTATAAGATACTAAACTTAAATACCAAGTTTGGTATTTTACCGACTTTTCGTTCTTGAGTTATCGTTATACATGGTACCCTAAAACATGTATTTCCGGTGAAATCTCTGTATAGATTGTTTTGGTGGAATGCAATCTTTCCCTATATACTATGTAAATAGCACGTGTAGAGAAACTACCTAATAAATAAGAAACACAATCTATGTCCGTGACTCTAAGAAAAGAATTCGAGATGATAAGGTAGGCTATGATATGTGGGGCACTTGAGCCAGACAGGAACATTAACGAAAGAATCTTCATCTTGCAAGGAATGGCACCCCTGCTGCAGAGTTCTCCTGGCAACCTCTCAAATAAAAGAACATCAGCTTTTTCCCCAAGCTATTGTATCTCCCAAGAGCTTGAGAAGCCATTCCAGAAGAAAAGCTTGTCACATGCAACCGAAAGGTGTCAAATGTTACTTTAAGTCTTTGTATACCTCAAACTAAAAATCTTTAATATATAAACATAATTTATCAACTATTTCAGGCCTTTTAAAATACATAATCACACATTTTTTCTGAGTTCAGTATGTACGTAATTTTCTTACTTGTTCTATAAATGATTTACATAAAACTGTCTTGATTAATTAATACAATCTAAATGCTGATATTTTTACTTTCTCTATACGAAGGTATAGAGAAGGTATTGTAATGCACCCAAAAATTCAATACCGAGATTTCATGGAAATATAAGTCTTGGATCCCCCTGAATCCAAAAAAAAAAAAAAAAAAAAAAAAAAAAAAAAAAAAAAAAAAAAAAAAGCATTTTTAGAAAAATGTTCGTGTATGTGTGTGCGCGTCTCTGGCCAGCATAGCTCAAAAACGAAAAGACCGTTAAATACCAAACTTGGTATTTAAGTATGGTATCTTCCAAGAATGCGACACGAAGATTTTCAAGAAAATCCCCCACCCGAAACTACTCTTTACAGGGAACTTTTAAAAAAAAGTGGCTCTAACGATTTTGATTAAAATCTCGTAGATATACTAAAGAGATTTACCTTACAAATAAAATCTATATTCTGAATTTTCTGGGAATAGCCTCTGAAGACTACTTTATTCTGGATGAATTTTAAGAAATTTTGCATAACTGCTAAACTGTAGGAGATGGACAAAAACTTACCACAGAAATAATGTAAGGCATGTTAAAACACACAACTTATGTTATATAAAACTTTTTTGTGGAGTTCATCGTTTTTGAGATATTCCTTAGTTTTGGTTTCAGCTTTAAAAACTTTTCTCATACAGGAATTTGTCAAATCCTGTCCATAAAAGCAAAGGAACTTCAGTCACATAGCATCCAGTTTTTGACTATCACTTTAGCCTATGATATTCACTTATTTCGCTTCTTCTTACAAGGAAGCAAGTATTAAGAATATTTCTGCTAATTTCTCTCCATTAGCATGAAGTGAATAGAAGCATAAGTTTTTTAACAATAATTTGTTGCAGATGTAGAGAAAGTCATACGAATGGAACACATCAGATTTTTATGTATGTGTGTGTGTGTGTGTGTGTGTGTGTTTAACGCCCGCTTTTACTACATGGTACCGCAGGGGATGACACTGATGATATATAGGATGAAGATGGAGCACCGGTGGAATGTAATGGCGGGGGAAACCGAAGAACTCGGAGAAAACCCGCCCCTGCGTCATGTTGTCCACCACAAATCTCAATTGCAGTCACTTGGGATAAGTGCTGAGATGATAATAAAAACTGTATACTAAAACCAATATGTTTATAATACAAAGGTCAATCAGGGTAACATATATTTCAGCATGAGTTCAATGAAAGGATGATATTTAACATTTCAAGGTGTATCGCTTAATATGCGAGAAAGCTTCAACGAAACGGCGAAAATATTGAAATGGTAATCACAGGAATATTATCTGAAGTAATGAGAAGTAAAGTTTTGTGTGTGAATCATTATTTACAACTCAATGATTATAAAGAGAATATCATTGGGTGTTGAGAGAAAATCAAGATTTGATTCATTTGAATATCAAACACGGACTTTTGACGTTTTGTGTGCCAGAAAGAAAAATGTGGTGTGTTCCATTCGCATGACTTTCTCTACATTTCTGCAACAAATTATTGTTGCAAGGCTAATGCTTCTATTTACTTCATGGCAATCGAGAAAAAACTAGCAGAAATAGTCTTATTACTTGCTTCGTTGTAAGTAGAAGCGAAATAGGTTAAAGTTATAGTCAAAAGCTGGTTGCTGTGTCACTGACGTTCCTTTGTTTGTATGGACACAAGTTGATAAATTCCTGTATGAGAAAAGTATAAGTTTTTCAAAGCTGAAACCAATAACAAGGAATATGTATCAAATCCACGAAATAAAAGTATGTAACATAAATTGTGTGTTTTAAATGCTCTACATTTCTTGTGTGGTAAGCTTTTGTCTATCTCTTATGGTTTAGCAGTTATACAAAATTCCGTAAAATTCATTCAGAATAAACTAGTCTTCAGAGGCTATTCCCAGAAAATTCAAGCTATACATCTTATTTGTCAGCTAAATGTCTTTAATATACGATATTTTAATCAAAATTGTTAGAGCCATTTTTGAGAAAATCAAAGTTTTCGAAAAATGTTCCGTGTAAAGGTAGCTAGGGTGGGGGGGGGGGATTTTCTTCAAAATCTTCGTGTCGCATCCTTAAATACCAAGTTTGGTATTTAACGGACTTTTCGTTCATAAGCTATGCTGTCCACAGACACACACGCACACGGACCTTTTTGCAGAATTGTTTTGTTTTTTTTATTCAGAGGGACCCAAAACATGCATTTCCGGTGAAATATCGGTATTGAATTTTTGGATGCAGTACAATACCTTCAATACATAGTACGTGTAGAGAAAGTAAAAATATAGACGTAAGAGAATTAAATTAGTATTTTTATTTACATGAAAATGTGCAAATATACAGAAAGAACCGAAGACAACACGTAACTAATAATCAAATAACGTATAAGATAGACAGTTTTATACTGGACCCAGAACTCTGTCGGTAGTGCACCTGCCTGATGTGCCAAGGGCCCCAGGTTCGACTCCCGGCGAGGTTGGGAAGTTTTCTCTAACCAAGATTATTTCCTATTCTGCCCAGAGCTTGGAAATATGTCAGTTTGAATGCGAGCTTGATCTAATGTGCAAAATCCAATGAGAAACAACATAAAACCAAAGACAATGGTCTGCGAGATACACCACTTCTAAAGGTAAAAGACCACTCATATGAACAGTCCAGTTAAAGGTGAGATATAAATGCGGGGGGGGGGGGGGGAGAGAAAGAGTTTTAAAACATGGAGTAAACGGACCTCGAGATCTGAGGAGACCAAGAAAAAGATGAATGGGTGTTTGGTACAAGCTGATGAGAACACTTTTTGAGAAATTAAAGTAAGGTATACATTTTCACATAAAAGATGAGAATGGGCGAATTTCATAAAATTCTGCTCCCAGCATTTTTAAAGATGCTAGAGAAGAACTAGAAAGTATGCTATTTGTCTGGGTTTTGTCCTTGGAACTCCCCCCCCCCTCTCTCACTCTTATCTCGCTCAAACACATTCTTAATTTCTCTACTAACTACTTACAGTAAGCTGAGGAAGTAATGCATACCATCCAAAAAATTAATGTCGATATATCAACTCAAATACGTTTTTTGAAGGCACTTGAACCCAAAAAGACATTTTTGGCGAAAGGTTCACCTCTGTGTGCGAGTATATATGTGTGTGTGTGTGTGTGTGTGTGTGTGTGTGTTTGCGCGCGCATTATTTATTTGTGAAGAACATAAACAAACAAAAAATAGAAAGCTAATTAATTCAATTGAATTTGCTCAGGGCCTTCTAAGAAGATTTTGAATACAACCCACCCAAACTACCCTTCACGTTGAACAATTTTCGAAATTTGTGATTTTGTTAAAAAAAAAAAGCTCTAACAATTCTGACTAAATTACTATGTTAATAAATATATTTGCATGCCAAATAAGATGTATATTATAAATTTCCTGGGATAGTCTCTGAAGACTTGTACATTCTGAATAACTTTTGCATAATTGTTAAACCGAAAGAGATAGACTAAAACTTATCTACTAAAAAAAAAAAAAAAAAAAAAAAAAAAAAAAAAAAAAAAAAAGATCCCGTCAAAACACACAATGTATGTCAAATACCTAAATTTATGTTATGGAGCTAGCCATTTCCGAGATATTGCTTGTTATAGCTTTAAATTTTCAAATACTTATACTTCTCTCAAATGGGAAATCGTTATTCATATTTTTCTCCGGGTCAACCAAAGAAAACGGAATTTCAATCTTACATAGCGATCGTATTTTAAGAGAGTTGACTATCACTTTAGATTATTGTGATTCCTTATTCTCTTATGTACAAAGAAATAACAGCGTAGAGAAGCCATTTTTGCTAGTGCTTAGTTTGAAAGGTTTGAAGTAGATAGAAGAATAAGCTTTTCTAAGAATATTTTGTTGCAGCATAGCTAAAGAAAGTTATGTGGAGTAGCACATAGTTTTTACTTTCTCTAGCCCCGTATGTACAGTGTACATAGGGATAGAGAAGTATTGTATACCACCCAAAAATTCGATGTCAAGATTTCACCGGAAATACATGTTTTAGGACCCCCTGTATCCAAAAATAGCATTTTCAGGAACAAATGCGTGTGTGTGTGTGTGTGTGTGTGTGTGTGTGTGTGTGTGTGTGTGGACAGCAAAGCTCAAAAAACGAAAAGACGGCACTTAAGATTGGTATCTTCCAAGGATGTGATACGAAGACTACTCTTTACATGGAAAATGTTTCTAAAATGTTGTTTTTCTTAAAAATGGCTCTAACGATTTTGATTAAACTACCGCATATTAAAGCCATATCTATCACAAATAAAATGTATATCTTGAATTTTCTAGGAATAGCTTCTAAGACCTGTTTATTCTGGATGAATTTTACTTAATTTGGTATAACTAGTAAACCGTAAGAGATAGACAAAAACTGTAGATCTTGTTAAAATACACAAATTATGTCATGAACATTTTTTTATGGAGCTTACCGTTTTCGAGGTATTCCTTGTTATTAGTTTCAATTGTGAAGTACTTATACTTTTCTCAGACAGGAAGACTCCTTTTTACTTTCTCCATACGCACTAAGTACATAGTGTATAGAGAAAGTATTGCACTCCACCAAAAATTCGATGCCGAGATTTCACCGGAAATATATGTTTTAGGGTCCCGAATATACAAAAAAAGCATTTTCACAAAAAGGTCCGTGTGTGTGTGTGTGTGTGTGTGTGTCCGTGTGTCTGTGTCCGTGTGTCTGTGAACACGATAACTCAAAAACGAAAAGTCGGTAAAATACCAAACTTGGTATTTAAGTTTAGTATCTTCCAGGGATGCGAAACGAAGATTTTGAGAAAAATCTACCCAACCCCAACTACCCTTTACATGGAACTTTTTTCGAAAATTTTGATTTTCTCAAAAATGGCTCAAACTATTTTGATTAAAATTTCGTATATTAAACATATTTACCTGGCAAATAAAATGTATATCTTGAATTTTCTGGGAATAGCCTCTGAAGAGTAGTTTATTCCGGATGAACTTTACTAACTTTTGAATAACCGCTAAACCGTAAGAGATGGACAAAAACTTACTACACAAAAAATGTAGAGCACATTAAAACACACAATTTATGTTATATACATTTTTTTCGTGGAGTTCGTCGTTTTTGTGACATTCCTTTTTTTTTTTTTTTTTTTGGTTTCTGCTACGAAAAACGTATACTTTTCTCATACAGGAACTTGTCAACTCCTATCCGTATAAACAAAGGAACTTCATTGACATAGCAACCAGCTTTTGACTATCACTTTAACCTACGATTGTCCCTTATTTCGCTTCTACTTACAAGGAAGCGAGTAATTAGACTATTTCTGCTAACTTTTTCTGATTAACATAAAGTAAATAGAAGTATAAGCTTTTTAAGAATTATTTGTTGCAGGGATATGGAGAAAGTCATGTGAATGATTCACATCAGATTTTTTCTTTTGTTCTACTCCTGGCCAGAGCAAAGAAGTGATTTGCTTTGACAATCGTATAACGACAGCTTTTAAAACATTTGACTATCACTTTAGCCTAATACATTCCCTTAATTCCATTCTACTTATAAGGAACTAAGTAATAAAATTCTACTGTTTTTCTCGATTAGCATGGTGTTGAAGGAAGAATTATCTTTTGTAAGAAGTTTGTAGAGTAGCTAGAGAAAGTCATGAAAATCAGATTTTTTTTTTTTTTATATCTGGGGCACCCCAAAGCTAATAACCGCTGATATATTGTTGGAATACAATATATATTTCATCTCCTGTAATAATTAAGAGACACATCAAGTAAAAGAAACCTTTAGTTAGTTTCCCATATTTAGAGCATACACGAAAATTTGAATAGTTAATCTTTTTGTTGATTCTGCCCCATCGTTGCAAATTGTATTTAGTTTCTAAAGAATAAATTTCCACGGAGGATGTAGTTTACCCTTCTCGAATGGAGGACTTACAAGTCAGCAGCTGGGCCAAATGACTTTAGGAAGAGACTGATTCCGGTTCATAGAGAACAGCTGGGATGGGTGAACACCAATTGAATGGCGAGGGAAACCGGAGAACCTAGAGAAAATCCCGCACGCCGTTTTTGCGCATCACAAATCACACATGCGGTCCCCTGAACGTGTGCGTGCGTGCGTGCGTGCGAGTCTGATAGGCTCGTGGTGAGCCTAGGTGTTGTTGCTGTGTACCTACCCTGGTAAGGGTTTAACCACAGGAATGAGGTAAAGGTTGAGGTTATATTTTGAGGTTTCGAGTGTTGGTGGTAAGGAGGTGGCGCTAGATAGGCTCCTCGAGCGGTTGCAATTTTCAGGAGCAGCATCCTTTCCTCAGCTCCGCTGGTGTTTAAGTTTTAAAATTACTTATGTTGGTTAATTTTGATAGACCACTCCCAATGGGTGGGGGGAGTACTTAGTTCAGCTATTTCGCTGTTGGCTGGTTTGAAGCCGTTGTTACCGGGGGTGCCCGCAAGCCGTGCGGGGAACCCTGAACCGCCTCTTTCGGCATTCAGTACTCCCCCAGCGATCTGACAAGTGCGTTCACATGCTCGCCCATGTTCATGAGCGGTCTTGGTGAAAGGCGAGCGGTCTAACACGCACCGTGGCATTCTGAACCCCAAGGATCGTACACAAAACAGAGATAGTATGACACATGTTCGTGTACATGAAAATAATATCTGGGGATGACTGGAAATAGCGCGTACATTGTTGGATGATGCCAGCGCAGTGTTTGTACTGGGCACAAGCGTGAATCAATCAATTCTCATGTTCATCTCAGGGTAGCGACATCACACCTACTCCTCGTTATCTCTCATTATTTTATTATTATCTTTTAAATATATTATTCATATATGCTCCGGCTAGTTGGGTTCTTTGGTCCAGCAAGTAACAGGGCGAGAACGTTAAAAGGAACTTTTAGTTATAGTATTTAAACTGTTACCAATAATATTCACAGTTATATCAGTTTATAATTCTCTGAGATCTTAGCTGAAGCTGTATTAAAACAACTGAAACTTAAATTGCGCCTATCACATTTCTTATTTAAATATCCTGTAAGATAGACGTACTGTGGCGAACAAGCGAATGTACTGCTACCCAAAGTGTGCGATAAAAAAAGGACGAACTGTGTGATAAATTGCGTTTTTGTACAAAATATATATATATATATATATATATATCGCACACCCCTGTTCTGTTTAAGCATTAAAACTATGTTCTAATTGGCTTGTTTTTCATGCTCCCAGTTGCGTCTCTTTTCATGATCCAATAGAAACCATCTTATTACTTTCTCTAGCCCCGTATGTACAATGTACATAGGGATAGAGAAGTACTGCATTCCACCCAAAAATACGATGTCGAGATTTCACCGGAAATATATGTTTTAGGACACCCTGATTCCAAAAAAAGCATTTCCAGAAAAAGGTCCCTATGAGTGTGTCCGTGTGTCCGCGTGTCTGTAAACACGATAACTCAAAAAAGAAAAGTAGCTAAAATACCAAACTTGGTATTTAAGTTCAGTATTTTCCAAGTATGCGACACGAAGATTTTGAGAAAAATTCCCCACCCCAAACTACCCTTTACATGGAATTTTTTTTCGAAAATTTTGATTTTTTTTTAAAAATGGCTCTAACGATTTTGAATAAATGTCGTAATTTAAAGATATTTACCTGAAGAATAAAATGTATATCTTGAATTTTCTGGGAATAGCTTCTAAAGACCTGTTTATTCTGTGTGAATTTTGTTTAATTTGGCATAACTAGTAAACCGTAAGAGATAGACAGAAACTTGCTATACAAAAAATGTAGGCCTTGTTAAAATACACAACTTATGTCATATACATTTTTTCGTGGAGCTTACCGTTTTTGAGGTATTCATTCTTATTAGTTTCAGTTGTGAAGTACTTATATTTTTCTCAGACGGGAGTGTCCGTTTTTCTTTTTTTCTACTCCTAGCCAAGAAAAGAAGCGATTTGTAATGACCATCGCATAACGACAGTTTTTAAAACATTTGACTATAGATTTAGCTTAGTGTATTCCCTTATATTCTTCCTATATGTCTTAGGACCGCCTGTATCCAAAAAATCTGATGTATTCCATTCACATGACTTTCTCTATATCACTGTAATAAATTATTGTTAATAAACTTATCTTTTATTTATTTCATGCTAATCGAGAAATATTAGCAGAAATAGTCCTATTTCTTGCTGTATTGTTAGTAGAAGCGAAATAAGGGAGTACCATAGGTTAAAGGGAAAGCTAAAAGCTGGTTGCTATGTGACTGATGTTCCTTTGTTTGTATGGACAGGAGTTGACAAATTCCTGTATGAGAAAAGTATGTTTTTCAAAGCTGAAACCAAGAAAAAGGAATATCTAAAAAACGATCAACTCCACGAAAAAAATGTATATAACATAAATTGTGTGTTTTAACGTGATCTACATTTTTTGTGTGTTAAGTTTTTGTCCATCTCTTACGGTTTAGTAGTTATGCAAAATTCATCCTGTGTAAAGTAGTCTTTAGAGGCTATTTCCAGAAAATTCAAAATATACATTTTATTTGCCAGGTAAATATCTTTAATATATGATATTTTAATCAAAATCGTTAGTGCCATTTTTTAGAAAATTAAAATTTTCGAAAAATGTTCCATGTAAAGGGTAGTTTGGGGTGGGCGGATTTTTCTCAAAATCTTCGTGTCGCATCCCTGGAAGATACTAAACTTAAATACCAAGTTTGGTATTTAACCGCCTTTTCGTTTTTGAGTTATCGTGTTCACAGACACACGGACACACCCACACACGGACCTTTTTCTGAAAAATTTTTTTTGGATACAGGGGACCCTAAAACATATATTTCCGGTGAAAACTCGGTATCGAATTTTTTGGTGGAGTGCAATACATTCTCTATACATTATGTACATAGTGCGTATAGAGAAAGTAAAAATCTGATGTGTTCCATTCACATGACTTTCTCTATATCCCTGCAACAAATTATTCTTAAAAAGCTTATACTTCTATTTACTGTATGCTCATCCGAAAAAATTAGCAGAAATAGTCTTATTTCTTGCTTTATTGTAAGTAGAACCGAAATAAGCGAGTACCATAGGTTAAAGTGAAAGCCAAAAGCTGGTTGCTATGTGACTGAAGTTCCTTTGTTAGTATGGACAGGAGTTGACAAATTCCTGTATGAGAAAAGTATAAGTTTTTCAAAGCTGGAACCAAGAAAAAGGAATATCTCAATAACGATCAACTGCACGAAAAACATGTATATAACATATATTGTGTGTTTTAATGTGCTCTACATTTTTTGTGTGTTAAGTTTTTGTCCATCTCTTACGGTTTAGTAATTATGAAAAATTCATCCAGAATAAAGTAGTCTTCAGAGGCTATTCCCAGAAAATTCAAAATATACATTTTATTTGTCAGGTAAATAGCTTTAATATACGAAAGTTTAATCAAAATCTTTAGAGCCATTTTTGAGAAAAATCGAAATTTTCGAAAAAAGTTCCATTTAAAGGGTAGTTTGGGGTGGGGGGATTTTTCTCAAAATCTTCCTGTCGCATCCCTGGAAGATACTAAACTTAAACACTAAGTTTGGTATTTTACCGACTATTCGTTTTTGAGTTATCGTGTTCACAGACACACGGGCACACACACACGGACCTTTTTCTGAAAATACTTTTTTTGGATACAGGGGACCCTAAAACATATATTTCCGGTGAAATCTCGGTATCGAATTTTTTGTGGAGTGCAATACATTCTCTATTCACTATGTACATAGTGAGTGTAGAGAAAGTAAAAAGCATTTTCAGAAAAAGGTCCATGTCTGTGTCCGTGTGTCTGTGAACACGATAACTCAAAAACGAGAAGTCGATAAAATACCAAACTTGGCATTTCAGTTCAGTATTTTCCAGGTATGCGACACGAAGATTTTAAAAAAAATCCCCCCACCCCAAACTACCCTTTACTTGGAACTTTTTTCGAAAATTTTGATTTTCTTAAAAATTGCTCTAACGATTTTGATTAAAATTTTGTATATTAATGATATTTACACGACAAATAAAATGTATATCTTGAATTTTCTGGGAACAGCCTCTGAAGACTACTTTATTCAGGATGAATGTTACGGAATTTTGCATACCTACTAAACCGTAAGAGATGGACAAAAACTTACTGCACAAAAAATGTAGAGCACCTTAAAACACACAATTTATGATATATACATTTTTTCTGTGGAGTTCGTCGTTTTTGTGACATGCCGTTTTTTTGGTTTCTGCTATGAGAAACATACATTTTTGATGCAGGAATTTTGTCAACTGCTGTCCATACAAACAAAGGAAGTTCATTGACATAGCAACCAGCTTTTGATTATCACTTTAATCTATGGTACTCCCTTATTTCACCTCTACTTACAAGAAAGCAAGTAATATGGCTATTTCTGCTAATGTGTTATGGATTAGCATGAAGTAAATAGAAGTATGAGCTTTTTAAGAATAATTTGTTGCAGGGATTTAGAGAAAGTCATGTGAATGGTACACATCAGATTTTTAGTGAATACGTAGGAAGTTTTCATACCAAAGTAGTACTCTTTTAATAGTGATGAAATAATATACAGCATGGGTCACATTAACAGACAATCCAATGATCTCATTGTTCTGGAAGACTTCAACCATCGACTCATCAGAGTGAGAGGCATGCTAAACATACATTTTCTCAAAATTGGATCTAACGATTTTGATTAAAATATCGACATTAAAGATATTTATGTGGCAAATTAAAATGTAAATCTTGAATTTTCTGGGAATAGCCTCTAAAGACCTCTTTATACTGAACGATTTTGCTGAATGTTGAGTAACTGGTAAGCCGTAAGAGACAGACAAAAACCTTTTGCACAAAAAAGTAGATCACGTTAAAACTCACAATTTATGTAATTTTTTTTTTTTTTTTTTTTTTTTTTTTGTGTATGTAATTAACCATTACTGAGATATTCCTCGTTATATGCTTCAGATTTAAAATACTTATATTTTTCTGACACGGAAAGTAGTAAACTCTTGGCCCTGCATAAAAACGGATTTCAACCATGTGACAACCAGCTTTTAGAATGCTTTGACTAACGTTTTAGTCTATGTACTCCCTTATTTTACTTTTACTTACAAGGAAGAAACTAATTAAAACAACTTCTGCTAATATTTATCTCGATTATTATAAAGTATATAGAAGAATATGCATTTTAACAATAATTTACTACAGAGATGTAGAGAAAGTCACGTGGATGGAGCACATCAAATTGTTTTCATAGATAATAGATAGTTTGGATGGGGGGATTTTCTTAAAAATTTGTCTGACATGATTAATCATGACTGACTCACGTGTGATATTTGGTGCGTATCTGACTTGTTTTGAAGTTTTGCTGTTCTTTCTCACTGTCTCTCTCTCTCTCTCTCTCTCTCTCTCTCTCTCTCTCTCTCTCACACACACACACACACCCTATACTCTCGCAGTAAGCGAATCCCAGAGAAAACAGAATTTGCATCTCTGGGGATATCTTGATATCGAGTTTCTGGATGGAATATAGCAAAGTAAACGTTATCAGTTTCAGTCCTTTATAACGAACCTAGGTGAAAGTTAGTCAAGTTTTAAAGCCGATGTTCTGCAACAATTAGTACATCACCTATGTGTTGAAAATAATTATTTTAACAAATCTTAAAGAATTATTATAATTGTTATTGCTATTACTTTTAACAACTTGACGGTACTCAACTATAAAGAACTTTGACAACTTATTGACAGGTTTCGCTCCGCCCATATTTTAGGATGATGTAAACAATTTGCCGATCTAGTGGTTAGAGTTATGTAGAGGGGAGGTGGGAAGCTGACTCCTGTAGAGGGCGGAGATAATCACTTAAGTACCAACTTAACGCCTTAGTGCCTAGTGTCGCACTCACTTGCAATTTTTAAAATTGTCTTGTTAGTTATTTTCTCTATTACGAATAGTAATGCATTCCACCTAAAAATTCCAGGTCAAGATTTATCCGAAAATACAGCTTTTGAGAGTCGCACAATAAAAAACATCTGATGTGTTTCATTCACATGACTTTCTTTACATCTCTGCAATAAATTATTATTGAAACGCTTATTCTTCTATTTACTTGATGCTAATAGAAAAAAAAAATAGCAGAAAGGGGTTTATTACTTGCTACCTTATAAGTAGAAGAGAAATAAGAGAATACACTAGGCTAAATCGATAGTCAAATTTTTAAAAGCTGGTTGCAGATGATAGAAGTTCCTTTGTTTGCATAAACAGTTGTCAAATTCCGTATGAGAAAAGTATAAGTATTTTAAGGCTGAAACTAATAACAAGGACTATATCGGAAACGATCAACTCCACGAAAAAAATCTGATGTGTACCATTCACATGACTTTCTCTATATCTCTGCAACAAATTATTCTTAAAAAGCTTATGCTTCTATTGACTTCATGCTAATCAGAAAAAATTAGCAAAAATAGTCTTATTACTTGCTTCCTTGTAAGTAGAAGTGAAATAAGGGACTACTATAGGTTAAAGTGATAGTCAAAAGCTGGTTGCTATGTCAATGAAGTTCCTTTGTTTATATAGATAGGAGTTGACAAGTTCCTGTATGAGAAAAGCATACGTTTTTCATAGCAAAAACCAAAAATAAGGAATGACTCAAAAACGACGAACTCAACCAAAAAATGTATATAACATAAATTGTGTGTTTTAAAGTGCTCTACATTTTTCGTGTAGTAAGTTTTTGTCCATCTCTTACGTTTTAGCAGTTATTCAAAATTCAGTAAAATTCATCCAGAATAAACTACTCTTCAGAGGCTATTCCCAGAGAATTCAAGATATAGATTTTGTTTGTCAGGTAAATATCTTTAATATACGAAATTTTAATCAAAATCGTTAGAGCCATTTTTCAGAAAATCAATATTTTCCAAAAAAGTTCCATGTAAAGGGTAGTTGGGGTGGGGGGATTTTTCTCAAAATCTTCGTGTCGCATTCCTGGAAGATACTAAACTTAAATACCAAGTTTGATATTTTACCGACTTTTCGTTTTTGAGTTATCGTGT
Source organism: Hymenopus coronatus (assembly GCA_030762935.1). Lineage (NCBI taxonomy): Eukaryota > Metazoa > Arthropoda > Insecta > Mantodea > Hymenopodidae > Hymenopus > Hymenopus coronatus. Next base: position 54,425,300 of record CM060880.1, read on the forward strand.
TCACAGACACACGGACACACACACACGGACCTTTTTGTGAAAATGCTTTTTTTGGATATTGGGGACCCTAAAACATATATTTCCGGTGAAATCTCGGTATCGAATTTTTGGGTGGAGTGCAATACCTTCTCTATACACTATGTACGTAGTGCGTATAGAGAAAGTAAAAATGCATATAACATAAAGTGTGTGTGTTAACCAGCTCTACATTTTTTGTATGGTAAATTTTTGTCTGTATCTTACAGTTTACCAGTTATACAAAGTCTTCAGAGACTATTCCCAGAAAAATTATTATATATATATAAAGGGTAGTTCGGCGTAAAAATCTTCCTGTCGCATCCTTGGAAGATACTGAACTTACATATCAAGTTTGGTACTTTTCGTTTTTGAGCTATGCTGCCAAAAGGCACACACGCACACACACATTTTTCTAAACAAAATTGATTCAGCGGGTCTCAAAACATGTATTTCCGGTGAAATCTCGGTATCGAATTTTTGGGTAGAATACAATACCTTCTCTGTACACTGTAGATAGGACGTGTAGAGAAAGTAAAAAACGATTTCGATCTCATAGCAACCATATTTTAAAACATTTGACTGTCGGTTTAGCCTAGTGTATTCCCTTATTTCACTTCTTACAAGGAAGAAAGTAATAAGACCGTTTCTGTTAATATTATCTCTATTATTATGAGGTAGATACAAGAACAAGCTTATTAAGAATACTTTGTTACATAGATGTAGAGAAAGTCATGTGAATGGAACACATCAGACCACCCCATATTTTCCAAGTTATTTCTAGTTATTCTTATAATTTGACTAAAATAAAAATATAATGAGGTATCAACGCTCCTTAAAATGCAACCTCTGACTCTATTGAAAATTGCACTTCGGAGGATTAAATTTATTAAAATCTTTATGAACATCCTTGTTTCTGAGCCACAAAGAAAAAGTGATATTGTCATTATAATTTGAATGCGTTTGGGTATTTTGTGTTGTTGATAAGTATCATGTATTTATAATATGACTCTAGTGCAATATGACATTTATTCACGTATTTGTACGTTGGAAATGATGCAGAGTTGAAAATAGCTACTGAAGGTTAAAGTTCCATTTTCCGTGCTATTTTGGGTGTTTATAGTTATTCATAGACAGAATGTTAGCAATACCTGGGACTTCTTGAATGTGCGGCAAGGTGGCACGAGTGAGCGGGTGTTGGATACACACCAAAATGCACTATGTTTTTCTTTTTCTTTTTCCCTTGTTCCTTTGTCCTCTCCCATTGTTTTCAGTTTCCCGTTTCCTGGAGCGCCTCCCGGTTTGTGTTATTAATTGTCTCCGGGGTTCTCAGTGGAAGACGTGCTTTACCGCCGACACGTGGGAACATTCTGCCCTCTTCCTGTCAACTTACAATTGTTCACTGCTCAACGCTCTGTCAACAATAAGTACACTCCAGCTGACAGTTCATTTACACACGGTATTTATATCAACATGAAAATTAACATTTTCATTTGTATACCAAGCCTTTAATCCAAAGTGTTATAAGACTAACCTTTAAACTTTTAGTAACTATATAATAAGTACCCTGATAATCAGTGCTCGAAATGGAAATATATAAGAGCCGGTGCACTTTCTTACGACATTACCAGTTATACATTTTGCATTATGTTGTTTATAGTCTTCAGAAAATCGAAAATGTGATGCTTTGGCGTCCGCATCCAACATCAGGTCATAACAGCGGCAGAACATCCTGTAACCTAGTTTCTCATTTTCTTTCAGTTTCTGAAGTCAGTCACTCGGTTCCAATATGTAGCAACATTTTCTGAATTTAAATCACTTGTTTCAGAAAGAACAAACGTTAGTTCTAGAAGCACTATCCACACTATTATTGCCGGCGTAAAACCTCTGGAATTGTGACCCTGACCGCCAACCCAGCTACCGAGCCAGCTTATCGGAGTTTGTGTTATGATACGTTGGTCACAGCGAGCAAACTTTGTACACTCTGCATCGAAAGTGTTCCGCATATGTTTGTATTCAAAGTGGGCAGTAAATAGTGTTAATTTTATTTATTTTATTTTTTTAATTATGACTCCTACGTTTTCAAAGTTAAGTGGCAAGGTATCACTTAGAGCAGAGAAAAAGTGAATGAAAGAGTAGTCAAGGCAACTGATATTTCACTGAGTTCGGTTACCATGGTTCTCAAAGATAAGAAAGAAAGAAAAATAAAACTTAATATATCACTTTTAAATTAAAAGATGTAGAAAAGTTGTGTCGCCACCGAATTGCAGAAATTGGCAGGCCACAATGGGTAAATGTATGTTGAGAACATTGAAAATCATCAGAAAGAATTGTAGAAAATCAAAAAGAATTCTAATCTAGGATAATGGTGCAGAAAGTAGCGATAACGTTGATGATGACAATGACGTGAGCGAAGATGGACTGTCAGGTGTGGAAGAATTGGAGGCAGACGATTGACATTGTTTATATAGTAGGCCATTTGTATAGATGTTTTCTAGATATGAAAACACGTGTTTATCAGTGTAGCGCCGTATAGTGCAGGTGACAGATATTTGACATTGACTGTGACAGGCACTCTTCCAGCATGGTGAACTGCTTATCTGAAAGTACAACTCGCCTCCTAGCTCTCATTAAGATTTTCACATGTCCAGATTTGTTACAATATCAGGTATACGTTTATCACTATTAGTTCTTCTCTTTTTGATTATAAATTTGTCTAATGTATTCACCTTTCATACGAGTTAAGTTTTAAAATATTTACTTTACAAACTGGCGATCAGATTATAAACTTGTAACGGGTCCACTTGAGATAAAGTTCTATTCTTTCAGGTTGAATGTCGCTTGGCGCGGCCACACAACTTAGGTATTTACAAACTACCAACCGATTAAGACGGTTTGTTGATATTACTGCACTGTTTTCGGAGTAGCATGCATCTTCAGGTACAAGTACCATCTGATCCAAAATGATATGAACTGTGATTCGAATAGCATGAAGTGGGTATGATTTGGTGTGCTACACTTATTACTTTGTGTTTAATAAAACTTACGACAAATAACTTACCGGTATGAATTTTCTCAAATAAAAAGTGTCGGTATGAAATTCACTGATGCAGAAAATTACCGGTATGGTATACCGGTATATATAGGCCCATTTCGAGCACTACTGATACTAGAAAGGATGAAATTAATGAATAATTTTGATCACAAGTGCCTTTATTCTCTTAATGGGAAAAGTCTCCTATGGTTCCTTGAATAAAGTACTAAAGACTTGGTTTGTGTGTAATTTGACATTGTATAGTTCAAAAACTGATAATGCGACGAAGTGAAGGAACCGAAGTAGAATAATGTGAAGATGCAGGTGCGAAATCCACATACAAAATAAATGATGACGTTCAATTCAAAAGCATTTATATTAAAATATTGACGTTCTAAAATAGCAGATGAAGGAACAATGTCCCTAAAAATGTTGGCTGAGATAGTGCTAGCTAACAAAATAACTTACCGTTCTATACACTATTTCAAATTTGTTAACTTTATCCCACTAACAAGATAGATTACCTTTGTAGAGACCTTCAAACTATTACTCAATCCTTAGCGTTGTTGAACTGTAAATGACAAGTCTTATTCCTATCAAACCATCAATTTTCTTTTTCATGACTAAAAGTATGAAATGATCAAACCAAAGGCTTCAATGAAATTATTCCTTAAAACGAATTAAACACCATGGAAATAATTTCCGGCGAAATCAAGAGGAATCATTGTTATCCTACGGTATTGTAAGATGCATAGGTATACTTATTCTTGGATATTGCTCTGTACTAATGCTGTTGGGTAAGACTGTGTACTAGAGAGTATGTTTACATCTTTTACAATAATGGATTTAGACAGCTGATCTTGCACTAGAATACATACAGTTTGTTATGGAGATGTAATTATAGTGTAAACTTTCGTGGTCAAAACATTTTACTCCTTAAGCCGCATCTGAAGGCAAATAAAATAAAGACTTCCATCTTACCACTTGGCTCAGATGTTTCGTGTGGGACAGGTATTCGGGAATCGTGGGATCGGTTCCCCGCGGCCAACCTCTCTCACTCATCGTTTTTTTTTCGGGGATATTCCCGGGTCACTAGGCGAATGCTGGAGAGATTTCTTCATTCCTCCGAACTTTCTGTCCTTTCATTTCATCTCCATTTCATTCAACTAGTCTCTTTCAGGGCTGTAAGTTTTGGCGAGGACTGCAGTGGTGGCACCCTCTCGTGGAGGTGAATGCGCTTGGGAAGTTCAGATCTCGGCGCGGGATGGTGGAAGTCGTCTATAGACTGAGGGGCGTTTAGTCAGATCTGAGGTGTGGGTTTCTAGTGGGTCCCCCCCCCCCGACCAAATGAACTGCCTGGAAACTGTTAGGGGCCCTCCACGGTGGCTCCCTCCCGCCGTCCGGCTCCTACTGTAATTAATTTCATTTCATCCTATTCTTCTGGGGTCAGACGTGCAAGACAATATTAACTAACGTGCGGGATCCCCTCCGGCACACTTAAACTACACGCGTTTCAATAACTCCACAAACTAACTTTCCTTACTTTTATCTCCGTTATGCTAATTGCGATAAACAGCAGACGATTTCCTATTACTTGCTTCCTTGTAAGTAGAAGGAAAGTAAAGGACTAAACTTGGCAAAAGTGAAACAATTGAGATTCGATTCTCTTTTACATTCCCAGAAGTAAAACAAAAGAGATGATACGAAACGAGAAGTCTGTTAAATAACAAACTAAAATAGTTACAAACAAATAGTTTTTTAGTTTGTTATTTAACGGATTTCTCGTTTTTGGATTATGCTGCCCCTCCACACCCGCGAGCGAATATTTTTCTAAAACATTTTTTTTTATTTATTTAGTGGATATGAACATTGTACATAGTGATAGAAAGAGTAAAAATTACAGTCGTGACATATCAAATTTTGATTGCTACTATTCTGTTCACAAATTAGATATCTTAGATATTAAAGTGTGATCAGAAACCTCCGTAGCTTTAATTCAAATCAACCTTTGACAGGTTCCAGATTCCATTAAAAAAAAAATCTGATGTGTACAATTCACATGACTTTCTCTACACCTCTGCAACAAATTAATCTTAAAAAGCTTATACTTCTATTTACTTCATGCTAATCAGAACAATTTAGCACAAATAGTCTTATTAATTGCTTTATTGTAAGTAGAAGCGAAATAAGGGAGTACCATAGGTTAAAGTGAAAGCCAAAAGCTGGTTGCTATGTGACTGATGTTCCTTTGTTTGTATGGGCAGCAGTTGACAAATTCCTGTATGAGAAAGGTATAAGTTTTTCAAAGCTGAAACCAAAAACAAGGAATATCACACACACAGACATTTTTCTAAAAATGTTTTTTTTTGGGTTCAGATTGTCTCATAACATGTATTTCCAGTGAAATCTCGGTATGGAATTTTTGAGTTCATTATAATACCTTCTCTATACACTATGTACATTGCACGTATAGAGAAAGTAATAAACCGCCGGATAGTCTATAGAACTAGGATAAATGTTAATGTAACATATCAGATTATTCTAAGAAGCGTGGAATTTCAAAGCCATCACATAGCGATCCGCTTTTTAATAATTTTGACTGTCGCTTTAGACTACTGTAATCTTATAACCACAACAAAATATGTAATGCAAGCTTATTTCGGTTATCATTAAAATACGATTCGGTAAGAAGTTTTAAAAGAGTGAAAGCCGTGTGAATGTTTATGCTTGTCAATACAGCTCCATTGTACCATTGCCCCATTACGCCTAGGTAAGGAGAAAAAGCGGAGAAAGTGTATTTTCGCTGATAATGCCTTTTTGCAGAAGAGGTTGGCTGCATCACCTTATTCTTATTCATATTTGTCGAGAACTACTTGGGAAACTCTCGTAGCAAGTTGCACAACAAAAGGCCGCACAATCTCTCAGCTAACTTTAAGAGCCACGCGAGGACCGTTTCGAAATGATCAGTGCGTCTGAATTTCAATTTCGTGAAGCTGCATGCTTTTTATGAGAGCGTTTTTAACATAAAATACAAACTTTCCCTTGCTCTAATAACAGTTTTCTTTAAATGTTCCACTAAAGAAAAAAAGCAATCCCAAATTAAAAAAGCAAACAAACAAACAAAAAAACAACAACATATAATAATGGGATTCAACGCAGTATGTTCAAACTAAAAGTACTACTCCTGTATTCTAACACACAGTGTCGTATTATAACACTTCAAAGTCACAAGCTTTGATTTTCAACCAAATCTGATAAATAGGGATAGCAACTTGGGGACTGATAGCGGGTCACATGCGCATACCAGTTGCATAGCTACCGAGTAGAGACCGACCTGCGTTGGTGACTATATACCATGTACATAATACGTGCAGAGAAAGTAAAAGTAATTTTGTCAATTTTGCATTTATTTCCGCTTATGTGAATGCAACCATTTTGAAATGTATTACATTTTCAAGAGGTAAAATTCAGGGCGTAAAATATATGTAATTAGTAACACACATTAACTATTTTATTTCTTTATAACAATCGAAGGAGTTCCCTGAATTCCTTTATTATATTGGCCGTTTGGGTAAATAAATGGCAATCGATGTACCATTCGCGTTAACATTAAATGAAACAAAATGATAACGGTGCAATGATGCTGTGATGAATACTTGCTATAAATTAAATATTTATTATCAGAGGTGGTTAAAACTAATATATAATATACACTTATAAAGTGATATTTTATCAATAGGAACGGAAATCTTGCCTTCGGTATATTTGCAAAATTAAATACTACCAATGCAATTTCATATCGAGCGAGATGACTGCGAGGTAAAGTTTAAGATTCATTTCTTTTCGGCAGGTCGGCTTACCTTGGAATATTGCCCCTTGTTTGGTGGCCCTTTTCATGTTTCTGAGTCGAAGGATTAGGTGAATGGACGACGGTCGAGGCATATGGCGGCGAAGCTTGCTTTGTGAAATGGAACGGGCCCTCAGAGTAGCCCCTCCGTGGGGAGCGGTTAGGAGGCCTATAAGGGTCACAATAGGTGCCAAAACCCCCCTCCGCTTCCTGATAACTATAAATGCGTTCAAGGTTGGAAACTTTCCCGTTGTTTGTTATTAATGATGATTTCACGGTATGATAAATGAGTTAAATTGGATTTTTAACAATCCAATCCGTGCTATCTGTGAAGTCAGCATTAATAATTATAAAGAGACTACGGAATCAATTTCTTGTAGTAGATGAGTAGCTCACATTTTACTTTCTCTACACGTAGTATGTACATAGTGTATAGAGAAGGTATTGCATTGCACCCAAAAACTCATACCAGGATTTCACCGGTAATACATGTTTTGGGTTCCTCTGAATAAAAAAGAAACATTTTTGGAAAAAGGTCCGTGCGTGTGTTTGTGCGTGCCTGTGGACAGCATAGCTCAAAAACGAAAAGACCGTAAAATGCCAAACTTGGTATTTAATTTTGGTATTTTTCCAGGATACCACACGAAGATTTTCAAGAAACTCCCCCAAACACAAACTACCCTTTATATGGAAAAATTTTCGAAAATTTTCACTTTCTCAAAAATGGCTCTAATAATTTTGTTTAAAATCCCGTATATTAAAACTACTTACATTCCAAATAAAATGTACATGTTGAATTTTCTGGGAATAGCCTCTGAAGACCTCTTTATTTTGGATGAATTTTGCCGAATTTTGCTTAACTGCTAAACCGTAAGAGACAAGACAAAACTTACTACATAAAAATGTAAATCTTGTCAAAACACACAATTTATGTCCTTTACGTTTTTGTTGTGGAGGTAACAGTTTCCGAGATATTCCTTGTTATTAGTTTCAATTATGAAGTACTTATACTTTTCTCAGACAGGGAGGGTCCGTTTTTCTTTTGTTCTGCTCCTGGCAAAGCCAAGAAGTGATTTGCAATGACAAGCGAGTAACGATAGCTTTGAAAACATTTGACTATCAGTTTAGCATAGTGCATTCCCTTAGCTCCCATATCTACTTATAAGTAACTAAGTAATAAGAACTTTCTGCTAATGTTTATCTCATTTAGCATTGTGTAGAAAGAAGAATAATCTTTTGCTGGAAGTTTGTAGAGCAGCTAGAGAAAGTCATGTGAGCGTAACATATCAGATTTTTGCTGATACTTTATCACCCAACCAAATTCTCATGAGACAAACATTTTAAGTACTTACAATTGCTAATCGTGCAACATGCAGTTTCGACGGTTATCTTCGGGACTTATCCAAGCCCACATTGAAGTTAGCGCATGCGCAGTCCCATATTACACTAGCTCATTACTCGACTCAAGTGCCAGTACCAGATGGAAGTTACAAGAGGCTGGCTGACTCTTGGCAGCTATGTCACGTGGTAAAGTATACCCTCAACTTCTAGAAAAGTCTGCCTGCTTTCATATTATACGAGAGTGTCCAATAAAGATGAAACTCGTTTATTTACCCCAACCATTCACCAATGTGTCAGTTTTATTTAATAGGAAATCGCTGAATTTCTCAAGCACTTTTTCCTGCATTGGCAAAATGGTAATTCTCCAGGGGAAGCCCTGGCAAAGTGAAAAATCTGATGTGTACCATTCACATGACTTTCTCCATATCCCTGCAACAAATTATTCTTAAAAAGCTTATACTTTTATTTACTTTATGCTAATCAGAAAAAAATAGCAGTAATAGTCTAATTACTTGCTTCCTTGTAAGTAGAAGCGAAATAAGGGACAACTGTAGGTTAAAGTGATAGTCAAAAGCTGGTTTCTATGTCAATGAAGTTCCTTTGTCTATATGGATAGGAGTTGACAAGTTCCTGTATGAGAAAGGTATACGTTTTTCATAGCAGAAACCAAAAATAAGGAATGTCACAAAAACGACGAATTCAACGAAAAAAATGTATATAACATAAATTGTGTGTTTTAATGTGCTCTACATTTTTTGTGTAGTAAGTTTTTGTCCATCTCTTACGGTTTAGAAGTTATTCAAAATTTAGTAAAATTCATCCAGAATAAACTACTCTTCAGAGGCTATTCCCAGAAAATTCAAGATATACATTTTATTTGTCAGGTAAATATGTTCAATATACGAAATTTTAATCAAAATCGTTAGAGCCATTTTTGAGAAAATCAAAATTTTCGAAAAAAGTTCCATGTAAAGGGTAGTTGGGGGTGGGGGGATTTTTCTCAAAATCTTCGTGTCGCATCCCTGGAAGATACTAAACTTAAATACCAAGTTTGGTATTTTACCGACTTTTCGTTTTTGAGTTATCGTGTTCACAGACACACGGACACACACACACACACACACACACACACACACACACACACACACACACACACACGGACCTTTTTGTGAAAATTCTTTTTTTGGATATTGGGGACCCTAAAACATATATTTCCGGTGAAATCTCGGTATCGAATTTTTGGTGGAGTGCAATACTTTCTCTATACACTATGTACATAGTGCGTATGGAGAAAGTAAAAATGGTTAGTGTGCAAAAACTGCATTAGGTAGTACCGCGCAAACAGCATGGTTAGTAGCGACATCTGTTAAACTTCCGGTGAAAGTGCCTGTTCATTTGTGAGACAAATGCGTTTTGTATAAGAAGACATTTTGTAATCCACAGAGTTGTACTAAAATATTTGATTGTAAGTAAAAATGCAGAGAAGTACATTTATTTCCCAGAAGTGTAGGTATGTTTCTCATTAGGCGTTATATTTTCCGTGTTCTGTTACTGTGAAAATCAATTTTCGGTGTATTTTATTTCGACTCTTTGAATCTCTTCGAAAACAAAGGTTACGCACCGGGCAAAGTGAATAACGCTTTGCCCGGGTTACTGTCAAAAGCTTATAATGTTTAAAGTAGCTTGCCTCATTTAAACATTCTATTAATAATTTTAATGCAAATCTTTAGTAACGGAAGTATATTAACATTGTTTCAGATAGGGTATAGTTTATGGATAGACATAAATATGAGTATATAAGTTTGTGTGCAACAGAGACAAATATTAGGGCTATAGGATTTAACTGTCCTCAAATAAATAGGTGTTTTCCCGTTCTATGGAAACTCATTGAGAAACATGACATTGAATCATCTCGTCCATACAACATGGACGAGACTGATATTCAAACTTCAACCAAAAAAAACACCAACTTTTTTTTCTACTACAGGAAAGAAGCAAGTAGGAATGATTGCCAGTCTAAAACGAGGTCAATTAACATCTGCAATTTGTTGCTATAATGCTTCTGAACCTTTTATTCCTTATTTTTGCACGACTTCTTGACTAAGGGTCTCCAGGATGTCAAACTACGTGTACGGATAACGACTGGATCAACGGAAAGACATTTTTGCAGTGGCGGCATTTCTTTGTGGAACAAGTTCGTCCAATTTCAAATAAAAGGGTCATCTTGCTCTTGGACAATCATGGATCCCATAAATACATAACGCTGTTGATTATACTAAGAAAAATAACACGACGCATAAAATGCAAACATAGCACGTGGCCGTAAATGGACCCCCGAATACTAGTTTTGAACAAACAACTTCAAAGGAAACATGTAGGAAGAATAGTCAATCAGTTCGATGTTGCAATGTGTTTGCTACAGCTTACTTAAATGTGGCAAATGCTCAAATTGCTATGAGTGATTTACGGCCCTCGGGAATTTGGACAATCTTTATCCTGATTCCGCTCCCTCTTCTCTCACAGATCGTCCTAATCCTACCTGCACCTCAGAATTTCGTCCTGATAGTCCAGCAGGGGGGAGGTTCCGACCTCTTCAGCTGCCCTGGTGCGAGCACTGCTTACCCCGAGTACCCGTGGTACTTCTGACGTTACCAGAAGTAGTCGGGCCGAATTACCGAGCCCCTCCCGAAGGGGAGTTGTTCGGACTGGGTTGGACTCGACGTGGGTTATTGTACCCATGGGATATTGGGTACTTCTTGGCTTGCCTTGACGGGGATGTGAGACTCCTCAAGTTCTCTAGCCGGTCCCCATGGCCACGCTCGCTAAGTCGTTCGCTTTGGTGCTTCGTGAGCAGGGGATCGTGAGCTCAGGTCCCGCCTTGGGCATGGGTGTTATATGTTTGTGTAAAGGAACAGTAAAACCAGTAATCATACAGTAAATTTAAGGGGGAAATGTAATCAGGGGATACAGCGCCGGAGTTCTGACCAGACTCCGATACCGGCACTAACACGAGAGAGCTGGTGACATCGTCGGCCTCACCAATGTTATTGTAGTTGACCCCTATGGGTTGACGCGCGTGAAGTGGCGTATCCACTTCCGTCCCGGTACGTTCCCATGCCGGGGGGTTATGTTAGTCTCGGCCTAATGAAAGAGCCACGGGGTTTATCCCCCTGGTGCATCAGAATGGGGGGGGGGGTTCGGCCCTGGGTAGTCATTCGAACTGAATTGTTAGTCTAGCTTCCCTTGAATTACCAAGTCAGAGTAATTGCCCACACGCCTGAACCATCCACCAGTTCCTACAGTTCACATGATATTCGACTTACCTAACTATTCAATGTGCTTCCTCAAATGAACGGAAAAGTAAAGGCCGAGAAGCTGAAATACTCATTAGTACTCCAATTGGAAGTCAGCAATAGAGTAATTTGATAAAAGAAACAACAACAATTGAAATCAATTGCCAGGGACCTGGAAAAACTTTCGAAAAAATCCAAGAAGAGAATCCTTCAAGCTGCTGAAGATAACTATTTTTGTGTGGTGTATGCAAGAACCTTCCTGGAAATACCGAAAGAAGATTGAATACAGTAGTTTGTGGTGTCACTAGTTATATACTAACTGCAGTGATCGTGGCTCCTACTTTTGTGATGATTGCAGTGATTAAAAATACATATTCACTTTGCCCGGAGCAAATATTGACTTTTCCCGGGCAAAGTGACTGAAATACACATTTTCATAATTTCCAATGTATATGTTGTTAAGTATGTACATTTAGAAAAATTATCTGTGCATTCGAACATTCAAACATTTTGTACAAGTATTCCATAAAACATTTAATTGTACCTGCTGGAGTCTTGCGGTATCCAGGTCCTACGTTAACTTATCCTCTTTGCCCGGACTTCCCATTAAATTCTCAGGAAAAAGCTAAAAGTATCAATCTATACAAAAATGAGAGGCACGGTTTCAAAATTTTAATGAGAACTATTTCTCAGATTTCGCAATTATGTCACATTGTTCTAAATTCTGTTTACAAGAACTGGAAATAAATCTTACCATATAGCTTTTCAATCATTTAATATGTAATATGGCAATGTGAAATATCTTCCCTGAATGTTAATGCTATGCTTACCGTTGCTGCCATGTTACTCAACTAAAACACAGTTAATAGCATTAATAGAAATAATCAAAATTATTTCGATGTTATAGTAACAGCTTTTTGCTTTTGATATTCCGTTAAATTGTAAACTAACACAGTTCAGTGTCAAATAATATTTTAAAACATTATGCCTTCAAATGCTTTTCTAATGGTAACACATGGAGTTCTTAACTGCTGTATTCCTAATGGTTTTTCTGTCTACACATTGACGCTCTTTTTTGAGAAGTAATAAGTGAAATTACCTCGAGTAGAATAGGTTTAAAGGTTAGGTCTCAGGGCGTTCTGAGTCTTTTGATTAGAGAGTTATAAACCGCGAGGGTGCAGCCCTAGTGCTATTAAATACTATTTTACAATGGAAACTAAGGTAGTTTGTGTAAATACACTGACAGCAACGTTCAATCAGAGACCTACCGCTCTGGACATACACAATTTGGTGGATGAAGATTTAAAGGTACGAGTTGATGAATTACAAACATTGCAGCTTGTAGGAAAAGAAAATGCAGTATGCTTAAAGTTTAAAACCAGTGTAAGCTATGAAACTCATTTGCACCATCATGCAGGTAACGTAATAGTAGCTTTACTGAACGGGGATAAGGTAGATGTGGTAATAACCCCAGCAGATCAGGAATTTACGACTGTCAGGCTTTATAATATTCCTCCTGAAATATCCGATTAACGAATTAGAAATGTTCTACAAAATTATAGAAATGTACAGCTTGTCAAAATGGACAACTGGACCGTTAAATGGAAATTTGCTACGGTAGAAATAGGTATACGCCTAGCTCAAATGGTAACTAAGATGTAATTATTAGGAAATGCTAGGCATTTGCTACTTACTTAGGTGAGGAAGAAACGTGTTTTAAATGTGTAAGTTTTACCCATATGACACATATTTGTCAGCAGCGAATGATACCTGACAAACCTGCGCTTGCTGTAAGGAAGTTTGATCTGTTTTCTGCTGTTGCTGCTAAAATATTGCATTATAATAAAGAGATAACCAATTCTGATAATAAAATAAAAATTATCTGGAATATAATAAAAAGAGAAACAGGTAAGGGCTCTCAAGATAACTCCTCAATTGCACTGAATTCCGGTTAATAAAAAAATTGATGTTCCTCAAAAGGTCGCAGATATTTTCAAAAATTTCTTTTTGAATGTAATAAACAAATTAAATATAAATTATGGATGTACTCAATCAGCATCAAGTTTCTTGAAAATTTCTTTTGTAAACAGAGTCCCTGATTTTAAAGTAAAATGACTACACCATTTGAAATAAAAACTATAATAAATTTGCTCAAGACCAAAAATTCCTCTGGATATGATGAAATATCAAATAAAATCCTAAAAGCATGTTCTGACCTAATAAGCATTCCCCTTAGCTATTTATGTAACGAATCACTAAAGAGTGGAATATTTCCTCACAGAATGAAGTACTCTATTGTCAAACCACTTTTTAAAAAATATATCTCAAATTATAGACCTATATTTGTCTTGTCTGTTTTCTCAAAAGTGTTTGAGAAGGTGATGTTCAATAGGCTTTATAATTACTTGGAAAAGAATAACTTACTTGCCAAAGAACAGTTTGGCTTTAGAAAAGGAAGAGCGACAGATAATGCAACCTACAAGCTCACGCATAACGTGTTAACAGCGTTAAATGAAAAGGAACATGTCAGTGGAATCTTTTGTGACCTAGCGAAGACTTTTGACTGTGTGAATCATGAGATTCTGATAGCAAAACTACATTTCTATGGAATAAAGAATAACATATTAGATTGGTTCATTTCATACCTAGAGAAGAGAAAACAAAGGGTCGAAATTAATAACTCCAATGGGTATCAAAATAGTACCTCAGAATGGAAATCAGCAAAACATGGTGTTCCCCAGAGATCAATCTTAGGGCCTCTTTTGTTCTTGGTTTACGTAAATGATCTCCCATTATACATTAACTGTACTGCAAGTATTTATTTATTCGCAGATGACACTAGTATTCTAGTAACAAGTAAAGATTTCAATGACTGTGTAGCAAAATTAAACTATGTTCTAAATTGTATGTCAAATTGGTTCAAAGCAAACAAACTCTCAGTAAACCTTGAAAACACAAAAACAATTAAATTTATAACTACTCGCTCACCACAAACACACATAGAAATAGGAATTAATGATACATTGTTAGAACAGCTAAATGAAGTCACATTTCTGGGCCTTCAGGTAGATAAGCATTTGGACTGGAAGTCACTATTAGCTACATCACACCTAAACTTAGCTTAGCATGTTATGCTCTCCGTGCACTGGTTAAATTTCACTCAATCGATACACTTAAATTTGTGTATTTTGCCTACTTTAACTCTCTCATCGAATATGGAATAATATTCTGGGGTAATTCAGTGGATAATAAATGCATATTCCGGATACAGACGAAAGCTATACGAATAATCTGTAATGCTTATAGCAGACAGTCATGCAAAGAACTTGGGCATACTCACCTTACCTTGTGTTTATAAATTATCAATTTTAAATTCTATGCAGTTAATCGACATAGTTTTATAACAAACGTGGACTTGCATAACATTAATACTAGACAAAAGGGATATATTCATCGTCCCAATGCCAATCTTCGTTGCTTTCAGAAAGGTGTATATTATGAAACAATCAAGATATTTAATGCTCTCCCCAGTAATCTCAAAGAAGATGTTGGGAATTTCAGGGCTTTTAAGGCATCTCTTAAGGAGTACCTTTGCAATAAATCATTTTACTCTGTAGATGAATATTTAAGTGACAAATCTGTCTGACAATACTGTCATCATTGTATTTATAAGTATTAGAATGTATTGCATTTTGTGTATATTAGTGTGTGTTATATTAAAATTAAACTGATGTATACTTTGACTTGCACGAATATGTCAAATGATTTTTTTAGTATTTAGTAATGACACAAGGTCTGTAAATCCTGATGCTTTGATATTTTACACTCTATTGCATAATTGTAAACTTTTGCATTGAAAATTCTATAACATATTTGTAAATATGTATTGTAATTTGCTGACATTTATGAAGAGTGCATAATACAAAAAAAAGTACATATGCTTTTATAGAGCACATTAAGTATAGTGCAGTCACGTACAGTCCTCAAAAGCAAAAGGTGTGATTATATGTCTATTCTGTTGTTTTTGTAACCCATGATTTTAGCACTAGAGCTTTATACATTGTTTTGTTTTTCTCCATAGTATATAAACATATGTATACATGTATATGCCTTGACAAGCTCTATGTTCAGTAGCTTCCTGGCCTAAACAAACCTACAGAATGCATTCTAATCCAATCTAATCCAACAACACAGAGCAAAATGAAGGTTTGCCAGATAACATCATTACGGAAAGTAGTAGAGTGCAGATGGGAACTACTAAGCATCAGGAAGAATTTCAGTCTCCAGAAACAGGTAAGAAATGTTGTACTAGTAATGCAAATGAGGACGTTAATTTAGATGCTTCTGGTACAGAAATGGAATGTACTGCAACAATTACATCTATGAGAACTAACCAAACCACACACAAAGGAGGGACCAACCTGTCAATGGGCATAGACACCGAAAAGGCTGAAGAAGAAGAAGAACCTTCATGTGAGAAGACCAAACACAGTAGCAGTGATAGAGAGAGCACGAGTGCAAACAAGCCGCCGCGAAAGAAGAAGAAGAAAGGCTAGGGCAGCAGTACTAACATTGAAATGGCCACAACACGCAAGAGAAAGGTATACACTACGCATAAATACCAACTTGAAGAGAAACAAATGACGTGTAAGAGTAAAATTGTTGACAATGCTGAAAATACACGTGCCCCAATGGAACAAAAGAAAGTTCCAACAGAAACTAAGATTTGGCATGAAGAAGTTGAAGCAGCACTTGGCAAGGAAAGTGTGCAGCAGCACACAAGAGAAGCAGATGACCCCATACAGCCGGGACAACTTGGAGACTCAGCGCAACAAAAGGTACTTCCTTGTAGTGCAAAGGAAAGTAAATTAGGGGTTTCACTGCTTAAAAATAAAGAATAAGCACAAAAATACAAAGTAATTACACTTATGTATTAAATGTATTGTTTTGTTGTTATTTGTTTGTTCTTTTTTCTTTTGCTTTTTGTTTATGGAGCTCACATTAACGGTGACAACGTTAAATTTCAATGGCAATTATTCCCCGACGAAAATGGGTATGCTACAATGCTTTTTAATCGTAGATGACATAGATGTGCTCTTTCTTCAGGAGATAAAAGCTACCGACTTTTCTTCCATCATTAATTATAATGCATATGTTAACATGGGAAGTGAATCGCTGCCATATTAACAAAATTGGGAATTGAATTACCTTCAATTACTACTTTACGACAGTTTTAAATTCTTGCTGGTATTGAGGGAAACAGACTGCACTGGGCAATACCGCCCTAGTATTACAGTAAAATATCTAGTAACGTTGACGAAAATGTGTGACGTATGGATTCAAACTCATTCAGTGGTGCGTTTTACTCATTTTACAGGAAATTCTGCTCCCAGACTAGATCGCATATATATTCCGAAAATCTTAAAAAATAAGATTCAAGCATTGAAATACCCCTCTGGGATATGTTTAAGGTATGTATTAAAATGTAAATAAATGGCTAAATAATAATAATAATAACAATAATAATAATAATACTAACAGTTTATATTTATTTAATTAAGTTTAATTCTCTCCAAATTACTATTAACCGAGATAACTAACTACAGTTGAATCTCGCTTATACGTTATTCACTTCAACATTTTTCGCACAATATGCTAAAATTTTAGGCACCAGTCGTTCTCCATTAAAATTTTGCTCAATTATACGTTTTCGGTATACGTTTTCTCAGTAATGCGTCATTTTTTCTGGTCCCCATACACAAAATGTACCCATTTATGTTTTTTTTAAAAAAAAAACGACAACCATATATTATGGTGATATGCTTGCTGTGTATGTAGCCTTGGAATTGCCTGGTTTGTGGTTTTCATTGACGCTTATCGTTTCATTGTCGTCATATCGTTCCAACAGTCACTTATCTATTTTATGTGGAGTTTCGAGTTACAAACAGGGGAAGAAACATAAATCAATATTAAGGAGGAAAGCAAGAAACTCTTGGTGAAAAATTAACAATTCTGGATGAGGTCCATACCAGAAGAGAAGATCAGTTACACGTTTTCTAATTTATACAGTGATTTATTAGTCTCCCTAAAACACGTATAAGTGAGGTTCCACTGTATTGGAAATGGTGTGCGTATAGGCTTAATCAGCTATAAGCTGTCAAAGAATAACGCACTTATTTCATGAGAAATAAAGAATGGTAACTTAATATTTCAAAGCGTGTTGCTTAAAACCTGCACAATTTTAAATAACAGGAAATTAAATTGGGATTGGCTAGTGCTCAGAAAATTTTATTTTATAAGTTGTATAACGAGATCTACAATTTTCGTTTTTAAATTGAGAGGATCAGCGCAACAGTGGTCTAACCCAGAAAAAGATTTGCATCCCACTAATGAAAATTGTTAGGTATATCTCAATATTATGTTAACAGTACTCAATGTGTTGTGTAATAATCTGGAAAAATGTCAGTGAACAATCAGTTCGACTAAAATTGGGTTTTTGTTATTCTCAAACAAATCAGGTGTGTTTAACTGAGTTATGCTCCATTTTTTAAAAAGATGGTTGGACCACTGTTGCACTGACACCCTCAATTATACTTTTTTTTTTTTTTTAAACAGTACCGGAGTCTGATCAGGACTCCGGCGCTGTATCCCCATTTACATTTCCCCCCGTAGGTTTTGCTGATTACTGGTTTTACAAACATAGACACATTGCACAAACATATAACACCCATGCTCTAGGCGGGATTCGAACCCACGATCCCCTGCCCACGAAGCACCAAAGCGAGACGCTTTAGCGAGAGTGGCCATGGGGACCGGCACTATTCAGATAGACGAGAGCGCACGCACGTCACGGACTTCATTACTAAAATACGCTTTTCTAGGTTCAAGGGACCTTAGAGCATATATTTCCTCTGAAATCTCAGGGGGGGGGCTCCTAGCATAGGTAATCGGTAGAGAGAGAGAGAGAGAGAGAGAGAGAGAGAGAGAGAGAGAGAGAATAAAATATTTAGCCTTTGTGTGTGTCTACTTCACCGGATTTGATTATTGTATACATGGAAATACAAGCCAGTTGATATGCCAAAGGCGAAAAAACGGGAATGGGTGTGGTCCAAAAGTCATTAGTTAATCAAGAGAGGAGAATATGATGCACTTCCTATATCTCCTGGATTCTCTTCACTCCCGTGGCGTGCTCCTCCTACCTTATTAGGGAGCACTGTGCAGACTCTTGTAAATGCTAATTACATCACAGTAATTAATTAATAAGCCTCTTACGATATTATAACACAAGAGGTCTGCAGTGGCGGTTCTACAAACTGTTTTGTCGATAGCAAGGAACACTCTTATATGCACTCTAGCTGATCTACAAACAAACTTCTTACAAAAGATTATTCTTCTTTCTACACAATGCTTATCGAGATAAACACTAGCAGAATGTTCTTATTGTTTAGTTCCTTGTAAGAAGAAGGAAACTAAGGGAATGCTTTCGTTATGCGATTTTCATTGCAAATCGCTTCTTTGCTTGACCAGTGGTAGAACAAAAGAAAAACGGAATCTTCCTGTCTGAGAAAAGTACTTTACAATTGAAACAAATAACACGAAATATCTTGAAAACGAAAGAATCCACGAAAAAAATGTATATGATATAAATTGTGCATTTTAACGAGATCTACATTTTTTGTGTAGTAAGTTTTTGTGTATCTTTTACGGTTTACTAGTTATGCAAAATTCATCCGGAATAAACAGGTCTTCAGAAGATATTCCCAGAAAATTTAAAATATACATTTTATATGTGATGGAAATATCTTTAACATACGGTATTTTAATCAAAATTGTTAGAGCCACTTTTAAGAAAAACAAACTTTTCGAAATTTTTTCTATGTAAAGGGAAGTTAGGGGTGGGGGGATTTTCTTGAAAATCTTCGTGTCGCATTCTTGTAAGATACCAAACCTAAATACCAATTTTGGTATTTAACCGTCTTTTCATTTTTGAGCTATGCTGTCCACACACACACACACACACACACACACACACACACACAGAGTGACAGACACACACGGACCTTTTTTTTCGATTTAGGGGGACCCAAAATATGTATTTCCGGTGAAATCTCGTTATCGAATTTTTGAGTGCAATACAATACCTTCTCTATCCACTATGTACATTGTACATACGGGGCTAGAGAAAGTAAAACGTTGTTTAGCACGTGGTTGAAAGTAACTTCAGGTATCAAGGGACCACATTCGGGAGAGTGGTGAACGCTGACGTCTCACGACCTAGACGGGGAGAGACCAGGATACTCGGTCGTGGTCACAACGAGATTTTTATAGCTTGTGCACTTCACCCCACCCAGCTATGTAATAAGCTGATGTACTTGCAGACTGGGACCTAGAATAAAGGGATGAAGACTTGCGCAGTAACTCTACCTGGAGTTCTCATTATCATCTGAATCCACACAGCTGCGCGATTGTTGCATCTCTTGTGTCGCATCCGGTATTTTCCGGGTCGTCAGTAGTGGCTGAATTGGTGGGAGATCTATCTGAAGATCTAAAGATCTATCTATAAAATAATACCGAACCTGAAATCATCGTCAACAATTTGTAACTAGCACCGATTGCGAAAGATTTGTCTTTGGATGTTAAGAAAACTTCATTTGCGTTAGAAAAAGAAGAAGAAGAAGAAGAAGAAGAAGAAGCTAGAGATGTATTTCAATGTGCGGATTTATAGTGGCGATATTTCAACATTGATTCACTTCTGCAATGTCAAAGAATCTTGAATAAGATGCACATTTACTGTTACTCCTCTAGCAATCAGAAATGAAGATGAGTTAATTACAATTTTGTGCAATGCAACAAGTTGTATTTGCTAGGACGGTTTTATGCACAAATAAACTAACAAAATCATAAAATAAGATAATATTTGTATGCCTACAATCAATAATAAATTCACTTCAAATTCACTGTAGCCAAATTTTATGTTTGTCAACATACTGAGCTTTAATTACTAATCATGTTGGTTGCACGATCAGTAAAAACACTTTTGCAATCCACTGTGTTGTTGGTGTTTGCTTTTCTAGTTCATTTTTACTTGATTTATTTCCTGCTTCGAATCTTTCAACTTTAGCGCTTGCATGGTGGAATTATAACAGAGAGGGACAGGGCCTGCTTGATTTCGTTCTGTTTGCGCAGTGACGTAATGTTGATTGCAACTTGCGGGAACAAGGCTTGGAGACTGCTTGCGCGAGGCCAATGACACAGTTGTAAAGTAAAGTCTCAATATTTTGTTTATCTATAAAATGACTATTATTGCAGACATTAGGAAGCATAAACAATAATGTTTAGCTTATACAAAGAAATCTCTAACTTCGTACTGTAAGCAGATCTAGACTCTTGCTCTGAGATTACTTTGATGCGATACAAACAATTATTCATGCAACAATATTATAAATAGCAGCTTAATAATAATGAACAAGAATGTTTGTGAATTAGAATAACACTACAAGTGTCTCTACTGTACAAACAATGAGTTATTTTCCTTGTATAAACGCAGTCACGAGGTATTTATAGTACATTATGGGTAGTAAGAAGTGCATTATGGGACGCATAGACGCCAAGTTCGCGGGCTTTTTTTTAACAAATAGGAATAAAGCCGCCATGATACCATAATGTTCTATATAAGCAGCAGTTCTCGTGTACTCGGACACTCAGTTATAGGCACAGTTGTCAGATAGACACACAGTTTAACGCACAGTTGTCAGATAGCCGCACAGTTATGTTTTAAATTGTAGGAAGTGTCAAGAAACAAAGTAACGTCATTAGTAAGTAAGACAAGAGTGCTTGCTGCGATATCTTCAGATTCTAGCCACAAATAAATATAGATATACAAGTTAAAAGTGTGTTGTGACATTTATACGTATAGCTCCTAACTACCCCGTTGTCAAACCACCTTGAGTGAGTCAACTTAGAGCTCACCGACCGAAGTCATCGGAGATTTGGGCTGAGCCGAGGCAACTATAGCAGGTACGTGAGGAGAGTGACATGCTAAAAGTAATTAGGTAGGGGAGTATACGCACACACACTCATTAATACACACAGTGGTGAACGCCACATGCTTGGCCCCCAACGTGAACGCCACATTTTATAAAAATGTGGATAATTCGGTGTTTGTTTTATTAAATGATTCAAATATCTACTTTTATAAATTAATTTAAAGTGTTAATTTAGATTTTAAAGTACTAATTACTTTAAATGTACTCAAAACAATGTTTTTCAACATAAATGCCCCATTTCCTCTGAAACTATAAGGTGTATCCGCATAAAACTTTTACAAGTATGAAAACATCGTCATTTTAATTTAGGGCTACTTTAATTGGAGTTGCAGGAATATTTTTTTTCTTTTTTTTTTTAACATAAGATGTCATACATTTTATTGAAAATTTTAGAAGTTTAAACACAACACAAACCCTGAATTTTATGGGAAATTATTACGGAGATAATACTCGTGCCGCTCTCGCTCGTTACTCGTAAGCTACGCCTCTTCTCGAGAGTGTGGCCACGAGTCTCGTGTATCGAGAACTAGTACTCACGAGCGAGGCGACTCAAGAATTCTCGAGTAGGTTCACGTATGATCCGTAGTATAAACTGGTTACGTAATAACTAGGGCCCGGAATTTTAGGTTTTAACCTATTTTTTCCCTTATAAGTAAGTTAGAGAGTTTCCAAGTACTATGTTTCAAGCCGTTTGGATGCTAATATATGAACTTAAGTTTTGTTTATTTATTATTGTCTCGGAGGAAAATGTATCAACTTTTTCTTCAATTAATTTTAATTGCAGTTTTGTTTTGAGTGTATGTGTGGAGCTAGCCACGGAAAGAATTTATCACGATTTTTATCTTGGTAGAGAAATTGCGTGTATGAAACATACCTCAGCGGCATCTTGCGATGTTGAAAGATCTTTTTCAGCCTATAGGAATATATTTTAATATAGTATGTGTTCCATTCACGTGACTTTCTCTACATCGCTGTAACAAATTATGGTTTTTAAGCTTATTCTTCTATTTCATACTAAAACATTAGCAGAAACGGTATTATTATGTGGTTCCTTATAATTAGAAGGGGAATAAAGGAATTACTAGGCAAAATCAAATTTTCGAATTTTTTTTCCATGTAAAGGTTAGTTAGGAGTAAACGATATTCTTGAAAACCTTCCTGTCGCATTCTTGGAAGATACTGAACTTAAATACCAAGTTTGGTATTTAACGGACTTTTCGTTTTTGAGCTATGCTGTCCACAGACACACACACACGGACCTTTTTCCAAAAACGCTTTCTTTGGATTCAGGGGGATCCAAAACATGTGTTTCCGGTGAAATCTCTGTATCAAAATTTTCTATACACTATGTATATAGACCGTGTAGAGAAAGTAAAAAAGAGGCTAGGAATATTGTTAGAAAGCTAGGAAAATTGTTTAAAATCCTAAAGAGGTTAATGAAAGGCTAAAACTGCAATTATAAAAAGCTAAAAATGCGGGCCTTAGTACTAACACAAGTTCAACAGTACATATATCCCAAACATGGTCATAGTAAACTGTTTGAATCAGCGATATTAATCGTTAATAACATACCTATACTTTGTGTTGCTATGTATAAACATGTTCAGATTACAACAGAAAATGGAATTACTTCTTGCAACAGAAACGTCTTAGGAGAAATAAAATATATACCCACTTATTTTATAAAAGAGTAGACCACGTATACATATCTGCAGATTCTTGAGACCGTTAGTTGACCTCGGCATTATTATTGCTATCATTATTATCAGTTATTGGTTATTATTTAACGTACAAATCAAATACTTCTCAATATGTATAGAAAACTAGCTTGAAGCAAGCACAGATTAGGGTGTTTATGGAACTTGGTCGCTACGTAAGGGGAAGATTCTTTGTTAAAGTAGAAAGTTGGTAAGTCACGAACTCCTTAATGTATGTGCGTGCAATTGAGTAACAAGTGAAAGTGAACTGGGGGAAGTCTCTCATGTACAAGTAATGAGTTCTTATAAACGTAGTCACGAGGTATTTATAGTGTATTATGGGTAATAAGAACTGCATTATGGGTCGCATAGACGCCAAGTTCGCGGTCTTTTTAAACAATAGAAATAAAGCAGCCACGACACCATACTGTTCTATATAAACTGCAGTTCTCGTGTATTTGGACACACACAATATAAAGTTCAGTTGATAGATACGCACGGACACACAGTTTAAGGCCCAGTCGTCAGATACGTTATAGGCGTAGTTGTTAGAAAGCCGTACAGTTAAGCTGTAAGTTGTAGGAAGTGCTAAGAAACAAAGTAACGTTAGTATGTAAGGCAAAAGTGCTTGTCGTGATATTTAAAGGTTCTAGTCACAAATAAATTTAGATATACAAGTTAAAAGTGTGTTGTGACATTCATAAGTATAACTCCTAACTACCCCCATTGTTACGCCAACCTGAGCCAGTCAATTTCGTGCTCACCGGCCGACGTCATCGGAGATTTGAGCGGAGCTGAGGCAACTATAGCATTCGTCGCTACAAAACAGGTACGTGGGGAGTGACATGCTATAAGTAATTAGGTAGGGGAGTGTACGTACACACAGTGGGGAACGTCACATACTTGGCACCCACGTGACCGACGCATTCTGTGATACCCTTTTCGATTTTAACCCTTTCCCTAGTGTGGTTACTTAAATATCATCTTTATCATGGTAGGCTATTTAAATCTTAAATCATTTAAACATATAAAATAATATAACTTGCAGGCCTGATTATGCGAGTTTCCGCGCATTACACCGCAGTCTTGCTGTTAACGAGACTTATGAGTCTTGCGAGAATGGAGACTCTCGAGGTCAAGGTCTCTCATGCCAGCTACGCGTTCAGCTACTGATGACCCAACACAAGAAGGCCAGGTAGAGGGATGCGTAACGTAAACCTTTTGCTGCCGCATGATGCCTATGCTCGACATCTGGATATATAACAAGGACGTTAGGTTCATCTAAAATACTGCAGTGTTGTCACATAACCCACACATAGCTAGAAGTCCAGTTGTCGTGCAAGATCTGAATCGGAGAATTCCTCACCTTCGCTGCTGTCACTGCCGCTCTCTGCATTTCAATATTTAAATATTAAATCAAGAATAAAAGCAGCAAAATATTATATAACTGTAGTACTATATGCCGTAGCGCGTGTTAGCAGCGAGAGCCAAATAATGCATAATACATCACTACAGTTACTGAAACGAGCATTAGATCTGGCAGCAGTAGGCTGGTTCATATACATACGTAGTAAATGTAAACACATGACAGTTCAAGGCCCCCCCTCGCCCGCTCGCCCCTCAGGACCCACTTGCCTTCTTGATTTGGGTGCACAGTACTGGCTGCGAGAGGCGCGGTTAGCGGCAGTGAGAATAAAAGCTGATTTGGCCGGCTCTAACACAGAAACAATCAGAGAATTATCACCTTATAGAATAATTATGTAATATATGCTTCTGATAATTATAAACCATCAAATAACGTAATTTAGGAAGCGCATTCTTACCGTCGGAAACAATGTTTCGGAAAAGAAAAGTATTTTATGCAACTTTGCTTTGTTTTTGGATAATAATTATCACACGCATACATTGCACAATTACTCATTTTAACTCTGAAACTCAAACATAAAAAAGTTGATTATTAATACAATGTCAAGGACATCGTAAATCTCACATTAATGCGCATACGATCCAATGATGAAACATACGTCAAGTGTTTGCGAGCAAGATGACGTCACCTCTCCTGTTAACTCCGCCCATATGCGTAGTCCTCCACCTGTTTACTTCCACCATGAGCGCTTGCTTGCACCTGATCATAAAGTAACGATATGATAGCCCAACAATAATAACATGGCTAAGATTTATCTAAATAGAAAGTCACGACAGACAGATATCTAACAGATGATTGGTCTATATCAGATGGAAGAGTAATTGTTAAGTTCTTTCCTCAATCGAACGACTTGGCGTTGCGGTAATGCGGGCGACTTGCATTCGGGAGTTCCCCAGCTCGATATCGGGACCGCCTAATCTGACCCATGGGCTTTTTCGAAGTTTTTCCGGGTCGCATGGCGAATTTTGAGGTGGTTTCTTTCATACTCGGCCCCGTTGATTTATTTTAGTGATAGTGTTTCAGTACGGATGGCAGCGGAAAATGATGCTGTCTGGAACTCTCTATCCTAAGGGTTGCCCATACGCGCCAAGGGGCTCCGATCATCCTGTCCGATTGTCAGGTCGTTTCACACTGGTAACAATAGGAGCCCTCATGCGGTGTCATCGCTCTTGGTACCGGCCATCTCTCTCCCGGGGGTGCTACCTCGTGGCCACAGTGCCCTCCAGTCCCCTTCATTCTGCTTCTAGCTCTTCCCTGTTTCTAAGCTCCTGTCCAAGCTTCATGGAGTTTTCGTTGAAACCTGCTCTTTGATTTATTCACAAATGGCGTAACAGAAATACAATAAATTATTCCAACTTCATGTTCTACACTGTATTACAGAATAGGGACGCTAAAAAACTCTTCAGTAAACCAAAGGTTACTAATGTAGACAACAATTCGTCCTATTTATTATGGACTGTAAATATTATGCTATAGTTGCACGACCCGTAACTTAATTTATCATCGTAACAACGGTTTCTCCTCGATTTCCAACTTGCTGATTTACTGACTTCCCAGCTATTTAACATTTTAAAAATGTACCGTCCTGTTAAAAAAAAAAAAATGTATATTTGTTTTCTTTACAGTAGTATGTACATAGTGTATAGAGAAGGTATTATATTCCACCCAAAAATTCGATACCGAGATTTCACCGAAAATACACGTTTTAGGGTCCTCTATATAGAAAAACATTTTTTTTGGAAAAAGATCCGTGTGTGTCCGTGTGTCTGTGAACAGGATAACTCAAAAACGAAAAGTCAGTAAAATACCAAACTTGGTATTTAAGTTTAGTACTTTACAGAGATGCGACACGAAGATTTTGAGAACAACCCCCCATCCCAAACTACCCCTTTACATGGAAAAATTTTCGAAAATGTTGTTTTTCTCAAAAATGACTAACGATTTTGATTAAATTACCGTATATTAAAGATACTTATATGCAAAATAAAATGTATATCTTGAATTTTCTGGGAATATCCTCTAAAGACGTTTTTATTCTGAATGAATTTTGCGTAATTGGTAAACCGCAAGAGTTAGGCAGAAACTTACTACACAAAACATGTACACCACGTTAAAACGCACAATTTATATCATATACGTTTTCTTTTGTAGAATTTACCATTTCTGAGATATTCCTTGTTATTTATTTCAGATTAGAAATACTTAAGCTTTTCTGACACGGAAAGTTGTAAACTCCTGACCCTGCATAGAAACGGAGATCAGCCACAAGGCAACCAGCTTATACGAGATTTCGTTTTAGCCTAGTGTATAACGTATACAGCTTCTACTTACAAGGAAGAATTCAATTATATGAAATAGATAGAAGAATATGATTTTAACATTAATTTGTAAAAGCGATAGAAAGAAAGGTATGTGAATGGAACACATCAGGTTTTTTTATGAAGTGTTTAACGGAACCACGAAAATTAAAAAGTAACTGATTCGTTATATTCATGACTTTTATCTAGTAATAATCGTTTATTTTATATAGGTTCTAAAAAGTATACTTCAATACTTATTACCTTCTCTTCTTAGTGCATAGGTAGAGAGGATATTGCGCCCTATCCTAAAATGTGATAGAATATTAGTTTAGAAGGTTCATCAATCAAGTAAATAATTGGAATAGGAAACAAAACAATAAAAATTAAAACTACAGCTGGTGGAATAGAGATCTCACCGGAAATACATGTTTTAGGCTCCCCTGAATCCAAAAAAGTGTATGTATGTGTGGGTGCCTGTGAATACGATAGCTAAAAAACGAAAAGTCGGTAAAATCTCAAACTTGGTGGATGCGATAAAAAGATTTTGAAGAACCCCCCCCCCCCCAAAAACCGAACTAACTCACCTTGAAAACATTAGGTGCATTTGTGCAAGCTTTTGTGCATTTCTTACGGTTTATCGGCTATACAAAAGTCATGCAAATTGAAAAGGTCTTCAGGGGCTATTCTCAGAAAATTTAAGATAAACGTTTCATTTGTCATAAAATATCTTGAACATACGGTATTTTAATCAAAAGCGTTAGTCATTTTTCAGAAAATCATTTTCAAAAAATCTTCCACGTAAAGGGTAGTTTGGGTTGGGGGATTTTCTTTTTATACGAGTAGCATTTCTACTTTTCATTACTATTATTGTTATTATTCTATTATTTCTTTATTATTGTTTCATTTATATAGCCACTTTTAACACCTAAGGTCATTTCGGGGGCTTTGCATTAGAAACAACTCGCTGTCTGTAGATTCTTTACATTGAGTTTAAATCGTTTTATTTTCCTCAAGCGCACACACACACACATATATATACACACACACATACACATACACACATACATACACATTCACACATACACACATACACAAACACACACTCACACACATACACACACATACACTCACACACATACACACAATCACACACATACACACACTCACACACACATACACACTCACACACATACACAAACACATACACACACATTCACACATACACAAACACAAACTCACACACATACACATACATACACACATACACACAATCACACACATACACACACTCACACACATACACACATACATACACATTCACACATACACAAACACACACTCACACACATACACTCACACACATACACACAATCACACACATACACACACTCACACATACATACACACACTCACACACATACACACACTCGCACACATACACACATACATACACACACTCACACACACATACATACACACACTCACGCATATACACACGTACATACACACACACGTACACACATACACACACTCACACACATACTCACTCACACACACACTCACACAGATACACACACACACTTCCAGAATCTGTGGGCGTTAGGGAATAATGCTGCTTAAAGAAAAATTCCCCGCTCCAGCCGGGAATCAAGGCCGGGACCTCCGAGTGAGAAGTCAGCTCGCTGACCACTCGACCATGGAGGTAGGCCACTATTATTTGTTATTAGCACTCCTTATTAGATTTCATAGGGGGGGCCACTGTTATTGCCTAACCGCATAAAACTTATTTAATATTGAATTCCTAATCTACCGCTATAGTTTCTATATTTTGTCCCTTTTTACTTTCTCTAGCCCCGTATGTACAATGTACATAGGGATAGATAAGTATTGTATTCCACCCAAAAATTCGATTTCGAGATTTCAACGGAAATACATGTTTTAGGACCCCCTGAGTCCAAAAAAAAAAAAAAAAAAAAAAAAAAAAACATTTTCAGAAACAGGTCCGTGTGTGTGTGTGTGTGTGTCTGTAGACAGCATAGATCAAAAACGAAAAGACGGATAAATATCAAACTTGGTATTTAAGTTTGGTATCTTCCAAGGATGCAACACGAAGATTTTCAAGAGAATCCCCGCACCTCTAACTAACGTTTACATGGAAAAATTTTCGAAAATTTTGTTTTTCTTAAAAATGACTAACAATTTTAATAAAAATCCCACATATTATAGCCATTTCTATCACAAATATAATGTATGTCTTGAATTTTCTGGGAATATCTTTTAAAGACCTGTTTATTCTGTATGAATTTTGCTCAATTTGACATAACTGGTAAACCACAAGAGATAGACAATAACTTACTGTACAGAAAATGAAGATCTTGTTAAAATACACCAGATATGTCATTTTTTTTTTTTCGTAGAGCTTACCGTTTTCGAGGTATTTCTTGTCATTATTTTCAGTTGTGACGTACTTATACTTTTCTCCGACAGGAGTGTCCGTTTCTCTTTTGTTCTACTCCTGGCCAAGCAAAGAAGCGATTTGCAATGACAATCACATAACAACAGCTTTTAAAACTTTTGACTATCACTTTAGCTTAGTGCATTCCCTTAGCTCCATTCTACTTATAAGAAACTAAGTAATAAAATTCTGCTAATGTTTATCTCGATTAGCGTGGTGTTGAAAGAAGAATTATCTTTTGTAAGAAGTTTGTAGAGTAGCTAGAGAAAGTCATGTGAGTGTAACAAATCAGATTTTTTGGCTGTAGGTTGAGCTAATTTTGACCTACAAATATTTATTCTTTAACGTCCTCACCACAAGCCATATATTTGGTTTTCCTTATTATTATTATTATTATTATTATTATTATTATTATTATTATTATTATTATTATTATTATTATTTTTATTATTATTATTTTTATTATTATTATTATTATTATTATTATTATAGCGAGTAGTAAAACAATACCTATCACATTTTCAAACTAAGCAGGGTAACTGGATTATGTAACTAGAATGATGACATTTTTCTACTAGAAATTGCATAAAGAAATCTTTAGAAGTTATAAGTTACACAATATACACATTCACAACATTTCATAAGGGAGACTCATCAGAATATACATTTGAGTAAACTGGTGCGCTAAATTTTAGATGACGTTTCATTTATTTCCGTTTAACAGCTGTTTCGTTTCAAAAGCAAAGCTGCTTCAGCAAATTATTGTGAAATGCAAGGTAACCACAACCGCCACTGGTCCGTCAATATGCACTCGGTCCATTAGTGCTAGGCAAGCCAGTCGCTACCGGGGGGCGTTATTTCACATCACGAATTGTTACTCTAATTGTTGCAGCTCTCACAATGATACAAATGGAAGTAGTTGCTGGTTTGCATAATAATGTCGCTACTTCAAAAGCAAGAATCGTGTATTCTGTTGATATTGGAATAGAACAATATAATGCCAAAATAAAACATAACTGCTTAATAACTTAAAGTTTCAACGTCAGAGGGGGATTTAGGCAAGTGCTTTTTACTTCTCTAGCACGTATGTACATAGTAGCTAGAGAAGGTATTGTATTGCTTCCAAAAAATCAATATCGAGATTTTACCACAAATATGTTTTATGGTCCTCTGAGTCCGAAAAAAATTAGAAGATCCGCGCAAGCGGACAGTATAGCTGAAAAACGGAAAGTGCGTTAAAAACCAAACTTGGTATTTATGCTTAGTATCTTCAAAAGATGCGACACGAAGATTTTAAAAGATGTCCCCCCCCCACTACAAACTGCCCTTTACATGCAAAAATTAATGAAAATTTGTTTTTCTCATAGATAGTTCAACGATTTTGAATAAAATAAAAGTGAAATTTATATTATCTTAACGAATATATTACTTAGTGAGATTGTTGTGAAATTAAAAGTATATATTTTTAATTCGAATTTATTCACTACTTGACTTTTTCTACTATCAGGTAAAATTTTGATTTTTGTTTTATGTTTACCTTTATGTAATGTTTGATTTGTTTCTTCGTATATTAAAATATTTAAATCACAAATAAAATTTACATTTTGAATTTTCTGGGAATAGCCTCTGGTAGACCTCTTATTGTGGACGAATTTTGCAGAATTTTGTATAACGGTTAAACTGAACGAGGTAGACAAAAATGTAATGCGCAAGATATGCAGATCTCGTTAAAACACATAATTTGCCATATAAATTTTTCTTATAGAGTTTACCCTTTTGGAATATTCCTTGACATTGGTTTCATTTTAAATTACCTACGTAACTTTTCTCAGACTGGACCATGCAAAGTGAACCATACCTCAATTGTTTCTCATAGAGATCAGCTTTTAAAAATATTGACTATCGCTTTTGTCTAATATATTCCCTTATATCCCTTCTTCTTAAAAGTAATAACACCGTTCAAACTCACCGTAATAAGATGAATTCTGCTAATGCTTATCTCGATTAACACGATGAAGATAAAATAATACTTTGTCAGAGCAGTTTGTAAATAGAACAGCTAGAGGAAGTTTACAGTAGAGTTTTAATTCTTATTCTTTATTACCCACGTATAGAGGAAAACAAAGTATTGCATTCCACTCAAACATTCGATACCGAGATTCCATTGGAATTATAACTGAGCGAGGGTTTCCTGGGTTATCAGGCGAGTTCTGGGTAGGTTCATTACATCCCTGAATTGTGCTAACCATCATTTCGTGAACCCATCACTTCTTGTGATGTTTCAGGAGGAAGGACCAAGCGACGGTGTTCGGTAGCTTGCGGATGGGAGGTGGTTTGCGCAAGGTAAAGGGTTTATCCTGGCGTCGTCACACTTTCTGGGCTTTCGGGCTTGGGTCCCCTTGGTGAACTACTAGAAGTTGTGCTTGTGAGTGGGAGGCATTCCATCTGTAACCGTTAGGGAACCCGTCATGCAACAGTCATGTGGATCTGGTCACCCTTCTCCCCTAACCCCTCCTCAGAGGTCACGTAAGACGCAAAGTGCTCTAAGGGTCTACGTTGGGTACTCTACCAACATCATGGATCCACTGAACAACACGTCTCTAGACTAACTCAATCCAAAAAAGCAGTTTAACTAAAAGGTCCATTTGTATGTGTGTGTGCGCGCGCACGCACGAACAGTATAATTCAAAACTGCCAAGGTGACTTCATCGTAAGTACTTGCTGTTAAATAGCAGAATACAATCACCAGAGTAAACAAGGATCATATTTCTCTCATTAATTAATCATCCAGTATCCTTACCTGCATTCTTTTCCTGTGTCCACCCCGAGATCAATTGCTCTACCGAATCCAGACCGGCTACGCCGAGGCAGAGAATATCTACAGGTATGTGCATACTAAACAGGCCCTGCATCAAGTACGGTGAACTCATCTTAATTACCTATATACTATCTGTCATCACCCTACAGACACGTCCAAGACAAATATACAGAGGGTGTCACATCCAAACACACTAGAAACAACGATAAACCAGGCGCTTCCAAGTGGGCCAAACAACCACGACACACACACAACGACGACAACTTTGTTATTTGATGTTCAGCTGTTTCCAGCAAGTGAACATTTTAAATATTGTTAAACTGAAACCGTAAAAAGCAATGACTCAAAAATGGTAAATTGCACGAAAAAAATGTATATAACATAAATTGTGTGTTTCAACGAGATCTACATATTATGTGTGGTAAGCTTTTATATATCTCTTACAGTTTACAAGATATGCAAAATCCAGTAAAATTCATCCAGAATAAAGAGGTATTCAAAGGATATTCTTAGACAATTTAAGATATACATTTTATTTGTCGTGTAAATATCTTTAATATACGGCATTATAATCAAAGTCGTTTCAGACATTTTTGAAAGAGTTAACATTTTCGAAAAGTGTTCCATATAAAGAATAGTTTGGGGAAAATACCAGGCTAAAACAAATGTCAAATCTCTTAAAAGCCGGTTGCCATGTGGTTGAAATCCATTTTTATGCAATACCTGGAGCTTACAACTTTCCGTGTGAGAAATGTTTAAGTATTTTCAATCCGAAATAAATACCTAACAATGAATACCTCAGAAATTATAAATTCCATGAAAAAATGTGTATGAGTTAAATTTTGTGTTTCAACGTGATCTACATTTTTTTGTGTCGTACATTTCTGCCCAATTCTTACGGTTTACCAGTTACGCAAAATTCAGCAGAATAGGCCTTTAGAGGCTATTTCCAGAAAATTCAAGATATATGTATATTTTATTTGCCATATAAATATCTTTAATATACGGTATTTTAATCAAAATCGTTGGAGGCTTTTCAGAAAATAAACTTTTTAGAAATGTTTTCCATGTAAAGGGTAGTTTGGGGTGGGGGATTTTTTTTCTCAAAATCTTCGTGTCGCATCCCTGGAAGATACTAAACTTAAATACGAAGTTAAGTATTTTACCGACTTTTCGTTTTGAGTTATCATGTTCATAGACACAAACACAGACCTTTTTCTAAAACGTGCATTTCCGGTGAAATAACGGTATCGAGTTTTTGGGTGGAATGCGATACCTTCTCTATACACTATTTACATAATACGTGTAGAGAATGTAAAAAGAGTTGTATGTTTATGTCAGAATAAGGTGAATGTTACACCCCTGTTTCACACCGCTGCAGAGCAAGAGGATGGAATATACATTAGGCAGGGCTGCCAACACATACATAGGCTATTAATAAACTTAGTTTGGTCACCATAGCAACCCCTCTATTGAGGAATTCAATTAAGTCACGTCCTATTCAACCAACCTTGCTAACTTCTCACTTCCAAAACATTTCTAGCAATGCTACGCATATTTCGACGTCACGAACTTGCTAAAATATATCATTATTTCTAAGTCATAAAAAATAAATGCATAGACTTTAAACGAAAAGTTTAGCACATTAATATATTTAATTTGAAAATTTACTTAAGTTGGTCTTTTTGTGGAGTGAGGGGAGGGAAAAGTGTAATTGCATGGCATGTATCAAGTTTAAAGGGCAATTTCATCCCATAAACCAGGAAGCATCCATCATATCCATAGATAGAGCGGCGTTATCAACTTTTTACTTCCTCTATATCCACTATGTACAGTGTATAGAGAAGGTATTGCACTCCACCAAAAAATTCGATACCGAGATTTCACCGGAAATATATGTTTTAGGGCCCCCAATATCCAAAAAAAGCATTTTCACAAAAAGGTCCATGTGTGTGTCTGTATGTGTGTGTGTCCGTGTGTCTGTGAACACGATAACTTAAAAACGAAATTTCGGTAAAATACCAAACTTGGCATTTAAGTTAAGTATCTTCCAGGGATGCGACGCGATGATTTTGAGAAAAATCCCCCCACCCCAAACTACCCTTTACATGGAACTTTTTTCGAAAATTTAGATTTTCTCAAAAATGACTCTAATGATTTTGATTAAAATTTCGTATCTTAAAGATATTTACCTGACAAATAAAATGTATATCTTGGTTTTTCTAGGAATAGCTTCTGAAGAGTAGTTTATTCTGGATGAATCTTACGGCATTTTGAATAACTGCTAAACCGTAAGAGATGGACAAAAACTTACTACACAAAAATTTAGAGCATGTTAAAACACACAATTTATGTTATATACATATTTTTCGTGGAGTTCGTCGTTTTTGAGACATTTCTTATTTTTGGTTTCTGCTATAAAAAACTTATATGTTTCTCATACAGGCACTTGTCATCTCCGATCCATATAAAGAAAGGAACTTCATTGACATAGCAACCACCTTTTGACTTACACTTTAACCTGTGGTAGTCCCTTATTTCGCTTCTACTTATAAGGAAGCAAGTAATTCTGCTAATTATTTCTGATTAGCATAAAGTAAATAGGAGTATAAGCTTTTTAAGAATAATTTGTTGCAGGGATATAGAGAAAGTCATGTGAATGGTACACATCAGATTTTTCTGTACACAGTCTGCATGAAATACTTTGATAATGACAACTTTATATTCATGTACTTATTTATTTGTTGTAATTTAATGACCTTTAATCTGGAAAATCAGATCAAAAGATGAATCAAATATGTGAAATGATGCTCAAATGAGCCCGGGGTTCATAGCGCCTAAAGTTACTCGAGATTCGTCTTCTCAGGTTTAGGAAAAATGTATCTCTGGCCAAACTTTGAACTAGGAAGTTCTTCAATGTGCAGAAAATGTTACCAGTTTAAATGTTGACTACAGCTCAACTTAATAACAAATTGTTTCTGAAATATATAACACGACGAAAAACAAAATCTGATATGACTGTCTGTACATCTCTGCAGCAAATTATTGTTAAAAAGCTTATGTTTTTATTCACTTCATTCTAATTGAGAAAACTTAGCAGAAATAGTCTCATTACTTGCTTCCTTGTAAGTAGAAGCGAAATAAGGGAGTACCATAGGTTAAAGTGATATTCAAAAGCTGGTTGCTATGCGACTGAAGTTCCTTTGTTTGTATGTATGGGCAAGAGTTGACAAATTGCCATATGAGAAAAGCATAAGTATTTTAAAGCTGAAACCAATAACAAGGAATATCTAAAAAACGAGCTACTCCACGAAAATAATGTATATGACATAAATTGTGTAGTTTATCGTGATCTACATTTTTTTGTATGGCAAGTTTTTGTGTATCTCTTACGGTTTACCAGTTATGCAAATTTCGATAAAAATCATTCAGAATAAAGAGGTGTTTAGAGCTATTCCTAGAAAATTTAAGCTGTACATTTTATTTGACATGTAAAAATCTTTAAAATACGGTATTTTAATCAAAATCGTTCGTCATTTTTGAGAAAATCAAAATTTTTGAAGTTTTTTCCATGCAAAGGGTAGTTTGTGGTGGGGGATTTTTCTCAGAATATTCATGTCGCATCCCTGGAAGATAGGTATTCAACTTAATACCAAGCATGGTATTTTACCGAGTTTCCGTTTTTGAGTTATCCTGTTCATAGACGCACATACGCACACGGACCTTTTTCCAAAAATGCTTTCTTTAGATACAGGGTACCCTAAAACGTGTATTTCCGCTGATATCTCGGTATCGACTTTTTGGGTGGAGTGCAATACTTTCTCTATACATAGTACGTGTAGAGAAAGTAAAAAGACCACACTTTTAACCACCACCACCACTTCACACTGGGTCACTTGCTGGATCGACAATGGACCAAGAAGAGTTGAGGCATATTTAGTTTTGGAATTTTCGAGAAGCCCGTTGCAGCTGACCGTAATAAAATATTTGAGGTAGCGGCTAGGATATAAGGAGTAATATCAATGGCAGAGATCGTCGTCGTGTTAGGTAGAGCTGCTAGGCAAAGCCAGCACAGAACAAATATCACATCATACAAACCAGATATGTGGCAGAATTTAAGATCCAATTAAGAGAAACAAATGAAGCTTACACTGTTCTTAGAAAGAATAAGAACCACTTTTTATTTTCTCTACCATGTATAATTACATAGCAGTTAGAGAAGGTATCGAAAATTCATACCAAGATTTTTTGGAAATACAGGTTTTGAGAACTCCTGTATAAAACATTATAAAAAGGTCCATGTGTTTTTCTATGCGTGTGTGTGTGTGTGTGTGTGAGAGAGAGAGAGAGAGAGAGAGTGTGTCTGTGACCAGCATAACTAAAAAACGAAATGTCGTTTAAATACCAAATTTGATATTTAAGGTCAGCGTCTTCCAAAGATATGGCACGAAAATTGTCAACAAAATCTCCCTATCCCAAATTACCTTTACATGGAACATTTTTTAAAATTGGCTCTAAACGATTTTGATCAAATTAACATAGATTGTCTGACATTTTCATAAACATTAAAATGTATATTTTTAAATAAAATGTAGATCTGGTCAAAATACACAATTTATGTCAAATTCATTTTTTGTGGAATTAACTATTTCCAAGATATGTCTTGTTATTGTGCGACAGTATTTTAGCACGACGCATATATTATTAATTTAATCATTAGTTTGTAAAGAAATATATGCTCAGTAGAACGCAGGACCTTAGCGTGTAGAAACTCCCTTTGTACAAGAAATCGGGCTCGTAAGGTTCACAATGTAGCTAACAAAGCTAGTACGACACACAATGTAGGAAATCACATATAAGAAATGTGACTATATACGGACCGTGAAACTCAGGATTACGATGACGAGTGTAAAAATATAGCAACTCCGTAAAAGTGGAATAAGCACTTAAATAAAACTATGCGATCGGTTATGTCGGAAGTCGCTCGCAGGGTTAGTGCCTCAATACAATTCATCAATAAAGGAAGTCTACAGTGAAATTTTTCTTATATTTGAGTCTACCAAAAGCGTTACACACCTTTATCATTCTTTCCCCCCTGAGCAAGAGACAACTCATGGTCTACAAGAACGAGCCTAGCCAGTGCAACAAAGGGAATCTGTAAGGTATGTACACTCCTAATGTAGAGAATTTCACGAGCATTAACCCTCGACCAACTCCAAGTAGACTCACCTACTGTCACAATGACGCGCACTACAACAATACTACGACATATTAGCACCCTAACGTGGTGGCCACTACAAAAGTATACAACGATGATTGCTTTAATTTTTAAAATACATATACTTTCTTCAAATGGGATTTTGTCATTCCTTTTTTTTTTTTTTGTTTCTGGTTCCAGCAAGGAGATATTTCAATTGCTTCATATAGCGGCCAGATTTTGAAAATGTCTATCACATTAGCCTACTATGCTCCCTTATTCCTTTGCGTCTACAAGGAAATATATAATAACAGCAATTAAGCAAATTCTTATCTGGATTAATGTGAAGTATATAAAATATGTTTAGGAATAGTTTGTTGAACAATGGTTAGAGAGCATGTGAAGGTACATCAGTTTTTTTTTCATCGTGTTACTTTCTCTGCTTGTATCTTCCAGGATGCGACAGGGAAATCTTCCAACCCAAACTGCTCTTTATATGGAAAAATTGTTAAACATTTCTATCTTTTTTCTTTCGAAAATGGCTAACGATTTTCATTAAAATATCGTATAATTAAGATATTTAATAAATGGCAAATAAAATGTATAATTTTAATTTTCTGGGAATACCCTCTGAAGATCTCTTCATTCTGGATGGCGTTTGTATGACTGAAAAACCGCAAAAGATAGACAAAAGCTTACTGCAAAAAAAAATGTAGATATGCAAATTTCGTTAAGCACACAATTTATGCGATATATAGTTTTTGTGGAGTTAATC
Organism: Hymenopus coronatus; assembly: GCA_030762935.1. Classification (NCBI taxonomy): domain Eukaryota; kingdom Metazoa; phylum Arthropoda; class Insecta; order Mantodea; family Hymenopodidae; genus Hymenopus; species Hymenopus coronatus. Next base: position 54,463,544 of record CM060880.1, read on the forward strand.
GTTTCCGAGATATTCCTTATAATTGGTTTCAGCTTTAAAACACTTAAACTTTTCTCAAATGGAAATTTATCATTCATGTTTTTTTTTTCTTTCTTTTTTACTCCTGACCATACAAAATTTCAGTCACATAGCAACCACCTTTTAAAACATTTGACTATCCTTTTGACCTACTGTATTCCCCTATTTCCCTTCTACTTATAAGGAGCTAAGTAATATGGCCAATTTTCATAATGTTTATCTTGATTAGTATAAGGTAGATAGAATAATAAGTTTTGCAAGAAAGGATTGTTACAGAATAGGTAGAGAAAATCGTGTGAATGGAACATATACTTTCTTTTGCGTTAGTTTGAATGCTTATAAACCTTTTCTCAATTTAGAAAGTAAACAGCAGTGTTTGGTAGGTTCATTTCATGCTTATTTGAAAATATGATAGAATTTCTACAATTTTACTAAAGCTTATATATAAACTTTACTTAAACTTCTCAAAATAAACTAAATTAGATATCTAAAATTTTTCCTTTGACAACATCAATTATATTTCTGTATTAAGTTTTACTATTTCAATAATATTCGTCTGTAAAGATCAATTAACAATAAAGACTGAATTACAAAGTTATTCGTGGGTAAACATCTTGATGACTTTCCTCACCAGTGCAGGTCATTGACAAGGCCTTGCCATTAACAAAACACTCTCTGGCTCTTGCTCATTTACACACAATCTGTTGTTCCTTTGATCAGATAATGTCATGTTCCCAAGGACTTGCAGCCATTAAGAACGCAATCTCCTCAGAGAGCTGCCTTTGTGTCTTCAAAGGCAGAGGAAACCACATTTTGTCCAAGAGTGAAGAGAAACGGAAACTCTGACAAATATTTTATTGGGCATACAGCTCTTGAACAACTGACCAGTACGAAATAAGAATATCAGGAATTTCAAATCAACGCGACTGTGTATTGCCACAGTTTTATCGTTTTCGTTTATTGTTTCCATTTGATTGTATCTATATGAACATATTTTCATACAAATTCATTAAACTAGTCTATAGCTTCTTCTGCCTGCGGTTGTAGTCAATGCCACCTCAATTGTTTAATTACCAAAAAGCTAATATGGAAAAATCTGATGTGTTGCATTCACATGACTTTCTCTACATCTGTGCAACAAATTATTGTTAAAAAGCTAAAGCTTCCATTTACTTCATGCTAATCAAGCAAAAATTAGCAGAATTATTACTTGTTTCCTTGTAAATAGAAGTGAAATAAAGGAGTACTATAGGTTAAAGTGATAGTCAAAAATTGGTTGCTATGTGACTGAAGTTCCTTTGTTTTTATGGACAGGTGTTGACAAAGTCCTATATGGGAAAAGTATAAGTTTTTTAAAGCTGAAACCAAAAACAAGAAATATCTCAAAAACGATCAACTCCACGAAAAAATGCATGTAACATAAAGTGTGTGTTTTGCCGCGCTCTACATTTTTTCTGTGGTAATTTTTTGCACACCTCTTACGGTTTAGTAATTATTAAAATTCGACCAGAATAAACTAGTCTTCAGAGGCTATTCCCAGAAAATTCAAGATATACATTTTTATTTGGCATCTAAATATCTTAAATATAAGAGCTTTTAATCAAAATTGTTAGAGCCATTTTTGAAAAAATCAAAATTTTCGAAAAAAGTTCCATGTAAAGGGTAGTTGGAGGTGGGGGGATTTTCTTGAAAATCTTCCTATCGCATCCTTGGAAGATACCAAACTTAAATACCAAGTTTGGTATTTAACGGTCTTTTCGTTTTTGAGCTATGCTGTCCACAGACACACAGGACCTTTTTCCAATTTTTTTTTGATTCAGGGGGACCCAAAATATGTATTTCCGGCGAAATCTCGGAATCGAATTTTCGGTTGGAATACAACTTCTCTATGCCCTATGTACATAGTACGTGTAGAGAAAGTAAAAAGTATATCACCACAGAAACGTTTGTACTTAAAAATTGGTTACAGGGAGAATGATCCCAGTTGCACAAAGAATTGAACAAAGGCACGATAGAGCGAACTAATAACCCATGAATTGATTTGTTTTGGATGTATGAATTCGTTCTTCTTTAGTACTTAAATTTACAGTTATTTGCTAAATAGTTAAAATAAATGTATTTGAATCTCCAGATTATCTTAATATTAAATTCCCTCACAATGTGTTGATGATAAAATAAGGAGCTCTCTTTATGTAACTGCAGAAGAATTATATAACAGTCCAGAAACATACATTTTCCGTACTTTTGTCTAATCAATGCTTAAAGTACTCAAGGTTTTCTAATCATCCCTTACAAGGAGAATTTAACTATTAAAAATTCTATCGTAAAATTAATTGGTACCATTCACAATGAAAAATAGAAATAAAAACAGTCTCCAATCATAGGAGAGTGTGAGAAACTTCCTTAAAAAGACCATGAATTTCTTTATATAGTCTTCTTTATCGAAATAAGCTTCTGATGAACGAGCAGAGATATTTTTGAAAGTTTCTTTCCCCCTGGATTCAGAAGACCTCAGAACACTTCTGTGAAATTGTAGATGACCAATGTTTGGGTTATATGCATTGTTTTGTCCAGTTGTTTGTATAGGTATTTACTTGTTTATTATAATTGATAAAACTTGCAATGAACCTTAGTCTTATGTGAAGGCATTGATGATACATGCAATTTGGTTGTAATTTCTGTAAATACAACAGCTATATAATACAGGATCTTGCTTAAAGTGTAGATTAACACACAGCAAGCTATCGTAGCAATTTTAATTAAATAAATTAGTTGCATTTAGCATATAAGTGTTAAGAACATAAACATGTCAACTCTTTGGAATACCGTGTTTAAAAGGATTAGTGTTTGGTTAAGCCTGGCTCCAATATATTTTAAATTCAAACTGCATGTATATACATACATATATACATATGCAACTCTTTTATGTAATGCATATATCAGTTTATATGTTTTAGAAGATAAATATGGAAGATATAAAACTAATACCTGAATTCTTGCATGAATTACGTTTCATTCATTAACAGAATGAAAGGATAGGAGCCGCCACTGACCTCATTAAGGAACCTCGTCCTAATTAGCACAAATGAATTTGAAAAGTAAACTTTTTGTTCATGTGCATACAATGTATGTCCGCATATTCTTCGTTGCTGGATGGTTACACTTTGACTAAAGTCTATTCAGCCTTAAGTTGATCCGCGACAAAACAAAACCCAGACGACCAGCGCACCGTTATAATGTAGCCCTCCGCCATTCGAGCCAGAAATACTGTTATATTTTCACAACCACTCGGCGCATACACGTAGCAGCATATTGTAATGTAAAACGAACAGAGCCCTTATTCCCACAACTTAAACAGTGACTATAATATTCTGCTAGGTATAATGGCGATAATATTGATAGTCATAACAAAATAAATAGTTACACATGTAATAGTTAACTCTAAAAAACACGAGCGAAAAAATAAATATCATGTATGCGATAAGTTACATTTATTCGCTCTTCGCAAGGTGCTCTATTCCCTCCAGATCAGAATCGCTATCTGAAATGCTTGTGCTGCTGATTTCCTCTCAAAGGTTGTTAACCAGGTTATCAATAATGGTGTCACTTAAACTATCCATCTCCCAAAACAACGCTTCTTCTCTTGTTACATGTAGCACTTTATTAACTGTCGGCTCATTTTTAAAAAAGAAATTGTGCACCCCTACGCGAATTGCATTCTTCACAAAATCATCACATTCTTGCATCATATATTTCACACGCTTTCCTTTTTTCCCGGGTGCAACCACTTTTTCTTTTTCAGGTTTTTCTTTATGAGCACTGTTTATATTTGTAGCCAAAACACTGGTGAACTCAGAAGTTAATTTCATCACTTCTTTCATGGGAAGTTTGGATATTTCTCACAAACCTTACATACATTTTCAACACTTTAGTATTTTCATCACTAGTCAACGGTTTACCAGCCTTATGCTTTATGTAACTCGAAAGTTGCAAGAGAAAACGCGCGGTAGTGACCCTCCGCCATGATTCTAAACAGTATCGACCGTTACTGTGTAAACAATATTGTGGAAATCAGGTAAGTCATGCGAACAGCATGTTGGGACATGTTTAAGTACACATCGGCGTCAATTAAACTCTTTGGCATTTTTATAGAATATTGTTCAATTTAAGAATAAATTCATTCTGTAATTTGGATTGTTAGCATGGGATTACATTCCTGCGCGCACTGTTACTGTGTTGTACCGCAGTGTACTGACCACGTGGATCTGTTTTGGCTCGGTTCAACTTAAGAGTGAATGGAAAATAGGTAGACTTCAGCGCATATGACACATCCCCACATGGTGAATCTGATTGCTTCGTATGTGTCGTCTGATTACGACTCCATCTAGTGGTAATTCTCAATTTGTCTGCACCTCGCAGACCGCCTCGCAACGAGTGAACCCACTAAGGACGTAAGTGGCGGCATTCGCAATAGCAAAATCTCGCACACAGCTTGCTTATAGGCACATATTTGCTGGTAATTTTTTGCTTGTTATCGTATACTGCCAACCGTTTCGGTTTGCGCTATTATGTTACACCCCGTATAATACACGATAACTTGTACAATTTGATTAATGAGGTTAAAAAATCGGTAATTCTGCGCTTCGGCTCTAAATGTTATTCCGTCTGCCAGGCAGAGTACCAACATCGGAATACTGTATCCGCTGGGTGCCAGCCGCTACCAACGTTATCTTTCAACACATCGCTAGCATACGTAGACTGCACAGCGAATATCCCCGAACTGATATATGTGTTATTTGGCTGCAAATATAGACATCTATAGTTGTTTAGCTTTTATGAACTGTATTTCGCACGGATGTCCCTAGTTCGATTCCCGATTGTAGAGGGTAGTTTTTCTTTAACCCCAATAACTCCATTTCCCCACCGGTCTGGAAATATGTATGTGAGTGAATGCGTCAATTTTATTAAAACTATAACTCCAGATTAACCATCAGCAAAACCATCTTGTTTTTATTTGGCTTTTGGAAACTATTCCTACGAAAGAATATTTTTCTATCTACTTCATGTTAATTAAAATAAACTTTTACAGAAATAACTTCATTACACTTTTCGTTGTGTCAGTAGGCTCGTGGTTAAAATGACTAACGACGATGGTGATCTATCAGTTTATTAATCATTATTATTATTGTTGTTAGTATCATCATCACCACCATTATTATGCAGTTATCGAATATATCATTATTAATTTAGAATACATTTCAAAAGAAATGGTTAATTTGGAGTGATAGTTTTAGTAACATTCTAAATGGCAGTTTTCAACAAAATGTTCTAACACTACTTGCGGGTACTCCAGTGCTAGGTCTCCAAGGGTTGGTTAGGGAAAATAATATCTAGAAACAGAATGATATAAAGTCATCAAACTTGTTGAAATGACATTATTTCATCGCTCGCTTGTTTACAGGAAGTGAACCAGGCCTAGGGTTATAAGCCTAAAATGCCAAGCCTTTCAAACGCCTTTGAGCCTAACAAAACCACAACTCTTGAAACATGTACTGCAGACATACTTGTCTTTGGTTACTGCTATAACATTAAAGGAATGAGATTACTAAGGAACCCCCCCCCCCTTCTGTAGCTTAGTGTCCTTTAAACCGGTTGGTCATATCCGACTATTAATGAAATTGGTGTAATGATGCTCAAATGATCTCGGGGTCCATGGAGCTTAAAGTTACTCGACAGGCTTAGGATAAGGGAACCCCCCGAAAAAAACCTTATCATTTTAACTCACCCTAAGCGAGATTCGAACTGGCGACCTATTGATTGTGAGGCAGACGCGCTACCTAGGCGGGCGAGCTGTAAATTGTTCGCATTGACAGATTTCGAGGCAAAATACCAACTTTCGTATTTATAGTATTTTTACTTTTCTCTACACGTACTATACGCATGGTGTATTGAAAAGGTGTTGTATTCCACCCAAAAATTCAATACCGAAATTTCACCGGAAATGTATGGTTTGAAAACCCCTGAATAAAAATTAGAAAAGTGTGTGTGTGTGTGTGTGTGTGTGTGTGTGTGTGTGTGTGTGTGTGTCTGTGTGTGTGCAGCATAGCTTGATGCGACACGAAGATTTTCAAGAAAATTCCCCCACTCTAACTACCCTTCACATGGACAAATTGTTGATAATTTCTATTTTCTATAAATGGATCAAACGACGTTGATTAAAATATCGTAGGTACATTAAAGATATTTTATGACAAATAAAATGTAGAGGTATATCTTGAATTTTCTGACGATAGCCTCTGAAGAACTCCTTCCTTATTCTGGAAGAATTTTGATGAATTTTGCATAACTGTAAACTGTAAGAGATAGACAATAACATACAGCATATATAATGTAGATCTTTTTAAAACAATAATTTATCTGATAATTTTTTTTCCTTTTCTTTCTTTCTTGCCTGCTTTCTTTCCTTGTAGAGATGACCGTTTCAGAGAGTTTCCTTGTTAGTATATTGATATCAGCTTTAAAATACTTATACTTGGCGGGAATTTATCAACTCTTGGCCATACAAACAAAAGAATTTCAATCACATAGAAACCAGATTTTAAAAGATTTTACAATCACTTTAGTATGTTCCCTTATTTCCCTTATGCTTACAAGGAAACAAGTAATAAGGCCATTTCTGCTTATTTTATCTCGATTATCATGAAGTAGATGGATGAAAAAGCTTATTAACAATAGTTTGTTACAGAGATGTAGAGAAAATTATGCGAATGGGGCACATCAGATTTTTTTCTTTTTGAGGTATGCCGTTCACAGACATATGCAGACGCACACGTTCCAGTTTTTAAAACAGGCCCCTTTTATTTTATTTATTTATTTTTTTTTGTTTCCCCGGATCAGGAGTTCTAAAATATGCAATTTCTGTGAAATCTGTGCATTGAACTTTAGGATGGGATTCATTACTACTTCTACTTACGCAAAGGACATTACAGAGAAATGAACAAATTTGTTTTGGTATAGGGAACTTTAATAAAGTGCGTTTTGTGTTGGGAAACTTTTCAAATATAAGCAGTACTAAACAAAATAAACATTAAACACACGATAAGTACGCATGAGATATATTACAAACAAAAATTTAGAAAAGCACGAGCGTAGGACACAAACATGTGCGCATTATATGATAAAACACAAAACTGAAAAGTATTCTTTTAATTGGGTAAACTCCTGCAATGCAGCTGAAACAGTTCAATTTTTAAACAAGTAATTAAAAGCATATATCTATTCCATTTGTGTATTTGGTGTACTGAACTTGTGGTAAGATGAAATGAAAATAATACCTGTGTAGGTACAGGAAACAGTGCAGATCATATATTACACAATTAAATTTAACATACGTTTCTGAAAGTTTCCATATTTACTTTTGCGACTTCATAGCTTTCTTTTCAGCAAGAGGTCGAAATATCACCGAAAATGAAGGTTTCGAGGCCTTGCCAATGATGAAAAAATAGATAAAAAAGAAATCCGTTTGCGTGTTTGCCATCAGCTAAACATTAAATCGAAAACTCCAATAAATGCCACCTTGGTATTTAAATGTATTTCAATCATGCGACACGAAGATTTTCAACAACTTCCTGCCACTACAAACTGCATTTCAGATTTTTTGTTGGCTCTATCTCTTATACGACCTTAAGGGTTTTGAAACACGTTTATGTTGCAAAGAAAACGTAACTATATCTTTAATTTTCTGGGAGTTGCCTGTGACCATCTCTTCATTCGAAACAATTTCATATAATTCTGCTAAAGGTAAATATGCAGGTACTACATGAAACTTTAAGATGCCTATAAAACACATAATTTATATTAATTTGTTTTATGACATCGCTTTTCCGATATTATTGGTTTGAATCTTATAATGCTTCCGAGTTTTTAAAAAGTACTGTCGCCATTCAGTTGTTTCTCGCGATGTCATCGAGAGAGTATTATTTCAAGCCCAGCATATATGGTTTCGCTGTTAAATTTATAATTAATTATTGATTCAGTTTCCTCTATCCCTCTTTGCCTGCAACGAAAATTTATTGAAAATATTTCTGTAAAATATTTAGCTCGATTAATAAAAAGTAGTTTGAAAAATTAGTTTTATAGGAAAACTATATACGCTATATAAGAGTAAACGGTTGTGAGTAGAGGGAATTATGTGAACGTATTCTTTTAGCAGTGTAAAACACCCGTTCTCACGAAACGTTGCACCATTGGTAGTGATAGTAAATTAGGAAAAGGAAAACGGGTTGCAAGAGCAAGTTTAGTGTACTTCCCCGGCATTTCGTTATGAAAAACCTTGAAAATAAATAAATAGTAAACGCAAGAACAAACAATCTCAGGGAGCACGGTCCTTGTTTGACCTGCCATTCATCAGTCCATGTCTATTTTGTGTATATATAGTGTATGTGTCTATATATAGGTATACACAAATAATGGACTTTAGTGAATTTACCTTTGGTGGTTAAAGCCGTATGAATGCTGGCATAACATTTAATTATACACTTAGTAAGTATTTGTAAGCATTAACAATTGTATGTTATTATTATTAATAGCAATGTTATTATTTTTAATTTTAAGTTTAACGTTCCTTAACTGGATAGGCCATATCGGACGATACGTATTAGTATTTCACCACTATATTCTTCTTGATTAAATACTTTTGTTTCTTTATGAAACAATATTGTAATTGATTCAAAACCTTCTCGGGCTTGTAACCAGTTTTTACCTGGTTAGAAGCCCGAGAAGATTTTGAATTAATACGTCGCCAGGAAAGCTTCAGTTCTTATTTGAATATTGTAATTGTCACTTTAGAATTTTGCGCCATATAAAGTGAGAGTAGTGGCTGTTAGGAAGAAAGCCATGAGAGCAATGTGCTATCTAATCTGTTCTGCTACACAACAGATCAAGTTCGAGTATTACGTCAAGCAGATAATGTACGATCTGCACTACCTGCCATTTGCCTTGTCTCATTTCTGCCTCGAGCTTCTTTTGTAACAGTTCAAAGCAAATCAGTGGACAATGGCTGGAAGACCGAGGTCTGCAACGTGGATTGTTCTTCCTGAGAAACGTATGGAGGTTGCAGCTGTTAGAGAAGAGAATTTTCTATACGAAGATCTATTTGAGGTGCTGGAAACACCAGTGGAGGCCATGGAGTAGCTGGCAAGACGACGTCTGCTCAACAACACTGCACAGTGTCACCGGTGCAATGGGGAGTGTACTCTAACTACCCTATAATAGTACCGCTGACAGAAAGCGGTGGTCCTGTGCAACATGCAAAGCCTTCAAATCTGTGAGGGAAGGCTCGTTCTTCGCTCACAGCAAACTGTCATTTAAACAAATTATAGTATTTGTTTATGGTTGGGCGAAGGACATCTTCTCCAAGATGCGGCCGCAGAAGTTCACATCAGCGAGTTTTACAATGCCACAGACTGGGCCAATTTTTGTAGGGAGGAGTGCCAGCTTCACTTGGAGCGTCATGCTGCCCCCTTAGATGAGAATGGTAATCCTCTAATCGTAGAGATTGACGAATCCAAATTTTTCCATCGGAAGTATCATAGAGGAGAATGGAGAGAAGGCCATTGGGTCTTTGGAGGCTGCCACACTGGAACAGCTGATCCTGAAGTATGTTCTGCCACAATCCCATATCATTTCAGATGACTGGGCTGCTTATGGCAACATCGAGCACCTCAACGGCGGTGTGTGTACATCCACTCAGTGGTTAACCATAGCGAAAACTACGTGAATCCATATGATGCCGACACCACACTCAGCACGCAGAACATTTATGGGTGTGCTGCAAGAGGAAGCTGAGGACACAGCTCGGGACGGGACGGGAGCTATTGACTCCTATCTTCACGAGTTTATATCCAGAAACGGTGTGCCAAGAAAAAGGGTGTTTCCCAACTTTTTGGCCACAATTTCTGAAAACTATGGCATTTGAGCTGGAAGGGAAGAAAATGGCCCTCATTAGGGCCACCGTTTCCTTCACTTAAGAGCACATTGTCCACACATGTTGCACTCATTTTATTTTACCCACTGCATACTGCATTTAGGGGATATGCTATGTACTTAATTGCTTTCAGATACTTTTACTTGCACCCTGGTATCATCCTCTATAGTCTAGGGGTAACATGCTCTCCTCTAGTGGCCAAAGCCAGGCAGAGGACGATACATTTTTTTCGGGCATAAAAATCCTTAAAGGCAAGTGGTCCCTGTCGTAGCTTTACAGCACTTAAAAGAACCTCAAGAGTCCTCTGAGCAAATTTAAGTGACTTTCGTGTCCAATATAGACTGGAATATTAAAAACGACAGCAGTTAAAGTCTGTCCATAAATAAAAAACTCAATTTAATTTAAAGTTACTAACTTCATGTGCGTTAAGAAGGTAGTTAATGTTCATGAGTATGTACGAAATGTTTATTTTTAAGCATTCTTTCATTTTATAGTGTCTATCTCAATTTTAAGAGGTCCCGAGTTCGAATCTCGGTTAGCATGAGTTATGCGGATAAAGGTTTTTCCATGATTTTCCTTTATACTGAGAAGACAAACGTGGGGTAACTTTAAGCTCTATTGATCTCGGACTGATTTGAGTATCATGTTGCTCATTTCATTCACCCATCCAGAGTTGAATACGATCTTTTCGGTTAAAGTACGATGTTAAAGACGAAAGAAATGTTAACTTGCACACACACACACACACACACGCACGCAATTAGTACTACTTATAAATACTTACTAAGCGTATAAAACAAATTTATGGACACATTCACACGACTTTTTCACTAACATTCACAATATGTATGTATTATCTAAATTGATACTTTTTATATTTTATTTTAGCAAGACCTCAACTAAAGGATTAAAAGGTAGTTTAAGCTGAGGGACAAGTTACGAAAAGCTTTATGTCGCATATCTGACAATGCAGATTTTAAATACCAAGGTTGGTATTTAATGGCGTTTTCGATTTTGAGTTCGGCTGATGGCAAATACGCAAACTGACGATTTTTTTAATCTATATTTTTTTTTATCATTGGTAGGGCCTTGAAACCTCTATTTTCGGTGATATTTTGACCTCTTGCTGTGAAATGAAAGATATAGAGTCGCAAAAGTAAATATCGCAGCTTTCGGCAACGTAGGTATGTTAGGTTTAAAATTGCGAAACATGCAATGCAATTTCTAATTATATGATCTACACTGTCAGCTCTACAAGGAAAGAAAGCAGGTAAGAAATAAAGAAAGAAAAGGGAAAAAAAGTATATCAGATAAATTATCGTTTTAAAAAGATCTACATTATATATGCTGTAAGTTATTGTCTATCTCTTACAGTTTACAGTTATGCAAAATTCATCAAACTTCTTCCAGAATAAGGAAGGAGTTCTTCAGAGGCTATCATCAGAAAATTCAAGATATACTTCTACATTTTATTTGTCATAAAATATCTTTAATGTACCTACGATATTTTAATCAACGTCGTTTGAGGCATTTTTATGAAAATATAAATTATCAACAATTTGTCCATGTGAAGGGTAGTTGGGGTGGGGGATTTTCTTGAAAATCTTCGTGTCGCATCAAGCTATGCTGCACACGCACTTTTATAATTTTTATTCAGGGGTTCTCAAAACATACATTTCCGGTGAAATTTCGTTATTGAATTTTTGGGTGGAATACAACACCTTTTCAATACACCAATATGCATAGTACGTGTAGAGAAAAGTAAAAATACTATAAATACGAAAGTTGGTATTTTGGTTCGAAATCTGTCAATGCGAAAAATTTACAGCTCACCCGCATAGGTAGCGTGAGGGAGCGCGTCTGCCTCACAATCAATAGGTCGCCAGTTCGAATCTCGCTTAGGGTGAGTTAAAATGATAAGGTTTTTTTCGGGGGGTTCCCTTATCCTAAGCCTGTCGAGTAACTTTAAGCTCCATGGACCCCGAGATCATTTGAGCATCATTACACCAATTTCATTAATAGTCGGATATGACCAACCGGTTTAAAGGACACTAAGCTACAGAAGGGGGGGGTTCCTTAGTAATCTCATTCCTTTAATGTTATAGCAGTAACCAAAGACAAGTATGTCTGCAGTACATGTTTCAAGAGTTGTGGTTTTGTTAGGCTCAAAGGCGTTTGAAAAAGTATGAGTTTAGTTCCTCGGAGCTAGGCCTTGAAAGGTTTGGAATTCTAGGCTTACAACCCTAGGCCTGGTTCACTTCCTGTAAACAAAAGCGAGCGATGAAATATTGCCATTTCAACAAGTTGGATGACTTTATATAATCCTGTTTCTAGATATTAATTTCCCTAACCAAACCGTGGAGACTTAGCACTGAGTATCCGCAAGTAGTGTTAGAACATTTTATTGAAAACTGCCATTTAGAATGTTGCTAAAATTATCACTCCAAATTAACCATTTATTTTGAAATATATTCTAAACTAATAATGATTATATAATCAGAACAGTAATAACGATAACTACATAATAATGGTGCTGATAGTGATGATAATAATAATAATAATAACAACAATAATAATTAATAAGCTCATAGATCACCATCGTCGTTAGTCATTTTAACCACGAGCCTACTGCCACAACTAAAAGTGTAATGAAGTTATTCAGATTACAATACTAAAAACAATGATATTTTGTGTTATACGTGAAAATTTGTCAAGGTTCCCGTACAGAGTATAAGAGAGACAAGAAGAAGCGACAGACGCTAAGAGTATCCCGTAAATCGAGATCTATATTACAGCAATTTTGTGTAAAATATCGTATTCTATTAATTATCGGTAATGATTTATGTAATTACCTATTATAAAACAGATATTGGGCACAGCTTCTTATAAAAGAGACCAATTTAAGCAGCGTGGCTTAGTTCACGGCATTTTTTCAACAGTTTATGGAAATAAAAATTTAAAATACCAAGATATTTTCTAAATTAATTCTCTCCTATAAGAAATCCTACTATCCAAGCAAGGGGATTAAGATTCTTTTACTCACCGACTGAAGCTAGCAAACACTTAATGGGTAACGCGGTCGAGCTGTGGAAGGAAAAATAAACGACTTCACCGCCGAGAATAATATTGTAACTGTCTCAACAATCGAGTCTGGCGCTAATTGGTGATTCCAGTTTCGCCAACAGCAAGCGTGACCAACATTATAACTAGCGGAAAATTTAAACTTGTAAAAAGTTTAATTAAATACCACACCGAGGATCCAGTTCACGAGACGCCCAGCAGCCCGACCACCACCACCACCACCGACTGCCAGCCCCGCTCCAAGTGATAGTTTTAATAAAATTCACACATTCACTTTCATGCATATTTCCAGACCGGTGGGGAAATGGAGTGATTGTGGTTAAAGAAAAACTACCCTGTACAATCGGGAATCGAACTAGGCACCTCCGTGCGAAATACAGTTCATAAAAGCTAAACAACGATAAATTTCTATATTTGCAGCCAAATAACACATATATCAGATCGGAGATATTCGCTGTGCAGTCTGCGTATACAAGCGATGTGTTGAAAGATAACGTTGGTAGCGGCTGGCACCCAGCGGATACAGTATTCCGATGTTGGTACTCTGCCTGGCAGACAGAATAATATTTAGAGTCGAAGCGCAGCACTACCAAAAACTTTAATATATATATATATATATATATATATATATATATATATATATAATTAGAATTACTTATATCAGTCACGTACACAATATCGCAAATTATTTCGGTGTAGTTCATTAATCCCTGTATATATATATATATATATATATATATATATATATATATATATATATATATACACCGAAATAATTTGCGATATTGTGTACGTGACGATATAAGTAATTTGAGATCGGCGATGCATGGTCCCCGGATAAACATAACGCAGCCCAATAGCGTTAAACGTGTGGGTATCAGGTGCTGATAAGTCGGTGTTAAAGCAAAGCAGGTTGAAAAAATGGCGTAGAATGTCTTTAAAACTGCTGCCCGAGTATAGAAATATCGATTTTTAGCAGCTCGTTATTAGCGTTTTCAAGATTTAATGTCGCAAAAATCTGTAAAATCTCGAACTAATTTCTTGACAGTGCGACACTGAGCAGTCATTAACTACGTTCTTGGTTTATTTAGCCTACTCTGGAGGCGTTTCTTCAACTACTCTAGTGGCTTAATGCATAACGCGGGAAGTTGCAATCCCGAAGGTCATGAGTTCGATTCTTGTCATAGAGTAAATGTTTCTTATTATTATTTTTTTTAATTCCAGACGAAGTGCCGCGATACGTGAACGAGACCCGAACTCGGAAACTATCATTCACTTGAAAGCCAGCATCATAACCACTACGCTAGAGAGGTACGCTGTAATCTGTCCCTTCGTATTTCGTGTTATGCTCTCGAATGGTTGATAAATTAGCCAGTGGCGTTACTTCGAAATTTCAATAAACAGGCCATAAGTCTCCTATCTCAAATTACTTATTTAAGTACTCTACATATTCTGTGAAAATATTTCGGTATAGTTCATTAACACCCTGTATGTATGTGTGTGTGTGTGTGTGTATATATATATATATATATATATATATATATATATATATATATATACAGGATGTTAATGCCTAGAATAAAGCTAGATTAGGGCTTTCAAAGAGACACGGTCTCAAAATATTAAATAGTATCCTTAGCTATCCTTCAGCATTACCGCGTGAATCTTAAATGCTAACCTAAACCCTTTCTTTACTATTTAAGCTATGGAATTAGATCCAAGATAAATATTCTTTGAAGGTTAGAAAATGACTCAGTAGATTCTAATAGTTTGATTAGAAATTATTAACATAAATGGGTTCTCCTGTTTGCATTTAAGAAATTATTAATAATTACAACAACAAAAAATATCTGATGTGTTCCATTCACATGACTTTCTCTACCTATTACACATACATACTATTCTTCTAAGTAGAAGGGAAATAAGGGAACACAGTACGCTAAAGCGATAATCATATCTTTTAAAACCTAGTTTCTATGTGAAACAATTGAAGTTCAGTTTGCTTTATATTGCCAGCAGTAAAACAATAGATATGAAACGAAAGATGACTTCCCGTTTGGGAAGAGTAAGGAAGTATAAGACTGACATCAAGGGATATCTCAGAAAGAAGGTATACGACAAATTATGTGGATCAACGAGATCCACATTTTTGTGTACATTTTTTGTCTATCTCTTACAGTTTACCAGTTATGTAAAATCAGCAAAATTTATGCGGTATAAAGAGATGTTCAGAAGCTATTCCCAGAAAATTCAAGATATGTATTCTATTTGTGATGTAAATAGCTAATATATACTATTTTAATCAAAATTGTTAGAGCTATTTTTCAGAAAAACTCAATTTTCAAAAAAAATCCTATGTAAATGGAGGTTTGGGTTAGGGGGTTTTCTTGGAAAACACTAAACATACAAACTAAGTTAGCTATTTAACGGTATTTTCGTTTTTGAGCTATGGTGCCAACAGACACACACACGCACGCGAACTTTTTTCTAAAATTATTTTTTAAACTCTGGGGACCTCAGTACATATATTTACGGTGAAAGACATCACATTTTTGGGTGGGATACACCTTCTCTAGCTAAGGAAAAGCAATAAAACCGGAAATTATAGAGCACTCAATATTGGCACTACATTGTACTAATTAGTAAGTAATGGATTAAACATTTTTAGCTGCAGAAGAACGCACTTTTTTGGTAAAAGAGCAAATATTTTCAGCTATATCTATGCCCTTTACATAGAGAAGCCTACGGATGGCTGATTCAACTTGTATATTTTATTATCTTCAAAACCCTATCAATAGCTTTAGATATTGCTGCAATTAGTATCTGAATCTTTGCCAAAAGAAGAACTAAATTATTACTTTCTCTACACGTACTATGTACATAGTGTTTAGAGCAGATATTGTATTGCACAGAAAATTCGATACTGAGATTTCACCGAAAATACGTGTAGATGCTGAATCCAAAAAAAGCATTTTTGGAAAAAGGTCCGTGTGTGTGTGTGTGTCTGAGGACAGCACAGCTGAAAAACGAAAATACCATTAAATACCAAACTTAAATACCAACGATCGGACACGAAGATTTTCAAGGAAATCCCCCACCCCGAACTACCCTTTACATGGAAAAAAAACTCGAAAATGTTTATTTTCTCAAAAATGGCTCTAACGATTTTTATTAAAATCTCTTATATTTAAGTATATATCTTGACTTTTCTAGGAATAGTGTCTAAGGACCTCTTTATTCTGGATGATTTGTATTGACTTTTGCACAACTGCTAAACCGTAAGAAATAGACAAAAATTTACTACTCAAAAATGTGGATCACGATAAAACACGCAATTGTGTAATATGCATTTTTTTTTCGTGGAGTTGATCGTTTTGAGATATTCCTTGTTATTGGTTTCAACTTTAAAACTTGTAGTACTTTTCTCATACAGAAATTTGTCAATTCGTGTCCATACAAACAAAGGAACTTCAGTCACATAGCAACCCGCTTTTGACTATCGCTTCAACCTGTTACTCCCTTATTTCCCTTCTACTTACAAGGAAGCAAGGAATAAGACTATTTCTGCTAATTTTTCTCCATTAACATGAAGTAAACAATAATTTGTTGCTGAGATGTAGAGAAAATCATGTGAATGGAACACATCAGATTTTTAATTTCTAGCACAAGCCACAAAGTAGTCACTGGATTAGAGGTACAAAGTATTCCGCGTGCTTCCTAATGTCAAAAATCAGTCATGCCTGTCAATTTAGACAGCTCTTACACATTTGGATTTCTTTCGTAAGTAAATTTCTATCACTGACGGCTACAAAACCAGTAAAGACAGTGTCCTAATTAGAAGCATCCCACTGGGCACCTACGTGGGTTTTAAATCCAGATCTGGTTTAGAAGTACATCATTACAAGCTCGACTTTTCCTGAATTATTTTCTCAAACACAAAGTAGAATCCCAAATGATTAATAGTCAAGAGAGAATGAAAGGTCGTTAATCGGCATTCATACACGGAGTGCCGAAAGAAGACTGCGTTAAAAACTGTGGTAAAATGGCACAGAGAACCAGCTTTTTATCGTATTTATATTCTCGTTTAAAAAGATTCCTAGGAGACAGTAAGAACACAAGATTGAGTTATATGCAGTATGTAAGCTGAGCGAGTAACTACTGTCTGATAAACGTAGTAAACGGAAATTTAATGTTGTCAACGTCTGCGAACAAAAGGAAACTGAGAGGCGAGTTGACAAGAGGGATGGGAGGTAAGTCACATAAAATGAAGAAAAAGGAACATATATAGAGTGTCCACATATATATTTGGTGCTTCCGAATGAAAATGCAGGCATAGACTATTTAGATACTTATTTATAAAGGAAATTAGTGCCCATCGCCGTACAAAGCACATTCAGGAAACCGAGAAGTCATAATATAGGAAAGAAGAATTACGTTATTTTGGAATGGTTGTAGGATGAAACGGTTCCAAAAAAATAATCTGATGTGTTCCGTTCACATGACTTTCTCTACATCCCTGTAACAAATTATTCTTTAATCTACATATCCTAATCGAGATAAACATTAGAAGAAAAATAACGGAAAAAACCAGTTTAAGGTGATAGTCAAATATTTTAAAATGCGGTTGCTATGGTATTAAAATCCGTTTCTTTCTGTGGCAGGGAGTTTACAAAAGTATTTTAAAACAGAAACCAATAATAAGGAATATCTCGAAAACGGTCAACCTCATGAAAGAAACGTGTATGACATAAATTGCGTTTTTAACGAGATCTATATTTTACGGTTTACCTGTTATGCAAAATTTTGCAAAAGTCATCCAGAATAAACATGTCTTCAGAGGCTATTCCCAGAAAATTGAAGATATACATTTTATTTGTCATGTAAATATCTTAAATATAAGAGCTTTTAATCAAAATCGATAGAGCCATTTTTGAGAAAATCAAAATTTTCAAGACTTTTTAAACGTAAAGGGTAGCTGGGGGTGGGAGGATTTTCTTGAAAATCTTCGTGTCGCATCCTTGGAAGATACCGAACTTAAATACCAAGTTTGGGTTCTAACGGTGTTTTCGTTTCTGAGATATGCTGCCCCCTCCACACAGACATCTTTTTTAATTCAGGGAGTCTCAAAACATGTATTTCTGGTGAAATCTCGGTATCGAATTTTTGGGTGTGGTAAAATACCTTCTCTATACATTATGCACATAGTACATAACTAAGGGTCCAAGTACATAGTACGTGTAGAGAAAGTAAAAACTATTATAGTAATTTGGCCATCTTAACATCTGAGTGAGACTGAGGCCTAAATATTCGTAGAGGGGAGCTCAATACATTCTAACTCTCAGCGAGCATCTGGAACTTGAATAAGGGATCTTAATAAACCTTTATGATGTTAGGGGCCAAAGGAAGTCGTGTAACTTCTAGGACACTTCATTTTTACTTTCCCTACACGCACTATGTGCATAGTGTATAGAGAAGGTATTGTATTGCACCCAAAAATTCGATACAGAGATTTCACCGGAAACAATTGGATCTAAAAAAAAAAAGAGGTTCGTGTGTGTGTGTGTTCGTGTGACTGAACACGATAACTAAAAATGAAAATTCGTTAGAATACCAAAATTTATATTTAAGTTCAGTATCTTCCAGGGCACGAAGATTTTGAAAAAATTCCCCCCACCCCAAACTACACTTTACATGGAACTTTTTTAAAAAATTTTGATTTTCTCAAAAAATGGCGCTAAAGATTTTGATTTAAATGTCACATATTAAAGATATTTACATGACAAATAAAATTAATATCTTAAAGTTTCTGCGAATAGCCTCTGAAGACATCTTTATTCTGGATGAATTTTGCGGAATTTGCATAACTGATAAACCGTAAGAGATAGACAAAAACTTACTGAATAGAAAACGTAGAGCTCGTTAAAACACACAATTTATGTTATATTCATTTTTTCGTGTAGTTAATCGTTTTTTAGATATTCCTTGTTATTGGTTTCAGCTATAAAATACTTATACTTTTCTCATACGGGAATTTGCCAACTCCTGTCCATACAAACAAAGAAACTTCATTCACATAGCAACCAACTTTTGACTATCATTTTAGCCTACGATACTCCCTTATTTCTCTTCTACTTGCATGGAAGCAGTAATAAGACCATTTCTGCTATTTGTTCTCGATTAGCATGAAGTAAATAGAAGAATACGCTTTTTAACAATAATTTGTTGCTGATATTTTGAGAAATTTATGTGAATGGAACGCATCAGATGTTTTTAAATCGGTGTAATATTTGATTTTGGTAGCAGCCGCTCTGTTGGAGTACTAGAGCTCCTTTTGTGTTGTTTTCCATTGCTACATTCACAACAACTTGTGGAGGTAGCGCGACGCTCTCTTGTCTCACCCCCTACCTGCCTTTCAGCTCCCTCTGGAGTTCTTATCCAAATGGGCAGATCAGGCATCGTCAGCTGGACGGTAGCGGGGAGACTGCTTCTGCTCTACACAGGGCTAAATCGTTATTTAAAACTACCACTACTGGGAAACAAAGTGATGGGAATATATATATAATAGGGTGTTAATGAACTGTACCGAAATATTTTCACAGAATATGTAGATTACTTAGATAAGTAATTTAAGATAGACTTATGGCCTATTTATTGCAAGTTCTAAGTAACGGCTTTATGTTTCTGAAGTGCCAATACGCCAAGTATCACGGTACTTCGACTGGAATGAAAATAATAATAATAATAATAATAATAATAATAATAATAATAATAATCTAAAACATTTACTCGATGACAGGAATCGAACTCTTGACCTTTGGGATAGCAGTTTCCCGCGTTACGTTTTAAGCCACCAGAGCAGTTGAAAAAACGCCAAGAACGTAGTTAATGAATGAATGCCCAAGAACGTAGTTAATGACTGCTCAGTGTCGCACTGTCAAGTAATTAGTTCGAGGTTTTAAAGATTTTTGCGACATTAAATCTTGAGAACGCTAGTAGCGAGCTGCTAAAAATCGATATTTCTATACTCGGGCAGCAGTTTTAAAGATATTCTAAGCCATTTTTTCAACCTGCTTTGCTTTAACACCGACTTATCAGCACCTTATACCCACACGTTTAACGCTATGTTTATCCATGCTTCGCCAATCTCAAATTACGTATATCGGTCACGTGCACAAGCTTTCAAATTATTTCGGTGTAGTTCATTTTATATATATATATATATATATATATATATATATATATATATATATAAAAATCCTTAGCCTGCCTTCCTTCGCAAGCGAAGTAAAGCCGTTGGTCCCGTATCGTACATTTACGGCACGTAAAAGAACCTCAAACCTGATAGAGGTCTCTGAGCAAAATTAAGCAGTCTTTCACGCCCAATTTAGAATGGGACGCTGAGAACCACAGTAGTTAAAGAGCGTCCATACATTAAAAAAAAAAAAAAAAAAAAAAAAATCACTAAGGTATAGAAATTAAGTGAATACAATTCAAAAAGTAAATTCTGATTTGTTCCACTCACATGACTTCCTCTATATCGCTGTAACGTTTTAAAGCATATTCTTACATTTTATGATAATCGAGATAAATATCAGAAATTGTCTTAATTACTTGCTTCTTTGTAAGTCGAAGGAAAATAAGCTAGGCTGAAACGATAGTAGCGTCTTTAAAAACCTGGTTGCCATGCGGGGGTATTTTTCTGAAAATCTTTGTGTCGCATTCTTGGAAGATACTGAATTTAAATACAAAACTTTTTGTTTTTGAGCTTTACTGTCCACAACGACACTAACAGACATACACACACACACACACACACACACACACACACACACACAAACACACATGGTTGGATTCAGGGGGTCACAAAACACATGTATTTCCGGTGAAATCTCAGTATGGAATTTTTGGGTGCAATGCAATACCTTCTCTATACCTATGAACTTACGTGTGGAGAAAGTAATATTCGTGTTAAATGCGACTTATGCAAAAATACGGTGCTATGACTGAAACAAAGTATTATCTTTTTCAGAAAAACAATGTTCTAATGCTATTTATTACTTCCATATTTTAGAAATCGCTTCCACGTTATAACATATTTAAATCTGCTTTTATTAAGCGAAGGAGTATGTTATAATAATGAATAATAATAAAGAAATAATAATTGTATATCACAGAAAACCAAAGGTAACTCTTGCCAGGTACTGACCAGCAACGTCATCTCCCCCCCCCCCCGCTCCAGCCAACGAAAGGAAGTGTGGTGACTCACACATACTGTCAAACATAGTGTTTGTGTGAACAGTAAAACACAAAAAGAAAAGTCGGTTCAATACCAAACTTAGTATTTAAATTCAGCATCCTTCAAGGATGTGAAAGAAGATTTTTAAGAATATTCCACACCTCATAGTACCCTTTACATGGAAACTTTTCTGAAAAATTTGATTTTCTCAAAAACAGCTCTAACGATTTTGATTATAGTACGATACTTTTAAGATATTTTCATCACGGATAAAATATATATCTTGAATATTCTAGGAATTGCCTTTAAAGCCCTCTTCATTCTGGACGAGATACCCAAAATATTACTACACAAAGAATGTAGATCTCGTTAAAACACAGTTTTTGACAAAATAGTTTATTTTGTGGAATTAACCATTTTCGAGAATTTCTTGTTATTGGTTTAACTTTTCTAATGCGTTCACTTTTCTCAAATACAGGAACAACATTCCATTACGTCGCATAGCGGATTGTACCAATGGTTCACACTAGTGCAATGAGTAACCACGTCTTCCCCTCTGCTCTTTCAATTCGGAGTACCTGGGTGTTCGGTGTAAAAGCTGAGAGCTGACTTTTTTTTTTTTTTTTTTAATGCAATATAATTTATTTTGGGTTGCTTTAACAGTATGGTCATATCGCGACCTTACAAACTGTACATAAAATAGTTGTTTACACATTGGTAAAATATAATTACATTTTTACTTTACAATAATTCAAAACATTTACATTGTCTTATAAATATTGTCTTTTTGATTGTCTGGTGGTTATGTAGAGCACTTGGTAAGTCATTGAAGCCGGCCTGAAGTCTCTGTTTGGCGTATCTCGGACACTGCAGCAGGATGTGTAGGACAGTAAGTGGTGTGTTGCAGGTCTCACATTTTGATTCTGTGTCTTTATTAATGATGAAGGAATGTGTCAGTTTGTAGTGACCAATTCTGAGGCGGGTAATCATTGTTTGCTCACGACGTTCTAATTTTCGGAGGGGTTCGAAGAAATTGGTAGATCCGGCTCGGGCATCATGCAGTTTGCTGTGGGATGTTGACCATGTCGTTTTCCAGTTTTCTATAAACAGCTGTTTGGTGTATCTAATGACGTCTTGATGTGTAGAAGTTATTCCGTGTCACTGATAGGATGTCGGGTGGCTTCCTTTGCAGCTTTATCGGCGTTTTCATTTCCATCGATATTTGCATGTGACGGTACCCAAGTGAGGATTACTTGTTTTCCAGAGCGCTGAATATAGGTGAAGTATGTCATTTATTAAAGGATGCATAGGACTTAAATTCTGAGTGGCAAGAATTGTGCTTAGTGAGTCTTGTAAATTACATATTCTGTCTGATTGGCATTTTGAATGATGTGCTGCAATGCTTCCTCAACTGTAAAAGTTTCACAGGAGAAAATGGAAAAATATTTCGGTAGTGCGTAGAACATGGTATGTGTAGGATCTATAACTGCACAATCACGACGTCCATCATTTGTTGCTGATCCATCTGTGAAGATTTCCATAACAGCTCTATGACTGTCTCGTAGAGCGTTGTATATGACTTGGTGTTGTGGGTCAGAGGCTGACTTTCACGTCATCCTCTATGTCCTTCAGTTGACAAGTAGTCAACTTTCATTTGGGACTATCTTCAAGTCAACGTGTATCTGTATGTAAATGTTATTTAAGTACGAATGACTAGTCACGTTCGTAAAGAATCTCTCCCGAAGTTTTCTACACAACTGCCTCCTTTCAGAATTTCAATCATGAGCTTGAGAAGACATTTTAGATACTGGTTTAGTGCAAAACAAGAAACACATACCAATTCATACAGTGATAGCAGACGAAAAATGATGTTAAGTTGGCGATAATCTTCAGCTTTCGCCTCGAAAATTGTTTAATTGCTGATCTCCAATGTGTCCTATGATATAAGAGTTAATTGTGTAACATTTTATGAACACGGATACAGATTTAAGAGGCGCAGACACTAATGCTAGAATGGCCGGCTGAAGCATGTCGTGCCACCCAGATGCAAAGATCCCTGCAAACGGCCAGGTTTTATACCGAAGACCTGTACATGTATCCATTACAAGTTTCGTTCCAATCTACTTTAACAAGAATAAAAGCAAACTGATAGTGGCATATAATTCCAATACTCTTTCCTTCAAAATAAACATGTACATGTTTCATTGATTAGAATATCGCTTCAGTTGGCCACTGCTGTTCCTTAACTATTTCCATTCTGCACACATGCTGGGATAGGCCTAAGTAAACGAGTACCACACACACAATACGGCTCCTGTGACATAATGATGTTGCCTTTTGTTCTATTCATCTCTCCTTGCCATATCGATTCCAAACTGTAAATACAAATTCCAATAAAAGCATTTACCTGAGTTAGACCGTTAAATGTTCTTTACAATGTATTGAAATAATAGCATTAATAACTCCCCATACAAACAAACTGCCCACAAGAACAGAGTAAACCAGACATATTTTAAATTAACTATCTAAATGTAAAAACCTGATGTGTTCCATTCATATGACTTTCTCTAGATCTCTGCCATAAATTATTGTTAAAAAGCTTATGATTCTATTTACTTCATGCTAATCGAGAAAAGATTAGCAGAAATGGTCTTATTACTTGCTTCCTTGTAAGTAGAAAGCAAATAAGGGAGTACCATAGGTTAAAGTGATAGTCAAAAGCTGGTTGCTATGTGACTGAAGTTCCTTTGTTTGTATGGATAGCTGAAACCAATAACAAGGAATATCTCAAAAAACGGCCCACTCCACGAAAAAAATGCATATAACATAACACATGCGTGTTTTAATCGAGCTCTATATTTTCTTCAGACTGTACAAAGTTTGCTCGCTGTGACTTTAAGTAAGCAAAGTATCATATCACAAACTCTGATAAGCTAGGCTCGGTAGCTGGGTTGGCGGTCAGGGTCACGATTCCAGAAGTTTTGCGCCGGCAATAGTTGTTCCTTCGCAGTTCGTCGGCGATCATTGAGCGAATTTTGTGACGGGGAGAGTCGTATGCTTCTCGACGAGAAGACGTGTGCAGGCGTGGCATCGCCGACAGCCTCTTGTCTTGGATCTACTCGGTTTGGAACAGGTTGTCGGGATCCAACTCGAGTAACTAACATTTGAATGTTTAATTTCGTAAACAATTGGCGACTTTCACAGAACTATTGACAAAAATGGGATGTTTAGTTTCCCTTTTGTTAATGAAACTGAAACTAAGAATTTATTGCTCTTACGTTTACTTTTAGAACTATGGTCGAGAAAAGTATATGAACAGAGCTATCGGGGACATTTGAGAGTCACTGGATGTATTCTTCTGCGCCTCATTGGCTTTGGTCATCCAGCAGATTCACGACTTCCCATTACTAGGTCATCCACAAAGGCAAAAGAAATAAGTAGGAGATGATCCTGTGAAATATGCTCTCTGATTCCTCCCGGGGTCTCAATTAACTGCCTTAGGAACTCTTTATAAACATGTCGAAACGCAGTATGTAAAACATATCTAGCTATACCAAAGTGAACATTTTCTTCAAGATGAAGTGGCCCTTTTAGTGTGGGTTGGTATGTCTGCCTAGCCTTCAAGAAGATGTGTTTTTTTTTTTTTGTTTTTTTTTTGCCTAAAATACTTAGCATGGTTTTCTCTGCGGAAGGGAAGTAAAGCCATTGGTCCCGTGTCGTAAAAAAACCTCAAGCCTAATAAAGAGACCTATGAGCAAAGTTAATCAGTCTTTCACACCAATATAGAATGGCTAATAACCGAAGCAGTTAAACAGCGTCCACAGCTAAAATATATATTTGCGTTCAAGAGGTCCCGAGTTAGAATTTCGGTTGTGATGAATTACCTTTATTGTCAGAAGAATGTAGGGTAACTTTTAATCTCGAACTCAGCCATTTTATCCGTTTCATTCATTGCCCAATTAAATGAAAGAGAGACAACATAAACAAGAAGAAACATGTATTATAATTTGCTATTCAGAGCAGCCCCAGTGACGGTGGAACCTGTTTGTCACAATTGCTTTATTAATATATGCTTTGTGAGCAAATTTACGCTGGTAATTTTAAAAAACAACGCATTATTAGTAGTGTCATTAGCATTAGTATAAAACAATTGAACGCTGCGTGATGTCCTGCGTCCCGAATTTAAGTTTAGTATCTTCCAGGGATGCGACACGTAGATTTTGAGAAAAATCCCCCCACCCCAAACTACCCTTTACATGGAACTTTTTTCGAAATTTTTTATTTTCTTAAAAATCGCTCTAACGATTTTGATTAAAATATCGTATATTAAAGTTATTTACCTAACAAATAAAATATATATTTTGAGTTTTCTAGGAATAGCCTCTGAAGACTACTTTATTCTGGATGAATTTTACGGAATTGTGCATTACTGCTAAACCGTAAGAGATGGACAAGAACTTACGACATGAAAAGTGTAGAGCACGTTAAAACACACAATTTATGTCATATACATTTTTTTCGTGGAGTTGATCATTTTTAAGATATTCTTAGTTTCTCGTTTCTGCTTTGAAAAACACACTTTTCTCATACAGGAATTTAACTCCTGCCCATACAAACAAAGGAACTTTGGTTACATAGCAACTAGCTTTTGGTTATCATTTTAACCTATGGTACTCTCTCATTTCGCTTCTTCTTACAAGCAAGCAAATAATAAGACTATTTCTGCTAATGTTTCTCAATTGGTATGAAGTAAATAGAAGCATAAGCTTTTTAACTACAATTTGTTGCAGAGATGTAGAGAAAGTTATGTGAATAGTACACATCAGATTTTTAACCTACGAATCACCGAGATGATGTCACACCACACAAATGTAACATGTTAATAATGTTTTCTGACCCTAATCCAAATCCGCCAAAGAATTTGCTGCACAGTCTAATGACCGGTTTGATCAGTATTCTAGGGTATACCCTTATAAACAGTGCCTATACAAGCCCAAATTGTTTGCTTGTCAGTGACCATATGTGCTTGTTTTAAAAACGTTCGATATTCTCCATTGTGAATGATATCCCGTACCATGAAAGAATTGGTTAGGCAATGAAGCTTCCTAACATCATATTCAGTCTAGCGAAGTTTCGTGACAACGTTATTTTGGCGCCTTCAAGCATTGCGACATTTAACAGTCAGTAAACATTTGGGCTGAGCAGTGTTTGAGAAAGTTGTGACGTTTTGTCCTTCCTTGGAAGTGTCTTCACGGCGAAGTTGCCAACACTAACATCGATCAGCTGTCGAGTAGTTTTTCACTGTCTGGCATGGAGGACTTACTCATGCTCTAAAAATATCATTAACGTAGCCTTGAACTTGCTCCCACTTCATCGAGCCTCTAGTGTTTTCAGCCCCAAGGAACCTTCAAGTAGCCACATGCTTTTTGGACATGTTTGTAATAAATGCATCGAATTCCTGGATCCCGGACACCATATTTAGTTCCAAATCTCGCGTCAACAGTTCCTTTAACAGCCAAGGGATCAGCGTATTACTCAGTTCTCAGATTCCGAAAGGAATTCCGTTGCAGCACAGAAGTTTTCCCCCTGAGAGTCATGGGGTGTTTTAAACCAATGAAACAAGAACCCCAGAAGTAAAAGTGAAATAACTAAAAACCATCAAATGGCTTACACTTAGTTACGAAAAAAAAAAAAAAACAATTAAAAAACCATCATGTCTTTGAACGCAAATAAATAAAGTTGGATATATGCAAAATTCAATGAAGTCGGGGGTATTTTAGAGATGCAAGGTAAAGTTTTTCAATGAATTTTCTCACCCCAAAACATACCTTTATATGGAAGAATGTTCATGCTTTTTATTTTCTAAGAAAGGATCAAACGGGCTCTCGTGACAGCATACACATTGTTTCTTATATTAATCATTTCCGAAACATTCACGATAGTTCATTTGCATTATTCACTGATTTAAGCAGTGCACTTTGGCATAAATGTTTATTACTTTGTTCTTCATGGACTAATGCAAACAAAACGCAACATCTTGGCTAGTAGATTATAACTTTGCTAATGTTTGATGGTTACAACGCTCTTCTGTAAACTAGACATAAAAATCTGATGTGTACCATTCACATGACTTTCTCTATATCCCTGCAACAAGTTATTCTTAAAAACCTTATGCTTCTATTTTCTTTATGCTAATCAGAAAAATTAGCAGAAATAGTCTTATTACTTGCTTCCTTGTAAGCGAAATAAGGGACTACCATAGGTTAAAGTGATAGTCAAAAGCTGGCTGCTATGTCAATGAAGTTCCTTTGTTTATATGGATAGGAGTTGACAAGTTCCTGTATGAGAAAAGTATAAGTTTTTCATAGCAGAAACCAAAAATAAGGAATGTCTCAAAAACGACGAACTCCACGAAAAAAATGTATATAACATAAATTGTGTAAATGACTACTCTACATTTTTTGTGGAGTAAGTTTTTCACCATCTCTTACGGTTAAGCAGTTATTCAAAATTCAGTAAAATTCATCAGAATAAACTACTCTTCAGCGGCTATTCCCAGAAAATTCAAGATATACATTTTATTTATCAGGTAAATATCTTTAATATACGAAATTTTAATCAAAATCGTTAGAGCCATTTTTGAGAAAATCAAAATTTTCGAAAAAGGTTCCATGTAAAGGGTAGTTGGGCGTGGGGGGATTTTTTTCAAAACCTTCGTGTCGCATCCCTGGAAGATGCTAAACTTAAATACCAAGTTTGGTATTTTACTTAGTTTTTGAGTTGTCGTGTTCACAGACACACGGACACACACACACACGGGACCTTTTTCCGAAAATGCTTTTTACTTTCTCTATAGGCACTATGTACATAGTGTATAGAGAATGTATTGCCCTCCACCAAAAAAATCGATACCGAGATTTCACTGGAAATATGTTTTAGGGTCCCCTTTATCTAAAAAAAGCATTTTCGGAAAAATGTCCGTGTGTGTGTGTGTGTGTGTGTGTGTCCGTGTGTCTGTGAACACGATAACTCAAAAACGAAAAGTCGGTAAAATACCAAACTTAGTATTTAAGTTTAGTATCTTCCAGGGATGCGACACGAAGATTGTGAGAAAAATCCCCCCACACCAAACTACCCTTTATATGGAACTTTTTTCGAAAATTTTGATTTTCTCAAAAATTGCTCTAACGATTTTCATTAAAATTTCGTATATTAAAGATATTTACTTGACAAATAAAATGTATAGTTTGAATTCTCTGGGAATAGTCTCTGAAGAATAGTTTCTTCTTAATGAATTTTACTAGATTTTGAACAACTGCTAAACCATAAGAGATGGATAAAAACTTACTACACAAAAAATTTAGAGCACGTTATAACACACAATTTATGTTATATACATTTTTTTCGTGGAGTTCGTCGTTTTTGTGACATTCCATATTTTTGGTTTCTGCTATGAAAAACATATATTTCTCATACAAGAATTTGTCAACTGCTGTCCATACAAACAAAGGAACTTCAGTGACATAGCAACCAGCTTTTGATTATCACTTTAACCTATGGTACTCCCTTATTTCACCTCTACTTACAAGGAAGCAAGTAATATAGCTACTTCTGCTAATGTTTTACTGATTAGCATGAGTTAATAGAAGTATAAGCTTTTTAAGAATAATTTGTTGCAGGGATATAGAGAAAGTCATGTGAATGGTACACATCAGATTTTTTTAGATAAAGGGGACATATATTTCCGGTGAAATCTCGGTATCGAATTTTTGGGTGGAGTGCAATACTTTCTCTATACACTATTTACATAGTGCGTAAAGAGAACGTAAAAATAAATGATAATCGTAAAGGGGGCTGTGTGATTCACATAAGTAATACTTAACTGCCCGTAATCGATATGCGCTCGAACAACTATCAGATTCATATCGATCGCACGTGTGATACTTTCTAACACTACTACTGAGTGTAACGTTTAATAAACAGAGTTAATAAAATGAAAATAACTTGAAATAAGCTCTCTCTCTCTCTCTCTCTCTCTCTCTCTCACACACACACACACACACACAATAATACATTTCCTAATTCTCATTAGTGATGAGCTCTTGTCACTAACGAGGTACTCGTAATATTATATATCTATACATTATACCTTTTGTAGAGAGAACATATTCAACTGTTTATGAAACACGCGAGTATTGTATGTCAAATAATATAATTTGAATTAGCTTATAATGAATAAAGCAAATAAATGATATGAGCAAGTAGTTTGGAAATTATTAAGTTCACAAATGTTGACCCAAACTGTGCCCTTAAAATACCTACCCACAATTTCTGCATTAAAGTTTTTATCCCTCACTTAACAAAGTTATAGAGCACTGAGACTGTATGGGGACTTTAAACGTTTCTTTTGTTTAAAATTCGATACTATTAATTGTGACAAAGTCTGAAAATGTGACATTTTAAGGCAATGCATCTTTGAGATTTGGTAAAAATATATGAAAATGTTGCATTTTCTTTTAGTGCTAACTTATACTTTTATGCTACACATTTAATTAATTTTATGCCACAAATGCCCTATACCTTTTAAATAAGCACTGCGCTGAACTCTAAACTCCATCTTTCTCACGCCTTTTTTCCAGCATTTTTTAATATTCATAATACGTACTTCTTGGACCACAGTTCAACATTTTCAGGAGCTCTACAGGAATTAAGGATTTAAAAATTGTTATCTACTAGTTAAACATTTGGAATAGATCAGCTGAAATTAATTCTTCTACAACTTACATATTTAAACAATTAGGGAAATTCAATAACATACGAACAAAACATTTTTCTCTTAAACAAATTAAAATTAAGATATATGTGACAACAATTTTTTTTTACATATCTATGGTAAGCTCAGTAAACCTTTTGTAGCGATACGATATATCGTAGGACCCAAAGAGTATTTCTTATTACCATATCTAAAAGTCATTAATAATGAAAATTATCAAACAAATATTTTACATAGCTCGTTAAAATTTAATGTATACTTTATGTTTTATGTTCTCAGTATATGCTAAAACGTTAAAAACAATAATAAAATATGATCTTTTTATTTACATAGATTCAATACTTTAATCAAAATCATTAGATTTTTTGAAAAAAAAAATAAAAATATTAAAATGTGTTCCGTAACGTAGGTAGACTTTCGGAAATATTATCCTTTAATCCCTGACAGATGCCAACTTAATTATGAAATTTTGTATTATTTCGATTGTTCATTTTGGAGTTATGCCGTTCATACACTGATACATATACCTTTTAATGATATTCTTATCTTTTGTATTACTCTCTCTATAGGCGTACTATGAAGTGTATAGAGAAGGTATTGTATTGCACCCAAAAATTCGATACCGAGATTTCACTGGAAATAGACGTTTCAGGGTACCCTGTATCCAAAGAAAAGTATTTTTAGAAAAAGGTCCGCGTCTGTGTTTCCGTGTGTCTGTGAGCACGATAGCTCAAAATCGAAAAGTCGATAAAATACCAAACTTCCAGGGATGCGACACGAAG
Source organism: Hymenopus coronatus (assembly GCA_030762935.1). Lineage (NCBI taxonomy): Eukaryota > Metazoa > Arthropoda > Insecta > Mantodea > Hymenopodidae > Hymenopus > Hymenopus coronatus. The sequence continues at coordinate 54,494,419 of CM060880.1, forward strand.
ATTTTGAGAAATATTCCCCCTCTCCAAATCACTCATGAAAAGCATTTAAAACATTTTGATTTTCTCAAAAATGGATCTAACAATTTCGCTCACTTAAGATATATGTCAAATAAAATGTGTATCTTGAATTTTCTGGGAGTAACCTCTAAAGATCTCTTTATTCCGAATGACTTTTGCGGAACTGATAAACCGTGAGAGAGAGAGAGAGAGAGAGAGAGAGATAAAAACTTACTACACAAACATATAAATCATGTTAAAACACACAATTTATGTCATATAGGTTGTTTTTTTTTTATGTGACTATTTCTGAGATATACCTTATTATTTGTTTCAGATTTTATATAAATCAACTTTTCTCACATGGAAAGGTGTAAACTCTGGCCTTGCATAGAAACGGACATGGCAACCAGCTTTTAAAAGATTTGACTATCGTTTTAGCCTAGTGTATTCCCTTATTTACAAGGAAGCAAGTAATTAAGACAATTTCTGCTAATATTTATCTCGATTATATAAAGCAGATAGAAGAATATGATTTTTAACAATAATTTGTTACAGCGATGTAGAGAAGGTCATGTAAATGGACCACATCAGATTGTTTTTGTTTAGTTTCAGTGGGCAGCTAAAGCCACATTTTCTGCGAAGAACAATGTTATGAAATTGAATTATTAATACACTTCAGCAAGAATTTAAACTATCTATTGGAAAGAAGATGCCCTCCGGGGAGTAGTGTTTACCATGCTAGCCCAAAGATTGCAGGTTCAAACCTGGCGGAGGGCGATCGAATTTTTCGGATCCAAAAATCCTTAGTATGGTTTCCTTCGGAAGGGAAGTAAAATGCTTATTTACTCGCAAAAGAATCCCATTCCTTGAAAGAAGATTTCTGGGAAAAATCCAGCCATTGCGCGTCCGTAAGTCGTAATTTTGTCCTACAGGGCCATCTGTGGGCGACGAGCCGATCCCTCGTCACCGTGTCACATAGCGGCGAACTCACGAACTAGACATTCAAATTCGATCAGAAAACATCGTAACGATGCCTTGTGTTCCACTCAGGAGCTACAGGAATCAACTAAATTAACTATTGGAAATGATCTGAGGGTTTATGGGCGCTCAACTGCTCGGTCATGAGAATACCAGAGATGAACATTAATAAATTAAAATAAAAGCAAATTTGAAAATGGAGGATGCAATACTGGGCTAAAACCAACGATAATATAAAACAATAGCCACAAAGCTAGATGAAATACCCATGGCACAAAGTAGGTCTAAAACTAAAAAATAAAAACAAATGAACCAAACATTTAAGACGAAAATTAAATTCTCCGAGCTAAGATGTACATGTGTTAAAAAGTTAGAAACACTAGCTGCCGTTTCATGCTGGTGACACACAGGATAAAACTAAATCCTGAATGTAATAGTAACCACTGAAACAAATTTTAAAACTCCTTCCACCGCTCTGGTATCGTCCACCAGGACCTCATCAAGATAGATCGGCAGCTGCAGGGAGTTCCGAATATGTGCTAAACGAACACACTCCAGGCGCATGTGATGGACGGACAATTCTTTGCTACATAGGGGACAGACGGGAGCTGGTTCCCCCTTAAACAGGTAGCTGTGGGCAAAAAAGCAATGGTCAATAAGCAAGCGAGCTAAAATCACCTCCTCACGACGAGATAAAGGAGATGAGGTCCCCCAGTTTAATGACAGTTCCTTTACTACTCTTAGCTTGTTGCCGCGGAGCATGCCAGCACAAGAAACACCGCTATCCACACAACAAGCCTAAAATCCACATGTCACACAAAGAACTGCAGCACTCGATTCTGTGATCGCCGTCTTCGTTGCCAAATCCGCTAGTTCATTACCTGGCAAGCCAACGTGACCAGGGATCCATGCACACTCCGCTTTAACCCCCGAAGTGTGTAACATGTAGAGGGCATCCTGAATAAGCTGCACGATAGGATGGTACTGCTACAGCTCACGAACGCTTTGAAACGCGACGGCGAACTAAAGAATGGCCTCGTATATGGCGTAAAGCTCTGGAGTGTATATAGACGTGCTAAAATGCAAACCGAAGGAGAATGGTTCGGTTTCATGAACAAATGCACTACCAACACGATCAGTGCACTTACTGCCTTTGGTATAGAAGCTCCATCGTAGTGAAAAGACGATTGTAATCTTCAAGGTTTCCGGAACGAAAGAATTACCTTAAAGATTCCACCTCAGCCTTAACTAAAAGGAAATCAGACGAATAATTTTCTGAGCTAGACGCCTGAGCAAAAGCACCGCCTAATGGGTTAGCCACGTCAAAGTTATCAACAGCATCTCCGGTAGGTGTATGGAGACCGGCGATTGGTGTGAGTCGATTTCCCAGCCACGCGTATTAACTTATTCCATATGACAGAGGAAGAGGCATGTCATTAAAGAAGGTTACAAACTTGATCCATGACTGTTTTTTGATATCCTTAATAAATTGTCTGGATTGGGCACGCATCGTCTTGTACTGTGTGATTTTATCCAGACAGCGTTGGAAGATTCTGAGAGCCCATGCGAGCACGAGCATGCAGCTGTCCACCGTGGAACGAGGATTGCTGGTTGACCGCGGAACAGCAGCAGAAAGAATGGTTGCTGTGAGATGCTTGACTAGAAAGTCCACCTATCGTTTTTGCCATACTTAAAAACGGCCAACCGGAAATAAAGGTTCCAATTACTCGATCTAAGTACCATTTAGGTAAAGATGTGGAATGTACATCGACATCTAACAGACTAATAAGAATAGGAAAATGTCACTAAATGTAAATCAGAGATAATATCCCAATGTAAGGAAACTGCCAAATGTGGAGAACAAACCGCCATATCTAGGTGTGCAAAAATATTGGAAGGTGTCCATGAAATGTAGGCTCTCCGGTGTGTCTGAGAGAGATTATTATTGTCAAAGAAATTGGCACAAGCACAGGCGAGCCCCAAAGAGGGTGGTGGGCATTCACATCCCCTACTAACAGAAAGGGTGTTGATAGTTAAGAAACGGGGTGTTCTAAATTAGTGTGCGAGAGGTCATTGGAGGAAGGAAGATATAAACTACAAATGGTAAATCGGGTAGATAACAGCTTAGTCTTTACAGCGACTGACTGGATGTTAGACAATAAGGAAAGAGATTGAGCATATATATCCTCTTCTGGTTGATAAATCGCACCGTACAGAAGAGTAGTGCCTGAATTTCATATTATATTGTGGACGGAGCTTAATCTCTTGTAAGAATACGACCAAATTCTGCGGATCAACAATTCAAGCTCTGATCAATGTGGTCTAATTATAGGATAGCCACTGTCTATATTGTGGAATATGTGATAAATAGAAAGGCGTTCCTGCATATCGTGAGGTATTGGTCGATTTAATTTATTATTTTTGGTCATGGGACTAACACTTTTCAGTCGCACGTACCTGCCGCTGGCAGTGCTTGCAAAATCTTTCTGTTGCATCTCATCCACGGAGGAGTACCCCTTACCTTCAAGTACCTCGAACCGATAAGAGGTACTGATCGGCGAAAGTGGTGATCGCCAATCTAGGCTGCCCCAAGAGATTCCTTAGAAGAGGATCTGTGGAGAGTGGCGTGGACTCTTCTATCCCTTAGATGTTTTGGGAGAGAACTTTACACTTTACGAAAGTCGGTTCTAACATAACTGATCTTGAAATGCTTTGCTGGAGCAGAATGGTCTACGGGTGTACCCGTGTTATGGTCCAAGGTCGACGGTTCGACTGAGGCGGTTTCGGTGTTACTCTTTCCGGTGGCGGATGTCGACGTAGACGATGATGTTGAAGTCTTTGCTATTGGTCTGGCTACAAGCACCTTTTCTGCGACGATGACCCGTTTATATTGGCAGGTCTGTGTCGCAACTGAGCTGAGGCACCTAGGCGCGGGGCGGAGGTGCTACTAAAGGACCTACCTTCATTTTCATTCCCACTTTTTCTATCATTTTATATAATAATTGTATAGGCTAACTTCCATACGCCTTTACCAGAACAAGTCATATAACGATAACTTAGCATGGCTTCCTTCGGAAGGGAAGTAAAGCTGTTGGTCCCGTGTCGTAGATTTGCGGCACGTAAAAGAACCTCAAGCCTGATAGAGAGGACTCTGAGCAAAATTAAGCGGTATTTCAGGCCCAGTATAGAATGGGACGTTGAGAACCACAGTAGTTAAAGAGCGTCCATAAATAACACGTCATTTATATATTTTTTAAACGATAAGTTAATAAATTAAAAGCGGAACATAAGGTAATCTAAATCTTAAAAATATAAATCCTCTAAAACATCGACGTAGAGCTTTTGGTGGAATGCGATTCTTCTAAAAGTGCAGATACCTGATAAGTACAAAAAGAGAACGTTATTCTTTGAGCAAAAAGTTGTTTCTGTAAAAAATTTGCAACAGCAGAGTTAGTTGATCACTTCTCAACAGAGAAAATGACACTACTTTTCCCTTTTACTTGAGATGCAAATTCGTAGGTGCTTTTCTTGGTAGCGTTCGTATTTCCCAGCATGTGCTGTAACTAAAACTTCAATTTAAAGCCTCAAGTTGAACGTGAAAGTACAACCCTCAACTTAAACTTGTGTTTACCTAGTGCGTATCTTTGGTGGCAAGTTTAGAACAAATTATTCGATAGCCTTTTTACATAAAAATAATAATTATAATGTTTATTGCTTTGTTTAACGAATAAAATTATCCGGAGGGAAATTCTGGAACGTTAACAGTGATAAAAGCTTGTGACTCCAAAATTTTTGACGTGTGACTGTGCATGTGCAATGGTTCGGAAGGCACAGATAGAGATTCTGGTCCAACAGAATAAAGCACTCTACACTTTTAGTGGACGCTTACAAAACTCAGCATTTTAAAACCAGATCTTGCCTTAAGCACTTAAAGGTATACTTCAAAGTGCACCTCGAATAAAGCGAAACTGAATCGTTCCCGAAGATTTCTGGATTTTTGTCCAGCGAGTAATGAATGCTGTTAAAATTGATAAATTCAACCTTATTTTTTCTCTTTGTATGAAGTCTCCAAATCCAGATTTCCCCGGTACGATTCTGGCCAATTAGATAAGATATTCCTTACACTCTCTACAATCTGGAAGAATAATGGGAAACTGAGTGTGTATGTGTGTGTGTGAGTGTGTGTGTATGTGTGTGTGAGTGTGTGTATGTGTGTGTATGTGTATGTGTGTATGTGTTTATGTGTATGTGTGTTTATGTGTATGTGTGTGTATGTGTGTATGTGTATGTGTATGTATGTGTGTATGTGAGTGTATGTGTGTATGTGTGTATGTATGTGTGTATGTGTGTGTATGTGTGTGTATGTGTGTGTATGTGTATGTATGTGTGTATTTGTGTGTATGTGTGTATGTATGTATGTGTGTATGTGTGTGTATGTGTGTGAAATTAATGCTTAACACAAAGTAGCATAAACCAGCCTAGCGATAAAAAAGTAGATGTTATCGTTTACCATTCACAGGATTTTTCCTACCCACTACGAGGCATTTTTCTGTCTCTTCTACGCTTTCTTACAAAATCTTATTTTTCTGTCTGTATCATGTTAATACAAATCTGATGTGTTCCATTCACATGACTTTCTCTACAACTCTGCAATAAATTATTATTAAAAAGCTTATGCTTCTATTTACTTCCTGCTAATCGAGAAAAAATTAGCAGAAATAGTGTTATTACTTGCTTCCTTGTAAGTAGAAGCGAAATAAGGGAGTACCATGGATTAAAGTGATGGTTAAAAGCTGGTTGCAATGTGACTGAAGTTCCTTTGTTTGTATGGACACGAGGTCACAAAATCCTGTATGAGAAAAGTATGTTTTTTTTATAGCTGAAACCAAATATCTTGAAAACAATCAACTCCACGAAAAAATGTATGTAACACAAATTGTGTGTTTTAAAGTGTGTGTGTTACATTTGTTGTGTGGTAAGTTTTTGTCCATCTCTTACGGTTTACTAGTTATGCAAAATTCCGTAAAATTCACCCAGAATAAAGTAGTATTCAAAGGCTATTCCCAGAAAATTCAAAATATACATTTTATTTGTCAGGTAAATATCTTTAATATATGATATTTTAATCGAAATCGTTAGAGCCATTTTTTAGAAAATCAAAATTTTCGAAAAAAGTTCCATGTAAAGGGTAGTTTGGGGTGGGGGATTTTTCTCAAAATCGTCGTGTCACATCCCTGGAATATACTGAACTTAAATACCAAATACCAAGTTTAATATATATACGGTATTTTAATCAAAATCGTTGGAGCCATGTTTGAGAAATTCAAAACATACAATTTATGTGTGTGCGTGTGTGTGTGAGTGTGTGCATGTGCGTGTGTGTGAACAGCATAGTTAAAAAACGAAAAGACCGTTAAATACCAAACTTGGTATTTAGGTTTGATATCTTCCAAGGATGCGACACGAAGATTTTCAAGAAAATCCCCCCACCACATACTACACTTTATATGGAAGCATTTTCGAAAATTTTGATTTTCCGAAAAAGAGCTCTAACGATTTTGATTAAAATACCATATATTTACATCCCAAATAAAATGTACATCTTAAATTTTCTGGGAATAGCCTCTGAAGACCTCTTTATTCTGAATGCATTTTGCCCAATTTTGCTTAACTGCTAAACCGTTAGAGATGCACAAAAACTTACTACACACGAATGTATATCTCGCCAAAACACACAATTATGTCCTTTACGTTTTTGTTGTGGAGGTAACCGTTTCCAAGATATTCCTTTTATTGTTTTCAATAATTTTAAAGTACTTATACTTTTCTCAGGTAGGAAGTGTCCGTTTTTCTTTTGTTCATCTCCTGAAAGAAAAGAAGCAATTTGCAATGACAATCGCATAACGACAGCTTTTAAAATATTCGGCTATCACTTTAGCATAGCGCATTCCTTTAGTTCCCTTTTACTTACAAGGAACTAAGTAATAAGAACATTCTGTTAATGTTTATGTCGATTAGCATGGTGTAGAAAGAAGAATAATCTTTTGTAAGAAGTTGGTTTGTAGAGCAGCTAGAGAAAGTAATGTGAGTGCAACCCATCAGATTTTATTTACTTTCTCTACACGTACTATGTACAAAGTGTACAGAGAAGGTAATGTATTCGACCCAAAAATTCGATGTCCCTGTGTCGGAAAAAAACATTTTTAGGAAAAGGTCCGCGTGTGTGTCTGTCTGTAGAGAGCATAGCTCAAAAACGAAAAGACGTTAAATATAAAATTTGGTATTTGGGTTTAGTATCTTTCAAGGATGCGACAGGAAGATTTTCAGGAAAATTCCCTCACCCCAAACTATCCCTTTACATGGAAATATTTTCGAAACTTTTGATTTTCTAAAAAATGACCCTAACGATTTTGATTAAAATAGCATATATTAAAGCCATTTTCATCACAAATAAAATGTATATGTTGAATTTTCTGTGTATGGTATTTGAAGGCACCTTTATTATGGATGAATTTTACATAACTGATAAACCATAAGAGATAGACAAAAATTGTGGAGCTCCCCAAAACACGTAATTCACGATATATACATTATTTTTTTCGTGGAGTTAACCGTTTTCGAGACATTGTTTGAAATTGCTTTCAGCTTTAAAATACTTAATATTCGGGAACTTGTGAACGCTTGGCCACACAAAGAAATGGATTTCACCACATTTTAAAACATTTGAATGTCAGTTTAGCCGAGTGTATTTCCCTTCTACTTGCAAGGAACTACGTAATACGACCTTTTCTCCTAATGTTTATCTCGATTTGCATGAGACAGATATAAAAATAAGCTTTTCAAAAATAATTTGTATCAGAGATGTAGAGAAAGTCGTGTGAAAGGAACAGATAAGGAGGAAAACCTGACAGTCCTACTTGGAACTGCTCCAGATATTTTCAGCTTTTCCTTATGACAGAGACATACATTCTTCTGCAACAGAATGCAGAGCCCGTAAATACTTTGTTATATAAATTGGCGCTTACCCTTCTGGCGTGGCGGCGTCGATGTTGACGATGGTCTGGGTGACTCGACCGCAGGGTGCCCGTTTGCGAGCGTCTTCTCTTGTGTCCTCGAGTCCCGGGTGAATCTGAAGATACCGATCCGGGGAACAATCGCCTAAGGATCTTCATGTTTCTTTTCACTGTGCTCACCGAGCACTTCGGTGTTCCGTGAAAACCTGCGGTCAATAACGAGACGTAACTCTGCTTGTTTCTGGCGGCATTACGTAACACAGTCCAACGTGCTGAGAAATAACATCCTATCTATCCCATGAAGTTTCGCATTTAACGTGTTAACTTCTTTCCCAACCCACGTAACCGGATATTAGGGCCGTAACCACCAACGCCGGTGTTCCAGATACCCCATCAAAACCCGGATTAACGTAATAGTACTATTAACCAACAAAATTCTCTCGGTTATTTAAGATTAATCCAGTTTAAAATCTTGCTTCAGAATGTTTGATCGATAAATAAGGAAATCCGTGATAATCTACATATATAAGCAAAATGACAGTATAGGCTGGATAGGTAGAGTCAGACTGAAAAATTCAATGCCATAGCCGGGATTTGAAACACGGATCTCCCGGTCTCTAGCCGGTTGCTCTTCCACTGAGCTACCATGGCAACATGCCGGCATAGCATTGGATTTCTCAACTGGCTCGCATATTTCCCGGTAAACCACAAGGTGATCTCAAAGGTGCTATGCCGGGATGTTGCCATGGTAGCTCAGTGGAAGAGCAACCGGACAGAGACCGGGAGATCCGTGGTTCAAATCCCGGCTATGACATCAAACTTTTCAGTCTGACTCTACCTACCCTACACACGGCTTGTGTGAAAATACAATAAACCAAGACAGTAAAGGTATCTAATTAACAACCACTTATCTAATCAGTGAAACGAATGGTATATCTAAATAATGAACCAGAAAACGTCAGTGGTGAGAAATGAAAAGGGTGTGAAAGAAAACCTAGGTGGTTTAAAGAACGCGCCAATACGGCTATTTTGAGGACGCCATGAAGTTCCCCCCCCCCCCATTTGTATAGCTTCCCTTTAACATCTAAGGTCATATCTGCTTTGCACTTGAAGCAACTCATCTTTAGGTTATTTTACGTTTGGTTTAAATCATTTTGTTTTCCTCAAGCACACACATTCACTCTCATATACATACTTCCAGACTCTGTGGGAGATAGGGAATGCTTCTGACTAAAGAAAACTTCCCCACCCCAGCCCGGAATCGAACCCGGGACCTCCCGTTGAGAAGTCAGCTCGCTGACCACTCGACCACGCAGGCAGTCAAGAAGTTGATTTTGTTACGCGTTTCAGTTTATATAAAGCTTCTGCTAAGACAGAAGATAACCTGACATTTACAGCAAACAGAAAAGATTAATACTCCATTTTCATATCGGCAGACAGATGCTTTTTTGGGGGGGGGCTTTTTTTTAATATTGTTCGAAGTAGTTTTCAAGTTTGCAGCATCTCTAGTGTGTTACCTGCTTTAATTATTTATTTTCTATAACCTCCATGTTCTCCGCCTCATAAAGAGGTGAAATTCCTTTTCTTTTGGGGCATGTCAGGCACCTTCCTTCTCTGTGGTCACTTCACATAGTTTACCCCAACTAAGCCTTTTAAATATGAGCCTAACGCTCTTAACCTCTTCATATGCAATAATTTTTTTCCCCGTATAGCGTTAGTCAACAGTTTTGCGTGCTTCGGTATGAGAAATTTAAGGATAAAATGCGATTTTGAACGAAAACAACATTTTGAAAATGTGTGGTAATTAAAGCAGTGGCCGTTATTCGAGTAAATTGTACACTCAGGTTTCGAAACATCGGCAACGGCAGAAATGACGGCTGTTGAGTACCGTGCTCGGCATTTACTGGACACAGTGAAATGCATATGGAAAACAGGCGAAAGGGTTTAGGATTATTCTGAGAAAAATAATCTCCGCCCAAATTATTTTTCAAATTGTTCTTTAGTATATACGTAACGCCAATACTGCGATGTTATGTGATTAATTTCAGTGAAGTACTAAAAATATCTTGCCTAATAACGCTAATTGTGCTTGATATTTTTGTACGTTACGTGCATCTACATCATCAAAATAATCACAGCGTTATTTCGGCACTAAATTATCCAAACCCCAAACAGTGAACTGGAAAATGAAACCAATGAAGAACCGCTTAGATATTTCGAATACAATGTTGTCTGTGTTTGAAACTTAACGCAAACGCAATATTTATTTTGTTTTTTCTATAATTCTTGAAAAATATTGGTAACTAAAGAACAGCATTAGTCAAGTTGCTGCTGAGGTGCTAAGAAGGAATTGTTATGCTATACTGTTTTTTTCTTCTCTTTATACCTATTCGTTACTGCAGAACTTTATTTGCGGCACTCCGTACACACCAATCCTGCACGTATGAAGTATTATTATGAGTTAGAAAATGTTTCATGTCATATTTTAAGTTTAATGAAACTCGATGCAAAATTAAATAATGTATATCTTTTAGGGTATTTAAAGGAACGACTGCAGTACACGTTTCGTTTCGTAATCGGCTTACCCTCCCCGTATTTGTAGGACTGACACCCCCCTAGGGGTCAGAAGCCTATCGGGGAGCCAACGGCACGAAACCACAGAATTAAGAACCTGTTACGAGGGGTCGGCCCGTAGGCAGGCATGAACATGAAGTGGATGACGGAGCAATTGGTGGAATGAGTGGCGGAGGAAACCAAAGGACCCGCCCAGACGCCGCCGCTTCGTCCATCATGAATCCCACATGCGGGCGCCTGGGATCGAACCCGGGCCGCCTAGATGGGAGGCGAGCGGTCTAACCATTCACCCAAGGCACCATGCTAACTTCATATACCCAAGGTCGCGGGTTCAAACCCGGTGGAGGACGATGCATCTTTTCGGGTGTAAAATTCTTAGCATGGCTTCCTTCGGAAGGGAAGTAAAACCGTTGGTCCCCTGTCGTAGATTCATGGTACGTAAAAGAACCTCAAGCCTGATAGAGAAACTCTGAGCAAAATTAAGCGGTATTTCACGCCCAGTATAGAATGGGACGCTGAGAACCACAGCAATTAAAGAGCGTCCATAAATAACTTTACATTTACATTTTACCCATGGCACCACCTACAATACATGTAAACTATTCAATAAACAGATTTAAAAGACTCTCCTTTGCATGAGGCTGCTCGAATGACGATGGGCAAGCAGAGATCCTAACAGAATTAATTCTGATAAACGGTATAATTAATTATTATATTCTATTTCTGTAATGTTATGCTACAAAATCAGTTTAAGAACATTTTGAAAAACTTCCATTTGTTTATTTTCTTCCGTTATAGGAAAGCTCTGGATGATAATATTTTAAATAAATCTGCCTTCTTCCGAAACGCTTCTTCTTTAAATGGACACTATTGGGGGGGGGGGGGGGGGCTCTAGGTATGACTAAATCATTTTCCAACCGCGGTTTTCAAATGTTTTTATACCCGGCTCGGAAATAAACTTTGGTAGATTACGTTCCTTGCTCATACAAACCTGTACATATTGTGAGACCTTGAAGCTTGAAACCTTCTAAATTTTACAAAACCTTTCCCTCCCAATCAGATTTAATTTTGCTTCTTACCTCTTGGGTACACAAATGAAAGGCAACTATCCGGGGTGCCGTTTTAGAACATATAATCACTAGCACCATGGAATCTGACAGAAGACAGTTATTAAAATAATTATTATAGATTTGACTTCCTTTACCCAATGTAATTAAGTGAGCATAAGAATTTAGACGTAGCGCACATGTATTGTTAGCACCTGCAAGGTTTCGCCGACCATCGGCAACTTTACACGTCAAAGGAACGAACGTTTCGTCAGGTTTTGCCATGCGCCAGTGACAAACACATCAAAATGACGGTTCGGTAACTCTGGACTGTTTGTGAAGGTTACCAGAGTAATGTTTGCTACGCCTCTATTCATTGGTCGAAATTGTGCATTCTAAAACAAAACACAAACACAACACGCATGTTTATTTGTCACTGTCCCTGCCCTGCATTTTCAACCGACTGTTGCTGAATAAAAATCTCGTGGACAGAACTTGGCCAGCGAGGCGCAATGTTGGTAATTAGTAAACTTGCATTGCAAGCCGTACAATATACTTCTGACCCGGGTGACAAAATGGTCAAATGAGTAGTCAAGTACAACGCCAGGGAAATTTGAATTGCATAAAATTCTTGGACCATGTGACCGTAAGGATGTGTGTATCTGCACACCGAGAAGTAGAACTCCATTGTTGGCACCATTAATAATACGGAATGCCTCAAGAGAAACATCCGAGTGTATCGTGGCCGATTTCTGTTCATAAGTAATTCCAGTAGTTTCTACCACTGTCTGTTTTGATAATCCGTTACGATTTAAAAATGTAGAAATGTTTATATGTATTGCGAATATGTGCTGGACCCATGTTTTAAATAAATTCGTTTAACAAAATTTCACTATCGAAAATATCCATCGGTTAGCTACTGAAATGAAAGTAGCATCGATCTTGTTTCTCAAGAGTTAAGAGTCGCACATAACCTGTAAACCAGAACTGACGGATCGTCAATGATTTGAAGGAAGGAGAAATAGTGCCTGAAAAATCGAACTGAACTTCAGCTGCCAAAATGATGACGCGCATTGGTCCACTTTTGACGAGTCGCCTTGTCGACGATTGGTGAAATCCGACATGATTGTAGAATGGGAATGTCTTACTGTGGGACGAAAATAAGAATGCCTTACAGCTAAGCGCAACGTAATTGCTATTTTAGAAAGGTTATTTGGAGTCAAAGTAGTTATTTGACACTGGAACGATCTAACTGTTATTGTAATATAGGTTTTTGTTCTCTAATCTAATCTTTTAATTTTCTAAGTCTGTATATGACAGAGAGATTGCCTAGTCGCCTTAATGTAGCAGCTATATTATTTTTATTCTGTTGGTACTGATCTATTCAATCCAATACGATGATTAACCTAATCACCGCATAAAACTACGAAGGAAAAAAGAAAACAGTAAAATAATTTATGAACACCTTTCATATTTTGTGGAAATTGAATCAAAGCTAAAATATAGTTTATGTGGAAAACTTATACATTTTGAAAACACAAAAATTCACCTCTTTAAAATCCAATATACATCGGTTCAAACTTAATGGTAGTTTATATTAGTTTTTCTTAGCCGACACACCGCGTGTAGCAAATTAAACTTATGTTAGTATGAGTTTAAGGAATATTTGGAAATACATTTTCACATTTTTTGAAAAGAAGGGTAATTGAATTGGAGAATGTCCTTAAAGTATACTATACCATTTAGAAAACCCATGATCATGATGATAATAGTAACAACAATAAAACTCGAAGGGTCTGTGTGGTCTGTCGCCAGATTGTGTGCGCATCGACGCGTACAGTCTCGAAGTGAGAAATGCAACATTCCCTTATTTGTCTAATAAAGCATTTAATTTCAATCCTTGTTTAGTTTCAGTCAGTAACGCTGATCACTGCTGCAATACATTCGTTTATGAAAGTCTGTGCGCGTTCGTGTACGGCAGCTAGGCAATAGAGAGCGTGTTGCATTTCGTGTGGGTGCACTTTTTGCTATAGTTGTGTTCTGGGCTCGTGAGCCCTGCAGGATGAGGTGTGGGGAGAGGGGAAAGCGATATCCAGTTACCCGGTCAGCTGTTATGCAGTAATCATTCCTGCAGATATGTGTATTAACCTAGCATAGCCTACTTAGATAATAAGGTGCATAAGCAGTTCAATGTTGTAAGAAGATTTCTATTGCTTTCACCATGTCTGAAGTTAAGAAATGTAAGGTAGTGCATTCAGAAGGGCGTGAAATTATAAGTAGCGTTATAGATAAATATGATAAGCTCTGAATAAACAGTATTTATATCAGTGTCACAAGCTCACAACCAGTTGCATATTATACTGGTGTTTCCGTGACAACGATAAAGAGAATTCGTAAGGAGAAGAAAGAGCTGCGGTTAAGAGGAGAAAATAGTATTGAGTGCTTTTGGAAAAAGAAGAAAAACTAGACCTGAACATATTGTTGCGCAAATCAATGACTTTAATGTTACCGCTACACTAAGAATAATATGGCTAACTCATTTTATATTTATTTATTTAAAAAAGGGTCTATGTCATAAAGTGTGTGTTTTAATAAATTCTACGTATTTAGTGTAGTGAGTTTCTGTCTTTCTCTTACTTACAAAAGTCATCCAGAATGAAGAAGTCTTTAAAGGCTGTTCCCAGAAAATTCAAGTATACATTACATTTGTCAGAAAATATCTTAAATATATGGTATTTTAATAAAAACCATTAAAGCTAATTTTGATGAAATAACGTTTTTCGAAAACATGTCACATGTACAAGGTTATGGGGGTGGGGGGTTTGTTGAAAATCGTATCCTTGGAAGATTTTGAACTGAAGATTTTGAATGGTTTGGTATTTAACGAGCGTTTTGTTTTTGAGTTATGCCCCCCCCCCCACACACACACACAAACACAAAACTACTCTTCTTCAGAAAATGAAACAGCGTCGTGTTCAAAATTGGACACGCAATTGGCATGGCCACTAATCATTTAAGATAGGCTGCAATACCGTTTCTATCTGTCAGTGTCACCTTATCTGTACTCTGTGTGTGTTGTGTTCGCATTCCTTTCAGGGTCCACGACCTGGCAACACAACTATAGCTGTCCACTCAACCCATATTTCGTGCCGCGCACAAATATTTCATGTATAATAATAATAATAATAATAATAATAATAATAATAATAACAACAACAACACAACTATTTACATTTTAATTTTTTTCATTTATTAAACTTCATTTCTGTTTTCATCAGAATATGTCCATTCAGAAATGAAATGTTTTCAAAATGTAGCTAAGCTTTTATTTGGGGGGGGGGGGTACGCTAACCGTTTATATTTTTAATTATTAGCGCTATGGTTCAGCACAGTATACATTCAAGAAACTGACGCTTTAAGACTATAAAACGTTATTTTAAGACTCCTTTTAAAAATTTTACTCTACAGAAAAATATCCATTAAAGTCACTTTTTCCTCCTACCTTCTGTCTATGATATGAAACTACTCACGTAGTATGTAAGTAAAGAAAGAGAATGTACGTTTGAAAAACGTGTCGACAAGTTAAAAACTAGTTTGAAAATAGTTCAAAAATAAACAATGGTTTAAATGCATGGCCTTCCTACCGTTGGTAAGTTTCGGTTTTAAGAGGTGAAATAGAATTCTCGATGCGCCCCAAATTTAATTACAAAATTAAGGGTAGTTTATATGGAAAGTTTCCTATGATTATTTCCTAAAATACATTACATTTTAAGGAGCATGTGCCGCGGGACTTGACTTACCTAATAAGTTCTACCACGTTGCTAAGAGACCGAGAAACAAGCAGAGCTACCAAAAATGCAACAACGGGAGACGCGGCTGACTGGAGACGGTGACGTCTAATTATGAACTGGTGGCGAGAGCCTTGTGAAACAGAAAAAAGAGCAGTGGTGGAGGGAAGCCTAACACATGTCATGTGCTGCCTGCAACACGTCATCGGGATTCAGTGCTGAAAGGTCATATGTGACACATCACATGGACCGCAATTGTTGTTACGTTTCGGCTGCAATACAAACCATAGTTCGCCGGCTCCATTTCACGAACAACATTTTCTTGTATCAGTTATGACTAGCAAGCACGTTTATATTACTTAAAACTAGGAAATATACATGCATTTTTTGTCCGAAAAATGCATAAAAATCTGATGAATTCCACTCACATGATTTTCTCCACATCCCTACAACAAATTATTGTTAAAAAGTTTTTCTTCTACTTTCTTCATGCTAATCGAGAAAAAATTAACCGAAAGCATCTTATTACTTCGTTCCATGTAAGTAGAAGGGAAACAGATTAAAGTGATAGTCAAAAGCTGGTTGCTATATGATTGAAGTTCCTTTGTTTGTATGAACAGGTGTTGACAAATTCCCGTACGAGAAGTATTTTATACCTGAAACCAATAACAACGCATATCTTAAAAACGGTCAACTCCACGAGAAAAAAATGTATACAGCACAAACTGTGTGTTTTAACGAGCTCTACGTGAATTGTGACGTAAGTTTTTGTCTATTTCTTACGGTTTATGCAAAATTCCGTAAATTTCCCTCAGAATGAAGATATCTTCAGAGGCTATTCCCAGAAAATTCAAGATATACATTTCATTTGGCATGTAAATATCTTTAATATAAGATATTTTAATAAAAATAATTAGAGACATTTTTGAGAAATTCAAAATTTTCGAAACATTTTCAAGTAAAGAGTAGTTGGAGGTGGGGGGATTTTCTTAAAAATCTTCGTGTCTAATCCTTGGAAGATATTGAACTTAAATACCCAGTTTGGTATTTAACGGACTTTTCGTTTTTGAGCTATGCTGCCCACAGACACAGACATACACACACAAACACACGGACATTTATCTAAAATGCTTTTTTTTTTTTTGATTCACGGGATCTCAAAACGTATATTTCTGGTGTAATCTTGGTATCGAATTTTTGGGTGCAATAAAAAATTTATCTATACACTATGTACATAGTACTTGTAGAGACAAGTATGAATAATATGACAAATAAAAGCGCAAAGTATACAATTTTATTGCCATAATATATTGTACATAGTCTTCATGTGAAAGAATATGTGCTGAATCTCTCAACTTGACGTGCCCATCTTAAAAATCTGATGTGTACCATTCACAAGACTATCTCTACATCTCTACAACAAATTATCCTTAAAAGTTTATACTTCTATTTACTTCATGCTAATCAGTAAAAAAAAAAATAGCAGAAATAGCCATATTACTTGCTTCCTTGTAAGTAGAAGCGAAATAAGGGAATACCATAGGTTAAAGTGATAATCAAAAGCTGGTTGCTATGTCACTGAAGTTCGTTTGTTTGTATCGACCGCAGTTGACAAATTCCTGTATGAGAAAAGTATAAGTTTTCATAGCAGAAACCAAAAATAAGGAATGTCTCAAAAACGACGAACTCCACGAAAAAATTGTATATAACATAAATTGTGTGTTTTAACGTGTTCTACATTTTTGTGTGGTAAGTTTTTGTCCATTCCTTACGGTTTAGCAGTTATTCAAAATTCAGTAAAATTCATCCAGAATAAAATACTCTTCAGAGGCTATTCCCAGAAAATTCAAGATAAACATTTTATTTGTCAGGTAAACATCTTTAATATACGACATTTTAATCAAAATCGTTAGAGCCATTTTTGAGAAAACTGAAATTTTCGAAAAAGTTCCATGTAAAGGGTAGTTTGGGGTGGGGAAATTTTCTCAAAATCTTCGTGTCGCATCCTGGAAGATACTAAACTTAAATACCAAGTTTGATATGTTACCGACTTTTCGTTTTAGAGTTATCGTATTCACAGACACACGGACACACACACACACACACACACACTTTCTGGGAAAATGCTTTTTTTAGATAAAGGGGACCCTAAAACATATATTTCCGATGAAATCTCGGTGTCGAATTTTTGGGTGCAGTGCAATACCTCTCTATGCACTATAGTGCGTATAAAGAAAGTAAAAATTGAGGCCCACTAATTCTTAACTATTCACAATGTTTGCACGCAGTTTCTCAAAACAAAAATGAAATATTCGGAAGAGAGACAAACATATTTAACCATTCAATAAAAGAAATATGATGGTTCCGTTCACATGACTTTCTCTTCCTGTTTCACAAACTTTTGTTATAAAAGATTACCCTTTTGTCTACGTCATGCTAAATGAGATAAACATTGTGTTAGTACTTGGGCAACCACAAGACTAAACCGATAGTTCAATATTGTCGTTGTGTAAAACAATTGAAGTTCGGTTCGTTTTGCATTGCCAATAAAACAAAAAGAGAGATGAAACGCAATATGAACCAGTTTGACAACAATTATGTAATTTCAAATTTAAACCAATGACAATGAATATCTCGGAAACGGTCAACTCTACAAGAAAAATGTATGTGACAAATTGTGTTTTGAACATATCTAAATTTTTGTCTATTTCTTACGGTTTACCAGTTGCTCAAAATTAAGCAACATTCATGAAGAATGAACAAATCTTCACCAGCTATTTCCAGAAAATTAAAGATTGTATACATTTCAGTTTGAATAAACATTTCTTTAAAATAGGATATTTTATTCAAAATTTTAGAGACATCTTTGAGCAAAACAAAATTTTCACACATTTTCCATGTAAAGGGCAGTTTGTATGGGCGGATTTTCTTGTAAATCTTCTTGTCGCATCCTGGTATTTTACGGTCTTTTATTTTTAAACTATGATATCCACAAATTACACACAAATATTTGTTAAAAATTATTTTTGGACCCAGGAACCCCAAAACATGCAATTCACGTGAAATCTCGACAACGGATTTTTGGATGGAATATACACGATGTACATAGTATGTGTAGCGAAAGTAAAATATGTGTTTTATTTACACGGCCTTCTGTTTATCTGCCGCAAACTATTTTTACTAAAGATTACCTATTCTTTTATTTACATAATCCTAATTGGGATAAACATTAGCAGAGATTAATTTATTACTTGCTTCCTTGTAAGTAGAAGGGAAATACACTAGGCTAAAGCGATAGGCAAAGCGTTTAAAAGCGAGTCGCTATATGAAACAACAGAAATTCGGTTCTCTGTATGACCAGGAGTAAACAGAAGATATGTGAAACGAAACATTACTTCCCGTTTGAGAAAAGTTTTAAGGAATTTAAAATTGAAATTAATATCAAAGAATATCTTAGATATAATTAACTTGACAAACATATCTTAACGAGAGCTAAATTTTACCTTCTCTACGCGTACTATGCACATAGTGTATAGAGAAGGTATTGCATTCCATACTAAAATTCGATAGCGAAATTTCACCGGAAATCCACGTTTACCTGTATATATATAAAAACATGTTTAGAAAAAGTTGCATGTGTATGTCCGTGTGTCCAAACAGATAACTCAAATACGAAAAGTCGGTAAAATACCAAACTTTGTATTTAAGTTTAGTATCTTCCAGGAATGCGACACAAAAAGTCCCGCACCCCACCCTTTACATGGACAAATTTTGAAAACTTTCATTTTATGAAAAAAATGGCTCTAACGATTTTCATTAAAATGGCTATATTAAAGATATTTATATGGCAAATAAAATGTATATTTTGAATTTTTTGGGAATAGCCTCTGAAGACTACTTTATTCTGAATGAATGTTGCTGAATTTTACGTAACTGGTGGACCGTAAGGGATAGACAAAAAATGTAGATCACGTTAAAACACATTGTTTATGTCACATTTGTTTATTTGTAGAGCAGACCGTTTCTGAGATATTCGTTATTATTGGTTTCAGATTCAAAATACTCATACCTTTATCATTTGTCAATTCCTAGCAATATAAACAAAGCAATTCCAATTACATAACAACCAGCTTTTGACTATCAGTTTAGCCTATGTCATTCCCTTTAAGACTATTTCTGAAAATTGAATCTCGATTAGCATGAAGTAGACAGAAGAATAATCTTTTAAACAATAATTTGTAACAGTGATGTAGAGAAAGCCATGTGACGGGATAACATGATCTTTTGTGTAGTTGTCTATCTCTTAATGTTTACCAGTTATGCAAAACCCATTTAGAATAAAGAGGACTTCATCGGCTATTCCCAGAAATTTCAAGATATACAATTTATTTTGCTTGTAAATATATTTAATATACGGCATTTTAACAAAATCGTTAGAGCCATTTTTGAGAAATCAAAATTTTCGAAAAATTTTCCATGCACAGGCTGGTTTGGGGTGGGGGAAATTTCTTCAAAATCTTTGTGTTGCATCGAAGATGTTGACTTTAATGTTTGGTATTATTTTTCGTTATGTTCTCTCTCTCTCTCTCTCTCTGTCTCACACACACACACACACACACACACACACACACACACACATACACACACTCAACGGCCGAGCTGGGGTTAGACCACTCGCCTCTCACCCAGGCAGCACTGGTTCGTTCCCACGCGACCGCATTTGGTGGACAAAGCGGCGCGGGGGCGGGTTCGTCCCCCCCCCTGCCGCCGCATTCCACTGATGCTCCATCTTTATTCCATCATCCGCTGCGGTGCCTAAATGCGGGCGTTAAACACTTTCAAAACACTCATCCGGACTTTGTTCTATTTTTTTTTTACTCAGGGAATTTAAAAACATACATTTCGGATGAAATCTCGGGCTCGAGTTTTCGGGTGGAATACAATATCTTCTCTGTCTACTCTGTACATAAAACATTGAAACTATAATTCGCCAGCCTCAGCACTACATACTTTCTTAAGTGTTGCTATAGCTTTGTAAACAGCATTTTATGGATTTCATATTTATTGTGAATATGTATTAAAACTAGGCGGTGGATTTATATTATATAAGAATGAGGAAATGTAAATGTATTTGTGTTCGAAAAACAACACAATATGTCATGTAATCACATTTTATTGCTATAATAAATTTTATATCTTTATCACATAAGACAGCCTGCAATATCTGAAACTGGCAGCAATTTAAGACACAGTAGCTTTTATCTGTCCACATTGGTTGCATGCAGTTTCTAAAACAAGCACGAAATATGTGGAAGAGAGAAAAAAAATATAAGCACCCAATAAAAAAGAACCTGGTGTGTTCCACTCACATAGTTTCTCCACCTATCCTGTAACAAACTATACTCACAAAAGCTGATTCTTTATCTACTCCATGCTGATCAAGATAAACATAAAATTAATGGTCTGATTATTTAGTTCCTTATTACATTTTTTCCTATCTAACGACGCTGTCAATTGCAGGACCATATCAGTGCCATCGGTGTGCCGGAATTTCGACCCGCATGGTTTCTTTAATATGCCAGTAAATCTATTGTCGCTTTTAAGCACACTTAAAGTTAATCGTCCTTGTCCTGCAACCTAACCAACTGAGCTACCCAGACCTACATTAGTTCCTTATAAGGAAAAGGTAAATAAGGGAAAACACTAGATTTAAGTGAGTCAAATCTTATGATTGAAGTTCGGTTCTCTTTGCATGGCCAGGAATAAAACAAAAGAAACTGGAATGTGAAATTCCCGTTACAGGAAAATTTAAGTATTTTAAAGTTAATCAATAACTAGGAATACCTCAGAAATGATTAACTCAAAAAAAAAAAAAAAAAAGTGACATAAATATACGCATTTTAACGATCATTTATGTAGTATTTTGTCAGCCTCCTTCTGGGGCTGTTCCCAGAATACACTTTATATGTCTTGTGGTATTTTAATGAATCGTAAGTCATTTTTATAAAAAATGCAAAGTTTAGGTGGTCATCTTGAAAATCCTATTGTGACATCCTTGAAATATGTTGCACTTATCAACTTTGGTATTTAACCGACTTTTCTTTTATGGGTAATGTTGTTCATAGACATCATCGTGCACACATATGCTTTTTACTTTCTCTATACGCACTATGTACATAGTGTATAGAGAAGGTATTGTATTGCACCCAAAAATTCGATACCGAGATTTCACCGGAAATATATGTTTTGAGACTCCCTGAATACAAAAAAAGCATTTTTAGAAAAATGTCCATGTGTGTGTGTGTGTGTATATGTGTGTGTGTGTGTCTGCGGGCAGTATAGCTCAAAAACGAAAAACCCGTTGAATACCAAACTTGGTATTTAAGTTTGGAATCTTCCGAGGATGCGACACGAAGATTTTCAAGAAAATCCCCTCACCCCCAACTACCCTTTACATGGAACTTTTTTCGACATTTTTGATTTTCTCAAAAATGGCTCTAACGATTTTGATTAAAATATCACATATTAAAGATATTTACCTGATAAATAAAACGTATATCTTGAATTTTCTGGGAATAGCCTCTGAAAACTACTTTATTCTGGATGAAGTTTGCATAACTGCTAAACTGTAAGAGACGGAGAAAAACTTACTGCACAGAAAATGTAGAGCACATTAAAACACACAATTTATACTATATACATTTTTTTCGTGGAGTTGATCGATTTTAAAATATTCCTTTTTTTTGGTTTCAGCTTTGAAAAACTTTATGTACAACGTATTTGTAGAGAAAGTAAACATGTTGTTTTAGGGGGAATCTAGTTATTTCTAAGGTCTTTTCAAATAGCCAACGTATTCAGCGTTAGCTGCATTTGTCAATCTTAGCAGTTCTTGTTTTGTAATATTGTAATCCTATTGTACTGTGAGACGTTTTCGCCTCGCGTAATTTGCTAAATGAGCCCATTTGTATTATTTTTCTGCCAAATTTACGAACATGACCCGCAATTAGACCCTTCACTTTAGGCACGCTGAATATACACTGAGAATGAAAATACAATGACTGTTCATTATAAGCTATACAGTCAGGATCAGGTAAAGATAAGAGGAACGTCCCTCTGCATGCTTTTGTTCACATTTTCTACTAGTTGATACAAATTCTAAATTATTCTAAAACAAACAGTACTATTTTAAAAAATCCTGAAAATACATTAAAAGAAATCTGCTTAACGAATTCCAAGAAAATACAACTTTAAAAGCAGGCCTTTTAAATATTTTTATAATTAAAAAATAATGTATATTCCCTGAATTAAATTCATTAATTAAAACATCTAATGTGTTTCATTCACACGACTTTCTCTACATCTCTGCATCAAATTATTGTTAAAAAGTTATGCTTCTAGTTACCTCAGGCAAATTGAGAAAAAAATAGCAGAAATAGTTTTATTACTTGCTTCCTAGTAAGCAGAAGGGAAATAACGCAGTAGCATAGGTTAAAGTGATAGTCAAAACCTGGTTGCTATGTGTCTGAAGTTACTTTGTTTGTATGGACAGGAGTTGACAAATTCCTGTATGAGAAAAGTAAGTTTTTCAAAACTGAAACCAAAAACAAGGTATATCACAAAAACGACTAACTCCAGAAAAAAATGTATATAACATAAATTCTGTATTTTAACTTGCTCTATAATTTTTATGTGGTAAAACTTTGTCCATCTGTTACAGTTTAGCAGTTATGCAAAATTCCGTATAATTCATCCAGAATAAAGTAGTCTTCAGAGGCTATTCCCAGAAAATTCAACATATACATTTTATTTTTCAGGTAAATGTCTTTGATACACGATATTTTAATCAAAATCGTTAGAGCCATTTTTGAGAAAATAAAAATTTTCGAAAAAAAGTTTCATGTAAAGGGTAGTTGGGGTTGGGAGGATTTTCTTGAAAATCTTCATGTCGCATCCTTGGAAGATACCAAACCTAAATGTCAAGTTTGGAATTCAACGGTCTTTTCGTTTTTGAGCTATGCTGACCACAGATAGACACACGCATATGGACCTTTTTTCCAAAAATGATTTTTTTTTTTGGATCAGGACGACCCAAAACATGTATTTCCGGAGAAATCTCGTTATCGAATTTTGAGTGCATTGCAATGCCTTCTCTATACACTATGTACATAGTAGGTGTAGAGAAAGTAAAAACTAGATATGCTTAAAAGCGACAAATATTTAATCGCCAATAAAGCAGTTTTAATATATATATATAATCCTAAACACATCTTTTTCTATGATTATAATACTTTTTTTGAAAAAAGTGCCCAAAATATGACATATCGATTTGCCATAAATATGCCATATCACATTAAAATGTCAAAATATGCATTTATATGCCCAATCTGTCTGCTATGAATCATGTTTGTATTACATTAAAACTATTAAAACGTGGTATCGGGAAAATTATGATAAGTCACAGAAATCCGTCCTCTAATTATGGCGACCTTGTACTAATCGTAGTAAAGGAAGGGGAAATGTGGGACTCTCAGGAAATGTGAACATTTATTAGTATTCCAGATGTAGGAGCGTGTGCATACAGCTATCTCTCTCTGTGAAATTGTGTACTCAATTGTAACATAGAAACAAACAACATTAACTTCCGGTTATATTGATAGAAAATTACGAAAATATTGTTATTTTTTTTCAAAGGGCATACTACTTCATACTACTGAAATAAAGCAGCTATGCTCTTAAAAATTCCACTTCAGATTGTGCGTATTTTTTCTTTCTCTACACGTACTATGCACATAGTGTATAGAGAAGGTATTGTATTGCACCCAAACATTCGATACCGAAATTTCACAGGAAATACATGTTTTGGGTCCCCCTGAATCCAAAATAAGATTTTTTGGAAAAAGGTACGTGTGTGTGCGTGTGTGTGTCTGTGTGTCTGCGGCCAGCATAGCTTAAAAACGAAAAGTCCGTTGAATACCAAACTTGGTATTTAAGTTTGGTATCTTCCAAGGATGCGACACGAAGATTTCCAAGAAAATCCCCCCACCCCGAACTAACCTTTACATGCAACTTTTTCGAAAATTTTCATTTTCTTAAAAATGGCTCTAACGATTTTGATTAAAATATCGTATGTTAAAGATATATACCTGACAAATAAAATGCATATCTTGAATTTTCTGGGAATAGCCTCTGAAGACTATAGTGGATGAATTTTACGGAATTTTGCATAACTGCGAAACCGTAAGAGATGGACAAAAACTTACCCTACAGAAAATGTAGAGCACTATAAAACACACAATTTATGTTATATACATTTTCTTCGTGGAGTTGATCGTTTTTAAGACATTCCTTGTTCTTAGTTTCAGCTTTGAAAAACTTATACTTTTCTCAAACAGGAATTTGTCAACTCCTGTCCTTACAAACAAAGGAACTTCAATCACATAGCAACCAGCTTTTGACTATCACTTTAACCTATGGTACTCCATTATTTCACTTCTACTTACAAGGCAGCTGATAATGAGACTATTTCTGCTATTTTTTCTTGATTATCATGAAGTAAAAATAAGGATAAACTTTTTAACAATAAATTGTTACAGAGATATAGAGAAAGTCATGTGAATGGAACACATCGGATGTGTTCTTTTGAAGTAATAAATTGACATTTATCTTTTAAACTTTTAATACAAAAGTTCAATATTTTAAAATGTACCACATTCAAATACTAAATTTTTATTTTAGTAGTGACCTCATTAGTGCTAAAGAAAAGTTATATTTTAATACTAAATAAAATATTATGTTAAAAAAATATTTAAAATACATTATATTTATGCCAATTTGTCTTGTCTTAAAAACTGCGTTCCAGTTTCTCCAGCGCATTGTTTAAGGTACAAAAGAAGTCTACGTGATCAGGAGAGCTCAGATCCTTATGTAATTACTCGATCTTTACTTTTGATATGGGCAGCGGCAAACAGAAAATGTCTACGAGTTGAAGCATTGCTATAATGAAGTTTTACATATTAACCGTATATTACATATTCTGCACAGCCTTACATAAATCTTATATTTCCTTGCCTAATTATCTATTATCGTTATATTTATTACCTTTCTTTCTATGCCTACCTATATTATTTCTTTCTTTAAAATGAGAATAAATAGTAGAGGTGTTTGTGCCTGAAAAGTTCGTTCCAGAATGTAAGTTCCAGAATCTTTCCTGATTATAAGCAAGATCCTGAATATGCTGTTACAGCCTCCAGGAAAATGTCTAGTTCAAATACAGTCCTGTGATATCTTGCGAAGTAGAAAGATGATTTTCTTCATACAAGAAAACTATTGGACAGAAGAATTCAATTGCACCATAAAATGTAAAGAAGTACCTTATGAGCTAGGAAATAAGCAATACATCTGCGTTACTACTCATTCTTAATTTATTGAATTACAGTAACAGATACTCTGCTTTTGGGGGAGGGGGATGCTGAGGGCTAACAAGTATTTGTAAAAGTTAATAAAACAATACAAAAACTGGGAAAGTGAAATTTTTGAGTAGCAATTTAAAATAACATGTGTAGTGCAGTATGGAGCAATAAAGTACAAGGTGTGACCCACAAGTAAAACTAACAAATTTTCATTTAAAATCCAGTAATCTAATGATGTTATATACGTGTAATTATATTCATTTGACGTTACATATTTCCCATGTTTCTTTTCAACCGTTTTTTTTTTCAACCTCCGATAGGTTATAAATGAAAGACAAGTTCTTAGGAAACAATTATTTTATTACTAAAAGATTTGTGCCAATGATGCAGCCCAGAACTACTATCATACTCTTACGACGTTTGCGGAGAGCCATTCAAAACAAACGAAGAGGAATGCTGACTCCAGGAATTGTGTTGATCCATGACAACGCTCGTCCACACACTGCTGGCACAACCCATTGGCTCCTTCAACAATTTCAATGGAACATTTTCGATCATCCGCCTTGCAGTCCTGACCTGCCAACCAGTGACTTTCACCTTTTCCCTGCAGTGAAGACGTGGCTAGGAGGGCAGCACTTTCAAACCAACGAAGATCTTCAAAACAACGTCAATGCTCGTTTGAAATCATTAACGGCAGCATTTTTCGAAGCGGGTATTGCAAAGCTTGTGCACAGGTACGATAAATGTCTCAATCTTTTCGGTGAGTATGTTGAAAAACAACCATAAGTGTACAAAACTTTTAGTAATAAAATAATTGTTTTCTGTGAACTTGCCTTTTATTTATAGCCTATCGGAATTTGAAAAAAAAAAAAAAAAAAAAAAAAAAAAGGCCCTCGTACTACATATTTATGTACATGTTTCTCGGTTTGATCTTACATAAAAATCCGGGCTCTAGTGATCAAATTAGAGATCTGATGTTTACAGGTAACACAGTATCAAAAAGCAATACAGTAGAAATTACTATCACATTTTCCCTGTTCCATTTACTGTGTACAGATACTGAATATCAGAAGTTGCCTCTGCCACGGTTGCTTCTGATATAAAAACAAGACATTTCTATCGGAGCGAGAATGTTCAGATCCCTCTATCTCTGATGCATTAAATATCCTCTATATTGGCTTTACCGATATTTGCAAACACCCCAGAAGTTCCATGAATAATTTTAAATACATTTGAAACAAAATGATTCTGCATTAAAATACCTGCTCTCCTTGAGCGACTTGGGACTACGCATGTATCCCATGCAAATGCGTGTGCGTATTTCGTTTCGAGAAAATGGGGGACAACCTGTGTGCCGCGAGACAAGAGCATAATTAAATTACTACACAAAACCCTTTCAAATGCGGCGGGTTTAATAGAACTCAACAGAACTATTTACACAAAATCAAGCTTAATTATTAGTGATTTGCCCTAGTTTCAAAATACGCAAACTGGCATCGCACTGTCTTGCCCTGATGCCTTGGTCTGTTTTCAAATGCGAAAGACAAAACTTTAATTGGTTAAAACACATCCATGAAAACTTACTAGTAATTTAACCTGAAATGAAATAAATAGAAATCCGATACTGAACACACATATAAAAGTGTCTACTCGTTACCATTTACATCTAGTTCTACCTGCCTTAACCCACCTACGTACCAGTATCATGCAAAACATGCTCTATGTTTGATTCATGTTTGTCGAGTGTGGCCATTACCGAAGTTTGCTTCTCAGAGTCGAGGCGAATAGACCTTGCCTATTTTTATTAGGCTCTCTCCTTTATACGATTCACAGGTTAGAAGTTCTGTGCGATTTTCGGAAAAAATGTTAATTCACGGACTAGCCCACATATTTCTTGTGCCTAACGCACTTTGTTGTTCCATGGAAAAGAAATAGAATTATTATCTTGTCCTCATATAGTGTAATCTTTACATTTCCTTCTGTCCATACCAAGATATAAGTTATATAAACACACACATAATTAAAGAAGAAACTATGTTTATGAAACTAAACGGTTTGTTACGACCCCAGGAATAAACGTGACGTAAGTTGTTAAACAGTTGTAACACAAATATAAATAAAAGCTAACAATTGATAAATAAAAAGTCCGCCTTGCTCAGTATCATATCCAAAACGAAGTAATTAGAGTGGAGACGTAACCTCCGAATTACAAAATAATTACTGATTATCATAATGTTATGAATTAATAAAAAAGTCCTACCTGTTCTGGATTAATACATTCCATCATTTCTTTATACCAACAAGTTCCCGACTTTTAAACAAAGTTTACTCAGCTATGAATGAATTATTATCGCTTGGGACGTCATAAATCAAGAAAAGCCATCCATCCCAATCAGTAAATAATATACCCTTAGAATTAATTTGATCAAGTTTGGCCATTCTATAATACACGCTACTTTAGATGGTTGTATATACGGGTTGAGATTTCCCATCTCAAGTTTTAACATTGCACACTGCTCCCATCTAAAACACCATTCTTCTGCTCACTTTACTTCAATCAGAATAAACCTTTGTAATTTTTTCATATTAGGCAGTGCAGCAGTGACTGCATGCATAATGGGAAAACAAAACAAAACTGTTTGTTTTCTTATCACAAATCAAGTTTTGTTTCTTTGTGATGTCTTCTAGCTGTTCGATAAACAAACGTTTTATTCAAAACATTAATCTGTATCTACATCATGCTAATCAAGATTAACATAAGCAGAATTAGTCTTATTACTAGCTCCTTGAAAGTAGAAGGGAAATAAGAAAATGCACAGGCTAAAGCGATAGTCTCATATTAAAACACTAGTTCAAAAGTCCCAATACCTTCAATACTCGGAAGTTATCCAGATTAACAATCAGGTGTGTTCCATTCGCATGACTGTTCTACAAACAAGCTTTCTTACAAAAGATTATTCTCATAATAATCGGGATAAAAATTAGCAGAAATTGTCTTATTACTTGCTTCCTTCTAAGCAGAAGGGAAATTAAGGAATACACTAGGGTAAAGCGAGTAACATATTTCAACATCTGGTCGATGTGAAAACGGAACTTTCAATTCGCATTGTACTGCCAGTAAAACAAAACAGAGATGAAACGAAAGGTGACATGTTTGAGGAGAGATACGTAGTTTAAAAATGAAACCAATAGCAAGGAATATCTCAGAAACAGTCAACTCTTACTACAAAAATCTGATGTGTTCCATTCACATGCCTTTCTTACATATATGTCACAAAATATTGTTAAAAAGCTTATGCTTCTATTTAGTTCATGCTAATCGAGAAAAAATTAGCACAAATACTCTTGTTACTTACTTCCTTGCAAGTAGAAGCGAAATAAGGGAGTACCTTACATTAAAATGACAGTCAAAAGCTGGTTGCTATGCGACTGAAGTTCCTTTATTTGTATGGACAAGAGTTGACAAATTCCTGTATGAGAAAGTTAAGTTTTTCGAAGCTGAAATCAAAAACAAGGAATATCTCAAAAACGATCAAATCCACGAAAAAGATGAATACAACATAAATTGTGTTTTAATGTGCTCTACATTTTTTGTGTTTTAAATTTTTGTCCATTTCTTACGATTTAGCAGTTATGCAAAATTCCTAAAAGTCATTCAGAGTAAAGTAGTCTATTCCCAGAAAATTCAAAATATACATTTTATTTGTCAGATAAATATCTTAAATATACGATATATAAATCAAAATCGTTAGAGCCATTTTTTAGAAAATCAAAATTTTCGAAAAAAAATCCATGTAAAGGGTAGTTTGAGGTGGGGGTATTTTTCTCAAAATCTTCGTGTCGCATCCCTGGAAGATTCTAAACTTAAATACCAAGTTTGGTATTTTACCGACTTTTCGTTTTTGAGTTATCGTGTTCACAGACACAAGGACACACACACACGGATCTTTTTCTGACAATACTTTTTTTTGGATACTGGGGACCTTAAAACATATATTTCTGGTGAATACTCGATATCTAATTTTTTGGTGGAGTGCAATACCTTCTCTATACACTATGTACATAGTATGTGTAGAGAAAGTAACAATATATGACATAAATTGTGTGTTTTAACGAGATCTACAGTTTTTTTGCAGTAAGTTAGTATATTTCTTACGGGCTATTAGTTTAAGCAAAATTCATCAAGAATAAACAGGTCTTCAGAAGCTATTCCCAGAAAATGCAAGATATACATTTTATTTGTGATATTCGTAAATATTTTAAATACACGGTATTTTAATCAAAGTCGTTAGAGTAATTTTTGAGTAAAACATAATTTTAAAAAAATATTTCCATGCAAAGGGTAGCTTGGGGTGAGGTAATTTCCTTGAAAATCTTCGCGTCGCATCCTTGGAAGATACCAAACTTAAATACCAGGTTTGTTACTAACAGTGCTTTTTTTAGCTTTTGAGATATGCTGTCCACAGGCATAACCGGACTTTTTTCTAAAAATGCTTTATTTAAACTAAGGGAATCTCTAAATAGGTACATATTTCCGATGAAATCTCAATAACGAATGTTTGGGTGGATTACAATACCTTCTCTATACACTAAGTACACCGGTCGACGAAGAAAACTGAGTCATGTTTGCAACGCCAAATTCGCCGGTCCTACAAAGCACAGCGCCTTGTGTACACCACGCGGATACAGTGATGTAGCGGCAGTTTCAAAATTACCAAATGTTAATATGTTTATAACATAAACTGCGTGTTTAACGAGCTCTATGTTTCGTATTAATTAAGTTTTTGTCTATCTCTCACGGTTTATCAGTTATTTAAAATACTGCACAATTTATCCAGATGTCTTCAGAGGCTATTACGAGAAAATTCAAAATGTACATTTTATTTGTCAGCTAAATATCTTTAATATACGATATTTTAATCAAAATTTTCGAAAAATGTTCAATGTAAAGGGTTTTTGGGGGTTAGGCGATTTTCTTCGTATCGCGATCCTTGGAAGATACTGCACTTAAATACGTGGCTTCACAGTTTCACCACGGTCACGTATCTGTATCGTGTTGGGGCTGGATATCAAGTGGCTGTCTAGGTGTGCTGTTGCAGCTTGAGGACACACTGAAACGGTGCGCAGCAGACGATAATACTCGATAATATTTTTATTTCCGCTGTGAGGATGGGATATCCTGACGAAATTGTTGAATTTGTACAGAATAATCAATCTGCCCACACACCTCAAAAGGTTTCAAATACGTTTTCAGAGAAGCAGGATATCGAATGATAAACTGGCCTCCCTCTCCACCAGATTTGAACTCGATTGAGAATGTGTGGGTTGAGGTAAAAAGAGAGCTGGGATTTTGTAGCATCCCGTCCACATTACTGCAGGCATTTAGTTTTGTCTATGCCCCAAAGATTGAGGGCAGGTATACGGGCTGCAGGTTCATGCACCCCTTATTAATTTTGTTTATTTTTTGTGTTTCAGAAGAAAATTAATTTACACATTTTTTTTTTTTTTTAGTTATTGAACACGAGTGTTGGCAGAATTATGTTTTTGTGGTTTAGACAGATTCATAACTTCAGATACCAAAGTTATAGCAACGCAATATTATATTCTACATACCAAGTCATAATATTAACAGATAAAAAAAAAAAAAAAAAAAAAAAAAAATGACAAGCAGCGCAAGATTTGAACATAGGAACTTAAAAGTCGTAGCGAGCGAGGCCTTAATCTCTAGTCCACCGTAAGGTTGTTCGGTGATCTGTTTTCAGTAGTCATAAGTTAACCATTTCACTGCAAGTCACAGGCAATTGTACAGTTCTTTCGCGTGCAGTGTGAACATAGCTTTAACGAAGTTATACGAAGCTCTTCTACGACACATTATTGTGTCCACGGATGTAGAGAGTAAAAGATGTGCTTTACTGACTTTAATATTTTTACTTTCTCTATACGCACTATGTACATAGTGTATAGAGAATGTATTGCACTCCACCCAAAAATTCGATACCGAGATTTCACCGGAAATATATGTTTTAGGGTCCCCTTTATCTAAAAAATAGTATTTTCGGTAAAAAGGTCCGTGTGTGTGTGTGTGTGTCCGTGAACACGATAACTCAAAAACGAAAAGTAGGTAAAATACCAAACTTGGTATTTAAGTTTAGTATCTTCCAGGGATGCGACACGAAGATTTTGAGAAAAATCCTCCCACCACCAACTACCCTTTACATGGAACTTTTTTAAAAAATTTTGATTTTCTCAAAAATGGCTCTAACGATTTTGATAAAAATTTCGTATATTAAAGACATTTACCTGACAAATAAAATGTATATCTTGAATTTTCTGTGAATAGCCTCTGAAGAGCAGTTTATTCTGGATGAATTTTACTGAATTTTGAATAACTGCTAAACCGTAAGAGATGGACAAAAACTTACTACACAAAAAATGTAGAGCACGTGCAAACACACAATTTATGTTATATACATTTTTTTCGTGGAGTTCATAGTTTTTGAGACATTCCTTATTTTTGGTTTCTGCTATGAATAACATACATTTCTCATACAGGAATTTGTCAACTGCTGTCCATACAAACAAAGGAACTTCAGTGACATAGCAACTTGCTTTTGATTATCATTTTAAGCTATGGTACTCCCTTATTTCACCTCTACTCACAAGGAAGCAAGTAATATGGCTATTTCTGCTAATGTTTTACTGATTAGCATGAAGTAAATAGAAGTAAAAGCTTTTTAAGAATAATGTGTTGCAGGGATATAGAGAAGGTCATGTGAATGGTACACATCAGATTTTTTTATATAAATGTTAAGGCTCATCACCTTAGCGCGGTGGTAACGCAGCTGCTTACCAAGCGGGAGACCCAGGTTCGATTCCCGATACCGGGATTTTTCCCCCACTGGGAGACCTGGTCCTGGGTACACTCAGCCTCGTCAGGTCACTGGGGGGGGGGCATTTGAGGAACTACTTGATGGAAAAGTAGTCATGAGGACCCCATTAACCGACCGGGGAGGTTCGAGGCGCTAACCATGTCTCACCCTTCAATACTGCACACCATACAAGGCGTCTGTCGTGGACCGAGATGGGGGACGCAGCAGCCGGGCGGTAGGCCCAGGTTCCTTGTCAGCTGTCGTGCCATGGAGTTAGTTATATAAAAGTTAATTATTTTTAATAGAATATTTTATATTTGCGATATTGTCAGATGAATAAAAATATTTTTTTTTTTTTTTTTTTTTTTTTTAATTTTCGAGTGGAGGGGAAAAATCCACCTTATGGACTAACCCGGGCAAGCCCGGAGTGTCGGGGTCTCCCATGTGGGCATACCGACTAAAAAACCCCTCCACCGGTATTAGAAGGAAGAAAGGAGAGGCATGATTGCACCCGCGGATTCAAGGCGATAATAGTCAGAGGAGTGAAATGAGGACCGGGAGACAGACTTGACCGAGGCCCAGACTGCCACCGCGGAGTATTCGGGGAGAGGAATGAAGGAATTCTAGGGTGAAGGATGGAGTTAGTGCTGGTTGACTCTGTTGAGCCAGTCGTTGTATCCTGGGACGTTTTCGAGCCTAAGCCCTTGGCGTCTACTTTGGATGTTGAACTTGGAAGTTTGAGGTGCCGACTTCTCCAGTAGAGCTCTCACCTCCTCCCTGAAGATGAGTCGGATGTCGGTGACTGTTGTTGCTATTGCTTGGTGAAGTTCTGGATGTGAAGTGGTGCTGTCCTGTTCCTGAAGCCTGTCCTCCAAGGCCGTCAGCTTAGCCGTAAGAATCAGGACCTCCGCGTGGAGGTCCTGAATGGCCTCACTTAGGCCCTGGATTTCCTGCTGCAGGGTGGTTGGTGTTGGTTGTTCAGTCTGCGGAGATGACTGTGTAGATGATGGTGTCCGGGCTGGTTTAGGCGATGAGTGCCTGCTCTTTGGGTAGCTGGGGCACTGGGCTTGCCCGGTGAAATGTCCCGTACCACCACAGGTGGCACAGAACCGGCGACGGCGGCGGAGGTCGTGCCCAGTGCACTCCGAAGTGTATGCGTTGGTGCCACAGTAGTGGCACTTCGGCGGCGAAGAGCAGTCTTCTTGGCTGTGCCCGTAGGCACAGCAGCGACGGCAGGGCCGGTGTCTTTCCTGTCTGCTTACCTCAACGTGCAGAAGTCGCCCTAATAAGGGCAACCCTGACGCCAAGGCAGCCTCCAGGTCTGATCGGTCATGTAGCTCCACCCTAACTAGTGGTGTCGGGCCCCGGTCACAGATAATTCTAGTGGCCCTCGAACATGAAGGCCATCTAGATTGTGCAGCGGCGAGGAGGTGCCGGGTGGAGAGATCCCGAGGGACCCCCCTAACCACGGCACTGTACCGGGGCGGCGGCGGCGTGGAGCTCAGCGGTGGCGGCGATGTAGTGTTGACTGCCGGTGAAGCAGCGGCGGTCGGCGGCAGTGATGATGGTGAGCGCGGCAAAGGTGCAGCGCTCACTGCCGGCGTAACGGCAGGTGGCGGAGATGCCGGTGAGCGCTTCCTACCGGCGGTTGCCGGAGAAGCGGTGGCTGCTGTAGGAGCTGCTGGTCTGCGTTGTTGCTTCCTCTTCGGCATCTCGAAGTGCTCTCCATATGTAAGCTGCTTAGCATGTTCAAATATCAACCGCAATGTGCCTTAGTTTAAAATGGTTGATGGTATAATAGTGGTTGCACTCAGTACTACTGACCTCTGATACACATTTAAGTTTAGCCACATGATCATAAGGTAAATAAACTGCTAGGCATCCGAGTTAAAACGTAATATGTTTGCTTAGTAAAAACTTCACTGTTATAACAGTTCACAACAGTTACTGAAGTAATGAGGAAATACTTCAATATAGTGAATGTTGAGAATTGTTATTTAATCTTTGTTTCTAAGAAGCCAGAAGATATTAGAAAAAGATTACAACGAAATAAATAAATGCAGAGCTTTATTATACATAAATAGATTAATAAATTTTTTTAGTAACTATTAGATGTTTTGCAAATATCAAATTCATTCTATAATTGTACAGGTTTAAGTTTTTGCATCACGCACTTACTGGGAAAATGTGCAATTTTGTTTTTTCTACGAACTCATTAGCCCAAAAAATGTGATTTCTTACACGAGTACACGTTGATTTCGAATCGTGCAGTAACATAGTCCATTGTGTCGAAATTTGAAACGATTCCAGACACCTGTTTATCCTGATTAAGCTAAGAGTACATAGAATAATGTTTTTTCAAATGAATCTCCAATAATGGGCAGAGAAAACGCGAGTGTGATGTCATACAGCGTTTTATAATCTTAACCAGTTTATTGGTCATGTTTTAAACTAATATACAGGTTAATATTTTCAAACCTACATTCGCTTAGAGAACATTTCTTATTACTTTCTCTACACGTACTATGCACCCAAAAATTTAGTATGGAGATTTCACCGGAAATATATGTTTTGAGACCTCCCGAATCCAAAAAAGGCATTTTTAGAAAAATATCCGTGTGTGTGTCTGTCTGTCTGTCTGTGTGTGTGCCTGTGTGTAAGTGTGTGTGTGTCTGTGTCTGTGGGCAGCATAGCTCAAAAACGAAAAGTCCGTTAAATACCAAACTTGGTATTTAGGTTTGGTATCTTCCAAGGATGCGACACTAAGATTTTCAAGAAAATCCCCCCACTCCTAACTACCCTTTACATGGAACTTTTTTCGAAAATTTTGGTTTTCTAAAAATGACTCTAATGATTTTGATTAAAATTGCGATATTAAAGATATTTACCTGACAAATAAAGTGTATATCTTGAATTTTCTGGGAATAGCCTCTGAAGACTAATTTATTCTGGATGAATTATGCATAGCTACTAAACTGTAAGAGATGGACAAAAACTTAACACACAAAAAATGTAGAGTACGTTAAAACACACAATTTATATTATGTACATTTTTTCGTGGAGTTGATCATTTTTTAGCCTTGTTTTTGGTTTCAGCTTTGAAAAACTTATACTTTTCTCATACAGGAATTTGCCAACTCGTGTCCATTCAAACAAACGCACTTCAGTCTCATAGCAGCCAGCTTTTGGCTTTCACTTTAACCTATGGTACTCCCTTATTTCGCTTCTACTTACAATAAAGCAAGAAATAAGACTATTTCTGCAAATTTTTCTCGATTAGCATGAAATAAATAAAAGAATAAGCTTATTAACAATAATTTGTTACAGAGATACAGAGAAAGTCATGTGAATGGAACACGTCAGATTTTTTTTAATGTGTAATATCAGCAACAGCAGACACAGAGGGATTTAAGCATTCGAAACTTTAATTACGAAATGGCTGAATGATCCCGCGGCCCTTGATTCGCTTTTGCTCATAAAGTGTGATGAGTCAGTTTACTACACTGAGACACGCCCATTCTTGTTGATATCATTTGTTTCGAACATTTCCTGGAGGCGAGCGAGTATACCTGATGTGTTTGTTTTCCTACAGAGCGCATTGTATTCGTCTCCCCACCAAACTTTGGTAGTCAAATCCTATAAAACTTGGTCGCTAAGTGATAACTTGGAACTTCCGTTTTCTTTGCAGGCCAGGAGTATAACAACAGGAAAACAATGAAGACTTTTTAGTTGAGAAAAGTATAAGTATTGCAAGATTTAAACGAACAATGAGGACTCTCGAAAATGGTTAACTGTGAATTTGACATAGACTGTCTGCTTTAACAAGATCTATATTTATACGCAGTGAGGTTATGTCTATTTCTAATGGTTCGCCAGTTATGCAAAAGCGTACAGTATGAAGAGGACTTCTGAGGCTATTCCCAAAAAATACAAGGTATACATTACATTATCTAAACATACTTTAAAGATATAGGATTTTAATCGAAATATTAAGAGCAATTTTTCAGAAAATAAAACATGTTTAAAAATGTTATATATAATGTACGTTCAAAAAGAAACGAGCCGGAGGCATCAGTACCTGTATGTTAGAAGTAAGTATTGGCCCTGACACTGGTCCCACTGTGACACAAAGCGGTGAATGGCTCTCTCATAAAACTCCCGGGACTGCGATGTGAACCAGTTACGCTCGTACAGCTGTACGTCGTCGTCCGAGGTGAATGTTTGCCACTCAGAGCCTTTTTAAGGGGACCAAATATGGCGTAATCACAGGGAAAGAAGTCTGCATTGTATGGAGGATGGCCGAGAACCTTCCATTTGAATTTCTGCAGGAGTGTCGCCACTGTGTTGGCCGAATGAAGCTTTGTATTGTCGTGGAGCAGAATGACCCCAAGGGTGAGATTGCCTGGTCGTTTTGATTTGATCACTTGGCGATGGTTGTTCAAGTAACGCTGGACATTCACCCACAAACCGCCGCTTCAGGCGATACCAGCTTCCCCGCATGGCTTGCGGGCATCCCCGGTAACGAAAGAGCACCTCCAACAGCTGCTACGGCTAAGCTCCTTACAATCCTTCAAGAGTTACTTGGATATCAAAATTAAAAAACCCAAAATAAACATTTTGAAAACTTCACACCAGCGGTGCACAAGGGCCGTTGTACCATAATAGGCAACCGTCGAGGAGCAATACTTACCTCCTCCTGTCACTCCACAACCCCAAGTCTCACCCGCCATCCTGCAAACCCCACAATCCCGTCAGTACGTGGTTAAATTCTCTCCGAGAACAGGGACACGTCTAACACACCTCGGGCTGCCCTCAACCTGCCATCTGCTCTGCTCTGCTGCTGTCCCGTGTTGCAGGAAGTGTATCAGAGTCTTGGTCAAAGAAGAACGTCAGCATAACCTTTCCTGCATTCGTGACCCTGGATGCTTCCACTTTGTCGTTTTGATTCTGGTTAGAAGTGATGACACCATGACTCATCTCGGGCCAGGAACTCATTCCCCTCCCTAGCATAGCGCTGAAGATGACCCAGGAAGTGTGAACTCTTCCGACGCTCAATTCGACCTCGGCGGCTATGGCTTTCACTGTCACTCGGCGGTTCTGTGTAATGAGTGCATCAACTAGCTGGAAAATGTCACCGGTACTGCAGTATGGTGCTCCAGACCGTGCATCATGGGCTAACGACACCCGTCCTTCCCTGAAGCGCTTGTGCCACGCCTTGACCCTTGCAAGGATCGCCGTACACTTGTGACATTCGTCGATGAATGTCCGTACTCCTTCCGCTGTCAGAAAACGGATAACACCTCTTTGTTCTTTTTTTGACGCCTCCATTTCAATGTTTCAATGCGACTGGCATCGTTAGACGATTGATGGTTGCTGCTGCTAGCTGTGTATAGTCACGTGACATGCAGCGTGCCCTCTAGCGACGGGCTGTGAGCAACACACGCCACGATATTCCATCCTGTCAACAGGTGGCGCACTCCAGACTCCGGCTCGTTTCGTTTTGAACGCCCCTTATATAAAGGGGGGTCTGGGGACTTTCCCCAAAATCTTCGTGTCCCATGTTTAGAAGATGTCAAACGTTAAATATCACTTGGGTATTTAAAGGACTTTGGTTTTTTACTTATGCTGTTCAGACTCATTCACTCTCTCTCTCTCTCTCTCTCTCTCTCTGTTTCTCACACACACACACACAAACGGACGAACTTTTCTAAAGCGACTACTTTTTGGACTTGGGGTCTCAAAAGATATACCTATTTCGAAACTGAATTTTTGACTGGAAAACATTTGCCCTGATATATAATATGTATGTAAATATACATATACACACATGTGGAGAAAGCAATAAACATGTAGTTGCGAAAAATCATGAGAATATAGCATACAATATTAATATAATGTTGCGCGCTCTTTAAATTAAAAAAAAGTATGTGTTCAATTTCCAATGACTTTTTCTACAAACTTTGTTACAAAAGATATTCTTTTATCTATATCGTGGTAATCAAGATAAACTTTAGCAGAAATAGTTTTATTAACTCCTTCTAAGTAGAAGGAAAATAAGGTAATACGCCAGGCTAACGCAATATTCAAATCTTATTAAAAGTCGGGCGCTATGTGAAGCAATTGAAATTGGGTTCGCTTTGCACGGCTAGGAGTAAGAAAAAAAGTGATGAAACAAAAGATCTGATTAGGAAAAGTTTAAGCAACTTATACTAAAAATCAACAACAGGAATATTTTGGAAACGGTTACCTCTTTAAAAAAAAAAAAAAAAAAAAAAAAAAAAAAAGAGCATAGGGCATAATTTGTGTTTTAACGAGTCGCTTCCTTTGGTTTTTCACTTTTATCTCTTACGGTTTACCAGTTATGCAAAATTCATCCAAAATGAAGGTGTCTGTAGAGGCTATTCTCAGAAAATTCAAGATATACATTTTATTTGTCATGTAAATATCTTTAATATGGGATATTTTAATCAAAACCGTTAGAGCTATTTTTGAGAAAATCAAACTTTTCGAAAACTGTTCCATTTAAAGGGAGTTGGGGTGGGGGATTTTCTTGAACATCTTCGTGTCGCATCCTTGGAAGATACTGAACTTAAATAACCAAGTTTGGTATTTAACAGATTTTTAATTTTTGACGTATGCTGCACACACACACACACACACACACACACTGACAGACAGAAACGGACATATTTCTAAAAATGTTTTTTTTTTTTTTTTTTTTTTTTTTAGTTTCAGGGGGCCTGAAAACATATATTTCCGGTGAAACCTCGGTATTGAATTTTTAGGTACAATACTATACATTCTCTATACGCTATGTACATATTACGTGTAGAGAAAGTAAAATGTTTTTTCTTCTCAGGGGATTTCAAAACATATATTTTGGAAAACTCTAGATATCGAATTTTTGGGTGGAATACAATACCTTCTCTACCTATTCTGTATATAGTACGTGAAGAGAAATTAAAAATGAATAGAATATGAGAGACCTGTGATTTGAATTTCAATTTGGCAGGTTAAGTGGAGCTCTGCATTCTGTCAGTGTTCACCCTTGCGTTAGATCATTTAGTATAAGCCTTTAATTTACTGTAAAATAAACGTTTTGAATTTAAAATTTCGCGGGTCTCCTGAAGTCTAAAATTAACGTTAACAAAAATTAGTGGGAAATGTTAAGGCCACAAGGGTTTACTTTGTCACACATTACATTTGTGCTGTACATACAAAGGCATGACAATAATACATTTTTGTCATACAGTGTGTGCCTTAAAGCCGTGTTTGTGAAAAGCTGACCAACTTTTTGTTTTCCATTTTACCTACAAAACTTTATTATCAGAAGCTCACGTCAACCAATAACACGGAGAGTGCATTAAAAAATATGTAGCTACGGGCGCATAGCGACACAGAACAAAAGCAAGATGAAATTATAAAAGCTATAGTAGCAGGGGCTAATCCCCCTCGAGGATCAGAAATTAAATTGCAATACAAATACCATGGAAATCGTGAACACTGCCATTTCCATGGAAGCGTTAGCTATCAGCAGTTCAATTTTCTCTCTAATCTCCTATTGGTTAGTCCACACTACGGAGAGCGTTTCTTTAATTGCCTGCGCAAAGAATACGCACCAGGAATATTAATATCTCAAGAAACATTTTGATAAAAACACACCAGCGGTGCACAAGGGCCGTTGCACCATCAAGGCAACCGTCGAGGAGCAATATTCGCCTCCTCCTGTCACTCCACAACCCCAAAACACACCCGCCATCCTACAAAACCCACAATCCCGTCAGAACGTGGTTAAGTTCTCTCTGAGAACAGGGACACGTCTAACACACCTCGGGCTGCCCTCAGCCTGCCAATCACACTGGACTGGACGCACCAGGAAGCGATTCTGAAATATTTCAGGTGAAGTACAGCATTTCCAAAAATGAAACCATCCTTCAGTAGTCCAATTTCGTTTTATTACTTTCTCTACACGTACTATGTACATAGTGCATAGAGAAGGTATTGCATCGCACTAAAAAATTCGATACCGAAATTTCATCGGAAATACATGTTTTGGGATCCCCTGAATCCAAAAATAGTATTTCTAAAAAAACGGTCCCTGTGTATGTGTATATGGTGTGGTATCTTTCAACTACCCTTTATATGGAAAATGTTTCTAAAATTTTGATTTTCTCAAAAATGTCTCTATTGATTTTGATTAAAATATCATAATACATTAAAGATATTTACAGAAAAATTGTTTATCTTGAATTTCCTGGGAATAGCCCCTAAAGACATCTTAATTCTAACTGTTGCGCAATTTTGCATAACTAGTAAACCCTAAGATATAGACAAATACATATCACCCAAAAAATGTGGTGTACGTTAAAACACACATTTATATTACTATGCATTTTTTCTCTGGAGTAGACCGTTTTTAAGATATTTTTATTGATTTCAGTTTTAAAATACTTATACTTTTCTCATACGGGAACTTGCCATGAAAAAATTCGGATTTCTGTACCATAGCAACCACATTTTAAAGCATTTGACTGTCGGTTTAGCTTAGTGTATTCCTTTATTTCCCTTCTACCTAGGAGGAACTAAGTAATAAAACCGTTTCGGCAAATGTTTATCTCGATTAGATGGAGTAGATAGAAGAGTAAACTTAATAACAATAATTTGTTACGTAGATGTAGAGAAAGTCATGTGAATGGAGCACATCAGATTTTATTTTTACAAACATTTTCAAAGATAAATATATAGCATAAATATTTTAGATTACAGCAGTAAGGATAGGTTACGGGAAACAACTGCAACAAATAAAGTTGTGACATTTGTGCAAATCAAATTTGTTTCCCGCCATAAGTCTAGTTTCGCCGCACACGCTTGAAGTGGTGGTGTGTTAGCATTGAATAGATACCAGTATTTGGATTTAATATTTCAACCTTTTCTCTAAGATATTTCTTGACTTTTTGGTAATGATATACGCATGCTCTCTCATTATATCTGGTTTCAGACTCCAGGTTTATTCTTCGGTAAGGTGGATAATAGTCTTTTAAGATTTCATCGCCGTTAAGTGACCTTCGCTTATCGTTCAGCAGATGTGTTAGCCACGTGCACTACTATTGTAGTCTGATAGCAAAGTGCAGCTAGCCTTCTAAGGTCTCATCTCCTCACACCATTTTTACCATTTAGTTCCGCGACAAACAGTTGGGGTTAGAATTGCCGACCAGTCTTCTGATTGCACTGTCTGTGGATAGATGGCAGGTCGATCGCATTTGCCATCTATTTTTAGTTTTGTTATTATTTTAGACTGAGGGTGAAACTTTGGATCGTGGTATTAAATATCCACTCTGCATTTACTTTGACGATTGATGGAAACCTCGAAAAACCTCAGCCAGTTTGGAGCGCCCATTGGATTTGAACCCAGGATTTCCCGAATGCAGGACACAGACGTTATCGTCTGAGCCATCCAGCTCGATTATTATTATTATTATTATTATTATTATTGTTGTTGTTGTTGTCCAAGGGTATGCATGTGTAATATAGTTCCCAATGTGAACCTCGGCCTCTGCATATCCTTTCCCAACTTTCCCGTGGTGGATCTGCTAATCAGAGTAACCCAAGTCAAGGCTGTGGTAACCAATCCCTTCGGCGATTTGGGTCGGAGAACTCATAGGAAATCTCTGAGATAATAGCTCATGCTCGGGGTAACAAATGTGAACAACGGCAACTATTCTCCAATAGATTGGCGGAATTGGCAACTCTCTAGATAGGGTCAGTACGTCAAGAAGCTCGAGGTAAAGCTTAGAGGTGGCAGCCCCACCAAGTGGCAACTTTCTAGCTAGGGTCAGGACGTCAAGAAACTGGAGGTAAAGCTTAGAGGTGGCAGCCCCACCAAGTGGCAACTTTCTAGATAGGGTCAGTACGTCAAGAAACTGGAGGTAAAGCTTAGAGGTGGCAGCACCACCAAGTGGCAACTCTCTAGATAGGGTCAGTACGTCAAGAAGCTGGAGGTAAAGCTTAGAGGTGGCAGCCCCACCAAGTGGCAACTCTCTAGATAGGGTCAGTACGTCAAGAAGCTGGAGGTAAAGCTTAGAGGTGGCAGCACCACCAAGTGGCTACTCTCTAGATAGGGTCAGTACGTCAAAAAGCTCGAGGTAAAGCTTAGAGGTGGATGCCCCACCAAGTGACAACTCTCTAGATAGGGTCAGTACGTCAAGAAGCTGGAGGTAAAGCTTAGAGGTGGCAACACCACCAAGTGGCAACTCTCTAGCTAGGGTCAGTACGTCAAGAAGCTGGAGGTAAAGCTTAGAGGTGGCAACCCCACCAAGTGGCAACTCTCTAGATAGGGTCAGTACATCAAGAAGCTGGAGGTAAAGCTTAGAGGTGGCAGCACCACCAAGTGGCTACTCTCTAGATAGGGTCAGTACGTCAAAAAGCTCGAGGTAAAGCTTAGAGGTGGCAGCCCCACCAAGTGACAATTCTCTAGATAGGGTCATTACGTGAAGAAGCTGGAGGTAAATCTTACAGGTGGCAGCCCCACCAAGTGACAACTCTCTAGATAGGGTCAGTACGTCAAGAAGCTGGAGGTAAATCTTAGAGGTGGCAACCCCACCAAGTGGCTACTCTCTAGATAGGGTCAGTACGTCAAGAAGCTCGAGGTAAAGCTTAGAGGTGGCAGCCCCACCAAGTGGCAACACTCTAGATAGGGTCAGTACGTCAAGAAGCTGGAGGTAAAGCTTAGAGGTGTCAGCCCCACCAAGTGGCAACTCTCTAGATAGGGTCATTACGTCAAGAATTTGTAGGTAAATCTTAGAGGTGTCAGCCCCACCAAGTGGCAACTCTCTAGATAGGGTCATTACGTAAAGAAGCTCCAGGTAAAGCTTAGAGGTGGCAGCCCCACCAAGTGGCTACTCTCTAGATAGGGTCAGTACGTCAAGAAGCTGGAGGTAAATCTTAGAGGTGGCAGCCCCACCAAGTGGCAACTCTCTAGCTAGGGTCAGTACGTCAAGAAGCTGGAGGTAAAGCTTAAAGGTGGCAGCACCACCAAGTGGCAACTCTCTAGATAGGGTCAGTACGTCAAGAAGCTGGAGGTAAAGCTTAGAGGTGGCAGCACTACCAAGTGGCTACTATCTAGATAGGGTCAGTACGTCAAGAAGCTGGAGGTAAAGCTTAGAGGTGGCAGCACCACCAAGTGGCAACTCTCTAGATAGGGTCAGTACGTCAAGAAGCCCGAGGTAAAGCTTAGAGGTGTCAGCCCCACCAAGTGGCAACTCTCTAGCTAAGGTCAGTACGTCAAGAAGCTGGAGGTAAAGCTTAGAGGTGTCAGCCCCACCAAGTGGCAACTCTCTAGATAAGGTCAGTACGTCAAAAAGCTCGAGTTAAAGCTTAGTGGTGGCAGCCCCACCAAGTGCAAACTCTCTAGATAGGGTCAGTACGTCAAGAAGCTGGAGGTAAAGCTTAGAGGTGGCAGCCCCACCAAGTGGCTACTATCTAGATAGGGTCAGTACGTCAAGACGCTGGAGGTAAAGCTAGAGGTGGCAGCACCACCAAGTGGCAACTCTCTAGATAGGGTCAGTCCGTCAAGAATCTAGAGGTAAATCTTAGAGGTGTCAGCCCCACTTAGAGGCAACTCTCTAGATAGGGTCAGTACGTCAAGAAGCTGGAGGTAAAGCTTAGAGGTGGCAGCACCACCAAGTGGCAACTCTCTAGATAGGGTCATTACGTCAAGAAGCTGGAGGTAAAGCTTAGAGGTGTCAGCCCCACCAAGTGGCAACTCTCTAGATAAGGTCAGTACGTCAAGAAGCTGGAGGTAAAGCTTAGAGGTGGCAGCCCCACCAAGTGGCAACTCTCTAGATAGGGTTAGTACGTCAAGAAGCTCGAGGTAAACCTTAAAGGTGGCAGCCCCACCAAGTGGCAACTCTCTAGATAGGGTCATTACGTCAAGAAGCTGGAGGTAAATCTTAGAGGTGGCAGCCCCAGCAAGTGACAACTCTCTAGATAGGGTCATTACGTAAAGAAGCTCGAGGTAAAGCTTAGACGTGGCAGCCCCACCAAGTGGCAACTCTCTAGATAGGGTCAGTACGTCAAGAAGCTGGAGGTAAAGCTTAGAGGTGGCAGCCCCACCAAGTGGCAACTCTCTAGATAGGGTCATTACGTCAAGAAGCTGGAGGTAAATCTTAGAGGTGGCA
This sequence comes from Hymenopus coronatus, assembly GCA_030762935.1. NCBI lineage: Eukaryota > Metazoa > Arthropoda > Insecta > Mantodea > Hymenopodidae > Hymenopus > Hymenopus coronatus. The sequence continues at coordinate 54,539,272 of CM060880.1, forward strand.
ACCCCACCAAGTGGCTACTCTCTAGATAGGGTCAGTACGTCAAGAAGCTCGAGGTAAAGCTTAGAGGTGGCAGCCCCACCAAGTGGCAACACTCTAGATAGGGTCAGTACGTCAAGAAGCTGGAGGTAAAGCTTAGAGGTGTCAGCCCCACCAAGTGGCAACTCTCTAGATAGGGTCATTACGTCAAGAATCTGTAGGTAAATCTTAGAGGTGTCAGCCCCACCAAGTGGCAACTCTCTAGATAGGGTCATTACGTAAAGAAGCTCGAGGTAAAGCTTAGAGGTGGCAGCCCCACCAAGTGGCTACTCTCTAGATAGGGTCAGTACGTCCAGAAGCTGGAGGTAAATCTTAGAGGTGGCAGCCCCACCAAGTGGCAACTCTCTAGCTAGGGTCAGTACGTCAAGAAGCTGGAGGTAAATCTTAAAGGTGGCAGCACCACCAAGTGGCAACTCTCTAGATAGGGTCAATACGTCAAGAAGCTGGAGGTAAAGCTTAGAGGTGGCAGCACCACCAAGTGGCTACTATCTAGATAGGGTCAGTACGTCAAGAAGCTGGAGGTAAAGCTTAGAGGTGGCAGCACCACCAAGTGGCAACTCTCTAGATAGGGTCAGTACGTCAAGAAGCTCGAGGTAAAGCTTAGAGGTGTCAGCCCCACCAAGTGGCAACTCTCTAGCTAAGGTCAGTACGTCAAGAAGCTGGAGGTAAAGCTTAGAGGTGTCAGCCCCACCAAGTGGCAACTCTCTAGATAAGGTCAGTACGTCAAAAAGCTCGAGTTAAAGCTTAGTGGTGGCAGCCCCACCAAGTGCAAACTCTCTAGATAGGGTCAGTACGTCAAGAAGCTGGAGGTAAAGCTTAGAGGTGGCAGCCCCACCAAGTGGCTACTATCTAGATAGGGTCAGTACGTCAAGAAGCTGGAGGTAAAGCTAGAGGTGGCAGCACCACCAAGTGGCAACTCTCTAGATAGGGTCAGTCCGTCAAGAATCTGGAGGTAAATCTTAGAGGTGTCAGCCCCACAAAGAGGCAACTCTCTAGATAGGGTCAGTACGTCAAGAAGCTGGAGGTAAAGCTTAGAGGTGGCAGCACCACCAAGTGGCTACTCTCTAGATAGGGTCAGTACGTCAAAAAGCTCGAGGTAAAGCTTAGAGGTGGATGCCCCACCAAGTGACAACTCTCTAGATAGGGTTAGTACGTCAAGAAGCTCGAGGTAAAGCTTAAAGGTGGCAGCCCCACCAAGTGGCAACTCTCTAGATAGGGTCATTACGTCAAGAAGCTGGAGGTAAATCTTAGAGGTGGCAGCCCCAGCAAGTGACAACTCTCTAGATAGGGTCATTACGTAAAGAAGCTCGAGGTAAAGCTTAGAGGTGGCAGCCCCACCAAGTGGCAACTCTCTAGATAGGGTCAGTACGTCAAGAAGCTGGAGGTAAAGCTTAGAGGTGGCAGCCCCACCAAGTGGCAACTCTCTAGATAGGGTCATTACGTCAAGAAGCTGGAGGTAAATCTTAGAGGTGGCAGCCGCACCAAGTGACAGCTCTCTAGATAGGGTCAGTACGTCAAGAAGCTGGAGGTAAATCTTAGAGGTGGCAGCCCCACCAAGTGACAACTCTCTAGATAGGGTCAGTACGTCAAGAAGCTGGAGGAGCTTCGAGGTGGCAGCCCCACCAAATGGCAACTCTCTAGATAGGGTCAGTACGTCAAGAAGCTGGAGGTAAAGCTTAGAGGTGGCAGCCCCACCAAGTGGCAACTCTCTAGATAGGGTCATTACGTCAAGAAGCTGGAGGTAAATCTTAGAGGTGGTAGCCCCACCAAGTGACAGCTCTCTAGATAGGGTCAGTACGTCAAGAAGCTGGAGGTAAAGCTTAGAGGTGGCAGCCCCACCAAGTGGCAACTCTCTAGATAGGGTCAGTACGTCCAGAAGCTGGAGGTAAATCTTAGAGGTGGCAGCCCCACCAAGTGGCAACTCTCTAGCTAGGGTCAGTACGTCAAGAAGCTGGAGGTAAAGCTTAAAGGTGGCAGCACCACCAAGTGGCAACTCTCTAGATAGGATCAGTACGTCAAGAAGCTGGAGGTAAAGCTTAGAGGTGGCAGCACCACCAAGTGGCTACTATCTAGATAGGGTCAGTACGTCAAGAAGCTGGAGGTAAAGCTTAGAGGTGGCAGCACCACCAAGTGGCAACTCTCTAGATAGGGTCAGTACGTCAAGAAGCTCGAGGTAAAGCTTAGAGGTGTCAGCCCCACCAAGTGGCAACTCTCTAGCTAAGGTCAGTACGTCAAGAAGCTGGAGGTAAAGCTTAGAGGTGTCAGCCCCACCAAGTGGCAACTCTCTAGATAAGGTCAGTACGTCAAAAAGCTCGAGTTAAAGCTTAGTGGTGGCAGCCCCACCAAGTGCAAACTCTCTAGATAGGGTCAGTACGTCAAGAAGCTGGAGGTAAAGCTTAGAGGTGGCAGCCCCACCAAGTGGCTACTATCTAGATAGGGTCAGTACGTCAAGAAGCTGGAGGTAAAGCTAGAGGTGGCAGCACCACCAAGTGGCAACTCTCTAGATAGGGTCAGTCCGTCAAGAATCTGGAGGTAAATCTTAGAGGTGTCAGCCCCACCAAGAGGCAACTCTAGATAGGGTCAGTACGTCAAGAAGCTGGAGGTAAAGCTTAGAGGTGGCAGCACCACCAAGTGGCAACTCTCTAGATAGGGTCATTACGTCAAGAAGCTGGAGGTAAAGCTTAGAGGTGTCAGCCCCACCAAGTGGCAACTCTCTAGATAAGGTCAGTACGTCAAGAAGCTGGAGGTAAAGCTTAGAGGTGGCAGCCCCACCAAGTGGCAACTCTCTAGATAGGGTTAGTACGTCAAGAAGCTCGAGGTAAAGCTTAAAGTTGGCAGCCCCACCAAGTGGCAACTCTCTAGATAGGGTCATTACGTCAAGAAGCTGGAGGTAAATCTTAGAGGTGGCAGCCCCAGCAAGTGACAACTCTCTAGATAGGGTCATTACGTAAAGAAGCTCGAGGTAAAGCTTAGAGGTGGCAGCCCCACCAAGTGGCAACTCTCTAGATAGGGTCAGTACGTCAAGAAGCTGGAGGTAAAGCTTAGAGGTGGCAGCCCCACCAAGTGGCAACTCTCTAGATAGGGTCATTACGTCAAGAAGCTGGAGGTAAATCTTAGAGGTGGCAGCCGCACCAAGTGACAGCTCTCTAGATAGGGTCAGTACGTCAAGAAGCTGGAGGTAAATCTTAGAGGTGGCAGCCCCACCAAGTGACAACTCTCTAGATAGGGTCAGTACGTCAAGAAGCTGGAGGAGCTTCGAGGTGGCAGCCCCACCAAGTGGCAACTCTCTAGATAGGGTCAGTACGTCAAGAAGCTGGAGGTAAAGCTTAGAGGTGGCAGCCCCACCAAGTGGCAACTCTCTAGATAGGGTCATTACGTCAAGAAGCTGGAGGTAAATCTTAGAGGTGGCAGCCCCACCAAGTGACAGCTCTCTAGATAGGGTCAGTACGTCAAGAAGCTGGAGGTAAAGCTTAGAGGTGGCAGCCCCACCAAGTGGCAACTCTCTAGATAGGGTCATTACGTCAAGAAGCTGGAGGTAAATCTTAGAGGTGGCAGCCCCACCAAGTGACAGCTCTCTAGATAGGGTCAGTACGTCAAGAAGCTGGAGGTAAATCTTAGAGGTGGCAGCCCCACCAAGTGACAACTCTCTTGATAGGGTCAGTACGTCAAGAAGCTGGAGGTAAATCTTAAGAGGTGGCAGCCCCACCAAGTGGCAACTCGCATAGCGTTGGATCACAGGAAAATGTATTACTCCTAATTTTCTTCTAGAACGAGCTTAACCAAAGACGACCTCAGCATAAAGGATAAACGATTGGGTATAAAAGTGGGTACTTGGAATGTCAGAGGACTTAACACACACAAAAAAAAAAAAAAAAAGTTAAGAAACATTGGTATAGTAATTCTTACTGAAGCAAAAAAGAAGTTGAAAGGTACAAAAGATATTGCTAATATATAGTAATATATAGTGGAGCACCTCAAGATAGAAGAACTTGCAGTAACAAATGGATATAAAACATAACCTACAAATATGAAGATGAAAGAAGAGCAACTGTAAGGTTAAAAATCTGATGTGTACCATTCACATGACTTTCTCCATATCCCTGCATCAAATTATTCTTAAAAAGCTTATACTTTTATTTACTTTACGCTAATCAGAAAAAAATAGCAGAAATAGTCTAATTACTCGCTTCCTTGTAAGTAGAAGCGAAATAAGGGACAACTGTAGGTTAAAGGGATAGTCAAAAGCTGGTTGCTATGTCAACGAAGTTCCTTTGTCTATATGGATAGGAGTTGACAAGTTCCTGTATGAGCAAAGTATACGTTTTTCATAGCAGAAACCAAAAATAAGGAATGTCACAAAAACGAGGAACTCCACGAAAAAAATGTATATAACATAAATTGTGTGTTTTAATGTGCTCTACATTTTTTGTGTAGTAAGTTTTGGTCCATCTCTTACGTTTTAACAGTTATTCAAAATTTAGTAAAATTCATTCAGAATAAGCTACTCTTCAGAGGCTATTCCCAGAAAATTCAAGATATACATTTTATTTATCAGGTAAATATGTTTAATATACGGAATTTTAATAAAAATCGTTAGAGCCATTTTTGAGAAAATCAAAATTTTCGAAAAAAGTTTCATGGGGGGATTTTTCTCAAAATCTTCGTGTCGCATCCCTGGAGATACTAAACTTAAATACTAAGTTTGGTATTTTACCGACTTTTCGTTTTTGAGTTATCGTGTTCAAGACACACGGAGTCACACACACACACACACGCACACACGGACGTTTTTGTGAAAATGCTTTTTTTGTATATTGGGGACCCTAAAACATATATTTCCGGTTAAATCTCGGTATCGAATTTTTTGGTGGATTGCAATACTTTCTCTATTCACTATGTACATAGTGCGTATGGAGAAAGTAAAAGTAGATCAGAATTATTTAAACATTCTAGGAGTGTATTCATCAGAAGAAGGGAAAATTTAAGATCATTATGTATCATAGCTATCTATGATAGATTAAAATTGTATTAAAAACACGGAAAGTATTATTTTAGGTGGTAATTTAAGTGCCAAGAGTAGGTAGCCTTCCAATCCCAGGAATAGTAGGTACATTTGGAGAAGATGTAAGAATAGAAATGGACCAGAACTCCGACAATTTGCTACATATAATAAACTAAAAATAACGAATACTTTCTTTATGAAAAAGGTCATACACAAGTATATATGTTACGCTAAAAATCAAATATCTTTAATATATTACATAATGGTTAATGATAGACTCAGGAACCAAATACAAAATATAAGAGTATACAGTGACACACTCACACACACACACACACACACACATATATAGAAGTTTTTAAAGTATAGAAGCAGAAGGTATAAGGAAATTATACCAAAAAATCTTATGTGTTCCATTCCCAAGAATTTCTATAAATGGCTGTAACAAATTATTGTTAAAAAGCATATTCTATCCACTTTATGATACTCGAGATAAACATTATCAGACGTTGTCCTAACTACTCTCTTCTTTGTAAGTTGAAGGGAAATAAGGGAATACATTAGGCTAAAACCATAGTCACAAAATTTAAAAGCTGGTTGCCATGTGGTTGAAATCCATTTATAGCGTTTCGGTGAGAAAAGTTTAAAGTATTTTAAATGTGAAATAAATAATCAGGAATATCTCAGAAATGGTCACTTTTAAGAAAGAAAGAAAAAAGTATCTGATATAAATTGTGTGTTTTAAAGTTATCTACATTTTTACCTTCTCTAGCTCCATATGTACAATGTACATAAGGATAGAGAAGGTATTGTAATGCATCCACAAATTCTATACCGAGATTTCACCTGAAATATATGTTTTGGGATCCCCTGAGTCCGAAAAAAGCATTAAAAAAAAAGGTCTGTGTGTGTGTGTCTGTGGACAGAAAGCCCCAAAACGAAAATACCGTTAAATACCAAACTTGGTATTTAGTTTTAGTATCTTCCAAGGATGCGACACGAAGATTTTCAAAAAATTTCCACTACTAAAAACTACCTTTTACATTGGAACAAATTTCGAAAATTTTGATTTTCTTAAAAATGGCTCTAACGATTTTGATTAAAATCCCGTATATTAAAGCTATTTATGTCCGAAATAAAATGTATATCTTGAAATTTTGGGGAATAGCCTCTTAAGACCTCTTTATTCTGGATGAATTTTGCGTAACTGCTAAACCGTAAGAGATAGAAAAAAAACCACTACACAAAAAATGTACGTCAGGACAAATCACACAATTTATGTCCTTTACGTTTCTGTTGTGGAGGTAACCGTTTCTGAGATATTCCTTGTTATTGGTTTCAATTGTGAAGTACTTTTGAATGTGAGGCAGACACGCTACCACCACACTACCCAGGCGGGCCCAATATAATTGTATTAAGCTTTTCTCCGACAGAAAGTGTCCAATTTTCTTTTGTTCTACTCCTGGCCAAGCAAAGAAGTGATTTGCAATGACAATCGCATAACAATAGCTTTTTAAAACATTTGACAACCATTTTAGCATAGCGCATTCCCTTATTCTCTTCTACTTATTAGGAACTAAGTAATAACATTCTGCTAATATTTATCTCGATTAGCATTGTGTACAAAGAAGAATAATCTTTTGTAGAAGGTTTAAGAGCAGATAGAGAAAGTCATGTGAGTGTAACACATCAGATTTTTTGTTTAGTAGTTTTTTCCCTTATAGTTTATCAGTTACGCAAAATTCAACAAAAGTCAGTCCGAATAAAGAGGTCTTTAGAGGTTATTACCAGAAAATTGAAAACATATATTTTATTTGCCATATAAATATCTTTAATATACGGCATTAAAATGAAAATCGTTAGTCATTTTTGAGAAAATTAAAAATTTCAAAACTTTTTCCATGTAAAGGGTAGTTTGATGTGGGGGGATTTTGCTCAAAATCTTCGTGTCGCATCCCTCGAAGATACTAAACTTAAATATCAACTTCGGTATTTTAAAGACTTTTTGTTTTTGTGTTATCGTGTTCACAGACACATGGACCTTTTTTCTAAAAATGCTTTTTTGGTTACACGGGACCTTAAAACGTATATTTCCGGTGAATAGTACACGCACTGTGAACATACGCAGTAGGCAGCAAAGGAAATGGGGACATATCTTCGTTCTGCACAGAGAATGTTAAAGAGCGAGCTTCCTTTACAAAATGGCTGTGTTCACCTTCGTGACGTGTTTTTTTTTTTAATTCACTATTATCGCTTTAACATTAAAGGCATATAGCTACTATAATCAATTTTAAAAATCTGATGTGTTACACTCACATGACATTCTTTAGCCGTTCTACAAACTTCTTACGTCTTGTTAATCGAGGTATTCAGCACAATGTTCTTATTATTTAGTTCTTTATAAGTAGGAAAAAAATAAGGGAATACACTAGGCTAAATCGATAGTCAAATGTTTTTAAAGCTTTCGTTATGCGATTGCCATTACAAATCGCTTCTTTTCTTGGTCAGGAGTAGAACAAAAGAAAAACGGACACTCCCGTCTGAGAAAAGTATAAGTACTTCACAACTGAAACTAATAACAATGAATACCTCGAAAACGGTAAGCTCCACGAAACAAAATGTATGTGACGTAAATTGTATATTTTAACAAGGCCTACATTTTTTGTATAAAAAGTTTTTGTCTATCTCTTACGGTTTATTAGTTATGCCAAATTAAGCAAAATTCATCCAGAATAAACAGGTCTTTAGAAGCTATTCCCAGAAAATTCAAGATATACATTTTATTTGTTAGGTAAATATCTTTAATTAGTGATATTTTAATCAAAATCGTTAGAGCCATTTTTAAGAAAATCAAAATTTTCGAAAAAAGTTCCATGTAAAGGGTAGTTTGGGGTGGGGGGATTTTTCTCAAAATCTTCGTGTCGCATCCCTGGAAGATACTGAACTTAAATACCAAGTTTGGTATTTTAGCTACTTTTCGTTTTTGAGTTATCGTGTTCACAGACACACGGACACACACACACACACACACACACACGGACCTTTTTCTGGAAATACTTTTTTTAGATTCAGGGGGTCCTAAAACATGTATTTCCGGTGAAATCTCGACATCGAATTTTTGGGTGGAATGCAATACTTCTCTATCGCTATGTACATTGTACATACGGGGCAAGAGAAAGTAAAAATTACAATATATCAATAAATTTACAAGCATGCATTATACAATTGACTATATAGAATTATACATTTTTATTTCTTTTAAAACCTTATGGCAGATTGTTGGATCATTCAGGGCCACTCAGACATCAGCACTGAAGCCGTTGCACATCGTAGGAAGGACACTCTGAAACTATATGCTAAACTGTGAGAATGGTATGATAGTGCTTTCATAGGCTGAGATTCTTCGGCAAGCAGGTATGAATGAGTTATTGCAGTATGTCCAATACATTAGCTCTTGAGAAGAATCTGTTCTTGACGCATTAGATGTTTTATCGATTAAAATGCCTTATTGTTGGAGGCTATAGTGTTTAGTTTGCTATTGGATGTGGAACTCAAGTATAACTTCCATTGTTTACATATTTCATACTTGAGAAGATTCTGGAAGTCGTGATGGGAACTTTGAGGTCGGTGAGGTTTGAAGAGTGATTTATTGCTTTTCATTAGCTTTCTCGTTGCCGGATATACCTATGTGAGATGGTATCCATGTCAGTATCATATCTTTATTGCAGTTTATTAGTTTATTATACAGCAGTAAATTTCTATTCACTAAGAAGTTTCTGGGCGACATCTGTTTAAGAGCTGGAATTGCACTCATGGAGACAGTGAAGATTATGTAACAGCAGTGTTCAGTTTTCACTATATTCCAGGGCAAGGCATATGGCAAAAAGCTCATATGAGAATATAGTGAGGTAATTTGAAAGGCTGCAAGTCACTGCATGCTCGGGATATGCCACACCTTCCATTCATTTTGGAACCACCAGTAAACACAGGTATGAAGTCTTGATGCATGCCACAAATTTTGTGAAACATTCGCCGGTAGTCAGAAACATCTATATCTTTTATTATACTTGACTAGCGTGATGATGATAGCAGGGGTCTTGGGTTTCTAAGAGGTACTGCTGAAGTATTTTACATTTATCATAGGAGAAAAAATTAAATTAATGCCATGCGTATATTTTAAAATTCTATAGCTGAAGGAAGTATCTTGGAACTATACAGTTGAAATATTATTGTTGTTAGAAGGAAACAGATGTGGGAAAACGACAGAGTCAAGTAAGGCAGCAATCTTTGATGCATACAACAAACTTGGGGTTTTCCACCTTATGTGCAGGCTATTGGTAAACTCTCAGAAGAACTTGTGAGAAAAGCTCCCAGGCATTTAAGAAGACTGGTCTGCTCCCCAGTTTTGGCAGATAGCACTTTAAAAATATTCAGTCGTCTTAAGCAGCCAGCTTTAAGTCTTTGAGATGTGAGGTCCAGATTAACCTTCGGTCAAAATATAATCCAAGTATATGAATGCTATTGACAATTGGTATACGATGATTGTTACTTAACAATGCAGATTGTGGACTCGGTTTTCTAGATCTGGAGAAACTATGCATTAGATTTTCAAAGGTGGGCTTCAAAGGCCAATACTGCTGCTCCAAGTACTGAGATTTTGGAGGGTCAATTGTTGGGTTGTCTTTATTTCTCGTCTTTCACAAAATATGGCAATATCGTCAGCATAGAAATACGCCCTAGCAGGTGATCGAAGGCACTATTTTACTGATTGCCACCAAAAGCAGTGTCACACTTAAGACAGACCCTTGTGGTAAGTCATTTTCTAAACCAACGGGTTGAGATAGCGAACCATTTACTCTTACTCACATACGTCTATTTTGCAGAAAATAAGTGGATGAAATAGGTCATGTTTCCATTGATACCCAATTCCATTAGAGAATGGCGGATGTAACTTCGCCAGATGGTGTTGTATGCATTTTGAAAGTCAAGACTGACTAAAATCACAAGTTGCCGATTACTAAAAGCTTCAGTTACTTCTGGTTCAAGCCTTTGATGACAGCCGGTTTATATTTTGCTAAGCAAGTTATTAATTTCCAAGTTATTAGTTTGGTTTTTGTACGTTGTATATGTGTGATAGAGCAAGTAAAAACTAATAACTTGGAAAATATGGAAAACTTCTGCCAGTTAAAAATAAGACTTTTCTCTCTCTTAATTTGTTACAATTGTTTAAGTGAACACGAATATTCACTGTAGATATATGGAGTTTATAAAAATTGCAAGGGAAAGACGTGAGACTCTTTTGCCACAAAGCTCGCCAATGTAAGGGGCCGCCATTGATTTGTTTAATGTTTGCAATAGCCTCTCCCTCAATTCCCTGAAGAAGTTACGCTCTGCACACGCCCGCCTTCAATAATGTATACTCCATTCAGTAAAAACAAATATTCGATTCAGCCGAAATATTTATCCACAGGGAAATGTTAGAAACACGGTTTTTCTTATATTTAAACTGAAGGGAAGGTATTTGCTCTCAGCAAAGCCGCACAGAGATTCCATGTTAAATCTTTTAACTTCACAAAATGGTGTTCTTTGTAAAAATGTTAATTCATGTAACTCAACATTCTCCCTTTAACCTACAGAGCTCACACAGAAAGAATTTTAAACACTGCCACAGAATAATACAATTTTTTTCTTCTTTTTTCTGCTTTGTTTTGTTAAATGTATAAAAATATAAATCTAAAGCACTAGTATTACTTCACATACCTGCTGTTCTAAAACCTTTAGCAAAAACTCACGCTTCTACTAGCTTTATCTTAATCCAGATAAATATTTGAAAAACGATTTCATTATATATTTTGTTACAGGTAGGTAAAAGGGGAATCCAGTAGACCAAGCCATAGTTATATCTTTTAAAAGTGGCCTCTATGTGTTGATTTTGAGATGCAGTTGCCTTAAAAGACCACGCTGAAAACAAAAATAGCGACCTACCACATGTACAACGCAAAGTATTTCACAATTCAAATCAATAATAAATAATATCTCTGAAATTAGTTAATGCCACTTATAATTTAATGCAAATAAATTGTGTGTTTTAAACCAAATCAACATTTGTTGATTTGGACGTAATGGCCAATATGTTATTAAAAATCTTTCACATTTGGAGGACTTCATACGCTATTCGCAAATAATTCAAAGTACACATATAATTTGTATTATAAATATCTAAAACCTAAGGAATTTTGGACGAAATAAAAAGGAATAAAAATGTCTCTATGAAAGGACAGATTGAGGGAGGAGAATTTTCTAGAAAATGTTCGTGTAGCATCCCTGGGTAATTCTGAACTGAAGTACTAAGTTTGGTATTTAACCGACTTTTCGTTTTTGGCAAGTCAGACACACTCACGCAGGGAACTCAAAACTTTATCTATATTTTGTTTGGAAAACATACATACTATAGGTAACTGTAGAAAAGGTAATGCAAATCTGAAAGTCACACTCTCGCACTTTCCCCTCTTCTATTTCCTCTTCGTTTCTGCATATCATACACTATTTTAACTTTATTATCTGTTATATTTCACACCGTCGTTTCTCCCGTTTTTTCAATGTACCTTCTAGCAATTCACATACTTCTCTTTCGAGTCGCTTTCAATACTATCCTTCCTTCTCTTTGTGCCGTGCAAGACATGTGACATGACTCCTAGGCAAAGTGTGAGACACGATTTCGGGAGGTCCCCGGTTCGATTCTCGATGATACCCAGTATGGAGTTGGGTTCTTTCTCTGGTTGCCTCTGGTTAGTAAACAAATGCTGGGATGGATTACATGACACAGTGAATTTTTCCTATCTCACGAGAAACTGCGCTGCATTTCGGTGAAACGGGACCTGTTGTTGCTAGATGCTAGATTCAAGACGCACAATAGCCGTCATTTCCTAGCAACCATTTACAACCAAAGTTTTCGTCACAAACTTCATGAGGCAAAATTGACAAAAAAATATGATTATTTACACTCACATGACCTTCTCTAGCTATTCTACAAACTTCTTACAAAAGATTATTCTTCTTTCTACACAATGCTAATCGAGATAAGCATTAGCAGAATGTTCTTATTACTTAGTTCCTTATAAGTAGAGGAACTAAAGGAATGCGCTATGCTAAAGTGATAGTCAAATGTTTTAAAAGCGGTCGTTATGTAATTGTTATTCCAAATCGCTTCTGTGCTTGGCCAGGAGTAGAACAAAAGAAAAACGGACACTTCCTCTCTGAAAAAAGTATAATTACTTACAATTGAAACCAATAACAAGGAATATCTCGGAAACCGTTACCTCCACAACAAATTTGAATAGATCTAATCTGTGAAGTAAAGTTTTGTGTAACTCTCGCGGTTATGCAAAATTTCGCAAAATTCATCCAAAATAAAAATGTCTTCAGAGGCTTTCCCAGAAAATTTAATATATACATGTTGTTTGTAATATAAAAGTCTTTTATATACCATATTTCAATCAAAATCACCATGTAAAAGGTAACTGGGGTTGGGGGAATTTTCTTCAAAATCTTCGTGTAGCATCCTTGGTAGATACTGAACTTAAAATATACTAAGTTTGGTACTTAACGGACTTTTCGTTTTTGAGCTATGCAGCCCACAGACAGACAGACACACATAACACACGCACGTGCGCGGACATTTGTCTAAAAATGTTTTTTTCTGGGTTCAGGGTCTCTCAAAATATATACATCCGGTGAAACCTCGGTATCGAATTTCTGGGTGCAATACCACACCTTCTCTATACCTATGTACTTAGTACGTGCAGAGAAAAAAATCTGATGTGTTCCTTTCACATGACTTTCTCTATATCTCTGTAACAAATTATTGTTAATATTTTATTTATTTCATGCTAATCAAGAAAAAATTAGCAGAAATAGTCTTATTTCTTGCTTTATTGTAAGTAGAACCGAAATAAGCGAGTACCATTATTTAAAGTGAAAGCCTAAAGCTGGCTGCTATGTGACTGATGTTCCTTTATTTGCATGGACAGGAGTTGACAAATTCCTGTGAGAAAAGTATACGTTTTTCAAAGCTGAAACCAAGAAAAAGGAATATCTCAAAAACGATCAATTCCACGAAAAAAATGTGTATAACATAAATTGTATGCTTTAACGTGCTCTACATTTTTTGTGTGTTAACTTTTTGTCCATCTCTTACGGTTTAGTAGTTATGCAAAATTCATCCAGAATAAAGTAGTCTTCAGAGGCTATTCCCAGAAAATTCAAAATATACATTTTATTTGTGAGGTAAATATCTTTAATATATGATATTTTAATCAAAATCGTTAGAGCCATTTTTTAGAAAATCAAAATTTTCGAAAAATGTTCCATGTAAAGGGTAGTTTGGGGTGGGGGGATTTTTCTCAAAATCTTGGTGTCGCATCCCTGGAATATAATAAACTTAAATACCAAGTTTGGTATTTTACCGATTTTTCGTTTTTGAGTTATCGTGTTCACAGACACACGGACACACACACACACGGACCTTTCTCTGAAAATACTTTTTTTGATACAGGGGACCCTAAAACATATATTTCCGGTGAAATCTCGGTATCGAATTTTTTGGTGGAGTGCAATACATTCTCTATACACTATGTACATAGTGCGTGCGTATAGAGAAAGTAATAAAAATCTTATCTGTTCCATTCACATGAGTTTTGTCTACATCGCTCTAACAAATTATTGTTAAAAAGCGTATTCTTCTATCTACTTTATGATAATCGAGATAAACATTAGCAGAAACTGATTTCTCCTTAACTGGTAAATCGCAAGAGATACACTAAAGCTTATCGCACAACTATGTAAATCTCGTTAAAACACAATGTGTCATAATTTTTGTAGAGCTAACCATTTACAAACTGTTATTGGTTTCAATTTTGAAATGCTTTAACTTTTCCCAAACTAGAAGTCCCCATCTATTTAATTTCTTTGTTTTACTCTTGGCCATGGAAAGAGAACCGAATTTCTATGACAATCACATATTCACAGCTTTTAAAACATGATATCGCTTTAGCCTAGTGCATTCCCTTATTTCCCTTCTATTTATAAGGAACTAAGAAATACATCAAATGGAGTTGCAAAAACTAAACTAGACACAGTAGGGAGTAAAGGGAAAACAATGTGATGTGTTCCATTCACATGACTTTCTCTACATCTCTGCAAAAAATATTATTAAAAAGCTTACGCTTCTATTTACTTCATGTTAATCGAGAAAAAAAAAATAGTAGAAATAGTGTTATTACTTGCTTCCTTGTAAGTAGAAGCGAAATAAGGGAGTACCATAGGTTAAAGTGATAGTCAAAAACTGGTTGCTATGTGACTGAAGTTCCTTTGTTTGTATCGACAGGGGTTGACAAATTCCTGTACGAGGAAAGTATAAGTTTTTCAAAGCTGAAACCAATAACAAGGAATACCTCAAAAACGATCAACCCCACGAAAAAAATGTATATTACATAAATTGTGTGCTTTAACGTGCTCTACATTTTTTGTGTGGTAAGTTTCTGTCCATCTTTTACGGTTTAGCAATTATGCAAACTTTCGTAAAATTCACACAGAATAAAGTAGCCTTCAGAGGCTGTTCCCAGAAAATTCAAGATATACATTTTATTGGTCAAGTAAATATCCTTAACATACGATATTTTAATCAAAATCGTTAGAGCCATTTTTGAGAAAATAAAAAAATTCGAAAAAAGTTCCATGTAAAGGTTAGTTGGGGGTCGTAGGATTTTCTTGAAAATCTTCGTGTCGCATTCTTGGAAGATACCAAACCTAAATACCAAGTTTGGTTTTTAACGGACTTTTCGTTTTTGAGTTATGCTGCCCAGACACACACACACACCGATATTTTTCTAAAAATACTTTTTTTTTTGGATTCAGGGGGTCTCAAAACACATATTTCTGGTGAAAACTCGGTATCGAATTTTTGGGTGCATTACAATACCTTCTCTATATACTATGTACATAGTACGTGTAGAGAAAGTAAATATTGGTTTCGGATAAAGAGCTTAGGATTTTGAAACATTGTCTACTGTCTAGTGGCATAAGAGAAAGTGAGGCTAAGAGAATTAACAAGATCATGGAAAAGTCGGCTTGGGTATAGTGTGGCGAGAGAGAGAGAGAGAGAGAGAGAGAGAGAGAGAGAGAGAGAGAGAGCAGGAAGAGATCTTGGATAGTTTCACAACACAAAGTCACTGAAGGTATAAAGGGAGCTAGAGAAAATGTGGCGAAGAGAGAATTAGGTAGATAATGGTGACAAATGGGCGAGGATAGAATCTGTATGAGCCCGAAAAGGGGAAGTGAAATTGAAAGGAGCAAAACAAGGTTTAAGCTTAGAGGAATTCCGATATGTAGAATGGAAGTTAACCATTTCTATTCTGGAATGTAAAGAAACTAAACATATGACAGCAAAACTACGGATAGAGAGGTGGACTAATTTACTGAAAGAAATAAGGTTGGGGGGGGGGGGAGCGTAAAAGTGAAAGCTTCGCGCGAAATCTTAGTTTGGGGATTATCTAAGCAAAGTTAAAAGAAAGTGATTGAAGAAAAAAAATCTGATGTGTTCCATTCACATGACTTTCTCTACATCTCTACAACGAACTATTGTTAAAAAAAAACTTATTCTTCTATTCACTTCATGCTAATCCAGCAAAAACTAGCAGAAATTGTCTTATTACTAGCTTTCTTGTAAGTAGAAGCGAAATAGGGAGTAGCAACGGTTAAAGTAATACTCAAAAACTGGTTGCTATGTGACTGAGGTTCCTTTGTTTGTATGGGCAGGAGTTGACAAATTCTCGTATAAGCATTTTATAGCTGAAACCAATAACAAGGAATATGTCAAAAATGGACAGACTCCACGAAAAATGTGTATAACATAAATTGTGTGTTTTAACGAGCTCTACATTTTATATTATGTACGTTTCTGTCTATCTCTTACGGTTTACCAGTTATGCAAAATTTATCCAGAATAAAGATGTCTTCAGAGGCTATTCCCAGCAATTCAAGATATACATTTTATTTGTCATGTAATATACGACATTTAAATCAAAATCGTTGCAGCCATTTTTGAGAAATTAAAATTTTTCCAAAAAAGTTCCTAGTAAAGTGTAGTTGGGGTGGCGGGATTTTTTTTTTACAATGTTCCTATTTTATCCTTGGAAGGTAGTGAACTTAAGTACCAAGTTTGGTATTTAACGGACTTTTCGTTTTTGAGCTATGCTTCCCACACACACAGACGTGCAAACACACTGTTAGAGACAGACAGACAGAGGGGGAGATACACACGGAAATTTTTCTAAAAATGCATTTTTTTTTTTTTTTTTTTTTTGTATTCAGGGGATGCATTACAATTCCTTCTCTACACACTATGTACGTGTAGAGAAAGTAAAAGAGGAACAACACTTACACAAATCAATAATGGCATGAGAATTATAATACAAGCTTTATATATCGATTGGTGATGTACGAGGACCTTTATTTGAGAATTTAGTGTTTTTTATTGGAATGGAGTCACACTGGCTTCGCTGCCATGCAACCAGACAAGCTGCGCCCAGCTTCGCTTCCGCGGCTAGCTTGCACGCACACAACACTTGAATAAAAAATCTGATGTGCACCATTTACATGACTCTCTCCATATCCCTGCAAAAATAATTCTTAAAAAGCTTATACTTCTATTTACTTTATGCTAATCAGAAAAAAATTAGCAGAAATAGTCTTATTACTCGCTTCCTTGTAAGTAGAAGCGAAATAAGGGACAACCTTAGGTTAAAGTGATACTCAAAAGCTGGTTGCTGTGTCAATGAAGTTCCTTTGTTTATATGGACAGGAGTTGACAAGTTCCTGTATGAGAAAAGTTTACGTTTTTCATAGCAGAAACCAAAAACAAGGAATGTCACAAAAACGATGAACTCCATGAAAAAAATGTATATAACACAAATTGTGTGTTTTAAGGTGCCCTACATTTTTTGTGTAGTAAGTTTTTGTCCATCTCTTACGGTTTAGCAGTCATTCAAAATTTAGTAAAATTCATCCAGAATAAACTACTCTTCAGAGGCTATTCCCAGAAAATTCAAGATATATATTTCATTTGTCAGGTAAATATGTTTAATATCCGAAATGTTAATCAAAATCGTTAGAGCCATTTTTGAGAAAATCAAAATTTTCGAGAAAAGTTCCATGTAAAGGGTAGTTGGGGGTGGGGGGATTTTTCTCAAAATCTTCGTGTCGCATCCCTGGAAGATACTAAACTTAAATACCAAGTTTGGTATTTTACCGACTTTTCGTTTTTGAGTTATCGTGTTCACAGACACACGGACACACACACACACACACACACACACACACACACACACACACATACACACACGGACCTTTTTGTGAAAATGCCTTTTTTGGATATTGGGGACCCTAAAACATATATTTCCGGTGAAATCTCGGTATCGAATTTTTGGTGGAGTGCAATACTTTCTCTATACACTAAGTACATAGTGCGTATGGAGAAAGTAAAAATCTGATGTGTTACACTCACATGACTTTCTCTAGCTGTTCTACAAACTTCATACATAAGATTCTTCTTCTCTCTGCACCTTGCTAATCGTGGTACTCATTAGCACAATGTTCTTATTATTTAGTTCCGTGTAAGCAGGAAGAAAATAAGGGAATACACTAAGCTAAACCAATAGTCAAATGTTTTAAAAGCTGTCGTTATGCGATTGTCATCACAAATCGCTTCTTTTCTTGGCCAGGAGTAGAACAAAAGAAAAACGGAAACTCCCGTCTAAGAAAAGTATAAGTACTTCACAACTGAAACTAATAACAATGAATACCTCGAAAACGGTAAGCTCCACGAGAAAAATGTATGAATAACTTGTGTACTTTAACAAGACCAAAATTTTTCTATAGTAAGTTTTTGTCCATCTCTTACGGTTTAGCAGTTATTCAAAATTCAGTAAAATTCATCCAGAGTAAACTACTCTTCAGAGGCTATTCCCAGAAAATTCAAGATATATATTTTATTTGTCAGGCAAATATGTTTAATGTACGAACTTTTAATCAAAATCGTTAGAGCCATTTTTGAGAAAATTAAAATTTTCGAAAAAAGTTCCATGTAAAGGGTAGTTGGGGGTGGGGGAGTTTTCTCAAAATCTTCGTGTCGCATCCCTGGAAGATACTAAAGTTAAATACCAAGTTTGGTATTTTACCGACTTTTCGTTTTTGCGTTATCGTGTTCACACACACGGACCTTTTTGTGAAAATGTTTTTTTTTTTTTGGATATTGGGGACCCTAAAACATATATTTCCGGTGAAATCTCGGTATCGAATTTTTGGGTGGAGTGTAATACCTTTTCTATACACTATGTACATAGTGCGTATAGAGAAAGTAAAAAGAGAGAGAAAAAGACCTTTTTGTGTGTGTGTTTGCGCGCGTGTGCATGTGTGTGCGTGTGTGTGCGCGCATGTGTGTGTGCGTGTGTGTGCGCGCGTGTGTGTGCGCGTGTGCGTGTATGTGCGCGCGTGTATGTGCGTGTGTGTGCGTGTGTGTGCGTGTGTGTGCGCGTGTGCGTGTGTGTGTGCGCGCGCGTGTGTGTGTGGTCATCATAGCTCAAAAACAGTGACATCTTTATGACAACCTAGATGTATATCTTGAAATTCCTCTGAATAGCTAACAAGAGCTCTGGATAACTTACATATCACTGCATAAACATGAAAGATATACGAAAACGAACAACTCAACAAATGTAAATCTCATTAAAAATAATTTATATAAGGTACATTTTTTGTAGTTCAGCGTATTCAAGATATTCCGGAGCACTGGTTTCAATTTTAAGCCGCTTAAACCTTTCTCAAACGGGAAGACATATTTTTCCTCCTTTCTCGTTTGTTTACCGAACCTCAAATGTTTCACGTAGCCACCCGCTTTTCAAAAACGAGACTATCGCTTTAGCCTGTGCACTTTCTTATTTCCCTTCTACTTACAAGGAAGCTAGTAATAAGATTAATTCTGCTTCTGTTTCCTTGATTAGCATGATGTAGGTAACAGATTAATGTTTTGAATAAAATATTTGTTTCCCGAACAGCTTGAGAACATCATGTGAATGGAACACATTAAATATTATTTCTTTTACTTACAAGGAACCAAGTAATAATGACAATTTCTGCTAATGTTTATCTCGATTAGCATGAAGTAGATAGAAGAATAAGCTTTTTAACAATAATTTATTGCAGAGATGTAGAGAAAGTCATGTGAATGGTACACATCAGATTTTTAATTATTATAGTGAGTAGTTATATTAAAACTTCAACTCGGTATACGCAGTTACAATTCGCTGAGCTGTGTTATTTGCTCCAGATGCCTGAGACAGGTTAATGCTTCCTGACAGGATGTGACGTGGACACGAGTTGCAAACTCTTAATATAGACGCTTCAAGGACGCGGGAACTGGCTCAAATTCAGCAGGTGTCATCACTAACTTGTCACAGATCCACATGACAGAGTGACGCAGGTAACATTTTTGAGAAGTGAAATATGTTCACTTGATAGAATATGACTTATAAAGCAGAATTAATTGTGTTTTATATTTGCTCTACTTAAATATATTTCATTCGCTACAGAGATTTCACAGGCATTACACGTTTTGATGTCCGCTGAATAAAACACTTTTACACAATGGTGTGCGTGTCTGTGTATGTATTTATGTATGCATGACATTGTATGTGTGTGTCTACGCGCGCGCGTGCGGACAGCATAGCTTGTTGCGTATGGAGCTGCTGGACGTACCTGGTGGAGCTGGGCTGCGCAGCGACGACTGGTCCTCCTCCGGCAATATATATATATATATATATATATATATATCCCCCTTTAACATCTAAGATCATATCGGGGCTTTGCATTAGAAACAACACATACACAGAGCCCTGGCTGAAGAAAAATTCCCTGCCCCAGCCCGAACACAGGACCACTGGGTGAGAAGTCAATCACTCGATCACGAAGGCAGGTATTGGCCTGGAGACTTCAAATACAAACTGAGTAAGTAAATTTTGTTTATCAGAGTGAATTTTCAAACCGATGAAGAGAAATATCACATGCTAACAATCTCTTTATTGAGTTAAATTGTGAATTCAAATGAAGCACCAACGCGCTGTAGCGAATTGAATCGCAAAAACACTTGGAATTCTTTCCAATGTGATTCAGACTTTTTCCGTCAGAGGCCAGGGCTGCCGGGGGAGCATTTACCTAGCGGACAGATTTCTAAGCTGTAGTACACACTGCATCGGCTCACTCGATAGCACGGTACTGTCAGTTACAAAAGGGCGTAATGTACATTAAATTCATTAGGTTAATTAAATTGGATTAAACAGTGCTCAACATAATCTCGTTATGTAAATCTGTTGGTATATCGCAAATCATAAACCGAACTGACAGGAATATAACTACAAAGACACAGCGCCACAAACATTCATTTGTTACTCAACACCATTGCGTATAAGGTTTTTAAGTTTTGAACAAAGTTTTGGTCATATTGTGTGATATTAGTCAATAGTGATATTTAGTTTTTACGAAGGTAAACTATTAATCTCTGTGTTCGATTTTTACTTTTTCTTTTATCCATATGCGATATAACATAGATCAGTAGCTATTTGTGTAACATGATATAAGACTACAGAATTCAGTACGAATAAACATATTTTAGGGCATGAGTGAAAGCGAGAGCATTAATTTTTAGTTTCTCTACTCATACTATGTACATAGTGTATGGAGAAGGTATCGCATTCCACTCAAAATTCGATACCGAGAGTTCACCGGAAATACACGTTTTAGGGTTCCCTGTCTCCAAAAAAAAATATTTTCAGAAAAAGGTCCGTGTGTCAGTGAACATATTAACTCAAAAACGAAAAGTTGGTAAAATACCAAACTTGGTATTTAAGTTTACTATCTTCCAGCGATACGACAAGAAGATTTTGAGAAAAGTCTCCCCACCCAAACTACTCTTTACATGGAAAAAAATTCGAAAATTTTGATTTTATAAAAAAATGGCTCTAACGAGTTTGATTAAAATGCCGTGTATTAAAGTTATTTATATGGCAAATAAAATGTAGGAATAGGCTCTAAAGGCCTCTTTATTCTGAATGAATTTCTCTGGATTTTGCATAACTAGTAAACCGAAAGAGATCGACAAAAACTTACTTCCCCAAAAGTGAAGATCTCATTTAAGCACACACTTAATGTCATATACATCTTTTTCGTGGAATTGTGCATTTATGAAATATTCCTTGTTAATGCTTTCAGC
This sequence comes from Hymenopus coronatus, assembly GCA_030762935.1. Taxonomy (NCBI): domain Eukaryota; kingdom Metazoa; phylum Arthropoda; class Insecta; order Mantodea; family Hymenopodidae; genus Hymenopus; species Hymenopus coronatus. Next base: position 54,560,631 of record CM060880.1, read on the forward strand.
TTTAAAATACTTAAAACTTTTCGCATATGGGAATTTGTCAACACTAAAGAAACGAATTTCATCACATGGCAACCAGCTTTTAAAAGATTTGACTATCGATTTAGCCAAGTATATTCCCTTATTTCTCTTCCACTTACAAGACAGCATTTCTGCTAATATTGATCTCGATTAGCACGAAGTAGATTAAATAATAAGCTTTTTAATAATAATTGGTTACAGAGATGTAGAGAAAGTCATATGAATGGAACACATCAGATTTTTTTGAATAGATATAATGAACATATACGATAGTTACAGTGTTTTGAGCAATCAAAATATTCACGTTATATGATACTTTATGTTGTAAACCCTTAAGCTAAATGTTGGATCGTTAGGACACGAATCTATTGCTATTCTGAATAAGAACAAATTTAATAAGACTGTTAAAATAAAGTGAGATTTTCACGTTGTATTTTGTAAGGGAGTGAATATATGCATATCTTTTTAAGCATTTATTACGTCATTGTTTGCAATGGTTAGCACAACGAACCACTTAATATAATACATTGTAAACAACCTAGCTAATAACATTGCATGAAGCATGGTGAATTTCATTATGCCATTAAATAAATGAGTTGATTGCTCTCTCCACCTCATCCCGATATTAATAGACGTACAGCACAACATTTTGCTTTTAACTATATCTTTCATACCATTTTACTTTCTCTAGCGCGTATGTGCAATGTAATAGTAGGTTGAGAAGGTATTGCAATCTACCTAAAAATTCGATTATGAGATTTAACCGGAAATATACATGGTTTAGAATCCCATGTTGAAAAAAAGAATTTTTGGGAAAAGGCCCATGTGTGTGTCCATGTGTACTTGTGTCCGTCTGACTGTGAACACGATAATTCAAAAACGAAAAGTCGGTAAAATACCAAACTCGGCATTTAAGTCTAGTATTTTTCAAGGATGCGACACAAAGATTTTGAGCAAAATCCTCCCTCCTAAACTAACGTTTATATGGAAAAAATTCCCAAATTCTGATTTTCTCAAAAATGGCTAACATTTTTTTCTTAAAATGTCATGTATTAAAGATATTTACACGGAAAATAAAATGAATATCTTGAATTTTCTGAGAATAGCCTCTGAAGACCTCTTCATTCTGGATGCATTTTACATAACTGGTAAACCGTAAGGAACAGACAAAAACTTATTCGACAAAATATGCAGATCTCAATTAAACACTCAATTTATGTCATACGCATTTTTTCGTGGAGTTGGCCATTTCTGAGATATTCCTTATTATTGGCTTCAGTTAAAGTTTTCTCATACGGGAATTTGTCAAATCCTGACCATGCAAAGATAAGCATTTTAATGGCATAGGTACAGATATCTACGGTTTAGCCTAATGTATTTCCTACCTACTTATAAGGAAGTAATTAATATGACCGTGTCGATTTTAAGTCCGCCCGATCCAGGCCTTCACCTCTGATTGGCGAGTAAAGAACGAAGTCTCTAAGGACTAACGTAGCTCGGAGTCCGCGGTAAAGTTGCAAATCGCGTCATTCCACCGCCACCATCTGACAGTCTATTCTTGCAAGTAAGCGTACCTCCGCAGGTCTTAAATCTAAAGGGGAGCGTTAGATACGAACGAACTTTTCGTAAAGTATATAGATAATGACGTTTTATTTTCTCTAGCACATATGTATAGTGTGGATAGTAAGTAGAGAAGATATTGCATTCCACTTAAAAATTCGATACGAGATTTCACCCACTGAAGAAAGAAAGAGAAAAAAAAAAACATATATAGAAAAAAGTCAGCATGTGTGTCTGGTGTGTGTTTGTGTGTGTGTGTGTCTGTGGTCAGCATAAATATAAAACGAAAAGTCCGTTAAATCTCAATCTTGGTACTTAAGTTTAGTATCTCTCAAGGATGCGACACAAAGATTTTCAAGAGAATTCCCCCACACTAAACAATCCTTTACACAGAAAAAGTGGCAAAATTTTGATTTTCTCCTAAATGGCTCTCACGATTTATTTTTATATTAAGATATTTGCATGCAAATAAAATGTATATCTTGAATTTACCTGCTTTTTTTTAAGCTTAATGTCCTCTAACCTGCTTGGTCACATCGGACGATGAATGAAATTGATGAAATGATGCTCAAATAATCTCAGGGTTCATGGAGCTTAAATTACTCGACATTCGTGTTCTCAGCATAAGGAAAAACCCAGAAAACCCCTATTCGGGGTGACTCACCCTAAGCGAGATTCAAACTCGCGACCTCTTGAATGTGAGGCAGTCACCCTACGCCTACACTACCGAGGCAGGCTGATTGAATTTTGTATAAGAGATAGAAAAAAACTATACAAAAAATCTGATGTGCTCCATTCACATGACTTTCTCTACATCTCTGTAGCAAATTATTTTTAATAAGCTTATTCTTCTATCTATATATATTTAATGTTAAAACATTAGCAGAAAGGGTCTTATTACTTAGTTCCTTATAAGTATAAGGGAAATGGACTAAACCGACAGTCAAATGTTTTAAAATGTGGTTGCTATGGGACTGAAATCCGTTTCTTTGCATGGCCAAGTGTTGACAAGTGCCCGTATGAGAAAGGTTTGAAATCAATAACAGTAATATCTCGAAAACGGCCAACTCCACGAAAAAAGTGTATATAACATAAATTGCGTGTTTTATCATGATCTACATTTTCTGTGTGGTAAGTTTAAGTCCATCTCTTACGGTTTACCAATTAAGCAAAATTCAATAAATCTCATCCAGAATAAACATGTCTTCAGAGGCTATTCCTAGAAAATTCAAGATATACTTTTTATTTGGCATATAAATATCTTAAATATAAGAGATTTTAATCAAAATCATTATAGCCATTTTTGAGAAAATCTAAATTTTCGAAGTTTTTTCCATGTAAAGGATAGTTTAGGGTGGGAGGATTTTCTCGAAAATCTTCGGGCCGCAACCCTGAAAGATACCAAACTTAAATACCAAGTTTGGTAATTAACGGTCTATTCGTTTTTGAGACACACACACGAACCTTTTTCTGAAAAATGTTTTTTTTTTTTGGATTCAGGGGATCCTAAAACATGTATTACCGTGAAATCTCGGTATCGAATTTTTGGGTGGATACATACTTCCTCTATGTACATATTACATGTGGAGAAATTGAAAATGTAGAGTTCGTCAAAATACATTTTTTTAAAATATTTCTTGTTATTGGTTACACTTTTAAATACTTATACCTTTCTCAGACAGGAACTCGTCCGTGTTTATTTTGCTTCACTCCTGGCCATGAGAATCACATGGCAACCAGCTTTTAAAACATTTGACTATCGCTTTAGCCTAGTGTATTCCCTAATTTTCCTTCTAATTATAAGGACCTACTAATATGAACATTCTGCTAATGCTTATCTCGATTAGAAGAGCGTTAGTGCAGAAAGAAGAATAACCGTTTCCAAAAGGTTTGTAGAACACCTAGAGAAAGTCATTAGATTTTTGAAAGTTGCAAAACACGGGATCAATAAAGAAACCAAAATTATATGTCTGTCACAGTAAGAATATAGACGTGTTTGTGGATTATTTTTAGTGTCTGAGTTACCCGGCGTTGCTTAAGGAACTCATATTCACGGAACGCAATTTGTTTATTTACTGTTAAATCAATTAAGTCAAGAAAAATATTGCTGGTTTTCAATTATTCTAATTTGTTCGCATCTTTTTCAATACAAAGAGAAAATCCTCAAGGAAACCCTTAACTGTCTACCTCTAGCTGTTTAAAAAGTTGGGAGTATTCTTTTGCAAAATGATAAAGATATTTTATCTTCATTTAGCAAAAATGAAGAGTAAACAAGACATTCGTGATGAAAATAGTAAAATTGCTCCCTCATAAGGTTTTTCCACGGTAGGAATAGTTTCTGTGCTACCATCTATAAACATCTGATGTATACCATTCACATGACTTTCTCTATATCCCTGCAACAAATTATTCTTAAAAAACTTATACTTCTATTAACTTCATGCTAATCAGTAAAACATTAGCAGAAATATCCATATTACTTGCTTCTTTGTAAGTAGAGGTGAAATAAAGGAGAACCATAGGTTACAGTGATAATCAAAAGCTGGTTGCTATGTCACTGAAGTTCCTTTGTTTGTATGGGCAGCAGTTGACAAATTCCTGTATGAGAAATGTATGTTTTTCATAGCAGAAACCAAAAATAAGGCATGTCACAAAAACGACGAACTCCACGAAAAAATGTATATAACATAAATTGTGTATTTTAACGTGCTCTACATTTTTTGTATAGTAAGTTTTTGTGCATCTCTTACGGTTTAGCAGTTATTCAATTTAGAATAAACTACTCTTCAGAGGCTATTCCCAGAAAATTCAAGATGTAAATTTTATTTGTCCGGTAAATATCTTTAATATACGAAATTTTAATCAAAATCGTTAGAGCCATTTTTGAGAAAATCAAAATTTTCGAAAAAAGTTCCATGTAAAGGGTAGTTGGGGCGGGGGAATTTTCTCAAAATCTTCGTGTCGCTTCCCTGAAAGATACTAAACTTAAATACCAAGTTTGGTATTTTACCTACTTTTCGTTTTTGAGTTATCGTGTTCACAGACATACGGACACACACACACACACACACACACGGACCTTTTTCCGAAAATGCTTTTTTTTAGATAAAGGAGACCCTAAAACATATATTTCCGGGGAAATCTCGGTATCAAATTTTTTGGTGGAGTGCAATACATTCCCTATACACATGTACATAGTGCCTATAGAGAAAGTAAAAATGAAGAAATGGTTTTGGCATTTTATTTTCCAGAAAGATTGAGAAATAGGCTCATTTATAACATCATATTTCATAAAACCTCACAAACTACATCGAAATATTTTCAACCTCAGGTTAATGTTAAAAGACCTTTATTTGTGACACCAAACCTGGTGTATTTTTAATATTTTCCTAAAGAATCTTATGTGTCAAATTTGGCCGAAATTAGCACTGCGTAATCAGTTTGTATTCATCACAAACAAATACATCCTCAGAATTTGCGCCTGGATATGTTTGCTGTTATTTTCTATTTACTAAAACAAATATTTCAGTTGTATCTCTAATATTTCTATTTAGGCATTCGTTTGAACAATATTTGCGCTTTTGGAAACAAAAGACTGACTACTATTCATACCATAAAGTTTACTCCACTTCGAAGCGATACTGAAATGCAAATTACGATTACGGTCAAAACTAGTGAGTAACGGGAATTAAACAAATATAATGAATCTCTTATAGCAATAAATGCAATGAAATAGTGCAGTTTTTATTTTCTTCTGGGCCCTTACAAGCAAGAGCCCACTGACATAAAGCCTGAAAACCAGCCACTATATTTACAGAATACCTCCAACGAATTTCATGATGTATGCAACGAAGCATTCCTTCTGGAAGAGTATGAAGAGATCTATTGCCATTTAGATTCAAAAAGTCATCAGAAGCCTTAACTTAACTAAGGTGTAAAAATATGGCTGGAAAAGGCCCCTTTCCACTTCAGAAATTTGCTGCGAGTTTAAATCCGAATTTTCTGTTTCGAATCCTTTTCAAAGCTCTTAGAATGTTTTAGAATAAGAGCTTTCAGAGGAAAAATATTCGAGTTAAGGGTTTTTATAATGTCTAGCTCAAATATAACATTTTTATGCCAGCACAGAGAATCCATTGTGTCATGGAAAGGAATAAGGAAAATCTAAATAGATCGGTAACCTGTACACAGTTAATAAGTGCAGCAAATATATTTCTTTTCCAGGAAAACACAAGTCCTAGACGGGATCTTAGACAAATTACCAGGAGCATGGAAATCCGGTATCTTCTGAAACATACATATTCAGACAACTAAGAAGGGTAATGCAGACTTCAACCTTCGCAGGAAGCGGACGTAGTTCTTGTGTCGATGTGCTGAATCACTTACACTACTTACCGGATCTTTCACCTGCTATTTGTACCTAAACTTAAAATATTCCTTATATAAAAGATTTGTAATTTTTGACTCATAAGATTTCAGACTAACCTAAAAATTAATATGAAATTACTTTATCGTTAGTGATGAACAAGTATTTAATATTTTTGTTTGATAACTGAGGGTAAATAAATATAAATTTCAGGTTCGAATACATAGTTAATGCTGCCCCCCCCATTTTTCTCACACTGAAATCGTACCAGCAGCAATCCCAGATCACGTTTTGCCTGTCAATGTGTATTTGTGTGTCTAAATAACTGCCTGACTTACTTTGTATCTCTGATGTATAAGCAAAACTTGCTGGCGTCTTACTAATTGCACATTACTTCAAAACCAGAACACAAACACTGCTATTGTGACTCACCTCTTCTTCCACGGGCTCCTCGTACAGTTCGGTGTTGAGAAGATGCAAACCGGAAGCAAGGGAAGAGTGTCTGGAAGATGAGGTTAAGGTTCCCCCGCTGCTGAGAATACTCCCGTTCACCATTCCACCATCAGGTTCCCTGAAATAGTTAAGTAGCTATTCTTGTGTACAGTAAACCACATTGCATTTTGGCTAATTTGTTTATTACGTGAGATGTGTATTCAAGAATGTTTTTAATGCTTTCAACGTCTGACAGTAATGCTGTTTAAATGTGTCTATTGTACTAGTGTAATAGTAACAAATATCTGTAACACACTTCTCTATATTTAAAATAAACATTTGTTTCCTAGCCATTCCAAGAATACAAGCTTATTAAAAAATCTGATGTGTTCCATTCACATGACTTTCTCTACACATCTGCACCAAATTACTGTTAAAAAAGCTGCTTCTATTTACTTCATCCTAATCGAGAAAAAAATAGCAGAAATAGCTTGTTTTCTTGTAAGTAGAAGCAAAATAAGGGACTGCCATAGGTTAAAGTCATAGTCAAAAGCTGGTTGCTATGTGACTGAAGTTGCTTTGTTTGTATGGACAGGAGTTGACAAATTCTTGTATGAGAAAAGTTTTTCAAAACAGAAACTAAAAACAAGAAATATCTTAAAAACGATCTACTCCACGAAAAAAATGTATGTAACATAAATTGTGTGTTTTAATGTGCTTTACATTTTCTATGGGGTAAGTTTTTGTCCATATCTTACGGTTTAGCAGTTATGCAAAAGTCCGGTAAATTCATCCAGAATAAAGCAGACTTCAGAGGCTATTCCCATAAAATTCAAGGTGTACATTTTATTTGTCAAGTAAATATCTTAAATATACGAGATTTTAATCAAAATCGTTAGAGCCATTTCTAAGAAAATCAACATTTTCGAAAAAAAGTTCCATATAAAGGGCAGTTTGGGGTCGGGGATTTTTTTGAAAATCTTCGTGTCGCATCCTTGGAAGATATCAAACTTAAATACCAATTTTTGGTCTTCTATTTTTGAGCTATGCTGCCCATAGACACACACACACACATATACACACACGGACATTTTCTAAAAATACTATTTTATTGGATTCAGGGGGTCTCAAAACATATATTTCCGGTGAAATCTCGGTATCGGATTTTTGGGTGCAATACAATACCTTCTCTATACACTATGTACATAGTACGTATAGAGAAAGTAAAAAATGTTACTTGTCTCAAAATTGTTAGTTATCAGATTCTACTCGCACATCTACACCAGCGTAGCCCAATCTCTTCTCTTATGAGCTTATGATGTCAAAACATAGATCCGGAGTGTACACATTTACAAAATGTCCAAGGCGGGACTCGAACCCAGGATCCCTAGCGCCACGAAGTACCAAAGCTAGTCCTCGTGCGCCACGGAAAGCGCTCAAATGATTTTGAAAATTCTTTCATCATTGAAAAACATTGTTCTTCCGACAACATGAAATATAAAATATGTCCCCAAAACTTAAATCTAGCAGACTTTGTCGAGGCTTTATATTCATTTTACACATTTGATCTTCTTTTGCAAAATGTGAATATCAGAGGACATTTTTGGCACTTTATTTGGAACATGGTAGACCTTCAGTAACCTAATGGCGTAAACAAGAAAGTTTTCTTTTTTCAAAATTGAACTATTCCAGGGGGAAGCGTCATCATACCGTGTTAATATCAACATATTTCCCCCAGTGTTGTTGAACATTCTTACTAGCGAGTATTTTGGTATGAGTTTGATAAAACACTTAGCTAGAAAAAACAATAAGATATCCAAAACTTCCGTAAAAGTAAAGAATCGACAATGATGGGGGACACCTCATGCACTGCGACCTAAGAGAATATATTGCGATAGGAAAAAACCTGAAGTGAGGAACCACAGGCCACAGAGTCATCACGCGGAAGTACCTAACTGTTTCACTGATAGCTCATCTCGCCGCCAATAACGCCACATAGCCGACAACACCACGGTTACCGGCCCAGGGCAAGCAACATTACCATCCCCGCGGGAATAAGCGTCCAGAACGGCGTCCCAGAACAATATTTAATACCTATCAGCACTGCCACACACCAGGAGCTCAGAGCCACACACCTGAAAGATAAGGAAATGATGAAAAGGAAGTCGTAGAAAATAAGCACCCAGCAGTCGCCTAAGCGACAAGGGGAAACTACGATACTGCGGTCACCGGGGATCAAACCCACGACCTCCCGAATGCAAGTCGCACACAACCGCTCGGTAAAACTTCTGTAACCGTATTTTCAATCCCTACAAATCTTTGACCTACTTTGGCAAAACTGTGTACAGAACCCAAAGGATATTATAGGCCACCTTCCAACCCTCAAAAACTACCCCTACCGTGCGTTCAATTCTTAAATACGAGTAACAATATGACTAACCAGGTTAAAGGACGTTAAGTTTTAAAAAAAAAGGCCTGCCTGCCCTCCCTCCAAGGGAAGGTATTGTTTTGTAGAAAATTCATACCGAGTGACTTATACGAATGGAAATTCAAGATAAAAATTTTATTTATCATGGAAGTATTTTAAATATGCGGTATTTTAATCGAAACAGCGGAAAGCCTACCCGTTTGAACAGTTGTTTGAGATTAGAGGATTTTTTGTTGTTGAGAATTTTCGTTTCGCATTTTGGAAGAGACTGAATTTAAATATCAAGTTTGGGTATTTATCCAATATTTCGTCTTTGAAATGTACAGTTCCGATGCGCGCGCGTGCACACACACACACACACACACAACACACATTGTCTAATTTTCTTTTTCATCAGGAAGAACCCTTAACTGTATTTTCGGTGAAACATCGATATAGAACCTTTGGGTAGAATACAGTACTTCATCTATTCCCTATTGGTAAATAGTGCAGAAAGTAAAAAAGGACAAGTTTAAAATTTCAAGGCATAATAAATAATAATAATTATAACAATAACAATAATAATAATTTTAATAATAATCGTAACAATAATAATACATTATTTGGCAAAACAGATCCAATGGTTTAATTCGACTACCGACCTCACGCCCACAACCACACATAAAGGGATATATGGCGAGATGACCTGGTCAGCACCAATCTTCCTCCAGCCGGAAAGTTGGTTTTGGTGACTTTGAGATCGCTGATTACCTTAGTTGCTCAGGGTTCCTCAGGATGCTGCGTGGGCACCGTCTTATACCTGGTTCTTGGACAGGTTCACTCATTTTTTGGTGAAAGTCGGAACACTAAGCTAAGTTTCAATTTCTAATTGTATCATTCGAAAGCGCATTTGAATAACCGGGAATATTTATAATTACTGTCACAAATGTTTTCACTTGACGCGTATTTTGTATTTTCTTGGTAATTATTGCCTCCCTCTTAAGCTTTTCCAATTTTACAAAATTCTCTGGGAATTAATGGATCTTGGAGGCTATTAAAAAGTAAGAGATTGCAACTTTTAAACTTTCTACTCTCCAAAAAATGAGATTTTATAAATATATTTGAGATGATAAAATAATTTACGCTTTACAATCTAAAAGATTTCGATTTACACACAAGGATTGGTTTCTCTACCTGACTAACACTTAAATACACAACTGCGTTTCCCTAAAGGTGCTTTTTGGGTTCGGATGATCAACACACTTGTTTAAATTAGATGCGATACGTTAAAGAAACGTGCTGTACGATGCACTTGTTTATATTAGATGTGACAGAGAAGGTAAAGAAACGTGCTGTACGACACACTTGCTTACATTAGACGCGACAGAGAAGGTAAAGAAACGCGCTGTAGAGAACGACACACTTGTTTACATTAGATGCGACACGTTAAAGAAACGTGCTGTACGACACCCTTGTTTATATTAGATGTGACAGAGAAGGTGATGAAACGTGCTGTACGACACACTTGTTTACATTAGACGCGACAGAGAAGGTAAAGAAACGCGCTGTAGAGTACGACACACTTGTTTACATTAGATGCGACACGTTAAAGAAACGTGCTGTATGACACACTTGTTTACATTAGATGCGACAGAGAAGGCAATGCTGTAGAGCACGATTCACTTGTTTACATTAGTCGCGAAATGCTGCAGAGCACGACACACTTGATTACATTACTCGCGACAGAGAAGGTAACGCTGTAGAGCACGACACACTTGTTTACATTAGTCGCGACAGAGAAGGTAATGCTGTAGAGCACGACACACTTGTTTACATTAATCGCGACAGAGAAAGTAATGCTGTAGAGCACGACACCTTTGTTTACATTAGTCGCGACAGAGAAGGTAAAGAAACGCTCTGTAGAGCACGACACACTTGTTTACATTAGACGCGACAGAGAAGGTAATGCTGAATTGTACGACACACTTGTTTACATTAGACGCGACAGAGAAGGTAATGTTGTAGAGCACGACACACTTGTTTACATTAGTCACGACAGATAAGGTAAAGAAACGCGCTGTAGAGCATGACACACTTGTTTACATTAGTCGCGACAGAGAAGGTAAAGAAACGCGCTGTAGAGCACGACACACTTGTTTACATTAGGCGCGACAGAGAAGGTAATGCTGAAGTGTACGACACACTTGTTTACATTAGACGCGACAGAGAAGGTAATGCGGTAGAGCACGACACACTTGTTTACATTAGACGCGACAGAGAAGGTAATGCTGTAGAGTATGACACCCTTGTTTACATTAGACGCGACAGAGAAGGTAACGCTGTAGAGCACGACACACTTGTTTACATTAGACGCGACAGAGAAGGTAATGCTGTAGAGTACGACACACTTGTTTACATTAGACGTGACAGAGAAAGTAATGCTGTAGAGCACGACACACTTGTTTACATTAGTCGCGACAGAGAAGGTAATGCTGTAGAGTACGACACACTTGTTTACATTAGACGCGGCAGAGAAGGTAAGGCTGTAGAGCACGACACACTTGTTTACATTAGTCGCGACAGAGAAGGTAATGCTGTAGAGCACGACACACTTGTTTACATTAGTCGCGACAGAGAAGGTAATGCTGTAGAGCACGACACACTTGTTTACATTAGTCGCGACAGAGAAGGTAACGCTGTAGAGCACGACACACGTGTTTACATTAGTCGCGACAGAGAAGGTAATGCTGTAGAGCACGACACACTTGTTTACATTAATCGCGACAGAGAAGGTAATGCTGAAGAACACGACACCTTTGTTTACATTAGTCGCGACAGAGAAGGTAAAGAAACGCGCTGTAGAGCACGACACACTTGTTTACATTAGACGCGACAGAGAAGGTAATGCTGTAGAGTACGACACACTTGTTTACATTAGACGTGACAGAGAAGGTAATGCTGTAGAGCACGACCCATTTGTTTACATTAGACGCGACAGAGAAGGTAATGATGTAGAGCAAGACACACTTGTTTACATTAGACGCGACAGAGAAGGTGCTGTACGACACTTGTTTACATTAGACGCGGCAGAGAAGGTGCTGTACGACACACTTGTTTACATTAGACGCGACAGAGAAGGTGCTGTACGACACACTTGTTTACATTAGACGCCACAGAGAAGGTGCTGTACGACACACTTGTTTACATTAGACGCGACAGAGAAGGTGCTGTACGACACACTTGTTTACATTAGACGCCACAGAGAAGGTGCTGTACGACACGCTTGTTTACGTTAGACGCGACAGAGAAGGTGCTGTACGACACATACCTTAGCACGGCTGTGGAGCAGACCAGGAACCCTGCAGTACACAGCACACGCTTCTTTCCCATAGCGAGTATTGCCACACATGTGACGAGCTGGATCCTGACCGAGGGGAACAAACAACTTATCCCACCCTCATCTGTTCTCATTACTCCTCAGCCTCCCGCCCAAATGTCGAGCAGGGTGACGCTCGCCGATCATCAGAGTGGGGGTTGCACGCACCGTTCTTCTTTCCCACCGAGCCGTTCTTGTTGCTACGTTCAAGTGTAGATAACTCTCAAATGAATTTTTCAGCACCTTGTGGTTACGCAAAACGTGAGTCGGTTGGGGAATTTAATTTCGTGCTGGCATGTACCTGCTCACAGTACCACAGTTAGAACAAGATTTGCAGATCAAATCCGGTTTTAGTATTGAATGTTTTATCTGAGTCTACCTCTTCATGTCATACGGGAAACAATAATAATTATTTTGCTCAATTTATTTTACGTCGCTTTAACTACTTGGCCGTATCGCGATGGAACTAATAAGTAAGATACCTCGTTGATCGGCGCGGTCTTCTAGATTTCATCCTCATACCATACCATCTTTGCTTCGTGCCAAGCAGATGGTAATAGGATGTTATTGCAGTCTAGTTGTTTTTACCATCTGCGGATAAATGGCGGTGTACAGCAGCCTTAAAATAAATGAATAAATAAAAATAAAATCTCTACATTAAACCATAATATCTAATTACTTAAACCAGGGTAAAATATCCCAAACTTTAAACATTTATTACTACTTAAACCAATTACAAATTTAATTATACAACTTAAATTTACAGATATAAACTTAACCTAACTTAGCCTAAAATTTTTATAAATACCAATTAAAATCATAATTATTGTCAATTAAACTGTGCGTTAATATTTAATTAATATAATTTCAATTTAATTTTAATGTATAATTTTACCATTATTATTATTAATTAAAATTTATTTTATATAATTTATTTATATTATACACATTTTATTTTAAAAACCATTATATTATTTTAATTGCTATTCTGTTAAGTAATTTAATTATATTACTCTTACTATTATTATATTATTACTTAAAATTGTGTAATATAATTACTGTGTTATTTATAAAATTTAAAATAAAAAAAATATTACTTCAAAAACTTTATCAAAAAATACCAAATTATAATTATTTTTAACTTTATATTTATATTTATTTAAATGCTCTAAAACTTAATATTATAATTATTTCCAATTATATCAAAATCCCACAATTTTAAAATTAAATAATTATATTATTTAAAAACTTCAAAACCATACTTATTCAATGTAAATTTGTATTCTATTTGAATTTATATTAAATCCAAAATTCAAAACATAATTTAAAATTTTATAATTTAATTAAAACCTTTTAAAATATTTAAATTTAATTGAAATTTAGGGTTTAATTAAACATTTAGGATTTAAATCTAATAATTTTAAATTACTGGTACTAAAGTTCTTTAGTTTTAAATAATACTTTAGCACTCGGTGAACGATTTGTTCCAAAGATCTTTTCATATGTGCTAAATAATACTCTAGTTATTTTGGTACAAAAGCTAAGTTTGAATGCAAGACATTTTGAAAACAGTTAATGATTCATTCACAATAAAAACATTTCATATGTTCTATTGACATGCCTTTCTCTACATCTTTATAACAAAGTATTGCTAAAAATCTTATTTTTCTATCTACTATCGAGATAAATATTAGCAAAAATGATCTAATTTCACGTTTCCTGTAATTACTAGGTTAAAGCGATAGTCAACTCTTTTAAAATATGGCTGCCATGAAGTTGAAATCCGTTTCTTTGCATGCCCAGGATTTACAAATTCCCATACGAGGGAAGTATTTTAAAAGCGAAACCAATAAGCGGGAATATCTCGAAACTGGTCAACTCCACGAAAAAAAAAAAATCATGTAGCATAAACTGTGTGTTTTATCGAGTTCTGCATTTTTACTTTCTCTACACGTACTACGCACATATTGTATAGAAAAGGCATTGTATTATACTAAAAAATTCATCCCCCTCCGTGGTGTAGTGGTTACTACACTAGCTTCATTTACGCAAGGTCGCGGGTTCAACCCCGACGGAGGACGATGGATATTTTTTCGGGCGTAAAAATCCTTAGCATGGCCTCCCTTCGCCGTTGGTTCCGTGTCATAGATTTACGGCACTTAAAAAAATTTCAAGCCTTATAAAGAGGCCTCTGGGTAACATTAAGGTCTTTCACGTCCAGTTAGAATGGAACGTTGAGAACCACTGTAGTTAAAGAGAGTCCACAAATAAAACTCAATTTCCATTACCCAAAACATCGATTCCGAGATTTCACCGCAAATAATGCTTTGGGACACCATGAATAAAAAAAAAAAAATTTATAAATGCTCGTATATGTGTCATGAATAGCCAGAATAGCTCAAAAAGGAAAAAACCGTTAAATACCAAACTTGATATTTAAGTTCAGTATCTTTCAAGGATGCGAAATGAAGATTTTCAAGAAAATCCCAGCCTTTACCTGAAAAAAAAAAATCGAAAATTTTGTTTTCTCAAAAATGACTGTAACGATTTTGATTAAAAACTCTTATATTTAAGATATTTACATGACAAACAAAATGTATATCTTGCATTTTCTGAAAATAGCCTCTGAAAACCACTTTATTCTGGGTGAATTTTTCTGGATTTTGCTTAAGTGGTAAACGTAAGAGATAGACCAAAACTTACAACTCGAAAAATGTAGATCTCATTAAACCACAATTTATGGCATATAAATTTTTTTTCGTGGGGTTGACCGTTTTCGAGATATTGGTTGTTATTGGTTTAAGTTTTAAAATACTGTGAGAATGCTGTCCACGTGTGTGACCTCTCACGTTCGCTGCGAGAACTGGAATGTGAGTTGGAGACCGGTGTAAACAAGACTGAAGTGTGCCGCAGATGTAACAAGAACCTTCTCGAATGCGAGTCTTGTTGCATTTCGAGTGTTCTCCTTCGAGAAGTTTCCAGAAAACTTGTGAAGTCATTTTCCCCTTATAAAAGCAGGGAGAGAGTGCAGTACTAAAAACCCTACGAGGCGGTGTCCCCGAAGGCTCTGCATTATCACCCACCTTGTTTAGCCTCTTTATGGCAGACTTCCCTACAGTGCAGGGCGTCAACATGGCCCAGTTTGCTGATGACTTCCTGCTCTACCGTCCTGACAGAACATACGCAGAGCCTTCAATCCTATACAGAGACACCTCCGTCTCATCCAGGACTGGTGCAGACAGTGGCGGATGTCCGTTAACCCGGGCAAAAGTCATGCTGTTCTGTTCTCCAGAAAACTCCCCGCAAGAGCCCAGATACCCAATTTTTCCTATCAGGGCCAGAGGATAGAGTGGGGAAATTCCATCAAATACCTGGGCCTCACTCTTCATAAAGGCCTAACTTTTCGTGAACACGTGTGGGGAACGTCGGACAGAGCGAAGGGTGGTCTCCCTGTACTGGACTCCCAAATGCCGGTTCACTTAAAGTTACGTCTTTCAAGGCGCTCGTAATCCCCCTGATGCTCTACGCCTGCGAAGTGTTGGGTATGGCAGCAGACTCCTGGCTTTTCTGGTTACAGAGGGTACAGAATAGAGGACTCCGGTCCATATATTCTGTATGTCGACGTTTCTCTTTGAGGCTACTTCATGAAGCTTCGGACCTCTCATATGTGGAAGATGTCATTAGGCGCCGGGCTCAGAAATTCTACGCCAGGTTGGGTGAACATGAGAACGTACTTGTCAGATCACTGGGGGAGTACTTACCCACTGAACGCCGAAAGAGGCGGTTTCGGGTTCCCCGCATGGCTTGCGGGCACCCCCCAGCCAACAGCGAAATAGCTGAACTAAGTATACTCCCCCCTCCCATTGGGAGTGGTCTATCAAAATAAACCAACATAAATAATTTTCAAAATCAAACAGCAGCGGAGCAGAGGAAAGGATGCTGCTCCTGAAAAATGCAACCGCTCGAGGAGCCTGTCTAGCGTTACCTCATTAACACCAACACTCGAAACCTCAAAAATATAACCTCAACCGTCACCTCATTCCTGTGGTTAAACTCTTACCAGGGCAGGTACACAGCAACAACACCTAGGCTCATCACGAGCCTACCAGACTCGCTCGCACGCACGCACAGTGTGTGTTTTGTGATTTGAAGTGAGTCGTGAGCAAGTCGTGAGTGACTGACGTGCTGTCGCGCAGTGGGACGCGAGCCACGGACGGTGTGCTGTCATCAACTGTGAAATGTCTTACGTCAAGTGAACTTAATTGTTTATTTGTAACTAACTGTTTAATCAATAAAACCCATTTGCTACACTGTTATCAGGAGTGGGATTAAGAAGCCAAGCTGGAAGAAATGTTTCAAAACTGATGGAGAAGATGGAAAAACTGGGCAGTGAAATAACGACAACGAACTACTCATTAGAGAAGGTGCAGACGGAAATGAAGACCGAACTGAAAACCGCAGTGGAGAAGGTGGAGAAAGTGCATTCCGGAATAGGGAAGATGGAAGAGAAAATAGAGTCGGCAATGGAAAACATGAAGACGGAATTAATGACCAAAATCGACGAACGTCTGGCCGGCTCGGAGAAAAACATGGAAGAGTTTAACGGGAGAATGAAGGAACTTAATGAACGCGTTGATGCTCTGGAAGACCTCAATTACCGGTTTAACTCCTGGAGGGGAAAGTCGACAGCGAAGGAACTAAACGCCATGATGGACATTATGCTCGACGGAAGGCTTAAAGATCTGAAGGTCGAGATGCCAGGACGCGACACAACATCCGCGCGCGTCAAGCCACCCAAGTACGACGAGACAGCAGCTTTTGAAGTCTTTCACCGGCAATTCTCCCACCCACAATCGATGGGTATCAGAATAAGAAGCCGCACAGCTGATAGCAGGCCTGCAAGGACGAGCGGCAGAAGTACTGGATACGATCTCGACGTCGGCGAAGTCCGGAGAGACCTGGGAGGTCATCGAGAACAGCTTTGGGAATCATCGCTTGGCTGCGCCCTACCGCTGTCAACTTCAGGCGAGGCTGCAGCAACCCCGGCGAGACGATGCAGGAGTTCGTCCTAACCATCGAACAGCTTGCTGGCGAATCTGCCACCTAGCTATGTGTCACAGGAAGCTGCCTACTCCGTCGACGGGGTGCTTGACGCCGAGATACGACAGCGGCTGATGCTTGGCGACTAAAAACAATCCATGAGGAGTTAACGGCAGCCCTCAGAATGGAGGCGGCCAAGACAAAGCTGCGCCCCCCTCGAGGACCAGGAATATTTGATATGACCGGGAGAGGGATACAACCCAGAGACGACGACCTTCAGGTGGTGTGTGCTGGGAGTGTGGCGAGCCAGGACACCTAGCGAGGTACTGTCCATACCAAGATGACGATCAGCCGGAAAACGAGTAAGGACCTGCGTGACGAGGGTCTCGTCTTCACCACTCCCTCGAGTGACGTTACGCGCCATGGATAGAAGATTGGACGACAGCCTAATCCCAGACGGCTGGATACAAGGGAAGCTGCGCCAGATACTCAAAGACTGTAATCAGATCTTATATGGCGAAGAGCTTGTAACACGAACACCCAGTCGGCCTTACCAACGAGTGGTGGCGTCGGGCGACATCTTACCTCTGGAGAAGGAAGCCCTACTGACGGAGTACTGTGAAACTGTGGGTGTTCGTCGCAAAGGTGGCTGAGGATGTGATACAGGGATTAAATGATTCATGAGGAGGCGGTTGATGTCGACCGAGACCAGGTGGTGGTGTCTCTTTTGGTAGTGTTTAACGCCCGCTTTTACTACTTATGGCACTGCAGTCGATGATATTGATGATACATGGAATGAATATGGAGCACCGGTGGAGTGCAATTGCGGGGGAAACCGGAGAACCGGAGAAAATCTGCCCCTGCGCCGCTTTGTCCACCTCAAATCTCACATGTGGTTGTTTGGGATCGAAACCGGGCCATCTAGGTGGGAGGCGAGTGGTCTAACCACTCGGCCGACGAGGTGTTGCTCCGGAGCCCACTAGAACATCCAGAGATATGCAGGGTAAACCTGGAGGACGATGTAGTTGTGCCCGCGAGAAGCGAGTCGGTAGTCAAGGCGCATTGAACAGGAAGACATCACTAAACGGACTATATGTTGCCCGAGCATTATTGCCCTGCTGGGAAGTGAATTTCGCATATATCATGCAGAATTGCAACCGTGGTAGGAGTCAAACGCTACATCCAATAAGAAGAAGCGCTGACTAGCGTGGGACACGATCTCTGTTGTTCCGCTTTTCAGAGGGTATGTATGTGGTCACGCCGTGGCCGAGTGGTTAGACCACTCATCTCTCACCTAGACGGCCGGGGTTCGATCCCAAGCGACCGCATGTGAGATTTGTGGTGGACAAAGCGCCGCTGGGGCGGGGTTTCTCCGGATATTCCGGTTTCCCCCGCCATCGCATTCCACCGGTTCTCCAACATCATTCACGTGTGTGCAGCGTAACTCAAAAATGAAAGTCGGTTTAAACACCAAACTTGGTATTTAAGTTTCGTATCCTCCAAGGATGCAACACAAAGATTTTCAGACAAATGCCCCCACATCAAACTACCCTTTACATAGAAGATTTTTCGAAATGTTCAATTATGCACGCAAAAATGAAAGTCGCGGGAAAACTAAATTAAATATATCACTTACGTTAGAACTGATCACTTCCATTAGGAATTTGAATTTGAATTTCTGCTACATCTTCGTGGGATAAAATATTGGAGTACCTATTATAAAAAAAGACGAGCTTTCAAAGCTAACGACCTCACCTCAGACGCATCAATATGGACAAATTAATTGTTATTTTCTTGTTCAATAATTGAATCATACGCTATTTGAGATATATTTTCTTTTTCTAAAACCTGCAATAATGGTTGCTTTGGCTTTGCTTTCAAATAGTTTGACATTTGAATGGATAATGAAGCGGTATTTACTTAGCAATGCAAGACTGCAGAAAGGTGATCATTTATAAGCTTATTAATATACGAATATATGCAAAAATATAAATCAAATGAATAATATAGATCAATATTATATATTTCTAAATGAAAAATATGAGAATGCAATTCATGAGCATTCAAAATTCTGACTCCGCCATCACGGTAAATAATTGACGGTTGTTACGAGGTCATTGACCGTTAGTAATGGAGTAGCACAGGCGTTCAATTTCTCCTTGAAGGCTCCTAATTACATAATATCTATTTACTTTGCAATTCGACGCACTGACCACTTATTCATTTACTTAAACTTTACAGGATAACTTAATGCTATAGGTGTGTATACCCACAGTATACATATTATAATTATGTTATAAGTATCATTATATATTTTTTACTTTCTCTACACGTGCTATGTATATAGTGTATAGAGAAGGTGTTGTATTGCACCCAAAATTCGATACCGAGATTTCACCGGAAATACACATTTTGAGACTTCCTGAATAAAATACAGAATTTTTAGAAAAAAGTCCGTGTTTGTGTATGTGTGCGTGTGTATGTGTGTAGTGTGTGTCTGTGGGCAGCATAGCTCAAAAACGAAAAGTCCGTTAAAAATCAAACTTGGTATTTAAGTTTGGTATCTCCCAAGGATGTGACACGAAGATTTTCAACTACCCCAACTACCCTTTACATGGAACTTTTTTCGAAAATTTCATTTTCTCAAAAATGACTCTAACCATTTTGATTAAAATATCGTATATTAAAGATATTTACATCACAAATAAAATATATATCTTGAATTTTCTGGGAATAGCCTCTGAAGAGTACTTTATTCTGGATGAATTTTACGGAATTTTGCATAACTGCTAAACTAGGAGGTGGACAAAAACTTAACACACAAAAAAATGTAGAGCACGTTAAAGCACACAATACATTTTTTCGTGGAGTTGATCGTTTTTTGAGATATTCCTTGTTAGGTTTCAGCTTTAAAAACTTACCTATAATCTTCTCATACAGGTATTTGTCAAACCCTGTCCATGCAAACAAGTCACGTAGCAACTAGCTTTTGACTATCACTTTTTACCTATGTTATTCCCTTATTTCGCTTCTACTTACAAGGAAGCAAGTAATAAGAATACTTCTGCTAATTTTTTGTCGATTAATATGAAGTAAATAGAAGCATAAGCTTTTTAATAATATTTTTTGCAGAGATGTAGAGAAAGTCATGTGAATGGAGCATACCATAATTTTTAGATTTTAAGTTGGAAATACACACCTTCCTTTACTTTGGAAGGGATAACGAAAAGGATAATATGAATTTAATAACACAAATATATATTATATATTTCTAAATGGCAAATGTGAACGTGCAGTGCATTTTGGAATAAAAATTCTCTCTCCACGGACACAGCAAATAATTAACGGTTGTTACGAGGCCTTTGGCCGTCAATAATAGTGACATTTACGTTCAATTTCTCATTTAAGGTCTAGGTTAAACGTAACTGCGTATTGTCTATTTACCTTGCAATTCGACGCAATAGGTATATAGCTGATCAATTGTGCACTGACATGAACTTTACATGTGGACTTAATACTGTATATGTATACCCACATTATATATATTGTAAGTAGATTATTAGATTTTATATTGAAAATAAATGTACACATTTCTTCTTTGTATGTTATTAAAGGTTTCGGCAGTGATTATTACATGTATTAAATATATCTACTCCACCATGTGTTTGTTTTACCACGTCTTCCTTTTGTTTTAATTACGCGTCTGGTATTGACTCCTCCCACGGTTGCGATTCTGCATGACATGTGAAATTCGCTGCCGGGAGGCTGCTGAACGCGATGGACACCGAGCAGACATCCAGACCGGGACGGAGCCAGCTGTTACTGTAACGCCGTGCGACAAATCCGAACCTGGGGCCTTGAATGAAAGACCTGCTGAGGAGGGCACCCGCCAATTAAAGCCGATGCCAGCCAGTCTTCAGCGAAAGGAACGGCGATAACGGCTGCACTAACAGAGTACTCCATAACATGGACACCGGAGAGACGCGACCTATCCGGCAACCACCAAGAAGTGTTTCCCATGGCGAAGCAAGCAGAAGTACGGGACATGCTGGAGGGTATGAAGTCCAGGGGAATCATTGAAAAGTCCGATAGCCCTGTAGTCTTGGTGAAGAAAAAGAACGGCGTGTTACGCTTCTGCGTGGACTACAGGAAGTGGAATACCGTTCACCAAGAAGGATTGTTTCACCTTACCCCGATTGCTGACCCTCTGGACACACTTCCTAGCGCCCAGTGTTTCTCGACCTTGGATTTGAAATCGGGATACTGAAAAGTGGCTTTAGATCCTACACACAACGAGAAAAGCCCGCATTTTCGACTGACCAAGGGCTTTGACAATTTACGGTAATGCATTTTTGCCCCTGCAATGCGCCAGCTACCATCCAGTGCCTCCTGGCATCAGTGATGAGAGGGTTGACCTAGACAACTGGATGACATCATTGTCGACCTTACATATGGTCAGAAGAGGCAGGGATTTCCACACCCTAGTGGCGACTTTATTGTGGATACCGATGCCAGAGACACCGGCATTGGCCGCGTTCTGTCACAAATCCCAGGTTGACCAGGGTAATTGCTTACTGTAATAGGACGCTTTCCAAAATAAAAAAGAACTACTGCGTTGCTCGGCGAGAGCTCCTGGCAGTAGTAAAATCGCTGGAGCACTTCCACAAGTACCTGCATGGACAGCCATTCCACCTGAGGACTGACCACCCCGCCCTCAGCTGGCTGTTAAGTTTCAAGAACTTGGAGTGACAGACAGAGAAGAATACAATTTTACATTAGAATTTCGGAAAGGAAGGAGCCATACTAATGCGGATGCCATGTCCTGACGACCTGTCCAGAGGAGTGCGGCCTTTGCATTAAGGTTGAAGAGAAGGAGCGTACCGTACTGTCCGTGTTATTTCAGCGATGCCTGCTGGATGGGATAGCTCAGGGCTGAGGAGGAAGCAGTTGGTGGACGCCGACTTGAGCCCCCCCCCCCCCAGGAAGAAATGGAGACAGCGACTAGATCGAGCTCGGAGGACATCGCACCACGGGGTACTGTGTTCAAGCCCTGCTGGGTCCAATGGGACTCGTTGAAGATCAAGGACGGGGCGCTGTTCAGAGTCACCGAATGGAAAGATCCAGAGAGAACAGCGGATCCTTCCCCCGAGAAAGGCCGCGGAAGTGCTGGAGGAAGTATATACGCTGACTTCGGGAGCACATTTGGGACCCAACCGAACCATCAACGAGCTCCAACAGATGGCTGAGAATACGAGCAGACGCTGAGAGATGGTGCCGCCGATGTCATGTTCTGCGGCGCGCTGACCAGGAGCCGGGGTCGCATGCAGCAGTATAACGCGACAGCGCCCTTCGAACGTATAGCCATCGACGTAGCTAGACCATTCCCGATGTCCTGCAGAGGCAACAGGAATCTGCTGATAGCCATGGATTACTTCACCAAGTGGCTGGAAGTGTACGCCATCCCTAACCATAGGCCAAAACCATCCCGAACTGTCTCGTGGAAAAACTATTTTGTCGCTATGGGAAACCAAAGGAGCTACACAGTAATCAGGGAGTCCAACCTCATGAAGGAAAGACTGGAGCAACTCGGAGTGCTTGGGATGCGCACAACACTTCTTCTCCAACAGTCAGACGGCATGGTTGAACGGTACATTAAGACCCTAGAAGAGCATCTGAGGATGGTTGTGGTTAATAACCAAAGAGACTGGGATGTGAGGGAGCCGCTTTTCTTGCTGGCCTACCACTCTTCAACTCATGACACCTCCGGGTTGACACCAGCCAGTTTGGTCTTTGGCAGAGAGCTGCGACTACCATGTGACCTGATGTTTGCGAGTCCTCCTCGGCCTCAGCAGCCGACTGCGTGGAACATCCAGGTAGCGTGCGATCGGATGAAGAGCTACTACGGGAGGCAGACAAACAGCCGAGGTTTCCAGCACGATGGTCTGGTGTGGCTATATCGCCCTACCCGGGCCATGGGACGCTGCCCAAGCTTCAATAACCATGGCGAGAGCCATACCTTGTGGTGAAGAGGGTAAATGATGTGTGTGCCGCATCCAGAGGCTACCCCGAGGGAAGAAACTGGTAGTACACTTGGATCATCTAGCCCACGACGATGGTGTTAGTGTGGACTATGACAATGCCGCCCACCTTCTCTCACGTTCGCTGAGACAGGCGGCGACGAGGGATGGAAGGCAGTTTCTGCTAATGTTTGTCTTGATTAACATTAAGGAGACAGAAGAACAACATTATTAATAATAATTTGTTAAAAGAGTTGTAGAGAAAGTCATGTAAATGGAACACATCAGATTTTTTGTGTAGTAAGTATTTGCCTATCTCTTACGGTTTACTAGTTATGCACATTTCAATAAAATTCATTCAGAATAAGGAGGATTTTCGCGGCTCTTTCCAGAAAACTATAGATAGAACGTTTATTTGTCGTGTAAATATCTTTAATATACGGTATTTTAATCAAAATCGTTGGAGCCATTTTTGAGAAAATAAAATATTTCGAATTTTTTTTCAAGTAAAAGATAGTTTGGGGTGGGGGTGATGTTTCTCCAAATCTTCGTGTGGCATCCCTGGAAAATACTAAACTTAAGTACCAAGTTTGCTATTTTACTGACTTTTTGTTTTCTACCTTTATCTAAAAATGCATTTTTTAATACAGGGGACCCTAAACATGTATTTTGCGGTGAAATCTCGGTATCGAATTTTTGGGTGGAGTGCAATACCTTCTCTACCTATGTAGTATGTAGAGAAAGTAATTAAGCATTGACAAGAATCTTAAGGATATACTTAACGCTATATGTTGTCATTCACAACGACAATCAGAAATATAAAAAGCAACCAATCACAAAAGGGCATGAAACAGCTGAAAGTAGTGTCCATCTGTGCGAAGACATATATGCACTATAGTCATCTCACAGTAGGGTTTCAGTTTTAAAATGTTAATAGCTGTATGAACAGAGCTTTGTGAAACACCTACTTGTTCTGCAACACGGCTGCGAGAGTTCTAAGGTGAGGTTCGAATTTCGTCTAGCTTTTCCTCCGTTAGAACATGTTTTCGCTTCTTTGATTTAGCGTTTAGCGATTCCGTTCTTCTAAATTAATTGACCAAACATCTAACAGTCTCCATCTACCAGGAATTGGATGAACAGGAAATTTCTGCTGAATTTATCTACATGATTCAGTTTCACGTATGTATTGTACTTAAAAAATACGCTGCACAAGCTGAATTTCTTGATAGGCATTTCCGTGGAATAATACGGGAATAACATTCCTAAGGAAATCACACAAAACACACGTATTGTCGAAACATTTCACACGAACACTAAGCAACCAGTGAGTCAGCTCGCAGCTCATATATGCACCCTGGACACGTCCTGCGCAGTGCCATAACACCGAGGCCACTGCCATCTCGGCTGATAAAAGCCGCTTGTGGCCTTAGCCTAAAACGAAGGCACGGTATTAGGATTAGTTTTGCTTCTTCCATTTACGATTAGATGTAACTTTTTTCACATTTTTCTGAGCTTATTCTACTTGTCTTTCTCGCTTGTAAAGTTTTCTCTTTGATAGACAACTACTACTGAAACGAATGTGCTCTTGAGGACACCTTAACAAATAAAATAATAAAAATATTTTTTTAGAAAATGATCCGTGTGACTCTATATGTATGAGTGTGAACACGAAAAGTCGGTTAAGCACCACACTTGGCTTTAACTATTGTATCAACACGAAGATACCACAGGAAGATTTTCAGGGAGATTTCCGTACCCCAAAATATTCTTTACATGAACAATTTTCGATATTTTCTATTTTCCCAAAAATGAATATAACGATTTTTATTAAAATGCCCTGCTATAAAGATGTTTACAAGCAAATAAAATTTTCAATTATCTAGAATTGTCTAGTAATAGCCTCTTCATTCTGGAGAATTCTTATATAACCGGCAAAGCGTAAAGGGATAAAACCTTTCTCAGCAAAAAATCCAAATCTCGTTAAAACACCAATTTATATCAGTCACATTTGTGTGTATTTAACTATTTCCGAGATATTCATTGTTATTGGCTTAAATATTTATAATATTTTTTTTCAAATGGAAGTCGTTATTCAATTTTTCATCCTGGTAATGCACAGCTAAACCAATTTCAATTGGGCTACATTGCAACCAGCATTTAAAAGATTTGACTGTCCCGTAGATAGCCTAGAGGATAGAGCATGCTACCAGCGGGGGACACATCGGACATGCGACCCTAGGTCGCACCGTGGCCGAGTGGTTAGAGACCACTCGGCTCTCACGGGTTCGATCCCCGGGTCCACCGAGATTTGTGGTGGACAAAGTGGGGCAGGGGTGGGTTTTCTCGGGTTTTCCGGTTTCCCCACCATCGCATTCCACCGAAGTTCCACTTTCATTCCATATATCACCAGTGTCAACGCCAGCGGCGCCACAAGTAGTAGAAGCGGGCGTTAAAAACTAAATAAAAAAGTGTTGCTGCCTGGAACGGATCTATTCCCCTGGGGAAAGTGCTGAGAGGAGGGGAGACCACCAGGCCGATACACAGGAAATGACGGTGCTAAGCGCAAACACGCATGGAAGTCCCTAACAGTTCAGTAGATGGAGGAAACCGAAAAGATGCCTCTACAACGACACCTAATCTCAACCAGGGGGAAGAGTTCCACTCGCAGCAAGTAACCGTGCAATCCGGTACTTTTTTAGGCCACCTGCGCCATCCTGAAGGATGAAGAAGGGAAAGGATCCGTGGTAGATATACAGCATCCCAGCCTAAAAAGAAAAAAAAAAAACAGGGCCAGAGTGCGCAGTCAACGGGGACCGAATCCGGCCCTCCCGAATGTCAGGCCTTTAGCCCTTATCCATTCCGTTTAGAAGGAACTAAGCAATAAAGCCATTTCTCGATTAGCATGGAGCAGAGAGAAGAATAAGCTTTAGTAAGAATATTTTGTTGCAAAGTTGGTAGAAAAAGTCGTGTGAATAGAACACATCAGAGTTTTTAGTTTCTCTACCATGTATAATTAAATAGCGCGCAGAGAAAGTATTGCATTCCACCCGACAATTGGATACCCAGCTTTCAGCGGCAATACAAGTTGAAGGATCCCTGATCCAAAAAAAAATGTGTTTGTCTGTCTGTGTGTCTGTATGCATGTATGTGTGTCTGAACAGCATAACTAAAACAAATAGTTTATAAAGTAACAATCTCGTCATTTAAGCTCAGTATCTTCTAAGGGTGCAATACGAAGATTTTCAGAAAGGTCCCTTCACCCCAAACTGCCCATTTATAAGAAAGCTTTTTTTTTTTTTTTAGAAAATGTTGGCTCTAACAATTTTAATTAAAAAAATATATTAAAGATAATTACATAACAAATAAAATCTATATTTTTAATTATAATGCGAGTAGCCTCTGGATAGCTGGTAAACCATAAGATATAAAACAAATTGCAGATCTCATTAAAATATACAATTTATTCCATACAAATATATCTTTTTATTGACTTAATTCCGTTTAATTTGGTTACTGTACATGTTCTAATGCTTTTACTTTCTCTACACGTACTATGTACATAGTGTACAGAGAAGGTATTGTATTCCACCCAAAAATTTTATACAGAGATTTTACCGGAAATATATGTTTTAGGAATCGAAAAGAAAACCTGAATCCAAAAACAGCATTTTTAGAAAAAAAAAGTCCCTGTGTGTGTATCAGTGGGCAGCATAGCTCAAAAACGAAAAGTCCCTTAAATACCAAACTTGGTATTTAAGTTTGGTGTCTTCCACGAATGCGACACAAACATTTTCAAGAAAATGCCCCCATCCCAAACTACCCTCTAGATGGAACATGTTTCTAAAAGTTTGATTTTCTCAAAAATGACAAACGATTTTAATTAAAATACCGTATGTTTAAGCTATTTTTAAAACAAATGAAATGTATATTTTTGGGAAAAGCCTCTGAAGACGTTTTCAATCTGATGACTTCTGTATAACTGGCAAACTGTAAGAGCTATACAAAAACTTACCACATTAAAAATGTAGATCTCATTAAAACACACAATTTATGTCATATACATTGTTTTTGTAGATTTAATCAATTTAGATTTTAAGCCACTTAAACATTTCTCAAACGGGAAGACATCTTTCTTCTAGTTTCTCGTTTATTTGCTCCTGGAAAGCAAAGAGATTGGAATTTCAATTGTGTCACATAACGACCGGCTTTTTAAGGAAGAGTCTATCGCTTTAGCCTGCGTATTTTATTTCCCGTCTACTTACAAGGAAGCAAATAATAGGACCAACTCTGCCAATGTTTATAGATTAGAATGTCATAGATAAAAGTATAATTTTTGTAAGATGAACAGCTAGAGAAACTTCTGTGAATGGAATACATCGGATTTTTCTGAAATGGGATGTCACCAACGGGCTACATATAGCCAAAATAGAAACCGTATTTATTTAAGACACCAGAACACGATCTCTAGTAACAAGAAATGGAAAGGGAAAGGGAAACATTTATGAGGAATACGTGTGTGTTCGACGGGAGAAAATGTCGAAGTAAATGAATAAGAATCGTGAACTCAAAGGAAACCACACCTGAGAAAGATTCCATGCCGACACATCCTGACCTAGGGCACCCACATCTCCATACCATTCCATAATAACCTTCACGCGGGATACGAACCCGGGACCCCACCCCCATATATTAGGGAACCGCCGCAAGGGGAAAAAAAGAGTAGTTTACGAGAAGGAGCCTTGACAAAAATTTTCTTTGTCTTTGACACTAGGCAATCCACTTGAGAAAAATGTTCTCTAACTTCCTCTGCCACCTTAGCGTGTGCCACGCAAGTAATGTGCACCATTTTCGGGTAAAAACATTGTATAGACTTTGCAGCGTTTACCACGTATGGCGCTGCGTCAGTCACAAAAAGCAAAGCGCCTTCATTTTTATACCCTCAGGCCATAACAAAAACATAGATTTTTCGAAGAGTCTACAGATTGTGGAGTGATTAACAGCTTCTAGTACCTCACTTGTAAACAGAAAGACTTCTCCTGGTCCGTCCGACTGATTACGTTAGCCATGTTCTTCTGCATCACTCGTATCAGTGGTCAAGAAGTCGCCGAAAGAAGAAGAGTACCGCCGCAACCTCACCGTCACCTGAACCGGGTGAGTCGCCGCCGCCATCACCTAGGAATGGCAGCGCGTTTTGGACGGTTTCCCCGGCTTTAGCTCCCGCTCTTGCCGGGCAACCGCCAACGCAATCGCCGGTCGCCGCTGCCGCAAGCTCCCGGCAACTGCTGCCGCAGTTGCCGGCCTCAGCACCACCTTCACTTCCGTCCAAGCAGAAACGCCGAAACCAAACCGCCTCATACACCGCCGAAGCCACAGCCGAGTGCCAACCGGCCTTCTCGGCTGAGAGCAGTGCCACTCTTCCGCCTCCAGTCGCCGCAGCCACAGCCGAGCACCAACCGGCCCTCTCGGCTGAGAGCAGTGCCACCCTTCCGCCTCCAGCCGCCGCAGAATGCCGGCAGTTGCAGCCGCACCTGCCGGCCAGCCAATCATCCACCGCCGATGAAGTCCGGCAAATGCCAGCTTCTACACCCAACACCACTTCAGGACCAGAACTTCCAGCCAACACCGTCACACCTTCCAAAGCAGCACCAACACCTCCACAGCATCTGCCGCCACCGTCGCTTCTCGTCGAGAGATACAGTGCAGTGATTAGGGGCGTCCTGCGTGACCTATCGAGTAGGCTCATCACCACCGCAGCACGCCAGAGATGGCCCTCAGTAATGAGGGCCTCAAGGATTATGTCCGCCAGAGGGATAACCCCTTTGGTACGGATTGTATTCGCCGTGGCCGGGGAACTCAATGCTGCCTTGCGCGAGGGCCTGCCCATGTTTGGGCGGCGCCTAAACATCGAGGCTAGCCGGGAACCCCGACCGACACCATGCCGCCGCTGCTGCGCATTCGGCCACACCGCCGACACCTGCGCCGAGCCCCCACGGTGCCACTACTGTGGGGCGCCCAGATTGACAGCTGAATGCGCAGCTCATGATCTAAGATCTCGACGCCGGTACTGCGCCACCTGTGATGGCCCTGGTCATTTCAGAGGACAGGCGCAGTGCCCCTATTACCCACGCAGTCGCCGCCACCTGACACCAGCCTCCGCCGCCACACCCTTAGACCAAAGGAAGAGGACCTCAACAACCACCACCTCGACGCAAGGCCCACTCAACCCTAGCAGACGCCGCCACCTGACACCAGCCTCTGCCGCCACACCCATAGACAAAAAGGCGAGGACTCCAACAACCACCACCTCGACGCAGACGGAAGACTCCATCACCCATCACCTGCCTGCCGCCACTAACACTCCACAGGCAGCAGCGCCATCCGACAGCGCCGTTAAAGACGCCGTGCAGGACCTGCACTCAGAGGTCCTGCTCATTAGCGGCCGATTGAACACGCTGGAAGAAGCCCTGACTACCATGACCGCAGCCATCTCAGACACCCACACCAATTCTACAGCCAACCGTCAAGACACCGATGCCATAGCCCAGAAAAAGGTCACGTCTGAGTTCCTCTTGGAGCTGGACGTCCTCTACACCCTGCTACAGGAAATCCACGACGTCAACGCCAGGATCTTGGAGGCCAACCAGGACCTCTATGTTCAAACTGCAAAATTACCAATACGCCTTACACTTCTGGAAGACCTGCTCAAAGGAAACCGAAACGACATCAACAAGTGCTATACTGCAGTTCTTGACAGCCAAGAACTGACAGTCAACAATGTAGCCCAGCAAATTACAAACAGCCACCACCATATTCTTCAGGACCTTACCACCAAAACACACACCCGTAACACCAGACATCAGTACTGAAAGCACACCAAGACTCCCTAGCGCTGTACTCAGGGCCCCCGGGTCATGTTTACAGACTAGATAAGCCATTCCTTGTTGCAGCCCTCATGCTGCAGCAACATCAACTTCACCACAAATCACGGAGGTGCTATCGCGGAACTCCATCATTCCCCATTCACTGTTCCTTTCCTATCTCACCCTATTTTTCCCTTGTATGATTCCCTTCTAATCATCACCCAATGGCGAGATAAGCCATTCTTTCTACCTTCCAACTCTCTCTCTGTCTCCCCTTTCCAAAAAAAAAAAAAAAAAAAAAAAAAAAAAAAAAAAAAAACTCGTATCATGTTAATGGTGATGTCGTAATATCGTGGCAGGTAGAGAAGATTCATCTGGGATAGGACGTCCGAAATTCAGTTCTAGAAAATCTTCAAATTGGTGTTGTTCAATGTCCAAAATGGGATATTTGCAGAAACTAAAACTTCACGAAAGTCACTGCAAAAATCTGAGATTTATTCTCCTTCATGGATACATTTTATTGCAATAAAATTGCGTGGATTTCTTCTGATTTGCGAGTTGCACTGCCCGTGTATGCCCACATGTTTTTGAAGAGTAAATTTTCTTTCGGCCGATAACACTTCATCGTCAATAGAGAAAATATCAACTCCAAATTCTGATACAGTCTGTTTTAAATGACCAGATTTAGACAGCTTTACTTTAGCCATGGCTGAATGGAACTACGAAAACTGAACATACTGAGAAGAAAATTTTAACTAGCTAAACCTGTGACAATATGAAAATAACGCATCAAACACCTTTAAACTTGCATATTGTCGAGTAGCCTTTATTTTGCTTGCAGCGACAACAGTATGTACAGTACCTATAGGTAAGAAACAGACTGCAACCTTGTACATTGTGGACCCACTGTTCCAAAATCCGTCTAATAATTATTAAATCAATTAATTAAATTAGCTATTGAAATAAATGTTAAATAATTTAATTAATCTAATTTCTTGATAAAAGAAAGAAGGGGAACAGACAAGGAAGGGAAACGCAAAAAAGGACGATAAAATGACGTAAAACTTGAAGTAATGATCTAAAATTAAAAATCAGAAAATATGACGAAAAAGGCCCAATAAAATTAGTATTTTTATAACCAGAGATTCATGTTCAGGAGTTTAATACTTAAGAGCAATCCATGTCATCAAAATCTGCGCCCTGATTATTAGTGTCGACTGCCTGTGGTGCCATCTGCAATGAGAACGGGCGTTAAACCGAGAATGGCCATCATCCTTTGGAAATTGAAAGATTGTTCAGGAAGAGTATGTCAACACTGGATACATACTTGCATTATCTTTGTAATTCTTTTGAACAGTAAATGCAACGCATCTGATTGAATTTGTTTCCGGTTTTCAATATCAGTACTGTGATATTCCTGTGGTAACAAGCTTCTTCACTCCAGAAAGTTGAGAAAGTGAAGATGACAGTCGCTAAGGCAAGCAGAGTTCCAACTCTATGCTGCTGTGAAATCTGTACATAGTTTGGAGAAGATGTAATTCAATCAGCAATTCCAACTCTGAGAGTTTGAGTACAGTAACGATTTCTGTTTGCGTTGAAAGCCAAGTCAATACAAGAGGTTCACTGAATCACGTGACAACACCGTTCGGCCAATTGTTCTCGATTTTGGTAGAAAGTTCCGTTTTCATTTCTGTCTGCATCTTCCCAATTGTCTCCATGCAGAGTTGTTTTCTTGTTCTTTCTTCCATCTTCTCACTGCAGTTTTCGTTTCTTCTTTTACACCCTTCACACTTTGCAGTTAACTTAACCGAACATCGCAATTTATTAAAATAATCAAGAATTAAGAGATGAAGAAATGCGACCGAAGGATACAGACTTTCATAACACCACAGTTGTTCAATACAAAAGGAATGGAACATTCGCACCGGACTTTTAATACGAAATTGACATCTGCCACGGAACTCTCCCAATTATCTGAAAACAAAAGAGAAGAGGTCAGCTGCAGTTCAATGGCCGAGAGATTGTTTGAAGAGAATTGTTTTAACTACCATTGTAGTCTGGAGCTTCCAAATTCAGATACCCTAGGTTCTCTTCCCGTCTGGAGGATGAGAAGTTTTCTTTATGTAGAGCTATTTCCGTCCTACTTACAGTTAGTCTTGGAAGTATGAATGAGAAATTAAGTGTGTGTGTGTGTGTGTGTGTGTGCGCGCGCGAATTTAATATAAATATAACATCCTGATTGCTGAATAGTGCAAAAGCCAAACAACGACATTTTTCATTTTATTCCCTGTATTTGTCTACACGCGCTACGTACATAATATATAGAGGAGATACTGTATTACACCCAAAAATTCGATACCCAGATTTCATCGAAAATACATGTTTGGGACCCCCTTTAGAAAAATGTCCGCGTGTGTGTGTGTGGGTGTCTGTCTATGGGCAGCATATCTCAAAAACGAAAAGAGCGCTAAATACCAAACTTGGTATTTAAATTCGGTGACTCCCAAGGAAGCGACACGAAGATTTACAAGAAAAAATCCCCCCCACTTCCAACTACCCTTTACATGGAAAAAAATTTGTAAATTTTGACTTTTTCAAAAATGGTTCTAACAATTTTGATTAAATTTTGTATATTAAAGATATTTACATGACAAATAAGCTGTATATCTTGAATTTTCTGGAAATAGCCTCTGAAGACATAATTATTCTTGATGAATTTTGGGAATTTTGGGAATTTTGCATAACTGTAAACCGTAAGATATAGACAAAAACTTGCCTAATAGAAAATGTAGCGCTCGTTAAAACACACAATTTATGTTATATACATTTTTTGTGTAGTTGGCCATTTTTAGATACTATTTGTTATTGGTTTCAGCTATAAAATGTTTATACTTTTTCTCATGCAAGCATGTGTCAACTCCAGTCCATACAAACAAAGGAACTTCAGTCACATTGCAACCAGCTTTTGACTATCACTTTAGCCTATGGTCCTCTCTTATTTCCCTTGTACTTACATGGAAGCAAGTAATACGACCAATTCTGCTAATTTTTTCTCGATTATAATGAAATAAATAGAAAAATGAGTTTTTTAACAATAATTAGTGATAGAGATGTACAGAAAGTCATGTGATTGGAACACATCAGTTTTTTTAAAGAAAAACCGGAAGGATTGAAAGCCTAGGGAAATGGCAACCTCATCGTCCAATTGCAGCCTGGCAATACCAAGAAAGGTAAGAAGTATAATGAATAATTTAAAAATCATATGTTTGTTAACGATGTTGTCAATGCCAGGAAGTCAGCGCCTAACCGAATGAGCTACCCAGACTAAGTGAAATGGGGTCAGAAAAATCTGAAAAAAGTGAATTATCTAAGCGCTAGTGGAAAAAGCGAAACTAATCCTAATACCGTGCTTTCGATTTAGGCCAAATTCACTATAATTTAATTATATTTAACTAAAATTCTTACCAATCATAATGCTAATAATCTTACCAAAACTGGTATAATTTTTGAGCGACACCCGGTATAAGTAATCCCGCTGCATGCACACTGTTTCTTTTGAGAGAAAAAGATGGGGAAATGGGCCTCGGTTGGTGGCCTACTGGCAAAAGGCATAAAGTCAAACCCGGCCTTCCAGAGGAGGTTGTGCTTCACCTGGATATCCTTTCCCTCCCCAAAAATCTATTCTATTCACATGACTGTCTCTATTCTTCAACACACTATACTTACGAAACCTTATTCTCCTATTTACATTGAGACAAATATTAGTGGTCTTGTTAGTTAGTTGCTTGTAAGCAGAAGGGAAATAAGGGAAATTTGCTAGATTAATGCGAAAGACAAATCTTTTAAAGCTGGTCACCCTGTGATGACATTGAAATTCGGTTCTCTTTCTATGGTCAAGCAATGATGCCACTCTTCCTGAGGCACTTTAGAAACCAGATTTTTATAATGTTCCACTTTATCTTATGAGATAAAAGTCATAAATCCGTAACAAATTGTTAAAAAACTTATCCGTGTCTCTACTTCATGCTAATCGAGATAAACACAAGCAGAAAGGAATGTTACTTCCTTGTAAGTATAAAGGAATTAGGGGAATATACTACGCTAAAGCGATAGACAACTCTTTTAACAGCTGATTACAATGTGATTGAAATTTATTTCTTTGCATAGCCAGGAGTTTATAAGTTCCCGTACAGGAAATGTTTAAGTATTTTAAAACTGAAACCTAAAACAAGGAATACCTATCTCGGAAATGCGCAACTCCACGAAAATAATGTATGAGATATATATTGTGAATCTTAAGGAGATCTACATGCTTTGTCTAGTAAGTTTTTGCCGTGGCTGAGTGACCACTAGCCGTCCACTTAGGCGATCCGGGTTCGATCCCTTACGCCTGCATGT
Organism: Hymenopus coronatus; assembly: GCA_030762935.1. Classification (NCBI taxonomy): domain Eukaryota; kingdom Metazoa; phylum Arthropoda; class Insecta; order Mantodea; family Hymenopodidae; genus Hymenopus; species Hymenopus coronatus. The sequence continues at coordinate 54,595,102 of CM060880.1, forward strand.
GGCATTTCTGGTAGACGAAAAGACGTCTGGGCGGATTTTCTCCAGGTCCTCCAGTGTTCCCCACCACTCATTTCTCTAATGGCTTCATCAACACCTTTCCTATCATTCATTTCCTCACACTCATGCCTGGCTACAGCCCAACCACTCGTTCCTGGTTCTTCATTCTGTGGTTACGTACCGTTGGCTCACCGACAGGCTTCTGTCTCCTAGGCCTCCTTGCAGGTCCTAGAGGAGGTGTCAGTCCTACATATGGGGAGGGTAAGCCGGCTACCAAAGGAAAAAAGGTTTTACCTATCTCTTATGGTTCACCAGCTTTGCAGAATTCAGGCAAAATTCATCCGGAATAAAGAGGATGTTCCCAGAAGATTCAAAATATACATTTTATTTGTCATGTAAACATATTTAAAATAGGTATTTTAAGCAAAACCTTTGGAATAATTTTTGAAAAAATCAACATTTTTTAAATTTTGGGGTGGGGATTTTCCTCAAAATCTTGATGTCGCATCCTTAGGAAGATGCTAAACTTACATTTTGCTATTTTATCGATTGTTCGTTTTTGAGCTACATACACACTCGTGGACTTTTTCTGAAAATGCGTTTTTTTAGGGGGCCCTAAAACGCGTAAACCCGCTGAAATTTCGGTATCGAACTTTTGGGCGTAGTGCAATGCTTTCTCTACCTTTGTACAATGTACTATATAGAGAAAGTAAAAAGTGATTCCGCATTAAATCTTTAATTTCTGGTAAAAAAAAAAAAAAAAAAAAATCACAAGCAGCTAGGTTAGGGCTTTATAGTGAAGCGACGACATGTTGTTATGATGTGAAACTTTTTCCTATTGGGCGTTTTCATGAACCTTTTCAAAAAGTGTGGTTAACAGACATTTGTATACCCATCGACAATAATGCTACGTGTATCTTCTAATGTTAAAGACGCACTATAGCCCGTTTTAGAAATAGAGAGAGAAACAAAAAGTCTGATGTGTACCATTCACATGACTTTCTCTATATCCCTGCACAAATTATTCTTATAAAGCTTATACTTCTATTTACTTTATGCTAATCAGAAAAAATGAGCAGAAATAGTCTTATTACTTGCTTCCTTGTAAGTAGGAGCGAAATAAGGGACTACCATAGGTTAAAGTGATAGTCAAAAGCTGGTTGCTATGTCAATGAAGTTCCTTTGTTTATATGGATCGGAGTTGACAAGTTCCTGTATGAGAAAAATGTAAGTTTTTCATTGCAGAAACCAAAAACAAGGAATATCTTAAAAACGATCAGCTCCACGAAAAAATGTATTTAACATAAATTGTATATTTTAATGTGCTCTACATTTTCTGTGTGGTAAGTTTTTGTCCATCTCTTACGGTTTAGCGGTTATGCAAAATTCCGTAACATTCATCCGGAATAAAGTAGTCATCAGAGGATATTCCCAGAAAATTCAAGATATACATTTTATTTGTCACTTAAATATGTTTAATATACGACATTTTAATCAAAATCGTTAGAGCCATTTTTGAGAAAATCAAAATTTTCGAAAAAAAGTTACATGTAAAAGGGTAGTTTGGTGTGGGGGGATTTTCTCAAAATCTTCAAGTCGTATTCCCGAAAAATACTGAACTTAAATACCAAGTTTGGTACTTTACCGACTTTTCGTGTTCACAGACATACGGACACACACACGGACCTTTTTTCTGAAAATGTTTTTTTTTTTTTTTTTTTTTTTTTTTTTTTTTTTTTTTTTTTTTTTTGGATACAGGGGACCCTAAAGCATATATTTCCGGTGAAATCTCGGTATAGAATTTTTGGGTGGAGTGCAATGCCTTCTCTATACACTATGTACATAGTGCGTATAGAGAAAGTAAAAATTGTATAGGGGAAGTCCGTGTAATTTGGACCACTTAACCTTAAGTGCTAATATCTGGACAGAAAACCTTCGTCAAAGTCCACAACTTACTTTAACGTGTTAATGAGATGAATTTATACCATTATGAGTGTTTTCAAGGTATCAGCTACATAATTTGTAAATTATAAATATAGTATTTTTTCTAAGGCGTGGATTTTGGACCAGAAGCGAGTAATTTGGTCTGAGAGGGTGTGTAAATTGGACCACTATAAAATACATTTATAATCGATTAGTATACCTTTTATATTCACTTTTAATGATTGAAATTCACAATAACACTTAACTTAAACCTGGAATAATCATTATGTATATCATTAATATTATTCAAAATGTCTCTGTGAAGCAGATTAACTTTAACAAAATTAATATTATCCTACACAAATTTCAGCCAAAGTTTTGTGAACATTTAATATTTTCAGGTTTTTGTTCCAAATTAAAGGAGAATTTCACTGTTCACTGCGCAATGCACCTATCACCAAAGTAATAAATTGAATCGCTTATGTTAGTACAGTCTTCATGAGCCCATCCTTGGCATTTATTGCACTGCATCCAGGCTTCCTTGTGAGATTCCCCACATACAACACAAAAACTCTCTTCTGAAGTTTTATCTTCATCTTTCTCAGATCTTCTTTCTTCCATTTACAGTACAGGTCCATGATTTACTAGCTTCTCTTGTTGTCATATGGTAGTTTACGCAACTTGTATAATATGTAACAGTAATATGTACATATCTAAATAAATTACTAAAGTAAATTAAAAGCGTGACTTCAAATTAATAAATATATACACACACGCTCATTTGAAATGTTATACCCGAATATTCCATGTAATTTGGTGCGGACCAAATTACACTTCACCTTCAGTCCAAATTACAGAACTTTATGAGTATCACATTTCTTATAATCCTAAACTGAATTAATGGAATAAATCTACATCACACTTACCTTAATATATTGAATGTTCCGTCGTTTTCAAAGAGAGATCTTAGGTGGAAGAAAACACGATACTAAAAGCGGGACAAAATTACCGCGAAAACGCTCTCAACAAAGATCACAACTTCCCTCCAAGGTTATTGACAATAGAATGCGGAAAATTGGAGGGAACGTTTACAACAAATGCTGCTCAAGAGACCCATATTGTTAGTACTCCCAACGGTACCCATTTTCTTAAACTGACATCGGACCAAAATACACGGTCTTCCCCTACTATAGGGCAATCAGCTCACAGAACATTAGAAACAAATACCATTTGTTTTTAGAAACACACCATTTTGTATTTTCAACATCACCCTCGTACTCTCGCACATTAAACACTACAAGGGTAATAGGATAAGCTGGTAATGACGTAGTTTACTTACATATTACTTTAAGAACGTTTATCATTTAACAGCAACGTACAGGGGCATAATCATAATTCATCAACACAGATTAACATCCAATAGCGTTGGTTCACAATTCAGCAACACACTATAAAACCATAATATTAGCATAAATCACTGCAGCAAGAACACCGTTTAAAATTCCAGAACATTTCCCTTAAATTCTTTTACCAAATAAAAATAGTCTGATCTGTTCTATTCACATGACTTTCTTTACACCTCCATAACAAATTTCTGTTAAAAAACCTATTTTTCTATTTACTTCATGCTAATCGAGAAACAATCAGCATAAATCGTCTTATTACTTACTTCCATGTAAGTAGAAGGGAAATAAGGGAGTGTCATGGGCTAAAGTGATAGACAAAAGCTGGTTGCTATGTGATTAAAGTTCCTGTGTTTTTATAGACAGGAGTTGACAAATTCCCGTCTGAGAAAAGTATTAAGTATTTTATAGCTGAAACCAATAACAAGGAATATCTCAAAAACGATCGACTCCACGAAAAACAAGTATACAGCATAAATTGTGTGTTTTAACGAACTCTACATTTAATATCAACTAAGTTTTTGTCTATCTGTTACGGTTTACCAGTTATACAAAATTTCGCAAAGTTCATCCAGAATAAAGATGTCTTCAGAGACTTGTCCCAGAAAATTCAAGATATACATTTTATTTGGCATGTAAACATCTTTTATATATGATATTTTAATCAAAATCGTTGGAGCCATTTATGAGAAAATCAAAATTTTCATAAAATTTTCTATGTAAAGGGTAGTTGGGAGTGAGGATATTTTCTTGAAAATCTTCGTGTCGCATCCTTGGAAGATACTTAAATACCAAGTTTGTTATTTAATGGACCTTTCGTTTTTGAGCTATGCTGCCCCCACACACACACACACACACACACACTGACATACATTTTTAAAAAAAAATGCCTCAAAACATATATTTCCGGTGAAACCTCGGTATCGAATTTTTGGGTACAATACAATACCTTCTCTATACACTATGTACATAGTACGTAGAGAAGTAAAAAATGAGAATAAAAATCCAGCTCTCTACTCGTGACCCATGACAAAGATATTGAACTAATGCAGACAGGCAAACACCGAACAGTGAAACATTCAGAAATGGCCAAGAGTGCAGTTCTTTGCCGTAGATCTTATTACAAGAGCTTGCTGCTGACGTACACACAGGAGAAGAGCTGCTAGTTAAACTCGCTTGCTAACCAAAATACAGACAGAGACGTAACCTATCAAACCAAACAAAAGAAGAACAGGCATCGCTCAAATCCTGCGCACATCCTTCAGTGAATATAAGCGCGAAACCAAATAACACAAAAACTGGTACAGCATAAAATGAATGCTAACCGAGAAAGGCAATTTTGGATCTAATTTTAGGGTAATTGCCAATTATGAGGACTAAGAAAATCACCAGTCAATACTCAGCGCTAAACTAACTCCATGGCACGGCAGTCCACAACGGACCTTGGCCTACCGCCCGGCCGCTGCATCCATCTCGGCGTCATGAATTGGGTGCAATGCTGGAGGGTGAGATATGATCAGCGCCTCGAGTCCCTCTAGACCGGATGATGCAATTTTCTCAATCTGGAGCCGCTACTTCTCATTCAAGCAGCTCCTCAATTGGTTCCCCAGGGACCTCACGAGGCTGAGTGCACCCCAAGCCAGGTCTCCTAGCGGGGTAAATTCCCCTCGCCGGCACCGGGAATCGAACCCGGGACTCCCGCTTGACAAGCAGTCGCGCTAAGGAGACGACCATTCGGTGCTTAGGAAACTGAATTTTCAATCACTACCTCAGCGGCCAAAATAGCTACTCAGGTGGAGAATAACAAACTCCTGAGAATAGAATAATACACAACATATGTGATCAACGATAACAATGACAGGGTTGCTGCCACCGCTGTATTACCAACACCGCAGGTCACAATGTGTCACCGGTCTTCTCCATAATTCCATGCTTTCCTAAATTAAATTTTGCAACTGACTCACAATGGAAAATATGTGCATTACAGCTCTCGATTTTTCGATCCACTAAGTGACAAAAACAGCTTAGAAGTTAGGCTCATGGCCAATTCCAAGTGTTTGTCGTCAACAGAACATCAGGTTGAAGGAAATATAGCAAATTAGCAACAATAGTCTCAAATAAGAAACCAGCAGGCACTACGTCGGCAAATCACCTCGCTTGAGAGTGAGCATGCGCAATGACCAACACTACTGTCGATGAGAAATTTCCTTGTGATTGACATTTATGGGATGTGTCGTCTGCTGGCAGGTAGCTGACCAATTATAGTGTAAGAACCGTGAGAGACATCTTGTCATCGGTGTTGCAACATCTACGGGCTTAATGGGAATTTATGCGTGCGTTCTCATGCATGTCTGATCTGATTGCTTGGAATCATTGTTTGATTTCATTCTGTGAAAAGTTTGGTTGTGTTATACTCAGTAAGAATTTTCATTTATAATCGTTACTGCATTTTATATATCGCGGGCATTGCTCTTTTTCTCATCCTGGAACTACGCATTACAAGTGGCACTGTGACTTCAATATGTCTTACAGCCGTGATAAACCAGTTGAGGTTATATTAGCCTAAATAATAAACATTTTACGTGTAGGGAGGTACAGGATCCAATGTTGAAAGAAATAGATGAAATAACTAGTGAGAAATGGTGAAAATAGTTCAACATACGGGAGCTGTGTTAGAAAATGCATGGAAATAAAGCATTTTAGAGGATGTAGATAGTAGAAAATGCGCCGCTGCAGATGGACAGTGAGTAAACATAACAACAGCTTAATGAGAGGGCCACATGTCAGCAGAAATGCCAATCACAAGGTAATTTCTCACCAATAATACTGCGTGGAGAACAAGCCAAAACACTAGTCCCGACATCCGTTTGACTCATCATCTGTGACAATATATTAATAGCAAACGACCTGCAATTGAGTCAGAGGAACATAATTAACACAAGTGAGAAAAGCTGGTTACACAATACGGGATAATATTAGCGCTTTCATATGCCGCTAGAGGGGGGAATCTGTTTACACTACAGGATTAGAACACGTGTTCCTCGCTTTTAACGAATGGAGAATCGTCCAGTGCATAAAAGCTTACCAAAATGAATAACACTGCCTAAGAAAATAAAGTGTTAAAATTAATAATAATTTATGCAATGCTGTAGTTTTCCTCAACAAAAGTTAAAACATACTGTAGAAGTGACTATTATGCTCAAATTTATGAGCATGACAATGCCAATAATAATAATAATAATGATGATGATGATAATAATAATAATAATAATAATAATAATAATAATAATAATAATAATAATAATAATAATAATAATCTGGGCATAACAAGAAACTTTTTTAAAGATTTAAAAAAAATCCTGATTTCAGTATCTCAAATCGCTCGCACAGCAGGCATGTGCTCTATCGAATGAGTTACCAATGAAAGCACCATTATACAACCAAAATATTTACCAGGTCTTAACATTCATATAAATTAACGTGCTTGTTCTAGAGTTCAAATAACTCGTTTGGTACCTCTGTTAATTTTAGATATTTTCGGTTGCTTGTTACGTACTGCGGATAGATTTTGGAGCCAACTGGGAACAACAATACACAAGTGAACTCCTGCTTCCGAATTGTTATTTAAACAATAAAGCACTTTTTGCACGTCAGCTGGGGATGAAGTTATTTCTGCTCAGAGGACTAAACTGTTGTCAAACGAAACAATTGATGATGATAATGGCCTTCATGCACGAGTTACTTAGACATGGACATTTCGCCGGTGGACCTAACCTCACCTCTGGAGGGGAAGACATTGATTGCCCTGATTGCCTGTTTCCGTCCCATGCAATTTACTGCTAGGGCTGACTTGCAAAACATCGGGGTAGGTCGCCCGCCCACTCTCTTGTCGTCACATGCTATTCTTCAAATCAAGTGACTGACCGGCGTTTCAAATTACTCACATAACAACTTGGAATCATATTATAAGAGGCCGAAGACCTCCTAATCTGGAGGAAATTAGGTTCACTAAATACCATAGAAAAGTTCAGATAGTAATAAACAATAACAATAACTATACACACACACACACACACACACGAGGGCCGTTTTTTCAACCTCCGATAGGCTATAAATAAAAGACAAGTTCATAGAAAACAATTATTTTTTTTACTAAAAGTGTTGCACACTTATGGTTACTTTTCAACATAATCACCGAAAATATTGAAACATTTATCGTACCTGTGCACAATCTTTGCAACACCCGCTTCAAAAAATGTTGCAGCCAATGATTTCAAATGAGCATTGACGTTGTTTTGAAGATCTTCGTTGGTTTGAAAGTGCTGCCCTCCTAGCCACGTCTTCAGTTCAGGGAAAAGGCGAAAGTCGATCGGTGCCAGGCCAGGAATGTACGGCGGATGATCGAAAATGTCCTATTGAAATTGTTCAGGAGCCGATGGGTTGTGCCAGCAGTGTGTGGACGAGCGTTGTCATGGATCAACACAATTCCTGAAGTCAGCATTCCTCTTCGTTTGTTTTGAATGGCTCTCCGCAAACGTCGTAAAGTACGAAGATCTTCAAAACAACGTCAATACTCATTTGAAATCATTGGCGGCAACATTTTTGGAAGCGGGTATTGCAAAACTTGTGCACATGTACGATAAATGTCTCAATCTTTTCGGTGATTATGTTGAAAAGTAACCATAAGTGTACAAAACTTTTAGTAATAAAATAATTGTTTTCTATGAACTTGTCTTTTACCTATCGAAGATTGAAAAAAAGACCCTCGTTTATATATATATATATATATATACAAAGTCAAAACTATCCAACACATTCTTTCTGATTGATGATAGACCACATAATATGGAAAACAGTGAAAAAATTCTTTTTAGGTTTATGTGCAGAATTTTCATCTTTAATTGAATGTTTATTTTATCACCTAGGGCAGGATAATTTAATATACAATTTTAAAAATGGTACTCAATCTGTTATTTTATACACCACTTCACAGAGGAACAACAATAACCTACCCACTTTGAATTAGAGAGATAAACGTTACACTTTAAGCGGAAGTTTTCCTCTACAAATTGGTACTACCATTAATTGTGGAAAAAAATGAAATTTTATATATGGATGCTCTTTAACTACAGTGATTCTCAGCACCCAATTCTATACTGGGCGTGAAAGACCGCTTAATTTTGCTCAGAGGCCTCTTTATTAGGCTTGAGGTTCTTTTACGTGCCTTAAATCTACGACAACGGCTTTACTTCCCTTCCGATGGAAGCCATGTTAAGGATCTTTAAGCCCGAAAAAAGTCCATCGTCCTCCGCCGGATTTGAACCCCGACCTTAGATATATGAAAGCAGCATGGTAACCATTATACCACGGAGGGCGACATTAATTATCAAGCAAGATTATGTGGTCTTGCTACGCGATATCTTACTTTGCAAATATCGGCTGTAACAAAAAGGTATGTCAAAACTTTGAGAAAACATTTCTTGCGTATAGAGGAAAAAAAATCTGATGTATCACAATCACATGACTTTCTCTACATCTCTGTAACAAATCATTGTTAAAAAGCTTATTCTTCTATCTAAGTCATGCTAATCGAGATAAACATTAGCAAAATTTGTCCTTAATACCTGGTACCTTGTAAGTAAAAGGGGAAAAAAATCTAATGTGTTCCATTCACATCATGTTCTCTAGCTGTTCGGCAATAAAACCTTTTACTCAAAAGATTAAGCTGTTATCTACATCATGCTAATCGAGATAAACATAAGTAGAATTAGTCTTATTACTACCTCCTTGTAAGTAAAAGAGGCAACAAGAAAATGCATAGGCTATAGCGATAGTCTCGTCCTTTAAAAGCCGGTCGCTATGTGAAACAATTGAAATTCCAATCTCTTTGTTTGCCAGCGGTAAGCAAACAAGAAAAGAGAAATAAGATATCTTCCCGTTGGAGAAAAGTTTAAGTAGCTAAAACTGAAACTAACAATCCGGAATATCTCGAAAACGCCAACTGTACAAAACAAAAACGTATATAACATTAATTGTGAGTTTTAATGAGATTTAAATTTTTTTGTGTAGTAAATTTTTGTCAATCACTTATGATTTGCCAGTTAAAAAAATCAACCAGAACGAAGAGGTCTTCAGAGGCTATTCCCAGAAAATCCAAGATATATATTTCGTATGTTATAAAATATCTTAAACATATGCTATATACACAAAAATCGTTAAGAGCCATTTTTTAAGAAATTCAAAAATTTCTAAAAATGTTCCATGCAAAGGGTAGTTGAGGGTGGGAGGATTTTCTTGAAAACCTTCGTGTCGCCTCCTTGGAAGTAAAATCCTTGGAATCCTTAAATACTAAGTTTGGTGTTTAACGATCTTTTCGTTTTTGAGCTATGCTGCCCACAGACAGACAGACACACACGGACATTTTTCAAACACTTTTTGCTTTCTCTACACGTACTATGTACATAGTGTATAGAGAAGGTATTGCATTCCACCCAAAAATTAGATACCGATATTTCACCGGAAATACATGTTTTGGGTCCCCCTGAATCCAAAAAAAGCATTTTCAGAAAAAGGTCCCTGAGTATGTGTGTGCGTCTGTGTGTCTGGACAGCATAGCTCGAGAACGAAAATACCGTAGAATACCCTATTCCCAACTACCCTTTACATGGAATTTTTTAAAATTTTTTTTGATTTTCTTAAAAATGGTTAACGTATATTAAAGATATTTACCTGACAAATAAAATGTATCCCTACAGTTTTCTGGGAATAGCCTCCGAAGACTACTTTATTCTGGATACATTTTATGGAATTTTGCATAGCTGCTAAACCGTAAAAGATGGACAAAAACTTACCACACGTGCACGTTAAAATACATAATTTATGTAATATACATTTTTTTCGTGGAGTTTATCGTTTTTTAGATATTCCTTGTTTTTGAGAAAACTTATACTTTTCTCATACAGGTATTTGTCAACTGCTGTGTATAGAAACAAAGATACCTCAGTCACATAGCAACCAGCTTTTGACTATCACTTTAACTTATGGTACTCCCTTATTTCGCTTCTACTTAACAAGGAAGCAGGTAATAAGACTATTTCTGCTAATTTTTTTCTCAATTAGTATGAAGTAAATAGAAACAAAAGGGTTTTAACAATAACTTGTTACAGAGATGTGGAGAAAGTCAAGCGAATGGAACACATAAGCTTTTTTTTTGGACTCAGGGATCTCAAAAATGTATTTCCTGGGAAATCTCGGTATCGAATTTTGGGTGCAATGCAATACCTTCTCTATATACTATGTACATAGCACGTGTAGAGAAAGTTAAAAATGTAATGTGAACATAGGTTTATTGTTTATTTCTATGTTAGAGCTCTTTTTCTGCAACTCTATGTGTAATACATAGGTTTCCTGTGGCCATAACCCCACAACACAAGAGTAAGTTGTTTAATTGTACAGTAGTCAATATTCACTTTCACATGTGCTTAAATTGTGTGGAGGAGATGCATTTCACCTTTGTTATCATGTGCTACAGTACAGTCAGCTCATTGCTTGCCAGCACAATGCTCTGTGAGTTTCAGGTGCAGTAACATTTACATTTGGATTTGGCAGATTCTAATTAAATGCACAGATTAGCTAAGGTTATGCAAGTTACGCTCAACATTTGTACCAACAAACATTTCCAGACCAAAAAAGCAAATCGTTCCAATCAATTGTTCGTTGTCTGAGGAAAAACCATATGTGTTACACTTACAGGACTTTTTCTAGCCACTCTACAAACTTCTTACGAAAGATAATTCTTCTTACAACACCATGCTAATCGAGATAAACAATAGCAGACTTTTATTACTTAAGTTCCTTACAAGTTGAAGGGAACTAACCGAATCCACTAGGCTAAAATGATAGTCAAATGTTTTAAAAGCGGTCGTTAAGCGATTATTGCAAATCGCTTCTTTGCTTGGCCAGGAGTAGAACAAAAGAAAAACGCTTCCGTCTGAGAAAAGTATAAGTACTTCATAATTGATACTAATAACAAAGAATACCTCGTAAACGGTAAGCTCCACGAAAAAAGTGTATATGACATAATTTGTGTATTTTAACAAGATCTACATTTTGTGTGTTATAAGTTTTTGTCTATATCTTACGGTTTACTAGTTATGCCAAATTAAGCAAAATTCATCCAGAATAAACAGGTCTTTAGAAGCTATTCCCAGAAAATTCAAGATATACATTTTATTTGTGATAGAAATGGCTTTAATAAGTGGTATTTTAATCAAAATCGTTAGCGTCATTTTTAAGAAAAACATTTTCGAAACTTTTTCCATGTAAAGGGTAGTTAGGGGTGGGGGAATTTTCTTGAAAATCTTCGTGTCGCATCCTTGGAAGATACCAAGCTTAAATACCGTCTTTTCGTTTTTCAGCTATGCTGTCCACAGACACACACACACACGTACCTGTTACTGAAAATGCTTTTTTTTTGGATTCCGGGGGGCCTAAAACATGTATTTCCGGTGAAATCTCAACATGGAATTTTTGGGTGGAATGCAATAAATACTTCTCTATCCATATTTACAATGGAACCTTTGAAGCTGCTACTCGTGAATGGGGAAGACCCAGAACGAGGAGAGGCGATTCTTCATGCTGTTGAGGAAGGCAGCACTTCACAATTAGCTGAAACACGTAACTATCTGGAGAGTGTTGCGTGAGAACCTACTGTATCCGTACCATTTACAACTTGCAAGCAATATCACCAGCTGAGTATCCCGCACGATTAGCTTTTTGCGAATGGTTTCTCTACCAATGTGCTAATCCGGACTTTGTACTGTTTACAGATGAGGCTGCATTTCACCGAGATAGTGTTGTGAGTTTTCCTAATAAGCATGTACAAGCTGACGTGAATCTATGCAATTGCTCCAGGAAACATCAACATCGATTCTTCGTTAATGTTTGTGCCGGAATTGTTTGGTGGGACTACATGTACTACCATATCATCTTAATGGACGAAGGCACAGATGGTTCTTACAGAATGGTTTATGTGCCTTGTTGCAAGATACTCCGTTAGTAATACGATGAGACATGTATGTCATACACGATGGAGCTCTTTCTCATTTCAGTCGTTCTGTTCGTCGATTTCTGAACAGCTTTCCTAATAGATGGATAGGAAGAGGTGGACCAATTCCATGGTCTCCACGTTTGCCTGACTTATACCCATTAGATTTTAATTCGTAGGGACATTTGAAACACTTGTTTGTGCAACTCCTTCTAGATGTAGAGACTCTTCCTGCTCCTATTGTGGAGGGCACAATACGACATTTTCTGAGCCTAAGATAGCGCCTTAGCGAGTCCATGCAACGCCGGCTTGAGGGATGTATTGGAGCTAATGGAGGTCATTTTGAACATGTGCTTGATTTCCTGTTTCCCCACGGTTCTGTCATTTGAGTGTTATTGTATGTGGTTCAGCTGTAGAAGAAATAGCTATACAAAGGAAACAAACAATTTCTAAACCCATGTTCATTTAACATTTTTTGATCCTCTATCCGCAAGAAATGTTTTCTCAAAATTTTGATACACTCTTTTATTACACCTTTATATTAAAATTTGTTTTCTCCAATTTTTCGTTTAACAGGCGTTTTTATGAATTATATTTTCCGATAGAAATGCCGTTTTCCATTAAACAATTAAAAATACGAAACTAAATTAAAATGCCATTGTGGATCTAGTTTTGTGTTATTAAAGTATTGCTGATAATTTTAATCAAACGAGTGTAAGTGATAAAAATCTGATGTATTCCATTCACATGACTTTCTCTATATCACTGTAGCAACTTATTGTTAAAAACCATTTTCTTCTATCTACTTTATAGATAATCGAGATTAACATTATCATATATTGTCTTAATTGCTTGCTTCCTTGTAAGTAGAAAGAAAATAAGGGAATACACTAGGCTAAAACAATAGTCAAATCTTTTAAAAGCTGGTTGCCATGTGGTTCAAATACGTTTCTACGCAGAGCCAGGAGTTTATTAAATTCCGTGTAAGAAAAGTTTAAGTATTTTAAACCTGAAACAAATAACGAGGAATATCTCAGAAATGGTCAATTACACGGAAAAAAAGTTATATGACATAAATTGTGTGTTTTAATTTAATCTATATTTTTTGTGCAGTTAAATTCTTGTCTATGTCTCACGGTTTATCAGTTACGCAAAATTCATTCAGAATAAAGAGGTCTTTAGAGGCTGTACCCAGAAAATTCAAAATATACGATTTATGCCATACAAATATCTTCAATATACGGTATTTTAATCAAAATCGTTACAGCCATTTTTGAAAAATTAAACATTTTTGCCATGCAAAGGTAGTTTGGGGTGGGGGTATTTTCTCAAAATCTTCGTATCGCATCCCTGGAAGATACTAAACTAGAATACCAAGTTTGGTATTTTACCGACTTTTCGCTTTTAAGTTATCATGTCCACAGACACATGGACCTTTTTCTAAAAATGCTTCTTTTGGATACAGGGGCCCCTAAAACATGTTTTTCCGGTGAAATCTCGGTATCGAATTTTTGGGTGCAATACAATACATTATCTATACACTATGTACATAGTACGTGTAGGGAAAGTAAAAAGTAAAGTTCCATTCACATGAGTTTCTCTATACGTCTGCAACAAATTATTATTAAAAAATGTATGTTTCCATTTATTTCATGCTAATTGAAAAAAAATTAGCAGAAATAGTCTTAGTACTTGCTTCCTTATAAATAGAAGCGAAATAAGGGAGAATCGTATGTTAAAGTGATAGACAAAAGTAGGTTGCTACATGACTGAAATTCCTTTGTTTCTATGGACAGGAGTTAACAAATTCCTGTGTGAGAAAAGTATAATTTTTTTTCAAATCTGAAACCAAAACAACGAATATCTCAAAAGCGACCAACTTCACGAAAAAAAATGCATATGACATAAATTGTGTGTTTTAATGTGATCTACATTTTCTGTGTGGCAGATTTTGTCCATTTAACACTTTAACAGTTATGCAAATTTCTGTAAAATTGATCCAGATTAAAATAGTCTTCAGAGGCTATTCCCAGAAAATTCAAGATATACATTTTATTAGTCGGGTAAATGTCTTTAATATACGATTAGAGTCATTTTTGAGAAAACGATTTTGTTTAAAATATTGTATATTAGAAATATTTACCTGACAAATAAAATGTATATTTTGAATTTCCTGGGAATAGTCTCTGAAGGCTACTTTATTTTGTATGAATTTTACAGAATTTCGCATAACTGCTAAATCGTAACAAACTTACCACACAAAAAATGTTGAGCACGTTAAAACACACATTTTTTTCGTGGAATTGATCGTTTTTGAGATATTCCTTGTGTTTGGTTTCAGCTTTAAAAAACGTATACTTTTCTCATTCAGGAATTTGCCAACTGCTGTCCATTCAAACAAAGGAACTTCAGTCACATAGCAACCAGCTTTTGAGTATCACTGTAATCTATGATACTCTCTTATTTCCCTTCTACTTACTTACAAGAAAGCAAGTAATAAGACTAGTTGTGCTAATTTTTTCTCGATTAGCATGAAGTAACTAAAAGCATAAGCTTTTTAACAATAGTTTGTTGCAGAGTTGTAGAGAAAGTCATGTGAATGGATCAAATCAGACTTTTTTACTTAGGACACTTGACTAAAAGTGTGTGTTCATTCTATCGTAATGTAGTGTAACCTAACCGTAGCAAATGTATTTCAGAATGCCAACTTCGCTCGCGTACTTTGGTTTGTTCATGTTCTTTAGGGAATATTTTGTGTTTAATTGCAGCTCAGCAGTCGTAATTATATGTGCTCTTTTTGATATGTCATATAATGCTTGAACGGAGGAATTTTAGAGAAATTCGTAAAAAGCATAAATAAATGTTGGAGGTCAGGTCAAACGCCAGTTACTCAAATTATCAAGAAAGGAGATAGAACAAGTTTTAAGTATTATTGAGAGGTAAGCTATTACGTGCAAGTTCATGAAGGTACGAACTTGTGAGTATACGAATAAACCAAACCAGGAAGATTGTAGAAAGTAACAGAAATCTACGATACATAATTTAAAAAGAAACACTACAAAAAAATCTGCTATGCTCCATTCACATGACTTTCTCTACATCTCTGTAACAAATTATTGTTAATAAGCTTATTTTTCTATTTATTTAATGCTAAAACATTAGCAGAAACGGTCTTATTACTTAGTTCCTCTCTACAAACAGAAGGGAAATAAAGGAGTACACTAGGCTAAACCGACAGTCAACTGTTTTAAATTGTGGTTGCTATGGGATTGAGATCCTTTTCTTTGCGTGGCCAGGCGTTGAGTAGTTCCCGTATGAGAAAAGTATTTTAAAACTGAAATAAATAACAAGGAATAGGTATCTCGAAAACGGCTGCGTCCACGAAAAAAAATGTATGTGACAAATTGTGTGTTTTATCGTGATCTACATTCTTTGTGTAGTAAGTTTTTGTCTGTCTCTTACGGTTTACCAGATATGCAGAATTCAGTAAAAACCATCCAGTATAAAGAGGTCTTTAGAGGCTATTCCCAGGAAATTCAAGATGTACATTTTATTTGGCATGTAAATATCTTAAATATAAGAGATTTTAATCAAAATTGTTAGAGCCATTTTTGAGAAAATAAAAATTTCCTAACTTTTTCAATGTAAAGGATAGCTTGTGGTGGGGGTTTTGTTGAAAATATTTGTGTCGCATTCTTGGATAAAACGGTCTTTTTGTTTTTGAGCTATGCTGTCCACAGACACACACGGACCTTTTTCTAAAATGCTTTTTTTTTTTATTCATGGGGACCATAAACATTTATTTCCGGTGAAATCTCACTATCAAATTTTGGTTGCAATATAATTCCCTCTCTATACACTATGTACGTAGCACGTGTTGAGAAACTAAATAGAAGATTAGATTAGAAGGCATTCTATAGGTTCGTTTAGGCCAGGAAGCCACTGAACTAAGAACTTGTCAAGACATATACAAGTATACATATGTTTATATGCTACAAACAAAAAAAGAAAGAAAACAATAAAGCTGTAGTGCTAAAAGCACGAGTTACAAAAACAGCAGAATAGACAAATAATCACATCATTTGACTTTTGAGGCCTTTACGTCACTGCACTATACTTAATGTGCTCTATAAAAGTATTTGTACTTCCTTTTTTTGCATGCACATAAAAACAAAAGAGCATCAAAATTAGTGTTAAAATGTATAAATAAATATAATTTCATTAAATATAACACTGATGCAATGTTAGATGAGAGTTTTCTAATTATCGACATAATAGTTGCTACTAGTAATTATATAAAACTAAAATATGATTTTTATTTGTAGCTTACCGTCCTTTAATCTGGTTGGTCAAATTGGACGATGAATGAAATTGATGAAATGATGCTCAAATGATTTCGGGGTCCATGGAACTTAAAGTTACTCGCCATTCGTCTTCTCAGGATAAGGGAAAACACTTATCCGGGTAACTCACCCTAAGCGAGATTCGAACTCACGACCTTTTGAATGTGAGGTAGACACGCTACCACCAGACTACCCAGGCGGGCAAAATATGATTATTGTATATCTGCGTAGTCGATATATAATAGAATAGAGACTTAAATAATGCTTGTAGATTGTACAAAGGCATAATTGCACAAATTATGTATCAAAGAGCATTTAACAAGGGGCATAAAATAAATGCATTAAGCCACTAAAATAAGTAGATAAACAATTGGTGAGCTCTCAGGTAATACAAGAGTGTAGATTAACAACTTGTAGTGCCTTGGTGACGCTGAAAGGCTCGGAAAAGGTAGCTGATAACTTTAAATTCAAAGAATACTTTTAAGTACAAACAACTTCACGAAAACCTTTTGTTTGCAGATGATTAGGTTTTAATCAGTTACAGCGCAAGGAAACTATAGAAAGCAATTTATGATTTAATTTTAACACCGTGCAGAACATTAAAAAGTTAAAACCTCTGCAGAGAAAGCTTACGTAATGTATTTTAATAATATCTAGCCAAAAAGTTTAAGATTATATTTCATAATTAATAACAGAGGAAGTTAATTTAAATTTCTAAGATGTAATACATTTGCATTGGAGAAATAAAATGGAATAAAATCAAAAGTGTAGAGCAGTAAAAACAAGGACTGCTGTGGCTTCTCACCCAGAGGTGCCGTGTTCATTCTCCCGTATGGGGCGGGAACTTTTTCTTTAACCAGAGTCATTCCCTATACCCTACAGAGTCTGGAAGTATGCATTTGACAGTGAATGTGTGTATGTTTAATAACGTATACTGAAAAAATACTGATGTATTACATTTACATAACTTTCTCTATATTTCTGTAACAAATGATTCTTGAAAAGCTTATTCCTCTTTCTAGTTCATTCTAATCGAGTAGTAGAAATGGTATTTTGCCCCCTTGTAACTAGGGATAGAAATAAGGAAGTAAAGCAAAGGCTAAATCGAGACTCAAGTCTTTTAAAAGTTGGTTGCTATGTGATTGAAATCCGTTTCTTTGCATGATCAGGAGTTGACAAATTTCCGTATGAGAAAAGTTTTGAGTAGGTGTTTTAAAACTGAAACTCATAACAAGGAATATTTCGGAGACGGTAAATTCCACGGAAAAATATTCCTATGACATATCTACAAAAATTGAATATTTTAACGAGATTTACAGTTCTTGAGTAGTAAGTTTATGTCTGTGTCTTATGGTTTACCAGTTATGCAAAAGTCATTCAGGATGAAGAGGTCTTCATTCATATTTCATGTAAAGGATAGTTGGTGATGGGAGGGATCTTCGTGTTGCATCCTTGGAAAATCCTTAACTTAAATACAAAATTTGGAATCTTACCGACTTTTCGATTTTGAGCTATGCTGTCCACAGACAGACAGACAGACAGACAGACAGACAGACAGACAGACAGACAGGCAGTGAAAAACGTTTTTTTAATCAGGGTGTCTCAAAGCATGTATTTCCGGTGAAATCTCTATATCGAATTTTTGGGTGGAATATATTACCTTCTCTATCACTGATTAAACGTTGTTTGTGTCTCATTCGCATGACTTTCTTCACATCTCTATATCAATTTATTGTTAAAATGCTTATTCTTCTACTTCATGCTAATCGAGATAAATATTGGTAGAAAGTCTTATTACTTGCTTCCATGTAAGTAGAAGGAAAATAAGGGAATATACGAGGCTAACGCGACAGTCAAATATTTTAAAAGCTGGTTGCTATGTGACTGAAGTTAGATTATTTATATAGCCATTAGATGACAAATTCCTATATGACAATATTTTTCAGTATTTTAAAGCTAATACAGATAACAAAGAACATCTCTCAAATGGTCAATTCCACGAACAAAAATATATTAGACACAAATTGTGTTGCTTTAACGAGATCTACAGTTTTTGTATAGCAAATGTTTGTCTTACGGTTTACCAGTTATGCAAAATTCATCTTCAGAGACTATTCCCAGAAAATTTAAGAGATACATTTTATTTGTCATGTACGAAGGCTGTCCCAGAAGTAGCAGATTTAACAAAGAAAGCACAAACATTTTGAGGAAATGCATCTTTAGTTCTCTATATAGTCCCCTTTCAGCTGGATACACTTTTCCCAGCAATGTTCAATAGCTTCGATACCCTGTTTACAGTGAGAAATATCGAGGTCTGCAAAATAGCCATCAGACTCCATCTCTTCATGTTGGCAAATCTACCATCAAGCCATTTCTTCAAGTTTGGAAACAGAAAGTAATCAGAGGGGCTAAATCTGGCGCATAGGGTGCATGAAGCAATTCAAACTTTAACTCATTGATTTGGGTCATAGCGATAATGGTCGTGTGAAATGGTACATTGTCTTGATGAAATAAAACTTTCTTTTTCGCTAAATGCGGCCGTTTTTGCTCAATTTCATTACTCAAACCCTGTAACAAGTTCGCATAATATTCGCCATTAATTATTTTTCATTTTTGAGATAATCAATGAAAATTATCCCGCGTGCGTCCCAGAAAACTGGCGCCATGACTTTGCTGCAGATGGAACTGTTTTCGCCTTCTTTGGAGCCGATTCTCCCCTTCCAATCCACTGTTTTGATTGTTCCTTCTTCTCAGGTGATGGGCCCAAGTTTCATCCATTATTATGAATCGACGCAAAAACTCAGCTTTATTGCAGCGAAACATTGCCAAACACTGGACTGAAACATCCTCACGACTGTTTTCGTTCTATTGTGAGTAAATGTGGCACCCACCTTGCACGCAAATTTCTCATATTCAAATTTTCAGTCAGGTTGCGATGTACAGAACTTTTTTAAATGCCTCCAATGTCTCCTAGCTCGCGCATTTTCAGTCGATGGTCTTTGAGGATTTGCTGGACTGGTAACCTCATTTGGCCAAAATAGAATCTAGCTCAGCTTTAATATTAGTTGAACTAAAACCTTTCAAATGAAAGTATTGTATTACATATCGATGACCAGTTTTATCCATGTTTACAAATTTGCTGAGAGCATTCACTAATGATGGCTGCCAAAAAAATGCTAAACAATATAAAATCCATTTGTTGTTGTTTGAAACAACAACACCTATCTATATGGTACAGCCACTGTAAATATCTTTAATATACCGTATTTTAATAAAAATCGTTACAGCCATTTTTGAGAAAATCAATATTTTCGAAATTTTTCCATGTAAAAGGTAGTTTGGGAATGGGTTGCATCCTTTTAAACACAAAATTTGCCATTTTACTAACCTTTTTTTAGTTATTGTGTTCGCGCGAGTGGACCTTTTTCTAAACATTTTTTTTTGATACAGGGAACCCTAAAACGAGAGTTTCCGGTGAAATCTCGGTATCGATTTTTTGGGTAAAATCAATCTGTAGCAAGTAGAGAAAGTAAATGTTATATTACAGTAATGGCTGTGACCTGCTGTCTAGGTAAGTGAAATCAAACCCTAACAGTAGAAAATAAACAAACAATTCGAAAACCAGAGTACCGAAAAAAGAGAGAAATTACTTTTCAGTGTCTAAATTGTAAATTGGAGATAAATAGGATGCCCTTTAAACGTTTATTTTTTGTTTATTTTGACGTGGATTAAAAACAAATCACCATTAGGTCGACTATCAGATCATGTCAAATTGGCGTGAATATGTTATGGTATATTGACCATGCTACCAACATTGTGAATGAGAAAATACTTAATCTCAAAATTAATATAAGCTAAAAATAAAGTGATATATGAGCACAGCTTTATTTACAGATATATAATATTTGAATGTGCATTGATTAAAAACAGAAAGTTGAAATTATGTGCTGGTTTTCGGTCATGGATACTGAAATGGGTTGGATGGATGCTGAGGTAGTAGGGTTTCCTAATTTCTCCACAACTGTTGAATGGAGCTGTTGATCTATACGCAGATGTAGTTAAGCGAAGATCGGTTGGCATGATCTACCAGGTGACCCAAGTGTCCATATTTGGCGTATGCAAATATTCCTTCCTGTTTTAAAATAGTTGCAGAACTCAACGGGATTACTTCAAGTTAAAACCGTACGGTGGGGAACTAGCGATGCACCTTCGCGTTACCCCTCGCCGCACCGTCTCTGCTCATAAGCAAGAAGGATAAAACGATTGGTTTCCGTACTGGACATTCCACAACCCTGCAGTTGCTGCGGCTGGCTGAGAAGGCTGCCCTGGGCTTCCAGGACAACTTCAAAACAGTCGCGGTGCTCTTGGACGTGGAAAAGGCCTTCGCCACCACGTGGCATCAGGGACTCTTGTACAAGCTCAAGAACGCAGAAATTCCTCCCCCCTACCTTCACCTGCTTAGTAGCTTCCTTCGGGACCGCACTTTCAGGGTGAGGGTGGAGGGGAGGCATTCCACAGTCAGACCCATAGCGGCGGGAGTGCCGGAAGGCAGCGTGCTGTCGCCGATACTCTTTGCTGCCTACATGTCCGACTTCCCCACAGAACCCAGTACAGTTACGTGCCAGTATGCCGACGATGTCCTCATAATGGCGCGTAACAAGAACGCCCGATATTGCTTCCCCCCGCTACAGAGACAGCTCCAGGCCATAGGCAGATGGAGTGAACAGTGGCGGATGGCCATCAGCCCGCAGAAGAGCTCAGCTCTACTGCTGGCTAAAGTCCGTGGCTGGCGACCGGAGAGGTCGCTGAGGCTGCGGCGGAGGCGGATCCCCTGGGTCCGCTCCGCCAAATACCTCGGAGTCCTCCTCGACCGCGGCCTTACTTTCACTCCACATGTCAGGGAGAAGGTCGGCTTGGGACACGCTGCCCTGCGGCAGTTGTTTCCCATCTTCCGCTCCACCATGCCTACACACCTAAAACTACGGCTGTACCGCGCAGTCATCCCGCCCCTGATGCTGTACGGCTGTGAGGTCTGGGGTTCGGTGGCTCGTTCCACCATCCGCAGGCTGCAGGCCGTGCAGAACAGGGCATTGAGGATGATATACGGCACAGACCGCAGATTCCCGTCCCACATTCTCCATTCCCACTCCGGAATCCCTTACATAGTGGACGTTGTGCGAGAAAGAGCTCGCACAATATACACTAAACTTGCTCCCCACCCAAATCCCCAGGTGAACACTCTCGGTCTTTACGACCACACGCTACCAAGGAGACGCGTAAGCTACCGCCTTCCCAAGGACGCCTTGGGATGGTAGTTTTCCGGCCGCCTCTCCCTTTATTGTTCTACCCGCCAAGTTAAGCAGCATCGGGCATGGTCACGACTCGGACGGGTGACCATCCAGTCGTACTCCGACCAGATCTGCAACACTGGCTACCCCCACCCCGTACCTATATCCCTTAATGTCTCCCCGCTAGCCGGCACTGCTTTCCTTGACAGCCCGCAAGCGGCTGGCCAAGGTAAGCAGCATCGGGCCTGGTCCCTCTCTGGGTGGGTGGCCACTCAGATAGGTAAGCCAGCCCGCGCCGGCTGCACAGAGGGAACACCCTGCCCAATTACTTTGACATTGACAAAAACGCTTGCATAAGACTACATCTACTATATCACACGGGTAAATCCGCAAGAAAAGCGGATAGGTACCGTGGTGATTTGCCCCCGCCCGAGTACACTCGGGCGACTAGTTCCTGCTCCTGGCTCCTGGCTCCTGGCTCCTGGAAGGTCTCACAGGCAGTTCCACACTTAGACTTAGGTAGGCTTACCATTTTTTGAAGACAAAATCCAGGATACTTGCTGCAGGATGTTATTACTGGTAATTTTTTTTTGTCTCCCAGGAATAACTGATTACGAACTTTATAATGTTCCAACGTATCGTTCATTTCCACATGTCCAAAGTAATTTTCTAGAAATGAGTGTGTGGACACTTCCTAAAAAATTAAAATAAAGATTCTTCTAACTCTATACCTGAGAGCCATTGTATTGCAAGTCACATTTTATTGATTATACAGGAGAAGGAAAAAAAAAAAAAAAAAAAAAAACCAACACAAAATTAATAAAACACCAGTAATTTCAAGGTCTATTATTTATTTATTGTTTCAAAATTTATTACCAGGGTGCATTTTACCTTATGTTATCAAATCGTATGTTATAACAACAATATTTTCAGCAAGATACAAAATTAAATAAATATTAATATGAAAAGGTGTACTTATGATTGTATGGTTCCAAGCTTTAAAGCCTATTTTAGGGACTTAAGATGATCAAACACAATACATGGAGTAATAAACTCAATAATATTGCATAATCTTACCTCTTGCATACTATTAACATTGTTAAAGCAATTATGAAATTAAAAAGTGGGTACAGTTCTTAAATAAGACTTCGGAAAAATCTTATCCTAAATAATACTAAATTCAATGTTCTTCTTCAGAAAAATCAGCTGTCATTCTGAGGTGGTAGGTTTTTTAAATAATCCCTGTATCCCTCTGGAATTCACTTCAATAATTTTAAAATGTCGTTATATTTTGCTTTACTTAGGGCTTCTTTCGGTCGCTGACGGGCGGTATATTTGAAGGTAAGTGAGGCTAAATTTGTTTGTTCCTTCAAATATTAACTGTGTGAAATTCGTCTTCATCAAAAGCTGTTTTATAACTATACTATTATTGTGTTCTCCTTTCGCACTTGAAGGTGGACGAATTAAACATCTTCACCATTAAGGCCTCTTTTTCGGCTTACAAATGGGGAGCTGATATTGCCAATAAAGATGCTGAAGTTGTTAAAATCCTCTAGCTCCAACTTCAGAATATGAATGTTTTTCCCACTTTGTTTGCCAAGCTGTATCCAATCGTTGCATGATAAGTTCTGCGTATTTAATTTCTTCCTCTCTATTAGGCTACGAATACTATCAACCTCCATGTGTGTGTAGCCTTTAAGCAAGAATTTATATTTCAAATTTTCTCCTATGTCAACAATAAAAAATACATCGCACTCTTGCATGATTTCGATTTTGATAACAGTTGTCTGACCGAACTGTCAAAGTTTCCATTTTCTTTTCAATTACTTCCTCTGCTGCTCATTTCAAAAAGCATGAGGCCATCTCATTTTCACCCCAACCTCCTGATCATGCAGAAAGAAATCTTAGAGACTGGGTCATGTATTGTATAATTTAGCGTCAAAAGCTTCCTCAAGTAAAAATTATGAGAATTAGTGAGCAATGGTGTTGGAAGACACATCTGAAGATCTACCATCACCACCTTTGAGCTCGACGATTTTTACATAGCTCTTTGTCGAGTCTTTTGAGTTTGTAACACTTAGATGCCTCTTTCAAATACTCAAACTTCTCAGATTAATATTGCTTTCTTTCTCCATGGTGTAATGATACTTGTTTTAACTCATTTTAAATTCTGTCACATGTGTCTACATAAGGCTGTTCAAAAGAGAGATTGAATTCCTCATGGAATATTTTTCTTAACAGCCATTCTTTCCCCATAGGCTTTGAATTTGTTGTACATTCTTCTGAATAGTTCCTATACATTATACTTAAGTTCAAATGAGAGCCTAAAATTTTTTCTGAGTTTTTTTTCTGCTATAATGGCTATCAAATGTGGAATATATATCAATATGATTCTTGATATCTTCAACTATCAAGTCTTCAGTCTTATTTATGGGGATATGCCGTCACTCTGAATCATCCCTGATCTTTCTTTTCTTTGTGCTGTTTTCACAAGTTGTTCACTTATAGACAAGGTGTTCAGGTACATTGTTTTGCATACAACTATATTTTTACCATTCAATGGAAATTAATACACATTGGTGCATTTTCATTCTCTTTTAGTATTCTTCAATCTTGGTCTGATTCTTTTAGTTTCTTTTTTCTTTGTAGTAGAAAGAATATACTGACTTTTCATATCCCAAGTATAATCTTTGTTCCAGAATTCATTGAATCTAACCTCCCTCTGTTCATCATTTATTTTTGACCTACACATTAATCGACACTGTTGATGACAATATTTCTTTTATTTCTTTCTTCTTTATTATCTTCCCAAGGCCAGATATATGTTCTTTTTCAGATAAACATTTCCTTTTTCATACAGATTTTTTGCCATGCACTACTGCTCTTCTTCCTCGTCAAATTTTATTCATCATTATCGGTTTCTGTGTCAGAATATGGCACCAAAAGAGGTGGTCTCGCTGCATACTTTAGGTTTAATTTCTTATTATTCCTGTGTTTTGCTGCTTCATATTCTTCATGTTCGCTGAAAGACTCGTCTGTGCTCGGTAGGTATTCGGTGTAACTTTCATTACTATTACAAGTTTTAGAAAATTATTCATTTACTTCCCGTTGGTTGCTGCATGATGGAGATTGTGTGATTGCGGGCACTTTGCTTTTTTCCTCTTCATTTACAATGGAATTAGTAGGAAAGTATGAAGATGTGTCGTTTTGTAAGATGTCATACAATTGGTCGCTGCTATGAAGTTTGGGATTTTCAAGTAATTGTAATGACGCAGTTTCATAATTTTATAATTTTCATTACAGTAATTTTCATCATTCACTTCCCCAGGGACCTGAGAAATATTCAATTCTTCTTTTAATACTGGCAGAGCTTCATTTAGAATATCTGTAACATACACTAATAGAATTATAGTAAAGTGAACAAATGAGCTTAAAATACATTCAACACCGATTAAAATGTTGGGCCTATTATTTTCTCCTTAATAATTCTTATCTAATGACTCATTAATTAAATGTGATATTTCCAGCTGCTGACTTTCGGGAGTACCATTGAGTCCTAAAATTTAAAAATACAAACTAAAACTAAAAACTATTAGAGATTCAATACTGAGAACATAGCTTATTATAGGAAGATTAATATGTAACTTTTGTATGTTAAATTGTAATCTTACCTTCCTGGAGTTTCTCATTAGTGGTGAGTGGATTTTCAATACCTTCAGTAGCGTTAACTATTTCTAGTGCCTGTTGAACCGCACTTTGTGCATTAGAATTAATCAGCTCTGAAATAAAAGTTTCAAGTAAAGTACAAACAACTGTTTAATTGTTTTATTTGTATGTACATATTTAGAGACTATTATGATTATAACTTGCAAATAATATAGGTAATGTCACGAGTTATTTCTAAATCTTTAATAATTTATACATGAATCCGTAGTGCAGACAATTTATCTGTAGCATTTGGAAATCAAATGCTAACAGAATAAATAAAGTACAAATAAAGTGAAGTGTTTCACGAAAATCATATTAATACTCTCACCTCATCAGGATACTAAAGAAGATAATGAAGGAGGTGGTAAAGAGATTTCTATAAACCTTAGAGTCAGAGTGAAACCGTTATAAATAATAATTTCCTTACCTTTTAATTGAATAAGTTCAACAAATTTCCTTCCTCTGCTAGCAATGCCACACTATTACATAATGTAACCACATGATTGATATGTTGATAGTCAACAAATGAAGATAAGCACATCGTTCTTGCCGAGTTTCACTGACTGTAGGTATTGAGTGAACCAAATTACCTGATGTTAGAGCCAGCAACCTATTCAGATACTTTGGCATTAAAGAGTTAAGGGACTCAACTTCTATCCAAAAGTATGGCTCTAAAGAAAATTGTTTTTTATCGATAAATGTGCCTAAATCTCGATTTTCGATTGTTTGGACTTGCGATAGTATGGCTCTCAGATACAGAAATATGAACGGAAGCAGATAACTACTCATTTATGCTTAATACGCTTGAGGAATACAAGAAGCAGGACAGTTTTGAAGTGAACACAATATTACGTAGATGATGAAGCAGAAAACACAATCAGTTCCCCACTTAGGCTTACCATTTTTGAGGACTAAACCCAGGATGCTTCAAGCAGAATGTTAATTTTTCACTGGTTACCATTTTTATCTGTTTTTAGGTGATCTACAGGTCTGCCCTTCCTTTATGGACAACATTACACTGTGCACACTGATCACCATATATTTTCAAAAATTTGTATTCGTTTTGAAATTTTTCATAAAATGCACATCCCCCCCCTATGGGATGTCAAAAACACAAGAAGATTCCAAGTAGTGTATTTCTTCTAAAAACAGAGGCTCCGGAACAATAAAACACTGTTACAACTGTCAATAGACCAATTTACTTCAACGGCATTTATTTTTCTCAAAGTTAAATACAATTTTTTAAACTTATTATCATTGCAATGTCTGTTTTATCTTTACTTTAATAATCTCTGACTTTACCCCAGGCGATAAAATAGACAAAGAATGAAAAACAGGATTGCCCGGTCAAATCCTAACTAGTGGTCCAAATCGAGCACCTACGGTAGGCATTCTACAAGTGGAATAGTCGGTATAAGCCAACAGAAAAACGGATATTCATCGATCAGAATAGAGTATGATCAGTTCAAATTTTAGAAATGGATTTTTTAATGTACAGATATATTGAGGGGTTAGGACTAAGTATTTTGGTGAACTCGTTGACATTTTCGGTTTTGAATTATATCATAAAAACATTCTATAGACACTTGTAATTTGTACATTTTGACTAAAAAAATTTCAAATCCGCCATTTTTAAGCCAATGTTTAAATCACCCTTGTACTCTCTTTTAATCTTACTTCTCGTTTGCATATGTGTTCCGTTCTTAGTTGTACAGTTTTGCGCATGAAATTTATTCCTTACATTTTCGTTTTGCTCTGATTTGTAAGCTAATTTGCGTACACAGCTTCCAATGTGCTATCTAAATATTTAAACATTCGTTTTATATTGATTTATTCATTGGCTCAAAAAAACTAGTTTAGAGTGCTACTTTAAAAAATTCTGATGACTTTCACATGACTTTCTCTACATCTGTGTAACAAATTGTTGTTAAAAACTTATGCTTCTATTTGCTTCATGCTAATCGAGAAAAAATTGGCAGAAATAGTTTTATTACTTGCTACCTTGTAAGTAGAAGCAAAATAAGGGAAACCATAGCTTAAAGTGACAGTCAAAAGCTGGTTGCTATGTGACTATAGTTCTTTTGTTTGTATGGATAGGAGTTGACAAATTCCTGTATGAGAAAAGTATGTTTTTCAAAGCTGAAACCAAAAACTACGAATACCTTAAAAACGATCACCTCCAGAAAAAATGTATGTAACATAACCTGTGTGTTTTAATGTGCTCTACATTTTCTGTATAGTAACTTTTTGTCCATTTCTTACGGTTGAGCAGATATGCAAAATTTCGTAAAATTCATCCACAATAAAGTCTTCAGGGGCTATTTCCAGAAAATTCAAGATATACATTTTATTTTTCAGGTAAATATCTGTAATATACGATATTTTAATCAAAATCGTTAGAGCCATTTTTTAGAAAATCAAAATTTTCGAAAAATGTTCCATGTAAAGGGAGTTGGGGTGAGGGGATTTTCTATAAACTCTTCGTGTCGCATCCTTGGAAAATACCAAACTTAAATACCAAGTTTGATATTTAACGGACTTTTCGTTTTTGGGCTATGTTGTCTACAGACACATACACACACACGCGCGCACACACACACACACACACGGACCTTTTTCCAAAAATGCTTTTTTTGGATTCAGGGGGACCAAAACATGTATTTC
Source organism: Hymenopus coronatus (assembly GCA_030762935.1). NCBI lineage: Eukaryota > Metazoa > Arthropoda > Insecta > Mantodea > Hymenopodidae > Hymenopus > Hymenopus coronatus. The sequence continues at coordinate 54,623,474 of CM060880.1, forward strand.
CGGTGAAATCTCGATATCGAGTTTTTGGGTGCATTACAATACCTTCTCTACACACTACGTACATAGTACGTGTAGAGAAAGTAAAAACAAAATTACTTCTCGTCAACTAGTGAACTTCAATCGATCCGTACATTATTTTTGTGCCACTTTCGTACCTCGCTGAGAAATATGATTGTGCAAGACAGTTTTAAAAAGTTTGTATTCTATCACCCAATTGCGAATATTTAATTTACTTATCTGAGAAAGCTTTTGCACATTAATTGCTTTATTTACTCATGTCAGGTTACCAATTTTCATGTAAATCGCTTTAAAATGAAAAAAATTAAAAAATTCAGACTTAGGGTCCCTTAAGAAGAACAGCAAGAAAGTCAAGATTGGGGGGGAGGCATGAAATGATATAAGGCTACAATGGTATGGACATGTAAAAAGAACGACAGACGAAAAACATCACAGATATAATGGAATACAGGGTTACTACAAAAGAAATAGACAACTTCAACTGCCTGTAAAACAAAAACTATTAGAGATAGCAACCTAATTATTTTGGAGATATTTTGAGAAACTCTCGAAGTTTCGTTTGTTACTATTGGAAACGCTGTAGTTTTTTGTTTGTTGTTGCAGAAGCTGAAATGGCGGAAAATCCTGTCAAAAAGGCATATTGCGTGTTGGAATTTGCTAGAACGCAATCAGCAACGACATTTTAGAACACATTACCACAAAACGCCACCGACTAGACAGTCAACCTACGACTGGTATAGAAAATTCGAGACAACGGGATGTTTGTGCAAAGGGAAGAGCTCGGGAAGACCAAGAGTTTCGGAAGAAAACGTTGAACGTGTTCGTTCTGCCTACATAAGAAGCCCACAGAAATCGACATCTAGGGCAAGCATGCAATTACAAATTCCACAGCAAACTGTATGGAAAATCTTGCGGAAGCGACTGCACATGATGCCTTACAGATTACAGATGTTGCAGTTTCTGAGTGAAGAAGATAAGGTCATACGGCGTGACTTTTGCGACATGTTGCGACATGATGAAGACGATGCTGGTTTTTGTGAGTGCATCATTTCATTTTTGTGTAACGTGTTCTAAAATGTCGTTGGACAACAGTTGCTGATTGCGTTCTAGTAAATGCCTTTTCCACAGGATTTTCTGCCATTTCAGCTTCTGCAACAACAAACAAAACACTACAGCGTTACCAATAGTAACAAACGAAACTTTGAGAGTTTCTCAACATATCTCCAAAATAATTAGGTTGATATCTCTAATAGTTTTTGTTTTACAGACAGTTGAAGTTGTCTATTTCTTTTGTAGTAACCCTGTACATACCAGATGAAAGAAAATGATATCGTCCAATGTAAACGTGGATGGATTACAATATACAAGCAGCCATGGCATCCAGAAACTTAGAGCCACAACAATGGACAGATAAAGAAGACTTTTATCTGGCTGTTCTGAGCCGGAGAAACATTATTTGCAAACGGAATGGGTTTTCCGACTTAAGTAATCATTTATATGATGATGATGATGATGATGATGGTGAACTAGAGAGGAAGGAGAAATTTTGGCAGATCTAAAAATAATAATAATAATAATAATAATAATAATAATAATAAAGACGTCAGAAAGAAAGAAGGAATACACACACACACACACACACACACACACACACAAATATTTCTTTTTTTTTTTAGCTTAACGTCTATTGGACAATGAATGAAATTGATGAAATAACGCTCAAATGATCTCGGGGTCCATGGAGCTTAAAGTTATTCGACACTCATCTTCTCAGAATAAGGGAAAAACTCCGAAAAAAAAACCTTACCCGGGTAACTCACCGTACTCACGACCTGTTGAATGTGAAGAAAACACGCTACCACCACACACCCAGGCGGTCTTAAATTAAAGTTATTCACAAGTCAAATCTGTAATACTATAAACCGTTTGAAACAAAGTTATTATTAAAAGCATCTTAAGGCAAGTATGAATGAAAGTTTGAAATTCCAAACTAATAATGCTAACTTTTTGAAATTTATATCACAGACCTAAATAGGTTATGTAACTTACTCAATGCAAGTTAGTCACAGTGCAGACTTCGTCCATTTTGCTCTAATGGTTTAGAAGTTATGGTCAAATTTGTTTATGTTATGTCACGTCACTAAAAAGTCCCTTGCGACAAAAAAAAAAAAAATAAAACTTGGGTCTAATATTTTAAAATTAGGTTCACAATACATATACTTTTTGAAATTTATTATTTCTGAGATATTCTTTGTTATTTGTTTCAGGGTTCAAATTACTCACACGGAAATATGTAAATTCCTGGCCCTGCATAGAAACGGATTTCAGCCACATGGCAACCAGGTTTTAAAAAGATGTTACTGTCGTTTTATCCTAGTGCATTCCCTTATTTTCCTTCTTCTTACATGGAAGCAAGTAATTAAGACAATTTCTGCTAATTTTTATCTCGATTAGCATGAAGTAGGTAGAAGAATAAGCTCTTAATAACAATTTGTTACAGAGAAGTAGAGAAAGTCATGTGAATGGAACATCAGACTTTTTACTCTGGATAATACGAGTGAAACATCAGACTTTTTGATCTGGATAATGCGAGTGAAATCTCGTCGAACTGAAGTTTTTCTTGCCGAGTCCAGTACAGTTTCACCTCTAATGCTTTGCTGTAGCTCCAATTAAGGCATTTAAAATGAAATCTGGCGCCAATTACACTACTTTTATATTCAAGAATGTTTACATTATTTTATGGAATTCAAAGAAAAAATTAGATTTTTTTTTTTGTAATTTTTCATGAAATTTTAGTCATACATACCCTTAAATTACTAGCGTGTTTTTCGCTGTCCTTTTGGCATCCTTGTCAGGAAGGACATTTGAGATTACTGGATTTTATTGACTGTTCTTGGATTCCACTTTTGTTTTTATTCCCTGTATATTTGCTTCATCATAACGCATGTAATTCCTGAGCCTTTGGGAGCTTAAGCCACCCTTTCGTCCTTTGTATTTGCAGGTTTCTTCGTGACATTGCAAAGAAGCAACATGGTTAACCCTAATAAATGATGACACCTCTGACCAGGTAGACGGCTTAGTCCACCAAGGGCAGAAAGCGTTTGTGTGACTAGTCAGTCAGCTGCAGCAGAAGGATTTTGTCTCTCTATAGATGTTCTCTGAAATTCGAAGGATGGCAATGCGTTGGCAGTAATACCCTGGTGAGGGGATTAAGGAAACGACCTTCTATCTTTAATGTTCCACGCCGAATGAAAAGTTTACACTGAGTATACTTTAATATGGACTTCTGCGCTTTAGGGCATCTCCTGCTCCCAGAATAGCACAAGTACGACCTAGGATTCAAACTCGATATCATAATATTGTGCTAAAGTGTCTCCAAGTCGAGCATAAAATGAATCTATTTTAAAGTAAACATAATATCTGCTAATACAGGCGGGAAACTAATACTAATTTTATTACAAGTTATCTCCGAAATCTGAAATATATATTTTCTTCGTTGTAACAATACATGTCTTATTGCCAATTAAGGTTGCCACCTTTTCAATGTAAATGCAATGTAAATTGTACCAGCAATTCAGAATTATAAATTTACGTTCAAAATATTCGTACCTATAAACGCAATTCAAATATGTAAATTAAGCTTATAGTACTTAAAATATCGATGACTACAACTGGGATCAACACATCTGTTTATCTATCTACTGATCAGAAAGTAATCTTCGCTCTGAACTGTATACACATTTGTTGTTAGCATAGTTCAACATCAACTTGGTGCCTTGTAAGTTTTGAGTCACAAAATAGGATAACAGAACGAGTCAATTTACTATAGCTAGCGCTAGTCTGTTAAGAATTTTAGTATTTTAAAACCATTTTACAAAAAAACTCGTTCACCAGAAGCTTAAAATAAAGAAACGAAATCAGTATGAGTGTAATTTCCACTAGTTCTTAGAAATCCACCCAAAAATTCGATACCGAGATTTCACCGGAAATATGTTTTAGGAACCCCTGTATCCAAAAAGGGCATTTTCAGAAAGAGGTCTGCACGTGTGTGTCCGTGTGTCTGTGAACATGATAACTCAAAAGTCGGTAAAATACCAAACTTGGCATTTCAGTTTAGTAGTATCTTCCCCACCACAAAACTACTCTTTACATGGAACTTTTTTTGAAAATTTTGATTTTCTCAAAAATGGCTCTAACGATTTTTATTAAAATATCATATTAAAATATTTACCTGAGAAATAAAATGTATTTCTTGAATTTTCTGAGAATAGCCTCTGAAGACTACTTTATTCTGGGTGAATTTTATGGAATTTTGCATAACTGCTACACCGTAAGAAATGCACAAAAACGTACCATACAAAAAATGTAGGGCACATTAAAACACACAATTTATGTTGAATATTTTTTTTTTTCTCGTGGAGTTGATCGTTTTTGAGATATTCCTTGTTTTTGGTTTCAGCTTTGAAATACTTAACTTTTCTCATATAAGAATTTGTCAACTCCTGTCCATAAAAACAAAATACCTTCAATCCCATAGCAACCAGCTGTTGACTGTCAGTTTAACCTAATTTGTCAATTCGTATCCATACAAATAAAGGAACTTCAGTCACCTAGTAACCAGCTTTTAGCATCACTTTAACCTATGATACTCCCTTATTTCGCTTCTACTTACAAGGAAGCAAGTAATAAGAATATTTCTGCTAATTTTTTGTCGATTAGCATGAAATACATAGAAGCATAAGCTATTTAACAATAATTTGTTGCAGAAATGTAGAGAAAGTCATGTGAGTGTATCACATCAGATTTTTTAAAACCATTTTAGAACAAAAACTCGTTCACCAGAAGCTTGATATGAAGAAACGAAATCAGTATCAGCGTGATTTCCACTAGTTCTTAGAAATCATGATTACTTTCTCTATATGTACCTTGTACATGGTGTATAGAGAAAGTATTGCACTCCACCCAAAAATTCGATACCGAGATTTCACCAGAAATATATGTTTTAGGGAGCCCTGTATCAAAAAAAAAAGCATTTTCAGAAAAAGGTCCGCGTGTGTGTCTTCGTGTGTCAGTGTGTGTGTGTGTGTGTGGCTGTGAACACGATAACTCAGAAACGAAAAGTCGGTAAAATACCAAACTTGGTATTTAAATTTAGTATCTTCCAGGGATACGACACGAAGATTTTGAGAAAAATCCCCCCCAAACTACCCTTTACTTTTTTCGACAATTTTGATCTTCTCAAAAAATGGCTCTAACGATTTTGATTAAAATATCGTAGATTAAAGATATTTAACCTGACAAATAAAATGTATTTCTTGAATGTTCTGAGAATAGCCTCTGAAGACTACTTCATTCCGGATGAATGTTATGGAATTTTGCATAACTGCTAAACCTTAAGAAATGGACAAAACTTACCACACCAAAAATGTAGAGCACGTTAAAACACACAATTTGAGTTATTCATTGTTTTTGATTTCACCTTTGAAAAACATACTTTTCTCATACAGTAATTTGTCAACTCCTGTCCACACAAACAAAGAAACTTCACTCACATAGCAAACAGCTTTTGACTGTCACTTCAACCTATGGTACTTTGCTTCTACTTACAAGGAAGCAAGCAATAAGATATTTCTGCTAATTTTTTCTCCATTAGCACGAAGTAAATAGAAGCATAAACGTTTTAACAATAGTTTGTTACAGAGATGTAGAGTAATTCATGTGAAAGGAACACATCAGAATTTTTTTTTTATCTAGATCGCGCTATTGTTTAATAACACTTCAGAAACTCTCAGATTCAGGAATACTCTATTTCGCAAGGAACTTCAGTTATTACAAGCATTCTACTCTGATCATCAGTTTCCTGGACAATAATGTGTTCACTGGCAATGGGACGAACAAGAGGAAGGAGGTTTTATGGGATATATGGTAGATGCTTTACCTAGGATGGAGGGAGCCCATGAGCGCAAATGAGCGCAACAACTCAAAGGGAATTCAGAAGAAGGTATTGATAATTTGTTTCACTTCGGCATGTTTAGCCGATACGTATAATGTACATACGTTCAAATTATTGTATACTCAATGGTTGGCAACTCTCATACTAATGCTGAGCACTCAGTGTTTTGATCCTTCAGATTCAGCTTTTTGAGATGATTTGGTTAGATTGGCTACTCTGATCTAACAAACAAATTGCTCATGCTCAAACTTGCCTTGAAATTTTGGTGACAGAGACGATGACTTAAAAGGCTGTATGGAAAACTGTAGCTGTCACTTTTCCCTTACAGGATTAGGTATAAATACCGCAACAGAAAGACACTTATACTAAAGGTAAGCACTGTGCAATACTTAAACTATGGCGTAAAAGGAGAAGTGTGCGCACTTCCGAAGTTGGCATGGCCCACCGCTCGAATTTGCACCGATACTGCTTCCAAGATTGAACGAAACCTTTCAATTAAACGTAAGGGCACTATATCATCAGAAACTGAGGCTTTTGAAGACTTTATTTGTTAGAAATGTTTGAATATTTCAGAAAATATTATGCTCGCTCAGATGTAGAGAACTCCTTATTTCTATAGCATTATTCTGCACTTCAAGTAAGTTCAGGCAGAATACACTTCACAACATATTCTTCACAGCAACCTAACTGCAACCACTTCAATTACTGACATTTAAAACAAGGCATTCCAAATGTTTATCACTCCACTAGCTTTCCAGAACACTTTTCAAACATAATAGAACATTTTTTTATGCAAACGAGAGATATGAGGTCGCTTGCTTGAACCGAATTCTTTAATTGGTATTTATTAATGAAGTATTTTCTGTTGATTTGGCCAGGGGAAGGATAGAACACAGCAGCACACTTTTATTTTAATGCGTGCCATACAATGTAGGCATTTCGCTGAATAATAAACAAAATATTCTTTTCCAGCGCTAATTTCGGTTATGCTCCCTACATTCTGGAATATGAATTTAGCTGCAAAAGTTCTCATGTATGTAGATAGAATAAAGTACATAGATGTAGTTGTAGAAAGTTAACATCATGAATGTTTGATGTATCATGGTAGTTTTCCATATGGACACTTAAGACTTTATAGTTTTCACAAGTGTACTCCAGAGAATTATGGAAGCTAATCATGGCTTAAGTCTGCAACCCTTAAAATACTTAAGCATTGTACGAAACTACATCTGGCTTTATTTTCCACCTTTGACTTGATACTTCCTACTATTTCTCCGCTTGCAACACCAGCATCAACTCATTAAACAGTTGGTCGAAAAGTGAGTGCAGGTCGAGACTTTTTTTTTATTGATTAAAAGGCAATACAGTGCTTTACAGATCAGTGTTAATATACATAACAATGACAATAACATTTAGGGGAGGCTTACAGGCCACGCCACATCTACAGCATGTTGCAAACGGACATCATATATAAGACACAACACACAAGAGGTAAAAGATCATATCAATCACTAGAGTTAGAATCAGAGGGATCACTAAGAAGTAGGTCTTGCGGTAGTCTTGTCTTCAAGTGTGTTGGCTGTCGCGTACGAACGCCTGTTATAGTGCACTGCTCCAGGAACATCCTTCAATGTGAGACCGTTAATTAGCTCCCCTATCATAATTATTATTAGTTATTAATTATTTATCAATGTAAAGCTAAAAGTGTATAAATGTATGTATTTAACTGAGAAAGTTCAGCTGGAGAAGAAAGCTGACACCAAGAGAGTAAAAGGGGATGAGAAGTGCTTTTGTTAGAAAGGTCTCTTTTGTCCAGTCACGTACCATCGAGTTACAACAGTAAAATTCAGAAGACGGTAATTCTTCATTGTACAAGACATGTCACGTGAGGTTTGCAGTGCGTCCTGGGATAAGGAAATGGACTCTTGGGAAATATTTACGTCAATCGTGCGGTCTTTCTGTCCAATTAGAAAGAGGCCACCATGACGGCATTTTTTGCATATAAAGAGCCCAAGAAGGCACAGCGTGATCTGTCCGTTGATAGCTGTCTGTTACTAGCTGATGTATCTGTCGCTGTTATGCTGTCGGTCGTCGGGCTGAACTTAACTTCTTCACACGAAGTTAGACACTGTAACGGGTAACGAATTTAAAGTCAGTGACACATACTAATGTATATAGTATAACGCGGAGTTAAGGAAGAAGGGACTGTAATTAAGTGTGATCGGCCAAGTGTTAGAATTCGTAATAGGTGTACAAGTTAGATTTATTGTAAGGCAAATGTGCTTGTCTCGCTTCTCCTAGTAAGGAATAAACGCCAGGAAAGTATATAAGTTGTAATCATTATAAGATCACTCCATAAACTACCTCATTAGCTGCACCACCCCAAGTGAGTCAATCATCGTGCAGGCTGAGCAACACCGAGGGAAATTCAACGATAGTAGATTCACCTTACCAGGTAAGTGGGTCTACTCATAGGTAGTGGAGTGAGTTTTGCCTACGTCTTCAATCTGCGCTCACCACACAAGGCGTCTTAAATGTGGTACAAAAGATAACAGTGCAAATAGCACCCAACGTCACCACGATCTTAACACCACAAATGTGGAAAAGAAACGACGAGCGATCCTCCGAATAAAGTCGTGAAGAGGTAAGATTCCCAGTTCGGGGTGGAGCTGCTGACACAGATGGCATGTGTGAGCGGCTCCCCACACCTGGCAGGCATAGATGATAAGCGGACGAACGAGAGACTGCCAGAATAACAAGGAGGACTCTAATCCAAGAGTGATATGGCGATGAAACAATGGCGAGAGTTTGGAAAGCCAAGGAAATGAGGCGTTCGATGTGAGCGCGCCAAGTCAGTCGAGTGTCCATAGGCATCCTAAGATACCTAACAGCCAAGATACAGCTTCACTACAAAGACTCAACGGAGGAAGAATAGGATATCGGCGTACAGTTAAATCTTAGCCTCAAGGAGATGCGCAAAATATTGAACCAGGCGATCCAAGGAGTGTTGTACCACTCGATGTGCGTGTTAGGGATTAGAATGACAATAGTAGAGAACGGTGTCATCAGCATAGAGAGTTACAGAAGTCGGGGACAAATATGGCATGTCAGAAATGTATATACTGAATAGTGTGGGGCCAAGATAGAGCCTTGTGGGTCACCTGCGGTAATAGTGCGTGGAGGCATTTAGAGGGACGACAAATAGGCAAGAGCCTTCCTGGTGAGCTCCTTGAGAGCATGTTGGGAGTAGGGCGAGTGCGGCAAGTAGTTAATTCCCGTTCTACTGCATGAACATCTGTGGCTGGCAGAGGAAGAGCGAACACCCGCTCAAAATGATCCGCCAGAATATCACACTTGGTGGCAATATCCGTAACAAGTCTGCCGCCTGCAGAGAGCGCCAGCACAACAGTCGGCTCACGGAGAACACGTTTGGTGGCTTCCCAAACTGAATGGTCCTGAGGAGAGAGTGACGCTAGATAGCGCTGATAGGACTGAAGCCCATGTCACTCCAAATGCAGCTTCACCCGTTGAATGAGATCATTCAGCTTCCTACGGAGACAAGGATGTCTGTCTCGTTGCCACTGTCGAATAACTTGATGTTTTTCCCGGAGAAGGTTTAAAATGAAGATAAGTAAGGAAGGGGGAGAATAAGGTTGCATACTTTAAGAAGTGGAAAGTCGGACACAACGGCATATGGTGTTAGTAAAGATGCTGTATCGCAAGGTCGACAGCATGGGTTGTGGTGAGTTGACACGAGTTACAGTGTATCGCATCCAGATGAGACTGAAATTAATCCCAATGTACATATCCATTTAGGAGTCTGTGAATCGCCGGGGGCAAGGCAGGTGGGAGTTGAAAGATGGAGATAGGTAGTATTCAGCCAGCGATTGGGCGGTTTGTAGGCGCTGAGAATGATAAGATCACTGACGTTTGCACTATGAAGTTTAATACTCACCACCTCCAGACTAGGCACGTGTGGAAGAAATATCTCGCTGTGGCTCGAAGAACGTTTAATGAAAAGAGCAACCCCGCCAGATGCTTTCTATGCCTCGCGGTCCTGCCGTTAAATTGAATAGCCAGGAATACTGCAAGTCTCATGGGGAAGAAAATGAGTCTCCGTAACACAAGCAATATCAATATTGTGCTGAGTGAGAAAGGCAATAAAGGAGGAGCGTTTAGTACGTAGCACGTGAGAGTGTTAGTTCAGGAGGGTGAGCTGACGTAGAGACAATAGATCACGGATGGCCACCAGGAAACATAACAGAAAGTAGGGAGCGAAGAAGCTGCATCAGTTGTGGCAGAATCGGAGAAAGTAATGTGCGGAGAAATGTCCCAAGCTGTGCAAACAGATCTTTCAGAAAAGTCCAAGATGGAACTGTGGAGGCAGAAGCCTCTGGTAAAGCGTTTGAAGGACGGCCTTGGGAGGCAGGAGAACGACCACTCAATAAATGAGAACAAAACCGAGAGGGCCTAGCAATTTGTTGTGGGTGATTTTGAAGATAAGGTGAGGGCGGCCTCTTTGAACTGTAACGTGTAGGTGTTGCCTGCTGCTGGGAGCGCCGAGACTGTCGTTCCTTCAGCTGTAAGAAATGAGGACAGGCGCGATAGTTTGCCGAATGGTCCTATTGGCAGTGAACTCACTGAGATGGTTTTGTGTACTTAGAGAAGTTTTGGTTGCCGATTCAGCGATCGCAGTGGGGTCCGAGGTGACAATAATTCATGGTGTAACCATAGTTTTGGCAATTAGCACATTGGGGCAGTTCTGTATTCTGACGTCTATGTTCAACTTTCACTACACTGTACTATAGTCGGGAAAGATTAAAGATATTTCTACCGGTTTCGTTATTAACGAGGTCAAAGGCACAGAAGGGAATGGGTTCCCTGTTTTTGCGAAGCAAACGGGTAACTTTACGAACAGGAAAGTTCAACTCACAGTATTCGTCATAAAGCTCTTGATCACTGAGTGAGCACGGTATGTTGCGTATGGCAACGGAGAACAGTTTGTCCGACGGGTTGCGATAAGTATAATACTCCTGGTTAGTGGAGGTGAAATGAAGAAGTAAGACACCGAAAGTCAGTGGTAGCCCCTCGAAGCTAAGTATGAAATTCAGATAACACATTTCTTAATATCTTGCAAAAAATTGATAATTGTGAATATTGTGCACACAAATAGGAGGGGTTTTCTCTTTTGGGGAGATGGATACGGTGTCAGTAGATTCTGAATCTGGAGCTTCACTTAAAGGATTAAAACGATTAGAGGTACCAATTGTAATACGCATAACGAGATGCAGGAGGTTGCTGGGTAGGTGGGTCAGTGCAGCGGCGTTTGTTTTGATTTGAGCTTTTAGAGTGAGAGGGCTGCGGACGTTAGTCGCGACTTAAACACTCCGATGGGGTAAAGTCCGTCATCGTATCATCATCTTGCTGGTCTGTATTATCAACTGAATTAAGTAGCTTACATAATGGGCGTAGTATAGATTTACTTACATCATTATCTGCAGGTGACGCAGAAGTAGATAATGGGGTGTGTTCTAGAACATAAGTGGACGGTTGATGTAGGTAGTGTTCATTGCATGGTGTAATATGTGATGTAGAATAATTGGAGTTATCCTGAAACGTGCTATCGTTATATACCACATATATTGCAAAATTTAAGATCTGGTCGGTATCGTCCGGCTGGAGAGCCATGATAAGAGATTGAAACAAAAAATATACACACTAGGAGACAAAATACAACGAACTGCACAAATTAAGGAAGTGCTCGTGTAGGTAAAGAAAGAGGAGCGGCCGGACACAACCGTCTCGCTCGGTGAGACCTGCAACCAAGTGCAAAACGCGTGGACAAACCAGCAGCAGCGTATATCACAACTTGCACTAAATACTTGTAATAGAGGTACAATCTCAAGCTGCCTGACATGTGCTTTAAAAAGCAATCAGGTTAACACCTTTACTAATACTGGGAATCGGCCGTCGCCAGCGAACGTGTCGGCACTTCTTCGGGTGACCACCACTTCCTTTGCGCTGTAAAAAGTTCTCCTGTACACTATGCTTAAGCATTAACAGACTGAAATGGAGTCCATGATAAGCATGAGAGGGGAGTGATTCATGCACAAAGACGCTACCTTACACTTAAATCCGGAATGCCCATCTGTAACCAATATTGACTGCGCTGCCAATGCAACATTTTGGCTTCAATTACCAGAACTTGCGGTTGCAACTGGCATCTAAGTTTTCGTTATGACCCATTTATCCTATGCGACTTATCTTACCGCAATCTCTAGGATTCAGAATGCAGGATTTAAATAACAAAATCTGATGTGTTCCATTCACATGACTTTCTCTACTTCTGTGTAACAAATTATTGTTAATAAGCTTATACCTCTATATACTTCATACTAATCGAGAAACAATTAGCAGAAACAGTCTTATTACTTGCTTCCTTGTAAGTAGAAGCGAAATATGGGAGTATCATAGGTTAAAGTGATGCCAAAAGCTGATTACTGCGTGACTGAAGTTCCTTTATTTGTATGGATACGAGTTGACAAATTCCTGTGTGAGAAAAGTAAAAGTTTTTCAAAGCTGAAACCAAAAACAAAAAATATCTCAAAAACGATCAACTCCTCGAAAAAAATTTATATAACATAAAGTGTGTTTTAATGTGCTCTACATTTCTTGTAGGCTAAGTTTTTTTTATCTATTTCTTACGGTTTACCGGTTACACAAAATTCCGTAAAATTCATCTAGAATAAAATTAGTCTTCAGAGGCTATTCCCAGAAAATTCATTATATTATTTATTATTTGTCAGGTATATATATCTTTAATATACGATCTTTTAATCAAAATCGTTAGAGCCATTTTTTAGAAAGGGTAGTTGAGGATGGGGGGTTTTCTTGAAAATCTTCGTGTCGCATCCTTGGAAGATACTGAACTTAAATACCAAGTTTGGTATTTAATGGTCTTTTCGTTTTTGAGCTATGCTGCCCACAGACACACACACACACACATATACATACAGACAGACACAGACACACACGGACCCCTATCTAAAAATGTTTTTTTTTGGATTCAGGTGGTCTCAAAACATGTATTTCCGGTGAAATCTCGGTATCGAATTTTTGGGTGCAATGCAATACCATCTCTATACACTATGTACATAGTACGCATAGAGAAAGTAAAAAAGTGGGTTTTAAAATGAAATAGTTTTCTATTTCCCAAATTACTTACTTTTACATTGTATAGCACATTATAGTTGACATTTTAATTTAGAAACAGTGTTCCGTGTTAATTGAGTGGCAAGCTACCATTCTGAGCACTCATATGTCAGGAGTTGCCAACTTAAATCTTATGATTACCTGACAGTATTTATGGTACTAATCATCAAATGACAAATGCTATAATACAGTAATTATGAGGCGCTTAAAAGAAAAGTAAAATCAAATGTCTCGATGTACTTCGCCTGCAAGGGCAATTACATTTAGATCTCATGTTTTCATAGCCGCCGAGTTATTATTACAACCACTGTTGTAATATTTATGAAAAACAATACTTTAGGTCCGGTATTACAAACGTAGTTTAGCTGGAGGGTTAGTTAAATGAAACCAAAAGTTTAAATGCGAGTTATGGTTAAGTTTAACCGCACTACAATTGTGTTGATATATACCTGATGGATGAGAAAAGCAGACGATTTCTAACGTAGAATGCGCAATAGAACTCCACTCTCTGATCGACCTTCTTTCTCTTACGTCGCAACTATGTTGGCAGACCTGCTAGCTGAGATATGTTAAATGTGAAATATCCGTATTAAAACTGTTGTTGTAGTAATTCCTCTTTTGGTTTTAATAATAAGCAGTAGGTCTGCCCCCCCCCCCCATCCCCAAATGCGCACCCTGGAAGACTACCGTTCACAACGGAAAATACCTACGAATAGTAAGGTTAGCAGTAAAAAAAAAGCAACAACAACATTTAAGATAATTGTTTCGCCAATTTACATGGTATTTTTAATTTCTCTACACGTCCTATGCATATTCTATATTCTACCCAAACATTCTATACCGAAATTTCACCAGAAATATATGTTTTGGGTCTCCCTGAATAAAAAAAAAAAGCATTTTTAGAAAAAGCTCCGTGCGTGTGTCTGTGGACAGCATAGTTCAAAAACGTGGGAAGCGTTAAATACCAAACTTGGTATTTAAGTTTGGTATGTTCCTAGGATACGACACGAAGATTTTCAAGAAAATCTCCCACCTACCCTTTAAATGAAACATTTTTCGAAATTTTTGATTTTTCTCAACAAAAATAAACCCTAAAGATTTTGATTAAAGAATCTTATGTATAAGATATTTTTATGACAAACGAAATGTATACCTTGAATTTTCTGGGAATAGCTTCTGAAGACCTCTTCATTCTGGATGACTTTTGTATAACTGGTAAACCGTATGAGATATACAAAAATGTAAATCTCATTAAAAGACACAACTTGTGTCACATTTTGTTGTAGAGTTAACCGATTTCGAGATATTCCGGATAATTGGTTTCAATTTTGGTCACTTAAACTTTTCTTAAACGGGAAGACAGCTTTCTTCTCGATTCTCGTTTGCGTATTCCTGGCAAGCAAAGAGATTCGAATTTCAGTTGTTTCTCATAGCGACCGGCTTTTAAAGCGCAAGGCTATCGATTTAGCCTGTGAATTTTCTTAATTCCCTTCTACTTACAAGAAACCAAGTAAGAAGGACAATTTCTGCTAATATTTATCTCGATTAACATGAAGTAGATGGAACAATAAGCTTTTTAACAATAACTTATTACAGAGATGTAGAGAAAGTCATGTGAATGGAACACATAATATTTTTATAAAAAATTGTATGTGTGTGCGTGTGTAGCATAGCTCAAAAACGAAAAGTTAACCACCAGAATTGGTGTTTAAATTCCAGGGATGCATCACGAAGATTTGCACGAAAATACCCCCCTCCCGAGCCAACCACGCTTTACAAGGACAAATTTTCGAAAATTTTGATTTCCTCAAAAATGGCTGTAACGATTTGATTAAAATATCGTTTGTTAAAGACTTTTACATGACAAATAAAATGTATATCTTGAATTTTCTGGGAACTGCCACTGAAGCCATCTTTATTCTGGATGAATTTTGCGAAATTTTATATAACTGGTAAACCGTAAGAGATACATAAAAACTTACTAAACAAATATGGAGTAGAGAGAAGAAATATCTGATGTGCTCCATTCACATGACTTTCTCTAAATCTCTGTAACAAATTATTGTTAATAAGCTTGTTCTTCTATATGCATGCTAATCGAGATAAATACGAGTATTAGCAGAAATGCTCTTATTATTTAGTTCCTTTTAAGTAGGAGTGAAATAAGAGAATACACTAGGCTTAATGTTTTAAAATGTGGTTGCTAAGGGATTGAAACTCGTTTCATTGCGTGGCTAGAAGTTGACAAGTTTCTGGATGAGGAAAGTTGAAGTATTTTAAAATGAAACCAATAACAAGGAAGATCTCAAAACCGGCCAACTCCACGAGAAAAAGGAATATAACATAAATTGTGTGATTTAACAAGCTCTAAATTTTGTCAAGTAAGTTTTTGTCAATCTCTTACAGTTTATCAGTTATACAGAATTCAGGTCCTCAGAAGCTATTCCTAGAAAATTCAAGATATACACTTTATTTGTGTTTTAAATGGCTTTAAAATGATATATTTTAATCAAAATCGTTAGAGCCTTTTTGAGAAAAACAAAATTTTCGAAAATGTTTCAATGTAAAGGATAGTTTGGGGTGGGGGGATTTTCTTAAAAATCTTCGTGTCGCATCCTTGGAAGACACTAAACTTAAATACCAAGTTTGGTATTTAACGGTCTTTTCGCTTTTGAACTATGTTGTCCACAGGCAGAGAGATAGACACACATACGGACCTGTTTCTGAAAATACTTTTTTGGATTCAGGGGATCCCAAAACATGTATTTTCGATGAAATCTGGGTAACAAAATTTTGAGTGGGATACAATACTTTATCTGTACACTATGCATCTAGTATGTGTAGAGAAAGTAAAAATGTCCGTGTGTGTGTCTGTCAGTCTGTCTGTCAGTAAGTGAGTGTATGTATGTGTCTGTGCACATAATAGTTAAAAACCAAAAAGTCCGTTAAATATCAAACTTGGTATTTAAGTTCAGTATCTTCCAGGGATGCGACACGAAGATTTTCAAGAAAATCCACCACCCCAACTACCCTTTACGTGGAACATTTCCGAAAATTTTTATTTTCTCAAAAATCGCTGTAACGATTTTGATTAAATAATCGTATATTAAAGATATTTACATGACATATCAAATGTATATATTGAATTTTCAGGGAATAGGTTCTGAAGACATCTGTATTCTGGATGAAATTTGCGGAATTTGGTGTAACTGGTAAAATGTAAGAGATGGACAAACATGTACTTGATAGAAAATGTAGAACTCGTTAAAACACACAATTTATGTTACATATATCTTTTTTTTATGATGTTGCTCGTTTTTGAGATATTCCTTGTTATTGGTTTCGGCTTTAAAATACTTATACTTTTCTCATACGTGAATTTGTTAACCTCTGTCCATACAAAGGAACTTTAATCACATAGCAGCCAGCTTTTGACTATCGCTTTTGTCTATGGTACTCCTTTATTTCCCTGTAATCTACGAGGTACGTCCAGAAAGTAAGTTCCGTTTGGTAATAAAATTAAATTGTGTACAGATACAGAATGATTATTTATTGCACAAAAGTATACAACTCTTAAACTACTTTTCCACATAACTGCCGAAATTTTGCAGGCATTTGTCATAGCGTGGCACAAGTTTTTTTATACCTTCTTCAAAGAAGTTTGCCGCCAGTGTCTTCAAAAAGTTGGAAACATTTTCTTTCAGCTCTTCGTCATTGTTGAAGTGTTGACCGCCAAGGAAAGACTTGAGATGTAAGAACAGATGAAAGTCGCTAGGAGCGAGGTCAGGGCTGTACGGAGGATGGTTAAACACGTCCCAGCCAAATCCCTATAGGAGGTTTTTCGTCACATTTGCAGTATGTAGACCCATCTTCTCCCCATCCAGTGTGATTGGCAGGCTGAGGACAGCCCGAGGTGTGTTAGACGTGTCCCTGTTCTCAGAGAGAACTTAACCACGTTCTGACGGGATTGTGGATTTTGTAGGATGGCGGGTGTGTTTTGGAGTTGTGGAGTGACAGGAGGAGGCGAATATTGCTCCTCGACGGTTGCCTTGATGGTGCAACGGCCCTTGTGCACCGCTGGTGTGTTTTTATCAAAATGTTTATTGAGATATTAATTTTGAATCCAAGCAACTCTTGAAGGATAATAAGGAGCTTAGCCGTAGCAGCTGTTGGTGGTGCTCCTTCGTTACCGGGGATGCCCGCAAGCCATGCGGGGAAGCCGGTATCGCCTGAAGCGGCGGTTTGTGGGATCGTAATCCCCAAGAGACCTAACGAGGGCGCTCCGATGGAATGGTAACCCTTCGTTGAATTTTGTTGCCCGACGCCTAATCTCGTCCTCCAGGTATGGTAGACCAGAGGCTTCGTGCAGGAGTCTCGTTGGAAAGCCTCGAGGCACAGAATAGGTAGCCCGAAGACACCTATTCTGTACCCGCTGAAGCAACAGCAGACTGGAGTCTGCCGCCATGCCCCAGATCTCGCAGGCGTAGATTAATAAGGGGATAATGAGAGCCCTCAAAAGGCGCAACTTAAGGGGAACCGTCATCGAGGACCTCAGCATCGGGTACAGTGAGGCCGCAGCCCCATTGCCCCGGCACCACAGCCCCCGGACGTGCTCCCTAAAAGTGACGCCCCTGTCAAGCTTCACCCCCAAGTAGGTGATGGTGTTGGTCCATTGTATCCTTCGTCTGAGGTACGTGAATGTGGGGAAGTTTGCGGGAAAGCGGCGCTTGGTGAAGAGAATAGCGTGGCTTTTCTCCGGATTTATGGACAATCGCCAACGCTCGCACCACTCTTGGATGAGGCAGAGGTGTCTCTGAATAGGGTTGAAGGCTCTGCGTGGGTGTTTGTACAGTATAACAGCACGTCATCAGCATACTGAGCTATGTTGACTTGCTGCACTGTTGGTAGGTCGGCCATGTAGACGCTAAAGAGCGTAGGGGAAAGTACAGAGCCTTCGGGGACTCCGCCTCTTACTGGCCTAGGTGTTGATTTGTGTCGCGCAACTGAAACTACAAAAAATCTGTGTTTAAGATATGAGTGTAGTAGGGGTATGATGTGTGTCGGGAGCTCCAGTCGGATGAGTTTGAGGAGCAGACCCGCGTGCCAGGTCGTAGAGAAGGCTTTCTCCACGTCCAGCGACACCACCGCAGTGAAGGCTCTGTCCTGGAAACCCAGGGCAGCGGCCTCCACCACTCTCAGTAGTTGCTGGGGTGTAGAATGCCCAGGAAGAAAACCAAATTGGTGATCTGGGATGGCATGAATGTCGCCCAAGAGAGGGGACAAGCGGGCTAGTATTAGCCTCTCGAAAACCTTCGAGAGAACTGATAGGAGACATATGGATCGGTAGTTGGATGGGTGTAACGGGTCTTTCCCCGGCTTCAAGATGCATATCACCCGGGCCTCCCTCCACTCGCGTGGAAAGTGGCACAAGGTGAGGCACATGTTGAAAACCTTGGTTAGAAAGAGTACCGCCTTGATGGGAAGGCATCGGAGCATGGCGGGGGTTAGTCCGTCAGGACCCGCTGCCTTTTTGGAGTTGAGGCGCCGGAGTGAGCCCTGGAGTTCACTGGGTCGGATGACGGGAAGTCGCTCCGCCTCGTCTAAAATACTTATACTTTTCTCATACGTGAATTTGTTAACCTCTGTCCATACAAAGGAACTTTAATCACATAGAAGCCAGCTTTTGACTATCGCTTTTGTCTATGGTACTCCTTTATTTCCCTGTAATCCACGAGGTACGTCCAGAAAGTAAGTTCCGTTTGGTAATAAAATTAAATTGTGTACAGATACAGAATGATTATTTATTGCACAAAAGTATACAACTCTTAAACTACTTTTCCACATAACTGCCGAAATTTTGCAGGCATTTGTCATAGCGTGGCACAAGTTTTTTTATACCTTCTTCAAAGAAATTTGCCGCCAGTGTCTTCAAAAAGTTGGAAACATTTTCTTTCAGCTCTTCGTCATTGTTGAAGTGTTGACCGCCAAGGAAAGACTTGAGATGTAAGAACAGATGAAAGTCGCTAGGAGCGAGGTCAGGACTGTACGGAGGATGGTTAAACACGTCCCAGCCAAATCCCTATAGGAGGTTTTTCGTCTGGACAAACATGTACTTGATAGAAAATGTAGAACTCGTTAAAACACACAATTTATGTTACATATATCTTTTTTTCATGATGTTGCTCGTTTTTGAGATATTCCTTGTTATTGGTTTCGGCTTTAAAATACTTATACTTTTCTCATACGTGAATTTGTTAACCTCTGTCCATACAAAGGAACTTTAATCACATAGCAGCCAGCTTTTGACTATCGCTTTTGTCTATGGTACTCCTTTATTTCCCTGTAATCTACGAGGTACGTCCAGAAAGTAAGTTCCGTTTGGTAATAAAATTAAATTGTGTACAGATACAGAATAATTATTTATTGCACAAAAGTATACAACTCTTAAACTACTTTTCCACATAACTGCCCAAATTTTGCAGGCATTTGTCATAGCGTGGCACAAGTTTTTTATACCTTCTTCATAGAAGTTTGCCGCCTGTGTCTTCAAAAAGTTGGAAACATTTTCTTTCAGCTCTTCGTCATTGTTGAAGTGTTGACCGCCAAGGAAAGACTTGAGATGTAAGAACAGATGAAAGTCGCTAGGAGCGAGGTCAGGGCTGTACGGAGGATGGTTAAACACGTCCCAGCCAAATCCCTATAGGAGGTTTTTCGTCACATTTGCAGTATGTAGACCCATCTTCTCCCCATTGAATCACTCATCGCATTTTGTCTGTAAACTTCGTAAATTTGCCGATAAATTTCAATGGTTTCACTTTCCTAGCATTCAGAAAGCGAATCACAGATCTGATTTCACAAGCGGCGGGATTTTCAATCAACACCGACATCGTAAACAAGCACAACAAAGCGTATGTGGCTGACAGCGATCTCAAAATGGCGTGCGTGCGTGCGTGCCTGGTAGGCTCGTGGTGAGCCTGGGTGTTGTTGCTGTGTACCTACCCTGGTAAGGGTTTAATCACAGGAATGAGGTGATGGTTAAGGTTTTGTTTGAGGTTTCAAGTGTTGGTGTTAAGGACGATGCGCTGGTAGGCTCCTCGAGCGGTTGCATTTTCAGGAGCAGTTTTCTTTCCTCTGCTCCGCTGGTGTTTATTTATTTATTTAAATATGGTGGTGAATTTTGATAGACCTGTCCCTATGGGGCTTTGTTCAGCTATTACGCTGTTGGCTGGTTTAAAGCCGTTGTTACCGGGGATGCCCACAAGCCATGCGGGGAACCCGGAACCCCCATTTTCGGCGTTCAGAGGGTAAGTACTCCCCCAGTGATCTGACAAGAGCGTTCTCATGTTCGCCCAATCTGGCGTTGAATTTTTGAGCCCGGCGCCTAATAACATCTTCCACATATGGGAGGGCCGAAACTTCATGTAGTAGCCTCAAAAAGAAACGTCGACATACAGAATATATGGACCGGAGTCCTCCATTCTGCACCCGCTGTAACCAGAGAAGCCAGGAGTCTGCTGCCATACCCCACACTTCGCAGGCATAGAGCATCAGGGGGACTATAAGCGCCTTGAAAAGGCGTAACTTTAAGTGAACCGGCATCTGGGAGGCCAGCACAGGGTAAAGGGAGGCTACCGCCCCCTTCGCCCTGTGCGACTTTCCCCGCACGTGTTCACAAAAAGTTAGGCCCTTATCAAGAATGACGCCCAAGTATTTGATGGAATTCCCCCACTCTATCCTTTGGCCCTGATAGGAAAAGTTGGGTATCTGTTTATTACGGGGCGTTTTCTGGTGAACAGAGCAGCCTGACTTTTGCCCGGATTAACGGACATCCGCCACTATCTGCACCAGTCCTGGACGAGACGGAGGTGTCTCTGTATGGGGTTGAAGGCTCTGCGCATCTTCCTGTCGGTGCGGTAGAGCAGGACGTCATCAGCAAACTGGGCCATGTTGACGCCCTGCACCGTAGGGAAGTCTGCCATATAAAGGCTAAACAAGGTGGGTGATAGTACAGAGCCTTCTGGGACTCCGCCTCGTAGGGGTTTAGGTGTAGATGTTTGCCCCGCAACTGCAACTACAAAGGTGCGCTGGTGTAGGAAGCTGTGTATGATGTTGATTAACTGTGTGTGTAGGCCAATCTGGATGAGTTTAAACAGGAGACCCTCATGCCAGGTGGTTGAGAAGGCCTTCTCGACATCCAAAGACACCGCCGGCGTGAAGGCCCCGTCCTGGAACCCCAGGTCGGCAGTCTCCACCACCCGCAGCAGCTGTTGGGTTGTCGAGTGCCCAGGACGGAATCCAAACAGATGGAGAGGGATGGCTTGAATGTCAACTACCTGCGGCGACAAGCGGTGTAGAACTAACCTCTCGAAGACCTTCGAGAGGGTGGGTAGAAGGCTAATGGAGCGGTAGCTGGAAGGAAGTGCAGGGTTCTTACCAGGCTTCAAAATGCACACCACCCGTGCCACCTTCCACTCGCGCGGAAAGTGACCTAAGGTGAGGCACATGTTGAATACCTTGGTGAGGTACAGCACTGCTCTGAATGGAAGGTTGCTGAGCATGGCGGGTGTCAGCCCGTCCTGCCCGCAAGCCTTTTTGGTGTTGAGACGCCGGAGTGCGCCTTGGACTTCACTAGGGCGGATGATTGGTAGGGGGTTCTCCGCTTCATGAGGCTGTCCCCGCAAGTAGCGGTCCACATCCTCATGAACACGGGCAGTGAAGAGTACATCCTGGGGGTCCTCTCTCGGCCTGCAGGTGTCCTCTATGTAGCTCGCAAGCACATTTGCTTTGGCTTGTGGTTCGTAAACAAGGCCAAGATTGCCTTGAAGCGGGGAGTGGTACTGATTACGTTGGCGTCGGAGGCTTTTTGCGATACGCCAGACGTCGCCACCCTCCAGGTCTTGCACGGCCATTGTGGCCTCCCACGCTTGCACACGGTGCTCGCGTAGTCGGACACGAACCTCCCGACGGAGGCGCCGCAAAAGAACCCGATTGTGTGGCTTCCGGTTCTGCTGGTATAGTCTGCGGGCTGCCTAGGAACGGCGGAGAAGGAGTTCAAGTTCTAAGGGAAGGAGGTCTGGATGTGGTGTTGGTGGGGTGCGGATGGTGAGGTTGTGAACCGTTATTACTACTGTGGTAGTGAAGGTTTGGACTGCTGTCTCTAGGCTGAGTATGTCTGTGATTTTTGGGTTGGATGGAATAGATGCGCTGAGGCAATCCTTTACACATTTCCAGTCTATTTCTCTGGTGTGTCCTGAGAAGTCGTGGCTGGCAACCCTGGTGTTGATTTCTGCCAACACGGGATTGTGATCGGAATGAAGTGCAGCGAGTGATGTGAGCATGAGATGGAAGGGGTAATGTTTGATGATCGCAAAGTCGATGACCGATGGTTGTCCTCGACATTGCGGATATGGTGTGTGGGTTGCCAGGGGCCCAGAACTCTTAGCTGGGGATCCCTATCAATCATGCGAATCAGTGCATTGCCTCTAGGATCCGCGCGGGGGCCCAAATGCCAACGCTGGTGTTTGGCATTAAAGTCCCCGGCGAGGATCACGCTATGATGGAGGTTGAAGAGGGATTGGTAGTCAGCAGGTAAGAACGGCCTACCGGGAGGGTGGTAAACAGAGACTATTACTACCTCCGTTCCTCCGAGCTCAACACACACTGCCGTCGCCTCAAGGGCTTGCAGGGGCGGAATGGGGATGGGTTTGTGGACCACGTTTTGCCTCACAAGAACCGCAGTGCCGCCTCCAGGGCGGGGCACCCGGTCACTGCGATGACAAACGTATCCAGGTAGACGGAAGGGGATGTCAGGACGCAAATGTGTTTCTGATACTAGAATGAGGTCCAGGGCATAATGGGCAGCAAAGCGCTGAAGCTCATCCCTATGATCCCTCACTCCATTGGCGTTCCAAAAGACGAATCGGAAAGAGGTACGAAGCCTAGTTCCGTCCGCCATTTTGGGACAATGGGGCGAGGCTGAGCATGAAGGTGAGGCCCTCAAAGAGGATCATCGCCTTGCTGGTTGGATCGGTGGTCTGGTAGTACCTGGTGAGGAGGTCCCGGATTCTCTCGGCATGGTTCAGCAGCAGCTGCTGAAACCACCCCAGGAGGTCCGCGACATCCAAAGCAGGTATGGTGGTGGGTGTAGTTAACGCTGGTTGGTTGGATTGCTGAGGAGGCGGAGTCACCACCGCTGGTCGTTCCGGGCGGGAGACACGCGACGGTACCGGTGCTGGACCGGTTGCCGCAGGCACCTCCCGCTCGGTATCGCTTTCGCGGTCAGTTCTCGGCCTCTTCAGACTGGGTTTCGGAGGTTTAGGTTGGCTATGTTGTGTGGCAGGGGTTTTTGGTGATTTCCCTTTTCCGGAGACCCTATTTGAGTATAAGGAGCCCCGTGGTGCCGGTGTGGGTGCCTGTCTTGGTGCGTCCTGATGTTCTGGAGGCTCCTGCCTCACCGATGGTCTGGCCTTGTTGTTCTGGTCCGCCGATGTCTTCTGACGCTCCTCCCTACTCGGAGGTGTGGCTGGTTTAGGCTCCAGGGGGGTGGGCCTCGACGACGCGATGACCTTCAGTCTCACAGGGCACCCTCCATAGCAGGCGATATGTTTCTTCCCGCAGTTGGCACAATTAGGATCGTCAGTCAAGGAGCGCGGGCAGAGCTCTTTGGGGTGCTTGTCACCACACCTAAGGCAGCGTAGTATCCGGTGACAATATTGGCTTGAATGGTTGAAACCCAAGCAACGATGGCATTGTGCTGGGCCGCCAGGGCGTCGGGATGCTTCCATGGTGACCCGGAGATAACAGATCGAGGAAACCCGATCTATCTTGGTCTCCGGATCATTTACCCGCTCCACTATTACTAGGAAGAGGGGGAGGGGGATTTTTGTGGGCGTGCGCCCAGCTGGAGCGGGTTTGGTGAGTTGCTTCACCAATTTAGGGGTTATGCCCTGGCGGATGAGGTCCTCCTCGATCTCCTTGACGGACGTGTCCGCCGGTAGGCCCCTTATGACTCTCTTAAGGTCTCTGGTTTTATCGAGAACAAAGGTAAAATAGGGAATTTTCTTCTTACTGAGCTCGCTCAGTAGGCGTGAATAGTCCTCCGGCGTCCTTGCCTGGAAGACGTAACGGCTTTTCCTCCTTGTCACCGTGCACTCCTGGCAGAGCGTTGGCATAACTGTCCTGAGGAAGCCTACCACACCCTCGAAGGAGTCCACGATGATTGGTGGAATATAGCGTTTTTTCTGACCTCCGCAGGCGGGGCTGCTGGATCCTGCGCTGGTCTGGTGTGCGGGAGTTACGGGTTTCCCCTTTTTACCCACAACAATGAATTCATCACTGACCTCGGGAGGTGCAGCGTGACTTTCCTCGTCCTGTCCCATAATGGATGAGTGGTAGGAAAAGACCGAAGTCTTATCCGAGTTGGTCGAAATGTATGTCACTACACTGTCACAATCTGAAAAGTCCTGATCGGACGATTTTCCTGATCGGATAGGAGATCTCTATCGAGATCCGCCCTTGTCAGAGATGTCGGTCGAAACCGAACGGAGGTAAGTCCCTTTTCCGCTCTTGCGTTGTCGGGACTTCCTTGGTTTTCGGCTGCTGCCGGGCCCGGAGGCCTTGGCTGCGCCGCTGGTGACACCAGTGCTGGTGCTCGGAGTTGGTCGGAGGCGGCCGGAAAACTACCATCCCAAGGCGTCCTTGGGAAGGCGGTAGCTTACGCGTCTCCTAGGCAGCGTGTGGTCGTAAAGACCGAGAGTGTTCACCTGGGGATTTGGGTGGGCCGTACCTAACCGTAGGAAAGGTGGCTGTGGCCTTGTTCGGCTGCCCGCTGCCTGCACTTCCTCTGGCCTGGAAGTCCGTAGGTTCTTACTGATTGGCCGGTTGGCCTGAAGCTACCCAATAGGGTCGCTTCCTGAAGTGGCGGCCGACCAATCAGGACTCAGATGTTTGTTCGACTGTTGGTTGGTGATCTCTGAAGACCGGAGTCTTCGTAGTTGATGATGATGGTTGTGGACTTCAGCTGCTTAATGGTGCTAAGAAGCACCGATCCACAGGCTTCCGTCTTTTGGCGCTAATAAGCACCTGGGTTTGCTGCTCACTGGAGACACGTCCTATTTCGATCGCTCCTAGCCGCAGAATGACGCACGTTTCTTCTCCTTGATACAGAGCGTCTACCGCGCATGTGCGGAACTGCGATCGCAGCGCTGCAGAGGAGATAAATTGAAACGGAATTTACTTTCTGGACGTAGCTCGTATTTTAGAATAATTTTTGCAGAGATGAGAGAAAGTCATATGAATGGATTATATCAGATTTTTTCAATCTGATTCTACCATTTCAACCGGCTTATATGAAAGGACAATTAATTACCAAATTTAAAAAAAAAAAAAAAGTATAAATGATTAACTCCACAGGAGTATTTATTTGCCATAACATTTATATTTTATTAAGCTCCAAACTTTATAACAGTTTGTTTATATATCATGTTTTTCAAGACATACAAAATGCAGTGAGAAGAAGCCTATACAGAAAATTCAGCATTTTGCATTTTATTCATTGGAATACTTCAAATACACTGTTTTAAACTAAATGTTTAATCATTTTACAAACAATGAAAACAGGAAAAATTCGTCACCATAAGCTTTGCTTGTGGTGGGTCCCATTTCATGAAAAACCTTCGGACCTGTCCTTAAATGAAGTTTGAAATGCAGCACGTATCCGAGTTTTCGCTGGACAGACGCGCGCGCGCGCGCGCGAACCTTCCTACAAACATATATTTTTTTCAGAGGTCTCAGGACGTGTATTTCCAGTATTATAAGCAATTTTCTCATTTTGTGCAAGCTTGTAAACCCCTCTTCCGAAGGTCCTGAGTTTGATAAGATTTACTCCCCCTATGTGCTCCCTCTATAGAGAGTAATAAATCTTACTCTAGGATGAGCCATTTCTGGTGGGTCAGTGGGACTAGAGGCTCGTTAAAAGGTAGAGAAGACCACGCCCTGAGAGATGATAACGTCCTTGGCTGCATCTCGCCACATCGCTTTTTAAATAATTCAGTTTTTACATTAATTTCTTTAGCTGCCTTTTACATATGCAGACACCGTTAAGTTATTCTTTAGCAGTTTTGTCCTTTTTCTTCTCGTAAAATTTATTTGTAAGTTTGCCTTCTCTAATTAATCTCCTTTCTCAGGCCTGTACGCCTTGAAACTTTTCTTTGCTCTATCGTGGCTTATTTTCATTCACTTTTCTCTTGAAATGAATACCTGGGAGGTGAGGTCACGCCTTGACATCCCACATTAGTAGCTAGATTGCTAACGAGGAGGCATTTTCTTTTACAAATTATCGCTTTTGAATGCAAGCAACTCATTTTTAATGTGCATACAAATGACCACTCCATGCTTTAAGTAGAGGCACACAGGGAGTGGCATCTGTGTAATGTTAGAATAATATTAAAGTATGATAAGCAAACCGAAGATAGGAAAGATTCTTTAAATCGAATTATGGGCAAATTTGATTATATTGGTAGTGTGGACCTTTGTCTTTTTACTTCATCTAGCACGTATGCAGAATGTATATAGTAGATAGAGAAGTTATTATCTTCCACCCAAAAATTATATACCGGGAGTCCACCAGAAATACATGTTTTGAGAGCCCTGAATGTATGTGTCTGTGGGCAGCACAGCTCAAAAATGAAAAGTCGGTGAAATGCTAAAATTGGTATTCAAGTTCAATATCTTCCCAAAGATGCGACACCATGCTAACTTCATATACCCAAGATTGCGGGTTCAAACTCGGCGGAGAACGATGGTTTTTTTTCGGGCGTAAAAATCCTTAGTATGGCTTCCTTCATAAGGGAAGTAAAGCCGTGGGTTCCGTGTCCTAGATTTACTGCATGTAAAAGAATCTCAAGTCTGATAGAGCAAAATTAAGCGGTTTTTCACGCCAAATTTAGAGTGGGACGCTGAGAACCACAGAAGTTAGAGAGTGTCCATAAATAAAACGCCATTTCATTTCATTTCAAGGACGCGACACGAATATTTTCAAGAAAATTTTCCCACCCCTAATTACCCTTTAAATGTAGAATTTTTCGAAAAACACAAACGAAATGCATATCTTGAATTTTCTAAATGTAGCTTCTGAAGACCTCTTCATTCTGAATGTTTTTGTATAACTCGTAAACCGTAAGAGATAGGCAATAACTTACTACACAAAAAATGCAGAATTCATTGATACAGGACTACGTCATGTATACTTTTGTTTAGGAGTTAGCCTTTTTTTGTGCCTGCGCTGCGCAGGAGACCATATAGTACAATTCTGCCCAAGCCCGTCTGAGAAGAGCAAGTGTGCCAACTGTGGGGAGGCACACTCAAGTGTGTACAAGGGCTGCCGAACCCGGCAAAATATTATAGACAACCGCCGCCAAGGAGGCCGTGGGGATGAGCCAATCCCACCCGCGGCCCCCTTCTCGGCCGCTCTGAAAAGAGCGCAGACGACGTTGCAGCGGGCAGAGTCAGCGACGAAGGAGGCACCACCAACGGCGACTGAGGCGGCGCCCACGACGCAGACGACCAAGACCATAAAGACCAAGACACAGGCACAGGAAAGGGGTACGCCTAGACCTAAAAAGAAGTCCAGGCCCAGTCCAGTGTGATTGGCAGGCTGAGGGCAGCCCGAGGTGTGTTAGACGTGTCCCTGTTCTCAGAGAGAACTTAACCACGTTCTGACGGGATTGTGGGTTTTGTAGGATGGCGGGTGTGTATTGGGGTTGTGGAGTGACAGGAGGAGGCGAATATTGCTCCTCGACGGTTGCCTTTGATGGTGCAACGGCCCTTGTGCACCGCTGGTGTGTTTTTATCAAAATGTTTCTTGAGGTTAAATTTTGAATCCAAGCAACTCTTGAAGGATATAAGGAGCTTAGCCGTAGCAGCTGTTGGTGGTGCTCCTTCGTTACCGGGGATGCCCGCAAGCCCTGCGTGGCCCTGCGAAGTCCAGGAGCCAGGAGCCAGGAGCAGGAACTAGTCGCCCGAGTGTACTCGGGCGGGGGCAAATCACCACGGTACCTATCCGCTTTTCTTGCGGATTTACCCGTGTGATATAGTAGATGTGGTCATATGCAAGTGTTTTTGTCATGTCAAAGTAATTGGGCAGGGTGTTCCCTCTGTGCAGCCGGCGCGGGCTGGCTTACCTATCCGAGTGGCCACCCACCCAGAGAGGGACCAGGCCCGATGCTGCTTACCTTGGCCAGCCGCTTGCGGGCTGTCAAGGAAAGCAGTGCCGGCTAGCGGGGAGACATGAAGGGATATAGGTACGGGGTGGGGGAAGCCAGTGTTGCAGATCTGGTCGGAGTACGACTGGATGGTCACCCGTCCGAGTCGTGACCATGCCCGATGCTGCTTAACTTGGCGGGTAGAACAATAAAGGGAGAGGCGGCCGGAAAACTACCATCCCAAGGCGTCCTTGGGAAGGCGGTAGCTTACGCGTCTCCTTGGTAGCGTGTGGTCGTAAAGACCGAGAGTGTTCACCTGGGGATTTGGGTGGGGAGCAAGTTTAGTGTATATTGTGCGAGCTCTTTCTCGCACAACGTCCACTATGTAGGGGATTCCGGAGTGGGAATGGAGAATGTGGGACGGGAATCTGCGGTCTGTGCCGTATATCATCCTCAATGCCCTGTTCTGCACGGCCTGCAGCCTGCGGATGGTGGAACGAGCCACCGAACCCCAGACCTCACAGCCGTACAGCATCAGGGGCGGGATGACTGCGCGGTACAGCCGCAGTTTAAGGTGTGTAGGCATGGTGGAGCGGAAGATGGGAAACAACTGCCGCAGGGCAGCGTGTCCCAAGCCGACCTTCTCCCTGACATGTGGAGTGAAAGTAAGGCCGCGGTCGAGGAGGACTCCGAGGTATTTGGCGGAGCGGACCCAGGGGATCCGCCGCCGCCGCAACCTCAGCGACCTCTCCGGTCGCCAGCCACGGACTTTAGCCAGCAGTAGAGCTGAGCTCTTCTGCGGGCTGATGGCCATCCGCCACTGTTCACTCCATCTGCCTATGGCCTGGAGCTGTCTCTGTAGCGGGGGGAAGCAATATCGGTCGTTCTTGTTACGCGCCATTATGAGGACATCGTCGGCATACTGGCACGTAACTGTACTGGGTTCTGTGGGGAAGTCGGACATGTAGGCAGCAAAGAGTAACGGCGACAGCACGCTGCCTTCCGGCACTCCCGCCGCTATGGGTCTGACTGTGGAATGCCTCCCCTCCACCCTCACCCTGAAAGTGCGGTCCCGAAGGAAGCTACTAAGCAGGTGAAGGTAGGGGGGAGGAATTTCTGCGTTCTTGAGCTTGTACAAGAGTCCCTGATGCCACGTGGTGGCGAAGGCCTTTTCCACGTCCAAGAGCACCGCGACTGTTTTGAAGTTGTCCTGGAAGCCCAGGGCAGCCTTCTCAGCCAGTCGCAGCAACTGCAGGGTTGTGGAATGTCCAGTACGGAAACCAAACTGATGATCCGGGAGTAGGAGTCTATCTTCGAAGAGAGGGGTGAGGCGAGGTAGGAGTAACCGCTCGAATACTTTCGAGACGATCGGAAGTAAGCTAATAGATCTGTAGCTTGACGGGAAGACCGGGTCCTTGCCGGGTTTCAAAATGCATACCACCCGCGCCTCCAAGTCCAGGTCACAAAGGAAGAGTAATAAGAGCAGGGCCCAGCCTACCGCTCGGCCGGGCCAATCACAGGTCCCGACCGAGCAGCAGACTCAAGCCACGCCCTCAGCGGCGCAACAAAACCAGCCGCCCGCCGAGCAGCTTGTCACTGCCACGGCGGACACTGGCAGCACAGCGGCGTCGCTCCCAGATCACTTCGCTTCGAGATGCCGAAGAGGAAGCAACACCGCAGACCAGCAGCTCCTACAGCAGCCACCGCTTCTCCGGCAACCGCCGGTAGGAAGCGCTCACAGGCATCTCCGCCACCTGCCGTTACGCCGGCAGTGAGCGCTGCACCATTGCCGCGCTCACCATCACCACTGCCGCTGCTTCACCGGCAGCTAACACTTCATCGCCGCCACCGCTGAGCTCCACACCGCCGCCGCCCCGGTACAGTGCCGTGGTTAGGGGTGTCCCTCGGGATCTCTCCACCCGGCACCTCCTCGCCGCTGCTCAATCTAGATGGCCTTCATGTTCGAGGGCCACTAGAATTATCTGTGACCGGGGCCCGACACCACTAGTTAGGGTGGAGCTACAGGACCGATCAGACCTGGAGGCTGCCTTGGCGTCAGGGTTGCCCTTATTAGGGCGAATTCTGCACGTTGAGGAAAGCAGGCAGGAAAGACACCGGCCCTGCCGTCGCTGCTGTGCCTACGGGCACAGCCAAGAAAACTGCTCTTCGCCGCCGAAGTGCCACTACTGTGGCACCAACGCATACACATCGGAGTGCACTGGGCACGACCTCCGCCGCCGTCGCCGGTTCTGTGCCACCTGTGGTGGTACGGGACATTTCACCGGGCAAGCCCAGTGCCCCAGCTACCCAAAGAGCAGGCACTCATCACCTAAACCAGCCCGGACACCATCAACCACACAACCATCTCCGCAGACTAAACAACGAACACCAACCATCCTGCAGCAGGAAATCCAAGGCCTAAGTGAGGCTATTCAGGACCTCCACGCGGAGGTCCTGATCCTTACGGCTAAGCTGACGGCCTTGGAGGACAGGCTTCAGGAACAGGACGGCACCACTTCACACACAGAACTTCACCAAGCAATAGCAACAGCAGTCACCGATATCCGACTCATCTTCAGGGAGGAGGTGAGAGCTCTACTGGAGAAGTCGGCACCTCAAAACTCCAAGATCAACATCCAAAGTAGACGCCAAGGGCTTAGGCTCGAAAACGTCCCAGGATACAACGACTGGCTCAACAGAGTCAACCAGCAATAACTCCATCCTTCACCCTAGAATTCCTTCATTCCTCACCCCGAATACTCCGCGGTGGCAGTCTGGGCCTCGGTCAAGTCTGTCTCCCGGTCCTCATTTCGCCTCTCTGACTGCACCCTGCAGTCAGTTACATTATCGCCTTGAATCCGCGGGTGCAATCATGCGGTACCGCCTCTCCTTTCTTCCTTCTAATACCGGTGGAGGGGTTTTTTAGTCGGTAGGCCCACATGGGAGACCCCGACACTCCGGGCTTGCCCGGGTTAGTCCATAAGGTGGATTTTTCCCCTCCACTCGAAAAAAAAAAATCCCAGATCCCGCCTACTTTCCCCTGCCGACCCACGGCCAGGCAGTCTCCCCGTCCGATATGGACGAGTTTAGGATCCTAACCCTGTGGTTTGGGGACTACATTAACAGGGCTCTTCCCACACTACGGAAATGTAAGCAGCAACTGTCCGACCCGAGGCTTAGTCCCCTGGTCAAGCACAAAATACTGCTTGACACGCTGGAGGTGCTGTTTCCTAACTCCGCAATGTAATGGCCTCCAGACTCGTCAGGAGACCATTGCGAGCCGCGTTTTGGAACGCAAATGGAATTAGGGAACATTACCCAAGCTTGCTTGAGTTTGTAGAATCCCACGGGATTGACGTCTTATTAGTCTGCGAAACACACCTGCATGCTGGTATAAATTTCTCGTTGCCAAGTTACACCACCCATCGGACGGATAGAGCCGGCCGACAGGGTGGGGGTACCGCTATATTCATCAAAAACCACATTACCCACACCCCTTTTCCTCTCCCGCAGCTTCAGCACGTGGAGGCGTGCGCCATTCGGCTTGCCATTGGTGGACTTGACACGCTGCTGATAGCTGCTTATGACCCTCCTGACGCCCGCTATTACGAGGCGGATTACACCGCCTTGTTAAACCTTCATCCTGTAGTCTGCATTGCAGGCGACTTAAACGCAAAGCACGGGCACTGGTATAGCCGTGTTTCTAACCAGAGGGGCCGTGGACTCTACCGCCTCATCAGCGGAGATCCCAGCCTTCATGCGCACGGACCGAGAGGGCCTACGTTCTACCCGGCCCGCGGCAGACCGGACGTACTCGACATCATGATCACCAAAAACATTCCATTCCATCTAGACCTCTCAGTGGTAAACGAACTGGATTCCGACCACAACCCAGTTCTGGTGGACTCCAATGTTCACATACCAGCGCTGGCAATCCCAGACTGGTTCAACGAAGTCGACTGGGATGCAGCAGTCCTAGAACTCACCCAGACCATCGACCCGCGGCCACGCATCGACTCTGTCGAGGCGCTGGAAGCGGCGGCGAGGGCATTCTCCCAACAGATCCTAAAGGCGGTACGCGCTCACACACACCGCATCCCGTCTGAATCCTCTAACCCTCGGACCATACCTGATGAACTCCGGCGGCTGATAAAAGCCAAAGCCACAGTCCGGAAGCTATGGCAACGCTTCCGCCACCCCAGGTTAGGGGCAGTATACCAGAGGTTCAAAATCCTGGCAAGGCGACTGCTCCGAGCGCACAGGAAACAGGCCTGGGAAAACCTGATGCAGACTGTCAACCTGCAAGAAAAGAAACCGTGGCGGATTATCAAGTCCCTAAGGAAGGACAAGACACAATACCAGCATCCTCTACATGGCACTCGTGGGGGTCTCGCTTTTGAGCCCTGCGAGAAGGCCACAGTGTTTGCAGACTACCTAGAGAGTCAGTTTGAACCCCGGGAGGACCCCCAGGACGAGGACTTCAGTGACCTTGTGGAGGCGACGGTGGACTATCTCTATGAGGAGACACCGCCGCCACACGACGGGATCCAACTTCCTATAGTCACCCCGAAAGAGGTGACTTCCGAAATTCAAAAACTTCACCCAAGCAAATCCCCGGGGCACGACGGCGTCACGGCGCCCATGCTCCAACACCTACCCCGAAAGGCCGTGATCCACCTGACCCGGATTTTTAATGCATGCCTCCAATTCCGTCACTTTCCAACTTGTTGGAAGGAGGCGCGGATGGTATGTATTCTAAAGCCCGGCAAGGACCCGGTCTTCCCGTGTAATTACCGATCCATCAGTCTACTCCCGACCGTCTCAAAAGTTTTTGAGCGGTTGCTCCTACCCCGCCTCACCCCTCTATTCGAGGAAAGGCACCTCCTACCGGATCACCAGTTTGGTTTTCGTCGAGGGCACTCCACGACTTTGCAGCTACTGCGCCTCGCCGAGAAGGCGGCCCTGGGCTTCCAGGGCAACCTCAAGACGATCGCGGTGCTGCTGGACGTGGAGAAGGCCTTCGCCACTACCTGGCATCAGGGGCTCCTCTACAAACTCAAGCAAGCAGGCGTCCCTCCCCCCTATCTCACCCTGATAAGCAGCTTCCTACGGGAACGCTCATTCCGGGTGAGAGTGGAGGGAAGACTCTCCACTGTCAGACCCATAGCGGCGGGAGTGCCGGAGGGCAGTGTTCTGTCCCCATTACTCTTCGCCGCCTACATGTCTGACATCCCGACGGAACCCCGAACTGTCCTGTGCCAATATGCCGACGACGTCCTCATAATGGCACAGAACAAGAACGCCCGTTACTGCTTCCCCCCACTTCAGCGACTACTCCGGGCCATCGGCCGGTGGAGTGAAAAGTGGAGGATGGCCATCAGTCCGGGGAAGAGTTCGGCTCTTCTCCTGGCGAAGGTCCGTCGCTGGCGGCCGATGCGTGCCCTGAGGTTGAGGCGGCGGCAGATCCCATGGGTCACCGCCGCCAAATATCTTGGGGTTCTCCTCGACCGCGGGCTCACTTTCGCGCCACATGTAAGGGGCAAGGTGGGGCTAGGCCACGCCGCCCTCAGGCAGTTGAACCCGGTTTTCAAATCCGCCATGCCCAAACACCTCAAACTGCGCCTGTATCAGGCGATCATTCCCCCCCTGATCCTGTACGGCTGCGAGGTCTGGGGAACAGCGGCGCCGACCACAATCCGCAGACTTCAAGTCGTCCAGAACAGGGCGTTAAAGATGATCTATGATACTGGGTACAGATTCCCATCTCACATCCTACATACCTACTCAGGAATCCCGTACATCATCGACGTCGTGAGGGAGAGAACCCGCACGATGTATGATAAACTCCCCTTTCACCCTAACCCTCTGGTGCGCACTTTGGGCGACTACGACCATAGGGCGCCAAGAAGGAGAAAATCCTACCCCCTACCAAGGGACGCTCTCGGTCCACTGGCCTGAGAGACTGCCATCCCTTAATCCCAACAAGCCCCCAGGTTATACAGCAACGGAAGGGGTGGCAGCCGGTCGGGAGACCACCCGGCTGAAACCCTGCCCACTCTGACTAACCTGGAACACATCACCCACCCAAATCCATAATCCTACAAACTTTCCTCCCACCTGGCCTGCTTAACCCGATGGCCACACAAGCGGCACGTCGAGTTAAGCAGCATTGAGCGTGGTCACCACTAGGGTGGGTGACCGCCCAAGTGACCGACCACACTCAGCCCTAAGGCTGCGCGGAATTTTAACACCGCCCGGCGGACATAGACAATAAAGCTTGTGGAACAAAAATCTTTTTCCCCTATAATATCGCACAGGTAAAACCGCTTTTAGCGGTTAGGTACTGTGGCGATTTACACTCCGCCCAGGTAAACCTGGGCGACCTGTTCTTGGACTCTGGACTCTGGACTTGGGATCGAACCCGGCGGTGAGAGGCGAATGGTCTAACCACTCGGCCACGGCACGGCCTGAGTTAACCATTTCCGAGATATTCCTTGTTATAGGTTTCACCTCATTTGTTCTACTCTCGGGAATGGAAA
Source organism: Hymenopus coronatus (assembly GCA_030762935.1). Classification (NCBI taxonomy): domain Eukaryota; kingdom Metazoa; phylum Arthropoda; class Insecta; order Mantodea; family Hymenopodidae; genus Hymenopus; species Hymenopus coronatus. The sequence continues at coordinate 54,658,396 of CM060880.1, forward strand.
AGAGAATTGGATGCAATTGTTTCACATAGTGATAGCTTTTGCCTAGGCTAAAGGATGGTCAAATCTTATAGGTATAAGTTGGTTGCTATGTGATTGAAATTCGTTTCTTTGCATTGCCAAAAGTTGACAATTCCCGTTTGAAAAAAGTTTAAGTATTTTAAAACTGGAACCAATAACAAGGGATATCTCGGAAATGGTCAACTCAACGAAAAAAATGTATATGACATAACTTGTGTTTTAACGAGATATACACTTTTGTGTGATAAGTTTCTCTCTCTCTCTCTCTCTCTCTCTTTCTCTCTCTCTTAGGGTTAATCATTTATATAAAATTAAGCAAAATTCATGCAGAATGAAGAGGTTTTCAGAGGCTATTCTCATAGAATTCAAAGTATCCATTTTATTTGTCATGTAAATATTTTTAATATATTTAATTTACATGACGGTATTTTAATCAAAATCGTTAGAGCCACTTTTGAAAAAATCAAAATTTTCGAATTTTCTCTATGTAAAGGATAGAGGGGGATTTCATTCAAATCTTCGTGTCACTTGAGGCCGCGCCGTGGCCGAGTGGTTAGACCACTCGCCTCTCACCTAGACGGCCGGGGTTCGATCCCAAGCGACCGCTTGTGAGATTTGTGGTGGACAAAGCGGCGCTGGGGCGGGTTTTCTCCGGGTACTCCGGTTTCCTCCGCCATCGCATTCCACCGGTGCTCCATCATTATTCATGTATCATCAGTGTCACCGCCTGCGGTGCCATAAGTAGTTAAAGCGGGCGTTAAACACTACAAAAAAAATCGTGTCACTTAAATATCAAGTTTGGTATTATATGCTGCCCGTTGACAGAAAGACACACACCGATCTTTTTCTAAAATTGCTTTTATGGAGGGATCAGGGGGTCTTAAAATATGTATTTCCGGTGAAATCTCTGTATCGAAGTGAAAACATTAACGAGAGAATATAATAGTCAAAAGCAGGGAAGGGCAAAATACCAGCACGCTAAAATAACAAGATATACTAACTTATTACAATTTTATTGTGATGAGGAATATTTGTGTATATTATTTTCGAAAGCTTTGTGTTTATTACTTGAGATGAACACTGAACTATATTAAATAACTAATAATTTTGGCACTGAATATTAAAACAAAAGAATAGCATAGGAGAAAAACATCTTACATTGATAACTCGATAAATGATCTATAATTCAAAGTGACAAAGAACAAATATGTTTCAAGATTTTCTATTAGGAAATGAGTTCTGTTAGAATTTCCTTGTATGGAGAGAGGGACCATTCCGCATCGCAAGAAGCTACTGGTGAAAATGGCCTTCCAATGGCAAGCCAATACATGTGGCCGGTCAATGAGACTAAAGGGATATTTTACCGCTATAGTACTGATGGTGGGTGAGTGGTTAGACCGCTCACCTTCCATCTAGGCGGCCGGGTTCGATCCCAAGCTCCCGCATGTGGGATTCGTGGTGGATGCAGCGGCGTCTGGGTGGGTTTTCTTCGGATCCTCCGGTTTCCCCCGCCACTCATTCCATCTATTGCTCCACCATCATCTTTCCAATCATCAATTTCCCGTACATATCATCCAGGTTCTCCATTCTGTGGCTCCGAGAGGCTTCTGGCCACTAAGCATTGGCTTGTAAGTCTTTGGGGTGTGTCAGTCCTACACATACGGGGAGGGTAAGCAGATGACGAATTACGATCTTCCAAGATTGCGATATATACACGCAAAAAGTGTACTCAACATAAACTGCGTGTTTTAACAAGCTCTATATTTTTTGTGAAGTAGCTTTTTATCTATCTCTTACGGTTTACCTGTTATGCGAAATTCCGTAAAATTCACCCAGAATAAAGAGGCCTTCAGAAGCTATTCCCAGAACATTCAAAATATACATTTTATTTGTCATGTAAATATCTTTAATGTACGGTATTTTAAACAAACTCGTTAGAGACATTTTTGAGAAATCAACATTTCCGAAAAATTTTCCATGTAAAGGGTAGATGTGGGTGGGGGGAATTTCTTGAAACATCTTTGAGTTTCATCTTTGGAAGATGCTGAACTTTAATACTTTCGTTTTTGAGTTATTCTGTCCAAAGACTAATCTGACTCACACACAAACACACACACACACACACACACACACACACACACACACTCTCTCTCTCTCTCTCACTCTCTCTGACAGACACACATATGACATTTTTTTAAAACATTTTAGTACGCGTAGAGAAAGTAAAAAATCTGACGTGTTTCATTCATATGACTTTCTCTATATCTCTGCAATAAATTATTTTTAAAAAGCTTATGCTTCAATTTACTTCCCGCTAATCGAGAAAAAAATTAGCAGAATTAGTCATTTCTTGCTTCCTTGTAAGTAGAAGCGAAATAAGGGAGTACCATAGGTTTAAGTGATACTCAAAAACTGGTTGCTATGTGACTGAAGTTCCTTTGTTTGTATGGACACGAGTTCACAAAGTCCTGTATGAGAAAAATATAAGTTTTTATAGCTTAAACCAAAAACAAGGAATATCTAAAGAACAATTAACTCCACGAAAAAAATGTATACAACATAAATTGTGTGTTTTAATGTGCTCTACATTTTTTGTGTGGTAAGTTTTTGTCTTTCTCTTACGGTTTAGCACTTATGCAAAATTCCGTAAAATTCACTCCGATTAAAGTAGTCTTCAGAAACTATTCCCAGAAAATTCAAAATATGCATTTTATTTTTCAGGTAAATATCTTCAATATACAATATTTTAATCAAAATCGTTAGAGCCATTTTTTAGAAAATCAAAATTTTCGAAAAAAGTTCCATGTAAAGGGTAGTTTGGAGTGGGGGGATTTTTCTCAAAATGTTTGTGTCGTATCCCCGGAAGATACTAAACTTAAATACCAAGTTTGGTATTTTACCGACTTTTCGTTTTTGAGTTATCGTGTTCACAGTCCACGAACACACGGACACACACACGGACCTTTTTCTGAAAATACTTTTTTTGGATACAGGGCACCCTAAAACACATATTTCCGGTGAAATCTCGGTATAGAATTTTTTGGTGGAGTGCAATACTTTCTCTATACACTATGTACATAGTGCATACAGAGAAAGTAATAAAAGCTTTAGTTTTTTAATCCTGGTATAATCTATTGAAGAAGGCAAAACTAGTCAATTTTTTTCTATCCTAAATAGTTTTTAATCGCTCCTTTAAAGTTTTAATTTAGCGTTGTTTATTGAGTAGCAACGTAAGTAAATGGGCCAAGAAAGTCACGTGAGACAGAAAACGGAAAGCAGCAGGTGATGTATACAGGGTATCCCCAGCCGATCACATGGTCCAGGGCCCCCATGGCCACTCTGACGTCAGCACATTGGCAGACAGTTCCGTCTCGAGACGAGGAGGAGAGAGAGTGCGCTGCCACTGTGTTATTTTTGAGAAGCTGGGCGCTGCCCCAAATCTTCTTGGGATTGTGGGTGGCTTGCATACCTCATTCACAATCGCATCTTTAATCCCTTCGCGGCTAACAAGCAGTTTAACTCGTCTTCAAGTCTCCAGCAAATTTATCTAAACTGATAACTACTTTCTCTACACGTACCATGTACATAGTGTAAGGAAAACGTGTAGTATTCCGCCCAAAAATTCGATACCGAGATTTCACCGAAAATACATTTAGAGACCCCTGAATAAAAAAAAAGCATTTTTAGAAAAATGTCTGAATGTGTGTGTGTGTGTGTGTGTGTGTGTGTGTGTGTGTGTGTGTGTCCAGCATAGCTCAAAAACGAAAAGTCCCTTAAATACTAAACTTGGTATTTATGTTTGGTATCTTCCAAGGATCCGACATGAAGATTTTCAAGAAAGTTCCTTTACATGGAACTTTTTTCAAACATTTATTTTTTAAAAAATCGTTCTAACGATTTTGATTAAACTATCATATCTATATTAAAGATATTTACCTGACAAATAAAACTTATATCTTGAATTTTCTGGGAATAGCCTGTGAAGACTAGTTTATTCTGGATGAATTTTGCGGAATTTTGCATAGCTGCTAAACGGTAAGAGAAAGACAAAAACTTAGCACACAAAAAATGTAAAGCACATTAAAACGCACAATTTAAGCTATATACATTTTTTTCGTGCAGTTGAACGTTTTTGAGATATTCCTTGTTTTTGGTTTCAGCCATGAAAAAATTATACTTTTCTCATATAGGAATTTGTCAATGGTACTCCCCTATATCGCTTCTACTTACAAGGAGGCAAGTAATAAGGCTATTTCTCCTAATTTTTTCACGATTAGAATGAAGAAAATAGAAGCATAAGCTTTTTAACAACAATTTGTTACAGAGATGTAGAGAAAGTCATGTGAATGAAACACATCAGATTTTTAGAAAAAGGTCTATGTGTGTCCGTGTCTGTGACCACGATAACTGAAACACGAAAAGTTGGTAAAATACCAAACTTGGTATATACGTTTAGTATCTTCCAGGGATACAACACGAAGATTTTGAGAAAAATGCTCCCCCCCATACTACCCTTTACATGGAAAACATTTTCGAAAGTTTTGATTTTCTCAAAAATGGCTCTAACGATTTTGATTAAAATAATGTATACCAAAGATGTGAACATGACACATTGAATGCACATTTTAAATTTTCTGGGAATAGCCTCTGAAGACAACTTTATTCTGGAAAAAATTTGCATAACTGGTAAACCGTAAAGAGATAGACAAGAACTTGTTACACAAAATATGTAGATCTCGTTGAAACACATAAATTGTCATATACATTTTCACTTTCTCTACGTACTACGTATATAGTGTATAGAGAAGGTATTGCATTCCACTCAAAAATTTGATACCGAGATTTCACCGGAAATACATGCTTTGAGTCCCCCTGAATCCAAAAAAAAACATTTTTACAAAAAGGTCCGTGTGTGAGGGTGCGTGCGTGGATTGTGTGTGTGTGTGTGTGTGTGTGTGTGTGTGTGTGTGTGTGTGTGTGTGTGTGTGTGTCTGTGGATAGCACAGCTCAAAAACGAAAAGACCGTTGAATACCAAACTTGGTATTTAAGTTTGGTTTCTTCTAAGGATGGGACAGGAAGATTTTCAAGGAAATCCTCCCCATTCCCAAGTACCTTTTACATGGAACTTTTTTAAAAAAATTGATTTTCTCAAAACTGGCTGTAACGATTTTTATTAAAAGATAGTATATTAAAGATATTTACCTGATTGCTGATCTTGAAAATTAATAACTTACAGCTCATACGTAGCTGCTGTATGATATTCGGCATGTGCAGATATCCCTTCGTGTGTTAAAAGACTTGCAAAACTCAACGGGGCAATTGCAATTTAAAACCAGACAGTGTTGAACTGACCAGGGCGATAATATGTAAAATAATTATGTACCTAACTTACATTATGCATTGAAGGCATCATTTTTTGTTTTCCTGAAATAACTACACAATTTTTCAAATAAAAAGTTAAGAGACACAGCTTTTCAGCACATCTTAGTAAATTCGTTAAAGGACTTACCTATAAATGCTGTTATACTTTTTACTTTCCCTACTCAGTACATAGCACATTGGCAGAGAAGGTATTGCACTCAACTCAAAAGTCGATACCAAAATTTTACCGCAAATATACATTTTAGGATCCCCTGTATAAAGGTCCGTGTTTCTGTGAGCATGATATCTTAAAAAAGTCTATAAAAGATCAGACTTGGTATTTAGGTTCAGTATCTTTCAAGGGTGCAATACAACGATTTTGAAGAAAATCCACCCCCACCCGAAACTACCTTTTACATTCCATTTATATGGAAAAAAGCGAACATTTTGATCTTTTCAAAAATTGCTCTAACGTTTTTGATTGAAATACATTATAATAAAGATTTACACTAAAATTGTATATATTGAATTTTCTGGGAATAGGCTCTGAAGACCTCTTCATTCTGGATAACTTTTTCATACCTGTTAAACAGTACGGATAGACAAATACTTACTACACGAAAAATATAGATCTCATTAAAGCACAAAACTTATATATACACACACTAGCTCTCCGCCCCGGCTTCGCACAGGTGATGTATCAAATGAAAAAAAAAAACGCAAACAAATTCTTCCGCTTACAGCACGGCCATGCAATGAAGTAAAATTGCATTAAATAATTTGACAACACTTTATTGTAATGCCTTGTAATGTGCACTTTTCTTTACGGAGAGGAAACAAATGGTTTGCCGACTCTCAAGCACGCAACGTACAACTATCCACGACAATTCAAGGTATATTCCACACACTTCTAACGATTGACATTGGGATTTATTGTCATTGCGAATACAAGGCGCGCCGGAAACAACAGGCTTAAATTCAAAAGGAAAGTCCGTTGACATTAGTGGTATTCTTGGAATAAGTACATCCTCGCCTTTGTGCTTTCCTGAGAAGGTTGAACTTAACTTAGACTCAGAGTATTAGGTGTATTTTTTTCAGGCCTTTGGGGTCCTTTTGAAGGCGGTCTGCCTTGTTTTACATTAATTTGTATGTTTTTCCCCAGAATTTTGAAATGTTTAACGATTTTTGGTACTGCGGTGTGCCGTTTGAAGTCCTTTTGCTCTGCTTTTTGGGTGTGTACAGAACATTAACAAGCTCTTAGTACGTTTTTTGAGTGCTAGGACACCTGTTTCCAATGCTTTTAATGACATTTCATACCATTGGGGAGGGTGTTTAATCTCCAGGTCAGATGTTTCAGAGTGTTCATCACCATTTTAGCTCTGTTCAACTGACTTCACGTCATTTTGGGGGTATTTAGGGCTCAAAATCTAGTATTTTACCCCTTTTCAGACGTTTTGGCTCACATTTTACATTATTTTACAGTGTTTGTTACTGATTTTTGACGCTTTTGTAAGCATTTTAGTACGCCTTAGGATTATTTTTCAGCGATTGTAGTGTTTACACATGCACTTTTTCAGGATTTGTAAGATAATTTTAGTGCTGCTACTATTGTTTAGTACGCTTTTTAATGACATTTCATGTCATTTGGAGGGTCTTTAGGTCTCTAGGTCAGATGGTTTCAGGGTACTGTTCAGACATTTTAGCTCTTTTTTAACTGATTTCACACCATTTTGTGAGTTTTTAAGACTCTAAAGCAGGTGTTTTAGGCTTTTTCAAACGTTTTTGCTCATATTTTATATTATTTTACAGTGTTTTCTATTAATTGTTGACGCTTTTATAAGCCTTTTAGTATGTTTCCATTTTGGGGAGGGTGTTTAGGACTGTAGGACAGGGTATTGATGAGTCATTTTAGCTCCTTTCCACACATCTCGAATCTTTTATTGGTATATTGGACTCTAAATCAGACATTTTAGCACTTTTCATGTATTTTGATAATATTTTACAGTATTTTGCAGTGTTTTCTAATGTTTTTACACTTTTATAGATATTTTAGCACATGTGAGTCTATTTAGCAGAATGTTGTAGTGTTCTGTAGTGCTTTCTGCCTCCTTACAGATCATTTATAACTTTTAAGGTATTCAGAACTAGAAAATAGTGTTACACCCTCAGTCAATAGGTATTTCAACTCACTTTGAATGTATTTTTTTTGGAGGGTGTTTAATAACTTTGTGACGGCGACGAAGTGTCCAGACTACACTTTTGTTCGTTTAGGAGCACTTTAAGCTTATTTGAAGTAATGCAATTTTCATAAAGGCTTGTAGCTCTTGTTTTATAGTTTGATAGTAATTGATGTATTTTTTGTACTAGTTTATGAGATTTCTACAACAATTTTATGCATTTTTTGCAGGAATTGATGTCATCGCTTCAGTGTTTCAGACATTTTTCTGACTATTTCTTATGTATTATAGAATTTTGATATGTTACAGGATGATCTGATCGCTTTTATAGACTATCTGGTACTTTATAGTTTTGTCATATTTTTCCATAGTTTGCACCCTTTATGATCATTTATGTATTGTGTTTCAGTTTTTTTCTGTCCTTTAAGAGTCATACTATATATCCTTTTTGCATACTACTACATGTTCAGATGATATCTTGTGAAGCGAGGGGATATGTTTGTATGGTTTGCAGTCTTACTTAGGTTGTAAGTCCAACATTACCTAAAAAAAAAAAATAAAAAAAAAATGGAGACTCGAAAAGTTAAATTTCTCCATTTAACCCAAAATATTACGTGATCAAATGTATTAAGAGCACCGCAATTGTAGTGTGACGGTGACGCGGGTACCTTCAAGTTCTTTATCTAGCTCATGTACCACATAACGTCAAATAACCAACATCTGCAATAGCAGGTTAAACCTAAAACGGATCCAGTCATTTTTCTGCCATTTTCAGATTCCAAGAAGAGTTAATGGTTATGTGAATTGTTTATAACGTGTTCGTTTTAAAGAATTACATAAAAATTACTTATTTCTTTATTTAAACGATGTGACCAAGGGAACGATAGTTAACATATAAGAAATATATTTGATTTTCACATTATCTTGCGTCATTGTCTCCATAACTGGGTGGATTCTCTTAGCATTGAAGAAGAAAAATTGAGCAGTAGGTATTACGGCCATCTGGTGGCAAATAATATGTTCGTATTTCAGTTGTTCGACGCCAGGAAATCTTTATTTTAAACGATAGGAGAAAGGTAAGGACAGTTAGTACATAAAAAGGAATTTGAATTTCACTGCTGCGTTGCGCCATTGTATCGATAAACTGGTGGGTTACCTTAACATTGAATGTGGAGGGTTAAATATAGCAGTACTACGACCATTTAGCAACAATAACCGCGATACCACTGCCATCTGGTGGCTATTAACCGAAATGCGTTCGTTTGGCACGGTTTTTATTCATATTATGATATTTTAAATACTCTCCCGTACTATTTTAATCATTTTCTTTCCCACAAACCTTGTCGTGACAATAACGAACACAAAAAAATAATTGTTCAATTTGATGCAGTCGTTCAGAAGTGATACGCGTACATACATTTCAGCGATTCATTTATATATATATATATATCTAGATCTAGTGGAGTGGACCATTTCTGAAATATTCCTTGTTATTTGTTTCAGGTTTAAAATAAAGTTCCTCATGCAGGAATTTGCCAAGTCCTGGTCATGCAACGAAACGAATTTCAATCACATAAGATTGAAAGATCATTATAAAAGATTTGACTCGCTTTAGTCTAATTCATTCCCTTATTTCCCTACTACTTACAAGGAAGCCAGTAATGAGGCAATTTCTGCTAATGTGTAACTTGATTAACATGAAGAAGATACAATAATAAGCATTTTAACAATAATTTGTTACAGAGATGTAGAGAAAATCATGTGAATGGAACACAATTACTTGACCTTAGTGAAAATCTCCCACCTTTTACATTCTCTACGCGTACTATGTACGTAGAGTATAAGGAAGGTATTGCATTCCACCCAAAATTCGAAACCCAGATTTCACCGGAAATAACGTTTTAGGGTCCCCTGTATCCAAAAAAAAAAAAGTATTTTCAGAAAAAGGTCCTTGTGTGAGTATATGTCTGTGTGTCTGAGAAAACGATAGCTCAAAAACGAAAAGTCGGTAAAATACCAAACTTGGATTTTAAGTTTAGTATCTTCCAAGGATGCAGCACGAAGATTTTGAGAAAAATCATCCCCACACCAAACTACCCTTTAAATGAAAAAAATTCGAAAATTTTGATTTTCTCAAAAATGGCTAATGATTTTGATTAGAGTACCGTATATTAAAGATATTTATATTACATATAAAATGTTTATCTTGAACTTTCTGGGAAAGCCTCTAAAGATCTCTGTATTCTGAATGAATTTTGCTGACTTTTGCGTAACTGGTAATCCGTAAGAGATAGACAAAATCTTACAACACAAAACATGTAGATCACGTTAAAACACACACTTTATGTCATATACTTTTTTTTCGCTGAATTTACCGTTTCTGAGTAATTCTTTGTTATTTGCTACAGCTTTAAAAAACTTACAACACGGAAAGTTGTAATCTCGTGGCCCTGCATAGAAACGGATTTCAACCACATGGCAGCCAGCTTTTGAGAGATTTGACATTCGTCTTAGCCTAGTGCATTCCTTCTACTTATAAGGAAGTTTATCTCGATCATCATAAAGTAGATAAAGAATATGCTTTTTAACAATAATGTGTTACAGCCATGTACGGCAAGTCTTGTGAGTGGAGCACATTAGATTTTTAGAAAAAGGTCCGTGTGTCTGAAAACACGTTAACTCAAAACCGAAAAGTTGGCAAAATACCAAACTTAGTATTTCCAGGGATGCGACACGAAGATTTTGAGAAAAAGCCCCCCACCCTAAACTACCTTTAACATGGAAACATTTTCGAAAATTTTGATTTTCTCAAAAAAGGCTCAACGATTTTGATTAAAATACCGTATATTAAAGGTATTTAGATAGAAACAAAATGTATATCTATAATTTTCTGGGAAAACCTCTAAAGACCTCTTTGTTCTGAATGAATTTTGTTGAATTTTGCGTAACTGATAAACCGTAAGAGATAGACAAAAACTTACTACACAAAAATGTAAATCACGCTAAAATACAAACTTTATATCATATACGGTTTTATTGTGGAATTGACTATTTTATGATATTCCTTGTTATTTTTTTCAGAGTTAAAAAAAAAAACTTAAACTTTTCTCACACGGAAAGTTGTAAACTCCTAGCCCTGCACAGAAACGGATTTCAACCACATGACAACCAGCTTTTAAAGGATTTGACTGTCGTTTTAGCCTAGCGAATTCTCTTATTTTCCGTCTACTTATAAGGGAGTAAGTAATTAACACAATTTCCACTAATGTTTATCTTGATTATTATAAAATACGTAGAAGAATATGTGTTTTAACAATAATTTGTTACAGCGATGTAGAGAAAGTTAAATGAATAGAACACAGAAGATTTTTATAAAGAGGTCTGTGTGTGTGTGTGTGTGAGAGAGAGAGAGAGAGAGAGAGAGAGAAAGAGAGAGAGAGGGAGGGAGAGAGAGAGAGAACACGATAAATCAGAAACGAAAAATCGGAAAATCCCAATCTTGGTATATAAGTTGAGTATCTTCCAAGGCTGCAACATGAAGATTTTGAAAAAAAAATTCCCTCAACCCACACTACCCTTTACATGGAAACATTTTTAAAATTACGATTTACTCAAAAATGACTAACGGGTTTGGTTAAAATATCGTATATGAAGGACATTTACACAACAAATAAAATGTATGTTGAATTTTCTGGAAATAGCCTCTGAAGACATCTTTATTCTGGATGAATTAATTTCTGGATTTTGCATGATTAGTAAACCATAAGAGATACACAAAACCTTACTACACAAAATATGTACATACCTCGTTGTAACACACAATTTATGTCATATACATTTTTACCTTTTCTATACGTATTATGTACATAGCGTATAGAGAAGATATTGTAATGCACCCAAAAATTCGATACCGAGATTTCACCGCAAATACATGTTTTGGGTCCCCCTCAATCCAAAAAAAAAGCATTTCTGAAAAAGGTCCATGTTTGTGTATGTGTCTGTGTGTGCATAGCTCAAAAATGAAAAGACTGTTAAATACCAAACTTATTATTTAAGTTTGGTAGGAAGCGATACGAAGATTTTCAAGAAAATCCCCCCACCTCCTAATACCCATTACCTGGAACTTGTTTTGAAATGTTTTATTTTCTCAAAATTGGCTCTAACGATTTTAACTAAAATATCGTATATCAAAGATATTTACCTGACAAATAATATGTATATCTTTAATTTTCTGGGAATAGACTCTAAAGACTACTATTCTGGATGAATTTTCCGAAATTTTGCATAACTGCTAAACTGTAAGAGATAAACAAAAACTTCTCACACAATAAATATACAGCACATTAAAACAGACAATTCATGTCTTATAAGAGTTTTCGTGAAGTCGATCGTTTTTTAGATATACCTTGTTTTTGGTTTCAGCTTTAAAAAACTTATACTTTTCTCATATAGGACTTTGTCAACTCTTGTCCATACAAACAAAGGAGTTTCAGTCACATAGCAACCAGCTTTTGACTGTCACTTTAACCTATGTTACTCCCTTATTTCTTCTACTTACAAAGAAGCACGTAATAAGACTATTTCTGCTAATCTTTTCGCGATTAGCATGAAGTAAATAGAAACATTGACTTTTTAACAATAATTTGCTGTAGAGATGTGGAGAAAGTTATGTGAATGGTGCACATCAGATTGTAAAGTTGACCATTTTTTAGATATTCCTCGCTATTGGTTTCAGTTTTAAAATACTTAGGTAAGCTTTTCACTAATGGGCATTTGTGAACTCTGGCAATGCAAAGAAGCGGAATATATCCACATGGCAACCAGCTTTTAAAAGGTTTTACTATGGTTTTAGCCTATGTATTCCATTACTTCCTTTCTACTTACAAGAAAGCGTTTCTGCTAATGTTTATCGCGATTAGCATGAGGTAGATAAGAGAATAGGCTCTTTAACAATAATTTATTAGAGAGATGTAGAGAAAGTCATGTAAATGGAACACATCTGATTTTTACTTTCTCTAGCCCCGTATGTACAATGTACATTGGGATAGAGAAGGTATTGTAATGCACCCAAAATTTCGATGTCGAGATTTCACCAGAAAAATGTGTTTTGGGGTCCCCCGAGTCCGAAAAAAGCATTTTTTAAAAAAGGTCCGTGTGTGTGTGTGTGTCTGAGAACAGCATAGCCCCAAAACGAAAAGACCGTTACCAAACTTGGTATTTAGGTTTACTGTCTTCCAAGGATGCGACACGAAGATTTAAAAAAGAAAAAAAAATCCCTCCACCACAAACTACCCTTTACATGGACATTTTTTCGAACATTTTGTTTTTCTCAAAAATTGCTCAAACGATTTGGATTAAAATCCCATATATTAAAGCTATTTATATCCGAAATAAAATTTATATCTGGAATTTCCAGGACCTCTTTATTCTGGATGCATTTTGGCGCATTTTGCATAAGTGATAAATTGTAAGAGATAGATAAAAACTCACTACACAAAAATGTAGATCGTGTCAAAACACACAATTTATATCCCTCACGATTTTGATGTAAAGGTAATCGTTTCAAAGGCATTCCTTGTTTTTGGTTTCAATTGTGAAGTACTTAAACTTTTCTCAGACAGGAAGTGTTCGTTTTTCTTTTGTTTTATTCCTGGCCGGACAAAGAAGTGATCTGCAATGGTAATCACATAACGATAGCTTTTAGAACATTTGACTATAACTTTAGTCTAGTGTATTACCTAGGTTCCCTTCTACATATAAGGAGCTAAGTAATAAGAGCATTCTGTTAGTGTTTATTTGGTTGGACGGGTTGCCTTCAGAAGTTTTTAAATCCCGTGCGATTGTTGAAATTCTATGTGCCTATGAATTGTTATGTCCATTCATTCATTCATTCATTCATTCATTCATTCATAGTGTTTATCTCGATTAGCATCGTGTAGAAAGAAGAATAATCTTCTGTAAGAAGTTTGTAGAGCAGCTAGAGAAAGTCGTGTGAGTGTAACACATCAGATTTTGCATTAGGAAATTATTGGATCTCTACTGTAACCATTCGAATCTCCTTAGTAATCGTGATTCCGTAGACCACTATGGTGGTGGATTGTAAAGGATGACGTCACTTGCCGGAGAGCAGCCAGAGATGTCTGGACCTGCCGGTCATTTTAAGATAATGCACAGCTCTGAAAATAGAGATTGCAAGTGAACACCCACAATTAGACGGGTGCACGACTTGCAGGAGCCACGGCCTCCTTGTTCCTTCAGCGATTTCACTGTGTGCCAATGACACGAAGCTCTTAGTTAATACCACTTCTGTAAATTATTCATGTGCACTCCCGTTAAATCTTTCAGAAATGGTTTCAAGTTCTGTTATAGCACACATCAAAGAGGCGTGGTGCCATGGGCGAGTGGTTAGAGTGCTCGCCTCCCATCTAGGGTTCGATTCCTTGTGGGAATCGTGGTGGAGGAAGCGTCTAGGCGGGTTTTCTCCAGGTCCTCCGCCAACATTGCTCCATAATCACATTTTCAATCATGAATTTCGCTTACTTTTGATATCATGTTCATGTCTGGTTACGGGCCGACCCGTCACAGCAGGTTCTCCATTCTGTAGTTTCGTGCCGTTGGCTCCCCGACATGCTTCTGACACCTATTCTGTCTCCGTGGTGTAATGGTTACCATGCTAACTTCATGTATCCAAGGTCGCGTTTTCACACCTGGCGGAGGATGATGGATTTTTCGGGTGTAAAAATCCTCAGGGAAGTAAAGCCGTTGGTCCCTTGTAATAGATTTACGGCACGTAAAAGAACCTCAAGCCTGTTAGAGAGGCCTCTGAGCAAAATTAAGCGGTCTTTCACGCCCAATTTAGAATGGGACGCAGAGAACCACAGTAGTTAAAGAACGTATATAAATAATACGCCATTTACAAATATGGGTTTGATACAACAGCTTACGGTAAATCGAGTCAAGTAAGAGAGCCTTTATAATGCGCATGCTTTGCATACATTTAATATAAAAATAGCGTTTAAAATGTATTCCATTCATATTACTTTTTCTATCTGTTCTACAAATAAACTTCTGACAAAAGATTACTCTTCTTCGTTCTCCATTAGCATAATGGTCTTATTACTTAGTTGTTTATAACCAGAAGGGAAATATGGGAATATACAATGCCTAAGCGATAGTAAAATGTTTTTAAAGCTGTCGCTATCCGATTGTCATAGCTCATAAGTAATACCACGAGTGTTTTCATCTGGCCGATAATTCACGACAAGCGACGGGAGTGAATTGTCCTAAGAGATGAAAACACGAGTTGTATTTGATAAGACAATTCAGAGAAATAGACTATTAGTAATTTATAATACATGTATACGAAGGGAGATTTTATCAGGTTATGATTGTAATACTTATATTAGTTTTCTAATGTTAAATGTCGCATTTATGTTTATTTACCGATTTTCTTTTATTCTTTCTTCACTGCCTCCTGAATTGTGATGTGGCTGACCGCGTCTACACCCAATGTACGAATATTGATAGCAACAATAGAAATAGGGAAATATTATTTTATTTCAGCTTTTAATAAGTGATATATGAAAAGGAAACAAGCGTTATTTTATTTAAGGTTATTACACTCATCTCATACAGAAGAAATACAAATAACGGTTTTCACTTCTTTTTTAACTAAATAAATTTTGAGCTGGTTACAACTTTAAATAAACTGACAGTTATTAAAAAGTGAAGGTTGGCTGCCTGGATTGTCACCTTGTTACCAATGACCAAGACAGGAGATTAAACATAGGAACATCAGGTACGACAAGATTTCAAAGAAATGAACATCAGCTCCGTTAAGATTTATCGACAATATCGTTCCAGTCACATGACCGGGATTGTCGGCCATGCCATTGGCACTTTAACAGTGGAGCTGAATTGTCATCGAAATTCCCTTCTTTGCATGGCCCGGAGTAAAACAAAACAAACACGGACGACAAAAATATAAGTACATATTTTAAAATAGAAACCAACAACAAAGGGTATCTCGGAAACGGCTAGCTCTACAACAAAAGTGTAAAGGAAATACATTGTGTTTTGACCAGATCTACATTTTTTTTCTGTTCGTAAGTTTCTATCTCTTACGGTTTATAAGTTAAGCAAAAGTCATTCAGAATGAAGAGGACTTCAGAGGTTATTCCCAGGTAATTCAAGATATACATTTTATTTGTCATGTAAATATCGTTAATATACGGCATTTTAATCAAAATCGCTAGAACTAGTTTTGAGAAATTCAAATATTCGAAAATGTTTCAATGTAAAGGTAGTTTGGGGTGGTGGAATTTTCTTGAAAATCATCACACTGATTTTTTTCTAAAAATGCTTCTAACTTTTGGGTAGAATACAACACCTTCTCTACCTACTATGAAGGTAAAAAATATGCGTTTGAGAAAGTAATATACAAGTTCAAATAGAAAAGCTAAACACACAGTACGAAATATCTCACAAACAACATTCTACCTTTTATGCTGGATGAAAATCAAATACTACACTGAATATGAGAGATTAGGTTTCTCTAATATATTCTCCCAGTTAATTTGAAAGAAAAATCTTAAAAGTTTTTTGTAATAAAGGCTAAAAAGTGAATCAGAATACAATATTAAACATTTTATTAGTTTCTCTTTATCTACAATGCCGTATGAACATAGTGTATAGAGAAGGTATTGCATTGCATCCAAAAATTCGATACCGAGATTTCACAGGAAGTTCACGTTTTAGGGTCCCCTGTATAAAAAAAGTACTTTCTCAACACTTACTATGAGCATACATTGTATATAGAGAAGGTATTGCATTCCTCTAAAAATTTGATACCAAGATTTTACCAGAAATAGACGTTTTAGGCACCCTGAATCCAAAAAGAGCATTTTTAAAAAAAAAAAAAATGTCCATGTGTGTGCGTCCGTCTGTCCATATGTCAGTGTGTCCGGGTGTCTGTGAACACGATAACACAAAAACGAAAAGTCGGTAAAATACCAAACTTGGCACATAAGATTAGCATCTTCCAAGAATGCGACACGAGATTTTGAGGAAAATCTTCCCACCATAAACTACGCTTTATATAGAAACATTTTCGAGTGTATTGATTTTCTCAAAAATGGCTCTAACGATTTTGATTAAAATATCGTATACCTGGCAAATAAAATGTATATCTTGAATTTTCTGGGAATAGCCTCTGAAAACTCTCCAATCTGGATGATTTTTGGGAATTTTTCATAAGTTTTCATATACCACTCACAAAGCATTTAGATCTATATTTATAATTTAAACATTTCAACATTAATTAATCTTTTAGTCAACTCTTAAGAGTCTTTTTGAGAAAACAAAAATAAACATTTACATTGCAGTATGTTGTTTATAAAATCTTCGCCTCTTAAATCTAAAAAGTACTTCATACGAAGTTTGAGATTTACGACTTTTCTTTCTATGAATATGATATTCTCTCTCCATCTTCCTATATATATATATATATATATATATATATATATATATATATATATATATATATATATATATATATATATATATATCTCACACACACACACACACAATCATACACTTATTTACATACATACATACATACACGTTTGCATATAGCAAAATAACAAGAGCAACTTTTTACGAGGAATAATAAACAAACTCTAAAGATGAATCGTAGTTTTAGCTTTGCGTAATTAAAGTCTATGTATCTAAAATAAAAATTGAAAGTTGAAAACTTTAAAACACCATGTTTTGTTGTATGTAAAAGCTTTAGCAATAATTTTATTTGCTTAAATACAATGTCTTTTACCATCACAGGACGTTTGTTCCCATTACGGTAAAGCGACGCATGCGCCGAGATTCAATCACGTGGTTTTAGCGCTTAAGTAACTTAAGTACAGGCTCTGTGCTCTGTAATACTACAGTGACTTTCATGAGGTTTATCCTTGAGCGCCACCAGGCCGGCAGCCAATCGGAGTGCTGCTGTGTTGACATATTGCGTTCTCGCTTAACTGAGGAATAACGCGCTAAGTGATTCCGTCTCTCATAAATATTCAAATTTTGCAAAAAAAATAACTCACGAGGAAGATAGGGAGTAATGTTTGTAGCATAACAGTAAAAACCACAGATTTAGAACTCAAATAGTCCTCATAATACACTTGAATAAACGTTATGTCGCCAGACAGTTTTGCATGCTCAGTGTGCGAGTAAAAGGGAAATTTGTTAAGTGTTTTGTAAACGCCGAAAAATTTTTAATTAGCTCGGTTTTTAAACTTTCCTTATTTCGCACCTTCCGATCACATACCAAAAATTACTGTCCCCTTACCCATAAATGCTCTCAGGCGGGCTAGGTGGGATTTCGATATGAATAAGGCCAAGGTGCATTCTTTATGGTAACGTAACATATGCTTTTCTATGTACATCAAAACTACTTTATATTGATACGTATATTGTACGCATAGGTAGACATATCGTTCATTAGCACTTATGAATGTTGCTTCAATCTGGTTTTCTGCATTAGAAGCGAAAAAGAGCAGAATGTTATCACCATTTTCATATCTGGAAATATTCACTATAGTTTTTATTACTTTCTCTAGCCCCATGTATACAATGTACTAGGGATAGAGAAGGTATTGTAATGCACCCAAAAATTCGATGTAGAGATTTTTCCGGAAATATATGTATTGGAGTCCCTTGAGTCCGAAAAAAACATTTTTTAAAAAGGTCGGCGCGTGCCTATGTGGGTGAAGTGCAAAAGGAAAAGACCGTCAAATACCAGACTTGGTATTTAGGTTTAGTATCTTCCAAGGATGCGAAACGAAGATTTTCAAAAGAATCCCCCCATCGCAAACTACCCTTTACATGGAAAAATTTTCGAAAGTTTAGATTTTCTTAAAATTAGCTCTCACGATTTTGATTAAAATATCGTATATTAAAGATATTTACCTGAAAAATAAAATGTATATCTTGAATTTTCTGGAAATAGCCTCTGAAGACTACTTTATTCTGGATGAATTTTACAGAATTTTGCCTAACTTCTAAACCGTAAGGGATATACAAAAACTCACGACACAAGAAATGTACATTACGTCAAAACACACAATTTATGTCCTTTACGTTTTTGTTGTGGAGGTAACCGTTTCGAAGATATTCCTTGTTATTGGTTTCAAGTGTGAAGTACTTAAACTTTTCTCAGACAGAGTGTGTCCGTTTTTCTTTTGTTCTACTCCTGGCCAAGCAAAGAAGCGATTTGCAATGGCAATCTCATAACGATAGCTTTTACATATGACTATCACCTTAGCCTAGTGCATTCCCTTAGTTCCTGTAGTTATAAGAACTAAATAATAAGAGCATTCTGCTGGTGTTTATTTCGATTAGCATTGTGTAGGAAGTTTGTAGACCAGCTAGAGAAAGTCATGTGAGGGTAACACATCAAGAAGCGTTACTCTGTTGAGAATCATTTTGACTATAGCAAATTTAGTTCTCTCGCCTCTGATTTTGTGCGCAGTCTGCGGTAGTAATGTTAATGGAGGAAAGTTTTATCGCAGCGGAAATTCGCTGTGTCATTACGCCAAAGCGAGACTCGTTGCAGCTGCTATCTCTTAACTTTTCCTGCAAAAGGACGCGCTTTCGAGCCGCGCCTATCTCAAAATTAACATCAATCGATCGTGTTTTGGTGGAAATGATCATTCAGACTCTACTACACGGAGACACGAACAAGCAGAAGGAATGACTTTTACGACCTGTTTGTTAGTAAACGCCAGAAAAGCTTTAGGTGACAATGCGTACTACCGCTCAGTCTTTGGACCATTTATCTTGACACCTAATGTTGGGTGGAATACAATACCTTCTCTGCCTGCTATATGCATAGTAAGTGTAGAGAAAGTAATTAAATGTCGATGAAAGGTGAAAAAGGAAAAAAACCGGTGTAGTTGCGCTACATTGGCAAGTCTTTCTCTAGCTACTATGGTGCTATTCTAAATACTACATTTGCAAAAGCGTGTTTTTTACTTTCTCTATACTCACTATGTACATGGTGTATAGAGAATGTATTGCACTCCACCAAAAAATTCGATACCGAGATTTCACCGGAAATATGTTTTAGGGTCCCCTGTATCCAAAAAAAGTATTTTCAGAAAAAGTTCCGTGTGTCTGTGGACACGATAACTCAAAACCGAAAAGTCGGTAAAATACCAAATTTGGTATTTAAGTTTAGTATCTTCCAGGGATGCGACGCGAAGATTTTGAGAAAAATCCCCCACCTCAAACTACCCTTTACATGGAAACAATTTCGAAAATGTTGATTTTCTCAAAAATGGCTCTAACGATTTTGATTAAAATATCGTATATTAAAGTTACTTACCTGACAAATAAAATGAATATTTTGAATTTTCTGGGAATAGCCTCTGAAGACTAATTTATTCTGGATGAATTTTTCATAACTATTAAACCGTAAGACATGGACAAAAACTTAACTCACAAAAAATGTAGAGCACGTTAAAACACACAATTTATGTTATATACATTTTTTTCGTGGAGTTGATCGTTTTTGACATATTCCTTTTTCTTGGTTTCAGCTTTGAAAAACTTATACTTTTCTCATACAGGAATTTGTCAACTCCTGACCATACAAACAAAGGAACATCAGTCACATAGCAACCAGCTAAGACTATTTCTGCTAATTTTTCTCGATTAGCACGAAATAAATAAAAGATAAGCTTATTAACAATAATAATGTACAGAGATATAGAGAAAGTCAAGTGAATGGAAGACATCCGATTTTCTATATACTCAATATATAGCAGAAAAAAGATTAGAAATAGTTTTATTACACACTTCTTTGTACGTACAAGTAAAATACAAGAGGTTGAAACAAGAATCAACTCTTTTAAAAGCAGTTACTATGAGATGGTTTTAAAATTCCACATTCTTTCCAAGATATTGCAAAGAACAACAATTTTAAAAATGAAAATTCCACAAAATTGTTATTCGAAACTTAAGTGTGTATACGTTTTTGTGTGGCAATTTTTCTTTTCTTATTCTTTAATTGTGATACAAAATTCACGAATCCTCTTCCAAGGCTATTCGCAGAAAATTTAGGAAATAAATATATTTATAGTACAAATAAAACGTAAATTTTTAAAATTGAACCGTTTTTAGTAATGATTATAAAGTAACGCAAGTAAAGTGCAGTTTTGGGCAGTTGATTTTCATTTTTGTGTGGCATCCTTGGAAGTTATTGAACTTAAATACGTACAAGTTCGACATTTAGCCGACCTTTGCAGTTATGCTGTTCATAGATAAATACACACATACACAAATGGACTTTTTTCTAAAAATATTTTTGGACTCACAGGTCTTCAAAACACGTTTCCAGTGAACTCTCTAGATACTTTTTGGGAATGCAATCAACACCCACTTCCTCAGTCTAGGTGCTAGAGAAAATAAAAATGAGAACTCTCTCCGCTTTAATAGGTTTTAATATATCTGCGGTATTTTTAAAGCGAATACAAATAGTTTCTATTAATGGAATCACTGTATGTGATACCTGTGTGTTGGTAACGGTGTAGAAAACCAAGAGAATGTTTACAAGCAGATTTCTTCTTCCTTTTTAGGTTTGCCTTATTCACTTAAGAATAACAAATCTGATGTGTTTCATTCACATGACTTTCTCTACATCGCCGAGACAAATTGCTGTTAAAAAGCATATTCTTCTATCTACTTTAATACAAGTGAGATAAACATTAGCAGAAATTTTCTTACTTACTTGCTTCCTTGTAAGTAGAAGGAAAATAAGGGAATACATTAGGGTAAAACGATAGTCAAATCTTTTAAAATCCGGTTGCCATGTGGATGAAATCCGTTTCTATACAGGGCCAGGAGTTTACAACTCTCCATGTGAAAAAAGTTTTAAGGGTTTTAAATCTGAAACCAATAATAAGGAATATCTCAGAAACGGACAATTCCACGAAAAAAAAATCGTATATGACATAAATTATATGCTTTAACGTGATCTACATTTTTTGTGTAGTAAGTTGTCTGTCTCTTACAGTTTACCAATTTCGCAAAATTCAGCAAAATTCATTCAGAAAAAGAGGTCTTTAGAGGCCATTCCCAGAAAATTCAAGATATACATTTTATTTGTCATTTAATTTGTCTTTAATATACGGTATTATAACCAAAATCGTTAGAGCCATTTTTGAGAAAATCACAATTTTCGAAACATTTTTCATATTAAGGGTAGTTTGTGGTGGGGGGATTTTTCTCAAAATCTTCGTGTCGCATCCTTGGAAGATGCAAAATTTTAACACCACGTTTGGTATTTTACCGAGTTTTCGTTTTTGAGTTATCGTGTTCAGAGACACACGGACACACATACACACGCGTGGACCTTTTTTTGAAAATACTTTTTTTGGACCCTAAAACATATATTTCCGGTGAAATCTCGGGATCAAATTTCTGGGTGGAGTGCAATACCTTCTCTATATACTATGTAGATAGTACGTGTAGAGAAAGTAAAAAGTAATGAGAAAATTAGGTGAATTGCTGTGTAGACAATATTCTGATATAGCACGCAAGGACATTAAACAGAATCTCTTTTAACAGAAAGTAACACTTCAATGAAAGAAATCCACAGACGATAGAACAATACATTGTGTTGGTAGGAAACGATAATGGGTTTCACCATATAGTTCCCATGTCAAAGAAAAAACAATATTCTACATTTTCTATTTCTCTTGAAAATGGAGGAAAGGCGAATGCAAAGAGATTTGCTCTGTTGCAGAGGGAGTGCATCAAAATAATTATTCGTGGAATGAAAGAAAGGAAGACGGCGTGCTCCCAACCTGACATAACGTGGCCATTGTTCTTTCGGATGTGAAGCCGTGAATCAAGGGTAAAATTGAGGAAGGTTCTCTTGCCGCATAATCCGAGGGGACCTAGTGCCACTAGAGGCGTCTCGAGGGTTGTTGTCGCGTGCTGATCCTCCTCCTTCTTCTTCCTCACCTTTCTGCAAAACTTTCTCCACCTGCCATACTTTGCCACACTGAAAAATCTGTTCTGAAAAAAAAATAATAACTCTTTTTACGAATTCTTATTCATTCAGCAATCTATTACATTCTCTAGCCCCAAATGTACAATGTACTTAGGGATAGAGAACGAATTGTAATGCACCCAAAATTTCGATGTCGACATTTTCACCGGAAATACATGTTTTGGGGTCCCCTGAGCCAAAAAAAGTCCACGCGCGCGTATGTGAGTGTGTGTTTGTGGACAGTAGAGCCCCAAAACGAAAAGACTTGGTATTTAGGTTTAGTATCTTCCAAGTATGCGACACGAAGATTTAAAAAAAAAAAAAAAAACCCCTACAAACTACCCTTTACATGGAACTTTTTTCGAAAATTTTGATTTTCTAAAAAATGGCTCTAACGATTTTGATTTAAATGTCGTATATTAAAGATATTTACCTGACAAATAAAATGTATATCTTAAATTTTATGGGAATAGCCCTGTAAGACTACTTTATTCTGAGTGAATTTTACAGAATTTTGCATAACTGCGAAACCGTAAGAGATTAACAAAAACTTAACACATAAACATGTAGAGCTTATTAAAACATATAATTTATGTTATACATATATTTTTCGTGGAGTTGGTCGTTTTTGATATATTCCTTGTTTTTGTTTTCAGGTTTGAAAAATGTATACTTTCCTCATACAGGAATTTGTCAACTCCTGGCCATACAAGCAAAGGAACTTCAGTCACATAGCAACCAGCTTTTGACTATCACTTTAACCAATGGTACTCCTTTATTTCGCTTATACTTACAAGGAAACAAGTAATAAGACTTTCTGCTATTTTTTTCTCAATTGGCATGAAGTAAATGGAAGCATAATCTTTTTAACAATAGTTTGTTGCAGAGATATAGAGAAAGTCATATGAATGGAACACATCAGATTTTTTTCATCTGCTTTCTGTTAATTATAACATTTTCCGAAACGGTTTCATTTATATATTTAATCGTCGGTACACAGAAATTTACGAAAATGAGACACCAACGCTATAAAAAGCAGACAGATATTTTGCTATCCCTGATATTATCTATTCTTTGCATTAATTTGCAAGAAAGAAAAGAAAAAGCCTGACCACTTATATATTAGAATGCACTGTTTCAAAATTTCGAAGAAGAGCAGGAAACTCTTGACAGTAAACAAATTTGATGTTCAGAGTATATTTTAGCCACACCAATTTTTATTTATCACTCATTGTTTTCCTGTTATATAAAATTGGAACTCCATTTCATTTATAAAATTTCAGAAAGTGCACATTATTTGTCGTATAAAACTCTTAAAAGTTAAAATACATTTCTAAGAAGCTGTAAACACATAATTGCCTTTGTAGTTAATATATGTGACTAAAATTGAACTTGCCCAATGTCACATTTACGTTAGGAAATTATGCTTACAAATCAATCATTGCTTTCTGTCCATGGCGACTCCTTCACTCAATATTCTAACACTGTTTCACAATATTAAAGTAGCAAAAGGATATGTTATTCTAAAAATCTAATGTGTCCTTTTCACATGACTTTCTCTACCTCTCTGCAACAAATTATTATTGTTAAAAAGCTTATACTTCTATTTACTTCACTCTAACCGAGAAAAAAATTAGCACAGTCTTATTACTTACTTCCTTGTTAGCAAAAGGGAAATAAGGCCGTACTATAGGCTAAACTAATAAAAAAAAAAGCTGGTTGCTAAGTGACTGAAGTTTCTTTGTTTGTATGGTCAGGAGTTGACAAATTCCTGTATGAGAAAAGTATGTTTTTCATAGCTGAAAACAAAAACAAGGAATATGTCAAAAACGACCAACTCCACGAAAAAAATGTATATTAGATAAATTATGCGTTTTAAGGTGCTCTACATATTTTGTGTTGTAAGTTTTTCTCCATCTCTTACAGTTTAGCATTTATTAAAAATTCATCAAGAATAAAGTAATCTTCAGAGGCCATTCCCAGAAAATTCAAGATATACATTTTATTTGTCGTATAAATATCTTTAATATACGAAATTT
Organism: Hymenopus coronatus; assembly: GCA_030762935.1. NCBI lineage: Eukaryota > Metazoa > Arthropoda > Insecta > Mantodea > Hymenopodidae > Hymenopus > Hymenopus coronatus. Next base: position 54,683,041 of record CM060880.1, read on the forward strand.
TAATCAAAATCGTTAGAGCCATTTTTGAGAAAATTCAGAATTTTGAAAAAAGTTCCATTTGAAGGGTAATTGGGGGTGGGGGGATTTTTCTCAAAAGCTTGGTGTCGCATCCCTGGAAGATAATAAACTTAAATACCAAGTTTGGTATTTTACCGACTTTTCGTTTTTGAGTTATCGTGTTCACCGACACACGGACACACACACACACACACACGGACCTTTTCCGAAAATGCTTTTTTTAGACAAAGGGGACCCTAAAACATATATTTCCGGTGTTATCTCGGTATCGAATTTTTTGGTGGAGTGCAATACCTTCTCTATACGCTATGTACAAGTAAAAATTAAACATTAACATATTTCTCCCTAAGCAGGTGCAGCAAGGGCATTTAAATGGATGCTAGGAGCTTCAACTGTGTCCTTCAAAACAATTTGCATCATTGTTTATGATGCTAGGTGATATAAACAAAAGGCCGAAAACTGACATTTTTATAGATTGTAATATTTTTTTTTAAATATGACACGATTGTTCATAAATTTTAATATTTTATATAACTGTATCTAGGATATAAGTTTATATGATCCAAATCAAGTATCAAGGAAGTGAAATTTGGGGCAGAAAAGTTATTTCACCGTCCCCTCTCGTCTGCAATATTATTTTTTTCTCCTCCTTGAAGTAGCTCAAATAATGTTTTAATTTGCCCAATCTTTCTGGTTATTTTGCTGCTTGACTTAATGTAAATTTTGGAAAATAAAATATATGTGCTAAGGCATAAAAAAAGGTATAGGAAAGCACAACCATGGCTTATGGTTTCAAAATTAGAGTAGGCTCTCAAATACTATAAAATTAATGATGACAAAGAAGAAAGAAAGAAGGGGAAAAAGCTTAAATATCGGTAATTTTAATGTGCTAGATAATGCATACTTATTTTAATGTAGGTATATTGAATTTGAGCTTTGTTTTTCAATATTTTGAACAGAATTAATTTCTTCGGACATTTTTACATATCGCATAATCACTGCCACTATCAAAATTACTAATATTTAGATATACACAAATATCAGGAATAAAACAGAAATTCTTGATACTAATATCAAATAGCTCTTAAGATCACCGTTCAGTGAGTGAAAACTATCTTCATATTATACTGACAGCTACGAATCATTTTGAAGGTTATGTTCACTCTGTAACACACACACACACACACACTCACACGCACAGACACACACTCACACACAGACACACACACGCACAGAAAGACACACACACTCACACACATATACACACAGACACACTCCAGACATACACATACACACATACACACACAGACACACTCACACAGACAGACACACACACATACACACACAGACACATACCCACAGACACACACATACACACAGATACACACACATACACACAGATACACACACATCACACACACAGACAGATACACAAACACACACAGACACACGCACATACACACACACACACTTTCTACGATCGGTGGGGCAAAATGGTCAGAGTCTTAAACGGGAGCGATGCTCGAGAAAGAAAGCGATGTTTTCTTACTGTGACGATCCTTTTATCACAATTCCTGGCTAAGGGAGCCTTTTTGGTAGAGCCTGTCAGAAACAGGGTATTTCAAAACAAATGTTCAATATACTATCTAATACTGAATATAAATCGGTTTAGATCTTTTTCTTAGTTATTGGGAAGGTAAGGAAATATACGATTTTAAAAATCTGACGTGTTACACACACATGACTTTTTCTAGCTACTCTACAAAAAAACTTCTCACAAAAGATAATTCTTCTTTCAACACCATGCTAATCGAGATAAACATTAGCAGAATTCTATTACTTAGTTCCTTATAAGTAGAATGGAACTAAGGGAATGCACTACGCTAAGGTGAGAGTCAAATGTTTTAAAGGCTGTCGTTATGCGATTGTCATTGCAAATCTCTTCTTTGCTTGGCCAGGAGTAGAACAAATGAAAAACTCCCGTCTGAGAAAAGTATAAATACTTCACAATTGAAACTAATAACAAGAGATACCTCGAAAACGGTAAGCTCCACGAAAAAAAGTGAATATGGCATAACTTGTGTATTTTAACAAGCTCTTAATTTTTTTTGTAAAGTAAGTTTTGTCTATCTCTTATGGTTTACCAGTTATACCAAAGTAAGCAAAATTCATCCAGATTAAAGAGGTCTTTAGAAGATATTCCCAGAAAATTCAAGATATACATTTTATTTGGTATAGAAATGGCTTTAATATGTGTTATTTAAATCAAAATCGTTAGAGCCATTTTTTAAGAAAACCAAACTGTCGAAAATTTTTCTATGTAAAGGGTAGTGGGGGGGTTCTTGAAATCTTCATGTCGCATCCTTGGAAGATACTAAACTTAAATACCAAGTTCATGTTCTATTGCAGACACATGCTCCACTTTTTTTTTTTTTTTTTTTAAATGGCACCGCATGAATGATGATGAGCACCGGTGCAATGCGATGGCGGGGGAAACCCGCCCCAGGGCCGCTTTGTCCACCCCAAATCTCACATGCGGTCGCTTGGGATCGAACCCCGGGCGTCTAGGTGATTTAACCACTCGGCCACGGCGCGGCCGTTAATGCTGCACTAAACATGGTGTTGGTGAAGTCTATGAACCTGTAAAAGATTCTGCAATAGATCCAGAATTGAACAAGAATATAGCTTCGCTCTATGTAATGACTTTTAAAAAAAAATTAAATACCAATACACAAATTTTAAATATACACACAAACACACACGGACCTGTTTCTGAAAATGCTCTTTTTGGATTCAGGGGATCCTAAAACATGTACTTCCGGTGAAATCTCGACATGGAATTTTTGGGTGGAATCCCTATGTACATTGTACATACGGGGCTAGAGAAAGTCAAATTATGTTATAAACAAATATAGTGGTCAGATTGTTTTTCCTCGACATTTATAAGGAAGACTGTGTCTTTGGGTCTATGTCCACGATCCGCGCCTGAGAAAGCATTTGAATAAAGTGAACGTGAGTTGGCCCAATATGGCGGCATTACTCTGAAAGATGTGCTCCTGTCTAAGTGCATTTTGAGGGGGGAAAAAACCAGTTCCGTACCGACTACCACGCTAGCCAAGATATTTTCTTTGTGAATGTGCACTTAAATACACTGAAACGCGCGGAAGAGGGTACTTTTCTTCAGTATTTCCTGTATCTAATGTTGATCTGTACATATGGATGGGCTAACGCTGGTCACATCCTAGGAGGGAGGGAGAGAGAAAGAGAGAGAGAGAGAAATGTCACGTTACGTAGCTTCCGCTCTTTCGAAGAAGTAGCTTAATGCAATTCTTAGTTATGGAATACTACAAACGGATATTAACATGCAACCATGCATTAAATGACAATGCATTATTATTACTTATTCATAAAGTAACGATTTGAAACTCGAAATGTTTCATAAGCTTGCAGAAAACGTGAACAAACAATACGCAAAGCCTACAGTTTTAGAGGAAATAAAATCTTGTACAGGTAGAGTCAGACTAAAAAATTCAATGCCATAGCCGGGATTTGAACCACGGATCTCCCGGTCTCTAGCCGGTTGCTCTTCCACTGAGCTAACATGGCAAAATGCCGGCATAGCATTGAATTTCTCAACTGACTCGCATGTTTCCCGGTAAACCACAAGGTGATCTCAAATTATTTTGAGATGACAACCCCAATGGCGTCTTACAATGGAATTGGTATAATTACTTTTTCACACAAGCCGTGTGTAGGACAGGAGTTGGATAGGTAGAGTCAGATTGAAAAATCTGATGTGTACCATTCACATGACTTTTTCCATATCCCTGCAACAAACAAGCTTGTACTTCTATTTACTTTATGCTAATCAGAAAATATACCGGAAATATATGTTTTAGGGTCCCCTTTATCTAAAAAAAAGCATTTTCGGAAAAAGGTCCGTGTGTGTGTGTGTCCGTGTGTCTGTGAACACGATAACTCAAAATAGAAAAGTAACTAAAATACCAAACTTGGTATTTAAGTTCAGTATCTTCCAGGGATGCGACACGAAGATTTTGAGAAAAATCCCCCCACCCCAAACTACCCTTTACATGAAACTTTTTTCGAAAATTTTGATTTTCTTAACAATGGCTCTAACAATTTTGATCAAAATATCGTATATTAAAGATATTTACCTGACAAATAAAATGTATATCTTGAATTTTCTGGGAATAGCTTCTAAAGACCTGTTTATTCTGGATGAATTTTGCTTAATTTGGCATAACTAATAAACTGTAAGAGATAGACAAAACTTGCTCTACAAAAAATGTAGGCCTTGTTAAAATGCACAATTTACGTCAATAGTATTAACCCCAGATTAAGCAAATGGATTAACGATAATCCTGCCGCTAGGGGCACTAGTGTCGCTCTTAATCCGTGTTAATCCGCGGATTAGTGCGGATTAGTACGGATTAAGATTGACACTAGCGCCACCTAGAGGGAGGATTATGGAAAATCCGGATGCTTAATCTGGGGATATTCCTTTTTTTTTTTTGCTTTATTTATTGATTTATTTGCATACAGGATGTGTTACATGTATTTTTATGAATGCTAAGACTATGGCTTATGGGATATGGATGGAGAGGAAGGTGAATAAAAAATACAAAGCAGGTGGATTAACGATAATGCTGAAGTGGCGTTTTGTTGAAAAAGTTGGCGCCATGGAGGATCATGGTTAATCCGGTGGTTAATCCTGGTGACAGTTTTTTTAAAAAAAAATATTTATTTGAATACAGGTATTTCTTATGAATGCTAAGACTATGGCTTATGGGATATGGATGGAGAGGAATGTGAATAAAAAAATACAAAGCAGGTGGATTAACGATAATCCTGAAGTGGCGTTTTGTTGAAAAAGCTGGCGCCATGGAGGATTATGGTTAATGCGGTGCTTAATCCGGGTGACTGTTTTTTTTTTAAAAATATTTATTTAATGTAATATGGATTACATGAGAAGATATGATAATATGAATAATGCGTTATACACTATACGTTATAAACAGAGAAAAAATGACTTATACACTTTATGTCACAGAGAATGTTTTTTATAGGTTCACTGAACAGTTGTACAGTTTATGTTTGAGTAAACTTTAAAATGCGTATGGATTGGCAGAATAGGCACTTGGGTTGAAATATAAGAGATTCATCTTGGAAAAAGAATTTAAGGTTATAAGGCTCACAGATATACGTATTAGCTATTGGATGACTAGACACGTAATAAGGTGTGTACTGGCAATATATGTTACATTTTGCACTATAGATTCTGTGTTTACAGACGGCACATTGAAATGGAGCACGAGGTGGCATTGTGTTGGTTTATTCTTTTTTGTATGGAGTGAAAGAGACGATGAAGCGTTTGAAGCCGTTTCTAAGCTTTTCTTCGCCTTCGTAGACGATGCAGAATGAAGTGGAGTTGAGTTTTTTGATGAGATCTGGCGAGGCTTTGCCAAATCTGGTAGGGAGAAACACTTCTGTCTGGTTGTCTAATTTGGCGACGAGTTTGGTGCCGTGAATGGTGTCCAGACTGCAAACACTGATGACACGGTATGGCACGTTTTTTTCGAGCGAAGATACGCTGACTGCGTCGGCGGTGTGTGATAGATCCTGGAGCTGGCTAAGCGCATCCATGCTGACTGTTTTGACACCAAGGGCAATGTTTGACGAATGGGGCTGGACCGTCGATGTGGGTTCTTTGAGATGGAAGGTTGTAGTGTCGTTTGCACCGACGGTATGGGGCGCAAACGGGTTGTATGTGGATAGGCAGCTGTTCCCACACGACGTCCACGTCTGCAGGAGGGTAGCGAGAGAAGATGGAGCTACCGTTTTGAAGCAGAGTTTGGCGTTCTTGTGGAAGAAGGACTTCAATGCGTCTTGCGTTGTCTAGGTACTTGCTGAGCACTGAGAGGCAGACGCAAGTCATGAAGAGCGCCTGTTGTTGTACTTGCGGTTAAAATCGTTGATTTGATGGCGAAGTCGGATGAGTTGTAGGTAGCACACCACTTCGCACCTGAAGCACAAGTTTGTGGGACGCGGTGGGACGACTTGGCACTTGCAGTTTAGGCAGCGCTTAGGGTTCACGATGCGACTGGCATTCCCGGACGTCCACTGCACACTGTGTGAGGGGAGGACATTGGATTGGGCTTATATAGGCTGTTGGAAACCACATGCGTAGGAAGTGGAGCATCCGGTGGAAGAAGTTTTTAACGGTTTTTGGCAGGAAATGGAGGGGAGAAAGGAAGTAGCACATCCGTGGGAAAGAGTTTATCTTGACCGCATCCGTGGGAAGCAGGATGTTGAGCATCCGGCGGAAATAACGGTTTTTGAGAGGAAGGAGGGAGAAGGGAGGGGGAAAAGTTCGTTGTAGTCAGTTCAAATTTGAATGCTTGAAATGTGGAGAGGTGGATTTAAGGGGTATTTTGCGAGATGGAAAGTGCAAAATACGGTTTGAGGAAGTGATCCACCTCCAGAAATGTTCTAAAATTGGCGCACCCTATGTACCTGGTGAATTGGGTGAAATTGATGAGTTCAAAGGGGATTGCGGAGTCCTGGTTGTGAAGCATGTACTTGTAGTAGGCCGCGATTTGATTTTGCACGTCCATTTCTTCTTTCTTCTTGTGATACATGATGTCGGTGACGATGCGCTGCAGGTTATGCAACGTGTCCCACTCTTGCAGGTTGAGCGTGACGCAGGTGCCTTGGGGGTGCTTGAAGACGATCTTTAGCTTTCCAAACACGGTCTTGGACATGATGGTGACGGTGTTGCAGATGGTATACGGTTGAAGAGGTCCCTCTGGGAGATGCAAGCGGTTGTGAATCGCTGGCATGTCTTCGACGAGCTTCTGCCACTCCGTGGAACCAAGGACCGCTGCGCTGCGGGATCCGCATTTGGCGATGGTGACGACCAACTGATGCGGCGGGAGGGGCGAGAATCCCACACACACGAATTTGGTTTGTTGCGGGTTGAGGAAGTAGATGTCGGACAGAGGACCCACTGTACCGCTTTGAGGGCTTGCGGGCTTCTGCGCGAGACGATCGTCATCGAAACGAAGCTTTCTTTTTGAACGGGTGGTGCTTGCTGATGGAGTTTGAAATCGCAAGCCGCTGAAACAAGGCGCGAAAACAAATAATATAAGAGATGATCATCAACCCAGCGGAAAAAAAATAGACGAATAATGACACGTGGCTTACCTGGGCGGCGTAGGTGCTTCCGCGTGCTGCATGTCTGACGGTGAATAAGACGAGCGGTGGGGCGATCATGGGTTTTTATATGAGCAAGAGCGTGTTCTGAAATCAGAGACAAGACAAGGTGAAAAAAAAAGTCGCTACGAAAAAAAATGGGTAGGAGAGTGACGTACATACACCTACTTACCTTCAACGGTTGGCAGGTTTGATGAGCGTTAGAGCACTTTGCGCGGCATACGTTTTTGTAGGTTTTGCGAATGACGTCATCATTGTGAGCGTAGTGGCTGACGTGAAATTTAGAAAAAAACTTATGCTTAGGCAGACCGGAGCAGCGGTGGGAGAGGTAGTCAATGACGTAATGGCCGCAAGTATTGCTGTGGAAACCTTGCAGCCTTCTGGTGTTGGTTGACCACTTAGCGCAGAGAGAATTTAAGAACCGAGTAAAATGGGGAGAAATAGGGCCCATTCCGTAACTGTCAAAGTATTCTCCGCGCCCGTTTTTATGGACAAAGATGCAAACCCAGTGTTGACCCGGTTTGGTGCTGGGGTCGGTGTTGGCCACTAGGGCCAAGGGAAATGACGGACGTCCGTGAAGTGTGGGTAGTTTATCGCAGGGGTAGACGCCTAAAAAGTGGGGGCGCGTAGAGGAGCATGTGGATAGAAAGCGTTGAATTTGAAAGGTGTTCATGATACCAAAATGGATCTGTTGGCGTCAATTTCCAGGGTGCGATGTATTTCCGCCATCACCAGCAGCGTGATGGGTTCTGTCAATTTTTCGGCAAAACCGATGCTTATAGATACTGAACCGTGACGTTGGCCCGAGAGGTGAGATTCGTTGGCGCTCATGTCGGCAGTGAGATCGAAAGCCATTATGGTATACCCTCGCGGGTAGGCTTCTCTGGAGATGGAATGTCCCTCGTCTTTGAAATGAATGCCTAGGCCGTCCTGCAAGGTTTGAAAGCATTCCATGTAGTGACCTTTTGCAATATCGGGTTGAAGCGGTTGAGAGGGTACAGGCTGTCCGTTCACATAGAGCTGAAAAAAGTTCATTTTAAAGTGTTGCAAATGGTACGGATTTGCGTTAAAATGGCCAGAATAAGCCTTGTCGGTGACCATGGCCACGACCACTCTTCTGGGAATTTTTCCTATGAAGACATCGCTGAATGTCATGGCTCTGGACTCTTTGGGAACGCTGAGAGCGTGAAAGCTGACATCCTTGAGATGGTACTTTGCGTTGCTCTTTGCGAGCACGGCCTGGTGTGCAAGCTTGATGGTTGGCGAGGGTCGGACGGCTTTTAAGCGCAGCGTGGCAGACAAGATGTCGACGTAGCCCTTAAAGGTGGGTTGGTCTGAAAAGGTAAAATTGTGGAGAGGCAGGAGTGAGCTTGATGCTCATGCTGACGTTGTTCAAAAGCAACTTCTCCTGTCTAAACAGGGCATTGGAGAGAGGGGCGATGAGTTGAACCACGTTGCTGGCTTTGGTAAACCCGTGACGCCACTGAAATCCCGAATTGGCGATAAAAGTATCCATGATGCCTGCCGTGTCTTTTTTCCATAGGCAGGACTCTAGCTTGGTGTTCATGGCATCTTCGGAGTAATTTAGAAGTGTCTCAAGGTAGGTTCTGTAGGGGTAACCGGCCTGAGGCATGGACACGATGACGTTATTCAGGGACACCTCGACTTGTTGAAAGAGGGAATTTAAGGCATTGTTGACCAAAGTGGCGTTAACGTCGTCTGCGATATCGGCTCCCTTGTCATCTACGATGCGAATCATGAGTTCGAGGACGACGTAAGTCAAGTCTAGGTAATCGTCTGCATTACCGGAATAATGAAAGGTGATGGGAGCATTTTTCATCAACGTGTTTTGAGGGTTTAGGAATAGAATGCGGGACTCCTCGATGTTCATTTGAACGGGAACCTCTTTAAAGAGGTCCAGTTCGGAACTCATGTGCACGGTTTGGTCTGTCATGACGAGAAAACGTCTTGCACCTTACGCCTAGCGCGTTTAAGCTTCGACTGCTTGGTCTTTTTGGATTGAGTGCGTTTTATTCTCTTGGCGCGCCTCATGCCGGAGCCGAGCATGGCATCCAGCTTTTCGTTGGCCTTTCGTTTTAAATTTGATCCGGCCTCCTTGAGCCTGAATTTGAAGGCCTCCTTAGGCGATCTCCCCGCGGTGGTCACATCGGAGAGCACGTGAGCACCCACCTTGAGCGCCTCCTTACCTACCGCTTTCGCTCCGCTTTTTAGAAATGGCAGCACTCTTCTGAAGAGGCCTCCAAGGGCAGAAAATAGTCCGCTCCCTTTTTGGTAGCGGTTCCCCCTGTAGACGATGAAATCGCGATCGTCGTATGCGCCTCCCGCCTGGTTGAGATAGTACTGCGTGACGGCGTGCACATCCATTATCGCTGTTTGGGTCGGAAGGCGAGAACTATAGTAGAAGAAAATCCATCAGCAAATGGCAACAGATCGCCGTAACCGTTCCTTAAATCTATGTTGACCGTCTTAAAGTCTTGGCGTATCAAGGGAACCCAGTTTTGGGGAAAAAAGGTCTTTTCGTCGCTCATGTAAGTGTTGTTGCTTCTTTCGTATTCTACGGCCACGCTTTCAATGACCTGCACGAAGGTATCGCCCACCACCTGCGGGGCCACTAGATTGCAATAGATGAACATTTCGTACGGAAAGCCCATATACGGATCTACAGGGTGTTTAGGGGTCTTCTGAAGTACGACGTTGGTGTAAGGATCGAAACCTAGCATTTTGGCCATAGCGGGTGTTAAGAGCAGACTGTGTATGAGATGTAGCGGTTCCGGGGGGTCCTCCGAATCATCATTTCCTGAGTTCGAAGTCGCGCTCTCCTCCTGGACCGCCGATGCATCGGCTTTCCCAGGTTGCGAACCCTGGCCCTCTTGCCCCGAAGACGTTGCACCGTCGGGTTTAGGTTTTGTGCCAGCGGTCGAAAGAGAAGTAGTGGAGGAGGAGGAGGAGGAGGAGGAGGAGGAGGAAGGTTTTCCGGGGCGAGAGGTTCCCTGGGTGGGCTTTTGTTGATGATGCATCGAAACTGGGGGTTTAGGTTTCGGTTTGGGTTTTTGGTGGGGTGCGTCGTTCGCCATTTGGAATCCGCTGATCGCGTAGGGTCTAGCCGTGCGCACTACATGTTCCACAAATCCGTCGAATGGAATGTCGGGCAATTGTTCGGGATGCGTGACGGTGGCGTTCACGCTTGCGGTTTTCTTGCGCTCGTCAAAGAGAAAAAAATGTTGCACTTGCAGGTGTTCCAGTATGACAGCGTTGACGAGGCTCACCAGGTCTTTAGGATTGTGCACGATGGCTTGAGGCATTTGCAAGCTAAATTTGGAATGTGTGGGGATGCGCGTCATGGTGTACTTGGTGCCCACGAGATGGGTATCGTCTCGGGAAACGTTATAAAATTTTACCGGATACCTGACCTTTTGCAGAGCGACTTCCCATTCTCCCTGCAGGACGATTCTCTCGGGCAAGATGTTTGAAAAACTGGACGTGGTGTTATCGGTAAAGTGGTCCATCGAAGCATTGCTCACGAGCGTGAGAGAGAAGGGCTTTGTCTTGATCATATCGAATCGACGGTCGAAGCCAGGACCCACGAGTTAAACTTGGGAGGATACCCCTTCCACTTGACCAGCAGCTGTCGGTTGCGGCCGCGTCCTTTTGTCTGCAAGATGCGTTCGGTCTTGAAAGTCTTGGGAAGCGCGACCTTTTGCAATTCCTCGGTGTAAAACGTGCCGTCTATGGCTTCTCCGGCTAGATCCTTCAATTTATATACCACGGGATGACCCCGCACTACCGCTGCAATTTCAAATATTTCGTCCGTCCAATTTTGCTCGTAGCCCTTGTCAAATTTCATTTTTTCTTTAGAAATGCGCACGTGATCGCCTACGGAATATCTGGGGGGTTTTCTCGCGAGGGACATGCGCTTATGACCGTACAAATTGTGGTACACCTGTAAAATGTTAGATGGGTTGACGTCCTTTGGGGCCATTTTTATCGACCTGTGGTACGAACTGTTGTACGATTGGAGGAGCGCCGGAAGAACCTCTACGTATCGGTAGCTATTTTTGTGCGTGAAATATTTCCACATCTTGGTTTTTAAGGTACGGTTAAAGCGTTCCACGACGCTGGCTTTCACATTATTTTTGGTGGTGTAGTGTTGGACATTGTGCTTTTTTAAAAAGTCGCGAAACGTTTTGTTGGTAAACTCCGTTCCCTTGTCCGTTTGCAGAATCTTGGGAACGCGTTCAGAAAATATGGAGCGAAAGGCTTGCGCCACCTCGGTACCCTGTTTCGATTTTAGAGCCACTGCCCATCCGTGCTTGCTGAACACGTCTATGACCGTGAGAATGTAGACGTACGGCTGGTTATGTTCCCTAACGCTGTTCATGACATTAAGATCGGCTTCCCAAAGGTCGTCCATATTGGTCACGTGATAGCATTTGGTAGGGAATCGCTTTCTCACCGGTTTGTTCAAGGTGTAACTGTCCTGAGTTCGAAGGAAGGATTCGATGTTCGCTCTGGTCGCACCCGTAGCCTTACGAAGGCTCTTGACCGTGCCCAACCCAGCATAGTGTTCGGGTTTTGCATAGGTGCGTCTAAGAAGCTTCCATTCCTTCATCGTTTACTTGTATAGAGGTTTCCACAGGCGCCTGCGAAAATAATATCTCGAAGCAGGCGATTTAGGTTTCTTTTTGGGCGATTTAGATTTCTTTTTGGGCGATAGAGGATTCGCCCTCTTGTTTTTTCCAGGGGAAAAGGGGTCGATCTTGACGGTCCGGGGATCGAACTCCTGCTTTATGGATTCCAAGTCTTCGTAATCATCGTCGTCGTCGCGGACGGAACCGTCGTGGTCGTCGTCGTGTTTGAGATCGTCAAAGAATGGCTTTCTCACTTGTGCCACGAGATCGAGATAGTGCCCCAATTTATATTTTACGAGACGCCACTTTTCGTCGGCAGAGAGTTTTGCACGCTGCACGTGGTCGATTTCTTTAGCGAGTCTAGAAATAGTTTTATCGACGACGTGAAGCTTTTCTACGGTTTTTGGCTGCGGAGCAACGACGATCTGCTTTCCGTACTTCATCCTGTTAATTTCGAGACCAGCGCACTTCCCAGCGTGGCTAGTACGGGAAGGAGAAACGCCGGTAAAAACCCTCCTTTTTGAACCAAGATTTTTTTCTTCGTCTTGAGCGGAACGCGTTTGTCCACCAATTTTCTCCAAGACGCTTTATGGCTCTTTAAGCGGCTCAAACACTTCTCGAGCAGTTGCACGTGACCTCTGCACACGTTGAGCATGCATTCGCAAATGGCCTTGATGAGATCTCCATCGGCATTTTTTTAACAACTTTTTGCGCAGAGGTGCCTTGGCCTTGGCCAACACCGACAGATTGCCGTGCTGTCTCGCTATGCGCGGGCTGCTCAATTTCGCAAGGCTTAACCTGCCTCTAGCCATGTTTGCTCGATAATGACGTCAGCAAACCAAAGAAAGCGATATATAACTTCAACGACCTCACAGGCGGAGAGGTGCGAGTTCGCATCCCGACAAAGATGCCTGTCCAGTGATCGAACCCGCACCCCTCGAAGCAAAATAAAAAAAAAAAAAAATACCGGAGGGCTTCATTTATTTATCATTATGTTTTCTGGAAAATGTCCCGTCAGAATTGGGCACAAAAAACGAGCACGTTTCGTTTGGCAGTACGCCGGTTCGATACCTGTATCGGTTAGGCGTATACTGCGTGCAATCCAAGACCAGATACCCGTGCGGATACTCGGTAGCCTTTTCGAAAGCCTCTAAAAGAAACCTAGAGTTCCTGGGTTCGATCTGCTGCCACAGCCGGTCGATCTGCATCTTGTCCCTGTTGTTCTTGAACACGACGATGTAATTGGCGTTGAGAGAGATGTTTCGATATTTCTGTCCCTGAGGAAACACGTTTTGCAATATGGTCACGATGCCGAAGCGCTTGTGATGAGAGGCTCTAGTGAAGAAATTGGACACGTCCGTCCCTCCTCCCTCTACCATCAAGTCGTCTAGAATGACGAGATAGTTCTCGCCCACCGTAGCCAGTTCGGGAATGCCTGCATGGGTCTCGCATTTAAGGGGCAGGGCTTCGAGTTTCGGCGAATATTCCGGTGGGTGACACCACAACACTTTTCTGGGGAGCCGGTCGAACATCTCGTCGGCGTGACGTATCAAGTTTTTCACAAAAGTCGATTTTCCGCACCTCGAAGGGCCCGCTACGAGCATCGTGCTAGGGAAGGTGAACTGCCTTAAATCGCGCGGTCCGCGCATGGTGCTTTTGAGAGGACCGAGTTCGAAATGACTTTCCGACCGTGGTTGGCGCGTCATTTATGACTTCCGTTTGTATCCGTAAGGATGGGAGTCAAAGTCGTCGACGAGTACGCGCTTGTTCACCACCATCCTAAAGGTCTTGACGCTGGGCTCGGTCACCACCGTCCAAGAGGGTTTCCTCGAAATCTGCGTACCCACCAACGTCACCGTCCTATCCCGATCGTGCAACACCATGTCGCGAATGACTTGGGCATTCACCAGCTCTAGATTCCCCGAATTCAGCGTCAACCCCTTCACCTTGCACACCGAGAAGCTCTTGCCGGACTCCGGACACTTGATCTCCATGCAATAGCTCTTGGGCCCCGTGGAGGCGAACCGGGAGATGTACGAACCCCGTCCGTACTTCTCCAGCTCGTCCGTCATGTCTCCGAGGAGTCGTCCGACGGACGGCGTCCACGTACGCGAACACGCCACCGCGACGACAGAGTCGGTGTCGAAGTAGCACACCCGGTCTCCCAGTCGCTTCAGGTACGAGTAGAGCACCAGGCGCGCATGGGCCATGGTGTAAGCCGCGAGGACGGCGTTGCCGGTGGGGTTCACCTTTGGGCTCTCCTCGCAGTACCTCCACACCACGTACATGATGGCGTGGTCACCGGGACGTAGGACTGCACTTCGACTCCCGGGTCGTTCAGCAAGTCTAGAAGCCGGTCGTACCGGTCCACCAGCTCGCACGTGGACAGGTTGTTTTTCTGACCTAGCTTACCCCAGAACGCGTTCAACATGAGCTTGGAAAGCTCCCGTCGGCCCGGGTTGGGCTGGATGGCCTGCGGATCTAGACAGACGCCTTCGTGCTCGTAAAATTGCTTCACGTACTGCTGCTTCGCCTCGGGCGTGTCGCAATCCGAGGGCCAGCCGGAGGCCTCGGTCTTGATCTTTAGGAACTGATTCACGTAGTCCTGGAACAGACCCTTGTCTCCGGTGGTCGGGTTGTACTGCACCACGTCGTATTCCCATATCTCGTAGACCTGGAGAAGACGGTAACCCTCCTCCAGGGCGACCTTCAACTCGTCGATGACCCAGGTGCCCGTCAACGAACGCTCGTCGTCCCCGTGACGGCACTCGTGCTGGTTCTCCGTCTCAGCACAAGAGCGACATAGCGGGAACATCAGCTTGCCTAGAATGCGCACCGGCAGCACCGGGTGATACAGGCTTTGCGGCGGTAAAACCCGACACTTCGCCAGACCTCCGCGCACGTCCTCTAAGCGCGGAAAGCGATCCACGTGCACCTTCGGGTGACCCACGGGGTAGGGTTTGGTCTTGTTCACGAACGGGTACAGGCTGCACACGTCGTAGTAGAATATCTTTCGGTCCCCCTTGGCCTCGCAGTAGGTCTTGGTACAATTCGTGCGCCCTCCGTAGAAAGCGTCTCTGGGGTTGAGGGGTTCCGGCATGGGAAAGTGCTTGGCGTGTCGCGCGAGCTCCTCGTTCGCCTTCACCATGGCGTTGAAATCGCACTCCCACATCACCGGCACTTCTCATCATGCGGGTGATCTTCTCCGAGCTTTCGAATCTCGAGGCCATGGTTTCGTTCCCCGTGCTGTAGATCGCGGTATGTCGGACTCGAAAGCATCGGCGACAGCCGTGGTAGAAGCACCCGCGGAAGAAGTACACGTATTTCACATCGCGTTCCTCTCTGTACCCGTCTATCTTGTGGCCTAGAATTTTAATTTCTCGTCCTCTCATGACATGTTGAATGACGACTCGCTCCTGCAACTCCAGCCAGGTCAGCCATACGCACGCTATGCGAGACTGCCTGTCTGCCATGCGGTACCCTCCCACGGGCAGGACGGCAATTTTATTCGCCGGCATGAACCGCTTTCGATACACGCACATGCATGCTTGGGCGATGGTCACGCATTCCCTGAAAGGGTCGATGGCGTTCTCGTTCAAGAATTCCCTCCTAAATTTCGATACTCCCTGGCTCAGCAGAAACACGTCCATTTTGCAATACGTCACCATTTCCGCCTTCATGTCGAAGACGTATTCGGAGGCCACCTTTTCATCGTGCCACTGCTCGAAAGCTTTTCGAACCTCTACCGACATGCCCTGGGGGCAATAAAACTTTTTATCGGGAATCGCACCCCGGTACTGCTCGTTTTCCTTCGTGTTAAATAAGTAAGGAAAATAACCTTTGCATTCCTTCATGCCAAACGTCTTCGAAAATCGAGAGAGTGGCATTGGTATGAAGTTGAGCGAGTCGAGAAACGTGACGTTCTCGTGTCTCATTCTGTAGATCTTGCTCCCGTTCATGATAAGCTCCGGCGTCCAGTGCAAGTCGCCGACCATGTACTTCAATAAAAATTGCCCGTCGTACGCCTTAAGATTGTGGGCCACGACGATGACGTCCCACGCTTCGATCCTCGGCTGCATCATGTGCTGAAATAATTGTTGTATCGGATTCTCCATGAACACCCATTCTTTCACACCGCACTGCGTACAGTACGCCATCTTGCGGTTTTCATCCACGCAGAGAAGGCAGGCCTGGTATAACACGCACAAGTTCGGAACATGCTCGTACGTGTTCGCATTCCCCGAGTACGGAGTATCTTGCGTGCATTCAAAGTCGATGAACATAAACACGAAATGATTTCTTTTGCTCTTTGACACGTACGGTTGTATGTAGCACATGTGACCGTCTTGCACGTGTATCTTGCAATGACTGCAAAAGGTCTCACCGCACTGATGAGGGTTCTTTCTATGCCTCAAATTCACCAGTTTATGGCAAGACGGGCACACTTTCTCGACATCGCAAACCGACAGCGAATTGGGGTAATAGGCGCCCTTTTTCACGTGATTGGCAAAGCATGTAGGGCCCTTAAAGTCGCGAGAGTATGCCTTACAGAATAAGTACCCTTCGTACCTCTTGCCGCACTCCTGATGACACTTTGAACAAATGCCCTCGCACCTATGGAATTCTTTTTTGTTCGCGGAGGGGTGATGACATACGCGGCAATACCATTTGCATTTAAAGCACATGTGCAAGTTCACAATGGCATTAAAGTGCCCATCGTGAAGCATGACGTCAATGGGCTTATCGCCTTGTTGTCTTTGTTCTGACGCGTATAGCACGTGCTTCCCCGTATGATCTCCAAAAACAGTCAACGTGTAGCCCTTTAACATAGCGTCAAAATGCCTGACGTCATCGATCGTGAAACCGGACTTCCGTCGACCTACACGTTCGCACAAGGCCGCGGCCTTCTGCTTTTGCAGATACTCGCTACGCCTTATCGTGTTATAGTTGACGTCATCATCCGCTTTAGCTTGGCCTACCACAATGGCTCTCGGTAAACACAATCCGTCTTTGTTATAAATTTCAACAATGCCTTTATTCGTGCGACACGCGTCGCAAGGTTTGTAACACGAACCCGAGACCTCCTTAGTCCAAACAAATGTGATTTTCAGCGCGCCGCCTAGCAAGAACTGCTCGTTGCTCTGAATGACTTTTTCTATACATTGTATAACAGCCTCGGCGTTCACCTGATCGATGCGCCTTACGCTCATATTAAACGCTTTCGAAGGCTGCTGCTCGTCCGCAATGGATAGGCCTAAATACCCGGGTTCGTTCTCCAACAGGTTCTCTTTTGCAAAGCGAACAATGTCGGTAAACAGCAATGTTAACCATTGGTCAGGGTTTGCATTTTTGGCTCCCGGGATCGCGGTAATTTCTGTTTCGGTATAACCAGAGAACAATCTCTTCATGCTTCTCTCTCTATGCGCTACAATGTCGAACCTGGCCTGCCAGGATGCGTCTTGACTTACCCCATGTTCCGCCGCCTCCATGTTACTTCGAGAGTTTCGTTAAAACAGCACCTAAACCTTTTTTTTTTTCTTTTGTCGCAGTCTTAACAGGTTCGCTCCCCGCAAGCAAAGTGCTCTTTTTTTTCTTTCTTTTTTTTTTTTACGCCACCTATTCGGTACAATACGCACTATTACGGCAAGCAACCTCGAATCATGTCATGGACGTGTAAATGCTTTATAACGCGTTCGCTGCCATCATCCGATGGGTTTATTTTCTCACAAATAAACTATTTTCAATCACGCGTAAAAACCCTATAAAATAGCATAAGTTAAACAGCAAAATGCTCGACGACAACACATTTACAAGCAAACGCACACTTTCGCGAGTTGCTTATCGCCTCGTGCTTTTAAAGGGACCTTATCGCCACCGCAACTTCCGCCTGCGCAGTCCGTTAAATAGCTCGTTAAAAAACCCGGCGCGCTATCTCGCCACAATTTCCGGCGTTGTAATCGGGACCTTTAACGGTTTATTTCGCTCGCACGAGCGAACCACCGCAGCATCAGGTTTGGATATGAACCAAGGTTTTTTTTTTTTTTTTTTTTATTTCATCGACCGCTAAACCGCATTTAAAGACTTTCGTGCTAATGAGTTTACGTTCCCACAGCCATTTTTAAGCCTAACGGTCCTTTTAAACCTTCTAAATCATATTCCAACCAATCACAAACAAGTATTCAAAAATCCGTCCACCAATCCCGTCCTCCCATCGCGTCTTTACCCGATTTTATCTCTCGCATTTCAAGTCATTCTTCTTTTATTCGAGTTGTAGCCTCTGTCAGCGCCACTTCGCAGCACCACGTTTCACCTACCTTCATTCCACACCTATTCCATCGCACAACGCTCTCCTACCATGACACGTACACGTTGTGTGCATCTCGGCAGCCACCATCGACAAAAAAAAAAAAAAAAAAAAAAAAGGAAAGGTACGTGTAACATTTATTTTTCCCATAGTTATTGTATCGCTTAAAATTGCTTTTAGTTATTTTTTCTTTTGTTGTTGTTCAGCGCACGTGCTCCCGTTCATGTATACAATGCTTCACATCTCCCCCTGTGCTAAGCAATCTAGCATTAAAAGCTGTATTTCCTACAAAAAAAAAAATAATCTCGCATCAACACACGTTCGTTTCATCACGCCATCAAAACACGCTGTATATACCGCAAAGTTAAAAAAAACGCAATTCGTATTCCAAGTGCTTCATTTCAGCGTTTTTATTGTGCCAGATTTTTCTAATGCTAAGCCTCTCTCGAGTTAACGTAGCTAAAACAGTGCAGACCTTCAATCCTTCAGCGCTTATCGCTCACCGCAAACTTCCGTTGTTGGCAGCTCGCCGAGCCGCTGTTATCACCAGCCTACTACGTGTGTGTGTAATCCACATATTAAAGTGTTCCAAATGTCGAGACTTAAATATTTAATCTTTTAGTATATGTAGTCAATGTGTTATTCTACCAATTTTTTTTTTTTTTTTTTTTTGCAAATGTAGCTTTTTACATATCGTATTTTATTGTTTTCAACAATATATATTAATTTTTATATTTCTTTAGACTCTGTGTGCGTTTTTAATGCATAGTTTAATTTTTTCCTTAAGTCATTTAACCTAGATAGGGCGCCCCTTCCTTCTCATCATATTTTCTTAGCTGTCATAAAATATATGCTTTAAAAGCAATTCTAGCAGGGCTAACAAATGAAAAAATATATAAATGAAATATTTCTGATGTCTACTACTCATAGTGCTTTAGTATTTAATACATCTCTTTAAATTCATATATATATATATATATATATATATATATATATATACTTCTTAAGCAATCCAAAATACCGCAAGTTAAACAACACGTTTCAATTCCTTTTTAATACCATTTTTTTTATATTATAAACGTATTTCAATTCCTAATGCCTTACCCTTTTCATTTCGTTTCAAATTCCACTTCTCCTCCGTTCCCCTCTTCCTCAACATTCTCTCCACCATCCTCCACTTCTCCTCCGTCCCCCTCTAAGTCTTCGTCGTACGTTTCTTCATAGCTAGGGAATCCCTCCACTCCTCCACCGGTACATGCATTTTCCAATTTCCCAATCATTCCTTTTAACGATTCAAATTCATCTTACAGTTTAACCACATTTCCTTTTATTCGGTTCACCAATTCCTGCTCCTTCGACACATTCGCCCTCTTTTCCTCCACCTCTCTTCTCACTCTTTCCATCATCCCCCGTAGTTCTCCATTCCTTCTTTCACATTCTTCTTTCTGCTTCTTCACCACGTCTATCCCCCTTTTCACGTCCTTCAACTTACTATCGCATTCCTTTTTCATCTTTTGCTTCATCGAATTCATCCCCTTCTTACACCTCGCCGATGCCGCTTTTCTTATACTGCTCACCGACACCCTCCCGACATCCCCTCCATTTCCATCACATTCCGAATTTATTTTCAAGTTACCCTCCGCAGACCATCTCGATCCTCTCTTCACCCTTCCCTTTACTTTTCGCCCTCCACCTACGTTTAACTCCCACTCACCATTCCCGCATTTACCAAATATATATATGAAATTATCAGAAAAGTAGGAATTCATCTCATTCACCACACTATACGCCATCACAAGCTCGCTTTCCTCCGGCGTTAATTTCCATTCCAATTCCAACCCTTGCGGCAAATCTACCGTATCCATCAACAAACTACAATCTATCATCTCCACCAGAATCGAACTGTTGTCGCCGGTATACATATTAACAGGTTTTCTATAAAATACACACCGGTCGTCCTCCCTCCCCTTTCCTTTTTCACAACCACATCTTCCATTTCCAATATATCCCTCCGCACATTCCACCTGCCCCATCCTTACACCCCCGTAAAACATCCCCGAACATCTCCTCCCCCTCTGACATCTCGTTATCGGTTTTAAACAATTATAAACGTTCTTCAATGTCCCCAGGTTCATAAAGTCAGATCCAAACCTACACCCACTACCCTTCCGATATACACACGAACAATTAGGCATCAATTCGTGATCCTTATCGCATCTTGTCACATTTTCCAAATGACCCGTCTCATCATTTAGTTCAAATCCACACCTCCCAAAGCTAAACGCAACTCCTCTCCCCACCAACAATTCCTGCTGCTATCAACACTATCCCCAACACATTCATCATTACCATGTATTCTTTCCCTCCCTCTCTTCCC
The DNA here is from genome assembly GCA_030762935.1 of Hymenopus coronatus. Taxonomy (NCBI): domain Eukaryota; kingdom Metazoa; phylum Arthropoda; class Insecta; order Mantodea; family Hymenopodidae; genus Hymenopus; species Hymenopus coronatus. The sequence goes on from CM060880.1 coordinate 54,703,622, forward strand.
CTTTTATACCGAACCTTCATCTCCCACTCTGCACCCTTCTCATTTTTTTCAACCAATCATATCACCTTTTATTTCCACCAATCACCGTAAAGTATTCCATTCCATCCACCAATCACATTTCTCCTTATTTTCACCAATCCCAACACGCCACGTCACTGCCTCATCGCATTTTTACCTCATTCTTGCAAATCATTCCTTCATTCCTCTCCCACATCCCACCCGCATCCCTTCTCCAGTCTCTTACCAAAGTCACGTCACTATTTTTTTTTAAAAAAATATTTATTAATTTCAGCTGTATCCCAAAATCTTACCCAAATCCAATTCCCCATTTCTTCTCTCCAATCACAACACGCCACGTCATTTTCCCACTCCATTCCCTTTTTTATTTCCACCAATCACATTCCTCATTATTCTCTCAAATCACATCACGCCACGTCATTTTCCCCTTCTCTATATAATCACGTACTTCCCTTGTGGTACACCTTTCCCTCCCAAACTCCCGTCCCGTTCACTTCCTCACCATTAACCTCACCATGTCCTTAATCCATCTCATCCTCTATCTCAGATTAAGCGGATGGAGATAATCCTACCGCTAGGGGCGCTAGTGTCGCTCTTAATCCGTCTTAATCCGCGGATTAAGCCGGATTAAGAACGACACTAGCGCCCATAGTGGCAGGATTAACGTTAATCCTCCCGCTAGGGGCACTAGTGTCGCTCTTAATCCGCCTTAATCCGCGGATTAAGGCGGATTAAGAGCGCCCCTAGCGGCAGGATTAACGTTAATCCATTTGCTTAATCTGGGGTTAATACTACTTACGTCATATACATTTTTTTCGTGGTATTCATTGTTATTAGTTTCAGTTGTGAAGTACTTATACTTTTCTCAGACGGGAGTTTCCGTTTTTCTTTTGTTCTACTCCTGGCCAAGAACAGAAGCGATTTGTAATGACAATCGCATAACGAAAGATTTTAAAACATTTGACTATCGATTTAGCCTAGTGTATTCCCTTATTTTCTTCCTACTTATAAGGAGCTAAGTAATAATAACATTGTGATTAACAGGGTGCAGAAAGAAGAATAATCTTATGTAAGAAGTTTGTAGAACGGCTAGAGAAAGTCATGTGAGTGTAATACATCAGATTTTTACTTTCTCTATAGGCACTATGTACATAGTGTATAGAGAATGTATTGCACTCCACCAAAAAATTTGATACCGAGATTTCACCGGAAATATATATTTTAGGGTCCCCTTTATCTAAAAAATCTGATGTGTACCATTCACATGACTTTCTCCATATCCCTGCAACAAGTAATTCTTAAAAAGCTTATACTTCTATTTACTTTATGCTAATCAGAAAAAATTATCGCATAATCGCATCCCTGGAAGATACTAAACTTAAATACCAAGTTTGGTATTTTACCGCCTTTTCGTTTTTGAGTTATCGTGTTCACAGACACACACACGGACCTTTTTGTGAAAATGCTTTTTTTGGATATTGGGGACCCTAAAACATATATTTCCGGTGAAATCTCGGTATCGAATTTTTGGGTGGAGTGCAATACTTTCTCTATACACTATGTACATAGTGCGTATGCAGAAAGTAAAAAAGCATTTTCGGAAAAAGGTCCGTGTGTGTGTGTGTTGGTATGTGTCCGTGTGTCTGTGAACACGATAACTCAAAAACGAAAAGTAGGTAAAATACCAAACTTGGTATTTAAGTTTAGTATCTTCCAGGGATGGTACACGAAGATTTTGAGAAAAATCCCCCCACTCCCAATTACCCTTTACATGGAACTTTTTTCGAAAATTTTAATTTTCTCAAAAATGGCTCTAACGATTTTGATTAAAAGCTCATATGCTTACGATATTTACCTGACTAATAAAATGTATATCTTGATATTTTTGGGAATAGCCTCTGAAGACATGTTTATTCTGGATGAATTTTACGGAATTGTGCATAAGTGGTAAACCGTAAGAGAGACAGAAACGTACCACACAAAAATTGTAGAGAATATATGTTAGATACATTTTTTCGTGGAGTTGACCGTTTTTGAGATTTTCCTTGTTTATATTTACTTTCTCTTCTTAGTATAGAGCAAATAGCTAGAGAAGGCATTGTATTCCACCCAAAAATTCGGAGTTCACTGGAAATACACATTTTAGGATTCCCTAAAAAGCGTTGTTAGAAAAAAGTGTGTGTGTGTGTGTGTGTATGTGTGTGAACATAACTCAAAAACGGAAAGTCGGTTAAATCCAAACTTGATATTAAGTTCAGCATTTCCAAGGTTTAAGAAAGTCCCCCCCCACCCCAAACTACTCTTCGCAAGGAAAAAGTTAAAAATTTCGATTTTCCCAAAATTATTAAAATCGCGAATTATAAATATGTTTACATGACAAATAAAATGTATATATTGTTTTCTAGGAATAGCCTCAGAAGATATCTTCATTCTGGATGATTTTTGCCTAGGCAATTGGTAAACCATAAGAGATAGACAAAAAATTTACTACACAAAAATTTGATGTGTTCCATTCATATGACTTTCTCTACATCGCTGTAACGAAAAAACTATAAAATACCAAGCTTGGTATATAAGTTTATATCTTTCAAGGATGCGACACGAAGATTTTGAGGAAAATCCTCCCACCCCAAACTACCCTTTACATGGAAAACATTTCGTAAATGTCTATTTTCTCAAAAACGGCGCCAACGATTTTAATTAAAATACCGTATATTAAATATATTTATATAGCAACAAATTTATATCTTGAATTTTCTGAGAACAGCCTCTAAAGACCTCTTTATTATGAATAAATTTGGCTGAATTTTGCGTATCTGGTAAATCATAAGATATAGACAAAAACTTACTCCACAAAAAATGTAGATCTCGTTGAAACACAGAATTTATGACATAAGTATACGTTTTTTTTTGTTTTTTTTTCGTGAAATTGACCATTTCTGACATATTCCTTGTTATTGGTTTCAGATTTAAAATACTTAAAACTTTTTTCACATGGAAAGTTGTAAACTCCTGGTCCTGTATAGAAACGGATTTCATCCACATGGAAGCGGGCTTTTAAAAGATTTGACTAACGTTTTAGCCTAGTGTATTCCCTTATTTTCCTCCTACTTACAAGGAAGCAAGTACTTAAGATAATTTCTGCTAATGTTCATCTGTATTATCATAAAGTAGATAGAAGAATATGCTGTTTAACAACAATTTGTTACAGCGATGCACAGAAAGTCATGTGAATACACGAATCATATTTTATGCGTTACTTTCTGGAATAATTACATAAATAAATATAAATGGGCGGAGAAATTCGTATGATTGTGACACACCATTTGTTTTCAAGGCGTCATGTAAATATTACTATGGAGGTGATTGTTAGGCGAGGACGTGTAGAAGGCACGCAAGCGAGCGAGCGAGGAAGCGAGGGTGTTCCCCCAGTAACAGTTAGTGGGGCAGGGCGGAAAACAGGAAATACATCATCGTCGAGAAGAAGGAGGGCAGTGTTCTCAACCCTTTCTGGCAACTAAATAAAGCGTGCAGTAAATAAGTCTTACTACTGGAGTCCTAATTCAAGCAACTTCACTTCTTATGCCAAGGGATCACAAACTTCAACATATAAAATTAAAGTATATCAAATGTTCAAAGGGATCAGGGGATATTAAGAATACTTTCATTTCTGAAATGTGTTATATTAGCTGTGTAACCATTTAAAGTGTTGCTTAAATGTGCAGACAAAAGCACTTTAACGGCCATAAGATACCACAGTTTATAATGACGATTTCTTATGGATACAATTGTTTGTTCTAACACGACTGCCTCGTGGTTGTTTTTAGAGAACATCTCAGTTTAAGGCCAACATAACCTTCTTTATTCTTAGTAACCTACACAAGAGAAAATAAAGGAAAGGCAACATTTAATATACAAATTGTTATTCGAACTCTCACCTTGTCTTTTCAGCTTTGGTAGGCATAACATGCAATTAAACAATCAATCCTGTGAAATGGGACAGCATTTTGAATTTTAAGTAGACAATGCGTTTTGCCTTGTGTCAAAAGATAGATAGGCATCTGTGCCAAGTTTGATTGAAATCGTTGCAACAAAAATAAATAAATACACATACACATACCCGACTTATATTTATTAATATTTTAACCAAAATATCATAAGTTTGAAATATTGACATGAGCAATAAAACGTATATTTTTCAATTTTCTGAAAATAGGCTGTGAGGGCCCTTTCAATGTGCGTAACTTTGAAATTAAAGCGGTAAGCAAAAGTTTCAAAAGAAAACATGTATAAGTTTTTAAAGTGATGTTTGTGTTTAAACACTGTTTAATATTTACCAAATGAAATAATTGATGTGTTCCATTCACATGACTTTCTCTACATCTCTGCTACAAATTATTGTTGTTAAAAAGCTTAGGCATCTATTTACTTCATGCTAATTGAGAAAATATTAGCAGAAATAGTCTTATTGCTTGCTTCCTTAAGTAGAGGCAAAATAAGCGAGTAGCATAGGTTAAAGTAATAGTCAACAAATAGCCACTGCTATTTGACTGAAGTTCCTTTGTATGGATAGGAGTTGACAAATTCCTGTGCAAGAAAAGTATGTGTTTCAAAGCTGATACTAAAAACAAAGGATACTTAAAAACGATCAACTCCACGAAAACAATGCATATAACGTAAATTGTGTGTTTTAATGTGCTCTACATTTTCTGAGTGGTACGTTTTTGTCCATCTCTTACGGTTTAGCAGTTATGCAAAAATCCATAAAATTCATCCAGAATAAAGTAGTCTTCAGAGGCTATTCCCAGAAAATTCAAGATATGCATTTTATTTATCAAGTAAATATCTTAAATATACGAGATTTTAATATAAATTATAATCAAAATTTTCGAAATTTTTTCCATGTAAAGGGTAGTTTGGAGTGGGGGATTTTCTTGAAAATCTTCATGTCGCATCCTTGAAAGATACCTTACTTAAATACCAAATTTGGTTTTTAACGGTCTTTTCATTTTTGAGATATGCTGCCCGCAGACACACACAGATAGACACACAGACATTTTTCTAAAAATACTTTTTTTTGATTCAGGGGTTCTCAAAACATATTTCCGGTGAAATCTCGGTATCGAATTTTTGGCTGCAATACAATACCTTATCTATACACCATGTGCATAGTGCGTGTAGAGAAAGTAATATTTTGAGATAAGAGTTCTATGGCCTATCTCTTCAAATTTCGGAGTTACGGCTCTAAATTTCTGAAATACCTGGTATGCCACTGGTTTATGGTATCATTAAAGAGCACAACATACAAAAGTCGGATGTGTTCCATTCACATGACTTTCTCTACATCTGTACAATAAATTATTGATAAAAAGCTTATTCTTCTATTTACTTAATGCTAATCGAGAAAAAATTAGCAGAAATAGTCTCATTTCTTGCTTCCTAGTAAGTAGAAGGGAAATAAGGGAGTACCATAGGTTAAAGTGATAGTCAAATCTTTTAAAAGTTGGTTGCTATATGATTGAAGTACCTTTGTGTGGACAGGAGTTAACAAACTCCCGTATGAGAAAAGTATATGTTAAAGCTGAAACTAATAACAAGAAATATTTCAAAAACGGACAACTCCACGAAAAAAATGCATATAACATAAATTGTTTGTTTTCACGACATCGATATGTTTTGTTAAGTAAATTTTTGCTTATCTCTTACGGTTTACCAGTTATGCAAAATTCATCCAGAATAAACGTCTTCAGAGGCTATTCCCAGAGAATTGATGATACATATTTTATTTGTCATGTAAATATCTCAAAATATCAGATTTTAATTAAAATCGTTAGACACTTTTGAGAAAATCAAAATTTTCGAATTTTTTTCCATGAAAAGAGAGTTGGAGGTGGGGGGATTTTCTTGAAAATCTTCATGTCGCAACCTTAGAAGATACCGAACTTAAACACCAAGTTTGGAATTTAACGATCTTTTCGTTTTTGAGTTATGCTGCCCACAGACAGACAAACAGACACACACATACACAGAGAAAAACACACGGTCATTTATCTACAAAAATTAGAGGGTCTCAAAACATGTATTTTCGGTGAAATCTCGGTATCGAATTTTTGGGTGCAATACAATAACTCCTCTATACACTATGTATATAGTACGTGTAGAGAAAGTAAAATACGTATATAACATAAACTGTGTTTTTAACGTGATCTACATTTTTTATGAAGTGGGCTTTCTTTTCTGTCTCTTACGGTTTACCAGTTACACAAAATTCAGCAAAATTCATTAAGTATAAAGAGATGTCTAGAGACTATTCCAAGAAAATTCAAGATATTAATTTTAATTTCCATATAAATACCTTTAATAAACGGTATTTTAATCAAAATTATTAGAGCCATTTTAGAAAAAATTCAATATTTTCGAATTTTTTCCATGTAAAGGGTAATTTTGGGAAGGGTATTTTTCTCAAAATCTTCGTGTCAATTCCTTGGAAGATACTTAACTTACACCCAAGTTTGGTATATTGCCAACTTTTCTTTTTTGAGTTGTGTTCACAGACACACGGAGTTTTTTCTGAAACAACTTTTTACTTTCTCTAACCCCGTATGTACAATGTACATAAGGATAGAGAAGTATTGTATTCCACCTAAAATTCGATTTCACCGGAAATACATGTTTCGGGGCCCTCTGAGTCCGAAAAAATTTTTTTTATAAAAAGATATGTGTGTGTGTATGTGTGGACAGCGTAGCTTAAAACGAAAATACCGATAAATACCAAACTTGGTATTTAGGTTTGTTATCTTCCAAGGATGCGATACGAAGATTTTCAAGAAAATCCCTCCACCACAAACTACGCTTTATATGGAAAAATTTACGAAAATTTTGATTTTCTAAAAAATGGTTCTAACGATTTTAATTAAAATACCGTATATACAATATATTTACATGCCAAATAATATGTATGTCTTAAATTTTCTGGCAAAAGCCTCTGAAGACCTCTTAATTCGCGTGTGACAAACTGTGTGCTTCAATGAGTTCCACATATTTTGTATAGTAAGACATTTTGAAATATCTCATAAGATTAATTCAAAATAAAGAGGACTTCAGCTTTTTTCCATAAAATTCAAGTTATGTGTTCCATTTCTCATAAAAATATCAACAGAATATGCTACATATTTATATAAAACAGTTTTCCGCATTTTGAGGAAAACAAAATTTTTGAAAAATGTTCCACGTAAAGCGTAGTTTGGTTTCTTGAAAATGTGCATCTCGCATTCTTAGGACAAATTTGGTATTGAACGACTTTTCGATTTTAAGTTATGCTGCTCATAGACACACGGGCTTTTCTCTGAAAATGTCAGTTTTGTTTATAAGTTACATTTCCGGTAAAATCTCTACATCTCTGCAACAAATTATCGTTAAAAGCTATTGCCTCTATTTACTTCATGCTAATCGAGAAAAAATTAGCAGATTAGTCTTATTACTTGCTTCCTTCTAAGTAGAATCAAATAAGGCAGTACAATAGGTTAAAGTGATAGTCAAAAGTTCTCAAAAACGACATACTCCACGAAAAAATGTATACAACATAAATTGTGTGTTTTAAGGTGCTCTACATATTATATTCCAGTGTCCAAAATACTGTCATGTCAGAAAACAGCACACAGTTTCAAAAAACTTTGCATCAACACTTACAGACACAAAAAGTTTAGTCAATGTATTAATATACCTTAAAGAAATCAATCTATATAACTGTATATAACTCTCAGAATTATAATTACTAACATGTTATACCTAATTCAATTGTCACTGTTTGTTGTAATATAATTTTAATGTTGTTATATTTTAATACTTAAATCATTGTTTTCATATGTCAATAAGCATTAGAGGTATATTTTAATCCCCGAGTACATGATGATTTACTTATAATGTTCAAAATTTTCATTGTATAATGGATGTAAAACTGTAAATAAGATGTTTAATGTGGTCGCTATAAGACCTTGTAGTTCTGCGATCTAAAATAAAGAATAATTAAAAAAAAATCTCGGAAGTCAATCTTAAGAATAACTTTTGCTAATGATCTTTTATATGCTAAAAACAAAAACATAATTCTCCAGTAAAGAGAACAAAGCTTCACTTGATTCAGCTACTAGTATTATCGTTTGTTTCTAAACCTTAAAGGTGATTTCAGCTTCCACAGTAAAATTAACAACTGTTTAGATAAAATCGCTCACAAATGGATTCTGTCAACCCTCGACTTTTCATGTGGAGAAATCTACCAGCAAACACTGATATTAAATCCAGTCATAAATTTTTCACCTGGCGCGTAAGCATGAAACACACAGGAAGCTAATTTATATACTGCACGTTAGACAAATATAGATACTTGCAGTGTATAAATTAGCAATAAAGCTGGTGCTAAGAAAACATTTATGACTTCTTATCTTCAAAACAGGAAACAGCGACAGTGATGTATTACTGTTGCAGAATTATGTAAATCATGTGAGGCTCTGGTCGGTTTTTCGAACTTTCTAGTATTAGTTGAAGAAGGTCATGTGCCATTATTACTTTCTCTAGTTTATACAATGTACAAAATAGATAGAGAAATTAAATTAAATTGGGTTTTATTTATGGACGCTCTTTAACGGCTGCGGTTCTTAGCGCCCCATACCTACTACATTCGACGTAAAAGACCGCTTAATTTTGCTCAAAGGCCTCTTTATCAGGATTAAGATTCTTTTACGCACTACAAATTTACGACATATATAAAACGCCCATTAATAAAACGTCATTTCCATTTTTACTGAAAACGAACCGCTAAACATTGCTAAGATTTCGTTTTAGTACGTTTTAATTATCTTACGATATTATAATTTTAGCCCATTCGATTGCACTTTAATAATAAACAGGGCCCGGATTTTGATGACCTAAAGAATACTAACAAATGATCCTAAAATTATAACTTTAAAATTGAACAAAAATAACCTAAAAATAATAAGTCAAAGAATTACCTTTATTTGTTGATCTTCTTGCACATTATCACTTACAATTTCTCACCCAATGCTGCATTACAATACGTTACAAATATATTACTAAGTTTTAAAATTTGAAGGAATGTGAATTGTCAACTAATAGCGACTTATATTGAAAAGCGACTGAAGTCACATGGGCATACTTGAAGCAGCAAATATCGCCGGTATCCAGGTGTTCTTCATCGAGAGAACACTTCTTACCTGACAGCACATCCGCAATCTTGCTCATGGTACCATATCCACTGTTCTTGTTCAACACATTTCAGCAAATACAAGTTTACCCATTTCTCTGAGATTACTTGTAAGAGAGTTCACAAATTCTTTTTGATTTGACACAAGACATGCGCGCTGTACAAGAGCAGTGATAATACGCGGCAGAAATCCAAAATTAGATCTGATGTAGGCCAATTTCAGTGTTAGAGAGAAGCTTCTGGATACTGCACTGTCACTATCAAAAGAGTCAATAATTGTTTTACAACTTCTAAATGTTCACAATAATAATTGCAGGCCTCTAGCCAGGTTCCCTACTCAGTGAGTACTGGTGATGGTGGAAGAGATAGTCCATGGGCTTCACTTTGGAGTGGTGATTTTAGAAACACTTTTTTCACATTTCCTATTAATTTATCCACATCTGGAGAAGTATCTATTATTTCTTCTGCAACTCTATGGCAAGCATGCGCCAAGCAGGCTACATGCACCATCTTTGAGTACAATGCCTCAAGAGCATTTGCGGCTTTTACCATATATGGAGCAGCACAGAGTAGCAGCACAGAATCATGCTGGACACCGTTAGGTCACAGATAGTTCAAAGTTCTGACAAATAATTTGCTTATGGTGGCAATTTAGAAGGAAAATATCACTATTGGTTTCTTCATTTGCAAGTAGTGACCCAGGGAATCTGTGGTCTCATCAATTGAGACCCAGGTACTTTTGTTGTCCAGTTTTGCTCGTGTGTACTGATAGTTTTGCTGTAACACCGTTCAATTGTCGACTCACTGGAATAGATTTTTCCGTGTATTTTTGTAGAAACCTCGGAGCACATTATTGTTGAATTTGTGGAGTGGAATGTTTGCTAAGACGAAAACTTCGCAAAGCTCTTCATTAGAGAATGAATTCGTCTAAGTCGCACCACTGCACTGCCCGAGAAGCATCTGTTGCACTTTTCTTTCTCATCTTGTTTGAAGGCCACGTTTATGTTCCTCCCTGTTCACGTGTTGCTCTACGGTGAATCTCTTCTCTACCGAAACTTTCACTTCGCAAATTTTACAGTACAAAATGGCACTACCACTAGAAAATACAGACTCGCCGCACGGTTTTAATTTTGCGGATCTACTTGCTTTCACTTTCGGCATGTCGAAATAAAAATATCTCTTCAGAAAATGAACCACCTTCCTCTCTGTGAATGGCTGAATAATAATTGTAACCAGCAGCCACAATAACTCATGACACGAAACTCAAAAATAGCAGGTTTTTTCACCATCACGTTCTTTTTGAGAACAATTCTGTCTAGCTCCTTGTACACGATCAAATTCTTGTCAAATTCAATACTTTACAAGACTTCTCAAGAGTTGCTGTAACTTCACAACTTTTCCTGTCAAAGAGCTTTGAATATTTTTAGTTTTTGAAAGTCTTGAAAACAAATAAGAACATGTTCTGAACGGTCAAAGAAATTGCTGGCTTTGACCGACGGAATACGAGTATTCACTGCGTCACAAAATCTACAACATGGCCGTAAGCGAATACTCGGCAACAAAAATGGCTATCTGGACAATGGATGCTGTTTGTGAATTAATTGGGTTATATGAAACCAGGCCTTGTTTATCCGCTGTAGTCTCTAAGGAATATCACAAGATGAAGAAGGCGGCGGCATATGAAGAAACTCCTAGGCAGATTTCCGAAGTAAGTATACATTGATATATAATGCTGTTTTTACTTTCTCTACATATACTATGTACATAGTGTATAGGGAAGGCATTGCACTCCACCAAAAAAATTCGATACCGAGATTTCACCGAAAATATATGTTTTAAGGTCCCCTATAACAAAAAAAAAAGCATTTTCAGAAAAAGGTCCGTGTGTCTGTGAACACGATAATTCAAAAACGAAAAGTCGGTAAAATACCAAACTTGGTATTAAACTTTAGTGTCTTCCAGGGATGCGACACGAAGGTTTTGAGAAAAATACCCCCACCCCAAACTACCCTTTACATGGAACTTTTTTCGAAAGTTTTGATTTTCTTATAAATGGCTCTAACGATTTTGATTGAAATATCGTATATTACAGATATTTACCTGACAAATAATATATAAATCTTGAATTTTCTGAGAATAGCCTCTGAAGACTACCTTATTCTGGATGAATTTTATGAAACTTTGCATAGCTGCTACACCGTAAGAGCAGGACAAAAACTTACCACACAAAATATGTAGAGCACCTTAAAACACACAATTTATGTTATATACATTTTTTCGTGGAGTATGTCGTTTTCGAGATATTCTCTGTTTTTGGTTTCACCTTTAAAAAACTTACTTTTCTCATGCAGGAATTTGTCAACTCCTGTCCATACACACAAAGGAACTTTAGTGACATAGCAACCAACTTTTGACCATCACTTTAACCTATTGTACTGCCTTATTTGATTCTACTTACAAGGAAGCAAGTAATAAGACTATTTCTACTAATTTTTTCTCGATTAGCATGAAGTAAATAGAAGAATAAGCTTTTAACGATAATTTGTTGCAGAGATGTAGGGAAAGTCATGTGAATGGAACACATAAGATTTTTATATTATGTAGTTAACCTTGGAATTTGTGTATTTGCATTCCTTTAATCGTAATGTGATAATGAAAATGCTGTGTAATTTCGTAAAGAGCAATATTTCACTGTAAATGATTATGCATTGTTGTTAATACTGAAATACTGTGCACGTGATAAATTATTAGCATGGTCTGAAGGAATCCAGTTTCAGCATCTAGAGGCCCTAATGTAATATACTTCTGGCAACAATTTACATTGGTTGCACCAGCTAATTACGGAACTCATTTAATGAAACAATTCGTTTTATATTTGCATTAATTAGTACCACATTATAATGGATAAAAGTAGGTATATAGAATAATACATTATTTAAATGTAGTTTTAGTACTGTTAGCAATGTATACTAGAAATGTTACTTTCTTACCTCTTAAAAACCCTAAAAATTTACTTTATATTAGTTTTAACATTAAATCGCCCTCCGTGGTGTAATGGTACTTCATATACCCAAGGTCGAGGGTTCAAACCCGGCGGAGGACGATGGATTTTTTCGGGCGTAAAAATCCTTAGCATGGCTTCCTTCGGAAAGGAAGTAAAGTAATTGGTCCCGTGTCGTACATTTACGGCACGTAAAAGAACCGCAAGCCTGATAGAGAGGCCTCTGAGCAAAATTAAGCGGTCTTTCATGCCCAATATAGAATGGGACGCTGAGAACCGCAGCAGTTAAAATGACGCACCATTTCATTTCTTTTAACATTAAAGTGCTTTTAACTACCAAGAAATTACCAGTTTACCTGTACCATCAAAATATATCATGCTATTGCAATTTTATGGAAGGGAACATTCTTTGGTGTAAATAAGTGGACCGCCATAACTTCTGGCACCTTTACTGAGGTGTACTTTCTCCATTTTCTAAAACCATTAAAGATTAACAATCTTATTTTTTTGTGGATGAAAAGTAACATTATCTAAGTGCACGAAATGAGCATAAAGTTATTTATTTAAAAAAATGCAACTGAAATGAGTGCAGTTGTGATACAATACCACTCACGTGTGCATACTTAAATCTTTCCATAATGGGATGCAGAGAATTTACTCCAATAGCAACAGACAGAAAAGTTGAACCTTAACAAATACAGAACTTGCTTAATATTTTGCAGGTGAAACTAATTTGCATGAGACATAAACCATACCACAAATTTGGTATACCTTGTAATTAGAGTGAAATAATGGAAATGTGATGGAAGTTTTCTTTTAAATACTAATTCTCAGCAATATTGAAAACTTGCCTCTGCTGCTTACTGCAAATTGTAACGAACTATCACACTGTCCTGACATTATTGCAATAACAACAACGGCAATAATTTGCATTGCAGTGTACTCAAGTAATGGCTATTACTTTCATCCCATACAGCTTATTGAAACAGCTGGGCTTCTTCATGCCATTTCAATCTTCTATTAGGTATTCAAAGTCATTTTAGCAACACATGTTATAGTATGTGTTGAACTTTATCCCACTACACTACAGTAATTTTTATAAAATTATTGGTAGTACTGGGGAGCTGTAAATAAAGTATATGACTTTAACATGGTTTTATTCAAACTTATTTCCTACTTTGCAAATGCATCAGGTTTAGTTAATTATTAGCTTAGTATTAATGCAATGCACCTTTATTGCTTTGACAGCTTAGATATCTCAAGCCTTCATTTACAAAATGTACATTTTACAGATATGACTTGGAACAACCCCTAATGACAAAGTCAAAAATTAATGGGTCGCGGACTCAATTTTTGACTGAGAATGCCAAAATTAAGAAGTCGCAAATAAATGGATGCTCCACGGATGATGAGTATGAACCGGCATTGTGGTGCTACACGATGTTAGCATTTTTAAATTCACATATTAAGCAAAGCAGCAGCATCTTCAACATAAATTCACAGAGCAGCATCCCAACATAAAATAGCAGAGCAGCATCCCACCATAAAATCATAAAGCAGCATCTTCAACATAAATTCACAGAGCACCATCTCCACCATAAAATTGCAGAGCAGCATCCCACCATAAAATCATAAAGCAGCATCCTCACCATAAATTCACAGAGCAGCATCTTCACCATAAATTTCCAGAGCAGCATCTCCATCATAAATTTCCAGAGCAGCATCCCACCATAAAATCATAAAGCAGCATCTTCACCATAAATTCACAGAGCAGCATCTCCATCATAAATTTCCAGAGCAGCATCTCCAACATAAATTCACAGAGCAGCATCTTCGACATAAATTCACAGAGCAGCATCTCCAACATAAATTCACAGAGCAGCATCTCCACCATAAATTCACAGAGCAGCATCTCCAACATAAGTTTACAGAGCAACATCTCCAACATAAATTCACAGAGCAGCATCTCCAACATAAATTCACAGAGCAGCATCTTCACCATAAATTCAAAGAGCAGCATCTCCATCATAAATTTCCAGAGCAGCATCTCCAACATAAATTCACAGAGCAGCATCTTCGACATAAATTCACAGAGCAGCATCTCCAACATAAATTCACAGAGCAGCATCTCCACCATAAATTCACAGAGCAGCATCTCCAACATAAGTTTACAGAGCAACATCTCCAACATAAATTCACAGAGCAGCATCTCCAACATAAATTCACAGAGCAGCATCTTCAACATAAATTCACAGAGCAGCATCTCCAACATAAGTTCATAGAGCAGCATCTCCAACATAAATTCACAGAGCAGCATCTTCAACATAAATTCACAGAGCAGCATCTCTACCAGAAGTTCACATAGCAGCATCTCCAACATAAATTCACAGAGCAGCATCTCTACCATAAATTCACAGAGCAGTATCTCCAACATAAATTCACAGAGCACCATCTCCAACATAAATTCACAGAGCAGTATCTTCAACATAAACTCACAGAGCAGCATCTCTACCATAAGTTCACAGAGCGGCATCTCCAACATAAATTCACAGAGCAGCATCTTCAACATAAATTCACAGAGCAGCATCTTCAACATAAACTCACAGAGCAGCATCTCTACCATAAGTTCACAGAGCGGCATCTCCAACATAAATTCACAGAGCAGCATCTCCACCATAAAATCATAGAGCAGCATCTGCACCTTAAATTCACAGAGCAGCATCTCCACCATAAATTTGCAGAACAGCATCTCCATCATAAATTCACAGAGCAGCATCTCCACCATAAAATCACAGAGCAGCATCTTCACCATATATTCACAGAGCAGCATCTTCAACATAAATTCAGAGCAGCATCTCCAACATTAGTTCACAGAGCAGCATCTCCAACATAATGCTGCCTCCAACCTGTCTATCTTGTTATAGTTTGTGTCTGCCAAACCACACTCCCTGTGCTATGATGTAGTCCATAAGCACATTTCTGACCATAATAGCACTGTCTGTACAGCGGTTGCTCATTGGATGGTTAATAGGGCCAGGAAAATTCATGAATGAGTTAAATTCACTCTCATTTGGCATGTAGCTGCTATCTTTTGGTGTACACAAGAAATTATGTAGAGTGCATGCTGCCAAGGCTATCAGCTAAAACTTTTCTGGGGATAATCTGGTGAGAAAGATGTGGAAATGGTTAGCTAAATAACAATTTCAACAGTACGTCGTGCCCTACTCAGGCGATAATTGAAAATTTGTGATAGATTTCGACTTGGAAATGGTTTCATGTTGTGCATGGGTAGAAGAAATGCATCATCAACTACCATTATATATGGAACTATATTCCTTCTGGTTCCAGATAAAGTGATCCTGCTTCCAAAGCTTCAGCTAGGTCAATCTCTTTGAATAGTGCTCCAACACTTACACAACATTTATGAACTCGTAGTTGTACTAGTCCAAGAAGTACAATACTCTGTGTGTTCTTATGATTGTAGAAAGTTGAGCCAACACTCCTTGGAGACCGAAATTGAATATGTTTGCCATCAAGGGCTCCAATGCAGTTGGGGGAAATTTCACTTGCTTTTGATTTCTACTACAATTTTTCTCCACTCATCATTAGACTGTGGCATCTGAAAAGCAATTTTTAAAAGAAATTTATGTAATTATTCTTTATTTCAGAGTGAAGAGCCACATCTACTAGCCAGCCGAATGCTGTAGGCCCTGTTATAGAACAACAAATGCCAAACACAAAAAGAAAGAGGAAGGAAACAGTTGCAGAGGAGCAGTTCCTAATGAAAGCAACAGAACTACTGGACAAATCTATCCCTGCTCACACACAGATGGAGGAAGAAGTTGTGTTTGGAATTGTTATTGCCAAAAAGCTGAAAAGAATAAAAAGTGTCAGTAGAAAAGAAAACTATATTTGAGATATGCAGAATATTGCACCAAGTGCTGCAGGAGGAACATTCTATATTTAATATGCCTGAATAAATACGAATGAAACAAATTTGTATGTATATATTCTACTCCTCATAACCAGACTTTCCTTTGAAGTTTGAACTATAAAATGTAACATTCAGACATTAGCTTCAAATGGGTATGCTAGGCTGCCATGACATAGTTAGAATCGGTATTTTAATTACTGAAGTAACGCTGTGTACAGTGGTGCAGCTAGGATTTATTTCTTTATTGTTACGCAGTGACGTGCACTGATGTTTTTCAGTGGGGACTAGCAGTACTGTCACACAACTAACAACATGATCTATACAGAAAACATAAAAATGTCATTAAAGGCAACAGATTAGAATTAGGAGTAGCCTTTTTACTTTCTCTATAGGCACTATGTACATAGTGTATACTACTTTCTCTACAGGCACTATGTACATAGTGTATAGAGAATGTATTGCACTCCACCAAAAAATTCAATACCGAGATTTTACCGGAAATATATTTTAGAGTCCCCTTTATCTAAAAAAAAAAACATTTTCGGAAAAAGGTCCGTGTGTGTGTGTGTGTGTGTGTGTGTGTGTGTGTGTGTCCGTGTGCCTGTGAACACGATAACTCAAAAACGAAAAGTAGCTAAAATACCAAACTTGGTATTTAAGTTTAGTATCTTCCAGGGATGCGACACGAAGATTTTGAGAAAAATCCCCCCACCCCAAACTACCCTTTACATGGAACTTTTTTCGAAAATTTTGATTTTTTCAAAAATGGCTCTAACGATTTTGAGTAAAATTTCGTATATTAAAGATATTTAGCTGGCAAATAATATGTATATCTTGAATTTTCTGGGAATAGCCTCTGAAGAGTAGTTTATTCTGAATGAATTTTACTAAATTTTTGATAACTGCTAAACCGTAAGAGATGGACAAAAACTTACTACACAAAAAATGTAGAGCACGTTAAAGCACACAATTTATATTATATACATTTTTTCGTGGAGTTCGTTGTTTTTGAGACATTCCTTATTTTTCGTTTCTGCTATGAAAAAACGTATACATTTCTCATACAGGAATTTGTCAACTGCTGTCCATACAAACAAAGGAACTTCAGTGACATAGCAACCAGCTTTTGATTATCACTTTAACCTAGGGTACTCCCTTATTTCGCTTCTACTTACAAGGAAGCAAGTAATAGGACTATTTCTGCTATTTTTTTCTGATCAGCATAAAGTAAATAGGAGCATAAGCTTTTTAAGAATAATTTGTTGCAGAGAGAAAGTCATGTGAATGGTACACATCAGATTTTTTATAAATTAAATAAAGAGATTTTTAACTCTGTGAGGCTCTGGGATGCATTTTCACTTCGCCATTGCTGCGAATCATTGCAGCTACAATACTACTGAAATAAGAAAGAAACTACTTGAAGTAAACTGAGACCATTAGTTGACCTCGGCATTATTATTACTATCATTATTACTATTACTATCATTAATTATTGATTATTATTTAGTGTACAAAGAAAATATTTCTCAATATGTGTAGAAAGCTAGCGTAAAGCAAGCGCAGATTAGGGTGTTTACGAAACTGGGTCGCTGCGTAAGGGGAAGATTCTTTGTTAAAGTAGAAAGTTGGTAAAAGTCACTGACTCCTTTATGTAAATGCGTGCAATAGAGCAACAAGTGAAAGTGAACTGGGGGAAGTCTCTAAAGTACAAGAAATGAGTTCTTTTCTATTGTATAAACGTAGTCACGAGGTATTTATAATGCATTATGGGTAATAGAACTTCATTAATGGGACGCATAGACGCCAAGTTCGCGGACTTTTTAACCAATAGAAATAAAGCAGCCATGATACCACAATGTCATATAAGCAGCGGTTCTCGTGCATTTGGACTCACAATGTAAAGCTTAGTCGTCGTACACACACAATGTAAAGTTCAGTTGTCGGAGACACACAATGGAAAGTTCAGTTGTCGGAGACACTCAATGTAACGCTCAGTTGATGTATACGCACGGTCGTACAGTTTACGGATCAGTCGTCAGATACGCACGGCTATGTTATAAGTTGCAGGAAGAGCTGAGAACAAAAGTAACGTTAGTATGTAAGGCAAAAGTGCTTGTCGTGATATTTAAAGGTTCTAGTCACAAATAAATTTAGATATACAAGTTGTGACATTCATAAGTATAACTCCTAACTACCCCCATTGTTACTCCAACCAGAGCGAGTCAATTTCGTGCTCACCGGCCGACGTCATCGGAGATTTGAGCGGAGCTGAGGCAACTATAGCATTCGTCGCTACAAACAGGTACATGGGGAGTGAAATGCCATAAGTAACTAGGTAGGAGTACACACCACACACACACACACACACACACACATACACGCACACTGTGGGGAACGTCACATACTTGATCCCCACGTGACCGACGCAAAACAAAAAGGTAAGCCCAAGCACATGACCACAGGGAATGTTACCATTGGTCCCTGAAGTGTGTCTTCTTTGTGTTATTATTCTTAAAATGCACTAATTGCTATTTTTAATTACTACATTTTCAGTGTTATTTGGAAATTGCAATGAGTTTACTGAAACTGAACAGTTATTACATAAAAAATGCAGATTCTTGTGTGGAGGAATCCAAAAATATGTTTTTTAAAGCAGATCCAGTATAAACCGTCACCTCCTGATTGTCAAATATTCAAATGAAATGCAGAGGTAGCTACTTATTTGAACTCTTAAACTTAGTATAGCTACTTCTTTGTAAAAGGTTCTCTACACGTACTCTGAACATAGTGCATAGAGAAGGTATTGTATTGCACCCAAAAGTTTGATATCGATATTTCACCTGAAATACATGCTTTAGGACCTTCTGAATCCATAATAAAATTTTTAGAAAAAATTTCCGCGCGCGTGCGCGTATGTGTGTGTGCGTGCCTGTGTCTGTTTGTCTGTGGACAAAATAGCTCAAAAACGGAAATTCCGTTAAATAAGAAATTAGAAATTTAAGTTCAGAATCTTCCAAGGATACGACAAGAAGATTTTCAAGAAATACCCCTATCAAATATCATTTACATGGAAAGCATTTCGAAAATTTTTGTTTCCTCAAAAATGGCTCTGGCGATTTGTATTAGTCTTTGATACATAAGATATTTTCATGCCAAATAAAATGTATACCCTGAATTCTCTGGGAATAGCCTCTGAAGACCTCTTTATTCTGGATGACCTTTTCTGAATTTTGCATAACAGGTAAACCATAAGAGACATACAAAAACTTAGTATACAAAAAATCTAGATCCCCTTAAAACACACCGTTTATGTCGTATACATTTTTTTCGTACAGTTAACCGTTTTCGAGATATTCCTTGTTATTAGCTTCAGTTTTAAAATACTTAAAACTTTTCTTATACAGGAACTTATCAACTCCTAGCCACGCAAAGGAACGGAATTCAATCCCATAGCAACTACATTTTAAAACATTTGATTGTCGATTTAGTCTAGTGTATACCCTTATTTAACTTTTACTTGTACGGTAATAGGACCGTTTGTGCTAATGTTTATATCGATTAGCATGAAGTAGATACAAGCATGAGCTTATTTTATTATTTTTTTTTTTAAGCTTAACGTCCTTTAACCTGCTTGGTCATATCGGACGATGACTAAAATTGGTGAAATGATCTCGGGGTCCATGGAGCTTAAAGTTACTCGACCCGAAAAAAACCTTACCCGGATAATTCACCCTAAGCGAGATTCAAACTCGCGACCTGTTAAATGTGAGGCAGACACGCTACCATCACACTACTCAGGCGGGCATAAGCTTATTAACAATAATTTGTCACAGATATGTAGAGAAAGTCATATGAATTTAACATATCAGATTTTACTAAGCAACAATGGAACAATTTTTTGCAAATATTCATCTTCATCTCTCCCATTTTAAGTATTTTTAGATTTTTAGTCATTTATTCAAAGATCTGACTCATCGATTATATTCATATTAGAATATTATAAATTAAAATCGAAAATCTGCTAATGGAACATGAATTGATATTTTGGTGTTAGTGAACCACTGGGGTACAGGTATGAACTTGCAGTTTTCAGGAATAACATGAAGTTATTTCAAATACAGGCATGATACTTGTTCAAAGACTGCCAAAGATAAAAAAGTTATTTAATTATTTCAGTGAATTTTAGTTTTTTTGAATTATTGCAATATTAAGGCATAATACCAACTCTTGCATAATAGTTTTACCCCGTAAACTTTAAAAGAAAGCCAATCCATTAAGGTATTGAACTTACTTTGAAATATCAGTCTCTGAGGCCATCAAATATAGCGTTGTATGCTTCTGGTATAGTTTTAATTATAGTTGTAAATGGTATCCTGGTGGTGTACATCAAACCAGTGAAACCTTCTCCTGTGGCAAGAAAAGCTTAAGGCTAGTGCTGGCCTTATTTCTCGCATTACAGTGTTCTGTTTGGTTATCCTATGCTTAATTAAGGACAGCAAGAATGTAAAATTAGTTTTATCTATGCGTAGAAAGTTATTGTAAGAGGTTGGATCATGACTTCCAGTTCTTTGTACAGTAACTAAAACACTCCTCTGCTGGTCCAGCATTTACTCTACTTTCTCCTTTTATTTTGCAATCTTATTACCCGCAGCCAGTCCTGGACCAAGTAAAGCAATTTGTCTTGCCTCCATTTTGTATTTATGACATTTACAAGGTCTTTCCAGGTTCTGTCAAGTATTGTACAATCTTGTGAAATGTTGAAAAATGTTTGACAATTTTTCTTGCAAACTTTTGAATTGAAAAACAAAAATCTGTGTTCTATTCACATAACTTTCTCTATATCTCTGTAGCAAATTATTGTTAAAAAGACTATTCTTTTATCGACTTCATGCTAATCGAGAAAAAAATAGCAGAAAGGGTCCTGTTACCTGCTTCCTTGTAAGTAGAAGCGAAATAAGGGAGTATGAGACGGATTATCACCCAGGTGAATAAGCGCATAACCAATATTTGCAATTGATTAAATTGTTTAGGTTAGTCAGTAAGATGTCATATATTTGTTGTATATTGGATGTTCAGAGAGATTGTTCCTGGAAAGCGTTTCAAACTTCAACTTCAGAGCTCTCAAGCGACGAATTCAGTTGTTTACACTGTTTCTTTGTATATTGCAAGAGGGGAAAGACGCTATTGTGTCTCCGCAAGAGAAAGTGAAGGTGACACATAAACCGGGGAACCACGAGGAAAGTTAGGTCAAGAATCAGGTGAAAGGCGCATTGACCAATTACAATCAATCACGTCACGGCCGAAGCGCACCCCAAGCCACTTTCGGCGCCAAAATGGGTCAATGAGATTACAGTATGGAGTTTTGCGCGTGGGTAGATTTTGCTATAAATATGGAGTATTCACCGCAATTTTCAGGCACTTGATATGTAACTCCAAGGGGAAATTTTCGACACCCAAAACAAGAGAACGCACGAATAAGTCGAGTTATTATAGTGATTGAGGCAGTTGAGATGTAACTACACGTAGAATCTGTGATGCTCGAAACAAGAATCCTCGTAAATATAGTAAAGTTATTACAGTGATTCACACGGTTGAAATAAATGTCACGCATAACCTGCGACGTCGGAAACAAGGAAGCCACGGCGGAAATTTAAAGCGTCTACAATTATTCTGCACCTATCCGTTGCACTCGTCGCCGCGTAAAGTTTAGTTACCTTCATGCGTGTTACGCCCTTGTTCGAGGGAAATTATCGGAACTCAATCGCGCCAGAAACATTCTCAGGAACGCTTGTAAAAGAGAAATAAACCTTGACTGAACGAAAAGTGCCGACGTTATTTTAAGTTAATTTCCGTACCACTCCCTGGAGATCACCATAGCTAAATAACAGAGCTAGATATTAATAGGTCTCAATTGCTCGTCACAGAGTTCACCAATAGCCGAGGAGCATCGAGAATCGACTTTAGAAGCTGCAACGCCGGAGAGAGGACCAGTCGTCGCTGCGCTGCCCAGCCCCACCAGGTATGTCACCAGTTCCCGCCTCAAGTACCATAGATTATAGTGATAGTCAAAAGATGGTTGCTATGTGACTGAAGTTCCTCCTTTGCTTGTATGGACAGGAGATGACAAATTCCTGTATGACAAAGATATAAGTTTTTTTAAAGCTGAAACTAACAACAAGGAATATCTCACAAAGAACAACTCAACGAAAAAAAAAAAAATAAAATAAACTGTGTTTTAACGTGCTCAACCCATTTTTGTGTTGCAAGTTTTTGTCCATCTCTTTCGATTTAGCAGTTAAGTTCCAAAAAATTCATACAGAATAAAGTATTTCTCAAAGGCTGTTACCAGAAAATTCAAGATATACATTTTATTTGTCTGGTAAATATCTTTAATATACCATATTTTAATCAAAATCATTAGAGCCATTTATGAGAAAATCAAAATGTTCGAAAAATAGTTCTCAGTGGGGGATGTTCCTGCAAATCTTGGTGCCGCATGCTAGGAAGATACCAAACTTAAATACCAAGTTTGGTATTCAACGGTCATTGCGTTTTTGAGCTATGCTGTCCACAGGCATACCTTTCGCTAAAAGTGTTTTTTTTTTTTTTTTTGCATTCAGGGGAACCAAAATGTTTATTTCCGATAAAATCTCAGTATTGAATTTTTGGGTGGAATATAACACCTTCTCTATACACTATGTACATAGTACGTGTAGACAAAGTAAATAATTGATTGCGTACAAGGAGCTTTACAATAGACGGGAAACTTTTACCTGGACCAGTCCATCATGAAAAGGGAAGGCCACATTGCAACAAATTTCCAAGAATTGTTAGATTTCTGAATTATAATTTGGTAATGTTAAGAATAATGCAACCAAAATTGCTAAAAATGATAAAAGCAACGAGTTTGATCTTAAAAATTACTCAACACCTACAAAAAATGACCTATCAGAGATAAATGTCTAAAAATGCAGAAAAATGACCCATAAAAGTCATTTAGTTTTATTCAGGATGGTAGGAGTAGTATTACATACGGAATAGCAAGGTCAAGTAACGATAATCCTACCACCAGGGGGGGACTAAGCGCTAGTGTCGCGTTAATCCGCCGCCTTAAGAAAATGGCGGAAATCTGAAAATTGCAAAGGTGTAGTTCATGAGATTATCTCTTAATCCGTTGAATGGATTAAGAGTTAATCCGCTGATCCATACCTTTGCAATATTCAAATTTCCCGCCATTGCCTTTATCCGACGGATTAACGCGACACTAGCGCTTAAACCCCTGGTTGCAGGATTATGGATAACTCTACTTGCCATTCCGTATGCAAAACCTAATAAACAACAAGTTAATATTGCAGATATACTTATTACATATTCTCATGCAATACAATATTGAATACATGCAAAAAAACTGATTTTTATTTTTTTTTAAGAAACCACATGCACAATTGTTTATATATATTTTTGTCTTTAGCTTGCTTTGAATATCACACGTTCACTGGTCTTCAGCACAGGATAAAAAATAATGTTTATGAAAGTTTAAGAGAAAATCCGCTGATCCACATATTTGCAATTGTCAAATTTCCCGCCACTTTCTTAATGCGGTGGATTAACGCGACACTAGCGCTTAACCCCCTGGTTGCAGGATTATGGATAACCCAACTTGCTAATCCGAATGATAAAAGGAGAATTGATGGCGGCGATTGGAAAATGGAAGGGGTACATCGGCGATGGTGGACCCGGTGGACGTTTCATAAAGTTGGTCGTTGTTCATAAATGATGTCCACTGCGCTGGCGGGAAAAACGATCGAACACTGTCGCCTAAAGAGGAAACAGGTGACGCAGATGTAGAGGAAGAAGAATCTGTGGATTGTACACAAGCCATGCTGAATACTGAATGCCAATGCCGCAATTATATGTAGCAGAGAAAGGCAAGAAGGCGATGGGTGGGGGGGAGGAGCTGTTCACACGGGACAGAAAGCGTGTCAGCACTCCGACCGGAGATGGTGCAAGATTGCGCAAGCCAGAAAACTCCACCGGATGTGAACCAGACACCCACTTGGTAGGTTGTGCAATAAGCTGAGCTAATGACGTACGGTTACAGCGGTGAAAACAAGACTGTACACTAGCCATGCTGAATACTGAATACCAATGCTGCAATTATATGTAGCAGAGAAAGGCAAGAAGACGATGCGTGGGGGGAGCTGTTCACACGGGACAGAAAGCGATGTCAGCACTCCGACCGGATATGGTGCAACATTGCGCAAGCCAGAAAAACTCCACCGGATGTGAACCAGACAACCATTTGGTAGGGAAAACCACACATTCTTTCCTAATAGTATTTGAGCCTGAAAATTTAACATACACATAAGTGGGTTATTAAAACATGCATTAAACATGGATAATATACCCAGTACTAGCACAATGGTGGCGCAGGAGGATAGCCAGGAGATAGATCCGACAGAGGCTAGATTCGAAATTGCAGAGCATAGGCAGAGAAATCTTGCAAAGTATTATACAGGGTTTTCCCGCCATTTCTTTAATGCGGTGGATTAACGCGACACTAGCGCTTAAACCCCTGGCTGCAGGATTATGGATAATCCAACATGCAAAACCTAGTAAACAAAAACAAGTTCATTTCACATATATATTTATTTCATATTCTTATGCATTACAATATTGAATACATGCAAAAAACTGATTTTATTTTTTTTTCTTAACATATATTGGTCTTTAGCTTGCTTTGAATATCACACGCTCAGTGGTCTTCAGCACACGATAAAAAAAATAATGTTTATGAAAGTTTTCGATTTAGGGGAAATTGTTTCACAAGGAGGACGATTTGTATAGACTTCACAGGCTGGATGAATGTGACGATGGGGTCGACATCTGCGTTGACGGCAGGAACATATACAGGTGCAATAATTGAATTGCGAATAATATCACCAGCAGGTAGAAAGCCCGAAGAGGTGACGATATTGTCAATGGCTGCAATTTTGTTGGGCCCCATGAAGACAGTGCATCGAACATCAGGATCCGACGGCGAAGCCTTCCATGCCGAGAATCTTACGTTGACGATGTGGGCATCGGACGAGTAAAACAATTAATGGTAACAATTTTATGGTCACCAATGGCGGAGACTTCTTGTGATATGATACGGCACTCCCTGCGGTATATGCCGGCAGCATTAACGGTCTCATCAACGTCAAATAAAATCCTGGCCATTAGGTTGGGATGGATGTCGACAGGGTCAGATTTGCCGGACATGGTACAGGATAATGAAAAGGAAATATTATTCAAAATCTGAGTACTGGTTGGAACGGTGTTGATAGTCAAGAAGAGAAGAGTATTTGACGATGCGTCTCTCGAATCCTGATTGCTGTAGCTCCTCCCCGACGTAAGTCAGGCACATCGGGACGGTGTTCATTTCGTCGATGACGGCTTGCGACATGGAGTCGAAGTTTGAAGGAAGAAATACTTCTCGGTTGTTGATGGTAACGGCGACCTTGCGACCATACTTGGTTGAGAGTGCTCTAGCCCCCTGGATTCTGTAAGGGCGTCCTTTCTGTAGCTCGCCCATGGACAGGAACGGCAGGGTTTCTGCCATTTGGTTCAGATCACGAAGAATGTTACTGGAGGTTGCCATGACGAGATGCAGACTGAGGTGAAATCGACCCATGCGTGGTTTAAGTGCTGGATTGGCGGAAGTGTAATATCCGCCAGATGGGGATATTGGTCCACATCCGACGACTGCGTTCAAACGGCAGAAATGGCAATTTCTTATCATCGGTGCAGGCCCGTCTGTGAACTGTGTTCTGAGGCTGGTTCCAATGCATGTTCCATCTTCTAAAATTAGCAAATTGGCTTTGCTGATTCATGGTTAGACTCTCCCAAACCAAATCACGAGGAGGGTACTTGTTGAAGATCGAATCCCCGTAAAACAGAATAATGCTGAGCTCATCGTTGGATAGGAGAAAGTGGCATTGCAGATGCGTGAGGTACTTCATCAATGCTGGGATCTCTGCCATGGCGCCGGGCATACCTTTCTAGGAACGCGTCAATCTGTAGCTGAAGTTTCCTGAGATCTGTGTAGACTCCACCGCTGCACTTTTCGCACCAGTATGATCGAATGCTACAGCGACACTGGCTTCGAAAGCAGGATGTACAGAGAAGCGGTGTGCACTGAGGACCGGGCATGGCGTGAGCAGAGCAGGAACTGACGCGATGCCGATACGGGAGGAGGGAGGGATAGAGAAATGGAGGGGAAAAATGGAGGGTTATCACCAGACGTTGCTTTTTTCATACGTGATGCTTTTAAAAGTGGCGCCCTTCTCTTCTTCTTCTTGTGGAAAAATGGCTTCCCTTACGCTGTATATACAATCCCCGTGCACGAGATCCGGAATAATGTACGGTGTTATTCTTCCGAGGTGCACTGTGAGGCATCGAGCAAAACAAAGGTGCCCATTTCTTTTAAGGCTAAGCATTTCTTTCGGTGACACATATTGCTGCTCGAGAAAAACGATGTAAAGACCTTTTTTAGGAACAAATTGAAAAAGATGATCGGTGAAATCTGTGTCCTGCACTTGTTCTGGATGCCAAAGGTCTGCTTTAAACTGCCTTTCGATGAGGTCCATGTTGGAAAAGACGAAGTGGATGCCGTCCTCACAGCTATGGCATTTTACGGAGATAGATTTTCCTTCGTGAGAGCCGTCGATGAATCTTAGAGCATACGGGGGCATTCTTCTTTGGATGATCCTCTAGCCCATAATTCTTGAACACCTTTGTCCCATCGCAGTACACTGACACGAAGTTTCTATATCCCATACTTGATGTAATGTGATGGAAGACTGAGAGGGGAAAAGGCGGGGAAAGGAGAAAATATTTTATGGATGGTGATGATGTAGGATATAATGGCCGAGGGAGTTTTTAAGATAATGATCCACCTCTAGGAAGGTTCTAAAGTTTTCGGATCGGATGTACTTTGTGAAGGCCGTGTAATTCATGGAGTCGTAGGGTACCCCGGAATTAAAGACGTGAAGCATATACTTTTGGAAAGCCGAGATTTGGTTATGAATGTCGGCCTCCTCTTTCTTCTTGTGAAACAGAGCTTATGTAGACCGTCCAATACGTCCCATTCTTCTCGGTGTAGAGAAATGGAGTGCCCCTCCCGGTCTTTGAGATCGACAATGAGTTTGCCGAAGACGGTCTTGAATCTGGCGGAGATGCGGTCCGAGATTTGGAGCTGTTGCAGGTCCTCCTGTGGCTTGTGAAGGCGGTATTGAATAGCGGCTTTGACATCGACGAGCTGCTTCCACTCCTCCACATCTAGGAACACGGCTGGGTGGGCTCCACATCTTGCAATGGCCACCTGTAGTTGGAAAGGAGCCAGAGGCCAGAACCCGACGCATACAAATTTGGATTGCGCAGCATTGAGAAAGAAGAAGTCGGAAAACGGTCCAATAACAGATGAAGGCTTGCAGGAATCGTCCACCTCTGACGCCGGCTTGATTTCCTCTCCACTGCAACCATAAGCAGAAAAACACAAAGCATTAGATAGAAGAAATTGAGAATGGTTATGGCAAATGATTTAAAAAAAACTTAGAAGAGGAGCTTACCCAACGGAGGAGCTGTCGGTCTCTCTGTCCATGATGCACTGTGACTCTGGGCAGCGTGCTCAAAAGCGTAGGACTTATATGGGCCGAAGCGAGTTCTGGAAACACAATAGCGCTGATGATTAGAGAGAGAGGGAGAGGGAGGGAGAGAGAGGTCGAACCAATTTGCAACTATACTTACCCGCAATGGTGGCAGGACTGTCGCGGATTTGAGCATGATTCGAGACATACATGTTTGAAGGAACGAAGAATGACTCGATCATTATAATGCTAATCTTTGGCGCGAAATTTCGAAAAATATACATCTTTTGATGCACCCGAGCAGCGGGTTGAAAGGTAATCAATGACGAAATGACCGCAGGTACAACTGTCATCACCCTAAGCCTAATGGAGTTGTGTGACCAATTGGTGCCGCAGGAATTCCTTAACCAGTTTAGAATGTGTGGAACAAATGGGCTTAGACCGTAACTGTCGAAATACTCCCCTCTTCTCCCGGGGCCGACATAGATGCAGACCCAATGCTTTCCCTGTTTTGTGTCAGGGTCGGTATTAATGACAGTGGCACAAGGAGAGCCTAGGCGAGAGGAAGCACGAGACAACTGATTGCTAGCAAAAACACCTAAAAAGAACGGGCGCGTAGCGGGGCACGCAGAAAAAAAAAACGCTGAAGATGGGACGTGTTCATGACGCTAGAATGGATCTGTTAGCGTCTACTTCAATGGTACGGTGGATCTCCGCTAGCACAAGAAGCACAACGGGTTCTGATAAGGTTTTAGAAAATCCAACGCTTAAAGATGCAGTGCCATGGCACTGTCAAGAAATTTTGGAGGCGTTGGCGCTCATATCGGCAGTGAGATCGAACACCAAAATGGTGTAACCATGAGGGTGTTGCTGTCTAGAGATGGAATGACCCTCGTCCCTAAAGCTAATGCCAAGTCCATCCTGAAGAGTTTGAAAGCATTGATGAAGTGCCCGCCGTCAAAATCGGGTTGTAGTGGTTCCGACGGAATAGGTTGGCCATTTACATTCATTTGAAACGAATTCATCTTAAAGTGCTGAAGATTAAATGGGTTGGAGGAATAGCTCTCGTTGTAGGCCTTGTCGGTGACCATGGCGACGACAACCCTTCGAGGAACTTGCCCAATAAACACGTCATTAAAGGACATTCCACTAGACCCATTTGGAATGCTGAGAGAGTGAAAGCTGACATCCTTGAGGTGGTACTTTGCCTTGCTCTTTGCGAGAACAGCCTGATGGGCAATTTTAATAGTGGGAGAAGGTCTCACCGTATTCAAATGCAGCGTTGCCGATTGGATATCGGTGAATCCTTTGAAATCTTTAACGGTCGAGAAAAGGTGAAACTGGGGTGATGACAAGGTGAGTTTGACGGTCACACTGACATTGTTTAACAGCAGGTTATCTTGGCGAAAGAGTGCGTTGGAAAGACAGCCCATGATTTGCACCACCCTCCCCTCCTTCGTAAATCCGTTTCGCCATTGAGGCCCTGCATTGGCCTCCCACGTATCCATGATACCTGCGGTGTCCTTACGCTATAGGCCTACCTGAAGTCTGGTATTCATTGCATCCTCGGCGAGAGAGTTTCAAGGTACGTTCTGTAGGGGTAACCAGGTACGGAACAGAAACAATAACATTTTTGAGGGAAACCTCTACCTGTTGAAACAACGCATTGAGGGCATTGTTGATCAGGGTAGCGTTCACATCGGCTTTGATCGGTTCGCCATCGTCATCTACAATGCGAAGTTTCAGCTCGAGCACCACATAGGTGAGATCCAGATAATCGTCGGCATTGCCCGAGTAGTGAAACGTGATTGGAGCATTTTTCATGAGCGTGTTTTGAGGACTTAGAGCTATGAATCAGGACTCTTCTACGTTCATTTGAAGGAAGATCCTTAAAAAGCTCATGTTCACGGCTGTCTCGACCATTATGAAAATATGTCCTGAACCTTGCGCCTCTTGCGAACGGGCTTAGACTGTTTTCTTCTTGTGATTTTTGCACGTTTTATTCTTTTTAGACGCCGCAATCCGGAGCCGAGCATGGAATCAATCTTTTCGACTGCTTTTCTCTTAAGGTTAGATCCCGCCTCTTTTAGCCTAGACCTGAATGCCTCTTTTGGAGATCTGCCGGAAGCTGCAACGTCAGACAATACGTTTGCTCCCACCTTCAACGCCTCCTTTCCAGTCGCTTTGGTGCCACTTTTTAGAAAGGGCAGAACAGTTCTAAAGAGGCCTCCAAGAGCGGAGAATAGCCCACTACCCTTTTGATATCGTTTACCTCTGAAGAGAATGAAATCGCGATCGTCTAGCGCGCCGCCGGCTTGATTGAGATAATACCGGGTAACCGTGTTCACATCCATAATTATGAGCACTATAGTGGAGGAAAATCCGTCTGCAAATGGAAAAAGTTCGCCGTATCCGTTTCTTAAATCTATGCTCACCGTCTTGAAATCGTGCTGGACAAGGGGAACCCAATTGAGCGGAAAGAAAGACTTTTCATCTGTATTCTACGTGTTGTTGCTTTTTTCATACTTCACAGCCACGCTTTCGATGACCTGTGCAAAGGTGTCGCCTACTAACTGAGGGACGACCAGATTGCAATAGATAAATATTTCGTATGGAAACCCCATGTACGGGTCTACAGGATGCTTTCCCTGCTTCTGAAGAGCGATATTGGTGAAGGGTTCGAATCTGAGCATGCTTGCCAGCGCAGGAGACAGCATTAAACTGTGAATGCGGTGCACACCTCCTTCACGAATTTCGGGGATGGGCACCATCGAACTGGTTCCTTCAGCCGACGCGGAGGAGCCTCCGGCGGGCGCTGGAGCGCCCGTCCCGGCTGTCACGGGGGAGCCCCGGCGGGCGCTGCGGCGGCCGACGCGGTGGAGCCCCCGGCGGGCGCTGCGGCGCCCGCACCGCCCGGTGTTGCCAGCGCGCTCGTATCCGCGGGTTTTTTTAGGTCGGGAGTTCAAAGAGGTGCCTGGCTTAGGCTTGTGCGTTGCCCTTGGAGCATCCGACAAGAATGCATCGTCCTCTATAGGGCGAAGAACCGAAAAGGGCAAGGCGTTTTCCACGTAACCGTCAAATGGGAGATTTGGGAAATGTTCTCGGTGGATGGCATCTGCATTTAGCTTAATGGGTCTGGTAACATCGTGGTGTAATACATCGCCGATTTGCAAATGCTCGTTAATGATGGAATTTACACTGGCCACCAGTTCGTTTGGATTGTAAACGATGGCTGGTGGCAATTGCAAGCTAAATTTCGATTGAGTCGGATTGAGGGACAAGGTGTACTTTGTACCTACGATTTGCCCATCTTGCTTGGAAACGTTATAGAATTTAATGGGGTACCGGACCTTTTGCAATGCCACCTCCCATTCGCCCTGCAATACGATTCTCTCGGGCAGAATGATGGAGAACTTGGCCGAGGTATTATCGGTAAAGTGCTTTGCTAACGAGGGTTATCGAAAATGGTCTTGTTCTGATCATGGCGAATGAACGGCGGAGGCCTTGACCCACGAGTTAAACTTTGCAGGATACCCCCTCCACTTCACCAAATACTGTTTGTTGCGACCTTTGCCTTTGACCTGTAGAATGGCATCAATCTTAAACGTCTCTGGAAGCGCAAACTTCTGCAGCTCCTCGGCGTAGAAACTGCCGTCTATGGCATCCCCAGCCAGATCTTTTAGCTTATATACCACAGGACTGCCTAGCACTACGTCAAAAATTTCGAACATCTTGTCAGTCCAGCTCTGTTCGTAGCCCTTGTCGAACCTTACCTTGTGTTTGGATATTCGCACGTGATCCCCTTTTTTTAAAGGCCGTGCCTCCTCTTTTAGGATGAAGTCGCTTGGAGGCGTACAAATTGTGATACACCTGCAATATGTTAGATTCGCTTACATCCTTTGGGGCCATTTTTATGGACCTATGATAGGAGCTATTATAGCTCTTCACAAGAGCTGGAAGAACCTCTACAAATCTGTAACTATTGTTGTGCGTGAAGTACTTCCACATTTTGGTCTTTAGAGTACGGTTAAAGCGTTCAACCACACTGGCCTTGACATTGCTGTTGGTAGTGTAGTGGCTCACACCGTGCCTCTTTAGAAACGTGCGAAACGTTTGGTTGGTAAATTCGGTCCCTTGGTCCGTTTGCAGAACCCTGGGAGAGCGCTCTGAAAATATGGACTTAAACGCGGCCACCAGCTCTACCCCATACTTTGTCTTTAGCGGAACGACCCAGGCAAACTTTGAAAAAACATCGATAAACGTTAGGATATATACAAACGGTTTGTTATGCTCCTTTATGCTGGGCAACACGTTAAGATCGGCCTCCCAAACATCGTCAATGTTTGTCACGTGATAGTACCTCGTGGGGTATTGCTTTCTCCCGGTTTGTGATAGGTGTAGCTATCCTGAGTTTCAAGAAAGGATTTGATCTTAGATTTAGAAATGCCCGTGGCCTTGTTCAGCTTTGCCGGAGTGGTAAACCCTGCGGAATATTCGGGATCGTAAAAATACCGCTTAAGCGTTGCCCATTCTTTCATGATTTACTCCTTGTACAGAGGTTCCCACTGGCGCCTTCTAAAGAAATACGGATAGACCGATTTGTTTGGCGACGTGAAGCGAATCACCCATTCTTCCCTGGGCCTTCTTTTAAAAGCCTTTCCCGAATCTAGCCGCTTTACCCTATGCTTTCGAAGACCCCTTTCTGACATTGGCTCTCGTCTAGTTTTTACTTTTTTAATTAAGGGGGCCGCTTCTACCTCACCGACCGCCTCTTTGCTCCGGGCCTTTGGTTTAGGGGCTTCCGGAACGTCCTCTAAGGCATCGTCGTCGTCGTCGTCATCCGATTGCATGAATGGTTTCCTCACTTGTGCCATTAGCCCTAAGTAGTTTGCTAATTTATATTTTAGCAACCGCCACTTTTCGGGAGTGGCCATATTGGCACGTTTAACTATATTGATTACCTTCGCTAAACTCGTTAAGCTCTTGTCTATGACGTGAAGGTCGTCAACTGCCTTGGGCTGGGGAGCTACAATAACCTGGCGCCCATACTTCATTTCACAAACTTTTCCACAAGGGCACTTCCCAGGGAGGCAAGAACTGGCAACAGAAATGCGGGAAGAAATCCTCCTTTTTGAACGAGAATGCGTTTCTTTTTCTTAAGCGAAAGTTTCTTGTCGACTAACTTTCTCCAGTAGGTCTTGTGCCTTTTTAAGCGTTTAAGGCATCTTGGGGGTAAGCTTACATTGTCCTTGCTAACGTTAAGCATGCATTCCGAAACAGCCTTCACCAACTCGGGGCTGGCATTCTGAATCAGCGTTTTGCGCAATGCAGGCTTTGCCTTTGCTAACACCGCCACGTTTGCGTGTTGCCTTGCTATAAGCGGGCTGCTCACTTTAGCGATGGTTGTCCTTTTCCTACCCATTCTTCAACCACAATAAACCCTATAGCTTAAAACACCTCCCGATGTGCGCCAAGTTCCAATTCTAAAGCCCCTCGTCAGCAATGAAATAAGACAGCTGCTCTCCTGGAAGAACTCCGGTTCGATATCTAAAATCGGATGGAGTATACTGTGTGCAGTCGAGCAGGAGGTATCTATGTGGTTGTTCCGTTGCCTTTTCGAATGCCTCCAATAGAAACCTCGACCGCCGGGGTTCGAGCTGCTGGCACAATCTTTCAATTTGCATCTTGTCCCTATTGTTTTTAAAGACGTCAATATAGTTTGCATTAAGTGATATCGTCCGAAATTTTCTTCCCTGCGGCAGAACATTTTGCAGAATATATATAACCCCAAAGTGCTTATGATGGGGCTCTCTAGTAAAGAAGTTTGAAACATTAAGACAGTCCCCGTCAAACATTAGGTCGTCTAGAGTTACAAGGTAGCTTTCCCCTACCATGACTAGATCGGGAATGCCTGCATGCGTTTTGCATATCGAAGGGAATTCTTGTGGGTTTGGTGTGTATTCCTCCGGATGATACCAAAGTACCGTTTTCAACGGTTTATCGAACATTTCTCTTGCATTGCTAATTAGCTTCTTAACAAAGGTGGACCTCCCACACCTCGATGGTCCTGAAACAAGCATTGTGCATGGAAATGAAAGCCTGTTTGGACATTTTGAGGAGGAGGATTTTGTCATGGTTTGCTTAGGGTCTCGGGTTCGGGTGTTTGGAGGTTGGGGAGCTTTATTTTTTGTGGCCATGTCCTCTATCGCCGTCTCTTGTACCCGTATGGCAGAGTATCGTGCCCGGTTACCATTGCTCGCTTTGTGACAACCATTTTCAAGGTTTGTACCGCTGGTTCGGTCACCACATTCCAAAGCGGCTTCCTAGAGATCTGCGTTCCCCGCAACATGATCACTCTATCGGGCTCGTGTTGGGCGACCTCTCGCAATACTTCGGAATTCAGAAGCCTCAGCTTCCCAGCGTTAAGCGTAATGACTTTAATTTTGCACACTGAAAATGTCTTTCTTGAGGTTGGGCAGTACACTTCGAGGCAGTAGCTCTTTGGCCCTGTGGAAGCAAATCGCGATATGTACGCACCCTTCCCGTACTTCTCAAGTTCATCCGTCATGTCACCCAAAAAGCTTCCTACAGACGGCAACCAATCCCCCGGTTTACCCGAGGTAATTACAGAGTCGGTATCAAAATAGCATACCCGTTCCCCAAGTCGTTTTAGGTACGAATAAAGTTCAAGCCGCGCGTGTGCCGTGGTGTAGGTAGCGAGGACAACGTTGGTCGTGGCGCTTAGCTTAGGGCACTGTTTACAGTACCTCCAAACTACATTCAGTATGTCTTCTGTTGCCGGCATGTAGGTCTGCACCTCCACACCCGGATCGTTCAATAACTCGATGAGTCGGGTATACTGGTCCACTAGTTCGCACGTTGGTAGGTTTTCCCGTTGCCCTAGTTTCCCCCTGAAGCTGTTTAATGTTAGCTTGGCCAGTTCACGCCTACACGGATTGTGAGAAATGGCTGCAGGGTCCAGGGTAACACCTTCACGCTCGTAAAACTGCCTAACATATTGCTCCTTCGCCTCTGGGGAATCGCACTCTGAGGGCCATCCCGATTCCTCGGTTTTTATCTTCAGGAATTGACTGACATAGTCCTGAAACAGCCCCTTGGATCTTGTGGCGGGATTATTCTGCATCATGTCATACTACCATATCTCATAAGTCTCTAGAACACGGCACCCCCCTCGATGGCGACCATCATCTCATCCAAGACCCATTTACCCGTTAGGATCCTGTCGTCGTCGCCATGAAGACACTCTTCCTGATTTTGTGCCTCTGCACATGCGCGACACAGTGGGAGCATAAGCTTCCCATTGACGCCCACCGGCAGAACGGGGTGATACAGGTTTTGGGGTGGAAGCACCCTACACTTTATGATCTCTCGGGTTTAGAGGCTCCGGTGTGGAAAAGTGTTTGGCATAGTGGGCGAGTTCCTCGTATCTCTTCATCATGGCATTGAAGGTGCACTCCGACATTTCGACTACAGTATACCCAGCTTTCCGAACGATTTCAGAAACCTTCACGGTCGTCTCGAGCCTAGAGGCCATGGTCTCACTCCCCGTGCAGTGCACCACTGCGTGTCTATTAGGAAAACACTTTGGGCACCCATGGTAGAAACAACCGTGAAAGAAGAAAACCGTCTTGTTGGGTCTGTTCCCGTCAACCCTATGCCCTGTAACTTTAACTTCCCTCCCCCTCATAGAATGCTGAATGGGCTTCTTCTGCTCCCGTTCAAGCCAGGTCAACCAAATAACCGCTGTGCGCGACTGCCTGTCAGCATGTCGGTACCCGCCCCTGGGTATCATGGCTATTTTTTCCTTTGGCATAAACCGTTTTCTATAAACCTTCATGCATGCCTGTGCAATGGTGACACATTCCCTAAAGGGGTCTATGCCGTTCTCCTCAAGAAATTCCTTTCTAAATTTTCGAACACCGCGACTTAACAATGTAACATCCATTCTACAATATGTAACGATTTCTGATCGCATGTCAAAAACATAGTTCGATTCTCTCATTTTGTCATGCCACTGGTCAAAGTCTCTCCATCCGTCTTAGGTCATTCCATCGGGACAGTAATACTTTTTGTCTGGAATAGGCCCAACATAGTGCTCATTGTGTTTAGTGTTAAAAAGGTAGGGAAAATACCCTTGGTCTCGCTTAGCTGAAAGGTTTCTGGAAACCTAGAAGGTGCCATGGGAAGAAAGTTGAGAGAGTCCAGGAATGTGACATTATTATACTTAATTCGAAATATTTTAGTTCCATTCATTGTGAGCTCTGGTAACCATTTCAAATCACCCACCATATACTTAAGTAGAAACTGTCCGTCATAGGCCTTTAGATTATGCGCAATGACAATTATGTCCCATCTATCATATATAGAATTAGTGACGTGATCAAACAACTCTTTTACCGGATTCTGCGCAAACACACACTCCTTGATGCCACACTGTGTTCAATACCTCATTTGGTGTTCATCGTCTATACAGAGCGGACATACCTGGTGGAGCACGCACAGATTTGGAACGTGCTCAAACACGTTTGCTCTACCTTTAAAAGGCGTATTCTGCGTGCAATCAAAATCTATAAACATAAAAATAAAGGCCTTTTTCAGCTTCCTAGCCTGAAGGGTTTGCATATAGCACAAGTGATTGGCATCAACGTGTCTTTTGCAATTTGAGCAGAATATTTCTCCACAGGTGTGAGTCACCTTTCTATTCCTAATGTTAAACAACTTATTACAGCTTAGACAAACCTTTTCCACTTCGCAAACTGTTTGTCCTTTAGGATAAAACCCTCCCTTCTTAAGATGGTTCTCAAAACAATGAGGCCCGTTGAAGTCGCGGTTGCACATGTTACACCGTGCATACTTGAAAATGGAAGTTGGCACAGCATGTGACATTTTGTACACAATGTGTCACATCTATGCATTTCCCTAGGATTGGAAAATGGAAAGTTGCAATTTCGGCAATAGTACTTGCACCTAAACGCCATGTTTAGGTTAACAATAGCATTGAAATGTCCATCATGCAATATAACATCAATGTGCTTTTCTGAGCATGTTTTTGATTTGAATAAAACAGACGTTCCTGTATGATCGCCAAACACAGTAATGTATGCCTGCAAATATTCATCATACTTTTTAACATCATTTATTCTGCCTCCTACACTTCTAAAGAGCGCTAGAGTCCTTTCTTTTTGCAAGTATTCGGAATTAGTTAGTGTTTTGTAATTAATATCTTTGTCGGTCTTGGCCTTTCCTACTATTAGTGCTCTAGGCAAGCACATATCATCCCTATTTTTAATTTGTATAATTCCTTTATTGATGTAGCATAATTGGCATGGTTTATAACACTTTCCAGAAATATTCTTTTCCATACACAATTTAATTTAAGTGGTCCTCCCATTAAAAATTCCCTGTTGCTTTGCATAACGTTTTCAATGCTTTGAAAGAATATACTTGAATTCACCTGATCGATCCTACGCACACTCATACTAAATGGAGTAAAAGCATTATGTGTATCGTGAATGGTCAATCCTACATACCCAGGTTCATTTTCCAATAGCTCAGTTTTTACAAATTCTATTAGGTCATTAAACATGCTTTGGATCCATAGCTATCTGCATCGTGCGGTATTTGCCCAACGTTAATTTCTGTCTCAGAAAATCCTGTATAATACTTTGCAAGATTTCTCTGCCTATGCTTTGTAATTTCGAATCTATCCTCTGTCGGACCTATCTCCTGGCTATCCTCCAGCGCCACCATTGTGCTAGTACTGCGTATATTATCCATGTTTAATGAATGTTTGAACAACCCACAAAGTGTATAGTGTATATGTGTTTGTGTATGTTAACTTTTCAGGCTCAAATACTATTAGGAAAGACTGTGTGGTTTTCTCTCGATATGTTATGTTATATTCGTTGCACAAGCAATGTATTCTCTAAAGAATGAATTCCATGCTTATACTGTGCAAATATTTCTTTCCCACAGAGATTTGTTCATTTTCACCGCTGTAACCGGACGTCGTTAGTTCAGCTTATTGCACAACCTACCAAGTGGTTGTCTGGCTTGCGCAACGTTGCACCGTATCCGGTCGGAGTGCTCACATCGCTTTCTGTCCCGTGTGAACAGCTCCCCACACCCATCGCCTTCTTGCCTTTTCAACACCATGCTAATAGAGATAAACATTAGCAGAATCTCCTTTTTATTCAAATAGAAGGGAGCTATATCTACAATCACAACACCTTCTCGTCCCGTTTTTCTTTTACGCTCACATAGCCTTCTCGGCCCGTTTGTCTTTTACGCTCACATCGCTTTCGCGTCCCGTTCTTCTTGTACTCTCACATCGCCTTCTCGGCCCGTTTTTCTTTAGCATTCACATCGCTTTCCCTGCACGTTGTTCTTTTACACTCACATCCCTTCTCGCCACGTTTTTCTTTTACGCTCACATAGCCTTCTCGGCCCGGTCCTCTTCTTCTTCACGCTCACATAGCCTTCCCGGCCCGTTCTTTTACGGTCATATCACCTTCTCGGCCCGTTCTTCATTTACGCTCGCATCGACTTCTCGTCCCGGTCTTTTAAGCTCGCATTGCATTCACGGAACGTTCTTCATTTACGCTCACATCGCCTTCTCGTTCCGTTCTTCTTTTACGCTCGCATTGCCTTATAGGCCCGTTCTTTTACGGTGGTTGTCTGGTTCACAACCGGTGGAGTTTTTCTGGCTTGCGCAATCTTGTACCATCTCCGATCGGAGTGCTGACACCGCTTTCTATCCCGTGTGAACAGCTCCCCCCACCATCGCCTTCTTGCCTTTCTCTGCTACATATAATTGCAGCATAGGCATTCAGTATTCAGCATGGCTAGTGTACAGTCCACAGATTCTTCTTCTTCTTCCTCTACATCTGCGTCACCTGTTTCCTCTTTAGGCGACAGTGTTCGATCGTTTTTCCCGCCAGTGCAGTGGATATCATTTATGAACAACGAGCAACTTTATGAAACCTCCACCAGGTCCACCATCGCCGATGTACCCCTTCCATTTTCCAATCGTAACCATCAATTCTCCTTTTATCATTCGGATTAGCAAGGTCGAGTACCGATAATCCTGCAACCAGGGGGTTAGCCGCTAGTGTCGAGTTAATCCACCGCATTAAGAAAATGGCGGGAAATTTGACAATTGCAAAGGTGTGGATCAGC
Source organism: Hymenopus coronatus (assembly GCA_030762935.1). NCBI lineage: Eukaryota > Metazoa > Arthropoda > Insecta > Mantodea > Hymenopodidae > Hymenopus > Hymenopus coronatus. Next base: position 54,742,621 of record CM060880.1, read on the forward strand.
GGATTTTCTCTTAAACTTTCATAAACATTATTTTTTATCCTGTGCTGAAGACCAGTGAGCGTGTGATATTCCAAGCAAGCTAAACACAAAAACATATATAAACAATTGTGCATGTGGTTTCTTAAAGAAAAATAAGTTTTTTTGCATGTATTCAATATTGTATTGCATGAGAATATGTAATAAGTATATCTGCGATATGAACTTGTTGTTTATTAGGTTTTGCATACGGAATGGCAAGTAGGGTTATCCCTAATCCTGCAACCAAGGGTTTAAGCGCTAGTGTCACGTTAATCCGCCGCCTTAAGAAAATGGCGGGAAATTTGAAAATTGCAAAGGTATGGATCAGCGGATTAGCTTTTAATCCACTGTCCACTTCTTGAACGGATTAAGAGATAATCCGATGAACCACACGTTTGCAATTTTCAAATTTCCCGCCATTTTCTTAAGGCGGCGGATTAACGCGACACTAGCGCTTAGTCTCCCCTGGTGGCAGGATTATCGTTACTTGAACTTGCTATTCCGTATGTAATACTACTGGTAGGTATGACCTACGTTTGTTTTCCATAGAGCATCGTCCGAGCACCACCAGAAAAAAAATCTGATGTGTACCATTCACATGACTTTCACTATATCCCTGCAACAAATTATTCTTAAAAAGCTTATACTTCTATTAACTTCAGTAAAACATTAGCAGAAATAGCCAATTACTTGCTTCCTTGTAAGTAGGGGTGAAATAAGGGAGTACCATAGGTTAAAGTGATAATCAAAAGCTGGTTGCCATGTCACTGAAGTTCGTTTGTTTGTATGGACAGCGGTTGACAACTTCCTGTATGAGAAATGTATAGAGAAAGTAAAAAATATAGGTATCGAAATTCGGGGCCTAATAATAAAATTGTAATGTCTCAGAACTTCAATTCAGTACGTCGAGTGCTTTTAGAATTATTAATTTTTAGTGTTAATTAATTTAATTAAATTGTTCCAAACTTGTAACTTCGATTAATGCACTCTAAAACTAATCATTGTGTCATTTTTACTTTCTCCATACGCACTATGTACATAGTATATAGAGAAGGTATTGCACTCCACCAAAAAATTCGATACCGAGATTTCACCGGAAATATATGCTTTAGGGTCCCCAATATCTAAAAAAAACATTTTCATAAAAAGGTCCGTGTGTGGGTGTGTGTGTCCGTGTGTCTGTAAACACGATAACTCAAAAACGAAAAGTAGGTAAAATACCAAACTTGGTATTTAAGTTTAGTATCTTCCAGGGATGCGACGCGAATATTTTGAGAAAAATCCCCCCACCCCCAACTACCCTTTACATTGAACATTTTTCGAAAATTTTGATATTCTCAGAAATGGCTCTAACGATTTTGATTAACATTTCGTATATTAAAGATATTTACCTGACAAATAAAATGTAGATCTTGAATTTTCTAGGAATAGCCTCTGAAGAGTAGTTTATTCTGGATGAATTTTACTGCATTTTGAATAACTGCTAAACCGTAAGAGATGGACATAAACTTACTACACAAAAAATGTAGAACACATTAAAACACACAATTTATGTTATATACATTTTTTTCGTGGAGTTCGTCGTTTTTGTTTCATTCCTTATTTTTGGTTTCTGCTATGAAAAACGTATACTTTACTTATACTGGAACTCGTCAACTCCTATCCATATAAATAAAGGAACTTCATTGACATAGCAACCAGCTTTTGACTATCACTTTAACCTACGGTTGTACCTTATTTCGCTTCTACTTACAAGCAAGCGAGTAATAAGACTATTTGTGCTAATTTTTTCTGATTAGCATAAAGTAAATAGAAGTATAAGCTTTTTAAGAATTATTTGTTGCAGGGATATGGAGAAAGTCATGTGAATGGTACACTTCAGATTTTTACTTTCTCTAGCGCCGTATGTACAATGTACATAGGGACAGAAAATTATTGTATTCCAACTTAAAATTCGATTCCGAGATTTAACCGGAAATACATGTTTTAAGGACCCCTGTATAGAAAAAAGAATTTTCACAAAAAGGTCCGTGTGTGTATGTATATGTGTGTCCGGGTGTCTGTGAACATGATAACTCAAAAACGAAAAGTCGGTAAAGCCCCAAACTTGGTATTTGAGTTTAGTATCTTCCAGGGATGCGACACGAAGATTTTGAGAAAATTTCCCCCACACCAAACTACCCTTTACATGGAACTTTTTTCGAAAATTTTGATTTGCTTAAAAATGGCTCTAACGATTTTGGTTAAAATATCGTATATTAAAGATATTTACCTGACAAATAATATGTATATCTTGAGTTTTCTGGGAATAGCTTCTAAAGACCTATTTATTCGAGATGAATTTTGCTTAATTTGGCATTACTAGTAAACCGTAAGAGATAGTCAAAAACTTACTATACAAAAAATGTAGGTCTTGTTAAAATACACAAGTTATTTCATACACATTTTTCTCGTGGAGCTTACAGTTTTCGAAGTATTCAGTGTTATTAGTTTCAGTTGTGAAGTAATACTTTTCTCACTCGGGAGTGTGCGGTTTTCTTTTGTTCTACTCCTGGCTAAGAGAAGAAGGGATTTGTAATGACAATCGCATAACGAGAGCTTTTGAAACATTTGAATATGGCTTAGCCTAGTGCTAATGAGTACCTCAATTAGCAAGATGCAGAAAGAGGAATAATCTTATGTAAGAAGTTTGTAGAACAGCTAGAGAAAGTCATGTGAGTGAAACACATCAGCTTTTTCTGTAAGGATTTTGAAAGTGAAAAATCAGTTTATCTATGTACTTTAAGATAATATCGCACTTCAGAAAAAGTGATGACCACGTAAAGCGTCAAGTACACTGCACATTTAGCTATAAGCTATAAGCAACCAGGTGCTCTCCAAACTGGTTGTTGAACAGAGAAGACAAATAGGGAGGCGAGAGCAAGCCTCACGAATGTGACCGGACCCCAGCCCCTGTTTCTGACGTAATCAAACAATACTGCGTCTGCGCTCTCTAGTGGTAACACCATTAGCATCAAAATTTCATATTGCATCTTCATGCTATAAAATAAATCTAAATCCTAAGAGATGACTCATGTAATTGATTGGTCAGTGCCTGGTTTCTCAACCCAAAGGCTCTTCGGTTGGAATGAGTAATTCCTTTATCCAGAATAATTTCCTGTCCTCCGCATAGTTTGGAAGTGTGAGTGTGGGGGGTGGGTGTGTTTAATTGTAAAAATCAGTTAACATGTAAAAACATCCTCAACCAGAAACCTCTCATACAACAGAAGGTAAATACGAATTACACAATTTAAAATTATAGATACAACTTGACATAATTTTAAAATGACAATGTCATAGAGAGATTAATGTTTTCCCCTTCCCTTTAAATATCAAAGACATCGGTGGCATTGAATGAAACTCGCATTTCTTTCGAAATATAAAGTAAAGAAGGCGTCCATTGATTTCAAGGTATCTCAGGTCTATAAAAACCGATAATGCAGGGAGTCAAGAAAAGTAAAAAAAAAAAAAAAAAAACAAAAAAAAAAAACATCATGTGAAGGGAACAAATGAAAAACGATTCTTTTAAACTTCTGTTTTCGTTGTCATTATGAACATTAATATAAAAGGCACAAAACTTAGGGTGCTTTTACTTGCATTTTGATTTATTTTACAGTATTTTTCTTTTCCTTTTATTTTATTTGGAAGTTTTAAATTTATTTACTGTAGTATCGTATTTTATAATTTTGGCCAACATTCAGCAAAGGATTTCTTTAATAGGCGAAGAAAATGGAATGTAATTTATGCACACTCGTATCAAAACCTTTCTCCCAAACAATGTCATTGTTTGTAGATTGAATCATATTGGAAAAATCTGTTGTGTACCATTCACATGACTTTCTCTATATCCCTGCAACAAATTACTCTTAAAAAGCTTACACTTCTATTTATTTTATGCTAATCAGAAAAAAATTAGCGGAAATAGTCTTAATACTTGGTTCCTTGTAAGTAGAAGCGAAATAAGGGACTACCATAGGTTAAATTGATCGTCAAAAGGTGGTTGCTATGTCAATGAAGTTTCTTTGTTTATATGGATCGGGGTTGACAAGTTCCTGTATGACAAAAATATAAGTTTTTCATAGCAGAAACCAAAAATAAGGAATGTCTCAAAAACATCGAACTCCACGAAAAAATGTCTATAACATAAATTGTGTGTTTTAACAAGCCCTACATTTTTTGTGTAGTAAGTTTTTGTCCATCTCTTACGGTTTAGCAGTTATTCAAAATGCAGTAAAATTCATCCAGAATAAACTACTCTTCAGAGGCTATTCCTAGAAAAATCAAGATATGCATTTTATTTGTCAGGTAAATATGTTTAATATACGAAATTTTAATCAAAATCGTTACAGCCATTTTTGAGAAAATAAAAATTTTCGAAAAAAGTTCCATGTAAAGGGTAATTGGGGTTGGGGGGATTTTTCTCAAAATCTTCGTGTCGCATCCCTGGAAGAAAATAAACTTAAATACCAAGTTTGATATTTTACTGACTTTTCGTTTTTGAGTTATCGTGTTCACAGACACTCGGACCTTTTTCTGAAAATGCTTTTTTTTTATACAGGAGGTCCTAAAACATGTATTTCCGGTGAAATCTCGGTATCGAATTTTTGGGTGAAATACAATACTTCTCTATCCCTATGTACATTGTACATATGGGGCCAGAGAAAGTAAAAATCCAATGCCCCAGCAGGAGCATGAATCATAGAATATCGTTTTTTTATTTTCTTTATTTTTCCGCAGATGATCAGTTTGCCCCTCTTTTTGTTTTTTTGTTTTCTTTCCCCCCCTCAGGGAACTCATTACACCCTTGGGTTGCTTATTATTACCTTCTTAACAGGCATTGCGCCGTTCTGTCTTCTATAAAAATACTGCTGTGTTTAGTAACCAATAATGTACTTTATGTATAGAACGGAACCGCAAGCGGCGAGTTATTGAACACTTCTGGATAGAAAGGACTGACCACAACCGTTTCCCTAAAATCATTTAAACCGCCAGCAAATCTTTCTAATAGGCCGTAAAATTGTGAAAGTTCATTTTCTCTACCGTATACAATGTACATATGTAGAAAAGGTATTGCATTCCATCCAAAATTCATACTGGGATTGCACTGGAAATACATGTTTAGAGGACCTATGAATTCAATAACATCGTCTTCATAAACGGACGTGTGTGTACGTATGCTTGACTGCGAACAGTGTAACTCAAAAACGAAATGTCGGTTAAAAACCAAACTTGGTATTAAGAAAGATGTGACAAGATTTTTGGAAATTCCCCACTTTAAACTACACTGTTTTTTTTTTTTTTTTTTTTTTCTTTTGTAGTTTTAGATTTTCTTAAAAATGGTATTAACGATTTTTATTAAAATATCATTTATTGAAGATATCACAAATAAAACGTCTATTTTGATTTTTCTGGGAATAGCCTCTAAACCCCTCTTCATTCTGAATAAGCTTTGCATATGTCTGTTAAACCGCAAGGGATAGGCAAAACTTTCACTGCACAAAAATATACATCTCGTTAAGCAGACAATTTATGTCGAACACATTTTTCTTGTAGAGTTAACTATTTCCGAAATATCCCGTATTATTGGTGTAAAATTTTTAATACTACTTATACCTTTCTCAAAGGGAAATCGTTACTCTTTCTTTTTCATCCTAGTTATGCAAAGAGAACGAAATTTCACGGCCGTTACAATGCGACAAGCTGACCGGAACATTTGACTATCGCTTTGGTCTAGCGTATTTCCTTATTCTTTTGTATCTACAAGGAAATTTGAAATAAAACCATTTCTGTTTAAGTTTGTCTCGTTTAGCATAAAGTGCATAAAAGAATAAGCTTTTGTAAAAATAGTTTAGGAATAGTTACAGAAAAGCATGTGAATGTAACACATATTAAAAAAAAAAAAACAAAAACTAATGTACCTTGAGAAGCATCTTCTTAGAGAGGTAGTAGCGCGGTTACTAACAAGCGGGATGTCCCTGTACCGGCGTGGGGATTTCCTCCCGCAGGAAGGAGGTGCACTCAGCCTCGTGAGGTATTTGGGGGCCCGATTGAGGAAAAATTTACAGCTAGAGGTTGCGTGGACTCGAGGCGCTGATTGTCCCATTTTATAGTATTGATAGCTCTCTCCATGACGTTGGGGCACATGGCGTCGGGCAGAAGGCCGAACTGCTGCGCCACCAAGTTTAGTTTTAATTTACCTTGAAAATTGCTAAAATCATTTCAAAAAGTTAAATATTTTAAAATATTTAATCATCACATGCAGTCAAACAAACTTTAATTTTGCTTTTGGCTTATTGTAGCAAACACTAAAGCGTTATGCATATGATTAAATATACCACTGCAAAGTGTTGCAATAAATAATCAGTTTATTTAAAATGATTTCACAGTCAGCATTTTAAAATGTAATAGATCCATTCTACAAATTTTTGATCACTTTCAGCAAAACTTAGTAGTTATTACAAGATCAGGTCTACTGTTTTTACTTCCCCTATGTTAGGAAAGAAGTAGTGCATTTCACCAAAAATTACAAGTATCAAAAGTGATGTTTTAATTCCTCCCTGAATAGCACACAAAATGTTGGACTAGACATTATTAATTTCTCTATCCTGTATGCACAATGTACATAGTGCATAGAGGGTATTGTATTCCACCCAAAAATTTCATTTCCAGATTTCACCGGAAATATATGAAGTCCCTGAATGGGGCAATTTTTTTGAATTGATAAAATAATAAAACAGTTTATTCAGGAAAGTCCTTCTACTACCGAAGGAACAGTGAACAGGGTGTCTGTGAACAGTCTAGCTCTAAAACGAAAACTCCGTTAAGTATCAAATGAGGCATTTAAGTTTAGTATCTCCCAAGGATGCGACACTCCCATCCCCACTATCCTTTAAATGGAAAAATCTTCGAAAATGTTTGTTTTCTTAATAATGGCTCTAACGATTTTTATTAAAATATTATATTAAAAAGATACTTACATCACAAATAATATATATATATTTGATTTTTCTGGGAACAGCCACTAAACACCCCTTTATTCTGGATGAAATTTGCTGAATTTTGCATAAGTGGTAAACGTAAGAAAAAGACTTATTACTTGCTTCCTTGTAAGTAGAAGCAAATAAGGGAGTGTCATAGGTTAAAGTGATAGTTAAAAGCTGGTTGCTATGTCACTGAAGTTCTTTTGTTTGTATGGACAGGAATTGACACATTCCTGTATGAGAACAATTTTTCAAAGCTCAAACAAAAAATAAGGAATATCTAAAAACCGATCAACTCCACGAAAAAATTGTATATCACATAAATTGTGTGTTTTAACGTGCTCTACATTTTTTGTGTGGTGAGTTTTTGTCCATCTCATACGGTTTAGCACTTATGCAAAATTCCGTAAAATTCATCCAGGATAAAGTACTTTTCAGAGGCTATTCCCAGAAAATTCAAGATATACATTTTATTTGTCAGGTTCTTTAATATAAGGGGATTTTCTTGAAAATCTTCGTGTGGCACACTTGGAAGATACCAAACTTAAATACCAATACGGACCTTTTTCTGAAAAATATTTTTTTTGGATTCCGGGGGACCCAAACATGTATTTTCAGTGAAATCTTGGTATCGTATTTTTGGGTGGAATGCAATACCTTCTTTATACTCTATGTACATAGTACGTGTAGAGAAAGTAAAATGCAGTGCATCATGTGAACATGTTTGACAACCTATTCCATGTTTTGTAACTTTTATTAAGTTTATGGGTACCTTGTCCATATATATTTTTCCGAAGTCATGGTGGGGTTTACCCAGAAAAAGGTGTTTTATTGGAGAGTTAATGCAGAAAGATGTCTCACTGAGTCTGAAACAGAATGTTTAACATAGTGATAGAGAAAAGAGCACAACTCAATAGCATCTTTGTTCCTATCACTACCGAGCTGCTACTTTTTAAACCATGAATATTAAAAACGTTTTCCCACAACTAGCTCATATAAAAATTTTCTTGCACTGGAATTTCTGGCAAGGGCAAATTTTGCATGAACTCAAAGGTGTGGCAGCGGTGTCTTCATTTTGAAGATAATGGGATTTCATTTCTTTCGGATATTAACTTCCAAATTTGCCTTAGCAGCAACTTTAAAACTTTCACAAAAATGAGACTCTTTAGTTTTACATTAGTTACTCACAAACAGAGCAAACATCTATATAGCGGCCTACCACTTTTGTAATCAAAATTTTCACGAAAGTACTGTCTATAAAAATCACATTTAACACATGAGTCTGGGTACTTTCACATCAATTTGAATAATCGCCAAAGTACTCATGTTCGCGCCCTCTGAACTGCCCCACCAGGAACTGCAAATGCACTCGATTGAACAGTTTATCAAAAAAACTCTCAGCCGACCTCTACACCAAAAACCTTAATCATTTTTCGATCGCAATATCACCGATGACACCACCGCAGCGACGATTCTCAGCCAGCTGAACCAACTGGTACCATAAGCTTCCCCTAGCTCACGACATAGCCAATAATCAGTACTCTTAGTTTCAGATACAGTCTTTCACCACAAGACACTCAGAACGAAGTCTCAAACCAGTACAGTAAACCATCACTCCGCCAAGGACAACCGGACCAGCACTGCGACCTCCGGAGGTAAAACCCCCGCCATCTCATTTAGATTTAAACCGTAACTCTTCAAGCATCCCTTTCCATTTCCCTTCCAAGCTAACATCGCGTAATAAGCTCCGAGCGCTAGTCCGGACTTGTCATGTCTGACGCCGGGCCACCAACCGGCACGCTTGCATGAGTACAACCAACTGACTAACCGGGGTGCTACTACGGAACCCGATCACAAAACTCACTTTTCCTTTCGTAAGCAAATGCACGTTCATTACTAACAATAGTACCCCTTCATTTTCCCCCTGCATGTTTAGGTATTAACAGCATGTGCAGGAGGAGACTATGTAGCCTGCTGGGATGACCATTGGCGGGTATGTGGCCGCCACTTTAAAAGAATTAAAAAAAAAAAAAATCTGGATGCATTTTTCTAACTGGTAAACCGTAGGAGATAGACAAAATCTTGCTACACAAAATATGTAGATCTTGTTAAAACACACAATTTATGTGATATACATTTTTTTTCGTGGAGTTGACCATTTTCGAGATATTTCTTGTTATTGGTTTCAGTTTTAAAATAGCCGAAATTTTCTCATACGGAAAATGTTCAACTCCTAGTCATGCAAAGAAACGAATTTCAATCGCATAGCAACCAGCTTTTAAAAGGTTTGGGTATCGCTTTACCCTAGTATACTCTCTTTTGCCAGGAAGCATGTAATAAGGCCACCTTTTTACTTTCTCTAGCCCCGTATGTACAATGTACATTGGGATAGATAAGTATTGTATTCCACCCAAAAGTTCGATACCGAGATTTCACCGTAAATACATGTTTTAGGACCCCATGTATCCAAAAAGAATCATTTTCAGAAAAAGGTCCGTGTGTGTCCACGTGTCTGTGAACACGATAACTCAAAAACGAAACGTAGCTAAAATACCAAACTTGGTATTTAAATTCAATATCTTCCAGGGATGCGACACGAAGATTTTGAGAAAAATCCCCCCACCCCAAACTACCCTTTAAATGCAACTTTTTTCGAAAATTTTGATTTTCTAAAAAATGTCTAATGATTTTGATTAAAATACCGTATATTAATGATATTTACCTGACAAATAAAATGTATATCTTGAATTTTCTGGGAATAGCTTCTAAAGACCTGTTTATTATGGATGAATTTTGCTTAATTTGGCATAACTAGCAAACCGTAGGAGATAGACAAAAACTTATTATACAAAATATGTAGATCTTGTTAAAATACACAAGTTATGTCATATACATTTTTCTCGTGGAGCTTACCATTTTTGTGGTATTCATTGTTATTAGTTTCAGTTGTGAAGTACTTATACTTTTCTCAGACGGGAGTGTCCGTTTTTCTTTTTTTCTACTGGCCAAGAAAAGAAGCGATTTGTAATGACAATCGCATAACGATAGTCAGTTTCAGCATCTCATCCATGGCACCCGTGGGAGACTCTCTTTTGAGCCCCAGGATAAAGCCACGGATTTCGCAGATTATCTGGAGTCCCAATTCGAACCCCGCGAAGACCCCGAGGACGAGGACTTTACTGAGCTCGTGGAAGCGACGGTAGACTACCTCTATGAGGAGCCCCCGCCGCCCCATGAGGAGATCCGCATTCCTTTAGTCACCCCGAAAGAGGTGGCTTCCCAACTCAACAACCTAAAGCCTAACAAAGCCCCTGGACATGACGGCGTTATGGCGCCTATGCTCCAGCACCTACCCAGAAAGGCCGTAATCCACCTGACACGGATTTACAATGCATGCCTGCACCTACGTCACTTTCCAACGTGTTGGAAGGAGGCGAGGGTAGTATGCATTTTGAAACCCGGCAAGGACCCGGTCTTCCCGTCAAGCTACAGATCTATTAGCTTACTTCCGATCGTCTCGAAAGTTTTCGAGCGGTTACTCCTACCTCGCCTCATCCCTCTCTTCGAAGAGAGACTCCTACTCCCGCATCATCAGTTTGGTTTCCGTACTGGACATTCCACAACCCTGCAGTTGCTGCGATTGGCTGAGAAGGCTGCCCTGGGCTTCCAGGACAACTTCAAAACAGTCGCGGTACTCTTGGACGTGGAAAAGGCCTTCGCCACCACGTGGCATCAGGGACTCTTGTACAAGCTCAAGAACGCAGAAATCCCTCCCCCTTCCTTCACCTGCTTAGTAGCTTCCTTCGGGACCGCACTTTCAGGGTGAGGGTGGAGGGGAGGCATTCCACATTCAGACCCATAGCGGCGGGAGTGCCGGAAGGCAGCGTGCTGTCGCCGTTACTCTTTGCTGCCTACATGTCCGACTTCCCCACAGAACCCAGTACAGTTACGTGCCAGTATGCCGACGATGTCCTCATAATGGCGCGTAACAAGAACGCCACATATTGCTTCCCCCCGCTACAGAGACAGCTCCAGGCCATAGGCACATGGAGTGAACAGTGGCGGATGGCCTTCAGCCCGCAGAAGACCTCAGCTCTACTGCTGGCTAAAGTCCGTGGCTGGCGACCGGAGAGGTCGCTGAGGTTGCGGCGGCGGCGGATCCCCTGGGTCCGCACCGCCAAATACCTTGGAGTCCTCCTCGACCGCGGCCTTACTTTCACTCCACATGTCAGGGAGATGGTCGGTTTGGGACACGCTGCCCTACGGCAGTTGTTTCCCATCTTCCGCTCCACCATGCCTACACACCTAAAACTACGGCTGTACCGCGCAGTCATCCCGCCCCTGATGCTGTACGGCTGTGAGGTCTGGGGTTCGGTGGCTCGTTCCACCATCCGCAGGCTGCAGACCGTGCAGAACAGGGCATTGAGGATGATATATGGCCCAGACCGCAGATTCCCGTCCCACATTCTCCATTCCCACTCCGGAATCCCTTACATAGTGGACGTTGTGCGAGAAAGAGCTCGCACAATATACACTAAACTTACTCCCCACCCAAATCCCCAGGTGAACACACTCGGTCTTTACGACCACACGCTGTCTAGGAGACGCGTAAGCTACCGCCTTCCCAAGGACGCCTTGGGATGATAGTTTTCCGGCCGCCTCCCTTTACAGTTCTACCCGCCAAGTTAAGCAGCATCGGGCCCGGTCCCGACTCGGACGGGTGACCGTCCAGTTGTACTCCGACCAGATCTGCAACACTGGCTCCAGAGTCCAGAGTCCAAGAACAGGTCGCCCAAGTTTACCTGGACGGAGTGTAAAGTCGCCACAGTACCTAACCGCTAAAAGCGGTTTTACCTGTGCGATATTATAGGGGAAAAATATTTTGTTCCACAAGCTTTATTGTCTACGTCCGCCGGGCGGTGTTAAAATTCCTCCGCAGCCTTAGGGCTGAGTGTAGTCGGTCACTTGGGCGGTCACCCACCCAAGTGATGACCACGCTCGAAGCTGCTTAACTCGACATTCCGCTTGTGTGGCCACCGTGTTAAGCAGGCCAGGTGGGAGGAAAGTTGGTAGGATTATTGATTTGGATGGGTGATGGTTTCCAGGTTAGTCAGGGGGGACAGGGTTTCAGCCGGGTGGTCTCCCAACCGGCTGCCACCCCTTCCGTTGCTGTATAGCCTGGGGGCTTGTTTGGATTAAGGGATGGCAGTCTCTCAGGCCAGTGGACCGAGAGCGTCCCTTGGCAGGGGGTAGGATTTTCTCCTTCTTGGCGCCCTATGGTCGTAGTCGCCCAAAGTGCGCACCAGAGGGTTAGGGTGAAAGGGGAGTTTATCATACAACGTACGGGTTCGTTCCCTCACGACGTCGATGATATACGGGATTCCTGAGTAGGTATGTAGGATGTGAGATGGGAATCTGTACCCAGTATCATAGATCATCCTTAACGCCCTGTTCTGGACCACTTGAAGTCTGCGGATTGTAGTCGGCGCCGCTGTTCCCCAGACCTCGCAGCCGTACAGGATCAGAGGGGGAATGATCGCCTCATACAGGCGCAGTTTGAGGTGTTTAGGCATGGCGGATTTAAGAACCGGGTTCAACTGCCTGAGGGCGGCGTGGCCTAGCCGCACCTTGCCCCTTACATGTGGCGCGAAAGTGAGCCCGCGGTCGAGGAGAACCCCAAGATATTTGGCGGCGGTGACCCATGGGATCTGCCGCCACCTCAACCTCAGGGCACGCATCGGCCGCCAGCGACGGACCTTCGCCAGGAGAAGAGCCGAACTCTTCCCCGGACTGATGGCCATCCTCCACCTTTCACTCCACCGGCCGATGGACCGGAGTAGTCGCTGTAGTGGGGGGAAGCAGTAACGGGCGTTCTTGTTCTGTGCCATTATGAGGACGTCGTCGGCATATTGGCACAGGACAGTTCGGGGTTCCGTCGGGATGTCAGACATGTAGGCGGCGAAGAGTAATGGGGACAGTACACTGCCCTCCGCCACTCCCGCCGCTATGGGTCTGACGGTGGAGAGTGTCTGACGGTGGAGAGTCTTCCCTCCACTCTCACCCGGAATGAGCGTTCCCGAAGGAAGCTGCTTATCAGGGTGAGATAGGGGGGAGGGACGCCTGCTTGCTTGAGTTTGTAGAGGAGCCCCTGATGCCAGGTAGTGGCGAAGGCCTTCTCCACGTCCAGCAGCGCCGCGATCGTTTTGAGGTTGCCCTGGAAGCCCAGTGCAACCTTCTCGACGAGGCGCAGCAGCTGCAAAGCCGTGGAGTGCCCTCGACGAAAATCAAACTGGTGATCCGGAAGGAGGTGCCTTTCCTCGAATAGAGGGGTGAGGCGGGGCAGGAGCAACCGCTCGAAAACTTTTGAGACGGTCGGGAGTAGACTGATGGATCGGTAATTACATGGGAAAACCGGGTCCTTGCCGGGCTTTAGAATGCATACCATCCGCGCCTCCTTCCAACAAGTTGGAAAGTGACGGAATTGGAGGCATGCATTAAAAATCCGGGTCAGGTGGATCACAGCCTTTCGGGGTAGGTGTTGGAGCATGGGCGCCGTGACGCCGTCGTGCCCCGGGGATTTGCTTGGGTGCTGTTTTTGAATTTCGGAAGTCACCTCTTTCGGGGTGACTATAGTAAGTTGGATCCCGTCGTGTGGCGGCGGTGTCTCCTCATAGAGATGGTCCACCGTCGCCTCCACAAGGTCACTGAAGTCCTCGTCCTGGGGGTCCTCCCGGGGTTCAAACTGACTCTCTAGGTAGTCTGCAAACACTGTGGCCTTCTCGCAGGGCTCAAAAGCGAGACCCCCACGAGTGCCATGTAGAGGATGCTGGTATTGTGTCTTGTCCTTCCTTAGGAACTTGATAATCCGCCACGGTTTCTTTTCTTGCAGGTTGACGGTCTGCATCAGGTTTTCCCAGGCCTGTTTCCTGTGCGCTCGGAGCAGTCGCCTTGCCAGGGTTTTGAACCTCTGGTATTCTGCCCCTATCCTGGGGTGGCGGAAGCGTTGCCATAGCTTCCGGACAGTCGCTTTGGCTTTTATCAGCCGCCGGAGTTCATCAGGGATGGTCCGAGGGTTAGAGGATTCAGACGGGATGCGGTGTGTTTGAGCGCGTACCGCCTTTAGGATCTGTTGGGAGAATGCCCTCGCCGCCGCTTCCAGCGCCTCGACAGAGTCGATGCGAGGCCGCGGGTCGATGGTCTGGGTGAGTTCTAGGACTGCTGCATCCCAGTCGACTTCGTTAAACCAGTCTGGGATTGCCAGGGCTGGTATGTGAACATTGGAGTCCACCAGAACTGGGTTGTGGTCGGAATCCAGTTCGTTTACCACTGAGAGGTCTAGATGGAATGGAATGTTTTTGGTGATCATGATGTCGAGTACGTCCGGCCTGCCGCGGGCCGGGTAGAACGTAGGCCCTCTCGGTCCGTGCGCATGGAGGCTGGGATCTCCGCTGATGAGGCGATAGTGTCCGCGGCCCCTCTGGTTAGAAACACGGCTATACCAGTGCCCGTGCTTTGCATTTAAGTCGCCTGCAATGTAGACTACAGGATGCAGGTTTAACAAGGCGGTGTAATCCACCTCGTAATAGCGGGCGTCAGGAGGGTCATAAGCAGCTATCAGCAGCGTGTCAAGTCCACCAATGGCAAGCCGAATGGCGCACGCCTCCACGTGCTGAAGCTGCGGGAGAGGAAAAGGGGTGTGGGTAATGTGGTTTTTGATGAATATAGCGGTACCCCCACCCTGTCGGCCGATTCTATCCGACCGATGGGTGGTGTAACTTGGCTACGAGAAATTTATACCAGCATGCAGGTGTGTTTCTCAGACTAGTAAGATGTCAATCCCGTGGGATTCTACAAACTCAAGCAAGCTTGGGTAATGCTCCCTAATTCCGTTTGCGTTCCAAAACGCGGCTCGTAATGGTCTCCTGACGAGTCAGTTGCGGCCACCCCGTACCTATATCCCTTCAGTTCCCCCGCTAGCCGGCACTGCTTTCCTTGACAGCCCGCAAGCGGCTGGCCAAGGTAAGCAGCATCGGGCCTGGTCCCTCTCTGGGTGGGTGACCACTCAGGTAGGTAAGCCAGCCCGCGCCGGCTGCACAGAGGGAAACACCCTGCCCACATCACTTCGACACAGACAAAAACGCTGGCATAAGACTACATCTTTTATATCACACGGGTAAATCCGCGAGAAAAGCGGATAGGTACCGTGGTGATTTGCCCCGGTCCGAGTACACTCGGGTGACTAGTTCCTGCTCCTGGCTCATGGCATAACAATAGCTTTTAAAACATTTGACTATCGATTTAGCCTAGTGTATTCCTTTATTTGCTTCCTACTTATAAGGAACTAAGTAATAATAACATTCTGCTAATGAGTACCTCAATGAGCAAGGTGCAGAAAGAAGAATAATCTTATGTAAGAAGTTTATAGAACAGCTAGAGAAAGTCATGTGAGTGTAACACATCAGATTTTTTAATATTTATCTCAATTAGCATGAAGTTAGATAGAAAAATAACAATTTGTCACAGAGTTGTAGAGAAGGTCACGTGAATGGAATACAGAAGAATTTTTAAATTGCACGCATATTTCTTTAAACAGTAGAATATGCAAACAAAATTTAGCTAGAATTTTTAGCCAATGTAGGACAGCTGAGGAGTAGAGATTTCGGGAAATGTGCAAGTACCCTTCTAGAAAACTCCTTCAGATTTATTGGGATAAGAGTGGTTTACAATTGTCCCTAAAGAATAAGTTTTATTAAGTATTAACTAAAGGGCCAAATTAAATCTATTCTCCACACTTTCCTCTTACATGAACTATTAAATACTAATATATATATATATATATATATATATATATATATATATATGTGTGTGTGTGTGTGTGTGTGTGTAACGCATACAATTATATCGTAACACAAGTATATAGTGAGGTAACTATCTGCTCTCTAACCGGGTAGCTTTCATTAAACCCCCCCCCTAGTAACCCAATGACAAATGACTATCGGCACTGCCTCGAAATGTCCAAAATCTCAGTGAACTTCTTTCATCTGATTCGTGTATCTTTGTGAACTTCCAAAGTTAGTCGGAGGGAACCAGGCACCGAACTTGAGGTTATTCTACCTACGTCCCATGATAGGGCGCCCCCAGAAGGGAGAAATGAGGTGAGAGTATACAGTGGGCACAGCAATGACAGGGTCCCTATTATTTCCAGATTGAAGCACCCCAACAGTCGGA
Source organism: Hymenopus coronatus (assembly GCA_030762935.1). NCBI lineage: Eukaryota > Metazoa > Arthropoda > Insecta > Mantodea > Hymenopodidae > Hymenopus > Hymenopus coronatus. The sequence goes on from CM060880.1 coordinate 54,758,886, forward strand.
TAGGTAGACCGGGACCTCCAGCCCCACTTAGGGTCCAACGCCCCCGCCAGCCAACTAGCCGAAACCGGGCATGCTTTTCCTGCCACGCCGCAACGAGCACCATCACCGACACTTTCAAACTTGGAAGAAACCAACGGGAAGAAGGATGAGTGACATTACATTGAAAACGACTTGGAGGGACAGGAAATTCGGCGGATGAAATAAACTTATCCAGCATTCGCCTGCAGACCTGGGGAAACCCTCGAAAATACCCATGAGTTAGGTAGGCCGGGCAGGGGAAGCGAACTCGGACCTCTCGAAAGCAGGCTAAAGACGAAATCGCCTGAGCTATCCCGCTCGGTAACCTCTAAGGAGATCCACATTATTTCTAGAAATTGCAGCTTAGAGATGAAGTGCAAAAACTTTTAACTCAACATTTAACCATTCTGTAGGTTAATAATACTGCATTGACTGTATAGGTTAAGTTTATAAAATGACATTAGGCGTAAAAAAAGTAAACGGCTGTAATTTGAACCAGTGTTTCCGCAGATACTCAAGCAAGTTAACTGAACAACAAATTCCATGAGCAGCATTTATCACACAATTGACCTGTATTCGTGTTCTAGTCATGGAAACTGTCACGTGTTCTCAAAGCACCTTCCTCTTTCAGTGTAAATGCGGACAAGGAGTTAACATGTAAACTTACACTCTAGACCAACGGTTCCCAACCGGTGTGCCCCGGGACCTTAGGGTGCCGTGTGGTTGGCTAAGGGGTGCCGCGAGATATTGAGATAACAAAAAAAAAAAAAAAAAAAAAAACCTTCTACTGAAGCCTTAAGTCTTGTAAGGTCTTGAAATAAAATAAGTCAAATCAATTACTCTCATGCACGGCAGATGGTGATAGTGGTCGATTCATTTCAATAATTCAGTTATACTAGTATCTCACAGATGGCATTACAGCTATACCCTGCCGAACATTCCCGAGACTACTCGCTTCCTCACGAACATTTCCGAGACTTCGACATGAATATATAAAAGTGTACGCCGCTTGGCGCTTTCAGTTGTCTTCCTCGCATTGATTCACAGTGTTTAGCTATGGATAAGTTCATTGTTAAACGTAAACGCCAGGACAGTGAAAGTGGACAGTCGGCTCCTACTGCTTGCTTTAAGAAGCCAAATCTTACAGTTTCTCCCGGATCGTCGAATTCACCACATAAAGAAGACAAACGAAAGAAAAGAACATACCAGGACAGTTACTTAGCGTATGGATTTAAGTGGAATAACAACGAGGAAAACCCGATCCCTGTGTGTTTAGTTTGTGGCGAAACACTTAGCAACGAGGCCATAGTACCTAGCAAACTGAAGCGGCATCTTACAACAAAGCATCCTAGTGTGTCACAGAAAAATGTAATGTATTTTTCACATATATTAGAAGGGGAGAAGAAAACAGCTGTGCGAATGGTAAAGAGAATGACCATAGGTGATACTGCTCTTGAAGCCTCATTTAAAGTAGCAGAACTGATAGCTAAAAAAAAAGAAACCTCATACTCTTGGAGAGGAAATCATTGGCCCTGCATGTGAAGTTATAGTTTCAACAATACTTGGCGAAGGAGCAGCTAATCAAATTTCGAAAGTTCCTCTGTCCAACAACACAATCAGCCGCAGGATATCTGAAATGTCATGCAATATCAACAAACAAGTCACGGAGAAAATAAAAACTTATAGAACATTTGCTTTGCAAGTAGATGAGAGTCTCGATATTGGTGACAAACCGCAACTCCTTGGTTTTATCAGATATATTGATGAAAAAGATATTAGTGAACAGTTTCTGTTCTGTAGACCGCTGGAGACTACAACCACAGGCCATGATATTTTCGTTTCTATTAATTCCTATCTCAATGACCATGATCTTTCATGGAAAGACTGTTGTGGTATATGTACAGATGGTACACCATCTATTTCTGGGAAAATTAAAGGTTTTTACTGCCAGAGCTCTCAATGAAAATCCATCCATTATTTTAACTCACTGTTTTCTGCATAGAGAGGCATTTGTCGTGAAAGCATGTAATGAAGATTTTGCTGAAGTGTTTAACCAAGTTGTGAAAATGGTGAACTATATGAAGTCTCGACCTTTAAAGTGAAGAATTTTTGAACAGTTATGTCGCGCAACGGATGCAGCTCTTTGTTACTTTACACAGAAGTAAGGTGGTTGTCGCGGGGTCGTGTATTGAACCGGTTTCTCGAACTTAAAGAACAGCTAAAAACTTTTTTTAAGGATGAAAATCAAGACACATTTCATGAGCTCTTACTAAGTGATTCTTGGTGTTTTGAACTGTCGTATCTGGCAGATATTTTTCATAAGCTGAATGAACTGAATGTTTCGATGCTGGGTTGACATGAAACAATAATCTCTTCAACCAATAAAATGAAAGGTTTTTAAAAGAAAACTTAGTTCTTGGAAGTCTGCCGTTCAAAAAGGAGATTTGTCGAACTTTCCATCTCTTCTTAATGTGGCAGGAGATAAAGATCTGGGTAAACTGAAAGACCGCATTTGTGATCACTTATCAAGATTGCAAGATGCAATAGATGCGTACTTTCCAACTACTTCCACTACGAATCTCGACTGGGTTGTCTCACCATTTGATTTCGTAGATAGTGCAGAGGAAATAGATTTCACTACTTGCGAACGAGATGAATTTATTGATATTTGCGCTGATTCCACACTCAAAGGCAAGTTCACCAAGAGTAGCTAGTTTTTGGCTTCAACGGAGAGAGGAGAACCCTAACCTAATGAAGAAAGCAATTAACGCACTTTTGCCCTTTTCAACATCCTATCTATGCGAGCAAGCCTTCTCTGCTATGGTGACAATAAAATGCAAAGCAAGAAATAGACTGAATAACCTTGAGGATGATTTGCGTGTTTCACTGTCAACTGTAAGACCCGCCATCATATATCTGTGCTCTAAGCATCAATCACAAGTTTCACATTAATCATTAATCGAACAAAATTTATTGATGTATTTTTACTCAGTGATTGTAGTAAAGTTTATTGTATTATGTTATGGTGTACGTTATTATTATATAATATTTCAATAAATTAACATATTAAGCTTAATTTTCTTTTAATTCAAGGAAGGGTGCCCCTGGTGTTTAATGTTATTCCCAAGGGTGCCGTGAACTTCAAAAGGTTGGGAAACACTGCTCTAGACTGAAGCTCTCTATGATGTCACGTGCAGATGGGCATCATTTAACCGATGCCTTTTCTTTACTAGTGAACACCAGGCTGTGCTGTGAGCAGTATACATGAATCACAACAACTCATTAATAATCAGTGCATTCAAAATTAGCACAAATAGCTTTCGGCACATGGCGAAAACTGCTGTCTAGCTTAGAATTGGTAATTCCGCCTGATTTCACGCGACTAGCCATTTAGTTTGTGTGTTGCCTTCCAAAAACTCACAAGAAACTCTGTAGCTTTCTCAAATAATCGTAATGAAAATCTGATGACTTTCATTCACTGACACTGTTTTGTAAACAAACTATTCTTACAAAACATAATTTTTTTATTTACCTACATAATGCTAACCAAACTGAACAGTGCCAGAAGTTGTCTTTCCTTATACGGCGAAGGATAATAAGGGAAAACACTAGGCTATAGCCACTGTAAACTTTTCCTGAAATGGTTAGCTCTATAAAAAACTGAAAATGGCATAAAGTGTGTGTCTTAACGAGATTTGCATTATTATCAAGGGCTAATACCAATTTCTTTAATATGCGACATTTTGATAAAAATCGTCATTTTTTTAGTAAATTGGAAATTTCGCAGAAGTACCACGTAAAGGATAGTTTGGATGGAGGGATTTTTCTGAAAACCTTTTTGTTATGTCTTTGGGAGGTATTAAACTTAACTACCAAATTTCGTATTTAACCGACTTATGAGTATGTGGTGAAAAAAGCAACAAAAACTAAACAGAGAAATTTTTTCTAAAAAGGTTTTCCGATTTAGGGGCCCTCAAAACGCGCTTCTCAGTGAGACCTTGGTATCCAATTTTTGGGTGAAATACAATAGCTAGAGAACCTTTTATGTACATTTTACATACCAGAAAAAATATGTAATTAACACTTTCAGGGCCTCGAAAAATAAGGAAGATACAACGAGTTCATCATGGAATACATACAATGAAATTTTGATGTGTACCACTCACATGATTTTCGCTGTATCTCAACAGCAAATTGGGTGGGGGGATTTTACTCAAAATCTTCGTGTCGCTTCCCTGGAAGATATTAAACTTAAATACCAAGTTTGGTATTTTACCGGCTTTTCATTTTTGAGTTATCGTGTTCACAGACACACGGACACACACACACACACACACACACACACACAGACACGGATCGTCAGCGTCGTTTTTTTTTTTTTAGATAAAGGAGACCCTAAAACATATATTTCCGGTGAAATCTCGGTAGCGAGTTTTTTGGTGGAGTGCAATACCTTCTCTATACACTATGTACATAGGGCGTATAGAGAAAGTAAAAAGGTCATTAGAATCGCTTGGTTGCAAATTAACAAAATTCAAAGTGATTTATTTTAAGACTGCGATTACAGCAAGTAGTATTAATGAAATTGCGCTTAATGCGTATTATTGCATTTTTTTTTAAAGTTCTTTGTTTTACATCTTTTCCTTTGGATCATGGAGGTGACTAAATCAACAAACTTTGCACAAAACTGTAGCTATCAAATATTGCAAAACAATTTTACTTAAGTGATAAGTAATATTCCTGGTTCCCATGCGCCCGTTTATGGGCTTTATGGTGGAGGAAGTGGCGTTTTTCCGGGTCCTCCGCCACTCATTTCACCAATTCCTCCTTCACCACCTTTCCATCATCCATTTCGCTTGCATTTCATATCATCCACTTCTTCACGTCCATGCCTGGCTACGGGCCGACCACTCGTTCCAGGTTCTCCATTCTATGGTTTCGTGCCGCTTCTGGCCCTCAAGCATCCGCTTGTAAGTCCTAGGGGGTGTCAGTCCTGAATACGGGAGAGTAAGCCGACTACGGGGGAAAAAACACAGATGCTGACCAATATTTCTTCATGTAATATGAAACAGAAAAACTAACCAAAGTGACTCACATGCTGCTCGACTTGAAGTTGATAAAATATGTGATAAGCTACCTCTATTTTGGGTTGAGAATAGCAGACATTTGGTTTTGTCAGGTCGAGGCTTATTTTCTTATTATCGAGATGACAAAATTCAATTACTTGTTGCTCAGATAGAGCCGAGATTCTTGATAACATCTGGGACATTTTAATGAGCTATGAAAGCAATAAGTATTCATTGGCAAAGGCAAGACTTTTAACATTACCTAAAGAAAGCGAGAAACGCCAGACTAAAGGTGTGCCTAAAAGCGAGAGCCCCATGACATTAGATTTACTGGTATCTTAAAGAATTCCTGCGGGACGAAATTCCGGCACATCGACGGCGCTGACATGACCGTGGTAATTGACAGCGTCGTTAACAAACAAAATAATTTTTTATTTAAAATCCGATAACATTTCCAAGACTTTTTGGCTGGTTTAACTACTCAGTATATCCGAAATGTTTTGAGTACCTATTTATAATGAAAATTCCACAAATGGCAAATATGCTTAAAATGCGTGCTACATATGAAGTGTAGACATCTGTTCAATGTACAGTATCCACAACAGAATCTTTCTGTTCAGGAACGTCTGCTGAGAATTGAAGAATTAGAAGAAACACAAGTTCGCTGTTTTAAGGTACAAAATTAAGAATTATCACAAGTCCTGTGGTGCGATGTCCAGTACGAGTGAGTGACTGCACCATAGACAACAACGAGAGTCGGAGCGAGATGCTACGCATTGAGGTGGTCAGGGTAAAATAAAATTATTTGTTTTAAACTGTAATACCAAGGTCTCCTGATAAGTCCCGGGCCTCTCAATGAAAACAGCATTTAATTTTTGTTTTGTTTTATTTCTCAACATAATCTCCAGAAAGACTAATACATTTGTCATATCGGTGTTGTAATTTAATTTAACTATCTCTGTAGTACAATTTATCAAGATAATCAAAATAACTGTTTACCGCATCAATAACCTCATTACTGTGGAATCTTCGTCCTCCAAGAATTTTTTTGATGTTTGGGCACAGGTGGTAGTCATTGGGTGCTAGATCCGGTGAATAGGGTTCAAGCAATTCGAACTTTAATTCGCACATTTTCCCGTTGCAATGACTGAACGATGGGCCGGACTATTGTCGTGATGAAACAAGAATTTTTTTTTGTGCCAAATGACCTCATCACTTAAACGTTACAGAAAGTTTGCGTAGTACTCACCAGTGATACTTTTACCCTTTTCGAAGTAATCAATAAATCTGTGCATCCCAGAAAACACTCGCTATAACCTTGTTAGCTGACAAATTGACTATGCCTTTTTTGGAGTTAGTTCACCAGGCGCAATCAACGGTTTTGAGTGTGACTTAATTTCTGGAGTGTAGTGATGTATCCAAGTTTCATCCATTCTAATAAGCTGTCTCAAAAATTCACTGGGATTTTTACGGTAGAGCTCCACATTCTTAGCAGAAACAGTTTTCTTTGCAACTTTTGATCAGGTGTCAATAAACGCGGCACCCATCTTGCACATACCTTGTGAAAACCCAAAACATTACCTAAAATATTACCTGCACGTTCTTTTGATATGTTTACAGCCTCTGTTATCCCAAACAACTTTAATTTGCGGTCTTCTTACTAAACTATGAATTTGTTCAATGATCTCTGGAGTTGCCACTTTTACAGGGCGTCCAGAGCGAGACTCATCACTAGTGCTCGTACATCCAATAATTTTAATCTCTACAACCCACCTTTTAATCACTGAATATGAAGGGGCAGATTCTTTCAATGTACTGTCCATTTCCTTCTTGATTTATTCAGGCGTTAAGGCTTTCAAATGGAAGTATTTAATCATTGCTCGTTTTTCCAAATCCTCCATTTTCGTTGTCTTATTTAAAATCCTGTATTTCGCAATTGATCCGTAACTATGGATACAAGCTAGTTTAGAGTTAAACTTTACGATGCTACCGTCTAACTGGCCCGGTGGCGCCATATCTGTGTGAGGCCAGGAACTTATCAGCCGACCCTAGTAACATAAGTTGTACTTAGTACGTCATAGTGTATTTTGTTTCCGTTTATCCAATTTTCTTCTTTGGATAAAAAGTGTCTTTTCCTGGATCAGCCCCTAATTATTGATCCAGTGTACCCTCTGACCACTCTTACTCTACTCCACCTTTGCATGGAACAACATGCTCGTCAACTATACTTGACGATGCTAATGAGCGCCTGCTACAATACTTCTCAGCTGACAACACTACCGGTGCCTCTTTTGTGTCTGCCCTGCAGGATTTTCGACTCTTTACGGCACATCGTACCTGCATGGATGCCATCACTTCTTATCTACTTAATTATAGGAACTGCAGCCGTTTGGCAAAAATCACCACCTCGCCACATCACCCGATCTCAGCAAACTCCTCCTCCGGCAGGAACCATTGCTGTTGGCAATGCTATGCATCACTTAATGAAGACCCCCAATGAGCAAGAACGCATTCAAAGAAAGAGAAAGTGCTCATCGCCGCCATATAGACGTAATACGGAGAGATAGAAGCCGTTAGGATTCTGCAGTCTTCTCCACCGCTCCTGCTTGCAAACCACCCATTTCACCTCGGGCGAGTCCTTCAGGTTTCAGAGTTTTATTAAGCAAAGATAGCCCCTTGGCTGTTACAGAGATTCAGCCGTTAGGGTAAAATTTACATCTGGTTGTCAAAATCATGCCTAAATGCATACAAGTTGCGGGAGCCTATACAAAGAGGCTGCCGCCTCCAAGAGAAACAGCCCCAGAGTAAAACAAATATATCATAATCAGTAAAGCACTAACAGTAATGGAAAGAAAACAAAAGGCTCATCTGCAGCCATCAGCACATGGTAGAGCCAACGCCGAGGCGTAGGCGAAAAATAAAAAATAAAATCACACAAGTCGCACTTGCACTACACAGACACACGCAAGCACTGGTAGCCCGGAGGGCGGAGACAAATCACTGATGCGGGGAGATTAAAACAGCCTAACTCCTCGAAGCTTACGGCGTCGAGGTTCGTTGGTGCCAATGTTCCGAACCAGGGGGGTTGGAATGTGTAGGGAGGGAGCCCATAAACGGCGACCTCAAATGTGCAGGATGTCCTCAATTGCAGCACAGCTAGTTCCTCGTGGATAACCCTATTGGGAGTAAGGAGTGGGGCCCGAATAATGCGCCGGAGACACAGATTTTGTGTGCGCTGTAACATGGCCCAGTGGGTGCCTGATTGCCCGCCCACGCGGCGCAGGCATATAGGAGATATGAGCAGATGAAGGCTTGGAAAAGAATGAGCTTCGAACGAAGCGCAAGCTGGCGGCTGCGGAAATTCCGACAGCAAAGATGAAGACGAGTCCGCCCCTGGGTGCGCTGACGCGTGATGTGAGGGCGCCAGGTCAATGAACGGTCTAGGATAGCCCCAAGGTAGCGGGATTGGGCACGACAGGGCAGGGGCTGGCCACCACCGTGAGGGACAGGGGCGGAAGATTGCGGCAGTTGGTAAAAAGCACAAGTTGACATTAGGCGGCATTAACGGCTATTTTCCATAGGGAGAGCCACTCCAAAAAACGAGACATACAACGTTGGAGGGCCAGTTGGCCATAGCGGAGATTAGGACAGTGATGATACAAGGCAGTATCTTCCGCGTACATTAACACGGAGAAGCACGGGTTCTTGGGGAGAGTCCCATGTGAAGAAGCAGCAAAGCAGAGGGGCCAGTACCGCACCATGCGGAACCCCTGCATGCATAAGGCGAGGGCGAGAACTAGCGCACCCAATGCAGACGCTAAACTAGCGGTCCTGAAGGAAGCTGTGGAGGAGCCATAGAAAGGGCTGGAGAGCCGGAAGCTGATGGTGGATTTAAGTAAAATGCCCGCGTGCCAACATTTGTCGAAGGCAGCCTCCACATCCAGAAAGAGAGTGCTACTGTCGTTATTAAAGGCGATGCCAACATTATCCACATACTTGAGAAGCTGTAGGTCTGCGGAATGACAGGGGCGAAACCCAAACTGAAAGTCCGGCAGGGAAGTAGCAAGGGGGGCTGCCAGGGGTAAGTGGCGGAGCAAAAGGCGTTCAAAGAGTTTCCAAAGGTGGGAAAGAAGGCTGATCGGCCGGTAACATGCTGCATCGTGTGCTTCCAGGCCTGGCTTCGGAAACATAATAACCCGTGCTGACTTCCAGGCGATGGGGAAGTAACTAAAGTGAAGGCAAAAGTTAAACAAAAGAGTTAAAAAGACAAGGGCACTACGAGGAAGATGTTTAGTGAATTGTGGTCGGGACCATACGCCTTTCCCGGGTGGAGGCGCCCAATGGCGCAAGGAACCTGTCATGCGGCAAAATGAAGATCCAAAGTAACAGGGGGATAGAAAGCCAGTCGTGGTGCCAGGCCGTGACGGCCATTGCATATTCAGGATGGATAATGGGGTTGTCCTGAAAGCGAGCTTCCAGACTGGAAGCAAATAACTCCGCCTTCCCTACCGGGGAGCCCACCTGGCCCGCCGGGGTGTGAAGAGCACCGGACTGCGAGCAGATAGGAGTGGAAGACCGAAACCCCTTGAGGACCTTCCAGAGAGAGCCGTCACAGTGGGAGGTGGCAAGCATACGCTTCTCCCAGGCAGCATCGACACAAACAATCCAATTGTCCTTGATGGTGCCGCAAAGGATATTGACCAGACGTCGATAGAGAGGCTGGGGAGTCTGCCACCAGAGGCGAAACAGATGACGGCGACAGGCAATAAGATATTCAAGCTCCAGGAAAAGGTGGCGAGCAAAATGGCGAGGCGCGGAAGTGGTAGCACGCGCGACAGCCGGGCGAAGTGAGGCAGCAAAGGAGGCCACGGCAGAATCAATATCCGCAGGAGAAGCACACCGGAGGCGGGGGTCAATCAGAGAGTGCAGTGTCGCCCGAAAGGCGGACTAATCGGTGACACGCCCCAGCCCATGAGGGACAACAGGTGAGGACAAACGACCAGGCAAGGCGAAGTACACCGGGCAGTGCTTCGAGTCGAAGGAGTGCGTGGCAGTAAAGTCCGGTGAGACCACAGCCCGAATAAGAAAACTTCGAGCACGTTCAAGTTGCCGCTCCTCCACAGGGGACCAATAGGTGAAGTCCTGAGGAGTGTGAATATGAACATCCGGCCGGGATAAAAGGAAGTCTAAAAGCTTTGTGCCGGCGTAGTTGGAAGAGCGACAGTTCCAAGCGGGATGCTTGGAATTTAAGCCGCCGGCCACCAGCACCCGTCTTGGGGAAGAAGAAAAATCCGGGTGAGATCCCACAGAATCCTATCCGGGGAACGTTAAGCTGCCACAATAGTGACAAACTGGCGATTAACTGGCAAGCTGACCACGGTGCATTCAAGACATTCCAGCGGGGAAGAGGTAGTAGCGAGAAGGGAATGGACCGTCGGAGTATGACGGCCGTGCCGCCTCCTTGGCGGCCCCCAGGTTGGTCCGTGCGGAAGACATTAAAATCCGAGATCACAAACGGGACAGTGGTGCGGCATTTAGTCTCCGTGACACAGGCTATATCAATAGGTTACGGCGGAGATAGGTGGCAAACTCGGCGCGATGCGGCCGAAGCCCATTGGCTGTTCCAGGGTAGCCCACGAACCTCGTGGATCTGAGGGAGCCGTCGAGCAGCCATAATTAAAAAAGAGAATCAAGGCATTGAACTATAACTTGGAATGTATCAATAATGTTGGAACAAGATTTAAATTTAGCCACGCAAAGGCGAAACCTAGAAAACAAAGAGCGGAAATCAATGCCGCGGAAAAAAGAAAAAAAACTGTTTTAGGTCGGACCCCAACTCAGAGTCTGGCGGGGAGTAAACAGCAGGAGGCGCCTCGGAAGAGGTGGGCGCAGTATGAGTGGCCGCCAAGAGTAGCGGAGAAGAAAACACCTGTAGTGACAAATGAGGAGCCAGCATGCTGGCGGCGGGCCTGAACTAGTTGGCGACTGAGGTCTACAAGTTGGCGGCGGTCCCGCTCTTGTTGAAAGGAGGGGCAGCCACGGTAACTGGTGGTATGGGCCGAACCGCAATTAGTACAAATTGGTGTGAATGAGTCAATTCCTTTGCTAGGGCAATCCTTAAGTATGTGTGCCGCACCGCACAACGCACAGCGCGACGGCAAAGTCCACATCCTAAGGGTGTGGCCGATTTTCTGGCAATTGTAACACTGAGTGATACTATTTTGAGAACGGTAAGATTCAATTCCAACAATAACTTGGGCCACGGAACGTTCATTACAACACTTTTTGCTAATCTCTGTCCACGGTAGGGACACCAAGAACATTGGCTACAAATTACCTCGAGCTTCCAACCGCTTGCACTGAAGAGGAGAGTAGCCCTGAATGGTGATGGCCTCCAAAAGGTCACCAGTGTCCATGGCAGCTGGGAGTCCCTTCACCACATAGCGGAGGGGCTGTTCGCTCTTGGGAAGAAAGGTATAATATTGAAGGCTCGCCTCCCTGAAGGCAGCCAACATCGGATGGAATTGGAGTACTTTGAGGCCATCTGGAGTATCCTGGAGGGTGTACCCGTCAGGGTCACCGATAGTGCGAAGAATCTTCACAACATCCCGGAAGCGTTGCGCCTCAGGAACAATAATGCGCGGCGGATGCGTCTCAGGCGGCGATGATGAGGTAGCAGTAGTGGTGAAAGACGGGTCCACCGTGGGTGAAGTAGAAGGCCGAGGAGAGCCTGATATGGGTGGAGTAGGCCGGCGGTGGCGAGGAGGCCGAGGTGGTACAAACTCGGCTTGAGAAGAAGCGGGCATGGAGGAACCTTCGTCCCCACTTCCAGAGAGAACGTCGAAGCTGTTCTTAGTCGGCATGGCCGAAGATGCATGTAGCGGCTTGGAGACATTACGGGCCTGCACCCGGTATTCCTCGCCGTCGCTGCGTGGATGAGAGCGCTTGGAGCGGTGCATGGTCCAACCAAGTGACAGAGATTGGAGTTCTCTGCGTTTTTGACCTAGCTCGCGTGGTAAGTTATGCAGAGCCTGGACAATGGAGATCCATTTCGATAACTCGGATCGGCGTCTCGAAGCAAGGACGAACAAAAGAGATTTTCGCCCTCAAAGTTGAGGATGTCCTTTCGGAGGCCCACAACCTGTGGCGAAGAGTGCAATAAGGCCGGGTTTGGAGGTCCAGAGGAGCCCGAAGCAGCTGCTGGTGCCGAGACCGTCTCCATTAGTTCCGGAGCATCTGAAGGCCTCGGTTTAGCAAGAGTATCAATAGAGATACCAGTAGGTGTCATCGCAGCAGACATGGCAGAAGCTGTGCCCACGTAGATAAACGCAGCTAAGTCGGACCGTCCCCGAAGAGTCCGATGGTCCGAATGAGCCGGGCGAGTCCTCCATTTCCAATTTTCCTTAAATACCCTGAGGTTTCCAGAGACCTGATGGCCTCCTCCACCACCGACCAAACCCCTAGTTACACTTTTAAAAACCTTCGTGATACGGTAGCCTTGTTGCCAGTGACGGCCATCGACTACCACTAACTCCATCGGCAGATGAAGGAACAGCATATTGAAGGCGTCACCACTGTTTTGCCAGAGGAGCGCTTCCTATTAAACATGTACCTTCCTTCTCAACCGCAAATGAGGTGAAAGAGTTACTGCTGCAAAGGGCTATATTGTGGAGCGTGTAGCATAGTTGAACACCATAAGCCCCCGTCCCCAGGACCTGCCGCACTTCAGAATCGCTCGGAAGAAAACAGGCTGTACGAAATATATACAAGAAGGCGCACATGCTCCATGTAGTTGTGCGCGTAGGACCATTTAAACCGCCACTGAGACCACAACAGTGCACCAGCTGATAGCACCTCAATCCCGGCCTTCAGTTGAACACCATATCCAGCCCCAACCACTGAAATTACAGTCTCCAAAAGAGGAATCTGTCTCACACCCTGCTCAGCATTTGTTGGACATCCTTTTGTAACCTCCTGGCTACTAACAGAAAACTGTCACCCATACAGCCACAGTCTCTACTTGAACACCCCTCCTTAATCTCTGTCATTCCAGACGATTCCTTTCTGAGCACCGTGGCTCAAATATCCCTTCCACTCCAACCAAAATTTGTAGCCTTCCTAGCTGCAGCGTTACGCGCCAGACAAACTCATATCCACCGCTACACCATTTTCGTCCATGCCGGCCTTCACTTCATGATCCATCAGAGCTAGGGCTAGAAATGTAATAGATCTCCTCTCTCTCTCTCTCTCTCTCTCTCAAGTTCTGCTGCTGGAATGATAATGGTCTTTGGAGACAGCTCAAGGAGACAAACTTTGTTGCTGTAAAGCGTCATCATCAACTCGTACAAGAGACACACCCATAGTCCTTGGGCAAGGCTGCAATTCCTAGGATGCTTTCTTACCGGTTTGACAGAGGCAACGGGTATTGTGGTACAGTTATTTACGCCAATCGTAGCTTCCAACACCATTAACTGCATATTGCTAAAATACAAAATATGGAGGTTACAGGGGTCAAGGTGGATACCAATAGAGGGGCCCTTTGATTATTTTTAATTTACATTCTTCCCAATAACCCTAATGTTTACAGTGAGCTGGATGTCTTGTTTACGCGAACATTGCCACTATCGCTGTGGAGGAATTTAATGCCAAGAGCCCGACTTGGAAGTCCACCACACTGACTCGACGAGGAGCTGGAACACTATCTGCTGTCAAATAACTTAGTGGTACTCTCGCCATCCTCCCCAATTATCTCTCACGGTGATCGTCGCCCCCGGACTGGAAGGATATTGCCTTGGTCAAGAACATCCGATATCATCCTAAGTTATTCACCCTTCTTAATTTTCATCTGATCGCTACCCTATCCAAGTTTTCTTCCATATTCACCTTACGTTCAAGTCGCCGAGCTCAAGTCCTAGTCCTCAGCGCACTAACTGGCGAGATTATACAAATATCATTTCAAATATGTCTGCACCGCTAAAGTCCTGTGCCACTATACAAGAAGCTGAAGCTATGACCATCCACATCACCACTTCCATTACCGCGCAATGATGATGCACACAACTCCTGCAAGACGTCAGCCATGCAGCCACACGGAAACTGCCGCGGTACCTCCGTGACCTGGTGGCAGCAAAAATTAAGGCGCGCAGTCAAGCCCAACATACTGGCTCACCTCAGAACCGGGGCGAGTTTAATCGACTGCAATGCCTTTTAAAGCTGCAACTGGCGGACTACGTCAACGGGAATGGGAACGTCGGCTTTCGTCCCTTGATACAGTGGACCAGTCATTTTGGCGTTTGTCTAAGTCCCTTCTTCGTCTACGATCTCAAGAGAAGCCCCTCTGTCTGGGTGGCCGCACTGCTCAATCCACCAGAGAGAAAGCGGCGATGATGGCGCGGCATTTGGAGAATGTCTTCCACCCGGGGGATAACCAACATCGACCGCGCCCATAAAGTTAATATAGATGTCCAGCAATTTCTAAAGCGATCACATCAGCTGGAAGAAATTCCACTTACGACTGTCGCGGAATTACGTGATCTTCTCCTAGCGACTAGTTTTGAGAATATTCCCCATGCAGCGCTGCAGGCCCTCCCTCCTGCTTGAAAGACATTGGTGGTGCACCTCTTCAATGGCCTGTTTCAACTGGCATATTTTCCATAAGCATGAAAATATGCAAACATTTTTATCTTACCAAAGCCAGGAAAGGATTACTCCCGTACTGATGACCCATTAGTTTGCTACCAACTATCAATAAATTCTTTGAAGAGGTGATGCAGCGGAGGCTTCCATACTACTTTAAGAGACTCGCCACACCTTGCGTCTGGAACAATTCGGCTGCCGCCGCAAACATTTCACTTTCCATAAACTACTTCGGCTAGTGGGCTCCATTATTACGGGTTTTAATAATAGACACTTTACCACGCCTCATTTAGCTTCATATACCTCATTCATCACCTGCGTTCTTACCTTCATCATTGTAATTTTTCGGTCTCTAAAGGTGTCATTTCTACTACCCACCCAATCCATGCTGGAGTGGCAGCATCCCTGGCTTTTCCTTATTTACATTAATACATTAGCCTCCTACCCTGGCTGCCAGTTCTTCCAGTTTGCTGATTGCTGCTATAGCCTCAGCCGCTACCTAGCAAAAGGATGAAGCCCAAAGGATCCAACACTACACCAATGTGGTTCAACACATGGCGCTTAAAGATCAACGCCAGTAAGTCACAGGCGGTGACTCGCCGAAAACTTTCAGATGATCTTCCGCACTTGCCGATTGTGATGTTAACTGGGACTCTCAAGCCAAGTACCTCAGCGTGATATTGGACTATAAACTGACCTAGAAACCTCATTTTGAAGAACTGTCCAAAAGAACTAGTCGTCGAATGGCTATATATATGTATATATATATATATATATATATATATATATATATATATATATATATATATCCATTGTTTTCACGAAAATCACATATGTCTATTTTCATAACAAAGTGTTATAGTGCAAACAGGTTGGACCAGCGTTGACCTATGGATGTCAAGTCTGGGGCATTGCCGCTAAATCCCATCTTTTCCGTTTTAAAATACTTCAAAACAAATTTCTTCGTATTGCAATAAATGCTGACTGATACAGCCACAATCAAGGCATCCATAGTGACCTCTCCTTTCTCTTATTAAAAGATTTATATCCTCACAATTTCTCAAAAATTTTATAGTACCCTCGAGGAGTACGACCTCGGCCCCGGACAAAGCAACAAGCGCCCCAGACTTATCCTTGATCAATAATGGTCAATTAAGAGACCACCACTTAAAGGAAAGACAAAACAAAAGAAAGAAAAACAACATATATTAAAAAAATTAAAAGAAAGAAAAAAGAACAAAATTAAAAACAAAAGGAAATATAAAAATAAGAAGAAACAATATATATATATAATGTAAAATAAAATAAATAAAAAAGAAACACAATCTTATTACTGACACAACACACTCGTCCCTACTGGTGTTCCACCCTCTTTCCACCGTCTCTTTACATTACCCACCATCTTCCTACCAGAGAAGGACAACAGTCTTGGGATGGATTTTGTCTGGGGACCATCGGCGAGCCGCTGGCATTCACCACAATGACTCTGTGAAAACAAACTGTGGAAGTAAAATATTGCAAGACAAGTGTATTTACGTATTAGTCCAGTGTGATTGGCAGGCTGAGGGCAGCCCGAGGTGTGTTAGACGTGTCCCTGTTCTCAGAGAGAACTTAACCACGTTCTGACGGGATTGTGGGTTTTGTAGGATGGCGGGTGTGTATTGGGGTTGTGGAGTGACAGGAGGAGGCGAATTGCTCCTCTACGGTTGCCTTGATGGTGCAACGGCCCTTGTGCACCGCTGGTGTGTTTTTATCAAAATGTTTCTTGATTAAAATTTGAATCCAAGCAACTCTTGAAGGATAGTAAGGAGCTTAGCCGTAGCAGCTGTTGGTGGTGCTCCTTCGTTACCGGGGATGCCCGCAAGCCATGCGGGGAAGCCGGTATCGCCTGAAGCGGCGGTTTGTGGGATCGTAATCCCCAAGAGACCTAACGAGGGCGCTCCGATGGAATGGTAACCCTTCGTAGAATTTTGTTGCCCGACGCCTAATCTCGTCCTCCAGGTATGGTAGACCAGAGGCTTCGTGCAGGAGTCTCGTTGGAAAGCCTCGAGGCACAGAATAGATAGCCCGGAGACACCTATTCTGTACCCGCTGAAGCAACAGCAGACTGGAGTCTGACGCCATGCCCCAGATCTCACAGGCGTAGATTAATAAGGGGATAATGAGAGCCCTCAAAAGGCGCAACTTAAGGGGAACCATCATCGAGGACCTCAGCATCGGGTACAGTGAGGCCGCAGCCCCATTGCCCCGGCACCACAGCCCCCGGACGTGCTCCCTAAAAGTGACGCCCCTGTCAAGCTTCATCCCCAAGTAGGTGATGGTGTTGGTCCATTGTATCCTTCGTCTGAGGTACGTGAATGTGGGGTAGTTTGCGGGAAAGCGGCGCTTGGTGAAGAGAATAGCGTGGCTTTTCTCCGGATTTATGGACAATCGCCAACGCTCGCACCACTCTTGGATGAGGCAGAGGTGTCTCTGGATAGGGTTGAAGGCTCTGCGTGGGTGTTTGTTTGTACAGTATAACAGCACGTCATCAGCATACTGAGCTATGTTGACTTGCTGCACTGTTGGTAGGTCGGCCATGTAGACGCTAAAGAGCGTAGGGGAAAGTACAGAGCCTTCGGGGACTCCGCCTCTTACTGGCCTAGGTGTTGATTTGTGTCCCGCAACTGAAACTACAAAAAATCTGTGTTTAAGATATGAGTGTAGTAGGTGTATGATGTGTGTCGGGAGCTCCAGTCGGATGAGTTTGAGGAGCAGATCCGCGTGCCAGGTCGTAGAGAAGGCTTTCTCCACGTCCAGCGACACCGCCGCAGTGTAGGCTCTGTCCTGGAAGCCCAGGGCAGCGGCCTCCACCACTCTCAGTAGTATTTACGTATTAAGTAATATTGACACATTTAAATACGACAGCGGCATCATACCAGTTCCTATTCTTCAACTTCATATGATAATATGATCTTTATTTCTTTGGCGATCCAAACTCCCTAGTATATTATTCGACCGTTAGGAGCGCTCATGTAGTTGTTTACAAGGTTTTCATTGTTTTCGTCTCTATGATTCATTTTGGCGGTGGCTGCCAATATTAATAATACTAATAGCACGAGATGACAAGCTATCGTCTACTGACATCTAGGGGCTTTGAGACTATTGTACATTTTTAAGCACAGAGGAAGAAATTCGATTCTATAGCAATTCTGTGGGTTACGGGTGTGCGCTTTAAGCAACAATACTGTACTTCAAGAATTACTTATAGAAGTTCTCTGATGTTTGTTTTAATTTGGACAACTGGTCATGGTTGTGTGTGTCTGTGTGAAAATACAGACATTTCGAATAAGTTTTAGAAATTTCCACTGGTTTCGTTAGGTGTGTGTATGTGTGTGTGTGTGTGTGAGAGAGAGAGAGAGAGAGAGAGAGAGAGAGAGGGAGAGAGAGAGAGAATGGATGTTTGTAATTTGTTTTATTTGTAGCCTTTTTTTTTAGCTTAACGTCCTTTAACTTGGTTGGTCATATCCGACGATGAATGAAATTGGTCAAACGATACTCAAATGATCTCGGGGTCAATGGAGCTCAAAGCTACTCGACATTCATCTTATCAGAATAAGGGAAAACCCCGAAGAAAACCTTATCCGGGTAACTCACCCTAAGCGAGATTCAAACGCACAACCTGTTGAATATGAGGCAGACACGCTACCACCACATTACTCAGGCGGGCTAAATTTAGCACTTTTAAAAAGGCGTGTGAGCGAATCGAAGTTAGTGCTAGGTTAGAAGATAACAAATGATCCTTGTATGTTAAAGTTAGAGCGTATTAGTTTAGTGTCAACTTTATATATTTCTTAATCACTCAACTTCAATTCTAAAACTTATTTCTATTTTAGTATTTATTTTAATTTAAAACAATGTTGATAGCGCTCTGCAACAAAGAGCTAGGAAAAAGATCTCCGACACGTTTTCTTTTTCAATGAGAGGTAATGAAGGTAAATGAATTGAATAACTGATATACAGGAAGGCACTAAAGTCGTTTCCACTAAGTCAGTACCCCCTTCATCAATTCGGCTTTTTGTAGGTAAAATTTGAGGATATGCGAGAATAAAACTAATTACAGGATATTGTTCGGAACACTGTATACACATTCATTTGTTTGTGAGTCTTCTGTTTTTGTTATTGTTTGTTTGTTGAGCATTATTTGCAATGGCAAATAAATTTAGTAAGGAACAACTTATTTACACGTTTCAATTAATGTGGAAATACGACAGAGCAACAGCCAGAGTACATGATGACTTTCGAACAAGGTTTCCTAATGCACCATTACCAACTCGGCAACATTTTCGGAAACGCAATATAAAATTTAAATGAACAGGGAAAGTTGCAGATGTCCGAAATTAAGAAAATTCTCAGTTGCTCAGGTATTTGTAGCAAGTCTGTAGCAATTGGGCATATCTCGAAGGAGCCAGCAAGAATCCGAAAAGATAATGTTCAAATCTTTTCGCCCAAAACTGCTTCACGTAATACAGGAAGATGACTACGACAGAAGACTCGAGTCCTGTGAATTGTTTTTAGTACGCAAAGAAGCAGATCCTAATTTTTGGTGGTCAATTTTATGGAAACTCGAGGCAAGTTTCAAACTAATTGGACATGTGAATATCCATCATTGTGTTTATTGATCCGATACAAACCTCCAAAAATAATAGAAAAAAAATCTCAAGGTTTCAACTGTTATTGTCAGGGGAGGAATTTGAAGGATTGGATTAATATGACCTTATTTTTTTAAAGGTACAGTTACTTCTACAGCTTATTTAGAAACGCTGCAGAACTTAGAGGTATCCAAAATGGAAAACAACCACATTTTGAATTTCATTTGGCCGCAAGATGGAGCTCCACACCATTTTGGATTGAACGTTCGAACTTTTCTAAATAACACATTCAGAAAATGCATTGGACGCCGGGGGACTTGTGATTGTCCACCACGTTCTTGTGATTTGACGCCATGCGATTTCAATCTGTGGGGGATTCTAAAGGATAGGTGTTATCCGTATCGCCAAGACATCTAGATGAACTGAGCATGTCCATTCAAAATGTATTGCACCCATCAATGAAGATAAACCTGTACTGTCCCGTATTTGTAAATCAGGTGTAAGGCGTTGCCTAAAATGTATTGAGCAAGATGGTGGACAATTTGAACGAGGTACGTCCAGAAATAAAGTTCCGTTTCAATTTATCTCCGCTGCAGCGCTGCGATCGCAGTTCTGCACATGCGCGGTAGATACTCTGTATCAAGGAGAAGAAACGTGCGCCATTTTGAGATCGCTGTCAGCCACATACGCTTTGTGGTGCTTGTTTACAATGTCGGTGTTGTTTGAAAATCCCGCCGCTTGTGAAATCAGATCTGTGCGAAGTTTACGGACAAAATGCGATAAGATTCAACGCTGAGAAGATGGGTCCGACAGTTCAATGAAGGACGTATTGAAGTGTTCGATGAAGAACGAAGTGGGCGTCCATCTTTGGTTACAGAAGAATTGGTTCACGCGACCTTGCTCCTAGCGACTTTCATGTGTTCTTACATCTCAAATCTTTCCTTGGCGGTCAACATTTCAACAATGACGAAGAGCTGAAAGAAAATCTTTCCAACTTTTTGAAGACACAGGCGGCAAACTTCTATGAAGAAGGTATACAAAAACTTGTGCCACGCTATGACAAATGCCTGCAAAATTTCGGCAGTTATGTGGAAAAGTAGTTTAAGAGTTGTAGAATTTGTGCAATAAATAATTATTCTGTATCTGTACACAATTTAATTTTACTACCAAACGGAACTTACTTTCTGGACGTACCTCGTATGTTCAAATAAAGAAAAAATATATATCCGTGTTATGTCTTGATGTATGGGGAAACCGACTTTAGCACCCCCTGTATTTCATCTGACTGAGTATACATTACTGCATTACATCAAATACTTCTATACCAGGTTAGAACTATGTCTACTAATGGCTTGTCTGTGGTTTTTGGACACAAGGGATACTCAGAGAATGTGATGTAAAATAGAATTTTCAGACGAAATGACATCGTTATCTTCTCATTTAAATAATATATATGTTCACCCTGTGACAAAATAAATATAAATGTACAATTTTAATGTTTCTTTAGAATAGCTTTTATGCCATTTACATTGATACCACTTGTTTTACACTATAAATTCACGCAGGTCTTTTATAAATTATAAAATGGAAATAAAAAGTTAATTCTCCATTCACAGTATGTTATTCATTATCAACGCTTTCCTAGATTTCAAATTATATGAATTTGGTGTTAATTATGTTCGTGCAGAAATTACTTTTTTGTTTTCTTGATATCGGGAGGTGCTTAGGGCGCCCTCCCCCAAAAGAGAAGTTTGCTTGACAGAAATCTGCATACTTTAATGCAGTGTACCTGCTTTTTTCCGATCTCTCATGGTTTTCTAGTTATTCAAAATGTAATCCGAATGAAGAGGATTTCAGAGGTTCTTCGCTGAACATCCAGATATGCGTTTCGTTCTTCATAACAGTATTTCAAACATAACGTTTTAATCAGAATTATAAAAGCAGCTTCTTCAGAAAATAGAATAAACCAATTAAACTGCTTCCAGGTGAACGGTGCAAGGATTCACCAAAGATTTATTCCTTGAAAGAAACGACTTTGATGCACGTTTATGAGTAATGTCATTTTCTCTTTTCTTCTTGTTTCACTAAATTCTCTGATTCTCTCTCTCTCTCTCTCTCTCACCATAGACATAAATACAAACCTGAATATATATATATATATATATATATATATATATATATATATATGTAATATTGTCACATGTGTCATTGGCGAGAGTTTAATTTATTATGTTTTAGTAATTACGAATTAATTAATCTGAATTAATTGGGATTTGAGCTTACGGATTCTTAGGAAAATGCAAGTTTTGTTATAAGCTGATGAAATAACAGGATGGAAGCGACTAGCCTCTTCCGATGGCACTCCCAGTGGACTTTTGATGCCACCAACTTCCGTTCGGTTTACGTGCACATTTGCACTTTGACGTCACACAGGATATTCTAGAACAGTTAAGCATTCGGTGCTGATTGGCTAAGTCTACCCACTATCAGGGCGTTGGTTCTTCATATTAGGAGAACGGCCACCATGTTGGAATGCCCTTCCGGGGACGCCACTAAATCTATTTAAGGGACGGCAAACCCGTCCTCCGGGGACTATTGTCT
This sequence comes from Hymenopus coronatus, assembly GCA_030762935.1. Classification (NCBI taxonomy): domain Eukaryota; kingdom Metazoa; phylum Arthropoda; class Insecta; order Mantodea; family Hymenopodidae; genus Hymenopus; species Hymenopus coronatus. The sequence goes on from CM060880.1 coordinate 54,780,838, forward strand.
TTGACCGTCGGAGAACCTCTATTTGCTTGTGTGCGTCGCTCCGGGCTCAACCGGCCACCACTTTGACCACTTCATCTCTCACCTCGCGGTTTTTTCGCTCGGGCCACTCCCTCCCGAGACTCGAGAGGGCTGACATCTATTCTGAGCAGCAGCTACGGCACCACCTACCGGCGGATCTGGCAGCAGCAGCAGCGGCAGGAGCCACGGCAGCATTCCCCCAGCGGCAACGCAGTGGGCATTCGTCCCTCTACTAGCTTGCAGCTCCGACGCCTGCGGGTGCTCGGCTTATATACAGCGGCAACGCAGTGGGCTCTGACCCCCTATTAGCTTGCCGTTCCGCCGCCAGTGTGCGAGCGGCCCCACAGACAGCTTGCTGTCATTTTGTAAAGAGCAGGAACACCCCTACTTTCCTACTCCTCTTCTACTGTCATCTTTCTTTTCATTGACCTGACAAGACCGACTGACAACGGAAACAGCGAGTCTGTCAGACCAGAGCTAAGGGTGAAGGCCATTGGCCTGAAACCTCGAGCCGATATGGCTCGCACAGGCGCCTCCTCTAAGGAGATCCGGTCCTCTGCGGACAGCCGTAGGGCAACCGCACCTACCCTGACCAGTAATGACGGGCAACAGCCAAGCACCAGTCAACCTATTCCCTCACCAGAGACGGCCAAACCTTCGCGCAAGCGAAGCAGGACGTCTATTGGCGGCAGCAACAGGCGCAAGCCATCTTCGCCTCACCGCCTCGTAGCGGTTGAGAGTGTACACACCAGTCAGGACCCCACCAGTCCTTACACCATCCCTATGCCCGACACCGACGTCGAACCTGACGGGCCGTGGATAACTGTCCATGCAGGGGGCCGCAGAAGCGGTCGTTCCTCCCCCAACCCAACCGCACCACCACAGGGAATTAACCAACCCCCAACCCAAGGGGGGCGCAAAATCCCGCCTATAGTTGCCGACGCTTTCCGCAACCACGTTGTGGTAATGAGAAAGCTGGCAACGAAGCTTAGGGGCCCCTTCGAGGCCCGGCGGAAGCTAAGGAAAGTCCACCTCCATACCTCCTCGGAAAGGGATTTCGAGGCAGCGAAGGCTGTATTACGGGACGAACAAATCCCGTTCTACAGCTACTCGCTGCAGCGGCCCTACGTGGAGCGTAGGATAATACGGGGCCTTGACTCCGACTGCACCCCTGAGGATGTCAAGGCGGCCCTTCAGGACGAGTACAACATCACCCCTACCTCCGTGGCACGTCTCAGTAATACGGTGGCAACAGACGACGGCACTCAGCGAGTGCCTATGCCCTTATTCCTGGTCGTGGTACCAAGGGAACGCGCCCAGACAGTTCAGCCGATAGACGCTGTCCGTCGGCTTATTTTCACCGTCGTGCGTATCGAAAGATACCACGGCAAAGAGGGACCTGTGCAGTGCCATAGGTACATGGGCTTCAATCACTCTAGCAGTGTGTGTGAGCGCAAGCTCGCATGCCTGCGGTGTGGTGCAGCCCATCTACTGAGGGACTACACAAAGCCTTATGAAGCTCGCCACTGTGTGAACTGTGGTAAGGCGCACATGGGCTCATATAAAGGATGTAAGGTGCGGAAGCGCCTTGTTGAGAGCCGCCGCGAAGGCCCCCAGGAGCCAGCTAATGTGCGCCCTGGGGTGTCCTTCTCCTCGGCACTAAACCGCGCTGAGGGAACACTGCGCGCCGCTGAGGCAGCAGCAACTCCCACCCCCGCAGTCACTGCAGAGATTGTGCCAGCTCCGTCCTTGACGGAGACCCCAACCCCCCAACCTGGTCCGTCTATGTCAACGGAGGAAGCCGGCCCGACGCCCTCGGCAGAGGGCCAACGCCGGACTTCTCCAAAAAAAGAAGTCCAGGAAGAGAGGAAAGAAGAACCGCCGGGCGCCCGGCCAGTCGGGCCAATCAGAGGCTCCCACCTCTGTGAGACCCAAGGCCACACCCCCAGCACACCAGCAGCTACCAGTGGCGGAAGCTCCAGCAGCTGCCGCCACAGTGCCGACTCCAGCAGCGGAGGCTCCCGCTGCACCTACCACCACAGCGGCTTCCTCGGCCTTTACAGCGGCCATCCCTCAGGCGGACCTGGATGAACTTCAGGACCTAGCCCTGTGGTTCGGTGACCTCCTAAGTAAGGTCCTACCTATACTGCGAAACTTCAAGTTGCAGTACAGTGACCCCAGTCCCTCCCCCCTCCAGAAACACACCCTGTTCCTCCAAACCTTGGAGCAGTTGTACCCGGGTTACGCTAAGTAATGGCCTCTAGATTCGTTCGGAGACCATTGCGACTCGCGTACTGGAACGCGAACGGCATCCGGGGACAACGCCCAGGCGTCCTTGAGTTTGTTCAATCGTACGGAATTGACATCCTGATGGTTTGCGAAACCCATCTGGATGCTGTTACTGACTTCTCGTTGCCTAGTTACGTCACCCATCGGTCCGATCGGGTCGGCCGACAGGGTGGCGGTACAACTATCTTCATTAAGAACCACATAACACATACTCCTGTCCAACTCCCAGCACAACAGCACGTGGAGGCCTGTGCAATCCGGCTTGCCGTCGGCGGGCTAGACGCGCTGCTGATAGCCGCATATGACCCACCAAACCACCGCTTCCATGAAGCGGACTACACCACCCTACTCAACCTTCACCCAGTGGTATGCATCACAGGAGATCTCAACGCGAAACATGCCCTCTGGCACAGCCGCACCAACAACCCCCGAGGCCGCGGGCTCTACCGCCTCATCAGCGGCAACCCCGCCCTCGTCGCACACGGACCGAGAGGACCTACGTGTCATCCGGCTCGCAGCAGACCGGATGTTCTTGACATCATAATCACCAAGAACACACCATTTCATCTAGACCTCTCGTCGGTCAACGAGTTGGACTCCGGCCATGACCCTGTCGTGGTGGATACAACCGAGACCGTATCAGCTCTGGTAACACCAGACTGGATAAATGAGATCGACTGGGACGCAGCCGTCCTAGACCTAAACCAAACCGTGGACCCGCGGCCGTGCATCGATTCCATCGAAGCGCTGGAAGCGGCAGCCACGGCTTTCTCCCGACAATTCCTGAATGTGGTACGCGCGCATACCTACCGCATCCCATCTAACAAACCTAACCCGAGAACCATACCTAATGAACTCCGTCAGCTGTTAAAAGCCAAGGCAACCGTACGGAAGCTATGGCAGCGCTTTCGCCATCCCAGGATCCAAGCAGTGTACCAGCGGTTCAAATCCCTGGCAAGGCGCCTGCTTCGCGCGCACCGCAAAGCGGCCTGGGAACACACAATGGCAAATGTAAACCTGGAAGAGAAACAACCCTGGAGTATCATCCGATCCCTCAGGAAAGACAAAAGTCAGTTTCGGCATCCCATCTATGGCACCCGTGGGAGACTCTCTTTTGAGCCCCAGGATAAAGCCACAGATTTCGCAGATTATCTGGAGTCTCAATTCGAACCCCGCGAAGACCTCCAGGACGAGGACTTTACTGAGCTCGTGGAAGCGACGGTAGACTACGTCTATGAGGAGCCCCCGCCGCCCCATGATGAGATCCGCATTCCTTTAGTCACCCCGAAAGAGGTGGCTTCCCAACTCAACAACCTAAAGCCTAACAAAGCCCCTGGACATGACGGCGTTACGGCGCCTATGCTCCAGCACCTACCCAGAAAGGCCGTAATCCACCTGACACGGATTTACAATGCATGCCTGCATCTACGTCACTTTCCAACGTGTTGGAAGGAGGCGAGGGTAGTATGCATTTTGAAATCCGGCAAGGACCCGGTCTTCCCGTCAAGCTATAGATCTATTAGCTTACTTCCGATCGTCTCGAAAGTATTCGAGCGGTTACTCCTACCTCGCCTCATCCCTCTCTTCGAAGAGAGACTCCTACTCCCGGATCATCAGTTTGGTTTCCGTACTGGACATTCCACAGCCCTGCAGTTGCTGCGACTGGCTGAGAAGGCTGCCCTGGGCTTCCAGGACAACTTCAAAACAGTCGCGGTACTCTTGGATGTGGAAAAGGCCTTCGCCACCACGTGGCATCAGGGACTCTTGTACAAGCTCAAGAACGCAGAAATCCCTCCCCCCTACCTTCACCTGCTTAGTAGCTTCCTTCGGGACCGCACTTTCAGGGTGAGGGTGGAGGGGAGGCATTCCACAGTCAGACCCATAGCGGCGGGAGTGCCGGAAGGCAGCGTGCTGTCGCCGTTACTCTTTGCAGCCTACATGTCCGACTTCCCCACAGAACCCAGTACAGTTTGTGCCAGTATGCCGACGATGTCCTCATAATGGCGCGTAACAAGAACGCCCGATATTGCTTCCCCCCGCTACAGAGACAGCTCCAGGCCATAGGCAGATGGAGTGAACAGTGGCGGATGGCCATCAGCCCGCAGAAGAGCTCAGCTGTACTGCTGGCTAAAGTCCGTGGCTGGCGACTGGAGTTGTCGCTGAGGTTGCGGCGGCGGCGGACCCCCTGGGTCCGCACCGCCAAATTCCTTGGAGTCCTCCTCGACCGTGGCCATACTTTCACTCCACATGTCAGGGAGAAGGTCGGTATGGGACACGCTGCCCTACGGCAGTTGTTTCCCATCTTCCGCTCCACCATGCCTACACACCTAAAACTACGGCTGTACCGCGCAGTCATCCCGCCCCTGATGCTGTACGGCTGCGAGGTCTGGGGTTCGGTGGCTCGTTCCACCATCCGCAGGCTGCAGACCGTGCAGAACAGGGCATTGAGGATGATATATGGCACAGACAGTCGATTCCCATCCCACATACTCCATTCCCACTCCGGAATCCCTTACATAGTGGACGTTGTGCGAGAAAGAGCTCGCACAACATACACTAAACTTGCTCCCCACCCAAATCGCCAGGTGAACACTCTCGGTCTTTACGACCACACGCTGTCTAGGAGACGCGTAAGCTACCGCCTTCCCGAGGACGCCTTGGGATGGTAGTTTTCCGGCCGCCTCTCCCTTCTTTACAGTTCTACCCGCCAAGTTAAGCAGCATCGGGCCCGGTCCCGACTCAGACGGGTGACTGTCCAGTTGTACTCCGACCAGATCTGCAACACTGGCTTTCCCCACCCCGTACCTACATCCCTTCAGTTCCCCCGCTAGCCGGCACTTCTTTCCTTGACAGCCCGCAAGCGGCTGGCCAAGGTAAGCAGCATCGGGCCTGGTCCCTCTCTGGATGAGTGACCACTCAGGTAGGTAAGCCAGCCCGCGCCGGCTGCACAGAGGGAAACACCCTGCCCACATTAATTCGACACAGACATAAACGCTTGCACAAGACTACATCTTTTATATCACACGGGTAAATCCGCGAGAAAAGCGGATAGGTACCGTGGTGATTTGCCCCCGCCCGAGTACACTCGGGCGACTAGTTCCTGCTCCTGGCTCCTGGAATGCACTATGCTAAAGTGATTGTCAAATGTTTTAAAAGCTATGGTTATGCGATTGTCATTGCAAATCACTTCTTTGCTTGGCCAGGAGTAGAATAAAAGAAAAACAGACATTTCCTGTGTGAGAAAAGTTTAAGTACTTCACAATTGAAACCAATAACAAGGAATATCTCGAAAATGGCTAACTCCACAACAAAAACGTAAAGGACAAAAATCGTGTGTTTTGTCATGAGGTACATTTTTTGTGTAATACGTTTTTTTCTATATCTTACGGTTTAGCAGTTAAGCAAAATTCATCCAGAATAAAGAGGTCTTCAGAGGCCATTCCCAAAAAATTCGAGATATACATTTTATTTCAGACATAAATAGCTTTAATATATGGGATTTTAATCAAAATCTTTATAGCCATTTTTAAGAAAATCAAAATTTTCGAAATTTTTTCCATGTAAAGGGTAGTTTGTGGTGGGGGATGTTTTTGAAAATCTTCGTGTCGCATTCTTGGAAGATACTAAACCTAAATACCAAGTTTGGTATTTATTGGTCTTTTTGTTTTGGGGCTATTTGTCCACAGACACACACACACACACAGACACACACCGACCTTTTTTTTAAAAATGCTTTTTTCGGACTCAGGGGACCCCAAAACATATATTTCCGGTGAAATCTCGGTATCGAATTTTTGGGTGCATTACAATACTTTCTCTATCCCTATGTACATTGTACATATTGGGCTAGAGAAAGTAAAAAAAACGAGAAACGAGAAGAAAGATTCTTCCCGTTTGAGAAAAATCTAAGTGGCTAAAATTGAAACCAATAATCCAGAATATCTCGAAAATGGTTACTATCTAAAAATAAAAAAAGAAAATTAAAAAAAAGAAAAAAAAAGCATTTATATAACAAATTTTGTGTTTTAATGAGATCTACATTTTTTGTGTAGTAAGCTTTTGCATATCTCTTACGGTTTAGCTGTTATACAAACGTCATCCAGAATGAAGAGGTGTTCAGGGGCTATTCCCATAAAATCCAAGATAAACATTTTGTTTGTAATAAAATATGTTAAAGATAAGATATTTTCATCAAAATTGTTAGAGCCGTTTTTGAGAAAGCCAAAATTTTCGAAAAATGTTCCATTTAAAGGATAGTTTGGGGTGGGGTGATTTTCAGGAAAATGTTCGTGTCGCACCCTTGGAAGATACCAAACATAAACACCAAATTTGGTATTTAAGCGACTTTTCGTTTTTGAGCTATGCTGCCCACAGACATAGACACACACACACAGATATGTATCTAAAAATTCTTTTTCTGGATTCAGAGGGTGTCAAAACATGTATTTCCGGTGAAATCTCGATATTGAATATTTGGATGCAATACAATACCTTCTCTATACACTATGTAACTATAATAGGTGTAGAAAAAGTAAGCAGTTATTCTGTTATCTAGTCCGCGCTAATCAAGATAAACATTAGCAGAAATTGTCTTATATTTCCTTCTAAGTAAAAGTGAAATAAGGGAATGTACTGGGCTAAACCGATAGTCAAAAGGTATTAAAAGGTGGTTGTATGTGATTGAAATTGGGTTCTGTTGCATGGTGAGTGCAAAAACAAAAGAAACAAAAGAAACAGCCTGTTTGAGAACGGGTTCTGACAGTTTTGAAGTGTGCTTAAAAGCGACAGCATACCAATAGATTTACTGGTATGCAGAAGAACTCTTGCGGTGCAATTCTAGCACAACGGCGGCGCTGTTTTCCTGGCAATTGACAGCGTCAATAATAAACAAAATATTTACTTGCTTACCTGTTGGAGAGAAGCTTAATATTTTAAAACTGAAACCTATAAACATAAATTACTCGGAAATGATTAACTCCGATTAAAAAGCATATATGATAAATTGTGTGTTTAAACAAGATCTACATTTTTTTGTAATAAGGTTTTGCCTATCTAATACGGTTTACAAGTTATGCAAGAGTAATCCGGAATGAAAGCCTGTTACCAGAAAACTCAAGATATACATATTATTTGACATGCAAGAATCTTTAATATACGAATTTGTTTAACATCGTTGAAGACATTTTTGAGAAAATAAAACATTCGGAAATATTTCCATATACAGGTAGTCTTCCCGACATTTCCTTGGAAAATGCTGAACTTCTAATTATGAAGTTTGGTATTTTAATAGCTTTTCGCTTCCAAGTACGTTGTTCACAGACATACACACCCATACTATTATTTGTTGTCGTCCTCCGTGGTATAGTGGTCGGGGATTCAAATCTGACGGAGGGTCATGGATTTTTTCGGGCGTAAAAATCATTAGCATAGTTTCCTTCAGAAGGGAAGTAGATTTACGGCACGTAAAAGAGCATCAAGCATGATAAAGAGGCCTCTGAGCAAAATTAAGCGGTCTTTCAGTCCCAATATAGTTAGTTATACCCTGTAGTTAAAGAGTGTCCATAAATAAAACACATTTCATTCACTAAACATCTGATGTATTCCATTGTCAGGAGTATCTCACATCTCTGTAACAAATTATTGTTATTGTTCCATCTTATGCATCCTAATATAAATAAATATTAGTAGAAATAGTCTTTTTACTTGCTTCTTCGTAAGTAGAAGGGAATAAGGGAGTATCCTTGGATAAAGCGGGAGTCAAATCTTTTAAAACCTGGTTACTATGTGATTTCAATTCGTACCTTTACATTGCCAGGAGTAGACAAATTCCCATATAAGACAAGTTTGAAGTATTTTTTAAACCGAAACCAATAACAATCTCGGAAATGCCCAACCCCACGAAAACATGTAAATTACATACGAAATTATGTGTTTTAACGAGATCTGTATTTTTGTGTGTAGCAAGTTCTTATCTATCTCTTGCGGTTTACCAGTTACGCAACATTCTTACAAAATGAAGGTCTTCAGAGGATATTCACAGACATTTTAAGATACCCTTTTTATTGGTCATACATATATCTTTAATATACGGTATTTTAATAAAAATCATTACGGCCATTTTGAGAAAATGCAAATTTTCGATTATTTTTCCAGTAAAGCGTAGTTTGGAGCAGGGAATTTTAATTAAAATATTTGTTTGCATCCTTAAGAGATGCTAAACATAATTATCGTTTTTGTGGTATCGTGCTCACAGACATGCGGACACACACACAGTTTTTTTTTTTTTTTTTTTTTTTTTTTTTTGTAAAAAATGATTTATGTTGTATTGAGGAGACCCAAAGCTGTGCATTTCTGCTGAAATCTCGGTATCGAATTTTTGGGCGTAGTGAAATAACTTCTGTATATTCTATGTACTAAGTAGAAAAACACGATTTTTCTAGCTATTGTATTAAGTGCTTACAATAGATTCTTCTTCTTTCTATTTCATACTAACCGAGAGAAAGATTGGCAGAATGGTTTATTATAAATAGAACGGAATTAAGGTAAAACACTATGCTAAAGCAATAGTCGAACATTTTAAAAGCCGAAGTTCATTGTAATTGAAATTCGCTTTCTTCCATGGCAAGGGGAAGAAAAAAATAAGCAATATAACACGATTTCTTTTCTGTTTGAGAAAAGTATAAGAAATTTTAAAACTGAATCCAATAACAAAGAATATCTTGGAAACGGTTAACTCTCCGGGTGGAGGAGATCTACATTTTTGTGTAGTAAGTTCTTCTTCTATGTCTTACGGTTTACTAATTATGCAAAAGTCATTCAAAATGAAGAGGATTTTATAGATATTTCTAGGAAATTCAAGATATACATTATTTATGATGTAGGTAAATATCTTTAATACACAGTATATGTCAAGTTCGTTAGTTCCATTTTTGTGAAAATAGAAATCTTCAACAATTTTCCATGTAAAGGGTAGTTTGGGGTGGGGGTATTCTATAGAAAATATTTAAGTCGCATCCTTGGTAATAAACTTAAATACCAATTTTGGTATTAAACGCACTTTTCATTTTTGAGTTATGCTGTCCATAGACACCCACACACTGATCTTTTGCCTAATAAGTTTTTTTTTTGGTTTCGAATGTTTGGGGGGAATACAATACCTTCCCTGCCTACTATGTAGATTTACATACGTGCTAGAGAAAGTAAAAAAGATTTTTTTATGGATACAGGCTGTAGGTCTATTTCTTACCGTGTACCAGTTATGGAAAATCCATCCAGAATGAACAGATCTTCAGAAGCAATTCCCAGAAAATTCAAGATATGCATTTTATTTGTGATGTAAAGGGTAGTTTAGATGGGGGGGATTTTCTTGAAAATCTTTGTATATTTCTTGTGTATCTTTTCTTGTGAAAATCTTGCTTCCATATAAGTAGAACGGAAGTGAGTACCATAGGCTGAAGTGATAGTCAAAAGCTGGTTGCTACGTGATTTAAGATACTTTGTAAGAACAGGAGTTAAAAAAATTCCCGTATGAGCAAAGTATAAGTATTTTATACCTGAAACCAATAACAAGGAGTATCTCAAAAAACGACCAACGCCACGAAAAAAATGTATACATATAACAAATTGTGTGTTATAACGTAATTTACATTTTTTGTGTAGTAAGTTTCTGCCTATCTCTTATGGTTTACGGTTACGCAAAATTCAAGAAAATTCACACAGAATAATGAGGCGTTTAGAGGCTATTTCCAGAAAATTTAAGATACATATTTTATTTTCCATATAAATATCTGTAATACACGATAAAAATTAATCAACATTTTAGAGCCATTTTTGAGGAAATCAAAATTTTCGAGATTTTATAACATAATTGTTATATGAATTTTTTCCCTGGAGTTGACTGTTTATAAGATATTCCTTGTTATTGATTTTAGTTTTAAAATACTTATATTTTTCTCATACGGCACTCGTCAACACCTGGCCACGTAAAGAATCGAATTTCAATCCCACAAAAATCATATTTTAAAGCATTTGACTGTCGGTTTAGCCTAGTGTATCCTCTTATTTTCCTTCTACCTACAAAGAACTGAGTAATAAAACCCTTTCCGATAATATTTATCTCGATTAGCATGAAGTACATACAAGAATAAGCTTATTAGCACAATTTGTTACAGAGATGTAGAGAAAGACATGTGAATGGAGTACATCAGATTTTTCCATCTTGTGGTTTCGGTTCTAGAGGTGCCGATGCCCCTATTTGTCTCAGGTGTTTTTTCCTGGTTCCTATGTTTCTTTTGGTCTCTCTCCAGTCTTCACAAATGGTTTTGTAAATTCCTAATTCCCCCTTTACAATACCTACAATCGAAATCTACTGATTTTTTTGTAGTGTTTAACGCCCGCTTTAATTACTTATGGCACCGCAGGCAGTGACACTGATAATACATGATGGAGCACCGGTGGAATGCGATGGCGGGGGAAACCGGAGTACCCGGAGAAAACCCGCCCCAGCGGGTCCATTTGTCCACCACAAATCTCACATCGGTCGCTTGGGATCGAACCCCAGCCGTCTAGGTTAGAGGCAAGTGGTCTAACCACTCGGCCAAGGCGCGGCCCGAAATCTACTGATGAATGTACGCAGCATCGCCTACGAGAGCATGCTCGGCAGTGAAGCAATTCAAGTATACATTCGATTCCAGTTTGCAATTTATGAATATAATTTGCTCTTCATTGGGTACCGATTCCAGTTTTTGTTGTTATTTTAGATGAAGAACAAACATGGCTTAACATTTCAGTTGTGACATTTACAAATATTATGCTGCATAAAGTCATGTTACAACTTAGCATAGTACTTGAACGCTTTATACAAGCATGAGGCCATTACTTAGTAAGTGTCCCTGTAAATAATTTGTTGTATGTACTTGCGCTATTGTAACATAAAATTACGAGACGAGTTGACTTTTGGCTGCTAGTCGGTGATTTCCATGCATGGGAAGGTGAGAAGTTAATTTGCACAGCATCCTGTGACACCTGACGTCACACCTGGAGGACCACAATGAAACATACATACCGCTAGGGATGCCCTGGGGTAATTAATTAGACGAGTGACGTCACAGCCCTGCTTCAAGGGGGAGCACAAAGAAATTAGCGGGAAATGTCTCCTCGCTATGAGATGAGCCTACAAACACGAGTACCAGAACTCACTCGCCGACAGTTACTCTTCAGTTGTGGGGGTCTACCTTTTGTGTTTCTGTGTAACATATAACCGAAAAGACTGTCTATGTAGAAGAAGAAGCGTTCTGGCTATGCCTAGAGGCCCCAGGTTCAATTCCTGGCTGTGGCGAAGACAGCTTTCTTTAACGTTATGAATGTATGATGTTTTTTCTTAATAAAAATCTGATGTGTTCCAGTCACATTGCTTTCTCTACATCTCTGTAGCAAATTATTGTTAAAACGCTTATTCTTCTATCTACTTCATGTTAGGAATTAATGGTCTTATTAATTTCATCCTTAAAAGTAGAAGAGAAATAAAGGATACACTAGGCTAAAACGATAGTCGAATGTTTTAAAAGGTGGTTGCTATGGGACTGAAATATGTGTCTTTGCATGGCCAGGAATTGACAAAATCCCGTATGAGAAAAGTTTAACTATTTTAAAACTCAAATAAATAAGAAGGAACATCTAGGAAACGGCCAACTCCACGAAAAATGTATATGACATAAATTGTGCATTTTAACGAGATATACATTTTTGGTGTGTGTTACGCTTTTGTCTCTCTCTGTTACGGCTTACCAGTTATGCAAAACTCATTCAGAATGAAGAGGTGTTTAGAGGCTATTCCCAGAAAATTAAAAATATGTATTTTATTCGTCATGTAAATATTCTTGACATACGGTATTTCAATCAAAATCGTTAGACATTTTTGAGAAAATAAAAATGTTCAAAAATTTTGTCATGTAAAGGCTAGTTGCGGTGGGGAGAATTTCTTTAAAATCTTCGTGTCGCATTCTTGGAAGATACTGAGCTTCAATAGTAAAGTTTGGCATTTAATGAACTTTTCGTTTTTGAGCTATACTGCCCACAGACACAGACACACACACTCACACACACACACACCACACATTGACACACACAAACATTTTTCTAAAACTATTTTTTGAGGGGATTCAAGGGGTTTCAAAAACATATATTTCCGGTGAAATCTTGGTATCGAATTTTGGGGAAATTCAATACCTTCTCTATACACTATGTACATACGAGTAAGTGTAGACAAAGTAAAAACGATAACTACTACTCACAACTCCAGGTATAATGAAGCGCACTAATCAAATATGTAGTACAATATAATAAATGTTTGTACGTATGTATAATGGGTTCATTATAGATTGTATGATAGTTATTTTAAGTTTCTTCATGAGAGACATATGCCAACACTAACTGTTTTTCTGCCACACTGGTTTTTTTTTCGAACAAAAAGGACGGAGGGGTGAGTCGAAGAAATAATGGAAACAACCGTGAGATGGACAAAGAAAGAAGAAAATCTGATGTGTTCCATTCACAAACTTTCTCTACATCTCTGCACAACAAATTATTGTTAAAAAGCTTAACGGTTTTATTTGCTTAATGCTAATCGAGAAAAAAAATAAATAGCACAAACAGTGTTATTACTTGCTTCCTTGTGAGTAGAAGGGAAATAAGGGAGTACCATAGGTTAAAGTGATAGTCTAAAGCTGGTTTCTACGTGACTGAAGTTCCCTTTTTTACAGACAGGAGTTGGACAATTCCTATAAGAGAAAAGTATTAGTTTTTTAAAGCTGAAACCAAAAACAAGGAATATTTCAAAAACGATCAACTCCACGAAAAAGTTTATATAACATAAATTATGTGTTTTAATATGCTCTACATTTTTTGTGTGGTAAGTTTTTGTCTATCTCTTACAGTTTAGCAATTTTATGCAAAATTCCGTAAAATTCATCCAGAATAAAGTAGTCTTCAGAGGCTATTCCCAGAAAATTCAGGATATACATTTTATTTGTCGTGCAAATGTCTTTAATATATGACATTTTAATCAAAATCGTTAAAGCCATTTTTGAGAAAATAAAAATTTTCGAAAAAAGTGCCATGTAAAGGGTAGTTTGGGGTGGGGGATTTTCTTGAAAATCTTCGTGTCGCCATCTTGGAAGATACTAAACTTAAACCAAGTTTGGTATTTAACGGTCTTTTCATTTTTGAGTTATGCTGCCCACAGACACACACACAGATATTTTGCAATTTTTTTTGGATTCAGGGGGTCTCAAAACATGTATTTCTGGTGAAACCTCGGTATCGAATTTTTGGGTGCATTACAAAGCCTTCTCTATTCACTATGTACATAGTACTTGTAGAGAAAGTAAAAAGGCGAGGCGTGGAGCTTTTGTTATCAGTTTGCGACAGTAGAAAGCTATAGCCTGAATATACCACCTAAACACGTTAAATGTATACCTAGTGATTGGCCACAGAAATAGTGTGAGCCATCAGTAGTTACTTTAAATGCTTAAACAGCTCCAGAGAGAAATGTACCTATAGGTTTAGGTCCCAGTTTATCAGATCAAGTCAGCTCTTCAGATTAAGGCACGTCATAACACTTAACTTAAAGTGTGAAACGTGTAGTATTAAATTTAAATTGGCAACATACATTCTTAACGTCTTTAATAACATGCATAGAAATAATGTAACATACGAGAACAATTATAAATCAAGGACTAAAGGCGATCCATGCAAATTGAAGATACCGCCAGGTGACAAAGGTAACCTTATGGCGCTTGAGACATCTTACATTCTCTGCCAAATATGTAGATTGTACAGTAGGTGCGAGGAGCGTTCAATAAACCCTTAGAAAATCCAAGAAATTACACTCGTAACAGCGAAAAAAAGTTTATATTTAGTAATCGTCGTCTCTTACTAGATGGCAGTTAAATTTTCAGCTTTATCCATCACGTGGTTTCGTTGCCATAGGCGATTGAATCAACAATCTTCTTCTTATTTAGAATGACAAAAAAAATGAGTTTCGTGCTGTGATTAAACACTTCCATTTAAAAGTCTTAACACCGAAAGAGAAAAAGGCCGTGTTGGACGAAGTTCCTGGCACATCTGTTCCTGCGTTTGCAACAATTTACAATTGGATAAATGCATTTAAACGTGGCCATACATCCACAAATGGACATCATTCTGGACCTCCAGTAGAAGCAACTTCCTTCGAAATGTTTGACAAGATCCGGGATATGGTTTTGAGTGATCGACGAATCAAAGTTTGCGAAATAGAAGCATATCACAAGATACAGTGTTCTCAATTTTGCACCAAAAATTAGATGTGACAAAGGTCTGAGCAAAATGCGTGCTTGCTCTAAATGGAGAATAATTGTGTGATCGATTCGTGAGCTGGTTTGGCACTTTTCCTCGCAATCCTGACGAGTTTCTGCATCTATACATAACTGTGGAATAAACATGGATACACTACTACACTTCAGGGACAAACGTATAGTCGAAACAGTGGGTTTTTCAAGGCGAAGATGGTGACGACGGTGAAATCTGCAGACAAAGAGATGGCCTCGGTTTTATGGGATGCACACGGGATCATCTACATTGATAACTTGTAGAAAGGAAGTTTTATGTATCGTTGCACCGGTTGGACAGAGAAATTAAGAAAAAAAAAAACGCCTCATCTGGCAAAGAAAAGGATACTGTTCCATCAAGACAATGACGGCAAATTAGAATTAAGGTTCGAATTACTGCAGCATCAACCGTATTCTCCAGATTTGGCCCCCAGTGACCGTTTTTTATTCTCAAACTTCAAAAAGTGACTCCGCGAAAAACTATTCACGTCAAACAAAGAGGTCATCTCCCAAACAGATGCCTATTTTGAGGATCTTCCGAAATCCTATTTTTGGAAGGCTTAAAACCGTTGTAGAAACGCTGGGAAAAGTGTATCAAGTTAAAAGGAGATTGTGTTGAAAAATGAAAAAAATCTACCAAACCTAATTTGTTTTCTATTTGTTTTTAAACACCCCTCGTAAGGAAGATATTACATTCCACCCAAAAAGTCGATACCGGGATTTCACCGGAAATACACGTTTTGGGGTCCACTGAATCCAAATAAAGGATTATTTTTTAGAAAATAGCCACTCTATATGCGTCTGTATGGGTGTGTGTGTGTGACTATGTGTGTCTCTGAAAAGCATAACTCAAAAGCGAAAACTCTGTTAAATATCAAATCTCCCCACCCCAAATTACGCTTTATATGAAACATTTTTCGATATTTTATGACAAATGTAATGTATATCTTGAACTTTCTGGGAAAAGCCTCTGCAGTTATATTCACTCTGGATGACTTTTGCATAACTGGTAAACCGTAAGACAAAAACACAATTCACAAAAAATGCAGATTACATAATTTATATCCAATACATTTTTTTCCGGAGTTAACCATTTCCGAGATATCCATTCGCCTGAAACATTTCAATGCTTATACTTTTTTTCAAATAGGAAGATGTCATTCGTTTTTCTTTGTTTTACTCCTGGACATACAAAGAGAACTGAGTTTCATAGCCATCACATAGTGACCAGCTTGTAGAAGATACGACCATCGCTTTAGTTTACTACGTTCCCTTATTTCCTTTGTTCCTACAAATAAATATATAATAATACTATTTTTGTTAATGTTTGTCTCGATTAGTGTGAAGCAGAGAAAAGATTTTGCAAGAAAACTTTGTTGCAGAATAAGTAGAGAAAGTGATGTGAATTGAACACATCAGATTTGGGGGGTGGGGGTTGCGTCCTTAGAATCATGTTTCGTCTTCGATATGCTGCCAATCGCGCGGAATGGCTAACTTTTGACGAGATTTGAAAAGTGTTTGGCGTACAATTTTATGCTGGCTTCTTCGTTACAATATGGGCTGATTTTTCGACTATTCATTGTCAGTCGAAAACCATAAATACTTGTGAATCCTTTCACTCGCACCTTGCCAATGTTCTACTTGACTTTCAACAAGGTACTAATGTTGGGTGTAACAGCAAAGTGGTCCTTTTTACACGTCTGTTTCGTATCCACGAAAAACTGGATTCATGTCAAATGCACCGGAGCAAGTTCAAGAATGGAAATGCCGACGTCTGCAACTGGATTGTATACAATTGTTAACATTTAAACAGACGGCTTTTACGTATTACTTTCTCTAGCATGTATGTACAATGTACATATAGACTGAGACTTCACCGGGAATACATGCCTTAAGGATAAATAAATATAAAACTTTTAGAAAAAGATCAGTTGTGTATGCGTGTATTTAAAACGAAAAGTTCTTTAAATATCAAATTTGATTGTTAAGTTTAGTATCTTTCAAGAGCGTGACATGAAGATTTTCAAAAACAAAATCCCCCACCCCAAATCACCCTTTAAATGGAACATTTTCCAAATTTTCGATTTTCTGGCTAAAGAACTTGATTAAAATACCATATATTATAGATATTAACATGACAAATAAAGTACATCTTGAACTTTTTGGTAGCCCCTGAAGTACACTTTATTCTGGATAAGCTTTGCATTAATGTTAAGCCGTAAGAGATAGACTTACTACACAATAAATACACACAATATATGTAATATCATTTTTTGTACATATTCTCAGTTATTGGTTTCAACTTTAAAGAACTTAAAACTTTTCTCAAACGAGAAGATCTCCTTCGTTTCATTTCTCTTTTGTTTTATTCTTGGACGCGTAATGAGAACCGAATTTCAATGACAATCGCATAGCGACAGCTTTAGAACAGTTTTGAACCTCGCCTTGGCCTGGTGTATTCCCTTCTGCTTATAAGGAACTACGTAATAGGACCGTTTTCTGATAATGTTAATGTTGATTAACATAATGTAGATAAAAGCATAATCTTTGGTAAGATTAATTTCTTTGCAGAACAAATAGAGAAAGACATTTTAGCGGAATACATAATATTTTTTAAAGTAATTTCATTATACTTTGATGCTATTGTTTATAAACTTGATACTGTTTTATTCATGAAAGAGAAACGTTTTAACCACACCAACCTGAAAAATGTTTGTGTATCCCAAGTCTGCGCAAAGTGGGAGTTTTTACTTTATTTTTGTATTTTTATTATATATATTTTTTTTTTTTTTACGCTAGCGAAACGTTTAGGTGCGAATAGAACAAACACGTGGAGAATAGGTGAATTGACTATTGCAATACAGTATCAGTTCGAGTTGGTCCATTCTGGGAAAGAGAGATGTTCCCTATTTTCCTGTGGATTTCATTCGTAGAGTTGCAATAAGCGTTCAGCACTGAACATTCCAATACAAAAATCTTATGTGTTGTACTCGCACGACTTTCTCTACTCACTCTCATTAAACTATTCTTTAAAAACAATCTTATATGTTACACTCACATGCCTTTCTCTAGCTACTCTACAAACTTCTTACAAAACATTATTCTTTTTTCTACACAATGCTAATCGAGACAAACATTAGCAGACTGTTCTTATTACTTAGTTCCTTATAAGTAAAACGCAACTAAAGGAATGTAGTGTGCTAAAGTGGTAGTCAAATATTTTAAAAACTGTCGTTATGCGATTGTCATTACAAATCTCTTTTTTGTTTGGACAGGAGTAGAACATAAAGAAAACGGACACTTCTTGTCTGAGAAAAGTATAAGTACTTTACAATTGAATCTAATAACAAGGAATATCTCGAAAACGGTAAACTGCACGAAAAAATGTGTATAACATAAATTGTGTATTTTAACGAGATCTACATTTTTTTGTGTGGTAAGTTTCTGTCTATCTCTTACGGTTTACTAATTGTGTAAAATTCAGTAAAATTCATCCAGAATAAACAGATCTTCAGAAGCTAGTCTCTGAAAATTCAAGATATACATTTTATTTGTGATGTAAATGGCTTTAATATGTGGTATTTTAATCAAAATCGTTAGACTTTTTAAGAAAAACAACATTTTCGAAAATGTTTCCATGTAAAGGGTAGCTAGGGTTGGCGAGACTTTCTTGGAAATCTTCGTGTCGCAGCCTTGGAAGATACCAAAATTAAATACCAAGTTTTGTATTTGGCCGTCTTTCCGTTTTTGAGCTATGCTGCCCCCCCCACACACACACACACACCTTTTTCTGAAAATGCTGTTTTTTTCATTCAGAAGTTCCTAAAACATGCATTTCCGGTAAAATCTCGGCACTGAATTTTTGGGTGGAATACAATACTTCTCTATCCACTATGCACATTGTACATACGGGGCTAGAGAAAGTAAAAATATATTCTTACATGCACTTCATGTTAATGGAGACAAACATTTGCTCAAATTGTCTTTTTGCATATTTTCTTATGAATGCAATGGAAAATTAGGAGAATACAGCAGACTTTAACAGCAGGTCGCCATGGTATGGCTTTAAAATTCTGTTCTTTTTGCATTATCAGGAGAAAATGAACAAACGAATAACGACTTAGCATTTGATAAAAGTATGAGTATAAAATTCAAAACAATACGAGGAATATCGCTGAGATTCTAAGAAAGTCATAAATTGTGTTATAACGAGATCTACGTTTTGGTGTAATAGGACTTTATAATGTTTTATGGTTTATCAATCGTGTAAAAATCATTCAGAATGAAGAGGGCTTCAGAGGCTAGGCAATTCAAGATACTATACAGGGACTTTCAAAAATAATTTTAATCTTCATTAAACATAATATTTGAGATATATAGAAACAAAAAAAGTCAATTACTGGGCAAATAATGGGGTTTGTGGTTTTCTTTTCTCTGTTTTAACCATGGATCAGTTTTGTTGAATTAAACATTAGACATTTTATTCACACTGCTATACGTTTCATATCATGGCTCTTCGCCTGCGGTGCCATAAGTAGTAAAAACGGGCGTTAAACACTACAAAAAAAAATATCATGGCTCTATCACTTAATGATAGAACACAGCTGATTCAAATCTATTATGAACGCAAGAAGGGTTTTTCTTAAGGTGTGAGAAAATTTAGAACCGTCCTACAATTTAAGAGCAGGCCAATGTTCCATTCATAAAGTTCTACCGAAGTGGCCGCCGCGATCTGCAGATCTCAATCCGACCGAATGTTGGTTGTGGGGTTTTACTGGCAAATCCATTAATCTGACAGCAACTGAAAAATGCTATCTGGCAAGAAATTGTTAATATTTCAAGATATCATCTGTAAAATGGAGTGCCAGAGTCGCAGAAAGAATGAATGATGGACGTAAAGAAGAAAACGGAGGACATCTCAAAGTTTTTGTTTGCCCAGTATATGCTTTCTTTTGTATTTTCTTATCTCAAACATAATAATTTATAGCAGTTTAAAATCTTAAGTGAGTTCTGAAAGACTCTTTACACTTCATTTATCATTAAAAACATCTTAAACATATAACATTTTCATCAAATTGTTACATTCATTGAATTTTCGAAAAAATATTCTGAGTAAGGGTAGTTTGCCGCGGAAATTTTCTTGAAAATCTTTGTGACGCATCCTAGCACGATGGTGAAATCGAATACCATGTTTTGTGGGGGGGGGGGTCCAGGGATCTCTAAGCATATATATATATACATACATAGAGTCTTTCAACAAGAGTGCCCTATCTTCAATATGTGATAGCTGCCGTTGCTATGGAGTTACAACAGTCATTTTCTTCACGTGGTTACAGTTGTTATTGACAAATACCCAAGGAACGTTATAGCATTCAGCAACGCGTAGAAATTGTGAAATTTCCAAGACGAAGATGGAGAAGCTCTGTCAATGGAGAAAGATACAGGGCTCTTAATAAGGGATTATTTTTTACCTCAATTGGATGGTATGGATCTCATCTGGTTCCAGCAAGATGGTGCCACATGTCATACTGCTTTCGAAACAATCGATGTTTTGAAGGAGAAGTTGAGAGGTTTCATCATTACCAGTGATGGTGGTGTGAACTGGCCCCCGAGGTCATGTGATTTAACGCCGTGGAGTTATGTTAAATCTCGACTTTATGTCAACAAGCCAGAAACAGTAAATGATTGAATAACATCACGCGTGCTAATCGTCAAGTTGGACCTAATTTACGTTCTTCTGTCATTGAAAACTGGGCCAACCCCACGAAGTCACGGCGGTCACTTAACTGTGTTCTCTTCCACACGTAATGACATTAATTATGTTCCAAAATAAAAACAAAAGAAATAAACCTCTATCATTTTTGGGTGCAATACAATACTGCCACTACCTTTTTTTATACAAAGTATACAAGGTAAATAGAAGGCGTTTCTGTTAAAACGAGATTTTTCAGACTATACATGCATATTCCTATAGTTTTTTTTTTTTTTTTTTTTTTTTTTTTTTACCGTGGAGGGGAAAAATGCATTACGCATTCAACCCCCAGCCGAAGTGCAATGGCTGAGAGGATATGTGGGACTCTCCGCTTCCTCATGCGGCATACCCACTAAAAACCCCCTCCACGTTATAACAGTAGTTTGCTGAGAATCTCGTGGCTTTGCGCGGTCCCGCTAATGCACCCGCGTTAGTAGACGAAAGATAGGAAGCTGCCGCACGTTGTGCGGGAGCGGGTGAAAGGTCATTTCTAGGCTGACAGCCATGAAACCTGACTGCAGCCTAGGGAATAGAGGTGATATTGGAAAGGAAATAAAAGGTGGAAATTGAGGAGAGAATAGGACGTAGACATTACGGATTATACCTGCTTCGGAATTGCTCCGCGAAGCTCCCAGTAGTCTTCCACTGTGTTGGTGGCCGAGTATCCCCGAGCCGTGCGTGACCCTCAGCCTGTACAGGAGGAGGAGCAGTGTTGGGTTGCTACGTTTTGATTGGAACAGCTCAGCAGAGTATGCAGCTTGCTGCAGGAGAACCTCCCTCAGAGGCTGCATGAGGGCATCGATCCTGGTGGACAGGTCTGCGGCTGTAGTCTGCTGGCTGGTGGCTGCTGCGGCGTTAGAAGCTTGCAATTCCTGCAGCTTCTGTGTGAGGAGGCTGCATGTCTCTCAGGGCAGCTAGTCGAGCGCCGACGTTCAGGATCTCCGCGTGGAGGTCCTGAATGGCTTCTCGCGTCGCTGCGTCTGTTGAGAGTGCAGGTGGTGAGGCCTCGGTGGTTGATGTCTGCGGTGGAGTGGTGCGGCGCGCAGGAGGCGGTAAAGAAGTGCTGCTCCTTGGTTAGAGAGGGCACTGCGCTTGCCCTGTGAAATGTCCTGTGCCACAGCAGGTGGCACAGAACCGGCGGCGACGGCGTAGATTGTGGTCAGTGCACTCAGCGGTGGTGTTGGCGGAGCCACAGTAGTGGCATCGCGGCGACGAGGAGCAGGAGTCGGCTGTATGCCCGAAGGCACAACAGCGACGGCAGGGCCGGTTACGATCCATCTTGCTGGCCTCGACGACCAGGAGTTGCCCTAATAAGGGCAACCCTGACGCCAAGGCAGCGTCGAGGTCCGATCGATCCTGAAGCTCCAGCCTCACAAGCGGTGTAGGTCCCCGGTTGCAAATTATCCTTGTGGCCCTCAAACAAGAAGGCCACTTGGATTTCGCTGCGGCGAGGAGGTGCCGGGTGGAAAGGTCCCTAGGGACCCCCCGTACCACGGCACTGAACCGGGACGGCGGCGACTGGAGCTGGGCGGCGGCGGTGTCGATGATGGCGGCAACTGCGGCTGCAGTTGCGGCGAGGGTGTGGTGGCGGCCGGCGGCGAAGCAGGGCTTGCCGGGACCGGTAGCAACGGAGGTGCTGCCTCCTCGGCGGCTGCCGAGGAAGAGGCGTCGGGTGCTGCCTTAGCAGCGGCGAGTCTGCGCTGACTCTTCTAGGACATCTTAACGAGTCGAACTTCTTGGCCATCTTAACGAGTCGAAGAAGAAGCTGTTTTTTTTTTGTTTTTTTTTTTGAAAGGGGAGACAGAGAGAGAGAGAGTGGGAAGGTAGAAAGAATGGCTTACTTCGCCATTAGGTGAAGTGTGGGAATGGGAAGAATGTTACGGGTTCAAAGGAGATGTTCCGGGATGGTGAGGTTCCGCTGAGCACCCTCGATAGTGCGGGAGTTTACTGCTGGCCGAACTAAGCGGCAGCTCAGCAGAAGTGGAAAGAAGGTTCCGGGTGACAGACATGACCGAGGCCCTGTCTGCCACCCGGGGTGTTAAGGAAGGTCTGAAGGGAGTTGTGGGTGTTTCTTTATTTGTTACTATTTTGTGTTTTTCTTTTTTTTTGACCTTGATAAAGGCTTGTCATTGTGTGTGTGTCCTAAGGGAGGGGAATTTTCGTCTGGTTGGTCCAGGTCGTTGGTTTGTGGTGGAGTCCTGTGGTCAAGTGCTGTAAGAAGTTCTGTAAGTGTTGGGGTAATGAAAGGGGAGAATGTCAGTGCAGTCTGGATGTTGATGACTGTAGTCTGTTTGTGGGTGTGTGTGCTGTGTTTGGTGTCAGGTGTGCCGGTCAGAAGTTTGGTGTTTAGTGTGGTGGTCAGTCTAGAGAGGCCTTTCGTCCAGGGATTTTTGAATGGCTGCTGCGTTGAGTTGTGAACTGTAGTTGGTGGTGAAGGTGCTTAGTGCATTTGCTGTTGCGGTGGTCATTTGCTGTAGGTCCTGGATTCCGGCCTCAATGTCGTGTAGTCTGCGTGGTTTTGTGTGTTGTGTCTCGGCGATGGCGGCGGTGATGGCAGTCAGCGCCTCCTCCAGTAGAGCCAATCGGGTGCTGATGTGCAGGACCTCGGAATGAAGGTCCTGCACGGCATCCTTCATGGAGCTGTCAGATGGCGCTGCTGTTGCTGGTTGCGGTGGAGTGTTGGTGATGGCTGGTGAACTTGTAGTGGCTGCTGGAGGTGATGCGGCGTTGACTGGGCTTGGGTGTGTTGGTCGGCGTCTGCTTGGGTGGAGCGGGCACTGCGCTTGCCCCGTGAAATGGCCGGAGCCATCACACGTCGCGCAGTACCTGCGGCGGCGACGAAGATCGTGGGCTGTGCATTTGGCAGTGAGGCTGCGGTAGCCACAGTAGTGGCATCGCGGTGCAGCACTGCAAGCATCGGCGGTGTGGCCGAATGCACAGCAGCGGCGACATGGGAGCTGGCGACTACCTCTGCTAGCCTCAACTGTGTGACGGCGCCCACAGATGAGCAGACCGTCAGCCAAGGCTGCAGTGTAGTCTACTACGTCGGCGAATTCGAGGCGCACCGATGGTGTTGGACCCCTCGAACTAGTGATGCGGGAACCCCGTATCATTGAGGGCCAATGGTGGCAGGCTGCTGCGGTGATGAAGCGGTGGGGGAGGTCCCGCGGAACTCCCCGGATCACCGCGCTGTGCCTCGCAGGAAGCACAGGTTGGCTGGGCTGCGGCGGCTGAGTTGAGCAAGGCTCTGGCAGAGCGGCGGTGGTTCGCAATAGTCCGGCAAACGGCAAGGGGTCCAATTTCGGTGTGGCGGTGGTAGCATCCGGTTTGGAAGTGGTGTGTGTGACACTTCCGCTTGTTGCCAGAGTTTGTGTGTGCTGCGGTGTCTGGGATGATGGAGTTGGAGCAGGAGCTGGAGTTGCTGCCGAAGGCGTCGGAGTCCTTTCGGGTTCTGAGAATGCGGCGGTGGACGGTAGTGAAGGCGGCGCTGAGGCCGGCAACTGCGGTAGCAGTTACCGGGTGCTTAAGGCAGCGGCGACCGGCGTTTGCGTTTGCCCGGCCAGAGCGGGAGCTAAAGCCGGGGAAACCGTCCAAAACGCGCTGCCATTCCTCGGTGATGGCGGCGGCGACTCACCCGGTTCAGGTGTGGATGACGGTGAGGTTGCGGCGGTACTGTTCTTCTTACGGCGACCTTTCTTCGTCATCTCGGCGTGAGTCCTCAGTCGGGTCGTCTTCCCCCTGTCTGATCCGATATTGCCTGCCAAGAAGCTGTTTTTTTTTTAATTTTTTTTTTTAAAGGGCGGCCCCTTACCCGCCGTCCCCGGTGGCGATCGCCCGACATTCTCCGGCATGCATCTACATCGCCTCCCCATGCTGTTAGTATTACCATGCAGGGATGCGGGGTTAGGAGAGGGAAGTTAGGGTGTTAGTTAGACAGATCCCGCAATAAGCACTCTGGTGATTGGAGAAAGGTTGTGAAAGTGGCAAAAGATATGCTCGAGGAGATGGGTGAAATCCTGAGTGGCAGACATGGCGAAATGCAGTGGGAGGTAAATGGTGGTTAGTGGGCCATGCAGTAGTCGTGCGGTGTGGTCGTGCATCGGTGGCATGGATGAGTGCAAATTGCGGTGCATGCGACGCATGCGTTGGGAGAGTGATTAGTATGATTGGATGTTAGTATGCAAGGGTTAGTGTGTTACATTGTTTAGTGGGAGTTAGAGGGTTAATGAGGTGGAGTGAGGAAGGTTAGTGTTGGGAAACGGGGTTACTAAGTTAGTGTTGGCATGCAGAAATAGTACAGATGTTAGTGTGTGAAATAGAAGCTAGCATGCAATTTGGTTGGAATGCTAAGGGTGGTTTAATTATGGTAAGGGAAGGGGGGTGTTGCCTAGAGTGGAATTAAGTTCTCCAGGTGATCAAGGGCGTCTTGGTGCGTGATGTCGTTGTCAGTAGGTCTGTGAAATAGGAACAGGGGACGCTTGTGCTTGTCGGCTACGGGGTCATAGTTACCGAGGCTGTCTATAAGTGGGTTTGCGTGACCATTGGACTTTTTGTAGAGATCGAAGGCCAGTTTTTTAATGAATTCAGATACGGTGTGCATTCTGAGTTCTCTGTGCAGTTGTGCAGCAGGGGTTGTTCTGGGGAGCTTGCAGATTAGGCGTAAAATCTTGTTCTGAAATGTTTGAAGTGATTGAATATGTGTTTTAGCGGCAACGCCCCATGCAGTGGAGGCGTAGGTAATGATGGGTCTAAGGAGCGCTTTGTAGATGACCAAAGCGGTTTCTTTAGGCAATAGGCTAGAATGATTTAGTAGGGGGTAGAGTTCTCTGAGGCGCCCGCACGCCTCAGATTTGCCTAATGTGGTCTCGCCACGTTAGGCCAACTCCATTGTGACGCCGAGGTATTTTACGGTGGTGTTCCAAGGAATATTATTTCCAAAAAGTTGTAGTGTGGGAGATTATGTCGTCTGTGGGTGAGTCGCTTGGTATTTGGTGGGGTTGGGTTTTATGCGCCAGTTAGTCAGCCATTGTTCTAGGTTTGTAATACAGTTTTGGATGCGCTGGTGTATAAGGCGGGGTTTCCATGATTGGGCCATGATGGCAGTATCGTCAGCGTAGATGAAGGTTTTCATCAAGTTCAGTATAGGGATGTCATTTATGTATATGTTGAATAATAGGGGTCCTAGGAGGCTTCCCTGGGGGACACCGGCACCTATGGGTCGGAGCGTCGAGGTAGCATTGTTAACTGTTGACCGGAAGGAGTGGGAAGTTAGGTAGTTTGCAATTAATTTGATGGCTGAGTCGGGAAAGTTGAGTGCTATGATTTTTCGGAGTAGGCCTTCGTGCCATACTTTATCGAAGGCGCGCTCTAGATCCAGTATAATTGCCCATGTTGATCTGTTACTGTTGAAGCCGTTGGTTATGGTTCGGTGGCTCTGATCAGTTGGAGAGTTGAGGAG
This sequence comes from Hymenopus coronatus, assembly GCA_030762935.1. Lineage (NCBI taxonomy): Eukaryota > Metazoa > Arthropoda > Insecta > Mantodea > Hymenopodidae > Hymenopus > Hymenopus coronatus. Next base: position 54,806,720 of record CM060880.1, read on the forward strand.
TGTTGTGTGCGAAAGCCAAATTGTTCGTTAATGAGTATGCCATTACGCTTGATGTGTGCATTCAGACGTTTAAGTATTATCTTTTCAAGGACTTTGCTAAGAGTGTTGAGTAAGCTGATGGGTCTGTAGTTGTGTGGATTGTGGAGAGGCTTGTGTTGTTTTGGGAAGTGAAGTACGTGGGCGGTTTTCCAAGTGGGGGGATAGATGCCATGTTCAAGAGAGTAGTTATACATGGTGGCCAAGTATTTCAGTAGTTTCAAAGGGAGATATTTTAATACTGTGTTAGGGATTTTGTTCGGTCCCGGGGCTTTCCTAAGAGGTAGGTGCTGGATGATCCATGCTATTTCGGAGTGGCAAGTTTTGCGCAGTCGGTTGTGAGCAGGTAGGTTTTGGATGTCGGCCGTGATTCGTTGTGTTTCTTGAATGAATGGGGCGGATGAGGGTTCTTGATTTGCTGTGAAAGTTTGTTCGAGAGTGTCGGCGAAAGCCTCTGCCTTTTGGATATCTGTCTCCGCTATGTTGTTGTGGTGCAGAGGAGGAATGTCAGTGCGTTTTTTGGTTAGGTTGCGTGTTATACGCCAGATGTCGCCACGTTCGGTGTTAAGGTCCGCGAGTTTATTATTCCATTGATCAGTGATATGCTGCGCAATGCGTGAGCGTAGTTCCGCGTTTAATTGTTGTAGCCTGGTTTGGTATTGGGGGTGTCTGGTAGTTTGCCAGAGGCGTCTGACTCTGTTTCTTTCAGCTTTGAGTAGTTTGGTGTCCGCGGGGAAATGTCTTGGTTCCGGGTTTGGAGCGACAAAGGGAGTGGAGGACGAGATTGCATGTGAGATTGTGGTTTCGACGTGTGTGACTGCTTGGTCTAGTTCTACAGGAGACGTTATGGGGAATTCAATTAGGTTTAGATTGATGTAATTCTGGAAATCGTCCCAGTTTGTTTTGTTGAAGTTGTAGCGTGGCTGAGGCTGGGTGTGGAGCACTGTGGCATCAATGGTTACTAGAATCGGCAGATGGTCTGATGAGAGGGCATTGAGGACAGAGATGGACAGCTGATGGGTTAGGTTTCGCGCTAGTGCTATGTCAAGTATGTCTGGCGAGTTATTAGCTTGCCACGGGATATATGTTGGCTCAGTGGGGGCGTGGATAATATAATTTGAGATGGCTTCATGGGCGGCTAGTCTGAGGCCGGCATGGTTTGGGCGGGCACAGTTCCAATTACCGTGTTTGGCGTTGAGGTCCCCTAGCATCACTACTGTGTCGTTTAAGTTAAGGAGGGTGTCGATGTCATGTGTTGAGATGTCGTCCGGTGGGTTATAGGTGGATACTAAAGTTACTTCTCTATTTGCTATTTTGAGGGTAATTGCTACGGCTTCCAGTCTTTGGAGTGGGGGAATGTACGTCTGGTGGTGAGGAATATGATTGGCTATTATTATGGCAACGCCCCCTCCCCGGCGGTTCCTATCGGTACGGTAAGTTTTAAAACCTGGGAAGTGTAGTCGGTCATTTGTGTCAAGATGTGTTTCAGAGAGTGCAAATATTGGGCAATTGTATTCGTAGAGGAGCTGTTTGAGTTCACCTCTACGTGTGCGGATACCATTAGCATTCCAGGTGAAAATCTTGGTCCTTTGTTCAGACATGGCGGTCATCTAATATGTGCGCAATCGTCCTGAAATATTCATGGTGGATTGCCAGGAGCTTTGGCAAGTCACAGTCGCCAGTGCTAATGGCTTGTGCTACTATTGCCGACTGTTCGGCGAGGCGCCGGGCCGTCTCATCATGTTCATGGAATGTGCGTTCAATATGTTGTCTGTGGTTTTCAGTTTCCGCGTGTGGATGTGGACTTCCAAGTATGAGGAGTTTTCTCAGGGTTGGTACGTCACGCTTATATTCAGTACCTGAGTGACGGTCAATTGCTGGTAGAGGTCTGCCTCTTGTCCCGACCTGGCGCCATTCTGTGGCATTATTAGTGGTAGTGGCCCCAGGGTTGGGAGAGGTGCTGGCCCTTGCTATTGGGGGGCTGCACGTGGTTGGCACAGGGGGCTGGTGTGCGGGCTTTGTTATTATATGGGCGTTTTCTGCCCTGTGTTGTGTGTTGGAGTTGGCGTGGAACCGGTTTAACCTCAGTTCCACAGCCCGCCGATACTCCTAGCAGCCGCGCCACCTGGAGCCGTGGCCTGCACTGTGGCAGAGCGCGCAGCGGCGCTGTGAGTCAGCCACAGTGCAGGCACGGAAGGAGTGCCGTCCTGCGCATCTAGAGCAGATCTCCGACACTGCCTGGCATTGGCGTTCGTGGTGGGTGAGTTGTTGGCACCTGTTGCATTGCTTTGGTACCACAGGTCGTTTGTACGGCTCTATGCGTACCGTCATATACTGGAGTTGGCGTATACGTAGAGCTTTTTCGTAGTCCTCCCTGTGTCGTACTTCCACCATGTATAAGGGAGTAGCGTTCTTTCCCTATTGAACTTTCTTAGTTGGACTACTCGTAGTGGGGTTATGACATGCTTTAGGATGAGCTCTTGTCGGAGGTGTGGTTCCACTGATGGGAGCCGTAGTCCCTTGGCCACAAATCTGAATGATTTCTCCGAAGCGAGCTCTGTGATGTGGAAGTTGGCATTTTTGGATTTCAGAAATTTGACTAGTAGGCCGTAGTCGACCTCGGAAGTCATTCTGACCCGAAAATCTTTGGAGTAAGCGGCCTCGTCTGTGACGTAGTGCTCGGGATTGTTTTGGTTGCCGAACTCAAGTAGCAGTTCCGCAAGCCTGTTTGTCTCACTTTTGGAGATGTATATGGGTGGCAGATAGGCATGACGTGTGTTTCCTACTGTGAGGGCGGGTGGCTGTGCCTGAGGTGATGTGTCGCGAGAGGCTGTCATTCCTCTGCTGGTGGACGGGGTGGTGTTCCCTTGGAATCTGAAAACATTAGTAGTCGCGCCATTAGCAACTGCAGTTGTTTTTGTTTTGTCAGCATAGGATGGGGTCACATTTGTTGCTGAGCCATTTGATATTGAAGATTCCTGCTCAGACACTTTGGCGCCTCCTGTGGGATTTGGGTTACTGGCTGTGGCAGGCGTCCCAGCTGGAGGTATGCTGCTTTGCGCACTGTCACTACTGAGTCCCGGGCGGGTTAGGCCCACAGAGTTGTCAGTGGGTGTGGTATCCAATGTCAAATTAGTTTGACTAGGATTTTCATTATTGGGAAAAGCAGTTTGTTTAGGCTGCATTTCGGGGCTTTTTCCATCTGGGGAATCAGGGATTGGCGAGACCACAGGAGGGGGAGTGCATGACTCAAAAACTTCCTCCATACATGGCTCGACTGTTTGATGCTGGGAAGAGTCGAAAAGGTTACGACTGACAATGTTATTTCCTTTTCTGCTGAGCACGCTGGGTGCTTGGATTTTACTAGGAGAATCAGGTGGCTCAGGCCTAGTCCTAGTTCCAACCATTTTTCCTCTCTTTTTTTCCTCTTTCCCTTTTCTTTTATTTATTTATTATACCTAAGGGTTGTTTCCTAGCGGGGGTACTTACAACCTAATGGCAAACAGGAAATAAGAAAGATAGTTGAAGATAAAGAACGGATAGTGGGCGCACCGTGGCGCGAGCAACAGAGGGCCGAACCCCGAAAGGCGCCTTGGAGCCAGTTAAAGAAAACTGTTGGCTGTGGCCGTGTTGGTCTACCCAATCTAAGCCGCTGAGATAGTACTGGTGGTTACTACAGCAACCGTTGATCCATGGACCACCGCTCTGTTGTGCAGCACGACGACGTCTCGAAGATCACACCTCACCACACATCCACCACTCCAGCTGATGACCACCACACCACACCACCAAGAAGCTGTTTTTTTTTTTTTTTTTTTTTTTTTTTTTTTTTTTTTTTTTTTTTTTTTTTTTTTTTTTTGGAAAGGGGAGACAGAGAGAGAGTTGGAGGGTTGAAAGAATGGCTTATCTCGCCATTGGGTGAAGATTAGAAGGGAAAAATCGGGTGAGATGGGAAAGGAACAGTGAATGGGGAATGATGGAGTTCCGCGATAGCACCTCCGTGATTATTGGTAAAGTTGATGTTGCTGCAGCACATGGGGCTGCAACAAGGAATGGCTTATCTAGTCTGTAAACATGACCCGAGGGCCCTGAGTACAGCGCTAGGGAGTCTTGGGTGAGCTTTAGTACTGATGTCTGGTGTTGCGGGTGTGTGTGAGAGGGCATGATTTGGTGGTAAGGTCCTGAAGAATCCGATGGTGACTATTTGAAATTTGCTCGGCTACATTGTTGACTGTCAGTTCTTGGCTGTCAAGAACTGCAGTATAGCATTTATTGACGTCCTTTCGGGTTCCCTTGAGTAGGTCATCCAGAAAGGTGAGGCGTAATGGCAATTTTGAAGTTTGAACATAGAGGTCCTGGTTGGCCTCCAAGATCCTGGCGTTTACGTCGTGGATTTCCTGTAGTAGGGTGTAGAGGACGTCCAGCTCCAAGAGGAACTCAGACGTGACCTTATTCTGGGCTATGGCATCGGTGTCTTGACGGTTGGCTGTAGAAGTGGTGTGGGCGTCTGAGATGGCTGCGGTCATGGTAGTGAGGGCTTCTTCCAGCGTGTTCAATCGGCCGCTAATGAGCAGGACCTCTGAGTGCAGGTCCTGCACGGCGTCTTTAACGGCGCTGTCGGATGGCGCATCTGCCTGTGGGGTGTTAGTGGCGGCAGGCAGGTGATGGGTGATGGAGTCTTCCGTCTGCGTCGAGGTGGTGGTTGTTGAAGTCCTCGCCTCTTTGTCTATGGGTGTGGCGGCAGAGGCTGGTGTCAGGTGGCGGCGGCTGCGTGGGTAATAGGGGCACTGCGCCTGTCCTGTGAAATGACCAGGGCCATCACAGGTGGCGCAGTACCGGCGTCGAAATCTGAGATCATGAGCTGCGCATTCAGCTGTCAATCTGGGCACCCCACAGTAGTGGCACCGTGGGGGCTCAGCGCAGGTGTCGGCGGTGTGGCCGAATGCGCAGCAGCGGCGACATGGAAGCTGGCGACTACCTCTGCTGGCCTCAACTGTGTGACGGCGCCCACAGATGAGCAGACCGTCAGTCAAGGCTGCAGTGTAGTCGGTTGCGTTGGAGAATTCGAGGCGCACCAATGGTGTTGGACCCCTCGAACTAGTGATACGGGAAGCCCGTATCACTGAGGGCCACTGGTGGCGAGCTGCTGCGGTGAAGAAGCGGTGGGGGAGGTCCAGCGGAACTCCCCGGATCACCGCGCTGTGCCTCACAGGAAGCACAGGTTGGTTGGGCTGCGGCGGCTGCGTTGTACATGACTTGGTCACGGCGGCGGTGGATGATTTGCTGGCCGGCAGGTGCGGCTGCAACTGCCGGATTTCTGCGGCGGCTGGAGGCGGAAGGGTGGCACTGCTCTCAGCCGAGAGGGCCGGTTGGTGCTCGGCTGTGGCTGCGGCGACTGAAGGCGGAAGAGTGGCACTGCTCTCAGCCGAGAAGGCCGGTTGGCACTCGGCTGTGGCTTCGGCGGTGTATGAGGCGGTTTGGTTTCCGCGTTTCTGCTTGGACGGCAGTGAAGGCGGCGCTGAGGCCGGCAACTGCGGCAGCAGTTGCCGGGAGCTTGCGGCAGCGGCGACCGGCGATTGCGTTGGCGGTTGCCCGGCAAGAGCGGGAGCTAAAGCCGGAGAAACCGTCCAAAACGCGCTGCCATTCCTAGGTGATGGCGGCGGCGACTCACCCGGTTCAGCTGACGGTGAGGTTGCGGCGGTAGTCCTCTTCCTTCGGCGACCTTTCTTCGTCATCTCTTTGACTACCTGTCACAAAATGAAGAAGCTGTTTTTTTTTTTTTTTTTTTTTTTAGTTTCAAGTGGAGGGGAAAAATCCACCTTAAGGACTAACCCGGGCTGGCATGCCCGGAGTGTCGGGGTCTCCCAGGATGGGCCTACCGACTAAAAAACCCCTCCACCGGTATTGGAAGGTAAGGATACTGCGGTACCGCTGTTGCACCCGCGCAGTAAAAGGTAAAGATGAACTGGCCCGCTGTGCGGCCGCCAGGGGTGAGGGTTGTGCTAGTAGACCGGCTTGACCGAGGCCCAGCCGGCCCCTGTAGCGAATTATAGGTGAGGAGTTGAGGAAATTATGGGTGGTTGGGAGTTGTTGGTGAACATGGGATTGGAAGTGTAGGGAGAGCTGCCACTCTCTCCCTGTGGTGATGATGACGGCACTGGATATTGATGGTGAAGTTGGTGCTGCAGCTCTCAGACACCCACGACCGAAGCCTCAAGAGACCCCAGCCGCGGGCACTGGTCGTGTAAGTGATGGGTAGTTATTGGTGATGTCTGCCAAGTTTAAGATGAGTCTTCCGGGTGTACCCTTGCTCTGATTGGAATTCTCTGAGCAATTGCTGCGGAGTCTTAGGCTGCTGAGGGAATGTTCCTTCAGCTACCTGCTGTTGATACTTTTGGGCGCTGGCTATCCGGTTGGACAGCTCAGCGGTGGAGGCCTGTAGAGTGGAGATGGCGGCGGTGTTGGCAGCTTGTAGGGCGTCGATCCTGGTGGACAGGTCGGCGGCTGTAGTCTGCTGGCTGGTGGCTGCTGCGTCGTTAGAAGCTTGTAGTTCCTGTAGCTTCTGTGTGAGGAGACTGCATGTCTCTTCCAGGGCAGCTAGTCGAGCGCCGACGTTCAGGATCTCCGCGTGGAGATCCTGAATGGCTTCTCGCGTCGCTGCGTCTGTTGAAAGTGCAGGTGGTGAGGCCTCAGTGGTGGTTGTCTGCGGTGGAGTGGTTCGGCGGGCAGAAGTTGGTGTTGAAGTGCTGCTCCTTGGGTAGAGAGGGCACTGGGCTTGCCCTGTGTAGTGTCCTGTGCCACGACAGGTGGCACAGAATCGGCGGCGTCGGCGGAGATCATGCCCAGTGCACTCGGTGGTGGTGGAGTTGGTACCGCAGTAGTGGCACCTCGGTGTCGAAGAGCAGTCTTCAGCTGTGTGGCCGTAGGCACAGCAGCGTCGGCAGGGCCGATGGCGTTCCTGTCGGCTAGCCTCGACGACCAGAAGTCGCCCTAATAAGGGCAACCCTGACGCCAAGGCAGCTTCCAGGTCAGCCTGGTCCTGCATCTCCAGCCGGACGAGCGGCGTTGGTCCCCGGTCGCAGTAAATGCGGGTGGCCCTCAAGCATGAAGGCCACCGCGACTGCACGGCGGTGAGCAGATGCCGGGTGGTAAGGTCCCTAGGGACCCCCCGTACCACGGCACTGAACCGGGGCGGCGTCGTAGAGCTGGGTGGAGGCGTCGGTGGCGGCGGTGTTGGCGGCAACTGCGGCTGCAGTTGCGGCGAGACTGCGGTGGCGGCCGGCGAAGCAGGGCTTGCCGGGACCGGTATCAACGGAGAGGCTGCCTCCTTGGCGGCTGCCGAGGAAGAGGCGACGGGTGCTGCCTTAGCAGCGGCGAGTCTGCGCAGTCTCTTCTTGGCCATCTTAGCGAGTCGAAGAAGAAGCTCCGTTCCCCAAGCTGTTCGGTTAAAAGTATGCCATTACGAGCTAATGACGAACCGAAAAGAAAACCATATTTGATGTGTTACGTTCAATTAGTTTCTCTATCTATGCTGCAACAAACTATTCTCGCAAAAGCGTATTCTTCTATCTACTTCATGCTTATCAAAATAAACTTTAGCATAAACGGTTTTGTTATTTTTTTTTTCCTTTTGTAGAAGGAATGAGAAAATACAAGCTAAAGCAATAGGAAAACCTTTTTTTAAAAACAGCTCGCTATATAATGCTTTTGAAATGCCATTCTCTTTGCTTGACCATGATAAAGAAAAGTGAATACCTACTCCCATTTGAGAAAAGTTTTAAGCACTCGAAAATTGAAACCAGTATCACGGAATATCTCAGAAATAGTTAAATAAAAACAGCATATGACACATTGTGTATTTTAGCGACTTCTATGTATTTGTGTAGTAAATTTTCGTTTGCCTCTTACGGTTTACTAGTTATGCAAAAGCCATCTAGAATGAAGAGAGCGCCAGATGCTCCAGAAATTTCAAGATATTATGAAAGTGCCGTCTTATGCAATGGTTCTCACGTTCGTTTTGGTATTCGAGTCATCGCAGTTGGAAACCTTGGGATGTTTAAACAACAGGAAGAGCGGCGCGACGTAACAGGAACTTTCGGATCACGAGACTCTTGGTTTCTGCTCAAATAAGACTTTATTTGTAAACAATTTTAAGTCAATAAAGCCATTTGTTACAATATACCTTTTATGTGCGTTGAAAACATCTTAAACATACGGCATTTTAATCAAATCCCTAAGAGCCAATTTTGAGAAATCAACATTTTCGAAAATGTTCCATGGAAAGGGTTTGGGGAAGAAGGATTTGCTTGAAAGTGTGTCGCAACCTTGAAAGATGCTCAACTTAAATACCAAGTTTGGTTTTTAACAGACTTTTCGTTTTCGAGTTAAGCTGTTCAAACATCCTTTCTCTCTGTCCTCTCTCCCTCCCCCCTCACACAAATTCGGACCTTTTTCTAAAAATGCTTCTCTGGACTCGGGAAACCTCAAAATATATTTCCGGTGAATTTGAATTTTTGGGTGGAATACCTTACCGTTTCTGCCTACTATGTACATAGGACATGTAGAGGAAGTAATAAGCTTTCCTATGAATAATTTGTAACATAGGTACACGGATGTTACCTCAGGCATGGAAGTACGCGGCATACTAATTATCGAGAAAAGGGGTTTATAAGCATGTTGACAAGATTCTGCTGCAAGAAAAGGAAAGCTGTTGAATGTGGATATTATATATCGTTGCGAGTAATCTAGAGAGATGAAAGATGCTGGTACGAGTGTATAATTAGACTGCATTTAATTATAACGTCTGCTAACTTCTTGGTTTAACAAATTGCTTGAAGAGACGGGAGTAAAAAAGAAGGCATTATGTTTGTTTTGAAGGGATACGTGCTGGGTATTCCATATCTATTTTATGAGGAGCACTTGAAACATCTCGGTCTAATTAATTAATGTTGAAACTTGCAACTCCTAGATCCCTTGTTTTGCGCTTTTATCAGGCGAAGAGATAATAAGGATCCCTCTCTATCACTTTCTGAGTTATTACTTGTGTCATTTCCTCCTCTTCCCTCCCCTTTATCACTGATTCTTATTTTAACAGCCTCTCTCTGGTTTTCAACTCAACAACGCCTTGCATTCAGATATTAAATATCTTCCATTTTTACTTTCTCCATACGCACCATGTACATAGTGTATAAAGAAATTATTGCACTCCACCAAAAATTCGATACCGAGATTTCACCGGAAATATATGTTTTAGGGTCCCCAATATCCAAAAAAAGCATTTTCACAAAAAGGTCTGTGTGTGTGTGTGTGTGTGTGTGTGTGTGTGTGTCCGTGTGTCTGTGAACACGATAACTCAAAAACGATAACTCAAAAAATACCAAACTTGGTATTTAAGTTTAGTATGTTCCAGGGATGTGACACGAAGATTATGAGAAAAATCCCCCCACCCCCAACTACCCTTTACATGGAACTTTTTTCGAAAATTTTGATTTTCTCAAAAATGGCTCTAACGATTTTGATTAAAATTTCAGATATTAAAGATATTTACCTGACAAATGAAATGTCTATTGAATTTTCTGTGAATAGCCTCTGAAGAGTAGTTTATTCTGGATGAATTTTACTAAATTTTGAATGACTGCTAAACCGTAAGAGATGGACAAAAACTTGCTTCACAAAAAATGTAGAGCACTTTAAAACACACAATTTATGTTGTATATATATTTTTCGTGTATTTCGTCGTTTTTGTGACATTCCTTATTTTTAGTTTCTGCTATGAAAAACGTACTTTTCTCATACAGGAACTTGTCAACTCCTATCCATATAAACAAAGGAACTTCATTGACATAGCAACCAGCTTTTGACTATCACTTTAACCTACGGTTGTCCCTTATTTCGCTTCTACGTACAAGGAAGCGAGTAATAAGACTATTTCTGCTAATTTTTTTCTGATTAGCATAAAGTAAATAGAAGTATAAACTTTTTAAGAATTATTTGTTGCAGGGATATGGAGAAAGTCATGTGAATGGTACACATCAGATTTTTCAATTTACATTTTACTACGGGGATGCCGGAGTAGCACAGTGTTTTCGTTGGCGCATTTCCACTGAGGCCCCAGGTTCGATTGTCGGCCATTTTATGACGGTGCTATCTACGCTTCAACCTCTCTCTAGTCCATGTGGAGTATCCTCAAGGCTCAACATGGTAAAATTTGTAGATCCTATCATTATTCCGCCATACTCAAAATATTCCTGCTGCTCCAGTTAACGGACAAAACCCGCGATTCCTCCACCTTAGAAATGGGTCCAGTCATCGCTGGATTTTTAAGGCTTTTTGTGACTTTTTTGTTTGTTTGTTACTCCCATATTATATATTGTGCACTGAGCTCACTGTATTCTTGCTGCATATATATATATTTATTTTTTTGAAAAGGCTTTCCTATTCGTAAACCACTGCTCAGCTTGGTGAAATTAATTGTTGTGCATTGAAAGATTTTTCACTGACATCTTGTATAGTTTAAAAGTGTTTGTGGGACCTGGTTCTTTTGCCATGAGTTGAAAGAGGATTTAACTTGAGAATTTTTTTTTTTTTTTTTTTTTCCCCTTTAACATCAATGGCCATATCGGGGGCTTTCACTTGTGAAACTGTAGGTTCAGAACATTAGGTTAAACTTTATATTACTAAACACACGCACATTCACTCTCACATTCATACTTCCGGGCTCTATGGGGAATAATTGCGGTTAAAGAAAAATTCCCCGCCCTAGCCGGGAATCGAACCCGGGACCTCCGGGTGAGAAGTCAGCTCGCTGACGACTCGTTCACGGAGGCAGTCAACTTGAGAATTAGTTCCCCCCCCCCGATTCATTATTGTGGAATTTAAGAGGTGTAACTTTCTTCGTTTTTAAGAACTTAATCCAGAATTTACTTAAATGCACTCACTGTTAAAAGAATTATGAAAAAATTTATTTAAATTACTATAACATAGGAGGGTTCAAAGGCGAGAATATACTTATTCCAAGAATAACACTTATGTCAACAGACAATCTTTTTTGAATTTAAGCGCGCCTTGCATTCGCAATGACAATAAATCCCAAGGTGAATCGTTTGAAGTGTAAGTAATATACCTTGAATTGTGTTTTTCGCATGGTTTTTCCTTAAGTGGCCCATACTATCCGCCATTCCCCTACATAGTGTAGTATTCCATCCAAAAATCGAGGCTGAAATTCACCGGAAATACAGGTTTTTAGACCCCATGATTCAAAAAAAAAAAAAAAAAAAAAAAAAAAATCATGTTTTGAAAAAGGTGTGTGTGTGCAGCAAAACGAAAAGTCCGTTAACTACCCAACTTAGTGCTTAAATTCACTATCTCTCAGGGATACGACAGGACGATTTTCAAGAAAACCCCCCACACCAAACTAACCTTAACAAGGAAAAGCTTTCCAAAATCTTGATGTTCGTAAAATGGTTCTAACAATTTGATTAAAACAAGCTATATTAAAGATAGTTACATGACAAAATCTATATGTTCAATTTTTTTGAAAATAGCGCCTCAAGACCATTTTATTCTGGATAAATTTTGCTGAATTTGTAAACAGGCAAACCGTAACAGACAAAACCTGCTTAACAAAACTTGTAAATCTCGTTAAAACACGCAATTTATGCCATAAATATTTTCGTAGTATTATTCAATTCCGATTTATTCCTTGTTATTGGTTTCAGTCTTAAAATATTCATGGTCCTGCAAAGAAACTGATTTCAATTACCGAGCAGTCGGCTTTCAAAATAATTGACTATCGCTTTAGCTTAGTGCACTCGCTTATTCCTCTTCTACTTACAAGGTCGTAGTTAATAAGATCATATTCTGCTAATGTTTAGCTCTATTAGTGTGAAGTAGACACAAGAATAAGCTTTTTAGCAATAATTTTTACGGAGATGTAGAGAAGGTCTGTAGAGATGTATACGAAGTCATGTGAATGGAACATATCTTTTTACTTTCTCTATACGCACTATGTACATAGTGTATAGAGAAGGTATTGCAATCCACCCAAAAATTCTATACCGAGATTTCACCGGAAATATATGTTTTAGGGTCCTCTGTATCCAAAAAAAAGCATTTTTACTTTCTCTATACTCACTATGTACATAGTGTATAGAGAATGTATTGCACTCCACCAAAAAATTCGATACTGAGATTTCACCGGAAATATATGTTTTAGGGTCCCCTGTGTCCAAAAAAAGTATTTACAGAAAAAGGTCCGCGTGTGTGTGTCCGTGTGTCAGTGTGCCTGTGAACACGATAACTCAAAAACGAAAAGTAGCTAAAATAACAAACTTGGTATTTAAGTTTAGTATCTTCCAGGGGTGCGACACGAAGATTTTGAGAAAAATCCCCCCACCCCAAACTACCCTTTACATGGAACTTTTTTCGAAAAGTTTGATTTTCTAAAAAATGACTGTAACGATTTTGATTAAAATATCGTATGTTAAAGATATTTACCTGACAAACAAAATGTATATCTTGAATTTTCTGGGAATAGCTCTTGAAGACTGCTTTATTCTTGACAAATTTTACGGAATTTTGCATAACTGCTAAACCGTAAGACTTATATAAAATATTACTACAAAAAGAAACATAGAGCACGTTAAAACACACAATTTATGTTATATACATTTTTTTCGTGGAGTTGATCGTTTTTGAGATATTAATTGTTTTTGGTTTCAGCTATGCAAAACTCACTTTTCTCATAGAGGAATTTGTCAACTCCTGTCCATATAAACAAAGGAACTTCAGTCACATAGCAACCAGCTTTTGACTATCACTTTAACCTATGGTACTCCCTTATTTCGATTCTACTTACAAGGAAACAAGTAATAAGACTATTTCTGCTATTTTTTTCTCGATTAGCATGAAGTAAACAGAGGCATAAGCTTTTTAACAATAACTTGTTGCAGAGATGTAGAGAAAGTCATGTGAATGTAACACATCAGACTTTTACTTTCTCTATATGCGCTATATACATAGTGTATAGAGAAGGCATTGCACTCCATCCAAAAATTTGATATCGAAATTTCACCGGAAATATATGTTTTAGGGTCCCCTGTATCCAAAAAAAGCATTTTCGACAAAAGGTCCATGTGTCTGTGTGTGTATGTAAGTGTGTGTGTGTGTGTGTGAGTCCGTGTGTCTGTGAACACGATAACTCCAAAATGATAAGTAGGCAAAATACCAAACTTGGTATTTAAGTTTAGTATCTTCCAGCGATGCGACATGAACATTTTGAGAAAAATCCCCCCACCCCCAACTACCCTTTACATGGAACTTTTTTCGAAAATTTTGATTTTCTCAAAAATGGCTCTAACGATTTTGATTAATATTTCAAATATTAAAGATATATACTTGAGAAATAAAATATATATCTTGAATTTTCTGGGAATAGCCTCTGAAGAGTACTTTATTCTGGATGAAATTTACGGAATTTTACATAACTGCTAAGCCGTAAGAGATAGATAAAGACTTACTACACAAAAATGTAGAGCACGGTAAAGCACACGATTTATGTTATATACATTTTTTTCATGGAGTTGATCGCTTTTTAGATATTCCTTGTTTTTGGTTTCAGCTTTAAAAAACTAACTTTTCTCATACAGTAATTGTCAACTCCTGTCCATACAAACAAAGGAACTTCAGTCACATAGTAACCAGGTTTTGATTATCACTTGACATATGATACTCCCTTATTTCGCTTCTACTTATAAGGAAGCAAGTATTAAGAGTATTTCTGCTAATATTTTCTCGATTAGCAGGAAGTAAATAGAAGCATATGCCTTGTAACAATAATTTGTTGCAGAGATATAGAGAAAGCCATGTGAATGGAACACATCAGATTTTTAAATTATATTTATACTCATTGAAATATAAAGTTTGCTTTGTTTTCAGATACTTTCAACAAAAATCCGAAACATGCCCATGATTAAAATTTGTTTTTGTCAAAATTCAACAGTATTACAGAAAAAGAATAATTATGTTTATGAAGATCAAACATAACATGCGACTTTAAAATTGGACCCAACGGAACAAGTTACCCTGAAAAATGCATTTTGTAGAAAATCTCAAAAGACGACTGTGCCCTTTCAATGAACATTTCAAACTGCCAATATGCGTCAAAACGGCAGAATGAATAAATAAATATGTACTATAACATCACATGTTCTTTGTGTTGAATTCTGCTTATAATAGAAGTTTACAGTTAGATAAATTGTTATTAGTTTCTCTAGCCCCAAATGTACAATGTACATAGGGATAGAGAAGGTATTGTAATGCACCCAAAAATTTGATGTCGAGATTTCATCGGAAATATATGTTTTGGGGTCCCCTGAGTCCGAAAAAAGCATTTTTAAAAAAACGTCCATGTGTGCGTGTGTGTGTGTGTTGAGTGTGTGTGTGTGTGTGTATCTGTGGACAGAATAGCCCCAAAACGAAAAGACCGTTAAGTACTAAACTTGGTATTTAGGTTTAGTATCTTCCAAGGATGCGACACGAAGATTTTCATACAAATCCCCCCCCCCACAAACTACCCTTTAAGGAAAAATGTCGAAAACTTTGATTTTCTTAAAAACGGCTTTAACGATTTTTATTAATCGCATATATTAAAGCTATTTATATCCGAAATAAAATATATTTCTCGAATTTTCTGGCAATAGCCTCTGAAGATATCTTTATTCTGGATGACTTTTTCCGAATTTTGCATAATTGCTAAACCGTAAGACAGAGACAAAAACTCACTACAAAAAAATGTACATCACGTCAAAACACACAATTTATATTTTTGTTGTGGAGGTAACCGTTTCCCAGATATTCCTTGTTATTGGTTTCAATTGTGAAGTACTTAAAAGTTTTGTCAGGCAGGATGTGTCCGTTTTTCTTTTGTTCTACTCCTGGCCAAGCAAAGAAGCGATTTGCAATGACAATCGCATAACGATAGATTTTAAAACATTTGACTATCACTTTAGCCTAGTGCATTACCTTATTTCCCTAAGTAATAAGAGCATTTTGCTAATGTTTATTTCGATTAGCATTGTGTTGAAATAAGAATAATATGTTTAGGAAGTTTGTAAGCAGCTAGGGAAAGTCATGTGAGTGTAACACATCAGATTTTTTTTATTAAAACCTCACTGCCTTATATATGAAACTCTCTTGTCAATCTGTAAGTAAATACACAAATATAGAGCCAAACGTGTCGTATCTTCATTGTGTATGTGAGTGTGGAAGAAGTTGCCAAAGCTCTACAAATATCAGTAGTACACATTTCGTTCATTAAGAGAGTGCAGGTTCTCGCACCAAGTGATGATCTGTTGACAGCGATAATGTCGCCAGGATCGATTCTAGGCGACAGGAGTCATAATGAACCAACACGGGAGCGCTCGCAAAACTGCCTCAGTGGCGGCTCGTGTTGCTCGCTTTTGGCTAACAAAGCTTCTTAATTACCGGGGGAAGCATTCGAGTCAGTTGGAGCATTTAATGTGCTGCCAGCATGCTGCCGTGGTAGTTCAGTACGGTAGTAAACTGAAACCGATTATGGCATTGTGTTTCCAATAAAAAACATTCTTGTTGCAGTACTATGTTTGTGCTTTTATTTTCTGTCTGAGATGTGGTTGTTTTATTGTTTTATTCAAACTAAAATTTATATACTCAGATATTTAAAAAGGCATGTATTTTGTGCTAGAAAAGCTGAAATTACACAAATGTTGGCTGTTTTTGTACTAATCGTTCGTAAAACCACTGTGGAAATTGAATGTTTCGGAGTATCACTATAAAATATTAGCAATAAATTAAATAATACTGTTTATTTTAGTAACAAGTCATCTGAAATGAACGTTGTTAATACTTGACGTGAATGAAGGAATGCGCTATAGACTCTGTTTCAATAAATTTACAAAGTATCATAACATGCTGTCTTGCCCGCCTGGGTAGCGTGGTGGTAGCATGTCTGCCTCACGTTCAAAAGGTCGTGAGTTCGAATCTCGCTTAGGGTGAGTTACCCGGGTAAGGTTTGTTTCGGGGTTTTCCCTTATCCTGAGAAGACGAATGTCGAGTAACTTTAAGCTCATTTGAGCATCATATCATCAATTGCATTCATCGTCCGATATGACCAAACCAGGTTAAAGGACGTTAAACATACTGTATAACTAAATAAACTAGTCTACACGTTGTATCAAAAGACAAATACCACCTTTAACAGTACTTTATCTTGTTGCAAACAATATGACTAATCAAACCCTGAAAAAACCCATCATAAGCATGATCATTTTAATTATTCTTGTTTTCTCACAGAAACAGTGTGTAGAACAGGAAGAGTCAGACTGAAAAATTCAATGGCATAGCCGGGATTTGAACCACGGATCTCCCGGTCTCTAGCCGGTTGCGCTACCATGGCAATATGCCGGCATAGCATTTAATTTTTCAACTGACTCGCATGTTTCCAAGGTCAGTAACCATCGCCGTGAAAACTTCAGTTCATACATCATACAAGGTGTTCTCAAATTATTTTGAGATGACAACCCCAATGGCGACTTACAATGTTGTAAATACTTTAAGTCCCAGGAAGCATAGTTTTAGTCAACTATTATGGACAATTTTAATTAATTTCTCACAGAAACCGTGTCCTACTCCTAGCCTACACACAGTTTCTGTGAGAAAACATTTACAATTATCACAAATAAACATATTAGTTGGCTAAAACTATGCTTCCTGGGACTTGAAGTGCTTACTTCATTTGGAAACTTTGTTTTGCTATGTGCACAACTACAGAACTGCCAACATGTTTCATCAAAGTCGTTTGTCTGCGTTATTTTACATCTAGGTAGTGTGGGTGCGGGTGTGTAAATACAATGATTTTCGTGAAAACCAGGCACCAATCTAGCGAGTTTTATGAAAAACAGGCGCCAATCTAGCGAGTTTCATGAAAACCAGGTGCCAATCTAGCGAGTTTTATGAAAACCAGGCGCAAATCTAGCGAGTTTTATGAAAACCAGGCGCAAATCTAGCGAGTTTCATGAAAACCAGGCGCCAATCTAGCGAGTTTCATGAAAACCAGGCGCTAATCTAGCGAGTTTTATGAAAACCAGGCGCCAATCTAGCGAGTTTCATGAAAACCAAGCGCCAATCTAGCAAATTTTATGAAAACCAGGCGTAAATATAGCGAGTTTTATGAAAACCAGGCGCCAATCTAGCGAATTTCATGACAACCAGGCGCCAATCCAGCGAGTTTCATGAAAACCAGGCGCCAATCTAGCGAGTTTTATGAAATCCAGGCGCCAATCTAACGAGTTTTATGAAAACCAGGCGCCAATCTAGCGAGTTTCATGAAAACCAGGCGCCAATCTAGCGAGTTTCATGAAAACAGGCGCCAACCTAGCGAGTTTCATCCCTGATTGTGTTTGCGATTGCGTAATAGCAGCAAAATGGGCTGATTTTATTCCCCACAAGTATTTTTTCGTAATTTTTGGTATTTGAGCCAGAGTCTTAACACAACGGGTGCGGCATGAGGGTAACACCGTAGCTTGGATAATACAGTTTATTTCAAATACATTATTTGCATGGGACATTTGGGAATGGTACACAAATTTTTACACTTAATAGTGACTCAATTAAAACACTCAGGAAAAGAAACAAACTGCTGTATACACCCTTATCTGTTACCAAACAGATAGTTTACATTGGTAACAGCTGAAACTATCTTGGTAATGTTACTTCAGAGGTGGACGTGTCATGGCGAACGCAGTTACTGCACAATATCAGCTTCCATCTGTAGAGCATTAACTGCTGTGACCAAAAGAAACGTTCAAGAAGAATGCTATACGCTACGATAATAGAAGAGCGTGAAATGTAAATGAATCCAAAACAAGGCGCAAAACAGTAAATAGTTGCAATTTTTCATTCCACCTTTAAAATTAATGCATTACAAAACATATTGCAACACTGTGATTCTAGACGCTTTGCACTGATTAATAACGTCTGTGTCACTTCTTAAATGCGCAATATAGGCATTTATCATTTCCTTGCACCAATCCTTTAAAATAGATATATTCCTTTCACGCGCAAAACTATGCTTTCCTTGCACCGTTAAAACTTATGGATTTCAAAGCATATTATAGCATAGTGGCTTCTACATACACACATATAGGTTAATGTCTTATTATTAAAATATTTAATTGATAGAAATCGGCGGGTAAAAAGAGAACTTTCACTTCTGAAATTCGTTATTATAGTTGTGTAACCAATTTAAACTGTTATTTGATATGGATGACTGGCTGGCAGTTGGCAGAAATAATGTCAATATAACCTTGTTTATTCTTAGTAAATACATACATAAAATACTAAGAAAACGGACAAAAGGAAAACAAAAGAAAGACAAAATCAATATAAAACTTTTTATTTTGTCAGCTTCGACAGGAAAAACGTGAAATTAAATAATTACTCCTTTAAATGTACCGGAATTTCTAATTTTAAACTAAACAATGATTTTCACCTTGTGTCAAAAAGGATCTGTGCTAATTTGGTCAAAATCAGTCCATGGTGTGGAAACTTATAAAATATATATATACACACGAGAGCCGTTTTTTTTAACTTCCAATAGGCTATAAATAAAAGACAAGTTCATAGAAAACAATTATTTTATTACTAAAAGTTTTGTACACTTATGGTTACTTTTCAACATAATCACCGAAAAGATTGAGACATTTATCGTACCTGTGCACAAGCTTTGCAATACCCGCTTCAATAAATCTAGCTGCCAATGATTTGAAATGAGCATTGACGCTGTTTTGAAGATCTTCGTACTTTACGACGTTTGCGGAGAGCCATTCAAAACAAACGAAGAGGAATGCTACTTCAGGAATCGTGTTGATCCATGACAACGCTCGTCCACACACTGCTGGCACAACCCATCGGCTCCTTGAACAATTTCATTGGAACATTTTCGATCATCCGCCGTACAGTCCTGACTTGGCACCCAGTACTTTTACCTTTTCACTGAACTGAAGATGTGGTTTGGAGGTAAATGTCGCTGGGTGCCAAGTCAGGACTGTACGGTGAATGATCGAAAATGTCCCATTGAAATTGTTCAAGGAGCCGATGGGTTGTGCCAGCAGTGTGTGGACGAGCGTTGTCATGGATCAACACAATTCCTGAAGTCAGCATTCCTCTTCGTTTGTTTTGAATGGCAGCAGATTTTTCGAATACACTCTACTGTCTGTCAAGCCTTAGCTCACCGGTAATGTAAACAAAAGCAACAGGTTTTAAAGTTTCTGATTGGATGTTGAACGTTTTACCGCTTTTCTCTATAAAATAGTTGCACTTAATTTGCTAAAAGAGGCTAACACAAATATCACATTAAACTATGGAATGTTGTCGAAATAACATACCAAGAGTTATTGATAAAGGGAAATCGGTTGAATTTTAATCATTAATCCCTTACGCATCAATGCACATGTGATGCGTCGTTCATTATAAAGGATGATTTTGAGTTATCACGTGAAGAGTAAAGAGCACATAATATGTAAGCAATGGCTTATGATACCGGTGTAGTGAAACACGAGCGAGGAAGAACTCCAAAAAGTGGCGAGAAAAACAATATGTTTTGTGAAAAACACCCTACTCTTGCATTACTGCTGTTCTGGATGTGCGATTTGGAGGGCATTATCGCTGAACGACTAATTATATCAATCCTGGGGATGATTCAGGCAGCTGCAGTGCAACAGCAACATATGAATCGGATCTTGAAGGAGTGGAACCACCTCCATCTTCAGATTAACTCTTCTGGGTAAGTCATTGTATTATTGCAATATATTAAAGTAATGTTTAGTATATGGTCGCGCGCGAGCGCGCACACACACACACACACACACACAATATTGGCGGTTGGAGTGTTGAACGCAAACAATACGCCATCGAACAGCATGCCTGCACTTTGTAATATTACGGGAGAATTTCACCTTTCGTATTAAATATAAACTCGTCTACTTGTTTTATTTTTATGTTTTATACCTCTCATAGCTTTAAACAATATCTATGAAGAGTGAAAGCTGATGGGTATTTATTTTCCGCCATTAGTGAAAGCAATGTGTGCGTTTTGGTAGTTGTAGAGGAGCTAAGTACCATGTGGTCCGTCCACGTGCAATCGCGGTTTGTTGACATCGTCGGTGAACTAAGATTGGACAGTTAATGGTAGTTTATGGTTTACTTCCTTAGTTTACTTAAACGAGAACATTTACCCTAAGAATGCAAAAAAGGAAACCAAATGTTTTTTTTCACTTCAATGCCTGATAATGCCTCTCGTTTTTGAAAGACATTGGTGGCTGAGGAGGTAAGTTTGCACTATTACACAAAAGGGAACCAAATATTTTTATTCACTTCAATGCCTGATAATGCCTCTCGTTTTTGAAAGACATTGGTGGCCGAAGAGGTAAGTTTGCACTATTACACTCCCTACAGGGCTTGTTCTGATTGTGTGCCTCCCAGGCTCGTGCTGACTTACCTGGCAAAACAGTAGAGACCTTGGCAGACGTGCAGAGGTACAAAATATCCCACTTGGGGCCACACGGAACCATCGATGCTGGTGTTGCTGCTGCTCAAATTGTTGCAATCCATGTCTATACTGTTGCACTTTCCCCTAGGCGTTACTTTTTATATACGAGAGAAAATATTTGGAGATAAAATACACGAAATTTGCATATGGTCTTATTTTATACTGGGATAATTTGTACACTCAGTCATAAGTTTATATCACGAATATCACAGCCTGTTTCAGAAATTTAAAATAAAAAATATTATGGAATCTCAATCATAGTTGAGTTTTTCAGGCACCGGACGCTTCAACGTTATTGACTAAAAAGGCATTGGGCTGAAAATTTTTGGCATCACGTCATTTTCTTGCTTATCTGTAGATCACTTCTGTACCACTGCCGACCCTATAAAAGAAAAGTGAAAATATTTTACTTTAAGTTTTTAACTTATAATATCTTAAAACATACGTTTATTTGCGACGGTTTACCAAATACTGAATGTTACTTATGGGTAATGAATAATGAAAACATGCATGTCATTGGCTGATGAATTAGATTATAATTAAACTTGAAAATACTTGAATGATTTCGAATTTGAACTCATGTCCTAACCTTAAACATCATATAGTCCGTGACGAAACGCATACATTTTAATTTTATTACATTGTAGGATGCTTTGTAAGCCATGTTTAATATTAACTCCAATTGTTGCATGTTCATGTATTTAAATTGTTGAGATATTTACAGTTCTACTGACAGCTGTTACCGTCATTACCATTATGGCTATCTACATTGAAGAGAAAATTCACACCTATTTTCGTTTTTAGTCAAGCACGTATGATCTACATAGGTGTACAGTCGCTATAATATTGTAATCTGTAATCGTTTCAGTATTTATAACATAGTTCACACCATTTGTTACGTTTTATAGCATTACCATATGTTCTGGCTAGTATATCTAAGTTATAGACCCAGTTTTGCTATTTTTCTCTTCTAGTTTGGACCCTTTTATGAAAATGTTCTGTTGTTTATCATTATTTCCTGGTGAACGTCCATTTAAACATTTCTTAAGGGGGAAGAGAATGCTAATGAAGCTTCAAGGTAAGTGATTTCTTATTGCAGCTATCGCATTATTACTAAAGGCAATACCTATCTAACTCAGAGGAAAGTACTTCAGCAATTTCAAATAATGGCACTTGTATTCAGAAAAGTGTAATGCAAAGTCTCTACCCTTGTAGAGTATCCTTAGAAGAAGAAACAACAAGTTTAGAAACCAATATTGAACCTTCATGATCTCTAGTCTACCATGAATTGCAAACATGTAAAGTGGTAGATATTATAGTAAAGAAAAAGAAAAATATTGGTAAGTTTCACTATATTTTACAGTAAATAAGCTATTTACCATATATTGAGCATAATGCAATGTAATGCCATCATATTTATTTCCAGCTTTTGAAAATCACATGGAAAACTTCGCCGATGTACCTCCGGCATCAAACAATAATTCAAAGCAGCCAGTTGTGTGTCCCGAACCAAATATCACAGACGTCCTGAAAAACAATCCTGGTAAGTACGTTGACAATGTTATTAGGTGCTAGTCATTCATCGTCTTTTTTAAGCTTGAAGAAGAGTCAAAGGGGAAGAATGAGCCAATTTTATGTTGTCAAATTTCTAAAACATGGCTTTTAATATCGTATTAATTTCTCTGTGATGACATTAATAATAATTAATAACAATAATAATAGTAACAACAAATTATTTAACAAGCGTATGACACATCTCGTGTAACAGTGCGGTTTAAGAACTGTCATTGACAGAAAAATACACTTAAATATTATTTTCAAATTAGCACATTCTTTACTGGTAATGACAGTTTTATTATTTTACAACAATTAATTATTGTATTGCTATATGTGGGTAGGTGTAGATTCCAGCAGCAAAAGCTCATTTGATACAGCTACAGTACTGCCGAAGGAAAGGTGGCAGAAACAGTCATAGAAGTAGAACACTCTGCATCTCCTGTTAAGCACTCCCATCTCGTAAACGCAGCAGATGGAACAAACCTAAGCTGCAGAAGGAATATGCAGAAACATGGAAGAGCAGAAGGACATGAATATAAATCCACCACAGGTAAGCTGCAATCGCCGAAGGTACTCAAAATTGTTGGCTGCAAAAAGTGAATTTACGGCTGTTCTAATAAAATTTCAGAAGAATGCCGAAGTCAATATTGCAAACTATCCTATGAGACAAAAAGGTGTTATATTAAATAATGTAGTTACTGAAAAGCCTAAACAGCGCAGATCTCGCAAAGAAAGAGCAAAGCAGCGAACTCATTCTTGAAAGTATTACTTTCACATGAATGGCGAGAATATCAGAGTGAGTCAGAAATTCTTTTGCATTTCAAATAAACCAATTATCTAGTATTTTCTGTTAGAAATGATAATGGTAATTTTATAAAAAATGGCAAAAGAGGAAGAAATACTCAAAAAATTAAAATAAGTCTCCAACACCATGACAATGTTGTAAAACACATAAATAGCTTTCCTACGGTTGCAGGCCATTATAACGAGGAAATCAACCTAGCATAAATATTTGGATTAAAAACTGAATGTTCCAACAATGCATTCCTTCTACAAAGGACAATGCTTGAGTGAAAATTTAACACCAGTCAACCTCATTACTTAGACAAACATTTTGCAATTTTTTCAATTTGTCTTTCTTCAGCCTTAAAAAGGACCAATGTGTAACTTGCACAATTTATGAAAAGGCAACAATCAAAAAAAAAAAAAAAAAAAAAAAAAGAAGAAGAAGAAGAAAATGATGATGCTCATTTAATAAGAAAGATGAATTCGATTACTGAAAAATCACGGGATAAGGGAAGAGCAAAGCAGGATCAATCATTTAAATCCTCTACATTTGAACTACCGAGTGAATGAATTGCAAATACCTTCTTCTGGTGTCAGTCTCTTGTATTATTTGCGAAAACTTAATGTGTTCAATTTACTGTATACGACGCACCCCCACCTAAAGCCGGATATTGCTACTTTTGGAAACGGGAATTTGTGAAATTGGAACTTTCTTTGCATACTATTTGCAAAATTTACCTGTACATGTCAATGAAGTTTCCTTGTTCTCCGATACGTGCGGTGGGCAAAACAGAAATGTACAAATATCTGCACTGTTGTTGTATATGGTGCAACATCTGCCTCTTCATACGATTGAACTCAAATTCTTAGAAAGTGGTCAGTCAATCATGGAGTTGACTCTGTGCACAGTGCAGTAGAGAAAAGGAAGAAAATCACTTATATATTTAGTGTTCATGATTCGATAAACATCTTCAAGGAAGCCAGAAAGAGCAAAAAGTTACCAAGGAGTTTCTGTACAATGACTTTCTTGATCTTAAGTTTCTCAGCAGTAATACTATAAAAAATAAGTCTATTGTCGAGAATGGCAGCAAAGTCAACTGGCTGAAAGTGAAGTGTTTCAGATACAGAAAAGAATTACCAGGTATGATGGAACGTAGGCGATGCTATTGGTCAGAGCACAGAAAATGTTGCTGAGGTTAGAGAGGTAAGAAAAGCCAAGCAGTCAGATATAGAGATAACACATATCCCAAAACTCTACACGAAACCATCTTCCAATATCAACTGAAAAAAAAAATCTTGATATCCCTCTGCAACAAAAAAAATATACCATGAGAACTTCATTTGTCGTATAGAAGTCTACCTTCAACAAATATTCCATACTGTTCAGCAGAACCTGCTTTCTCAGATCCAGACATGGAAGAGAAGTACATAGGTTAAAGAATGCAGTAAGTAAAACATTGAAATAAATGAATTGTAATCTGTAAGCATTTTTCATTATTTTCAACTGTATTACTTTTGTATTAATCTGTTTTTTTAGCATGTACAGTGCATTTTGTTAAAAGAAATGATTTCTACATTGTCTATTACTATTGTCTCAAAACTAATTGAACAAAATTTAGGTTTGATTTCTTATTTGATTGTTAATCATTACTTATGTTTGCCCAGAAAATGTATACGTGCTAGTATGCTCTAAACCAGGGGTGGGCAACTCGCAGAGGAGGGGAAACCTCAAGTTTACCTCACTGCACAATCCTGCGAGTGTAAAACGGAGTGTACGTCGTTTCAATAAGCTACTATGTAGATGGAATTACGATAAAGTGGTAGAAGAGGTAATGCACTCAAAGACTGCCAGATGCCGACCCATGCTCTAAACCCTATCATGCATGTTTTTAAAATAAAAAGGAAAAATAAAACTGAAAATAACATTTCTATTTCCAGTTTACTAAGCAATAAAGAAAATAGTAACACTTTAACACCTCTGTCAGGAAAAATACAAAGTCATAAACATCACCTCATAAAAAATTAAAAAAAAAATATATATATATATATATATATATATATATATATATAACACTTTATGCCAACAAAATGTGCTCATTTACATATCACATTATATCTAAGACATGTAAGCTAATGTCTGAAATAAACATTACAAAAAAAGTTTGTAAATTTAGTTGATAAATGCAATTCACATTTCTAGAAAATATTCAAACGGCTTTTTCTCAAAACTATGTTTTCTTACTTAGTGTGCTCCACTTGCAACTCATGATATGTTAACAACTATGTGATATCTATAAGCATAGGTTGATGCTATACCATCAGCAATCACTCTTGTATCATCATAAGGCCATAGAGCGATATTGTTGACTTTTATACTCGAAACGTCATGCTGTTGTGACATGACCAAATCCATTGGAGTTATTATTTCATTGTTTTTTAAGACAATTTACACAACTGTCAAATGCGATGTACTGCTTATTAGCGCTTCCTTTTATGCCCTTAATCTTTTTATCATCCCTCCATCAAAATCGAGAGCATAACTCATAGGTTTCAGTCCAACAAAACGCTGGATAATTTTTCTGCTAGTTTTATCTTTCCCCAACATCTTTTTGTTTTGAGTGGAGTGGCACACGTGGCTGCTTGTAGGGTAATCAAATCTATCTAGATGTTCCAGAAATCGTAGTTTATTCCTGTGTACGTCAGCTGTTGTAACTCGATAAATGAAGGAGTCAATATCCATACACATAAGCTTCAGGTTTTCAATTCCATAATACGGTAATAACACATCGTATTGGTGGGCGTACATGAGAGTTTTTGAGATATTTAGCACGCTCATTCCGATGTATATTGGTTTGATGAATATAATTTGTCGTGATGCCATATGAATACTTGCCAGGTTAGGCCCATATATGCTTCTATCGATGAATTAGGCTTAGCAATAAGCTTTTCAAATGTTTTCTCGTTTCTCACAAGACGTGTATCCATACAATTTCGTATATTCTCCATAGGAAACGAAGAAGCGTTAGAAGGAAGGAGTATTTCTATACTAAAGGCCATCCATGAACATTTAAGTCACACGATTAGGTTACATTATGAGAATTTCGTTCTTTCTTTATCCTCCTCGTATATAGAACTTAAACCCCCCGGGAACTTACAAGCCAACTCCTGGGGTCTGACGCCAGTTGAGCAGACGTTCTGGATCAGACAGAAACCAAGTGGTTAATCAACCCGATGCCTCGTATGAAAGTGAAGAAGTGGATGATATGAAATAATGGTGAAGTGGAAGGCAGAAAAGATGATTATGGAGCATATATGAATGAAACCGGAGAAAATCCGCCCAGACGCCGTTTCGTCCATCACAAGTCCCACATGAGGCGAACGGTTTAAACACTCCGCCATGGTGCCGTCCCTTACGCAAACAACATTAACAATATCAACATGGGTTGTTTTTGAACAAGGCTTTTTTGTTTAGTTGCTTCGTATTTGTATTACAATTTTATTTTGACAATGATCCAAGATAATCATACCAACATACATTCTGGTTGTGCAGTTACAAGACTCTACAAAGTTGGGGGAGGGGGAGTTTATGCTTTAATGTTGTAGGAATTCACGTATCACTTCTTAGAAATTTACACATTTATAATCTGTTACTCGCGGCCGCAAACTGCATATCCGAGTACATATGATATAACCGCTTCTCTTCAGTAACATTTTACCCCTAGCAATGCACATTGCTTCAACGCTACACAACTGAGAAGCTAAAGTGGAATATGACCGTGTTACCAGTTTTACTGCTACGTAAATATACAGCTATGAAAGAACCGAAGTAGGGAGTTACTGGTACGATTACCCTGAGACTGAAGACACATATATTTAGTATTTACAAAGCTGAGACTTTGCAGCCAAAGTGAATGAGTCTTCAAGACTTCCTTTCTCACGCCAGCCACTGCTATTCAAAAAATACTCGCTCCAAAAATAAAACATGACGTTCTTTTAGATGGGGGATTAGTAGGAACAGTACCAAAGCCAGATTCTGTGAAATGGTTGGGTGTTGGGGAAGAGAAACTTGGGGCTGCAGAAGGGATGTTGAGTTTAAAAATGAGTACAATGTATGCTTCCAGTTGCAGAGAGAATGCTTGATGAAGATGATGTTGAAACATATGTTATAGACTATTTTATAACTAAACTTTGTTAAGGCGAGGCTGAAAGTCGATAGTATTATCCTCGTAAAAATTAATTATGAAAACAGCTCGATGTCCATCCATAGAATAAAACTACAACCAACTTATTTCTTTCTCTACTTGTTGCATAGTATACAGAGAAGATATTGTATTTCATCCAAAAATTCTATACCGAGATTTCACTGAAAATACACGTTTTAGGGTCTCCTAAAAAATAATTTTTAGAAAAGGGTCCGTGAGCGTGCGGTGTGTGTGTGTGTACGTGTGTCACGATAACTCAGAAAAAAATGTGATGTGTTCCATTAACTTGACTTTCTCTATATCTCTGCATCAAATTATTGTTAAAAAGTTTATGCTTCCATTTATTTCATTCTAATCGAGGAAAAAATAGCAGAAATAGTCTTATTACTTGCTTCCTTGTAAGTAAAAGCGAAATAAGGGAGTACCATACGTTAAACTGGTTGTCAAAAGGTGGTTGTTATGTGAATGAAGTTCCTTTGCTTGTATGGTCAGGTGCTGACAAATTCCTGTATGAGAAAAGTATAAGTTTTTCAAAGCTGAAACCAAAAACAAAGAATATCTCAAAAACGATCAACTTCACGAAATAAATGTATATAACATAAATTGTGTGTTTTAATGTGCTCTACATTATTTGTGTGGTAAGTTTTTGTCCATCTCTTACGGTATAACAGTTATACAAAATTCCGTAAAATTCATCCAGAATAAAGTAGTCTTGAGAGGCTAATCCCAGAAAATTCAAGATATACATTTTATTTGTGAGGTAAATATCTTTAATATAGATATTTTAATCAAAATCGTTAGAACCATTTTTGAGAAAATCAAAATTTTTGAAAAAAGTTCTAGGTAAAGGGTAGTTGGGGGTGGGAGGATTTTCTTGAAAATCTTCGTGTGGCATCCTTGGAAAATACCAAACTTAAATACCAAGTTTGGTATTTAATGGTATTTTCGTTTTTGAGCTATGCTGCCCACAGATACACATATATACGGATATGTTTCTAAAAAGTTTTTGTTTTGATTCAGAGGGTTTCCGGTGAAATCTGGGTTTCGAATTTTTGGGTGCAATGCAATACTTTCTCTATACACTATATACATAGTGCGTGTAGAGAAAGTAAAAAGTCGGTTAAATACCAAACTTGATATTAAGTTCAGCATCTTCCAAGGATGCGACACGAAGATTTTTAAGAAAATTTCCTCATTCCAAATTACCTTTTACATGAAAAAAATTTAGAAAAATTTTATTTTCCTAAAAAGTGGCGATTGAAATGATCTAAATAGCATATATAAAGATACTTATTATAGAGTAAAATGTGTACCTAAAGTGTTTTTTCTGGGAATAGCCTCTGAAGCCCTCCTTATTCTGAATGACTTTTGCATACCTAGTAAACCGTAAGATATGGACAAAAAGTTACTGCACAAAAATGTAGATCTCATTAAAATGCTTAATGTGTCCCATATACAATTTTGTGGAGTAACCGATTCCAGATACATATTCTTTGCTATTGTTTTCATTTTTAAAGTGTCAAGCTTTTCTCTACGAGAGTTTCTGAACTCCTGGTAACTAAATGGAACCGAATTTCAATCACAGAGCAACCAACTTTTAGAGCATTTGACTATCGCTTTAGTAGTACGCTATGTATGTCCATATTTTCCTTGTGTTTATTTTTTTGGTAGTGTTTAACGCCCGCTTTAACTACTTATGGCACCGCAGGCGTCCTTCTGTTTATAAAGAACTAAGTAGTGTAGTGTGCCGGAGGGGATTTCACACTTCAGCCATTGATTGGCTTTTCGTACGTTAGGTCCCAGGAGGATGGGATGAGAAGAGAGTAACGGAACTGGACGGGAGGGAGCCATTGTGGAGGGTCCCTAACAGTTTCCAAGCAGTTCATCTCGACGCGGGGAGCTCTAGGGGTCCGCACCTCAGGTCTAACCAAACGTCCCTGAGTCTACAGATGACTTTCAACGCCATCCCGCCATCGAGAGTTGAATTTCCAAAACGCAGTCCTCGCCGACACTTTAACCCTGAAAGAGACCGGTTGAATGAAATTGTGATGAAATGAAGGGTCAAGGGGGGGGGGATGAAGAAACCTTCCAGCATTCACCTAGTGACCCCGGAACCTCGGCCGCGGGTAACCGATCTCACGACCTTCCGAATGCCAGTCCCAGACCAAACACCTGAGTCACCTGCCTCGGTAAGGAACTAAGTAAGTAGACCGTTTCTGCTAATATTTATCTAGATTAGCATGAAGTAGATAGAAGAATAAGTTAGAGAAACTTGTGTGAATGGAAGACATCAAATTTTCATGAACTGCCTCGTGGTCGAGGGGCCAGATTTATTCCCTGTCCCCCACAGAGTCTGGAAGTATGTATGTGAGAGTGATGTGTGTGTGTATTTGAGAAAAATGAAAATGATATAAACCAATGTAAAGAACCTACAGACAACGAGTTGTTTCAAATGCAAAGCCCCCGATATGACCTTAGATGTTAAAGGGGGCTATGTAAATAAAACAAAAAAAAAGAAAAAAAAATCAAGGTAAATTTTGATACCGACATGAAGTTTCCCAAATTAACTATAAAAGTTCATAATTTTTAAAAATGCTCCTTATGATACAACGTTCTTTTTTCATTTCCATTTATATACCGCCTTTAGCATCGGTAGCTTCTCCTTTGGAACAATACTTGTTATCTCTCGGCATTGGTGTTCATCTTTAACCTCACACGCGCGCATTCACACTCTAATTCATAATTCTAGACACTAGGGAGGATGGGGAATAATCTTGGCTAAAGAGAAATTTCTACCCTCCGCCTGGAATTGAACCCGGGATCTCTCTCTCTCTCTATCTCTCTCTCTCTCTCACACACACACACACACACACAATAGATACGCACACTACTGACTAAACAAATATATAATAAATTCAGAGAGGAACATGCTACAGTATATTATACTTTTATTGCCGTATATGCCTACCTACTTAAGTTTTAATTCATCCAAAAATTCGATGTCAAGATTTCTCATGAACTACAGGTTTTAGGTCTGTGAAGCCATTAAAAAAATTCTAGAGTAACATCCTTGCGTGCGCGCGTGTGCGGGCGTACGTGAAAGAGAGAGAGAGAGAGAGAGAGAGAGAGAGAGAGAAAGAGAGAGTGAGAGAGAGAGAGATTGCCAAATAACGATAAACACCAACCTTGATTTTGAAGTGCAGCATCTGCGACAAGGATGCGACATGAAAATTTAGAGAATATCTTCAAGCTTCAAACTACCATTTACGTGGAATGTTCTTTGTTATTCATTTGCTATTTTTACTTTCTCTATACGCACTATGTACATAGTGTATAGAGAATGTATTGCACTCCACCAAAAAATTCGATACCGAGATTTCACCGGAAATATATGTTTTAGGGTCTCCTGTATCCAAAAAAGTATTTTAAGAAAAAGGTCCGTGTGTGTGTGTCCGCGTGACTGTGAACACGATAACTCAAAAACGAAAAGACGGTAAAATACCAAACTTGGTATTTAAGTTTAGTATCTTCCAGGGATGCGACACGAAGATTTTGAGAAAAATCCCCGCAACCCAAACTACTATTTACATGGAACTTTTTTCGAACATTTTTATTTTATAAAAAAGGGCTCTAACGATTTTGATTAAAATATCGTATATTAAAGTTATTTATCTGACATATAAAATGTATATTTTGAATTTCCTGGGAATAGCCTCTGAAGACTACTTTTTCTGGATGAATTTTTCATAACTACTAAACCATAAGAGATGGACAAAAACTTAACCCACAAAAAATATAAAGCACGCTAAAACACAGAATTTATGCTATATATATTTTTTTTCGCGGAGTTGATCGTTTTTGAGATGTTCCATTTTCTTGGTTTCAGCTTTGAAAAACTTATACTTTTCTCATTCAGGAATTTGTCAATTCCTGTCCATACAAACAAAGGAACATCAGTCACATAGCAACCAGCTTTTGGCTTTCATTTTTACCTATGGTACTCCCTTATTTCACTTCTACTTACAATAAAGCAAGAAATAAGACTATTTCTGCTAATTTTTCTCGATTAGCATGAAATAAATAAAGGATAAGCTTATTAACATTAACAATTTACAGAGATATAGAGTACGTCATGTGAATGCAAAACATCAGATTTTTATCATTTAGCTTATACGATGTTCATCTAGACTTTACACGTTATTTAGCCTATTCTATGTTCATCTAGCCTTAAATTTTTTTTTTATTTAGCCTATACTAAATTCATCTAGAGGATACATTTTCTTTTATTTAGCCTATACTATGTTCATCTAGCATTTACATTTTTTTTTTATTTTGCCTATTCTATGTTCATCTAGCCTTTACATTTTCTTATTTAGCCGATACTATATTCATCTATCCTATACATTTTTTATTTTATTTTGCCTATACTCTCTCCATCTAGACTTTACATTTTTTTTTTTAGCCTATACTATGTCCATCTAGATTATACACTTTTTATTTAGCCAAACTATGTTCATCTAGACTATACACTTATTGTTTATATAGCCTGTACTGTGTTCAACTAGACTATATATTTTTTTTTATTTATCCTATACTATGTTCATCTAGACTATATATTTCTTTATTTAGCCTATACTATGTTCATCTAGACTATATATTTCTTTATTTAGCTGATACTATGTTCATCTTGACTATATATTTCTTTATTTAGCTGATACTATGTTCATCTAGACTATATATTTCTTTATTTAGCTGATACTATGTTCATCTAGACTATATATTTCTTTATTTAGCTGATACTATGTTCATCTAGACTATATATTTCTTTATTTAGCCTATACTATGTTCATCTAGACTATATATTTCTTTATTTAGCTGATACTATGTTCATCTAGACTATATATTTCTTTATTTAGCCTATACTATGTTCATCTAGACTATATATTTCTTTATTTAGCTGATACTATGTTAATCTAGACTATATATTTCTTTATTTAGCTGATACTATGTTCATCTAGACTATATATTTCTTTATTTAGCCTATACTATGTTCATCTAGACTATATATTTCTTTATTTAGCCTATACTATGTTCATCTAGACTATATATTTCTTTATTTAGCCTATACTATGTTCATCTAGACTATATATTTCTTTATTTAGCCTATACTATGTTCATCTAGACTATATATGTCTTTATTTAGCCGATACTATGTTCATCTAGACTATACATTTTTTTATTTAGCCTATGCTATGTACTGAATAAAGAACAATATAAAGGCTAGATGAACATAATATAGGCTAAATAAAAAAATGTATATTCTAGATCAACATAGTATCAGCTCAGTAAAAAAATGTATGGTCTAGATGAATATAGCATAGGCAAAATAAAAAAAAAAGAAGTGTATAGTCTAGATGAACAATGTATAGGCTAAATAAAAAAAATATATAGTCTAGATGGACAGAGTATAGGCTAAATAAAAACAAAAAAAGACTAAATAAAAAGAATATAAAGGCTAGATAAACATAGTATAGGCTAAATAAAACATTATCTAGTCTAGATGAACATAGTATAGGGTAAATAAGAAAAGTGTATTATCTAGATGAACATAGTATCGTCTAAATAACAAAAATGTATAATCTAGATGAACATAGTATAGGCCAAATAAAAAAATGTATAGTCTAGGTGAACATAGCATCGGCTAAATAAAAAAAAATGTGTAGTCTAGGGTATAGTCTAGATGAACACAGTATAGGCTAAATAAAAAAAGTAAATGTCTAGATGAACATAGTATAGGCTTAATAAAAATAAAATAAAAATGTATAGTCTAGGTGAGCATAGTATTGGCTAAATAAAAAAAAAATGTATCGTCAAGATGAACATTGTATAGACTAAATAAAAAAATGTATAGTTTAGATGAATATAGTGTAGACCTTAATAAAAAAAATATATAGGCTAGATAAAGAAATAAATAGTCTAGATGAATATGGTATATGCTAAAAAAAGTGTTTAGTCTAGATGAACTTAGTATAGGCCAAATAAAGAAATATGTATAGTCTAGATAAACATGGTATCGGCTAAGTAAAAAAAAAAATGTATAGTCTAGATGTACACATTACACGCTAAATAAAGAAAAAGTGTGTAGCCTAGATGAATAATGTATAGGCTAAATAAACAAAAATTATAATCTAGATGATCAAGCATAGGTTAAATAAATAAATAAAAAAAAAAGGTATACTCTAGATGAACATAGTATAGGCTAAATATAAGAAATGTATAGTCTAGATGGACAGAGTATAGGCTATATAAAAAGAAATTGTATAGGATAGAGGAACACAATACAGGCTAAATAAACAAGAAAGTGTAATATAAGAATTTATAGGCTATATAGAATATAGTATAGGTTAATAAAAAAATTATATAGTCTAGATGAGTATAGTAAAAGTTAAATAAAAACTGAAAAGAAATAAAGACTAAATAAAAAATTATATATTTATACATTTTTATTTTATTTAGCCTATACTATATTCATCTAGACTATACATTTCTTTTCATCTAGGTTATATTATGTTCATCTAGCCTATATATATATTTTATTAAGGTCTATACTATGTTCATCTAGACTATATACTTTTTTATTTAGAGTATACTATGTGCATCTAGTCTATAATTTTTTTTATTTCGCCCTAACTATTTTCATCTAGTCTATACACCTTGTTATAATATGTAACCTATACTATGTTCATCTAGTCTATAATTTTTTTTTTATTTCGCCCTAACTCTTTTCATCTAGTCTATACACCTTGTTATTATATGTAACCTATACTATGTTCATCTAGACTATACATTTTTTTTATTTAGTCTACACTATGTTCATCTACTCAATACACATTTTTTTATTTAGCCTATACTATGTTCATTTACCATACTCTTTTTTTATTTAGCCTATACTATGTTCATCTTGACTATACATTTCTTTTTATTTAGCCTATACTATGTTCATCTTGACTATACATTTCTTTTTATTTAGCCTATACTATGTTCATCTTGACTATACACTTTTTTTATTTAGCCTGTACTATGTTGATCTAGACTATACAT
The DNA here is from genome assembly GCA_030762935.1 of Hymenopus coronatus. Taxonomy (NCBI): domain Eukaryota; kingdom Metazoa; phylum Arthropoda; class Insecta; order Mantodea; family Hymenopodidae; genus Hymenopus; species Hymenopus coronatus. Next base: position 54,840,986 of record CM060880.1, read on the forward strand.
TTCTTTTTATTTAGCCTATACTATGTTCATCTTGACTATACACTTTTTTTTATTTAGCCTGTACTATGTTGATCTAGACTATACATTTCTTTTTATTTAGCCTATACTATGTTCATCTTGACTATACACTTTTTTTATTTAGCCTGTACTATGTTCATCTTGACTATACACTTTTTTTTTGTTTAGCCTATACTATGTTCATCTTGACTATACACTTTAGCCTATACTATGTTCATCTTGACTATACACTTTTTTTTTATTTAGCCTATACTATGTTCATCTTGACTATACACTTTTTTTATTTAGTCTACACTATGTTCATCTACTCTATACACATGTTTTTATTTAGCCTATACTATGTTCATTTACCATACTCTTTTTTTTTATTTAGCCTATACTATGTTCATCTTGACTATACACTTTTTTTTATTTAGCCTGTACTATGTTGATCTAGACTATACATTTCTTTTTATTTTAGCCTATAGTATGTTCATCTAGACTAATTATTCTTTTTATTGAGCCATACTATGATTATCTAGACTATACATTATTTTTTTTTTCATTTACCTTATTCTATGCTCATCTAGACTATATGTTTTTCTTTATTTAGCCTATACTATGTTCATTTAGACTGTACATTTTTTTTATTTAGCCTATACTATTATCAGCTGGATTAAATTTTTATTTAGCCTATATTATGTTCACTAACACTATACACTTTTGTTTATTTAGCCTATAGTATGTTCACCTACTATAAACATATTTTTATTTAGCTTATACTATGTTCAATTAGACCAAACTTTTTTTTATTAACCTAATTATGTTCATCTAGACTATACACTTTTTATATAGCGTAAACTATATTCTATATAGCCTATAATCTGTTATATTACACTTTGTTGTTTATTTAGTCTATACTATGTTCATCTATCCTATACACCTTTTCTTTTTTTTTTTATTTAGCCTATACTATGTTCATCTAGGCTATACACTTTTTTGTTTGTTTTTTAGTCTATACTATGTTCATCTAGCCTATACACTTTTTTTATTTAGCTTATACTGTATTCATCTAGGCTAATTACATTTTTACTTTCTCTATACGCACTAGAGTACTTTCTCTATACGTACTTCTTCTATACTAGAGAATGTATTGCATTGTACCCAAAAATTTGAATTCCAGTTTTAACCGGAAATACATGTTTTGTGACCCATATATCCAAAAAGTCCGTGTGTGTGCGTGTCTGTGTTTAAGTGTGTATTGTCTGTGTGTAGCACAGCTCAAAAATGAGAAGTCCGTTTAAACACAAACTTGATATTTTGGTCTGATATCTTCCAAGGACGCGACATGAATTTCCAAGAAAATCCCCCCCCCATCCTCAACTAACCTTTATATGGATTTTTTTTTATTTTCATAAAATGGCTGAAACTATTTTGATTAAAATATCGTATATTAAAGACATTTACCTGACAAAGAAAATGCATATGTTGAATGTTCTGGGATTAGCCTCTAAAGTTTACTTTATTCTGGATGAAGTTTACGCAAAAGTTGCATAACTGCTAAAACTTAAGAAATGTAAAAAAAAAAAACTTAAACCACAAAAAGTGTAGAGCACGTTAAAACATACAATTTATGTTATATACATTTTTTTCGTACAGTTGATCGCTTTAAAGCTATTTCTAGTTTTGTAGCTTCAGCTTTGAAAATCATACTTTTCTCATACAGAAGTTTGTCCACTCCTGTCCACACAAACAAACGAACTTCATTCACATAGCAGCCAGCTTTTGACTATTACTTTAACCTATGGACTCCCTTTATTTGCTTCTGCTTTCAAGGAAGCAAGTAATGAAGTTATGTCTGCTAATTTTTCTTCCATTAGAATGAAGCAAATAGAAGCATAAGCTTTTCACCACTAATTTGTCACAGAGATGTAGAGAAAGTCATGTGAATGGAACACACCAAATGTTTTATAATGCATTTCAGATTAAAGGCACTCGTAACGAATGTGCTAGACGTGTGGAGACGTAACTCAATTCTTTAGTTTCTTTTGTAATGCCGCTTTGAAACGGGAATATGGCAGAATACGCATAATGCTTACGTTTGTTAATTGTAGTGCATCACATATTTTCCTCAAACTTTAAAAGTAAACGAATTTTTGCTGTGAAACAGGGATGACAAGCATTTGTAATATTCCCTTTGTTATGAGTTAATAAGTAAATTTTAAATAATGTGAAGCAGGTAGGCCACAGGGACACGAAAATCCTGATTTCCAAGTCCAATAACCTTGCCCAGGCTGATGCCGCCACGTCCTGTTGACCTGGCAGCCCACTAGTGTCCCCGGGAAATATTTCACATTGAGCAAACATCCGCACTAGCTCCCCGCACCGCCTCTCAAAGCACATGTGAAAGATGAGAATGAAGCAGAACGAAGAGCAAATGTGGAAAGGAAATCGTGGTAGATGAGAACCAGCTTAACAATCGCCTCCCGGAATTTAAAGTGTAACGCTTAATATCGATCCATTGTACCAAATAGCACTTCCACTATCACACGATGTGCTCCAATCCGAATATGAGGTAAAAGTAGCTTCATCAAAATGATCGTAATCAATGCAGTAATTATAGGTAAACAAACTTCGTAGCCTATTTCCATTTGTCGTCATTTAATTGCCTTAATATCCTTGGATAACTGATACATTGTCCCCGATTTAAAATACAGATTTAATGGAACATAATAGGTTTGCAGAAGTCCAGTTAAATTGCAGGAATAATAGCAAAGAGGTATTTCACTTAATCGGAAGAGATTAAATCCACAGATACACAATTTTGAATTCTGACTGTTCACAATACAAAATCTCATACAAGAGATATATTAGAGTCCATGTCAAGGAAAATGGCAGTTTCCCTCCAAGAAAAGCTAGATAGCATCTGGATGCGCGAGCAAGATTGTCATCTTTATTGTTTCTTGTGGTGTCCCGAGGGAAATCTGTGGAGTCCACGAGCTATTATGGTCCTCGGGAGTCGGAAATAATGTGCTGTACTGCCATGCTCTCATATATTTAGGATACTGCCATAGTTAAAGAGACCAGCATATTTTAGCTAGAAAAGAACCGAATAGTTCACGTTACAGTGTCAATTTCAAATTTCTCCTTCAACTTCTTGTTTTTGCTCCGTTTACATGTCATTCACATTTTATCATGGGTCTTCCATGACAATATTTATTTTGCTTCCTTTCTAATAACGGAGCGAGGTGGCGCGCGTGACTCGCATTCTGGGGGTCATGGGTTCGATTCCCGCGCCGACATATCTTAACTATGGGTTTCTTCGGGGATTTCTCCAGGTCGCCAGGCGAATGCTAGGAAGTTTTATTATATCCCCCGAATTGACTGCCACTCCATTTTATATCTCATGTTCGTACATTTTTCACATTTCACTTCACCCTTTAACTGGGTGGTCTGTTTTGGGGTTGTAAGTGTCGGCGGGGGTCTCAGTGTTTTACGGCCGGAAAAAGGAGTCCAGAGTCCAAGAACAGGTCGCCCAGGTTTACCTGGGCGGAGTGTAAAGTCGCCACAGTACCTAACCGCTAAAAGCGGTTTTACCTGTGCGATATTATGGGGAAAAAGATTTTGTTCACAAGCTTTATTGTCTACGTCCGCCGGGCGGTGTTAAAATTCCTCCGCTGCCTTAGGGCTGAGTGCGGTCGGTCACTTGGGCGGTCACCCACCCAAGTGGTTACCACGCTCGATGCTGCTTAACTCGACGTGCCGCTTGTGTGGCCACCGGGTTAAGCAGGCCAGGTGGGAGGAAAGTTGGTAGGATTATGGATTTGGGTGGGTGATGTGTTCCAGGTTAGTCAGAGGGGGCAGGGTTTCAGCCGGGAGGTCTCCCTACCGGCTGCCACCCCTTCCGTGGCTGTATAACCTGTGGGCTTGTTTGGATTAAGGGATGGCAGTCTCTCAGGCCAGTGGTCCGAGAGCGTCCCTTGGCAGGGGGTAGGATTTTCTCCTTCTTTGCGCCCTATGGTCGTAATCGCCCAAAGTGCGCACCAGAGGGTTAGGGTGAAAGGGGAGTTTATCATACATCGTGCGGGTTCTCTCCCTCACGACGTCGATGATATACGGGATTCCTGAGTAGGTATGTAGGATGTGAGATGGGAATCTGTACCCAGTATCATAGATCATCCTTAACGCCCTGTTCTGGACGACTTGAAGTCTGCGGATTGTGGTCGGCGCCGCTGTTCCCCAGACCTCGCAGCCATACAGGATCAGGGGGGGAATGATCGCCTGATACAGGCGCAGTTTGAGGTGTTTAGGCATGGCGGATTTGAGAACCGGGTTCAACTGCCTGAGGGCGGCGTGGCCTAGCCCCACCTTGCCCCTTACATGTGGCGCGAAAGTGAGCCCGCGGTCGAGGAGAACCCCAAGATATTTGGCGGCGGTGACCCATGGGATCTGCCGCCGCCTCAACCTCAGGGCACGCATCGGCCGCCAGCGACGGACCTTCGCCAGGAGAAGAGCCGAAATCTTCCCGGGACTGATGGCCATCCTCCACTTTTCACTCCACCGGCCGATGGACCGGAGTAGTCGCTGTAGTGGGGGGAAGCAGTAACGGGCGTTCTTGTTCTGTGCCATTATGAGGACGTCGTCGGCATATTGGCACAGGACAGTTCGGGGTTCCGTCGGGATGTCAGACATGTAGGCGGCGAAGAGTAATGGGGACAGTACACTGCCCTCCGGCACTCCCGCCGCTATGGGTCTGACGGTGGAGAGTCTTCCTTCCACTCTCACCCGGAATGAGCGTTCCCGTAGGAAGCTGCTTATCAGGTGAGATAGGGGGGAGGGACGCCTGCTTGCTTGAGTTTGTAGAGGAGTCCCTGATGCCAGGTAGTGGCGAAGGCCTTCTCCACGTCCAGCAGCACCGCGATCGTCTTGAGGTTGCCCTGGAAGCCCAGGGCCGCCTTCTCGGCGAGGCGCAATAGCTGCAAAGTCGTGGAGTGCCCTCGACGAAAACCAAACTGGTGATCCGGTAGGAGGTGCCTTTCCTCGAATAGAGGGGTGAGGCGGGGCAGGAACAACCGCTCAAAAACTTTTGAGACGGTCGGGAGTAGACTGATGGATCGGTAATTACACGGGAAGACCGGGTCCTTGCCGGGCTTTAGAATACATACCATCCGCGCCTCCTTCCAACAAGTTGGAAAGTGACGGAATTGGAGGCATGCATTAAAAATCCGGGTCAGGTGGATCACGGCCTTTCGGGGTAGGTGTTGGAGCATGGGCGCCGTGACGCCGTCGTGCCCTGGGGATTTGCTTGGGTGCAGCTTTGAAGTCACCTCTTTCGGGGTGACTATAGGAAGTTGGACCCCGTCGTGTGGCGGCGGTGTCTCCTCATAGAGATAGTCCACCGTCGCCTCCACAAGGTCACTGAAGTCCTCGTCCTGGGGGTCCTCCCGGGGTTCAAACTGACTCTCTAGGTAGTCTGCAAACACTGTGGCCTTCTCGCAGGGCTCAAAAGCGAGACCCCCACGAGTGCCATGTAGAGGATGCTGGTATTGTGTCTTGTCCTTCCTTAGGGACTTGATTATCCGCCACGGTTTCTTTTCTTGCAGGTTGACGGTCTGCATCAAGTTTTCCCAGGCCTGTTTCCTGTGCGCTCGGAGCAGTCGCCTTGCCAGGGTTTTGAACCTCTGGTATACTGCCCCTATCCTGGGGTGGCGGAAGCGTTGCCATAGCTTCCGGACTGTCGCTTTGGCTTTTATCAGCCGCCGGAGTTCATCTGGGATGGTCCGAGGGTTAGAGGATTCAGACGGGATGCGGTGTGTGTGAGCGCGTACCGCCTTTAGGATCTGTTGGGACGCCGCCGCTTCCAGCGCCTCGACAGAGTCGATGCGTGGCCGCGGGTCGATGGTCTGGGTGAGTTCTAGGACTGCTGCATCCCAGTCGACTTCGTTAAACCAGTCTGGGATTGCCAGCGCTGGTATGTGAACATTGGAGTCCACCAGAACTGGGTTGTGGTCGGAATCCAGTTCGTTTACCACTGAGAGGTCTAGATGGAATGGAATGTTTTTGGTGATCATGATGTCGAGTACGTCCGGCCTGCCGCGGGCCGGGTAGAACGTAGGCCCTCTCGGTCCGTGCGCATGAAGGCTGGGATCTCCGCTGATGAGGCGGTAGAGTCCGCGGCCCCTCTGGTTAGAAACACGGCCGTACCAGTGCCCGTGCTTTGCGTTTAAGTCGCCTGCAATGCAGACTACAGGATGCAGGTTTAACAAGGCGGTGTAATCCGCCTCGTAATAGCGGGCGTCAGGAGGGTCATAAGCAGCTATCAGCAGCGTGTCAAGTCCACCAATGGCAAGCCGAATGGCACGCCTCCACGTGCTGAAGCTGCGGGAGAGGAAAGGGGGTGTGGGTAATGTGGTTTTTGATGAATATAGCGGTACCCCCACCCTGTCGGCCGATTCTATCCGACCGATGGGTGGTGTAACTTGGCAACGAGAAATTTATACCAGCATGCAGGTGTGTTTCGCAGACTAGTAAGACGTCAATCCCGTGGGATTCTACAAACTCAAGCAAGCTTGGGTAATGTTCCCTAATTCCGTTTGCGTTCCAAAACGCGGCTCGTAATGGTCTCCTGACGAGTCTGGAGGCCATTACATTGCGGAGTTAGGAAACAGCACCTCCAGCGTGTCAAGCAGTATTTTGTGCTTGACCAGGGGACTAAGCCTCGGGTCGGACAGTTGCTGCTTACATTTCCGGAGTGTGGGAAGAGCCCTGTTAATGTAGTCCCCAAACCACAGGGTTAGGGTCCTAAACTCGTCCATATCGGACGGGGAGACTGCCTGGCCATGGGTCGGCAGGGGAAAGTAGGCGGGATCTTGGAGCGTCGCCGCTGTGCTGCCAGGGTCCGCCGTGGCAGTGACAAGCTGCTCGGCGGGCGGCTGGTTTTGTATCGCCGCTGAGGGCGTGGCTTGTGTCTGCTGCTCGGTCGGGACCTGTGATTGGCCCGGCCGAGCGGTAGGTTGGGCCCTGCTCTTATTACTTTTTCTTTGTGACCTGGACTTCTTCTTAGGTCTAGGTGTACCCCTTTCCTGCTCCTGTGTCTTGGTCTTTGTGGTCTTGGTCGTCTGCGTCGTGGGCGCCGCCTCAGTCGCCGTTGGTGGTGCCTCCTTCGTCGCTGACTCTGCCCGCTGCAACGTCGTCTGCGCTCTTGTCAGAGCGGCCGAGAAGGGGGCCGCGGGTGGGATCTGCTCCTCCCCAGGGCCTCCTTGGCGGCGGTTGTCTATAATCTTTTGCCGGGTTCGGCAGCCCTTGTACACGCTTGAGTGTGCCTCCCCACAGTTGGCACACTTGCTCTTCTCAGGCGGGCTTGGGCAGAACTGGACTATATGGTCTCCTGCGCAGCGCAGGCACGCAAGCTTGCGCTCGCACACCTGGCTGGAATGGTGGAATCCCATACAGCGGTGGCATTGTACTGGCCCACCCTGGCCGTAAAAGCGTTCCACCTTTACGACCGTGTGGAACAGCACTCTGATGGTGTCTAGTGGTTGAATCTGGCCGCCTGGCACCTTGTCCACGACGACCATGAAGAGCGGCATCGGCACTTTGACGGCACCCTCGTCGGTCTGTATTGTCTTCCGTAGCTGAACTACGGAAGCGGCGGCGATGCCGTGCTCCTGGTGAAGCGCCTGCTTCACCTCCTCAGGGGTACACATAGAGTCCAGGCCTCTTATGATGCGACGCTCCATATGGGGACGCTGAGGGGGAGTATGAATAAAATGGTATCTGAAGATCTCGAAGCGTCTGTTTGGCCACTTCAAAATCCTCAGGGGTGTTGGTCTGTATGTGGACCTTTCTGGGCTTCCTTTTTGCTTCGAAGCCGGCTTTTATCTTTGACGCCAAGCGTCGCATGACTCCAACATGATCCTTGAAGGAGTCTGCGATGATTGTCGGCAGCCTTGTGCCCCTCTTGGTTAGGGGTGCTTGGGTGCCCTGTGGGGGTGCAGCGGCTGTCTGAGCCGAGGCGGCAGGACCCGGAGAGGCCCTACCGTTTCTCCCCACGACGGTGAATCCGTCCGTAGGGGGTTCTAGGGGTAACTCGTCCGCCGATTCAGGCAGAGGGGGAATGGAGGGGGTATCCTGGGGAATGGTGCCTGACACTTTATGAGGAGTGTTTTTCCTCCTCTTTCTTGTGGGTTCTGCCTCAGGTGAGGTGGATGGTCCAGGTTGTTGCCCGTCTTTAGGGTCCAGTGGCGCGGGTGCCCTCCGGCGCTCCACAGCGGACCGGACCTCTTTTGCAGAGGCGCCTGTGCGAGCCATTATTGGCTCGAGGTTTCGGGCCGGAGGCCCTAACCCTTGGCTGTGGTCTTGTGTACCCGCTGTCTCGTGGTCAGTCGGTCTTAAGGTCACAGTAATTGGAAAGATAGACGATAGTGAGAGAGTAGTAAGAAAATAAGGGAGACCTGTTCCTGAACTACCGCTCTTGTTGCCAGGAAGGGCGTTTTTCCAACGGGCTAGCAGGGGAACTAAGTCCACTGCCCGTCGGTGGGGGTGGTGAAGGCCGCTCGCACTCTCGCGGCGGAACGGCAAGCTAAAAGGGGGTGCTAAGCCCACTGCGTTGCCGCTATGATGTTGTGCCGGCGTGTACCATGTGAAGACTGGCCGTAGAGGTGTTGGCTGGTTGTGGTGGTGCCGTGACCCAGTGTAGCTGCTGCTGCCCAAGAAGTGCCGATGAGATCTGTCCTTCTTGACGGTAAAGTGCCCGGAAAAAGGGATGTTCTCGACTCCCCTTTGTCCCTACGGTGAGACGGTCATCCGCCGGAGGACAGCCAATTGTGTAAGCCACCATCGGGAAGTTTCATATGGAAAAGGTAGGAGGCTGCCCTCTGTCACTTTTTTCACGGAAACGAAATAGAGTTTTATTTATTGACGCTCTTCAGCGTCCCATTCTATACTGCGCGTGAAAGACCGCTTGATTTTGCTCAGATGCCTCTTTATCAGGCTTGAGGTTCTTTTACATGCCGTAAATCTACGACACGGGACCATCGGCTTTACTTCCCCTCTGAATGAAACCAAGCTAATGATTTTACACCCAAAAAAATCCATCCACCTCCGGGTTTGAACCCGTCACCTTGGGTATATGACTTCACCAGAGAATGCCCCACAAGGCGCCTATAGGTACAAAAATCAGAAGGTGCCGAATACCCTCCGCGAGTTCTCCTATCCTTCCTACTAATGAGCATTGAGTTTCCTTCCTTCCTTTGGAAATCGGGCCCAATTCCATAAGGACGAAAAACATAAAATAGCTTACTTAACGAGAGAACGTAGGCTTTCACGGCCGGAGTCAGTGTAACTAAGAAATGCTTCCGGGCTGTTTTGCCTAACACCAGCAGACCATGGCAAAACAGCCCGGAAGCATTTCAATCCGCATCTATTGCTGACATCTATTGATATTTCTTTGAAACAATTGAAGAGCTGAGAACCATAGCGGGCCATCTCCATGTGAGGTCAAAATTGAACTGTTGCCATCTGTCGGTATAGTTTATGGTTATACATCTTATATTGCAGTGGGCCATGTCCAGCATTTCCCGTTTACAAACAGTAGAGCATCAAAATATCGATCTAAATGAAACTACGAAATCTGTTAGAGTCAGAGTGGTCAAAATCCATGCAACAAATCACGCTACTGCATATGATGATCCATACTACCATTTATTCCTCCAGGAATCATACTTTTTACAAGAGTTTGCGTATGCAAGTCAATAATGATGATCAGCAGGACATTCATTAGATGCATAGAAATGGCCTAGTTACATTTCTTTAGGCTGAGCTAAATCCCAGCAAAAGAAAATAGCTCCCAATAAATAACTGTAAAACCTAATTTTGCATGAAGCCACATTAATGTTGTACTAATATAAGATAGAAAATATATTCTATATTGCTGTGGCATTTAGTTATTATGTGTAACTTGGCTCAATAAATTATGATATTGAAAAAACGTTGACCTTCTATTTCTCCATTTTTAAAAAATGGTGCTTGGCCCACTATGGTTCTCAACCCATCAATTGAGAGTTCAATAGAGGCCTACCCAAATTGCACAGATAGCTTCTTAAACTCGAAATACAAATTAATCATTAATTAATTCATTTCATTTACCTCCCCCAACCTTATCAAATTATTGTACAATTTAGAAGACTTGTATAGTGATTTTTATCCGTTTTAATTTTCGTATATATCCGGCTACACTTAATAACGAATAAAAACTGCAAGAGATTCAAAAGAGTGTGCATCCTCTGATTTCCATAACTTCTCCCCGACAGTCTTCCATGTTCCCTTGGTCGTGGAACAGTCAATCTATCTGAATGATCGATTTAATGTTTAGATAATTAGTGACATTTTAAACCTTTGTATCTACCCTTTGAAACCATACTTATTAAATAACTTATAAGGTTCGCCATTTTCTTATCTAATGCACAAACTATTATTACAAAATATCATTATTCTGTCTGTATCATGCTAATCGAGATAAACATTAGCAGAAAGAATCGAAACTAAAAAAGAAATAAGGGATTACACTGAGCTAGGACGACAATCAAATATTTTAAAAGCTGTCACTATGTGATTGTCATTGAAATTTGGTTCTCTTTCCATGGCCAGGAATAAAACAAAAGCGATATAAGGACGTTCCGTTTGAGAAAACTTTCAAGTATCTTAAAATTGAAACAAATAACAGCGAATATCTCTGGTAAAAAATCTGAAGTATTCCACCCACATGATTGTTTTCTATCTGCTCTACAAGCTATTTTTACAAAAAAATGGTTCTTTTATCTACAGCATGTTAACAACGAAAACATTATCAGAAAATATATCTTTACTTAGTTCCTTATAAGTTGACAGGAAATAAGGGAACACACTAAGCTAAAGCGATATTCATATCTTTTAAAATCTGTCGCTATGCGATTGTCATTGAAATTCGGTTCTCTTTCATAGCCAGGAGTAAAACAAAAGAGTATGAAACGGATAAGAACCTCCTTGTGAGAAAAGTTACTATTAAAAAACTAAACCAATAACAGAAAATATCTCAGAAATCATTTTTCAAAAAAAAAAAAAAGTAGGACCTAAATCGTGTTTTTTAATGATATATGCAAACGGTTACCTTTTCTATAGGTACTATGCACATAGTGTATACAAAATGTGAGATTTCATAGGAAATATATGTTTTGAGACCCCCTGAATCCAAAAATAGCATTTTTAGAAAAATGTCCTTGTCTGTGTGTGTCTGTGGGCAGTATAGCTCAAAAATGAAAAGACCGTTAAAAACAAAACTTGATATTTAAGTTTGGTATCTTCCAAGGATGCGACACGAAGATTTTCAAGAAAATCCCCCCACCCTAAACTACCCTTTACATGGAAAAAATTCTAAAATTTAGATTTTCTTAAACATGGCTCTAAAGATTTTGATTAAAATCTCGTATATTTAAGATATTTACTTGACAAATAAAATGTATATCTTGAATGTTCTGGGAATAGTATCTGAAGACTACTTTATTTTGGATGAATTTTACGGATTTTTGCATAACTGCCAAACCGTAAGAGATGGACAAAAACTTACCACTCAGAAAAGTAGCGCACATTAAAACACACAATTTATGCTATATGCATTCTTTTCATGGAGATAATCGTTTTTAAGATATTCCTTGTTTTTAGTTTCAGCTTTGAAAAACATATTTTTCTCATACAGGAATTTGTCAACACCAGTCCATACAAACAAGGAAACTTCAATCACATAGCAACCAGCTTTTGACTATCACTTTAACATATGTTACTCCCTTATTTCGCTTCTACTTACAAGTAAGCAAGTAATAACACTATATCTGCTATTGTTTTCTCGATTAGCATGTAGTAAATATAAGCCTAAGCTTTTTAACAATAATTTGTTACAGAGATGTAGAGAAAGTCATGTGAATGGAACAGCTCAGATTTTTTATAGTAGCTTTTTGTCTCTCTTTTACAGTTTAACAGTTATGCAATATCCATTCAGAGTGAAGAGGACTTCAGGGGATGTTCTCGGAAAATTCTATATATACATTTTACTTGTCATATAAATATTTTTACTATTTCTAGCACGTATGTGCAATATACGTACTAGATAAAGAAATGTATTTTACACAAAAATTCGATACCTAGATTTCACCGGAAATATATGGTTTGGGATCTTCTGATTCAAAAAACAAAATAAATAAAAACAATTTGGGTGTGTGTCTGTGGAAGGCATAACTCAAAAACGAAAAGTAGGTTAAATACCAAACTACTTATTTAAGTTAGTATTTTCCAAAGATGCGACACGAAGATTTTATATTTTCTCAAAAACGGCTCTAATGATATTCATTAAAATGATATGCTCAAGACATTTGCATGCCAAACGAAATGCATATCATGAACTTTCTCGGAATAGGCTTTGAAGACCTCTTCATTCTGGTCGACTTTTGTATAATTGGTAAATCGTAAGATATCCTAGATCAAAAGTAGGTACTAAACAAAACCTGTAGATCTCGTTAAAACTCACATTTATGTCATATACGTTTTTATAGAGCTAACCGGTTTCGAGATATTCCGTGTTATTGGTTTCTATTTTAAACTACTTAAAACTTTTCTCAAATGGGAGAAGCATCTCTCTTTTGTTTACTCCTGGTAAGCAGAGGAAATGGAATTGCATTTGTTTCATATAGCGACTGGCTTTTAAGGATTTGATTAACGCTTTAGCCTCAGGTATTCACGTATTTCCCTTCTGCTTACAAATAAGCAAATAATAAGACAAGTTCAGCTAATGTTTTTCTCGATTAGCATGATGTTGATAAAAGAATAATATTTTGTAAGAAAAGTTCGTTTGGGAACAATTAGAGAGCGTCATGTGAACGAAACACATTAGATTTTTAATATACGTCATTTTACTCAAAGTCGTTAGAGCCATTTTTTAGACAATCGAATATAATAGACAATAGACAATATAAGTGCTCTACGTAAAAAGTAGTTTGGATTGGGGGATTGTGCTGACAATCTGTGTGTCGCTTCCTTTGAATATGCAGAGGTGAAATATTAGTTTAGTACTTAACCAACTTTTCGTTCTTGAGTTATCGTATTCACAGACACAACAATGTGTTTACGCGTGCACGCGCGCGCGTATGCGTGTGTGTGAGTGGGGGGGGGGGAGGCAGCCTAACCCAAAAACGTAAAGTTCGTTAAATACCACACTTGCTATTGAAGTTCAGTATCTCACAAGGATGCGGTAAGAACATTTTCAAGAAAATTCTCCCAGCCCAAATTTCCTTTAACTCCATGGCACGACAGCTCACGGGGAACCTTGGCCTACCGCCCGGCCGCTGCGTCCCCCATCTCGGTCCACAAAAGACGGCATGGATGGGGTGCAGTATTGGAGGGTGAGACGTGGTCAGCGCCTCGAGTACCTCCCGGCCGGTTAATGCGGTCCTCATGACCTGGAGCCGCTACTTCTCCATCAAGTAGCTCCTCAATTGGCCCCCCAGGGACCTTACGAAGCTGAGTGCACCCCCGTCCAGGTCTCCCAGCGGGGGAAAAATCCCCACGACGGTACTGGGGATCGAACCCAGGTCTCCCGCTTGGTAAGTAGCTACGCTACCACCGCGCATAGGAGACGGTCCCAAATGTCCTTTACATGGATTAATGTCGAAAATGTTGATTTCTTAAAAATGTCTCCAACGAAATTGTTAAAAATATCGTATATTAAATATCAATTAATTAAAAAATAAGGTAGCTTATATAAGAAAGACGTAGGTAATAGGCACTCATACGAGAGATATGAAATTCAAGAAGGACGGAGACCCTAGCGCGAGAGTAGAGCCCAGGCTGATGTGTATACATAGGATAGATAGGGAATTCAAGGAGGAGGGAGACCCTAGCGAGAGAGTAGAGCTACGACTAATCTGTATACATAGGATAGATACAGAATTCAAGGAGGAGGGAGACCCTAGCGAGAGAGTAGAGCTAAGGCTAATGTGTATACCTGCGAGAGATAGGGAACTCAAGGAGGAGAGAGACCCTAGCGAGAGAGTGGAGCAAAGGCTAATGTGTATACATAGGAGAGATAGGGAATTCAAGGAGGACGTAAAACCTAGCGAGAGAGTGCAGTTAAGGCTAATGTGTATACATAGGAGAGATAGGGAATTCAAGGAGGACGGAGACCCCTAGCAAGAGAGTGCAGCTAAGGCTAATGTGTATACATAGGAGAGATAGAGAATTCAAGGAGGGACAGAGACCCTAGCAAGAGAGTGGAGCTAAGGCTAATGTGTATACATAGGAGCGATAGGGAATTCAAGGAGCACGGAGACCCTAGTAAGAGAATGGAGCTAAGGCTAATGTGTATACGTAGGAGAGATAATTCCAGGACGAGGGAGACCCTAGAGAGAAAGTAGAGCAGGCTAATGTGTATACATAGGAGAGATAGGGAATTCAAGGAGGAGGGAGACCTAGCAAGAGAGTGGAGCTAAGGCTAATGTGTATACATAGGAGAGATAAGGAATTCAAGGAGGAGGGAGACCCTAGCAAGAGAGTGGAGCTGAGGCTAATGTGTATACATAGGAGAGATAGGGAATTCAAGGAGGAGGGAAACCCTTGTTGGAGAGTGGAGCTAAGGCTAATGTGTATACATAGGAGAGATAGGGAATTCAAGGAGGACGGAAAACCTAGCGAGAGAGTGGAGCTAAGGCTAATGTGTATACATAGGAGAGATAGGGAATTCAAAGAGGAGGGAGACACTAGCAAGAAAGTGGAGCTAAGGCTAATGTGTATACATAGGATAGATAGGGAATTCAAGGCGGAGGGAGACCCTAGCGAGAGAGTGGAGCTAAGGCTAATGTGTATACATAGGAGAGATAGGGAGTTCAAGGCGGAGGGAGACCCTAGCGAGAGAGTGGAGCTAAGGCTAATGTGTATACATAGGAGAGATAGGGATTTCAAAGAGGAGGGACACCCTAGCAACAAAGTGGAGCTAAGTCTAATGTGTATACATAGGAGAGATAGGGAATTCAAGGCGGAGGGAGACCCTAGCAAGAGATTGGAGCTAAGGCTAATGTGTATACATAGGAGAGATAGGGAGTTCAAGGAGGACGGAAAACCTAGCTAGAGAGTGGAGCTAAGGCTAATGTGTATACATAGGCGAGATAAGGAATTCAAGGAGGACGGAAAACCTAGCAAGAGAGTGGAGTTAGGGCTAATGTGTATACATAGGAGAGATAGGGATCTCAAGGAGGAGAGAGACCTTAGCGAGAAAGTAGAGCTAAGGCTAATGTGTATATATAGGAGAGATAGGGGATTCAAGGAGGACGGAAAACCTAGCGAGAGAGTGGAGCTAAGGCTAATGTGTATACCGGCGAGAGATAGGGAACTCAAGGAGGAGAGAGACCCTAGCGAGAGAGTGGAGCAAAGGCTAATGTGTATACATAGGAGAGATAGGGAATTCAAGGAGGAAGTAAAACCTAGCGAGAGAGTGCAGTTAAGGCTAATGTATATACATAGGAGAGATAGGGAATTCAAGGAGGACGGAGACCCTAGCAAGAGAGTGCAGCTAAGGCTAATGTGTATACATAGGAGAGATAGAAAATTCAAGGAGGACAGAGACCCTAGCAAGAGAGTGGAGCTAAGGCTAATGTGTATACGTAGGAGAGATAGAGAATTCAAGGAGGACAGAGACCCTAGGAAGAGAGTGAAGCTAAGGCTAATGTGTATACATAGGAGCGATAGGGAATTCAAGGAGCACGGAGACCCTAGTAAGGGAATGGAGCTAAGGCTAATGTCTATACGTAGGAGAGATACTTCCAGGACGAGGGAGTCCCTAGAGAGAAAGTAGAGCAGGCTAATGTGTATACATAGGAGAGATAGGGAATTCAAGGAGGAGGGAGACCTAGCAAGAGAGTGGAGCTAAGGCTAATGTGTATACATAGGAGAGATAGGGAATTCAAGGAGGAGGGAGACCCTAGCAAGAGAGTGGAGCTGAGGCTAATGTGTATACATAGGAGAGATAGGGAATTCAAGGAGGAGGGAAACCCTAGTTGGAGAGTGGAGCTAAGGCTAATGTGTATACATAGGAGAGATAGGGAATTCAAGGAGGACGGAAAACCTAGCGAGAGAGTGGAGCTAAGGCTAATGTGTATACAGAGGAGAGATAGGGAATTCAAAGAGGAGGGAGACACTAGCAAGAAAGTGGAGCTAAGGCTAATGTGTATACATAGGAGAGATAGGGAATTCAAGGCGGAGGGAGACCCTAGCGAGAGAGTGGAGCTAAGGCTAATGTGTATACATAGGAGAGATAGGGAGTTCAAGGCGGAGGGAGACCCTAGCGAGAGAGTGGAGCTAAGGCTAATGTGTATACATAGGAGAGATAGGGATTTCAAAGAGGAGGGACACCCTAGCAAGAAAGTGGAGCTAAGTCTAATGTGTATACATAGGAGAGATAGGGAATTCAAGGCGGAGGGAGACCCTAGCAAGAGATTGGAGCTAAGGCTAATGTGTATACATAGGAGAGATAGGGAGTTCAAGGAGGACGGAAAACCTAGCTAGAGAGTGGAGCTAAGGCTAATGTGTATACATAGGCGAGATAAGGAATTCAAGGAGGACGGAAAACCTAGCAAGAGAGTGGAGCTAGGGCTAATGTGTATACATAGGAGAGATAGGGATCTCAAGGAGAAGAGAGACCTTAGCGAGAAAGTAGAGCTAAGGCTAATGTGTATATATAGGAGAGATAGGGGATTCAAGGAGGACGGAAAACCTAGCGAGAGAGTGGAGCTAAGGCTAATGTGTATACCTGCGAGAGATAGGGAACTCAAGGAGGAGAGAGACCCTAGCGAGAGAGTGGAGCAAAGTCTAATGTGTATACATAGGAGAGATAGGGAATTCAAGGAGGACGTAAAACCTAGCGAGAGAGTGCAGTTAAGGCTAATGTGTATACATAGGAGAGATAGGGAATTCAAGGAGGACGGAGACCCTAGCAAGAGAGTGCAGCTAAGGCTAATGTGTATGCATAGGAGAGATAGAGAATTCAAGGAGGACAGAGACACTAGCAAGAGAGTGGAGCTAAGGCTAATGTGTATACGTAGGAGAGATAGAGAATTCAAGGAGGACAGAGACCCTAGGAAGAGAGTGAAGCTAAGGCTAATGTGTATACATAGGAGCGATAGGGAATTCAAGGAGCACGGAGACCCTAGTAAGAGAATGGAGCTAAGGCTAATGTCTATACGTAGGAGAGATAATTCCAGGACGAGGGAGACCCTAGAGAGAAAGTAGAGCAGGCTAATGTGTATACATAGGAGAGATAGGGAATTCAAGGAGGAGGGAGACCTAGCAAGAGAGTGGAGCTAAGGCTAATGTGTATACATAGGAGAGATAGGGAATTCAAGGAGGAGGGAGACCCTAGCAAGAGAGTGGAGCTGAGGCTAATGTGTATACATAGGAGAGATAGGGAATTCAAGGAGGACGGAAAAACTAGCGAGAGAGTGGAGCTAAGGCTAATGTGTATACATAGGAGAGATAGGGAATTCAAAGAGGAGGGAGACCCTAGCAAGAAAGTGGAGCTAAGGCTAATGTCTATACATAGGAGAGATAGGGAATTCAAGGCGGAGGGAGACCCTAGCGAGAGAGTGGAGCTAAGGCTAATGTGTATACATAGGAGAGATAGGGAATTCAAGGAGGACGGAAAACCTAGCGAGAGAGTGGAGCTAAGGCTAATGTGTATACATAGGAGAGATAGGGAATTCAAAGAGGAGGGAGACCGTAGCAAGAAAGTGGAGCTAAGGCTAATGTGTATACATAGGAGAGATAGGGAATTCAAGGCGGAGGGAGACTCTAGCGAGAGAGTGGAGCTAAGGCTAATGTGTATACATAGGAGAGATAGGGAGTTCAAGGCGGACGGAGACCCTAGCGAGAGAGTGGAGCTAAGGCTAATGTGTATACATAGGAGAGATAGGGATTTCAAAGAGGAGGGAGACCCTAGCAAGAAAGTGGAGCTAAGTCTAATGTGTATACATAGGAGAGATAGGGAATTCAAGGCGGAGGGAGACCCTAGCAAGAGATTGGAGCTAAGGCTAATGTGTATACATAGGAGAGATAGGGAGTACAAGGAGGACGGAAAACCTAGCTAGAGAGTGGAGCTAAGGCTAAGGTGTATACATAGGCGAGATAAGGAATTCAAGGAGGACGGAAAACCTAGCAAGAGAGTGGAGCTAGGGCTAATGTGTATACATAGGAGAGATAGGGATCTCAAGGAGGAGAGAGACCTTAGCGAGAAAGTAGAGCTAAGGCTAATGTGTATATATAGGAGAGATAGGGGATTCAAGGAGGACGGAAAGCCTAGCGAGAGAGTGGAGCTAAGGCTAATGTGTATACCTGCGAGAGATAGGGAACTCAAGGAGGAGAGCGACCCTAGCGAGAGAGTGGAGCAAAGGCTAATGTGTATACATAGGAGAGATAGGGAATTCAAGGAGGACGTAAAACCTAGCGAGAGTGTGCAGTTAAGGCTAATGTGTATACATAGGAGAGATAGGGAATTCAAGGAGGACGGAGACCCTAGCAAGAGAGTGAGGCTAAGGCTAATGTGTATACATAGGAGAGATAGAGAATTCAAGGAGGACAGAGACCCTAGCAAGAGAGTGGAGCTAAGGCTAATGTGTATACGTAGGAGAGATAGAGAATTCAAGGAGGACAGAGACCCTAGCAAGAGAGTGAAGCTAAGGCTAATGTGTATACATAGGAGCGATAGGGAATTCAAGGAGCACGGAGACCCTAGTAAGAGAATGGAGCTAAGGCTAATGTGTATACGTAGGAGAGATAATTCCAGGACGAGGGAGACCCTAGAGAGAAAGTAGAGCAGGCTAATGTGTATACATAGGAGAGATAGGGAATTCAAGAAGGAGGGAGACCTAGCAAGAGAGTGGAGCTAAGGCTAATGTGTATACATAGGAGAGATAGGGAATTCAAGGAGGAGGGAGACCCTAGCAAGAGAGTGGAGCTGAGGCCAATGTGTATACATAGGAGAGATAGGGAATTCAAGGAGGACGGAAAACCTAGCGAGAGAGTGGAGCTAAGGCTAATGTGTATACATAGGAAAGTTTAGGGAGTTCAAAGAGGAGGGAGACCCTAGCAAGAAAGTGGAGCTAAGGCTAATGTGTATACATAGGAGAGATAGGGAATTCAAGGCGGAGGGAGACCCTAGCGAGAGAGTGGAGCTAAGGCTAATGTGTATACATAGGAGAGTTAGGGAGTTCAAGGCGGAGGGAGACCCTAGCGAGAGAGTGGAGCTAAGGCTAATGTGTATACATAGGAGAGATAGGGATTTCAAAGAGGAAGGAGACCCTAGCAAGAAAGTGGAGCTAAGGCTAATGTGTATACATTGGAGAGATAGGGAATTCAAGGCGGAGGGAGACCCTAGCAAGAGATTGGAGCTAAGGCTAATGTGTATACATAGGAGAGATAGGGAGTTCAAGGAGGACGGAAAACCTAGCTAGAGAGTGGAGCTAAGGCTAATGTGTATACATAGGCGAGATAAGGAATTCAAGGAGGACGGAAAACCTAGCAAGAGAGTGGAGCTAGGGCTAATGTGTATACATAGGAGAGATAGGGATCTCAAGGAGGAGAGAGACCTTAGCGAGAAAGTAGAGCTAAGGCTAATGTGTATACATAGGAGAGATAGGGAATTCAAGGAGGACGGAAAACCTAGCGAGAGAGTGGAGCTAAGGCTAATGTGTATACATAGGAGAGATAGGGATTTCAAAGAGGAGGGAGACCCTAGCAAGAAAGTGGAGCTAAGTCTAATGTGTATACATAGGAGACATAGGGAATTCAAGGAGGAGGGAGACCCTAGCAAGAGATTGGAGCTAAGGCTAATGTGTATACATAGGAGAGTAAGGGAGTTCAAGGAGGACGGAAAACCTAGCTAGAGAGTGGAGCTAAGGCTAATTTGTACACATAGGCGAGATAAGGAATTCAAGGAGGACGGAAAACCTAGCGGGAGAGTGGAGCTAGGGCTAATGTGTATACATAGGAGAGAAAGGGAATTCAAGGAGGAGGGAGACCCTAGCGAGAGAGTGGAGCTAAGTATAATGTGTATACATAGGAGAGATAGGGAATTCAAGGAGGACGGAGACCCTAGCGAGAGATTGGAGCTAAGGCTAATGTGTATACATAGGAGAGATAGGGAGTTCAAGGAGGACGGAAATCCTAGCTAGAGAGTGGAGCAAAGGCTAATGTGTATACATAGGCGGGATAGGGAATTCAAGGAGGACGGAAAACCTAGCGAGAGGGTGGAGCTAGGGCTAATGTGTATACATAAGAGAGATAGGGAATTCAAGGAGGAGGGAGACCGTAGCGAGAGAGTGAAGCTAAAGCTAATATGTATAAATAGGAGAGATAGGGATCTCAAGGAGGAGGGAGACCCAAGCATGAGAGCAGACCTAAGGCTAATGTGTATACATAGGAGAGGTAGGGAATTCAAGGAAGAGGGTGACCCTAGCGAGAGAGTAGGGCTAAGGCTGATGTGTATACATAGGAGAGATAGGAAATTCAAGGAGGACGGAAAACCTAGCGAGAGAGTGGAGCTAAGCCTAATGTGTATACATAGGAGAGGTAGGGAATTCAAGGAGGAGGGTGACTCTAGCGAGAGAGTAGGGCTAAGGCTGATGTGTATACATAGGAGAGATAGGGAATTTGAGAAGGGAGACCCTAGCAAGAGAGCGGAGTTAAGGCTAATGTGTATACAGACGAAGATGGGGATCTCAAGGAGGAGGGAGACCCTAGCGAGAAAGTAGAGCTAAAGCTAATGTGTATACATAGTAAAGATAGGGAATTCAAGGCGGAGGGACACCCTAGCAAGAGACTGGAGCAAAGGTTAATGTGTATACATAGGAGAGATAGGGAATTCCAGGACGAGGGAGACCCTGGTGAGAAAATAGAGCTAAAGCTAATTTGTATACATAGGAAAGATAGGGAATTCAAGGAGGAGGGAGACACTAGCAAGAGAGTGGAACTAGGGCTAATGTGTATACATAGGAGGGATAGGGAATTCAAGGAGGAGGGAGACCCTGGCAAGAGAGTGGAGCTAAGGCTAATGTGTATACATAGAGGAGATAGGGATTTCAAGGATGGCGGAAAAGCTAGGGAGAGAGTGGAGCTAAGGCTTGTGTGTATACATAGGAGAGATAAGGAATTCAAAAAGGAGGGAGATCCTAGCGAGAGAGTGGAGCTAAGGCCTATGTGTATACATAGGAGAGACAAGGAATTCAAAAAGGACGGAAAACCTAGCGAGAGAGTGGAGCTAAGGCTTATGTGTATACATAGGAGAGATAAGGAACTCAAAAAGGACGGAAAACCTAGCGAGAGAGTGGAGCTAAGGCTTTGGTGTATACATAGGAGAGATAAGGATTTCAAAAAGGAGGGGGACCCCAGTAAGAAAGTTGAGCTTAGGCTAATGTGTATACATAGGAGAGATAGGGAATTCAAGGAGGAGGGAGACCCTGGCGAGAGAGTGGAGCTAAGGCTCATGTGTATACATAGGAGAGATAGGGAATTCAAGAAGGACGGAGAGCCTAGCGAGGGAGTGGCGCTAAGGCTAATGCGTATACATAGGAGACATATAGAATTGAAGAAGGTGCGAGACCTTAGCGAGAGAGTAGAGATAAGGATGATGTGTTTATATTTGAAGGATATGGAATTCAAGGAGGGAGAACAAAGCCAGAGCGTAGAGCTAAGGCTAATGTGTATACATAGGAGAGATAGGGAATTCAAAGAGGAGGGAAATCCTAGCGAGAGAGTGGAACTAAGGCTAATGTTTATACATAGGAGAGATTGGGAATTCAAGGAGGTCGGAAAACCTAGCGAGAGGGTAGAGATAAGGCTAATGTTTATACATAGGAGAGATAGGGAATTCATAGAGGAAGGAGACCCTAGCAATAGAGTAGAGCTA
This sequence comes from Hymenopus coronatus, assembly GCA_030762935.1. Taxonomy (NCBI): domain Eukaryota; kingdom Metazoa; phylum Arthropoda; class Insecta; order Mantodea; family Hymenopodidae; genus Hymenopus; species Hymenopus coronatus. The sequence goes on from CM060880.1 coordinate 54,862,956, forward strand.
TGGCAAAACTGTATACATAGGAGAGATAGGGAATTCAAGGAGGAAGGAGACCCTAGCAAGAGAGTAGAGCTATGGCTAAAGTGTATGCATAGGAGAGATAGGGAATTCAAGAAGGAGGGAAACCCTAGCGAGAGAGTGGAACTAAGGCTAATGTTTATACATAGGAGAGATTGGGAATTCAAGGAGGTCGGAAAACCTAGCGAGAGAGTGGAGATAAGGCTAATGTTTATACATAGGAGAGATAGGGAATTCATAGAGGAAGGAGACCCTAGCAATAGAGTAGAGCTATGGCAAAACTGTATACATAGGAGAGATAGGGAATTCAAGGAGGAAGGAGACCCTAGCAAGAGAGTAGAGCTATGGCTAAAGTGTATGCATAGGAGAGATAGGGAATTCAAGAAGGAGGGAGACCCTAGCAAGAGAGTGGAGCTAAGGCTAATGTGTATACATAAAGAGATAGAGAATTCAAGCAGGACGGAAAACCTAGTGAGAGAGTGAAGCTAATGTGTATACATAGGCGAGATACGGAATTCAAGGAGGACGGAAAACCTGGCGAGAGAGTGGAGCTAGGGCTAATGGGTATACATAGGAGAAATAGGGAATTCAAGGAGAACGGAGTCCCTAGCGAAAGAGTGGAGCTAAGGCTAATGTGTATACATAGGAGAGATATGGAATTCAAGGAGGAGAGAGACCTTAGCGAGAGAGTAGAGCTAAGGCTGATGTGTTTCAATGGGCGAGATATGAAATTCAAGGAGGGAGATCCATGCAAGAGAGTAGAGCTAAGACTAATGCGGATACATAGGAGAGGTAGGGAATTCAAGGAGGAAGGTGACCCTAGCGAGAGAGTAGGGCTAAGGCTGATGTGAATACGTAGGAGAGATATTGAATTCAAGGAGGACGGAGACCCTAGCAAGAGAGTGGAGCTAAGGCTAATGTGTATACATAGGAGAGATAGGTAATTCACGGAGGTCGGAAAACCTAACGAGAGGGGGAAGCTAAGGCTAAAGTTTATACATAGGAAAGATAGGGAATTCAAAGAGGAGGGAGACCCTAGCAAGAGAGTGGGGCTGAGGTTAAAGTGTATACATAGGAGAGATAGGGAATTCAAGGAGGAGGGAGACACTAGCAAGAGAGCGGAGCGAAGGCTAATGTGTATACATAGGAGAGATAGGGAATTCATGGAGGAGGGAGACCTAGCAAGAGAGTGGAGCTAAGGCTAATGTGTATACATAGGAGAGAATGGGAATTCAAGGAGGAGGGAGACCCTAGCAAGAGAGTGGAGCTGAGGCTAATGTGTATACATAGGGGAGATAGGGAAGTCAAGGAGGACGGAAAACCTAGCGAGAGAGTGGAGCTAAGGTTAATGTGTATACATAGGAGAGATAGGGAATTCAAAGAGGAGGGAGACCCTAGCAAGAAAGTGGAGCTAAGGCTAATGTGTATACATAGGAGAGATAGGGAATTCAAGGCGGAGGGAGACCCTAGCGAGAGAGTGGAGCTAAGGCTAATGTGTATACATAGGAGAGATAGGGAATTCAAGGAGGACGGAAAACCTAGCGAGAGAGTGGAGCTAAGGCTAATGTGTATACATAGGAGAGATTGGGAATTCAAAGAGGAGGGAGACCCTAGCAAGAAAGTGGAGCTAAGGCTAATGTGTATACATAGGAGAGATAGGGAATTCAAGGCGGAGGGAGACCCTAGCGAGAGAGTGGAGCTAAGGCTAATGTGTATACATAGGAGAGATAGGGAGTTCAAGGCGGAGGGAGACCCTAGCGAGAGAGTGGAGCTAAGGCTAAGGTGTATACATAGTAGAGATAGGGATTTCAAAGAGGAGGGAGACCCTAGCAAGAGATTGGAGCTAAGGCTAATGTGTATACATAGGAGAGATAGGGAGTTCAAGGAGGACGGAAAACCTAGCTAGAGAGTGGAGCAAAGGCTAATGTGTATACATAGGCGAGATAAGGAATTCAAGGAGGACGGAAAACCTAGCAAGAGAGTGGAGCTAGGGCTAATGTGTATACATAGGAGAGTTAGGGATCTCAAGGAGGAGAGAGACCTTAGCGAGAAAGTAGAGCTAAGGCTAATGTGTATATATAGGAGAGATAGGGGATTCAAGGAGGACGGAAAACCTAGCGAGAGAGTGGAGCTAAGGATAATGTGTATACCTGCGGAGATAGGGAACTCAAGGAGGAGAGAGACCCTAGCGAGAGAGTGGAGCAAAGGCTAATGTGTATACATAGGAGAGATAGGGAATTCAAGGAGGACGTAAAACCTAGCGAGAGAGTGCAGTTAAGGCTAATGTGTATACATAGGAGAGATAGGGAATTCAAGGAGGACGGAGACCCTAGCAAGAGAGTGCAGCTAAGGCTAATGTGTATACATAGGAGAGATAGAGAATTCAAGGAGGACAGAGACCCTAGCAAGAGAGTGGAGCTAAGGCTAATGTGTATACGTAGGAGAGTTAGAGAATTCAAGGAGGACAGAGACCCTAGCAAGAGAGTGAAGCTAAGGCTAATGTGTATACATAGGAGCGATAGGGAATTCAAGGAGCACGGAGACCCTAGTAAGAGAATGGAGCTAAGGCTAATGTCTATACGTAGGAGAGATAATTCCAGGACGAGGGAGACCCTAGAGAGAAAGTAGAGCAGGCTAATATGTATACATAGGAGAGATAGGGAATTCAAGGAGGAGGGAGACCTAGCAAGAGAGTGGAGCTAAGGCTAATGTGTATACATAGGAGAGATAGGGAATTCAAGGAGGAGGGAGACCCTAGCAAGAGAGTGGAACTGAGGCTAATGTGTATACATAGGAGAGATAGAGAATTCAAGGAGGACAGAGACCCTAGCAAGAGAGTGGAGCTAAGGTTAATGTGTATACGTAGGAGAGATAGAGAATTCAAGGAGGACAGAGACACTAGCAAGAGAGTGAAGCTAAGGCTAATGTGTATACATAGGAGCGATAGGGAATTCAAGGAGCACGGAGACCCTAGTAAGAGAATGGAGCTAAGGCTAATATGTATACGTAGGAGAGATAATTCCAGGACGAGGGAGACCCTAGAGAGAAAGTAGAGCAGGCTAATGTGTATACATAGGAGAGATAGGGAATTCAAGGAGGAGGGAGACCTAGCAAGAGAGTGGAGCTAAGGCTAATGTGTATACATAGGAGAGATAGGGAATTCAAGGAGGAGGGAGACCCTAGCAAGAGAGTGGAGCTGAGGCCAATGTGTATACATAGGAGAGATAGGGAATTCAAGGAGGACGGAAAACCTAGCGAGAGAGTGGAGCTAAGGCTAATGTGTATACATAGGAGAGATAGGGAATTCAAAGAGGAGGGAGACCCTAGCGAGAAAGTGGAGCTAAGGCTAATGTGTATACATAGGAGAGATATGGAATTCAAGGCGGAGGGAGACCCTAGCGAGAGAGTGGAGCTAAGGCTAATGTGTATACATAGGAGAGATAGGGAGTTCAAGGCGGAGGGAGACCCTAGCGAGAGAGTGGAGCTAAGGCTAATGTGTATACATAGGAGAGATAGGGATTTCAAAGAGGAGGGAGACCCTAGCAAGAAAGTGGAGCTAAGGCTAATGTGTATACATAGGAGAGATAGGGAATTCAAGGCGGAGGGAGACCCTAGCAAGAGATTGGAGCTAAGGCTAATGTGTATACATAGGAGAGATAGGGAGTTCAAGGAGGACGGGAAACCTAGCTAGAGAGTGGAGCTAAGGCTAATGTGTATACATAGGCGAGATAAGGAATTCAAGAAGGACGGAAAACCTAGCAAGAGAGTGGAGCTAGGGCTAATGTGTATACATAGGAGAGATAGGGATCTCAAGGAGGAGGGAGACCCAAGCATGAGAGCTGACCTAAGGCCAATGTGTATACATAGGAGAGGTAGGGAATTCAAGGAAGAGGGTGACCCTAGCGAGAGAGTAGGGCTAAGGCTGATGTGTATACCACGGAGAGATAGGAAATTCAAGGGGGAAAGAGACCCTAGCAAGAGAGTAGGGCTAAGGCTGATGTTTATACACAGGAGAAATAGGAAATTCAAGGAGGACGGAAAACCTAGCGAGAGAGTGGAGCTAAGCCTAATGTGTATACATAGGAGAGGTAGGGAATTCAAGGAGGAGGGTGACTCTAGCGAGAGAGTAGGGCTAAGGCTGATGTGTATACATAGGAGAGATAGGGAATTTGAGAAGGGAGACCCTAGCAAGAGAGCGGAGCTAAGGCTAATGTGTATACAGACGAAGATGGGGATCTCAAGGAGGAGGGAGACCCTAGCGAGAAAGTAGAGCTAAAGCTAATGTGTATACATAGTAAAGATAGGGAATTCAAGGCGGAGGGACACCCTAGCAAGAGACTGGAGCAAAGGTTAATGTGTATACATAGGAGAGATAGGGAATTCCAGGACGAGGGAGACCCTGGCGAGAAAATAGAGGTAAAGCTAATTTGTATACATAGGAAAGATAGGGAATTCAAGGAGGAGGGAGACACTAGCAAGAGAGTGGAACTAGGGCTAATGTGTATACATAGGAGAGTAAGGGAATTCAAGGAGGAGGGAGACCCTGGCTAGAGAGTGGAGTTAAGGCTAATGTGTATACATAGAGGAGATAGGGATTTCAAGGATGGCGGAAAAGCTAGGGAGAGAGTGGAGCTAAGGCTTGTGTGTATACATAGGAGAGATAAGGAATTCAAAAAGGAGGGAGATCCTAGCGAGAGAGTGGAGCTAAGGCCTATGAGTATACATAGGAGAGATAAGGAATTCAAAAGGACGGAAAACCTAGCGAGAGAGTGGAGCTAAGGCTTATGTGTATACATAGGAGAGATAAGAAACTCAGAAAGGACGGAAAACCTAGCGAGAGAGTGGAGCTATGGCTTTGGTGTATACATAGGAGAGATAAGGAATTCAAAAATGAGGGGGACCCCAGTAAGATAGTTGAGCTTAGGCTAATGTGTATACATAGGAGAGATAGGGAATTCAAGGAGGAGGGAGACCCTGGCGAGAGAGTGGAACTAAGGCTCATGTGTATACATAGGAGAGATAGGGAATTCAAGAAGCACGGAGAGCCTAGCGAGGGAGTGGCTCTAAGGCTAATGCGTATACATAGGAGACATATAGAATTCAAGAAGGTGCGAGACCTTAGCGAGAGAGTAGAGATAAGGATGATGTGTTTATATTTGAAGGATATGGAATTCAAGGAGGGAGAACAAAGCCAGAGAGTAAAGCTAAGGCTAATGTGTATACATAGGAGAGATAGGGAATTCAAGGAGGAGGGAAATCCTAGCGAGAGAGTGGAGCTAAGGCTAATGTGTATACATAGGAGAGATTGGGAATTCAAGGAGGTCGGAAAACCTAGCGAGAGAGTGGAGATAAGGCTAATGTTTATACACAGGAGAGATAGGGAATTCATAGAGGAAGGAGACCCTAGCAATAGAGTAGAGCTATGGCAAAACTGTATACATAGGAGAGAAAGGGAATTCAAGGAGGAAGGAGACCCTAGCAAGAGAGTAGAGCTATGGCTAAAGTGTATGCATAGGAGAGATAGGGATAACAAGAAGGAGGGAAACCCTAGCAAGCGAGTGGAACTAGGGCTAATGTTTATACATAGGACAGATAGGGAATTCAAGGAGGAGGGAGACCCTAGCAAGAGAGTGGAGCTAAGGCTAATGTGTATACATAAAGGAGATAGAGAATTCAAGCAGGACGGAAAACCTAGTGAGAGAGTGAAGCTAATGTGTATACATAGGCGAGATACGGAATTCAAGGAGAACGGAGTCCCTAGCGAAAGAGTGGAGCTAAGGCTAATGTGTATACATAGGAGAGATATGGAATTCAAGGAGGAGAGAGACCTTAGCGAGAGAGTAGAGCTAAGGCTGATGTGTTTCAATGGGCGAGATATGGAATTCAAGGAGGGAGATCCAAGCAAGAGAGTAGAGCTAAGACTAATGCGGATACATAGGAGAGGTAGGGAATTCAAGGAGGAAGGTGACCCTAGCGAGAGAGTAGGGCTAAGGCTGATGTGAATACGTAGGAGAGATATTGAATTCAAGGAGGACGGAGACCCTAAGAAGAGAGTAGAGCAAAGGCTAATGTGTATACATAGGAGAGATAGGTAATTCACGGAGGTCGGAAAACCTAACGAGAGGGGGAAGCTAAGGCTAAAGTTTATACATAGGAAAGATAGGGAATTCAAAGAGGAGGGAGACCCTAGCAAGAGAGTGGAGCTGAGGTTAAAGTGTATACATAGGAGAGATAGGGAATTCAAGGAGGAGGGAGACCCTAGCAAGAGAGTGGAGCTGAGGTTAAAGTGTATACATAGGAGAGATAGGGAATTCAAGGAGGAGGGAGACACTAGCAAGAGAGCGGAGCGAAGGCTAATGTGTATACATATGAGAGATAGGGAATTCCAGGACGAGGGAGACCCTAGCGAGAAAGTAGAGCTAAGGCGAATTTGTATACATAGGAAATATAGGGCATTCAAGGAGGAAGGAGACCCTAGCAAGAGAGTGGAGATAGGGCTAATGTGTATACAAAGGAGAGATAGGGAATTCAAGGAGGAGGGAGACCCTAGCAAGAGAGTGGAGCTAAGGCTAATGTGTATACATAGGAGAGATAGTGAATTCAAGGCGGACCGAAAACCTAGCGAGAGAGTGGAGCTAAGGCTTATGTGTATACATAGGAGAGATAGGGAATTCAAGGAGGACGGAAAACCTAGCGAGAGAGTGGAGCTAAGGCTAATGTGTATACATAGGAGAGCTAGGGAATTCAAAGAGGACGGAGACCCTAGCGAGAGTGTGGAGCAAAGGCTAATGTGTATATATAGGAGAGATAAAGAATTCAAGGAGAAGAGAGGAATTTTGCGAGAGAGTAGAGCTAAGGCTGATGTGTTTACAGGGGACAGATATGGAATTCAAGGAGGGAGACCCAAGCAAGAGAGTAGAGCCAAGGCTAAAGTGTATACATACGAGAGGTAGGGAATTCAAGGAGCAGGGTGACACCAGCGAGAGAGAAGGGCTAAGGCTGATGTGTATACATAGTAGAGATAGGAAATTCAAGGAGGAAGGAGACCCTAGCGAGAGAGTGAAGCTAAGGCTAGTGTTTATACATGGGAGAGATAGGGAATCAAGGAGAAGGGAGACCCTAGCAAGAGAGTGGAGCTAAGGCTAATGTGTGTATACATAGGAAGATAGGGATCTCAAGGAGGAGAGAGACCTTAGCGAGAAAGTAGAGCTAAGGCTAATGTGTAAACATAGGAGCGATAGGGAATTCAAGGAGGAGGCAGACCCTAGCAAGAGATTAGAGCTAAGGCTAATGTGTATACACAGGAGAGATAGGGAATTCCAGGAGGAGGGAGACACTTGTGAGAAAGTAAGCATAGGCTAATGTGTATATATAGGAGAGATAGGGATTTCAAGGAGGAGGGGGACTCTAGATAGAAAGTGGAACTAGGGTTAATGTGTATACATAGGAGGGATAGGGAATTCAAGGAGGACGGAGACCCTAGCGAGAGGGTAGAGCTAAGGCTAATGTGTATGCATAGGAGAGATAGGGAATTCAAGAAGGTGGGAGATCCTAGCGAGAGAGTAGGGCTAAGCCTGATGTGTATACATAGCAGAGATAAATAATTGAGGAGGTCGGAAAACCTAGCGAGAGTGTGGGGCTAAGGCTAATGTTTATACATAGCAGAGATAGGGAATTCAAGAAGGAGGGAGACTATAGCAAGAGAGTGTGGCTAATGTGTATACATAGGGAGAAAGGGATCTCAAGGAGGATGGAGACCCCAACGAGAGAGTAGAGCTAAGGCTAAAGTGTATACTTAGGAGAGATTGGGAATTCGAGGAGGAGGGTGACCCTAGCAAGAGAGTGCAGCTAAGGCTAATGTGTATACATAGGAGAGATAGGGAATTCAAGGAGGAGGGAGACCCTAGGGAGAGAGTAGGGCTAAGGCTAATGTTTATACATAGGTGAGATAGGGAATTCAAGAAGGAGGGAGACCCTAGCAAAAGAGAGGATCTAGGGATAATGAGTATACATAGGAGAGATAGGGAATTCAAGGAGGAGGGAGACCCTAGCAAGAGAGTGGAGCTGAGGCCAATGTGTATACATAGGAGAGATAGGGAATTCAAGGAGGACGGAAAACCTAGCGAGAGAGTGGAGCTAAGGCTAATGTGTATACATAGGAGAGATAGGGAATTCAAGGAGGAGGGAGACCCTAGCAAGCGAGTGGACCGAGGGCTAATGCGTATACATAGGAGAGCTAGGGAATTCAAGGAGGACGGGAAACCTAGCGAGAGAGTGGAGCTAAGGCTTATGTGTATACATGGGAGAGATAGGGAACTCAAGGAGGAGGGAGACCCTAGCAAGAAAGTGGAGCTAAGGCTAATGTGCATACATAGCAAAGATACGCAGTTCAAGGAGGAGGGAGACCCTAGCAAGAGAGTGGAGCTAAGGCTAATGTGTATACATAGGAGAGATAGGGAACTCAAGAAGAAGGTAGACCCTAGCGTGAAAGTAAAGCTAAGGCTAATGTGTATACATACGAGAGATAGGGAATTCAAGGAGGAGGAAGGCCGTAGGAGAGATTTGGTGTAGGAGTTATGAGTATATATGTAAGAGATATGGAATTCAAGGTGGATGTAGACCTTAGTAAGAGAGTAGAGCTAGGACTGATCACTATTCATGGGAGAGATAGGGAATTCAAGGAGGAGGGTGAACCTAGAGAGAGAGTACAGCTAAGGCTGATGTGTAAACATTGGAGAGATATGAAATTTAAGGAGAACGGAGACCTGAGCGAGAGAGTAGGGCTAATGCTACTGTGTATACATGGGAGAGATATGAAATTCAAGGAGGAGGAAGACCTCAGCGAGAGATTAGAGCTAAGGTTAATGTGTATACGTTGGAGAGATAGGGAATTGAAGGAGTAGGGAGACCCTAGCGAGAGAGTACCGCTAAGGCTAATGAGTGTACATGGGAGAGATAGGGAATTCAAAGGGAAGGAGACCTTAGCGAGAGAGTAGGGCTAAGGCTGATGAGTATACATAAGAGATATAGGGAATTCAAGGAGGAGGGAGAACCTAGCGAGAGAGAAGGGCTTAGGCTGATGAGTATACATGGAACAGATAGGGAATTCAAGATGGAAGGAAATCCTATTGAGAGAGTAGGGCTAAGGCTTCGGAGTATACATGGGAGCGATAGGGAATTCAAGGTGGAGGGAGACACTAACGAGAGAATAGAGGTAAGGCTGATTAGTATACATGGGAGAGATAGGGAATTCAAGCAGGAGACAGACACTACCGAGAGAGTTGAGCTAAGGCGGATGAGTATACACGGGAAAGATAGGGAATACAAGGTGGAGGGAGACCTTAGCGAGAGAGTAGAGCAAAGGCTGAACAATATACATGGGAGAGATAGGGAATTCAAGGAGGGAGACCTTAGCAAGAGAGTAGAGCTAAGGCTGACGAATATACTTGGGAGAGATAGGGAACTCAAGGAGGGAGACCCTGCTGGGAGAGTACCGCTAAGGCTAATGGGTATACATGGGAGAGATAGGGAAATAAAGGAGGGGGTAGTCCCTAGCGACTGAGTAGGGCTAAGGCTGATGAGTAAACATGGGAGATATAGGGAACTCAAAGAGGAGGGAGACCTTAGCGAGAGAGTAGGGCTAAAATTGATGAGTATACATGGGACCGACAGGGAATTCAAGGAGGAAGGAGATCATAACTAGGGAGTACAGCTAAGCCTAATGCGTATACATGGGAGATAGGAGGAGTTCAAGGAGGAGGGAAACCCTAGCGAGAGAGTAGGGTAAGGAATATTGTGGTTACATGGGAGAAATACGGAATTCAAGGAGAAGGGAGACCCTAGTGAGTGAGAAGGGCTAACACTAATGCGTATACATAGGAGAGATAGGGAGTTCAAGGAGGAGGGAGATACTAGCCAGAGATTAGAGCTAAGGCTAATGTGTATACATAGCTAAGATAGGCAGTTCAAGGAGGAGGGAGACCCTAGCAAGAGAGTGGAGCTAAGGCTTATGTGTATACATAGGAGAGATAGGGAATTCAAGGAGGACGAAAAGCTGGCGAGAGAGTGGAGCTAAGGCTAATGTGTATACATAGGAGAGATAGGGAGTTCAAGGAGGACGGAGACCCTTGTGAGAGAGTGGAGCTAAGGCTAATGTATATACATAGGACAGATATTGAAATCAAGGAGGAGGTAGACCTTAGCGAGAGAGTAGAGCAAAGGCTGATGTGTTTACATGGGAGAGATATGGAATTCAAGGAGAGAGACCCAAGCAAGAGGGTAGAGCTAAGGCTAATGTGTATACATAGGAGAGGTAGGGAATTCAACGACGAGGGTGACCCTAGCGAGAGAGTAGGGCTGAGGCTGATGTGTATACATAGGATAGATAGGGAATTCAAGGAGGAGGGAGACCTTAGCAAGAGAGTGGAGCTAAGGCTAATGTGTATACATAGGAGAGATAGGGAATTCAAGGAGGAGGGAGACCCTAGCAAGAGAGTGGAGCTAAGGCTAATGTGTATACATAGGAGAGATAGGGATCTCAAGGAGGAGGGAGACCCTAGCGAGAAAGTAGACCTAAGGCTAATGTGTATACATGGGAGAGATAGGGAATTCGAGGAGGAGGGAGACCCTAGCAAGAGAGTGAAGCTAAGGCTAATGTGTATACATAGGAGAGATAGGGAATTCAAGGAGGAGGGAGACCCTAACAAGCGAGTGGACCTAAGGCTAATGTGTATACATAGGAGAGATAGGGAATTCAAGGAGGAGGGAGATCCTAGCAAGGTAGTGGAGCTAAGGCTAATGTGTGTAGACATAGGAAGATAGGGATCTCAAGGAGGAGAGACACCCTAGCGAGGGAGTGGAGCTAAGGCTAATGTGTATACATAGGACAGATAGGGAATTCAAGAAGGACGGAGACCCTAGCGAGAGAGTAGGGTTAAGGCTGATGTGTATAAATACGAGAGATAAGGAAATCAATGAGGACGGAGACCCTAGCGAGAGAGTAGGGCTAAGGCTGATTTGTATACATAGGAGAGGTAGGGAATTCAAGGATGAGGGAGATCCTAGCGAGAAATAAGAGATAAGCATATGTGTCTACATGGGAGAGATAGGGAATTCAAGGAGAAGGAAGACTCTTGCGAGAAAGTAGAGCTAAGGCTAATGTGTATACATAGGAGAGATAGGGAATTCAAGGAATAGGGAGACCCTAGCGAGAGAGTTGGGCTAGGGTTTATGAGTATATATGGAAGAGATATGGAATTCAAGGAGGAGGTAGACCTTACTAAGAGAGTAGAGCTAGGACTGATCACTATACATGGGACAGATAGGGATTTACAGGAGGAGGGTGAACCTAGAGAGAGAGTACAGCTAAGGCTGATGTGTAAACATGGGAGAGATATGGAATTCAAGGAGAAGGGAGACCTGAGCGAGAGTGTAGGGCTAATGCTACTGTGTATACATGGGAGAGATATGAAGTTCAAGGAGGAGGGAGACTCTAGCGAGAGATTAGAGATAGGTTAATGTGTATACAGGGGAGAGATAGGGAATTCAAGGAGTAGGGAGACCCTAGCGAGAGAGTACCGCTAAGGCTAATGAGTATACATGGGAGAGATAGGGAATTCAAGGAGGAAGGAGAGATTAGCGAGAGAGTAGGGCTAAGGCTGATGAGTATACATGGGAGATATAGGGAATTCAAGGAGGAGGGAGAACCTAGCGAGAGAGTAGGGCTGAGGCTGATTAGTATACATGGGAGAGATAGGGATTTCAAGATGGAAGGAAATCCTAGTGAGAGAGTAGGGCGAAGGCTGCGGAGTATACATTGGAGAGATAGGGAATTCAAGGAGGAGGGAGAAACTAGCGAGAGAGTAGAGCTAAACATAATGAGTATACATGGGAGAGATAGGGAATTCAAGCAGGAGACAGACACTACCGAGAGAGTAGAGCTAAGGCGGATGAGTATACACGGGAAAGATAGGGAGTTCAAGGTGGAGGGAGACCTTAGTGAGAGAGTAGAGCTAAGGCTGACGAATATACATGGGATAGATAGGGAATTCAAAGAGGGAGACCTTAGCAAGAGAGTAGAGCTAAGACTGAGGAATATACATGGGAGAGATAGGGAAGTCAAGGAGGGAGTCCCTAGCGAGAGAGTACCGCTAAGGCTAATGAGTATACATGGGAGAGATAGGGAAATAATGGAGGAGATATACCCTAGCGACTGAGTAGGGCTAAGGCTGATGAGTGTACATGGGAGAGATAGGGAATTTAAGGTGGACGGAGGCCTGAGCGAGATAGTAGGTTAGAGCTAAGGCTAATGTGGATACATGGGAGAGATAAGGAATTCAAGGAGGCGGGGTAGGGCTAAGGCTGGTGTGTATACATGGGAGAGATGGGTAATTCAAGGAGGCGGGAGACGCTATTGAGGGAGTAGAGGTAAGGCTGATGATGATACATGGGAGACATAGTGAATTTGAGGAGGGTGACCCTAGCGAGAGTGGGGCTATGGCTGTTGAGTATACATTGGACAGATAGGGAATATAAGAAGCAGGGAGACCCTAGCGAGAGAGTAGAGCTAAGGCTAATATGTATAAATGGGAGAGATACGGTATTCAAGGAGGACGGAGACTTTAGCGAGCAAGAGAGCTAAGGCTGATGAGTATACATGGGAGATAGAGAACTCAAGGAGGAGGAAGACCCTAGCGAGAGTAGAGCTACGACTGATGAGTATACATGGGAGAGATATGGAATTCAAGGAGGAAGGAGACGTTAGCGAGATAGTAGGGTAGACCTAAGGCTAATGTGTATACATGGAGCGATAGGGAACTCAAGGAGGAGGGAGACCTTAGCGAGAGAGTAGGGCTAAGTTTGATGAGTATACATGGGACAGACAGGGAATTCAAGGAGGAGGGAGATCATAGCAAGTGAGTAGAGCTAAGGCTAATGCGTACACATTGGAGATATAAGGAATTCAAGGAGGAGGGAGACCCTAGCGTGAGAGTAGGGTAAGGACTATTGTGTTTACATGGGAGAGATAGGGAGTTCAAGGAGGAGGGAGACCCTAGCGAGAGAGTTGGGCTAAGGCTAATGCGTACACATAGGAGAGATAGGGAATTCAAGGAGGAGGGAGACCCTAGCGAGAGAGTTGGGCTAGGAGTTATGGGTATACATAGGGAGATAGGGAATTCAATGAGGAGGGAGATCCTAGCGAGAGAGTTGGGCTAGGAGCTATGCGTATACAAGGGAGATATAGGGAATTCCAGGAGTTATGAATGCTAGGAGGACGGAGCTTGACCTAGGCTCAGCGTTTTAAGTGTTTTTTTTTTTTGTTTTTTTTTCAAATATGTATGATACTTTTCATGTTCTTTTGTGTTGTTTTACATATAGTTTATGGTTTTCTTACAGTTTGATATGTTAAACAATTTTTTTTTATTGTAGGATGCTTTCTGAAGTCTTTTTTTAATACTATTTTGCAGTGGTTTGCTTCGCTTTTTGAGTGTGTACAGAACATTTATAAGCCCAATGTAAGTTTTCTGCGTACTAGCACAGGTGAGTCGAATGCTTTAAATGATAGCTAATTACTAGCTATCAATTGCGATAAGAAGGTGTTGCGGTGAGAAAAGTGTTGGTCGTTTAATCATACTCAGAAGGAAATATCAGATTGGAGACATGCAGAAAACAACATTCAGCGAAGAATCTACGAGCTTTACCTCTGGCTGGAGTGGTATTAAGTGTGGCAAAGGTTTTCAAAGGAGACTATAACAAGAAACCGCATGAAATCAGCTGCGGAAAACTTCAAAAGTAAAAGTAAACGAATTCCATTTTATCCTTAGCGGAATGGAATCTTACTTCACTTTTTTTGGTAGTTTTTAACTCCCGCTTTAACTAATTATGGCACCGCAGGCGATCTTACTTCATCTGATGCAATTCGAGCAAGGACATGAAGGCTGACTACAAAGGGGTATGAGTGTGACATGAAAGAGCATGCGACATCGTTTGAAGGGCGTCTGAAGTCTTACTTCATCCGATGCAATTCGAGGAAGGACAAGAAGTCTTACCTGCAGGAAGCTAACCATAGAATTATACAATCTGTCCAAAAAGAGTTCTTCATACATAAAGCTGTGAAGATTAACCTGTTAGTGAATGCCGATTTTTAAATACTGCTGGAGAAACTACTGACAAGACCTTCAAAACCAGGAATCAGGTAATGTTTCTAGAAACTGGCTTAGACATCATGCTGGGGACGAAATTTAAGAAAGTAGCTGATGAAATGGAGGAATACCACCTAAAGAAAGCAATTGGGTTCTGCTTGATCTGGAGGAAGTACCTCTGCGATTTAACAAGCATAACCTTCTTTGCGGGTGCAGTTATATTCATCTACCTGCCTCTTCAGAAGCAAAGAAAGCGTGTGTCAACCCCCAGAACCATGGGGATGAGATGCTTTTTATACGATATCCTTGCACAACACATCCAAAAGAATCATCAACGAGTCAGCAAATACAAGAAACTCGAGGAAAAGTATTACTTCTCCTGCATCACGTTTTCTACGCCATTGTTTGAAAGCCCGACATTTGAAAAGAAAAATAATACCTCCATCAATGTGTTTGGACAGGATGAAAAGAAAACAGTGTTTCCAATAAAGGTTGTAGGGGAAGAACTGTCATCGAGAGCTTCTTCTGCTGAGTGATGGAAATCGTACGCATCACTATGTATACATAGAACTTTGAGAAGCTTATTCGAGAACAAAAGACAAAACATAACCGACAAGTGTATACCTTTAAACGCCGCTTCACTCGTTTGCATGACTGATATGGACGAAGTGGAGTGGAAAAATTGCATGAACATGCTACTATTTTCAGGCAGCATGCTGTCACTAGGATAGTTATGCCTACAAAGGAAACCTCTAGGGTTCTGTTTATAAATGTGGAAAGGACCGCGAAGCTTCCGTATGCCATCTATGCAAATTTTGAGAGTAATCCGCGTTACTCATGCGAATCTAATCCAGAAGCCTCCTACACAACACCCTATCAGAGGCATTCTCCTATCAGTTTTGCTGTTTACGTTAAGCCCTCGTCATCTGTGGAGCAACTAGAGACTGGTCTTCCTACTGTCCCTTATGAAGCTGCTGAAACGTTTATGGACTATCTAATATATCTTGCAAATAAGATTAGCAATATATATATATATATATATATATATATATATATATATATATACGCATACTTGCAAAACTGCCACACCGCTGAAACTAACGGAGTAGTAACATGAGGATTTCGAGTCTTCTATCGAATGCTACTTGTGTAATAAAAAGTTCACGGAAGAAACCTGGAAAATTACGGATCATGACCATTTCACTGATGAATATCACGGAAGTCTTCATTAATGAGTGCAATAATCTGTAAAACAACGAAATATATTCCTGTCTTCATTCACAACTTAAGCGTGTAGGATTCTCATTTTATCGTTAAACAGTTAGGTTGTACAAGTGAAAGAGTGGAGGTGATTCCGTGCTCAGAAGAAAAGTATATTTAATTTTCGAAGCATGTTGTAAATACTAAGCTTCGGTTTGTGGATACACACTGTTTCCTCAGTTCAAGTTTGGGAAACTAACAAAAACTTTAACATCGTTTCCGGAGATATGCAAGTACTTTGGAGAAGAGAAAATTGATTTGGTGACATGCAAAGGAGTATTTCCTTGTGATTACAACACATCGTGGTATGTTTTGAAAGAAACATACTTGCCTCCAAAAGAAACGTTCAACAATGAAGAAGAAATCAATGATCAAGACTATGAACATGCTAAAAATGTATGGGAACAGTTTAAAATCCGAAATTTGGGAGAATACAGTGACCTCAACTTAACCTCAGATGTTCTTGTTCTCGCTGATGTTTTTGAAGTGTTCACAGAGCACACATTGAATACTCATAAAGTTGGCCTTGCACATTATTTAACATCCCCATGGTCATTGTGGGATGCTATGCTTCTGTGTACCGGAATTAAGCTAGAATTATTATTAGATTATGATCACCTTCTCTTGGTGGAGTCTGGCATACGGGGAGGATTATGTCAGGTTTCTCATCGGTATGCTCAGCCTAACAATGTCTACATGCAGGAGTTCGATCCTGATAAACCGACTCAATTTATCACATACGAAGACGCAAATAACCAATATGGATTGGCTACGCAGCACCTTATGGCGGATTTCAGCAAGTTTCTCCTGACAGCATGGATATAGAAACCCTAAAAGAAGATGATCATTTTGGGTATATATTAGAAATTGATGAGGATTAACCTACTGAGCTTCATTATCTTCATAATGATTTGCCACTCCTGCCTGAGTGTCTGAAACCAAAAAATTCCAGTATAAAGAAGCACCTCGGAAGCAGGAAGGAGTATGTTGTACATTACATGGTGTTAAAACAGGCGCTCACGTGGTATACGACTAGGGAAAATCCATCGTGTGCTACAATTTCGACAATCATGTTGGCTAAACATTACATAGCTTTTAATAACAAGTTGAAACAACAGGCTAGAAAGGGCACTGAAAGGGATCTGTACAAGCTCATCAACAATGCTATGTTTGGAAAAAACATGGAGAATATACGAAATCGTATGGATATACGCCTTGTGACAAATGTGAAAATCTTGGAAAAACTGATTGCTAAGCCAACAATCATTGATAGAAGCATATATGAGCGTACTGGATATGTCAAAAACCCTCATGTACGCATACCAATGTGTTGTGTTATTGCCGTATTATGGGGTTGAAAACCTGAAACTTATGTACATGGATACTGACTCGTTCATTCATTGAGACACAACCGCTGATATATATCAGGACAAAATGCAATTTCTTGATCATTTAGATACATCTGATTACCCTGCAAGCCACATATGCCACTCCACACAAAACAAAGGTACTACGAAAGCTTAAAGATGAAGCAAACGGAAAAAATCATCCAACGTTTTGTCGGACTGAGACCTAAGATGTATGCCCTCCATATTGATGGAGACATGATAAAAAATATAAGAGGTATAAAATGAAGCGCTGTTAAGCAGTACATCATATTCGACAGTTATATAGAACTGTCTTCTTGTCAATGCCTCTAAAAGAGACATCAATCAAAAAGAAAAAGAAAAAAGATGGGAGAAACGAAAAGTTACGTTATATTTACAACCTAAGAAAGACTGCAAACGATGCAAACATATCCCCTCGCTTCACCAGTTATCATCTGAACATACAGTAGTGTGCAAAAAGGATATATAATATGACGCTTAAAGGATGCAAAAAGCTGAAACAGAATGCAGAAATGATCATAAAGGATCCAAAATGTGGAAAATTATGACAAAACTGTAAAATACTGGATAGTATATAAAAGCGAACAAATTGTCCGGGGACATATGAAAATAATATATAACATAGTAAATAAAGTGAAAAATCTAATATGTATCATTCACATGACTTTCTCTATATCCCTGCAACAAATAATTCTTAAAAAGCTTATACTTCTATTTACTTTATGCTAATCAGTAAAAATTAGCAGAAATAGTCTTATTACTCGCTTCCTTGTAACTAGAAGCGAAGTAAGGTACAACCGTAGGCTAAAGTGATAGTCAAAAGCTGGTTGCTATGTCAATGAAATTCCTTTGTTTATATGGATAGGAGTTGACAACTTCCTGTACGAGAAAAGTATAAATTTTTTCATAGCAGAAACCAAAAATAAGGAATGTCACAAAAACGACGAACTCCACGAAAAAATGTATATAACATAAATTGTGTGTTTTAATGTGCTCTACATTTTTTGTGTAGTAAGTTTTTGTGTAACTCTTACGGTTTAGCAGTTATTCAAAATGTAGTAAAATTCACCCAGAATAAACTACTCTTCAGAGGCTATTCCCAGGAAATTCAAGATATACAATTTATTTGTCAAGTAAATATATTTAGTATACGAAATTTTAATCAAAATCGTTACAGCCATTTTTGAGAAAATCAAAATTTTTGAAAAAAAGTTCCATGTAAAGGGTTGGTGGGGGTGGGGGATTTTTCTCAAAATCTTCGTGTCGCATCCCTGGAAGAAACTAAACTTAAATACCAAGTTTGGTATTTTACCGACTTTTCGTTTTTGAGTTATCGTGTTCACAGACACACGGACACACACACACACGGACCTTTTTGTGAAAATGCTTTTTTTGGATATTGTAGACCCTAAAAGATATATTTCCGGTGAAAACTCGCTATCGAATTTTTGGATGGAGTGCAATACTTTCTCTATACACTCTGTACATAGTGCGTATGGAGAAAGTAAAAATCTGATGTGTTCCATTCACATGACTTTCTCTATCTCTCAGTAACAAATTATTGTTGATAAGCATATCTTTTATTTATTTCATGTTAATTGAGGAAAATTAGCAGAAATAGCCTTATTCCTTGCTTTATTGTAAATACAAGCGAAATAAGGGAGTACCTTAGGTTAAAGTGAAAGCCAAAAGCTGATTGCTATGTGACTGATGTTCCTTTGTTTGTATTGACAGGAGTTGACAAATTCCTGTATGAGAAAAGTGTAAGTTTTTCAAAGCTGAGACCAATAAAAAGGAATATCTCAAAAACGATCAACTCCACGAAAAAAAATGTATATAACATAAATTGTGTGTTTTAACGTGCTCTACATTTTTTATGGGTTAAGTTTTTGTCCATCTCTTACGGTTTAGTAGTTATGAAAAATTCATCCAGAATAAAGTAGTCTTCAGAGGTTATTCCCAGAAATTTCCGAATATACATTTTATTTGTCAGGTAAATAACTCTAATATACGATATTTTAATCAAAATTGTTAGAGCCATTTTTTAGAAAAGCAAAATTTTCGAAAAAAGTTCCATGTAAAGGGTAGTTTGAGGTGGGGGGATTTTTCTCAAAATCTTCGTGTCGCATCCCTGAAATATACTAAACCTAAGTACCAAGTTTGGTATTTTACCGACTTTTCGTTTTTGAGTTATCGTGTTCACAGACACACGGACACACTGACACATGGACACACACACGGACCTTTTTCTGAAAATATTTTTTTTGGATACAGGTTACCCTAGAACATATATTGCCGGTGAAATCTCGGTATCGAATTTTTTGGTGGAGTGCAATACATTCTCTATACACTATGTACATAGAGCGTATAGAGAAAGTAAAAATCTAATGTGTACCATTCACATGACTTTCTCTATATCCCTGCAACAAATTATTCTTAAAAAGCCTATACTTCTATTTACTTTACGCAAGTCAGAAAAAATCAGCAGAAATAGTTTTATTACTTGCTTCCTTGTAAGCAGAAGCGAAATAAGGGAGTACCATAGGTTAAAGGGAAAGCCGAAAGCTGGTTGCTATGTGACTGATGTTCCTTTGTTTGTATGGACAGGAGTTGTCAAATTTCTGTATGAGAATGTATAAGATTTTCAAAGCTGAAACCAAGAAAAAGGAATATCTCAAAAACGATCAACTCCACGAAAAAATGTATTTCACATAAATTGTGTTTTAACGTGCTCTACGTTTTTTGTGGGGTAAGTTTTTGTCCATCTCTTACGGTTTAGTAGTTATGAAAAATTCATCCAGAATAAAGTGGTCTTCAGAGGCTGTTCCCAGAAAATTCATGATATATATTTCATTTGTCAGGTAAATATCTTTAATATACGATATTTTAATCAAAATTGTTAGAGCCATTTTTTAGAAAAGCAAAATTTTCTAAAACAGTTCCATGTAAAGGGTAGTTTGGGGTAGGGGGATTTTTCTCAAAATCTTCGTGTCGCATCCCTGGAAGATACTAAACTTAAATACCAAGTTTGGTATTTTACCGACTTTTCGTTTTTGAGTTATCGTGTTCACAGACACACGGACACACACACACACGGACCTTTTTGTGAAAATGCTTTTTTTGGATATTGGGGACCCTAAAAACATATATTTCCGGTGAAATCTCGGTATCGAATTTTTGGGTGGAGTGCAATACTTTCTCTATACACTATGTACATAGTGCGTATGGAGAAAGTAATACGTCGGAAACACTGAAACAATGACTTCAATTACTGCAAAATGCATAAAACTGTTTCAGAAACGACATAAACAGCATGAAAATTACATCTATTATAACCAAACATAAGAAAAGGATCTACAAGGGGTGCATGAAAAGGACATTGCCTCAAATACGCTTAAAGTGCTCCTAAACATACTAAGCTGACGTCAGGACACTTTCGTCTCACAAAGTTCTTAAAGAGCATCCAAAAATACATTCAAAGGAGGCTGAAATACCTATTGCCTGAGCGTTTAATACTGCCCTATATTTCTGAATACTTTAAAAGTCGCAAATGATCTCTAAGGAGAGAAAGCATTACAAAATACTGAAAAAATAGATTCAAAATGTCCTATAGAACTGGAAATGGCGTATTATTTATGGACGCTCTTTAAGTACTATAGTTCTCGCGGTCCCATTCTACATTGGGCGTGAAAGACCGCTTAATTTTGCTCAGAGGCCTCGCTATCAGGCTTGAGGTTCTTTTACTTGCCGCAAACCTACGACACGGGACTAACGGCTTCACTTCCCTTCCGAAGGAAGCCATGCTAAGGATTTTTACACCCGAAAAAAATCCATCGCGGAGGGCGACTCAAAATTTGCTAAAATGTCTATAAAAGTGTTAAAAACCATTAGAAAACGCTATAAAATACTGTAAAACATTTGCCAAACGCCTGAAAAGGGCTAAAATGTCTGTCTTAGATTCCTATATACCAAAAAAAAAAAAAAAAAAAAAAAACTAGTCGAGATTTATGGAAAAGAGTTAAAATGTCTGATCAATACCCTAAATCTAGATGTTCTACGGTCCTAACCATCCTCCACAAATGGTAAGGTATGACAATAACATCACAGCAAGAAACAGAGGCAACGATGCAAATCACCTTTAAAAACCTGAAAAATGTTTCTGAATGCACTACAATCACTGAAAATACTCCCAAAACATAAAAAAGCACTTGTTAAAGTTCTAAAAACCATTAGAAAATACTGCAAAACAATGTAAAATATGAGCAAAAAGTCTGAAAAAACCTAAAATACCTGTTTTAGAGAACTAAATACACCAAATACCGTAAAATAAGATGAAATGAGTTAAAAATGCCTAATGAATATTCTCCCCTCCCCGGCAACTATCTGCCCTAGAGTCCTAAAACATCCACCAAATGAAATGGAATGTCATTAAAAGCTTTCGACACACCTGTGCTAGTACTCACAAAACCTACATAGGCCTTATAAATGTTCTGTACACACCGGAGATAACACTGTAAAATAATAAATAAAAATAGTACTTCAAACAACACATCATAATACCAAAAAAAAAAAAAAAAAAAAAAAAAATATCATTATGGTTGTCAAAATTCTAAGAAAAACCATAAATATAACTGTAAAACAACGCAAAGGAGCTTGAAAAGGATCATAAAGGATTGAAAACATACACTTATCACGCTGAGCCTAGGTCAAGTTCCCTCCTCCTAGCATGCATGGCTCCTTGAATTCCCTATCTCTCCCATGTATACACATTAGTCTTAGATTTCACGGAAATATGGGTCCTCTGAGTAAAAAAATACATTTTTACTTTCTCTAGTACGTATTACAATGTACATAGTGGGCAGATAAGGTATTTTATTCCACCTAAAAATCTAGATCCGAGATTTCACTAGAAATACATGTTTTGAGATCCACGGTATCTAAAAAAGCATTTTTAAAACACATACGTGTGTCTCTCCCCCTCTTTCACTCTGTGTGTGTGAGTGTTTATGTGCGCGCGCGCGGGCGCGTGCGCGCACCTGTGGGCAGCATACCTCAAAAACGAAAATATACATAAATACCTAACTTGGTATTTACGATCAATATTGTCCAAAGATGCGACACAAAGATTTTCAAGAAGATCCTCGCACACCAAACTACCCTTAAGTGGAACATTTTAAAAGTGTTTAAATTTATCAAAATAGCTCCAAAGATTTTTATTAAAATGCCATATGTTTAAGATATTTTCATGACAAACGATATGTATATGTTGAATTTTCTGGGAATAGACTCTGAAAACTTCTGGATGGCGTTTGTATAATTTATGTATAACTGGTGAACCGTAAGACATAGAACACACATTTATTTACTACACGAAAAATATAGATATCGTTAAAACACACAACTTAAGTCATACTTTTTTTTCTTTATAGAGATAACCGTTTTCGAGACATTCCGAGTTATTGGTTTCAGTTTTAAGATCGTTAAACTTTTCTCGAATAGGAAGTATATCTTTCTTTTCGTCCCTTTTCTGATTACTCCTAGTAAGCAAAGAGAACCGATTTTCAATCGTTTCACATAGCGACCGGCTTTTAAAGGAGTTGAATATCGCTTTAGCCTATGCATTATATTATTTCCGTTCAACCTGCAAAGAAACAAGTAATAAGACCAATTATGGTTGTTTATCTTGATTAGCATGATATAGATAAAAGAATAATCTTTTATAAAAAACTGTGTTTGCGGAACAACTAGAGAAAACCATGTGAATGGAACACATTCGTATGTGAGTTGAGTGCGTCTGGGGACAGCAATACTCAAAAGTGAAAAGTCAGTTAAATACCAAACTTGGTATTTAAGTTCAGTATCTTACAAGGGTGCGACACGAACATTTTCAAGAAAATCCCCCCACTCCAAACTATCCTTTACATAGAAAATTTTTCGAAAATGTTGATTTTCTCAAAAATGACTGTAACAGTTTTGATTAAAATTTCGTATATTTACATGACAACTAAAATGTATATCTTGCATTTTCTGGACATAGTCTCTGAAGACATCTTTATTCTGGATGCGGAATTTTGCATAACTGGTAAACCGTAAGAGATAGACAAAAACTTACGTTAATAGAAAAACCACACAATTTATGTTATATACATTTTTTTCGTGGAGTTAATCGTTTTTGAGATGTTTCTTGTCATTGGTTTCAGCTTTAGAAGACTTATACTTTTCTCATACGGGAATTTGTCAGAATATAAAGGAACTTCAGTCACATAGCAGCCTTCTTTTGACTAACAGTTTAATCTACGGTACTCCCTTAATTCCCTTCTACCTACATGGAACAACTAATAAAACGATTTTTGTTTTTTTGTTTTTTTCTGGATTAGCATGAAGTGAACAGAAGAATGAGCCTTTTAACAATAAATTGTTGTGGGGATGTTATGAAAGTCATGTGAATGGAACACATCAGTTGTTTTTTTTTACAGAAGCATGATTCAGTCCCCATTTGTGCACATTGTACAAGAACAACTTAACAAATAAAATGAAAGCAGCGCAGAATGTGGATAGACTACAATCAATTCGTGATCCCGGCAGTCACTTAACAATGAGATTAATTCATGGACTGGCTGGCTTACCCTCGTCAGTCAAACTGAAGTCTTGTAACAACATATTGTTGTCAGGAGAATATAAACTAAACATACGGAAGGATACATTTTAGTTAAATACTGCACCCTGGGTGACGATTTGGTTAAACCGTGACCTTCTGTGACTTAGGGTACGGGTTCAATCCTGGCCCAGGACAATGATATTCAAGTGTGTTTAAAGTTGACAGCCTCATCTCGGGTATATACAAGAAATCCTAATGGATAACATTCATATACAAACGGAAGCATGATGTAGCATTTTCAGGCGATTTATTATTATTATTATTATTTCTTTTTATAGCTTAACGTTAGTCATATCGGACGATAAATGAAATTGGTGAAATGATGCTCAAATGATCTCGGGGTCCATGGAGCTTAGTTACTCGACATTCGTCTTCTCAGGATATGGGAAAAGCCCCAACAAAAGCCTTATCCGGATAACTCATCCTAAGCGAGATTCGAACTTACGACCTTTGGATGTGTGGAAGACACGCTACCATCACATTACGCAAAAGGGCTAATAATATTGCTATTTTATTATTATTATTATTATTATTATTATTACTATTATTATTCACCAACTCCTAATAGGGTTCAACCACAAGACTTTACCTACCTTATCGCTTATTTTCCATAACTTATTTATAAATGCTTCATTTTATCACGTAATTTCAATCACTTAATTCTAAAGCAAATGCGTACATTATTTGTGTGTATTTATTTACAATATTCATTATTTATATGATTATTTTTTCTAACACACAGCCGTATAAAGGTAGGTGCTAAGTATGTGCTGGTCACAATATTTATGTATTGTCTAAGCTCATTAGAAAAATAATAATAATAATAATAATAATAATAATACCGGTAACTTTATATTTCAAAGCGTGCTACTTAAAAGTTGGGAATTTCAAACCAACGACTGCAAATACTTCAGAAAAGGTTAGCGCACACGAATCTTCATTTGGCATAAATTGTGTGCACAATCACATGTTCCTTTAGAAAATGTACGCTCTCAGTTAAGATTTCGTAACTACCTACGTATAATGCACAAGAATAAAGCAGGCATTAAAAAACATAATTCAAGAAAATTCCTGTTATTAATCATATAATTCCAATATTTCGAATGTATATAGTTAAATCAGCACAGGTAGAGTAATTTTTTTAAAATAAAATTAAAAAGAAATAACAATAATAGTTTGGAGAATTTATTGAAAATCTTATCCTTCTATATTTCTGGGCCGCGCCGTGGCCGAGTGGTTAGACCACTCGCCTCTCACTTAAATGGCCCGGGTTCGATCCCAAGCGACCGTATGTGAGATTTGTGGTGGACAAAGCGGCGCAGGGTTTTCCGGGTTCTCCGGTTTCCTCCGCCATCGCATTTCACCGGGTCTCCATGTATCATCAGTGTCATCGCCTACGATGGTATAAAAAAATCTGATGTGTACCATTCATATGACGTTATCTACATCAAATTATTCTTAAAAAGCTTATACTTCTATTTACTTCATGCTAATGAGAAAAAATTAGCAGAAATAGTCTTATTACTTGCTTCCTTGTAAGTAGAGGCGAAATAAGGAAATACCATAGGTTAAAGTGACAGTCATAAGCTGCTTGCTATGTCACGGTAAATTCCTGTATGAGAAAAGTATAAGCCGGGTTTGAACCCGCGACCTTGGATATATGAAGTTAGCATGGTAACTATTGCACCACGGAGGGCGACACAAAAATGAAAAGACCGTGAAAAACCAAACTTGGTGTTTAAGTTTGGTATCTTCCAAGGATGCGACACGAAGATTTTCAAGAAAATCCCCCCACCCCAAACTACCCTTTATATGTAAAAAATGTTAACAATTTTGATTTTCTTAAAAATGGCTCTAACGATTTTGATTAAAATCGCGTATATTTAGGGAATTTAATTGACAAATAAAATGTATATCTTGAATTTTCTGGGAATAGCATCTGTGGAGGCTGGAAGGATTTTACGGAATTTTGCATAACTGCTAAACCGTAAGAGATGGACAAAAACTTACCACACAGAAAATGTAGAGCACATTAGAACACATAATTTACGTTATATACCTTCTTTCGTGGAGTTGGTCCTTTTTAAGATATTCCTTGTTTTTGGTTTCAGCTTTGAAAAACATACTTTTCTCATACAGGAATTTGTCAACACCTGCCCATACAAACAAAGGAACTTCAGTCACATGGCAACCAGGTTTTGACTATCACTTTAACCTATGGTACTCCCTTATTTTGCTTCTACTAACACGGAAGCAAGTAATAAGACTATTTCTGCTAATTTTTTCTCGATTAGTTGAAGTAAATAGAATAATTTGTTGCAGAGGTATAGTGAAAGTCATGTGAATGAACCACATCAGAGTTTTTTTGTATTCAGTGGAACCCAAAACACCCATTTCCGGTGAAATTTCGGTATCGAATTTTTGGGTGGAATACAACACCTTCTGTATACAATATGTAAATAGTACGTATAGAGAAAGTAAAAATGGAAAAAATCGAACATTTTGATTTTCTGAAAAATGGCTCTAACGATTTTGATTAAAACCCTATATAAAAGATACTTACACGGCAAATAAAATGTATATTTTGAATTTTCTGGGTATAGCCTCTAAAGATCTCTTTATTCTGAATGAATTTTGCTGAATTTTGCGTAGCTGATAAACAGCAAGTGTTAGATAGAAACTTACTACAAAATACGGTTGATCACGTTAAAACATACAATCATTTCTGTCAACACGTTTTTTTCGTGGAATTGACCATTTCTGAGAACTTCTTTGTTATTTATTTCAGATTTAAAATACTTAAACTTTTCTCACACAAGAAAGTTCATAGAAACGGATTTCAAGCACATTGTAACCATCTTTTAAGATACTGAATGTCGTTTAGCCTAGTGTATTCCCTTCTATTTACAAGGAAACAAGTAATTAAGACAATTTCTGCTAATGTTTATCTCGATCATCATAAACTAGATAGAGGGTTATGTTTTTAAAAATAATAATTTGTTACAGCGATGTAGAGAAAGTTTTGTATTATGGTTCTCATTTGTTACAAACTTTAGTAGCCGCCTCTGTAGTGTGAAGTTAGCGTTAAAAGTTAAAATTCCCTGAATAGAGCGAATTACCTGAATAAGGATTTTTCTGGTGGTTTTCCTTTTTCTAAGGAGACGAATGTCGAGTAACTTTAACTCTATAGACTACGGTTCATTTGAGCGTCAATTTACTGATTTTATTCATCGTCCAATACATAATCAATCGGGTTAAAGACCATTATATAACCAGTCTGTGGTGCCTTACAACAGTGACAAAACTAGTGATATAAAATTAATATAACTTGTTTTATTATTTTCTTTACCATAAAGAACAAACTTGCTGTTTTTTTTAATTATATTCCATTTTTAATATTCTTAAAATATTATATCCTAAAGTGGGGAAAGTATCTGAGAAAAAGCTATTTTCTAAGTTAAACGTCTGTGAACAGGATTTGACTTCCACCCTGTATTTGTTGCTCCCTACTGTTGTATTTAAATACATGTTCTAAAGTTAACAGATACTACCCCAAGGCAACAGTGTAACAATAAAATATTAGAGTCGCAGTATTGGAAAAATATGTTTAGAAACAGCCCTTTAAGGACAGGCTCCCTAAGAATGTATGTAACATTTGGAAACAGAGATACCCTGACCAATAAGGGCTGTTGGAATGCAATGTCCAACTAACACTGAGCCTGGTAAGGAAGAGAAATTGTTTTCTACAGTTTCCAAATACGAAAAAAGGGATTAAACCTCTCTTGTCTGTTTTTGCAATGTAATCTGTCTTTAAGTTTCCAGAGTACGTAATGTAATAAATTGATAACATTTCAAATATGTTTCAGAAGAGATTGATTCCTGATTCTTTGGTCAGAGTCTTTTGAGACATGGAAGGGTGAGGTAAGGCCGTCGCATGGCTGCACCGGCCACTACCATATAGAGACGACACACCTAACTCACCGTGCATAAGCAACTGTTTCCTACTTTTGCCCTTTGGACTGTCTCAAAAGACTGTGACCAAGGAATATATTTGTGTCCGCATTGGCTGAAGAACAACAAAAGATGCAACATTCAGTTAGTTGTTTAATACTATATCTGCAATTGTTAGTTGTACGAAAACGCCATTAAATGTTTTCCCTTCATAACTTCATAATCCATTGCATATAATCAAATAACAATCGAAAAAGTTTGGCGAGAGGGCGGGGAACTGAATTACGAAAAGTCCATTAAATATCAAACTTCGTAAAAAATATATCAGTATACTCCAAGAAAGCGACACGAAAGTCCTTCTACCCCCAACTAAACTTTACATGGGACATTTTTCGTAAATTTTTATTTTCTCAAAAAAAATTGATTAAAATGTTTAAGATATTTTCATGATAAACAAAATGTACGTCTTGATATTTTTGGGAAAAACTTTTGAAGACTTTTCCATTCTGATGACATTTGTGTATAAACCGCAAGAGATAGATAAAACTCACTACACTAAAAATTAGAACAATTTAAGTCATATATATATTTTGCAGAGTTAACCCATAACCAAGATATTCCATGTTATTGGTTTCAATTTTAAACTGCTTAAACTTTTCTCAAACGCGAAGTCATATTTAGTTTCACACCTCTTTTGTTTCACTCCTAGCCACGCAAAAAATAACCGAATTTTAAATGCTTCACATAGCGATAGTTTTTAAAAGATTTGCCTTTGCTTAGTGTATTCCTTTATTTTCCTTCTGCTTACAAGGAAGCAAGTAATAAGGCAATTTCTGCTAATTTTATCTCGGTTAGCAGGGTATAGGCAGATAAATGAATAATCTTTTGTAGTAATAGTTTTCCTGAAGGTCGAGAAAGTCATATGAATGGAACATATCAGATTTATGCTAATGATGAAATACCTCGTGGAGTCGCAGTTTTCCTTCATTTTTTTTAATTTAACGTTGTTAAACCCATCACATCAAGGGCATTGAAATTATTAAATGAACTTGTGGATAAGGAAACTCAGAAAAAAATCACCTATACTAAACTTTGAAATCAGAGCTTTTAAATGCGGCAGACCTGGCAAAAGACGATGCAACTATTAAAATCTGAATTTGAAGCAATCTTCTGCAGATCAACCTAAGTCAACATAAATAGAGCAATCCTTATATTTTTGGTCAGTTAACATACATAATATATGCTGAAATAAGGTATCGCATACAATGCATAGTTTAAATCAAACAACTGGTTCCAAAAGCATTAAAATCAGTTTCAGAAACTATGATTCATATATACGTTATATTTGTATTTGAAAAGTGCAGAACTTAAATATCGGTTTATCTTTTAGCGAATTTTCGTTCTTGAAATATGCTGTTCACAAACACACGGTCCTTTTTACTTACTCTAGCACGCATGTACATAGCAGATAAAGGTCTTCTATTCCACCCAGAAATTCGATAAACAGATATCATCAGAAATACATGTTTTTAACACCATGAATCAAAAAAGGGCAGATTTTAAGAAAAATCTTCGTGTATGCATATGTGTGGAGCAGCATAGCTCATAAAACTTGGTATTTAAGTTCAGTATCTTCCAAGGATACGACACGCAGATTTTGAGAAAAACTTCCCACACCAGCTGCCCTTTACATGGATAATTTCCCTTTATTTACAAGGAAGCAAGTATTTAGACAATTTCTGCTAATGTTTATCTCAATTATCATAAATTATATTTCTTTCCACTTCTTCTGAATAAGCAGAAGTCGCATGTTCTTCTGAGTAAGTTGTCTAACATAATTTGTTACAGCAATGCAGAGAAAGCCATGTGATAGTAAAACAAAATATTAGTACATTTTAGAGTTATGCTATAGAATAGCAAAGATCTTCCAACCGTGATAATTCTAAAAACCACAATTTCATGCAGATTAAATGGATCTGTTAAGGGGACCTTAAACTGAAATTTCCAATTCTTGCATTTTTCAAGCAATCTTTTTGAAATTGTTTCACATACTGCTGTGATACATTACCCATATGATTTGAGTTTCATGCAAATATCTTTAATCATTTTGGGTTTAAAAAATAATTAAGTGTTTTTATTATGCCAATTAATTAAAAGTTGTACACGATGCATAAATTACTTTTTTGGAAAACCAAAAATATTAGTACATTTGTTTTATGCTAGTAAATAAAACTGGCATATAGAATTTTTTTCTGTCTTCCGGTTGCTTCAAAAACATTTTTAAAACCTTTAAATATTATTATTTTTACTATAATTTCTGTTTATTGTTGTATTGATTATACGATATATCAGGTAATTTTCATTTGTAAAAAAAAAAAAATCATATACCAATCTTTTTATTAATACTCTCCGAGTCTGTGATGACAATTTGAAGCAGATATGACATAAACTGCATGGTGTGGAATAATTTGAAGTTTTGAAAGCGCTGAAAAATAAAAACAGGAGAAAATAGGTTTTAAAGTTTAACATACAATTTAACACTTTCTTTGTAAGACTTAGAATTTCATATTCTCATGCAGCAATTTTTAAACCACGAATATCTGTCAACTCTCACGGACTGTTTATACAAAATCCGAGTCACATATAAAGCAAAAAAAAAAAAAAAAAAACTGCAAGTCATTTGGTCCGGGTCAAGCTACACTCTGCCGCCAAAACAGTCTTTATTTCACGGCCGGAAATATGCTGCTGGTGAGTTTTCGTTTCAGGGTTTCGTTTTCACGATTGGTCTTCGAGTCAACGAGTTGGCACGAGAGCGCTGTTCCGAGTTCTTCAGTTCCTGCTCTTCAGGCCATCTCTGGCATTCCAGGCACTTTTTAGCGCCACATGCAGAAGCCTGCCTTCGTTGCTACCAACCACAGACGCCAGCCAAACATCACCAGCTAAACACCGAGGACCCTGATTGGCCGGCCACCACTCCAATGAGAGCGGAGTGCACTTCCAGACCATCGGAAGTGCAAAGGCAGCGGGTTGCCGAAACAAGGCCACAGCCACCCAACCTCTTAGGTTCGGGTAAGGCGCGCTAATCAAAGCGTCCGGTCCTCTGTTTCGGCCTGCTTCTTAGCCCCTGCTGCCTGCAGGTGAGGGTAAACCAAGGTGTGTTTTTGTGCACTGCACCCTAGGGTGCAGGGCAAGTATCCCTGTCCTCGTCCTCTTCCACCATGACCAGGAGCAAATCAAAACCATCCAAAGGCAAAGCCCCAAGCGGGCCTGCCTATGATGAAGCCACGGCCGTTGCCAGCACCAGCACTGGTGCAGCCACCCTGCCCTCCAGTGGCCCTGCTACTGTAGAGGGCAAAAAGAGATCTAGCCAGGAACGCCAAGGCGGTAAAGGCAAGATTATCTGTTTGGACTCATCCAAGCAAGACACCAATGAGGGCCTCCCGCGCGAACCAGTTTCACGTGCAGGCCAAATTACGGAGCACGACTCCGACGACGACTGCGCCAGCGTGTGCAGTAATATTTCACACCGCAGCGGCAGGACCTCGGTCCTGTCGTACCACTCATCCTCCATGATGGTAGATCATGAGGAGTCCTCTTCCGGCCTCTCCACAGACGGAGAGGACGATTTTCGCGTAGTGGCCTCGAGGAAGGAGAAGAGGCAAACCCGATTGGCTGCAGAGGGCGTGCCCTCTGGCCAATCCCAGGCAACATCCCGCCCCGGAGATTCTGGGCCCGCCCAGAATCCTGGGTCGAGGAGGCACGTTCCACCGATTATCGTGGACGACTTTAAGGGGGTGGTAGGCTTCCTCAAGGAGGTTATGCCATCCCTATCGAGTCAGTGCACGGTTCGGAAGAACAAGCACCGCTACGTCTTCCAGGCGAAGATTATAGAGGATTATAACCTCATCCTGCAAGCCCTCAAGAGGAAAAGTGTTCCCCATTTTACCTTTGGACTGGATAAGTCCCGTGACCTCCGCAGGGTCATTCGTGGCCTACCAGTCGACACCGCGGTGGAGGATATCTCGACAGACCTCATCCGCCAGGGCATCACCCCAAGACTGGTGAAGCAGCTCACCAGGTCCGCTCCAGATGGGCAAGGCCCCAAATCTCCCCTCCCCCTCTTCCTCGTAGTAGTGGAGCGGGCCAATGACCCTGAGGCCAAGATAGATGGCGTCACCGCCATCTGTTACCTCAGGGTCAAAATAGAACCATCCAAGGGCTCTGGCGGGCCCCCTCAATGTCACCGGTGCCTGGGGTTTAACCACTCCAGTCACTTTTGCTTCCGTAACCTGCGCTGCTTAAGGTGCGGAGGCGCCCACCCTAAAGAGGTCTGCAAGATATCTCCCACCGCGAAGCCGATTTGCGCAAACTATGGTGGCGAACATATTGCTTGTTATGGTGGCTGTCCTAAGAGGATCGCTGTCATAGCGGCCAGGAGACCGCCGCCAGAACTACAGCAGGTCACAAGAACAGCACCTGTAGCCAACCAGCGACCAGAGGCGCCAACATCTGCACCTGCCCCTCCTGCAAGACAGCCGGCGCAACAAAGGATAGCCACCAACACCACTACGGCGCAAAGGGCTGAGCGTGGCCCTGCGAAGCCACGGGATGGTAATAACACCCACCAACCCCCACGCAGCAAAGAAGCTCCAGCCAAGCCCAAACAAAAGCCCCCCACCCAAGCTAAGGTGCGCTGGCCGGCCAGGCAGCCTAACTTCTCCCCCAGGGCTGCGCAAGGGAACGGCACTCCCGTACCCGAGCGACAGCAGGGGCAGGAGGCGGCTGGCGGCGTGCCGGCGCCCCGAAGCACTCCTCCTACACCCTCACCCAGAAACATAACCCCCACCACTCCTCCTGTCCTGCAGATGTCGGATGTGATGGCGTGGATACAGCTGAACCACGGCTGGAGCATCTGTGATCTGCTGATCAGATTCCTATATGCCACAGACCCAGCCGCAAAGATGGCTGTCGCCATGGAGGGACTTGCCCTCCTGACCGTGATCGTCCAGACCGCCCAGAATGGCGAGTCCAAATAGGTCTCGTACCTCTTTTCGATTCGCGTTCTGGAACGCATGTGGCCTGAACGGTCAGGGGAGTGAGCTCCAGCATTTTGCCGGCTCATTTGCCCTAGACCTTGTGCTAGTCAGCGAAACACATCTCCGTCCAGATACCTCTTTCCGACTTCCGGGCTACAACTGCCTCAGAGTGGATCGTGTGGGCCGCCGAGGAGGTGGCACAGCGATCTTCGTGAGAAACAGGGTAGTCCACAAACCCATCCAGCTCCCACCTCTTCAAACCATGGAAGCCACGGCTGTCTGTGTTGACCTAGGCGGTACGGAAGTTTTACTGGTGTCTGTATACCATCCACCCCATAGGCAGTTCGTACTAAACGATTACCTTTCCATCCTAGCCCTTCATCCTAATGTCATCCTGGCCGGGGACTTCAATGCCAAACATCCGCGTTGGCATTGCGGCCCCCGGGCGGACGCCCGAGGCAATAATATCATTCGCATGATAGATGCGGACCCTCAACTCAGAGTAGAGGGCCCCTGGCAACCCACACACCATCCACGAGGTCAAGGACGGGCATCCGTTATTGACTTCGCGATCATCAAACAATTCCCTTTTCATACATCTCTCACATCGATCAACGCACTTCATTCCGATCATAATCCCGTGTTAGCTGAGGTTAACACACGGGTTGCCAGTCACGACGTCTCGGTTCAAAACCGCGAAGTTGACTGGGAATGCGTCAGGGTTTGCCTCAACGACTCCATCCCGCCGAACCCTAGGATCACAGACATCCCATCCCTAGAGGCTGCGGTCCAATCCTTTACCTCCATCGTGGTGCGAACTGCCCATAACCTAACTGTTCACACCCCAGCTCCTCTACACCCAGATGTCCTACCCCTAGAACTCCATCTGCTTGTACGCCGTTCCTGGGCTGCCCGCAGACTATACCAGCGTCACCGCACGCCACATAACCGTGCACTCCTGAGGCGTTTACGCCGAGAGGTCCGGACCCGACTACGCGAGCACAGGGTGCGAGCGTGGGAGGAGACTATGACCCGCTTGAGGCTCGAGAATGGTGACGTGTGGAGGATTGCCAAAGCTCTCCGGCACCGCGGAGGTCAAATCACCTCCCCAATCCAAGGCACCCAAGGCCTGGCTTATGAACCCCGAGCCAAAGCCGATGTGTTCGCTGACTACCTCGAAAGGTCTATGAGGCCACGAGAAGACCCCCAGGACGAAGACTTCTCGGACCGTGCTCGGCGGGAGGTGCGTCGATACCTTCGGCGCCCCCCCGACGAGGCGGACCGACTTCCCGTCATCCGACCCAGTGAACTCCAGGGCGCACTCCGGCGCCTCAACCCCAAAAAGGCAGCGGGTCCTGACGGACTAACCCCCGCCATGCTCCGATGCCTTCCCATCAAGGCGGTACTCTTTCTAACCAAGGTTTTCAACATGTGCCTCACCTTGTGCCACTTTCCACGCGAGTGGAGGGAGGCCCGGGTGATATGCATCTTGAAGCCGGGGAAAGACCCGTTACACCCATCCAATTACCGATCCATCAGTCTCCTATCAGTTCTCTCGAAGGTTTTCGAGAGGCTAATACTAGCCCGCTTGTCCCCTCTCTTGGGCGACATTCATGCCATCCCAGATCACCAATTTGGTTTTCGTCCTGGGCATTCTACACCCCAGCAACTACTGAGAGTGGTGGAGGCCGTTGGACTGGGCTTCCAGGTCAGAGCCTACACTGCGGCGGTGTCGCTGGACGTGGAGAAAGCCTTCTCTACGACCTGGCACGCGGGCTTCTCCTCAAATTCATCCGACTGGAGCTCCCGACACACATCATACACCTACTACACTCATATCTTAAACACAGATTTTTTGTAGTTTCATTTGCGGGACACAAATCAACACCTAGGCCAGTAAGAGGCGGAGTCCCCGAAGGCTCTGTACTTTCCCCTACGCTCTTTAGCGTCTACATGGCCGACCTACCAACAGTGCAGCAAGTCAACATAGCTCAGTATGCTGATGACGTGCTGTTATACTGTACAAACAAACACCCACGCAGAGCCTTCAACCCTATCCAGAGACACCTCTGCCTCATCCAAGAGTGGTGCGAGCGTTGGCGATTGTTCATAAATCCGGAGAAAAGCCACGCTATTCTCTTCACCAAGCGCCGCTTTCCCGCAAACTTCCCCACATTCACGTGCCTCAGACGAAGGATACAATGGACCAACACCATCACCTACTTGGGGGTGAAGCTTGACAGGGGCGTCACTTTTAGGGAGCACGTCCGGGGGCTGTGGTGCCGGGGCAATGGGGCTGCGGCCTCACTGTACCCGATGCTGAGGTCCTCGATGACGGTTCCCCTTAAGTTGCGCCTTTTGAGGGCTCTCATTATCCCCTTATTAATCTACGCCTGTGAGATCTGGGGCATGGCGGCAGACTCCAGTCTGCTGTTGCTTCAGCGGGTACAGAATAGGTGTCTCCGGGCTATCTATGCTGTGCCTCGAGGCTTTCCAACGAGACTCCTGCACGAAGCCTCTGGTCTACCATACCTGGAGGACGAGATTAGGCGTCGGGCAACAAAATTCAACGAAGGGTTACCATTCCATCGGAGCGCCCTCGTTAGGTCTCTTGGGGATTACGATCCCACAAACCGCCGCTTCAGGCGATACCGGCTTCCCCGCATGGCTTGCGGGCATCCCCGGTAACGAAGGAGCACCACCAACAGCTGCTACGGCTAAGCTCCTTATTATCCTTCAAGAGTTGCTTGGATTCAAAATTTAATCTCAAGAAACATTTTGATAAAAACACACCAGCGGTGCACAAGGGTCGTTGCACCATCAAGGCAACCGTCGAGGAGCAATATTCGCCTCCTCCTGTCACTCCACAACCCCAATACACACCCGCCATCCTACAAAACCCACAATCCCGTCAGAACGTGGTTAAGTTCTCTCTGAGAACAGGGACACGTCTAACACACCTCGGGCTGCCCTCAGCCTGCCAATCACACTGGAGCTGGAGCTGCTGGTGGGGTGTGGGAGGCCCGCCGGGTGCTCTATCGCGCCTGTAGTTTAGGATGGAGAGGGACCAGGTTAAACAATCGGTGTTACTATGGCAATTAATCAAAAGTTGTACACGATGCATAAATTTCTTTGTTGGAAAACCAAAAATATTAGTACATTTGTTTTTGTGCTGGTAAATAAAATTGGCATATAGAATTTTTGTAGCTCCTCTGGTTGCTTCAGAAAAAAATTTTAAACGTTTAAATATTATTATTTTACTATAATTTATGTTTATTGTTATATTTAATCGGCAAAATATCAGGTAATTTTAATTTATAAGAAAAATCATATGGCAATCCTTTTTATTAATCTCCTCCGAGTCTGTGGTGAAAATTTGAAGCAGATACGACATAAACTGCATCGTGTGGAACAATTTGAAGTTTTGAAAACGCCGTTAAATAAAAACACGAGAAAATAGGATTTAAAGTTTAACATACAATTTAACACTGCTTCTTTGTAAGACTTAGAATTCCATATTCTCATGCAGCGATTAAACCATGAATATCTGTCAACTCTCACGGACCGTTTACACAAAACCGGAGTCATATATAAAGCAAAGAAAAACTGCAAGTCATTTGGTCCGAGTCAAGCTGCACTCTGCCGCCAAAATGGTCTCTATATCACGGCCGGAAATATGGTATTGGTGGGTTGTGGGGCGGCCCGCCAGGTGCTTTATCTCGCTTGTGGTTTAGGATGGGGAGGGCCCAGGTTATATAATCGGTGGTACGGCATGCCCGGATGATGACGGGACACCTAGAAGCACCCGGTGTGAGACCTGTTATGAAAATTTCGAAACATATTACTATACTCATCTTTTTTAGTTATTAGTGCATATTATTGTATTTGCAACTTGAAATAGACATATTTAAGGGCCAGTGTAATTGGTCAAAACTAAAATTCGGATTTTTAGCAATTTTTCACCATAGAGAAAACGTTAAAGCACCATACCCAATTACAATCATTCATTTAAATCGTCACGTGATACGGTTTAACACGCCGCATCGTAATAAAAACAACAGGAAATAGAACTACGTGCATTACAATATTTAATTAGGCAAACTTTATTATTATTATTATTATTTTGCATTTTTTGCACTTTTCGATGCATTTTCATAGACGGGTATCCTTAATACAGAAATAGACGTTTAAGCATATTTTAAAATTAATTGCAGAGGTATTAGTGTTATTATTTTTTCTGGTTTCAAAAATTGCTGTACGATACAATTAACGTTTTAAAAAAGTTAATATTTTATAGTTAAACTCTGTAATATAATTAATAAACTGTAGAGATACATTGTAATTAAATTACTAGTTAATAAGGAAATAAATGTTACATAGGAAACTTCAATTTTTGTTTTATATTTACACGATATGAGTAACATCACAACTAAGCATGTTAAAAATAATTTCATCTTTTTTACTTGTTTTCTTAAACTTCCACGGCCAATATTAAAATTATCTTGGTCCAGAGTTTCCGGTGTAGACCGCGTCTTAAGGCTAAAATCTGCCGACGTTTCGCCCATCTTATGATAAGGCTTCCTCAGGGCTAACTGCGTCTGGTCCGGCTGGCGTACCTTCTTTTATACTGTAGTTGGGACATGCCAAGTACCGCCCTCCTGTGTTGCCATTGGTTATCGTTTGGCCAATGGCTGGGGTCGCTGCTTTCTGTATTCCTATTGGCTCGCTGGCCGCAAGGTGGGATGCTTTTCTTAGCAGAGGTCTCCAGATGGTGTTCAAACTTTTTCCATTATCTCTGTTAACTTTATGTTCTTCTTATGCATAGAAATAATTAAAGAAGAACATAAAGTTAACAGAGATAATGGAAAAAGTTTGAACACCAGGAGCCAGGAGCCAGGAGCAGGAACTAGTCGCCCGAGTGTACTCGGGCGGGGGCAAATCACCACGGTACCTATCCGCTTTTCTTGCGGATTTACCCGTGTGATATAGTAGATGTAGTCATATGCAAGCGTTTTTGTCATGTCAAAGTAATTGGGCAGGGTGTTCCCTCTGTGCAGCCGGCGCGGGCTGGCTTACCTATCCGAGTGGCCACCCACCCAGAGAGGGACCAGGCCCGATGCTGCTTACCTTGGCCAGCCGCTTGCGGGCTGTCAAGGAAAGCAGTGCCGGCTAGCGGGGAGACATGAAGGGATATAGGTACGGGGTGGGGGAAGCCAGTGTTGCAGATCTGGTCGGAGTACGACTGGATGGTCACCCGTCCGAGTCGTGGCCATGCCCGATGCTGCTTAACTTGGCGGGTAGAACAATAAAGGGAGAGGCGGCCGGAAAACTACCATCCCAAGGCGTCCTTGGGAAGGCGGTAGCTTACGCGTCTCCTTGGTAGCGTGTGGTCGTAAAGACCGAGAGTGTTCACCTGGGGATTTGGGTGGGGAGCAAGTTTAGTGTATATTGTGCGAGCTCTTTCTCGCACAACGTCCACTATGTAAGGGATTCCGGAGTTGGAATGGAGAATGTGGGATGGGAATCTGCGGTCTGTGCCGTATATCATCCTCAATGCCCTGTTCTGCACGGCCTGCAGCCTGCGGATGGTGGAACGAGCCACCGAACCCCAGACCTCACAGCCGTACAGCATCAGGGGCGGGATGACTGCGCGGTACAGCCGCAGTTTAAGGTGTGTAGGCATGGTGGAGCGGAAGATGGGAAACAACTGCCGCAGGGCAGCGTGTCCCAAGCCGACCTTCTCCCTGACATGTGGAGTGAAGGTAAGGCCGCGGTCGAGGAGGACTCCGAGGTATTTGGCGGAGCGGACCCAGGGGATCCGCCGCCGCCGCAACCTCAGCGACCTCTCCGGTCGCCAGTCACGGACTTTAGCCAGCAGTAGAGCTGAGCTCTTCTGAGGGCTGATGGCCATCCGCCACTGTTCACTCCATCTGCCTATGGCCTGGAGCTGTCTCTGTAGCGGGGGGAAGCAATATCGGTCGTTCTTGTTACGCGCCATTATGAGGACATCGTCGGCATACTGGCACGTAACTGTACTGGGTTCTGTGGGGAAGTCGGACATGTAGGCAGCAAAGAGTAACGGCGACAGCACGCTGCCTTCCGGCACTCCCGCCGCTATGGGTCTGACTGTGGAATGCCTCCCCTCCACCCTCACCCTGAGAGTGCGGTCCCGAAGGAAGCTACTAAGCAGGTGAAGGTAGGGGGGAGGAATTTCTGCGTTCTTGAGCTTGTACAAGAGTCCCTGATGCCACGTGGTGGCGAAGGCCTTTTCCACGTCCAAGAGCACCGCGACTGTTTTGAAGTTGTCCTGGAAGCCCAGGGCAGCCTTCTCAGCCAGTCGCAGCAACTGCAGGGTTGTGGAATGTCCAGTACGGAAACCAAACTGATGATCCGGGAGTAGGAGTCTCTCTTCGAAGAGAGGGGTGAGGCGAGGTAGGAGTAACCGCTCGAATACTTTCGAGACGATCGGAAGTAAGCTAATAGATCTGTAGCTTGACGGGAAGACCGGGTCCTTGCCGGGTTTCAAAATGCATACCACCCGCGCCTCCTTCCAACACGTTGGAAAGTGACGTAGGTGCAGGCATGCATTGTAAATCCGCGTCAGGTGGATTACGGCCTTTCTGGGTAGGTGCTGGAGCATAGGCGCCGTAACGCCGTCATGTCCAGGGGCTTTGTTAGGTTTTAGGTGGTTGAGTTGGGAAGCCACCTCTTTCGGGGTGACTATAGGAATGCGGATCTCCTCATGGGGCGGCGGGGGCTCCTCATAGAGGTAGTCTACCGTCGCTTCCACGAGCTCAGTAAAGTCCTCATCCTGGGGGTCTTCACGGGGTTCGAATTGGGACTCCAGATAATCTGCGAAATCCGTGGCTTTATCCTGGGGCTCAAAAGAGAGTCTCCCACGGGAGCCATGGATGGGATGCTGAAACTGACTTTTGTCTTTCCTGAGGGATCGGATGATCCTCCAGGGTTGTTTCTCTTCCAGGTTTATATGTGCCATTGTGTGTTCCCAGGCCGCTTTGCGGTGCGCGCGAAGCAGGCGCCTTGCCAGGGATTTTAACCGCTGGTACACTGCTTGGATCCTGGGATGGCGGAAGCGCTGCCATAGCTTCCGTACGGTTGCCTTGGCTTTTAGCAGCTGCCGGAGTTCATTCGGTATGGTTCTCGGGTTAGGTTTGTTAGATGGGATGCGGTAGGTATGCGCGCGTACCACATTCAGGAGTTGGCGGGAGAAGGCCGTGGCTGCCGCTTCCAGCGCTTCGATGGAATCGATGCGTGGTCGCGGGTCCACGGTTTGGTTTAGGTCTAGGACGGCTGCGTCCCAGTCGATCTCATTTATCCAGTCTGGTGTTACCAGAGCTGATACGGTCTCGGTTGTATCCACCACGACAGGGTCATGGTCGGAGTCCAACTCGTTGACCGCCGAGAGGTCTAGATGAAATGGTGTGTTCTTGGTGATTATGATGTCAAGAACATCCGGTCTGCCGCGAGCCGGATGACACGTAGGTCCTCTCGGTCCGTGCGCGACGAGGGCGGGGTTGCCGCTGATGAGGCGGTAGAGCCCGCGGCCTCGGGGGTTGTTGGTGCGGCTGTGCCAGAGGGCATGTTTCGCGTTGAGATCTCCTGCGATGCATACCACTGGGTGAAGGTTGAGTAGGGTGGTGTAGTCCGCTTCATGGAAGCGGTGGTTTGGTGGGTCATAT
The DNA here is from genome assembly GCA_030762935.1 of Hymenopus coronatus. Classification (NCBI taxonomy): domain Eukaryota; kingdom Metazoa; phylum Arthropoda; class Insecta; order Mantodea; family Hymenopodidae; genus Hymenopus; species Hymenopus coronatus. Next base: position 54,903,105 of record CM060880.1, read on the forward strand.
GCAGCTATCAGCAGCGCGTCTAGCCCGGCAACGGCAAGCCGGATTGCACAGGCCTCCACGTGCTGTAGTGCTGGGAGTTGGACAGGAGTATGGGTTATGTGGTTCTTAATGAAGATAGCTGTACCGCCACTCTGTCGGCCGACCCGATCGGACCGATGGGTGACGTAACTAGGCAGCGAGAAGTCAGTAACAGCATCCAGATGGGTTTCGCAAACCATCAGGATGTCAATTCCGTACGATTGTACAAACTCAATGACGCCTGGGCGTTGCCCCCGGATTCCGTTCGCGTTCCAGTACGCGAGTCGCAATGGTCTCCGAACGAGTCTAGAGGCCATTACTTAGCGGAACCCGGGTACAACTGCTCCAAGGTTTGGAGGAACAGGGTGTGTTTCTGGAGGGGGGAGAGTCTGGGGTTGCTGTATTGCAACTTGAAATTTCGCAGTACAGGTAGGACCTTACTTAGGAGGTCACCGAACCACAGGGCTAGGTCCTGAAGTTCATCCAGGTCTGCCTGTGGGATGGCCGCTGTAAAGGCCGAGGAAGCCGCTGTGGTGGTAGGTGCAGCAGGAGCCACTGCTACTGGAGTAGGTACTGTGGCGGCCGCTACTGGAGCTTCCGCCACTGGTAGCTGCTGGGGTGCTGGGGGCGTGGCCTCGGGTCTCACAGAGGTGGGAGCCTCTGTTTGGCCCGTCTGGCCAGCCGCCCGACGGTTCTTCTTTCCTCTCCTCCTGGACTTCTTTTTTGGAGAAGTCCGGCGTGGGCCCTCTGTCGAGGGCGTCGGGGCGGCTTCCTCCGTTGAAGTAGGCGGACCAGGTTGGGGCGTTGGGGTCTCCGTCAAGGACGGAGCTGGCACGGTCTCTGCAGTGACTGCGGGGCTGGGAGTTGCTGCTGCCTCAGCGGCGCGCAGTGCTCCCTCAGCGCGGTTCAGTGCCGAGGAGAAGGACACCCCAGGGCGCACTTTAGCTGGCTCCTGGGGGCCTCCACGGCGGCTCTCAACAAGGCGCTTCCGCACCTTACATCCTTTATACGAGCCCACGTGCGCCTCACCACAGTTCACACAGTGGCGAGCTTCATGGGGCTTTGTGCAGTCCCTCAGTAGATGGGCCTCACCGCACCGCAGGCATGCGAGCTTGCGCTCGCACACACTGCTAGAGTGGTTGAAGCCCATGCACCTATGGCACTGCACAGGTCCCTCTTTGCCGTGGTATCTTTCGATACGCACGACGGTGAAGATAAGCCGACGGACGGCGTCTATCGGCTGAACTGACTGGGCGCGTTCCCTTGGTACCACGACCAGGAATAAGGGCATGGGCACTCGCTGAGTGCCGTCGTCTGTTGCCACCGTCTTACTGAGACGTGCCACGGTGGTAGGGGTGATATTGTACTCGTCCTGAAGAGCCGCCTTGACATCCTCAGGGGTGCAGTCGGAGTCAAGGCCCCGAATTATCCTACGCTCCACGTAGGGACGCTGCAGCGAGTAGCTGTAGAACGGGATTTGTTCGTCCCGTAGTACTGCCTTCGCTGCCTCGAAATCCCTTTCCGAGGAGGTATGGAGGTGGACTTTCCTTTGCTTCCGCCGGGCCTCGAAGGGGCCCCTAAGCTTTGTTGCCAGCTTTCTCATAACCACAACGTGGTTGCGGAAAGCGTCGGCAACTATAGGCGGGATTTTTCTCCCCCCTTGGGTTGGGGGTTGGTTAATTCCCTGTGGTGGTGCAGCTGGGTTGGGGGAGGAACGACCGCTTCTGCGGCCCCCTGCGTGGACAGTTATCCACGGCCCGTCAGGTTCGACGTCGGTGTCAGAGTCGGGCATAGGGATAGTGTAGGGACTGGTTGGGTCCTGCCCGGTTTCAACACTCTCAACCGCTACGAGGCGTTGAGGCGAGGATGGCTTGCGCCTGTTGCTGCCGCCAGTAGACGTCCTGCTTCGCTTGCGCGAAGGTTCGGCCGTCTCTGGTGAGGGAGTAGGTATACTTGTGCTTGGCTGTTGCCCGTCATTGTTAGTTAGGGTCGGTGCGGTTGCCCTACGGCTGTTCGCAGAGGACCGGACCTCCTTGGAGGAGGCGCCTGTGCGAGCCATATCGGCTCGAGGTTTCAGGCCAATGGCCTTCACCCTTGGCTTTGGCCTTACGGACCCGCTGTATGCGTTGTCTGTCGGTCTAGTCAGGTCAATGAAAAGAAAGATGACAGTAGAAGAGGAGTATGAAAGTAGGGGAGTTCCTGCTCTTTATAAATTGACAGCAAGCTGTCGGGGCCGCTCGCACACTGGCGGCGGAACGGCAAGCTAATAGGGGGTCAGAGCCCACTGCGTTGCCGCTGTGTAAAAGCCGAACACCCGCAGGCGTCGGAGCTGCAAGCTAGAAGAGGGACGAATGCCCACTGCGTTGCCGCTGGGGGAATGCTGCCGTGGCTCCTGCCGCTGCTGCCGCTGCTGCCAGATCCGCCGGTAGGTGGTGCCGTGGTTGCAGAGGAGATGCTGGCCCTCTCGAGTCTCGTGAGGGAGTGCGTGTGAGCGTGAGTTTGAACACCAGGAGCCAGGAGCAGGAACTAGTCGCCCGAGTGTACTCGGGCGGGGGCAAATCACCACGGTACCTATCCGCTTTTCTTGCGGATTTACCCGTGTGATATAGTAGATGTAGTCTTATGCAAGCGTTTTTGTCAATGTCAAAGTAGTTGGGCAGGGTGTTCCCTCTGTGCAGCCGGCGCGGGCTGGCTTACCTATCTGAGTGGCCACCCACCCAGAGTGGGACCAGGCCCGATGCTGCTTACCTTGGCCAGCCGCTTGCGGGCTGTCAAGGAAAGCAGAGCCGACTAGCGGGGAGACATGAAGGGGATATAGGTACGGGGTGGGGGAAGCCAGTGTTGCAGATCTGGTCGGGGTACGACTGGATGGTCACCCGTCCGAGTCGTGACCATGCCCGATGCTGCTTAACTTGGCGGGTAGAACAATAAGGGAGAGGCGGCCGGAAAACTACCATCCCAAGGCGTCCTTGGGAAGGCGGTAGCTTACGCGTCTCCTTGGTAGCGTGTGGTCGTAAAGACCGAGAGTGTTCACCTGGGGATTTGGGTGGGGAGCAAGTTTAGTGTATATTGTGCGAGCTCTTTCTCGCACAACGTCCACTATGTAAGGGATTCCGGAGTGGGAATGGAGAATGTGGGACGGGAATCTGCGGTCTGTGCCGTATATCATCCTCAATGCCCTGTTCTGCACGGCCTGCAGCCTGCGGATGGTGGAACGAGCCACCGAACCCCAGACCTCACAGCCGTACAGCATCAGGGGCGGGATGACTGCGCGGTACAGCCGTAGTTTTAGGTGTGTAGGCATGGTGGAGCGGAAGATGGGAAACAGCTGCCGCAGGGCAGCGTGTCCCAAGCCGACCTTCTCCCTGACATGTGGAGTGAAAGTAAGGCCGCGGTCGAGGAGGACTCCGAGGTATTTGGCGGAGCGGACCCAGGGGATCCGCCTCCGCCGCAGCCTCAGCGACCTCTCCGGTCGCCAGCCACGGACTTTGGCCAGCAGTAGAGCTGAGCTCTTCTGCGGGCTGATGGCCATCCGCCACTGTTCACTCCATCTGCCTATGGCCTGGAGCTGTCTCTGTAGCGGGGGGAAGCAATATCGGTCGTTCTTGTTACGCGCCATTATGAGGACATCGTCGGCATACTGGCACGTAACAGTACTGGGTTCTGTGGGGAAGTCGGACATGTAGGCAGCAAAGAGTAACGGCGACAGCACGCTGCCTTCCGGCACTCCCGCCGCTATGGGTCTGACTGTGGAATGCCTCCCCTCCACCCTCACCCTGAAAGTGCGGTCCCGAAGGAAGCTACTAAGCAGGTGAAGATAGGGGGGAGGAATTTCTGCGTTCTTGAGCTTGTACAAGAGTCCCTGATGCCACGTGGTGGCGAAGGCCTTTTCCACGTCCAAGAGCACCGCGACTGTTTTGAAGTTGTCCTGGAAGCCCAGGGCAGCCTTCTCAGCCAGTCGCAGCAACTGCAGGGTTGTGGAATGTCCAGTGCGGAAACCAAACTGATGATCCGGGAGTAGGAGTCTCTCTTCGAAGAGAGGGGTGAGGCGAGGTAGGAGTAACCGCTCGAATACTTTCGAGACGATCGGAAGTAAGCTAATAGATCTGTAGCTTGACGGGAAGACCGGGTCCTTGCCGGGTTTCAAAATGCATACCACCCGCGCCTCCTTCCAACACGTTGGAAAGTGACGTAGGTGCAGGCATGCATTGTAAATCCGCGTCAGGTGGATTACGGCCTTTCTGGGTAGGTGCTGGAGCATAGGCGCCGTTACGCCGTCATGTCCAGGGGCTTTGTTAGGTTTTAGGTGGTTGAGTTGGGAAGCCACCTCTTTCGGGGTGACTATAGGAATGCGGATCTCCTCATGGGGCGGCGGGGGCTCCTCATAGAGGTAGTCTACCGTCGCTTCCACGAGCTCAGTGAAGTCCTCATCCTGGGGGTCTTCACGGGGTTCGAATTGGGACTCCAGATAGTCTGCGAAATCCGTGGCTTTGTCCTGGGGCTCAAAAGAGAGTCTCCCACGGGAGCCATGGATGGGATGCTGAAACTGACTTTTGTCTTTCCTGAGGGATCGGATGATCCTCCAGGGTTGTTTCTCTTCCAGGTTTATATGTGGCATTGTGTGTTCCCAGGCCGCTTTGCGGTGCGCGCGAAGCAGGCGCCTTGCCAGGGATTTTAACCGCTGGTACACTGCTTGGATCCTGGGATGGCGGAAGCGCTGCCATAGCTTCCGTACGGTTGCCTTGGCTTTTAGCAGCTGCCGGAGTTCATTCGGTATGGTTCTCGGGTTAGGTTTGTTTGATGGGATGCGGTAGGTATGCGCGCGTACCACATTCAGGAGTTGGCGGGAGAAGGCCGTGGCTGCCGCTTCCAGCGCTTCGATGGAATCGATGCGCGGTCGCGGGTCCACGGTTTGGTTTAGGTCTAGGACGGCTGCGTCCCAGTCGATCTCATTTATCCAGTCTGGTGTTACCAGAGCTGATACGGTCTCGGTTGTATCCACCACGACAGGGTCATGGTCGGAGTCCAACTCGTTGACCGCCGAGAGGTCTAGATGAAATGGTGTGTTCTTGGTGATTATGATGTCAAGAACATCCGGTCTGCCGCGAGCCGGATGACACGTAGGTCCTCTCGGTCCGTGCGCGACGAGGGCGGGGTTGCCGCTGATGAGGCGGTAGAGCCCGTGGTGGTAGGTGCAGCAGGAGCCTCTGCTACTGGAGTAGGTACTGTGGCGGCCGCTACTGGAGCTTCCGCCACTGGTAGCTGCTGGGGTGCTGGGGGCGTGGCCTCGGGTCTCACAGAGGTGGGAGCCTCTGTTTGGCCCGTCTGGCCAGCCGCCCGACGGTTCTTCTTTCCTCTCCTCCTGGACTTCTTTTTTGGAGAAGTCCGGCGTGGGCCCTCTGTCGAGGGCGTCGGGGCGGCTTCCTCCGTTGAAGTAGGCGGACCAGGTTGGGGCGTTGGGGTCTCCGTCAAGGACGGAGCTGGCACGGTCTCTGCAGTGACTGCGGGGCTGGGAGTTGCTGCTGCCTCAGCGGCGCGCAGTGTTCCCTCAGCGCGGTTCAGTGCCGAGGAGAAGGACACCCCAGGGCGCACTTTAGCTGGCTCCTGGGGGCCTCCACGGCGGCTCTCAACAAGGCGCTTCCGCACCTTACATCCTTTATACGAGCCCACGTGCGCCTCACCACAGTTCACACAGTGGCGAGCTTCATGGGGCTTTGTGCAGTCCCTCAGTATATGGGCTTCACCGCACCGCAGGCATGCAAGCTTGCGCTCGCACACACTGCTAGAGTGGTTGAAGCCCATGCACCTATGGCACTGCACAGGTCCCTCTTTGCCGTGGTATCTTTCGATACGCACGACGGTGAAGATAAGCCGACGGACGGCGTCTATCGGCTGAACTGACTGGGCGCGTTCCTTTGGTACCACGACCAGGAATAAGGGCATGGGCACTCGCTGAGTGCCGTCGTCGGTTGCCACCGTCTTACTGAACACCAGGAGCCAGGAGCAGGAACTAGTCGCCCGAGTGTACTCGGGCGGGGGCAAATCACCACGGTACCTATCCGCTTTTCTTGCGGATTTACCCGTGTGATATAGTGGAGACCTCTGCTAAGAAAAGCATCCCACCTTGCGGCCAGCGAGCCAATAGGAATACAGAAAGCAGCGACCCCAGCCATTGGCCAAACGATAACCAATGGCAACACAGGAGGGCGGTACTTGGCATGTCCCAACTACAGTATAAAAGAAGGTACGCCAGCCGCCGGCAGTGAGCGCTGAACCTTTGCCGCGCTCACCATCTCCACTGCCACAGACCGCCGCCGCTGCCTCACCGGCAGCCAACACTTCATCGCCGCCACCGCTGAGCTCCACACCGCCGCCGCCCCGGTACAGTGCCGTGGTTAGGGGTGTCCCTCGGGATCTCTCCACCCGGCACCTCCTCGCCGCTGCTCAATCTAGATGGCCTTCATGTTCGAGGGCCACTAGAATTATCTGTGACCGGGGCCCGACACCACTAGTTAGAGTGGAGCTACAGGACCGATCAGACCTGGAGGCTGCCTTGGCGTCAGGGTTGCCCTTATTAGGGCGAATTCTGCACGTTGAGGAAAGCAAACAGGAAAGACACCGGCCCTGCCGTCGCTGCTGTGCCTACAGGCACAGCCAAGAAAACTGCTCTTCGCCGCCGAAGTGCCACTACTGTGGCACCAACTCATACACATCGGAGTGCACTGGGCACGACCTCCGCCGCCGTCGCCGGTTCTGTGCCACCTGTGGTGGTACGGGACATTTCACCGGGCAAGCCCAGTGCCCCAGCTACCCAAAGAGCAGGCACTCATCGCCTAAACCAGCCCGGACACCATCATCTACACAACCATCTCCGCAGACTAAACAACCAACACCAACCATCCTGCAGCAGGAAATCCAAGGCCTAAGTGAAGCTATTCAGGACCTCCACGCGGAGGTCCTGATTCTTACGGCTAAGCTGACGGCCTTGGAGTACAGGCTTCAGGAACAGGACGGCACCACTTCACACACAGAACTTCACCAAGCAATAGCAACAGCAATCACCGATATCCGACTCATCTTCAGGGAGGAGGTGAGAGCTCTACTGGAGAAGTCGGCACCTCAAACCTCCAAGATCAACATCCAAAGTAGACGCCAAGGGCTTAGGCTCGAAAACGTCCCAGGATACAACGACTGGCTCGACAGAGTCAACCAGCACTAACCTCATCCTTCACCCTAGAATTCCTTCATTCCTCACCCCGAATACTCCGCGGTGGCAGTCTGGGCCTCGGTCAAGTCTGTCTCCCGGTCCTCATTTCACCTCTCTGCACCCTTCAGTCAGTTACATTATCACCTTGAATCCGCGGGTGCAATCATGCGGTACCGCCTCTCCTTTCTTCCTTCTAATACCGGTGGAGGGGTTTTTTAGTCGGTAGGCCCACGTGGGAGACCCCGACACTCCGGGCTTGCCCGGGTTAGTCCATAAGGTGGATTTTTCCCCTCCACTCGAAAATTAAAAAAAAAAAAAAAAAAAAAAAAAAGGACCAGACGCAGTTAGCCCTGAGGAAGCCTTATCATAAGATGGGCGAAACGTCGGCAGATTTTAGCCTTAAGACGCGGTCTACACCGGAAACTCTGGACCAAGATAATCTTTTTTACTGTTATTTATAAAGAGTTATCCGAATTATTATTGATTTGTGCCGAAAGATACGAAAGCACAAAGGAGCACAAATGCTAACAGGTTGCCCTTATCTTGATGAAATAAAGGCTAAAGTTCAGCAAAAGAAGTTGGCAGAGTCAAGAACGGCAACCAAATAAGTAAGAAGGAAACTTGTAGCTGACAACGATGATGATTTTGATGGATCTAACAGTGACGATGTGCAATGACATGTTTAGTCATTCAAAGCCTAAGGAGTCATAGCTTAATGTAATACCCACAGTGAATGTGCACGTTTATCTAAGAGCGCAAAAAATTTTACTTGTAATATTTGCTAATAGAGATACAGTGTATTGCTCAAGAAGAGCGTATGTCATTTTGCACACACACTGTAAGTAAAATGACACGTTGCACCATTTTCATTTATTGCTTTACAAACATAAATTGGAAATATCTTCATTGTTGGAATAGACCACATGTAAAGCTAATGTTTTGAATTATAAACTGACAAAATACAAAGAAAAATCTGATGTGTTCCATTCACATGACTTTCTCTATATCTTTGTAAATTATTATTGTTAATAAGTTTATCTTTTATTTGTTTCATGCTAATCGAGAAAAATTAGCAGAAATAGTCTTATTTCTTGCTTTATTGTAAGTAGAAGAGAAATAAGGGAGTACCATAGGTTAAAGTGAAAGCCAAAAGCTGGTTGCTATGTGACTGATGCTCCTTTGTTTGTATTGACAGGAGTTGACAAATTCCTGTATGAGAAAAGTGTAAGTTTTTCAAAGCTGAAACCAAGAAAAAAGGAATATCTCAAAAACGATCAACGCCACGAAAAAAATGTATATAACATAAATTGTGTGTTTTAACGTGCTCTACATTTTTTATGCGTTAAGTTTTTGTCCATCTCTTACGGTTTAGTAGTTATGAAAAATTCATCCAGAATAAAGTAGTCTTCAGAGGCTATTCCCAGAAATTTCCGAATATACATTTTATTTGTCAGGTAAATAACTCTAATATACGATATTTTAATCAAAATTGTTAGAGCCATTTTTTAGAAAAGCAAAATTTTCGAAAAAAGTTCCATGTAAAGGGTAGTTTGAGGTGGGGGGATTTTTCTCAAAATCTTCGTGTCGCATCTCTAAAAGATACTAAACTTAAATACCAAGTTTGGTATTTTACCGACTTTTCTTTTTTGAGTTATCGTGTTCACAGACACACGGACACACACGGACCTTTTTCTGAAAATACTTTTTTTGGATACAGGGGACCCTAAAACATATATTTCCGGTGAAATCTCGGTATCGAATTTTTTGGTGAAGTGCAATACATTCTCTATACACTATGTACATAGTGAGTATAGAGAAAGTAAAAAGTAAACAAAAATGTAGCCACCAGGAGCCTTTTCGTTACCCTATGTCATTTCAGGACAGTTTCCCCAAATGTATATACTGAATTTTGTGGGAGTAGCTTCTGAAATCCTCTTCTTTCTGGATGACTTTTGTATACTTAGTAAACCGTAGCAGATACACAAAATCATACCTGCTACTGAAAAGGTAGATCTCGTTAATCATGATGATGATGTATGTTTAAGGGCGTTCAACTGCGAGGTCATTAGCGTCCTAGATCTCGTTAAAGCACACAATTTATGTCATATGCATTTTTTGTAGAGATTTTCGGGAGGTTCCTTTTTACTTTCTCTACACGTACTATGTACAGTGTATAGAGAAGGTATTGCATTCCAACAAAAAATTCGATACCAAGATTTCACCGGAAATAGATGTTTTAGGGTCCCCTGTATCCAATAAAGTACTTTTAGAAAAAAGTCCGCACGCGCGTGTGTTTGCCCGTGTGTCAGTGTGACTGTGAACACGATAACCCAAAAACGACTAGTCGGTAAAATGCCAAACTTGGTTTTTAAGTTTAGTATCTTCCAGGGATGCGACACAAAGTCTGATAAATGTCCCTCACGCCAAACTACCCTTTGACAGGAAAAAATTTTGATTTTCTCAAAAATAGACCTTAGGATTAGGATTAAAGTACCGTATATTAAAGATATTTATACAGCAAATAAAACGTATATCTTGAATTTTCTGGGTATAGCCTCTAAAGGCCTCTTTATTCTGAACGAATTTTGCGTAACTGTTAAAACCGTAAAAGATAGACAAAACTTACTATACAAACAAATATAGATCACGTTAAATCACACAATTTACGGCATATACGTTTTTTTTTTTTTGTTTTTTTTTTCTGCAATGAACATTTCTGAGATACTCCTTGTTATTTCTTTCAGATTTAAAATACTTTAACTTTTTCCTTTCTCCACACGTACTATATACATATTGTTATAGAGAAGGTATTGCATTCCTCCCAAAAATTCGATACCGAGATTTCACCGGAAATACTTGTCTTGGGTCCACCTGAATCAAAAAAAAATCTGATGTGTTCCATTCATATGACTTTCTGTACATCTCTGCATCAAATTATTGTAAAAAGCTTATGCTTCTGTTTATTTCGTGCTAATCGACAAAAAAATTAGCAGAACTAGTCTTATTACTTGCGTCCTTGCAAGTAGAAGCGAAATAAGGGAGTACCATAGGTTAAAGTGATAGTCAAAAGCTGGGTGCTATGTGACTGAAGTTCCTTTATTTGTCTGGAAAGGAGTTGACAAATTCCTATATGAGAAAAGTTAAGTTTTTCAAAGCTGAAGCCAAAAAAAAAAAAAGAAGAAGAAATATCTCAAAAACGATCAACTACACGACAAAAATGTATACAACAAAAATTGTGTGTTTTAATTAGCTCTATATTTTTTATTTGTTGAGCTTTGGTCCATTTCTTACGGTTTAGCAGTTATGCAACATTCTGTAAAATTCACCCAGAATAAAGTAGGCTTCAGAGGCTATTTGCAGAAAATTAAAAATATACATTTTATTTGTCAGGTAAATGTCTTTAATATACGATATTTTAATCAAAATCGTAGAACCATTTTTTAGAAAATCAAAATTTTCGAAATAAGTTCCATGTAAAGGGTAGTTTGAGGTGGGGGGATTTTTCTCTAAATCTTCGTGTCGCATCCCTGAAACATACTTAACTTAAATACCAAGTTTGGCATTTTACCGACTTTTCGTTTTTGAGTTATCGTGTTCTCTGACACACGATACACACACGGACCTTTTTCTGAAAATACTTTTTTTGGATACAGGGGACCCTAAAACATATTTCCGGTGAAATCTCGGTATCGATTTTTTTTTGGTGGAGTGCAATACATTCTCTATACACTATGTACATAGTACGTGTAGAGAAAGTAAAAACTATTTTTAGAAAAAGGTCCGTGTGCTTGTGCGTATGTGTCCGTGGACAGCATAGCTCAAAAATGAAAAGTTTGTTAAATACCAAACTTCGTATTTAAGTTCAGTATCTACCAGGCATGCGACAGGAATATTTTCAAGAAATACTCCCTCCCCAAACTACGCTTTACGTGGACACATTTTCGAAAATTTTGAATTTCTCAAAAATGGCTCTAACGACTTTAATTAAAATATCGTATATAAAAGATATTTATCTGACAAAATGTTTATCTTGAATTTTCTGGGAATAGCCTCTGAAGGCTACTTTATTCTGGGTGAATTTTACTGAATTTTGCATAACTGGCAAACCGTAAGAGATAGACAAAAGCTTACTACACAAAAATGTAGATAAGGATATAACACACAATTTATGTCATATACATTTTTCTCGTGGAGTTTATCGCTTTTGAGATATTCGTTGTTTTTGGTTTCAGCTTTGAAAAAATTCCTTATTTCGTTTCTACTTACAAGGAAGCAAGTAGTGAGACTATTTCTGCTAATGTTTTCTCGATTAAAGTGAAGTAAATAGAAGCATAAGGTTTTTAACAATAATTTGTTGCGGAGATGTAGAGACAGTAATGTAAACAGAACACATAAGATTTTATAGATTTGAGCTTTAAAATACTTATATTTTTCTCAACTGAGGATTTATTCGTTTTTCCACGTGGACATGCAAAACATATAGTATTTTAAATCCATAAAAGAGCGTTTACTTCTTTGAAATCTACAATTGCTTTACCAAGTTTATCGTACAGCGAAATGTGTAAATATGAATTGAAAGCAGGTACAACAATACGCTTTTGTAAGAACAGTTTACAGAAAAGTGAGTAGAGAAATGCAGGCGAATACAACAACAATGTTTACTATATTTAGTACGTATATTAAGTAGGAGAACTATCATTTTTTACGGAAATGGATGTTTTAAGTTTCCCTGAGGCTTGTGTGTGCGTGTGCGCGCGCCATGTTCGTCTATGAACAGCATAACCCAAAAATGAAAAGCCCTTAAACACCAAAATTAAAATTTAAGCTTAGCACCTTCCAAGGACACAACACAAAGATTTTCATCAACTCCCCCCCCCCACGCTCCTTAATTACCCTTTACAGTGAGAATTTTTCTAAAATTTTGGTTTTCTTAAAAAGCCTAGCGATTTTGATTTAAATTCCTGTGTGTTAGATATTCTCATGACAAATGAAATGTATATCTTGAAATTTCTGGAGATCCTTTGAAGTCCTATTCAAGCTGAACAATTTTTGCATAGCTAGTGAGCCGAAAGAGACGGACAAAGTATTAGTTCATAAACATGTAGATCTCGTTAAAACACACAATTTATCTCCAGCACATTCTTTTGATTTACTTTTTTTTTTTTCTTTTAGAGATAACCATTTTCAATTTTAAAATACTTATACGTTTCTCAAATGAGAATTCTTCATTCGTTTTCTTTCCCCTGGTTAAGAAAAGAGAACGGAATGTCAAAGCAATTATGCAGCGATCTGAAATATCTTATTATCGCTTTAGCCTAGTGCATTCCCTTGTTCTCGTGTGTCTACAAGGAAAGAAAGTATGCAATAAAAGTATTTCTGCAAATGTTTGTATCGATATACGTGAAATAGATAGAACAGAAAAGCTTTGGTATGAATAGTTTGTTGCTGAATAGGTTGAGAAAGTTTTGTGAATATAACATATAAGATTTTTTTACTCCTGGCCATGCCAAGAGAACCGAATTTCAACGTATTCATATAGCGACCAGATCTTAAAAGATTTGAATATCATTTAGCCTGATGTATTCTATTTCCCTTTTACCTTTAAGGAAATAAATAATTTGACCATGTCTGTCAATTAGAATGAAGCAGGTACATAGAAGAAAACAATAAGATTTGTAAGACTAGTTTGTTGCGGAATAGTAGAGAAAGTCATGAATGGAAACAAGATTTTTTTACTTCTGGCAATGCAAGGGAACCGAATTTCATTGTGATCAATAGCGACGAACTTTTTATATATTTGATTATCGCTTAGCCTAGTATATTCCCTATTTCTCTTGTACCTAAGGAAATAAGTAACACGAGTTTATCTCAAATAGCACTAAGGATACAGAAGAATAAGCTGTTGTAAGAATATGTAGAGAAAGTAATTTTCATGGAATAGATTAGGTTTTTATTACAATTTTATAGGGAGCTAGCGTTTCAGATAATTAAAATCTACATAGAACTAAAGTAGGTTTGCAGAATTTGAAACCACTAAAGGTGCATATTTAAGAATGGGTGTCCTTAATATCTTGAAATGTGTAATACGAGTCTTCTGTTCTGCTGTTTCTCTCCAGATAGGGTTAGGGCGTAAAGGTTGCTCACAAAAAATCGTGTGATGTTGCAATATCGCGTGCTAGCCAAAAACGTCACAAGACATTTTTCTGCTTCCTTTATGGACATCACTCTATGTAGATGACCACCAAAATAATGAAATTGAGATCGTCAATTAGCCTCGTCGTAATAATGTCAATCATTCTATTAATTATCTAGATGTATATAAGTAAAGAAAGTTAACTTTTATTAAATTGTATACATAGGAACCAAGAAGTCAGTTGTTGACTTGAAAGCTACACAGAATCCTGACGCCAGACTGCATAGAGGGGTGAGAAGTTGCTTCTTTTGTGCAAGTCACGTACGATTTCCTTATACAGGGGCAGTCCAGTTTAAAACCCACGAGGGGGCTTCTTCTTTATATTCGTAGTATCACGTGGTTATTATGACGTATTCTGGTAGATTCGCAATGGATTTTGGGTCACGATGGTGTCATTTTGGCGGACTTTCTAAATAATCAGGAGGAAGCCACCATGACACCGAAGTAGGGTTCGACACATCGTGGTCATTTGTGAAGAATCTGCCCGTGAGAGGCAACGTCGTTTTGCTAAGAATCTGTCCACGAGATGCGGTAGGCCGTCGTTCTGTAAAAAAAAAAAAAAAACTCTGTTCGCGAAGTAATGACGTGCAACTGTAAAACTCTGTCCGCGAACTAAGATTGTTATGAGAAGAAACTGTTAGTGAATAAAAGTAACGTCGCTCACCTATTTAATAGTCGGCTCGTGATTACTTGAGAGTGAATTGTGCCATGTACTTAACGTAGAAACAGTGTAATTGAGAGTACGTGAGTGAGTGGTAAGAGTACCAGTCAGCAGAATAACAGTGTACAGCAAGGTGCTTATTTTGGAATCTCCTTATAGAATAAATAATAGTAAAAGTTCACAAGTGTTTTCTTCACAATTAAAATACCACTCCTACAACTCCTCCCACTTGCCAAATCTACACCAGAGAGAGTCAATGATCGTGCAAGACTGAGCAACGCCGCGGCAACCTATCCAAGAAGAGCTTCAGTACTAGGTACGTGAGTGTAGTGGAGTTGATTTGAAGTGACACTTAGGCACGCCGCACATAAGCACCCAGGTTGAGGCGTAAAACTCAACAACGTAAAACTTCTATTACCTATGGCTGTCCGATGTGCGGTGTAAACTACAAACCACAACCACATAAAGTCTCGTTCCATATAACCTCCCAAAGAGGGGTAATAACGCATAAAAATCCCGTTACAAAATGGCGAGTAAATAAGAAAAACATTTTATGTGCTCTAATTTAAGTCGATACATATGTTAAGTTTAGCCATGAAAAATTCAAAACCTTGAGTTTTGTGTTTGGAGCTTTGTTATTTCATACCATATACTTTCTATTATTTTAAATGTATTACTTTTGGTCTTACTACACCTACCATTCAACATCTAAGGTCATATTGGGGGCTTTCCATTAGAAACAACTCGTTGTCTGTAGGTTCTTTACGTTGGGTTTAAATCGTTTTATTTTTCTCAAACACACACTCACACACATTCACTCTCACATACATACTTCCAGACTCAGTGGGGGATAGGGAATGATTCTGGTTAAAGAAAAATTCCCCGTCCCAGCCGGGAATCGAGCCCGGGATCTCTGGGTTGAGAAGTCAGCTCGCTGATCACTCGACCACGGAAGCAGTCTCTTTTTAAAATTTTGTTTTTATCTTTATTGTTTAACATTATCCAAACCACAATTTTCGAGAAATTAACTTAAACAAATTAATATACCTCATGGATATTGCAATAAACGGTTTACGCGAACTTGTTTTTAATACCTTTAACTTGATTTTTATTAATAATTTGAAGTTTGTGAAATAATATGCATAAATAAAAACACGATAATTTTCACTAAACTAGAGCTTTATGAAACTCGTTGCTTTCATTGTAACGATCTGTTGAAGCCAGACTAAAGCTTTTCAAGTTTAAAGATGTTAGGGACCTCTGTGCGTCTCTGTAACCTGTCTGTCTGCGGTCTCCTACGGATCCTTCACTTCTTCCGTGCCTCCCCGAGGCGTGAGCTGCCTCTAACATAACTCCATGGCACGACAGCTCACGGGGAACCTTGGCCTACCGCCCGGCCGCTGCGTCCCCCATCTCGGTCCACTACAGACGTCATGGATGGGGGTGAGCTGCCTCTATCCGTTACCTAACCACTCACGACGTAGAAGGAACACAGCTATCCTCTCAGAGAACTAAGGGAAGAAAAGCTAAGGAGCTAATGATGCTAAAAATAAAACCAAATTAAAAAGCGTTATACATTTTTCTTACAAAACATGTTCTTAACATTTTCCACTCCTACTTTATAGGTGCTTCTTTGCGCAGAACGCTTATTAAAGAATGTATGTACATATTAAACAACTCATAAATACCTGCACATATAGAATTGAAATTTAATATACAAATGTTTGCAGAACAAATCAAATTAATTGTATTTTTTATGGAGAGTTATGCAAATAGGTGCATAAAGAGTTCATAATTTTTTTCAGGTATATGATTTTGAAGAAAATCATTTGTTGACAAGTTTAAATGTGTTTGAGATCCATAAAAGACTAACCAGTTTATTTGGAAAGCAGCCTAAAACCTAAGAATTTGGAACCGTTTCTTTAAATATCTATAATAAAAAATTTTATCATTACAGCTGGATTATTTCAGAAAAAAAAAAAAGGACGAAAAACACAAACACCCCGAATTTTAACTCTGTGTTACATTTTTTTTCATCTTCCTTTGTTTTTAGAATTGTGGTTTTAGGGCACTTTTTAAAAATGTTTTTGTCATAAAATGTTAGACTTGTTTATAGTTATCGAACTATGTATCAAAGCAACATGATAAATTAAATGAGAGAAAACATTATTTAATAATAATAATTACTATTATTATTATTATTATTATTATTATTGCCGAAGAACAGTGAGTTTCTGCTCTAGGCAGACTTTTCGTGTACATTACGAATTGCATAAACGGAAATATGCATGCGTATTTATTTCTTATGTGAACAAACAACGTACAATCAGAGTATTAAAACACGAAACTGGACAACAGTAAAAATGGATATTTTAACAGGATCTTTCTTCTAAAACTACTTACCTATATACTTTATAAAACACTTTTCTTTTGTTGTGCCGGCAATAAGGAACATTTAATGTGTGCCTATTTCTGGTGTTAATACGTTGTATGTTAATTATTATGTTGGTATAAATGGGGATTTATATTAATCAAGAGTAAAATATACAAAGAGTGTAGATAGTAAACATTTTAGAACTAAGCAAATAAAGGATAACAATGTTTCGGCTTTTACCCGCATTACTAAGCTTATCTCTTTGGCAGAGTTGAATGGAAAGAGACATATAATGGGAATAAATGTTTGTAACACGTTCAATATATAATTTCTAACATAATATTGTTAAAGCAGTTTATATTATACTTAACTTGTAAAGGGTTAGAAAAATCACCAAAGCTATGTTTTCTAACTTATGCGAGTGCAATAACTAACTACACATATACGAGTTACATGCTCAACATGTTTGTATAATTCAGTTATAAAATAATAAAAATAACATAATATCAACGTTAAATGTATGCTTTTGAACAAACTCTTCTCCATTCAAGGTATAGCGCATATTGCGTATTTTATTTGTTTATCGATGTTGATTTTTATTTTAAGAAATATATTGTTTGCTTTATATTGTCATAATATTAGGACGATGTCCACTATAGAAATGAACAAAAACCCACTGAATAATAAAGACTTGAAATTTATTTATCAATATTAACGTTCTTTCTTTAATAATTAATTTTTCTATTAAAAACAATATTACTTAATGATCTTTACCAATGCAATAATATGACGGTATCATAATTATTGTTACCACAACAATTTTATAAAACCCAAGCTATAAAATAGGTACAATGAACAATTTTCGCTACCAGTAAATGTTTATTATAATTTTGGTACACAAAGGTTTCTTTGACAACCTCTACATGCTCGTTTAATTTTTATTGCTAGTTTTCAATTTTCATCTTAGTGAGCCCTTTTAACTGTCATTATCATGATAATAGCAATGCACTTGGTGTTTCAATTTGACTGCCAATGGTAAAAATGTCTAAACTTTCTGAATAATAAAGAAATTTATGTTAACAATGCTATCGTTATTTAATTGTTTAGAAATAATCTTACCTTATTTCAACCAACATTTTTCATCATTTCGTGCCTATCCGTTTCTTTTACATCGTAAATCTAGTTTAACTCATTTTTCTACGAAGATCATTCACAGCACACGACAACGTCAATGAAATACTTCCGATTCTTTTGTAAATAAGCAAATGCTACTGTTCGAACCAAAAATATATCCACGACGTGCGCTTGAACGCATGGTACTGGCCGCTAGCAGACGGCAAGGTAGGTAGACGGCGTTGGCATTTGACGTAGCGCTTCAAATGTTTGCTAGATGGCAGAAGAAGCAATGCAGTACACAGAGTAATCTATTGGGACGCTATGAACTAGCTTTTCTAAATTTCTATTTCCTAGTGCTGATACAATGAATCGGCTGCGTTCACATTATACGTTTCTGATACCTTAATTACTTTAAAGTTGTAATTATCTCAATTTCCACAACAAAATTTGATCCTAATTCATGCAAAATATTTCGACATTCTCTCATAACTATGTTTTGCTCATTTCTATAGGCCCCTTTAATTGCTATGATCATATGGATTTCTGACTGAAATTTGGTGTTTTACTCTTTGAACTTTAGGTTAGCTTAGTGTAGGTTTTCACTCGTACATTCAGTCTCGTATTAACACTATCCGATTCTATGGAGGATAGAGAATAATTCTAATTAAAGAAAGATTGCTGCCTCACGCAGGGAATCGAACTCAGGATCTCCGGGGGAGAAGTCCGTTTACTGACCACTTGACCCGGAGGCACTTGTAATCTCTTTAGGTGCGCAGTTTAACCGTAGTTTAAGTTGGGGACCCTATACCCAAAGCGTAACCGAGGGAACATTTTAGAAGAGGAGTGGATTGGCCGCAATTGCAGAGCGACGACAGGGCGAAGCCGAATGATCTGCTCAACTAAAACTCCAATCATCCATAACATAATGGGCGACAAGTATGGGAGAGTGTCCGAATGTTAAAATAAACGCAAACCTTATTTGCAATTTTAAAATTACCGAACTTAAAGTTATTACGCGCGAATGTTGATTGTTTTCTACTACGTTCAATGTACATAAATAGTAGCTAGAGAAGGTATGACACTCTTCAAAAAAATTCGATACCGATATTTCATCGGAAATACATATTTTGAGGATACATAAATAAAAAAAAAAACAAAAAAAAAACACTTTTTCTACCACGTGCAATATACATAGTAAAATGAAACTGACTTCGCTCTAGGCGTCCCATTTTATATTGGACGAAAAAGACTGCTTACTTTTACTCAGATGCCTCTTTACCAGGTTTGAGGTTCTTTTACATGCCGTAAATTTACGACACGGGACCACCGGCATTACTTTCCTTCCAAGGGAAGCCATGCTAAGGATTTTTACACCCGAAAATATCCATTGCCCTCTGCAGCCTGGCGACAGTAGTAATACATATGACCTAGCAAGGTCAAGTAACGATAATCCTGCCACCAGGGGGGGTTTAAGCGCTAGTGTCGCGTTAATCCGCCGCCTTAAGAAAATGGCGGGAAAATTGAAAAGGTGTAACCGCTGAGCCATACCTTTTCAATATTCAAATTTCCCGCCATTTTCTTAAGGCGGCGGATTAACGCGACACTAGCGCTTAAACCCCTGGTTGCAGGATTATGGATAACTCTACTTGCCATGCCGTATGCAAAACCTAATAAACAACAAGTTCATATCGCAGATATACTTATTACATATTCTCATGCAATACAATATTGAATACATGCAAAAAAAAAAAAAAACTGATTTTTATTTATTTTTTTTTTTTTTTTTTTTGTTTTAAGAAACCACATGCACAATTGTTTATATATATTTTTGTCTTTAGCTTGCTTTGAATATCACACGCTCACTGGTCTTTAGGACAGGATAAAAATTAATGTTTTTGAAAGTTTAAGAGATAATCCGCTGATCCATACCTTTGCAATTGTCCGCCATTTTCTCTTAATGCGGTGGATTAACCCGACACTAGCGCTTGCAGGATTATGGGTACTCGACCTTGCTAATCCGAATGATAAAAGGAGAATTGATGGCGATGATTGGAAAATGGAAGGGGTACATCGGCGATGGTGGACCCGGTGGACGTTTCATAAAGTTGTTCGTTGTTCATAAATGATGTCCACTGCGCTGGCGGGAAAAACGATCGAACACTGTCGCCTAAAGAGGAAACAGGTGACGCAGATGTAGAGGAAGAAGAAGAAGAAGAAGAAGAAGAATCTGTGGATTGTACACTAGCCATACTGAATACCAATGCTGCAATTATAGGTAGCAGAGAAAGGCAAGAAGGCGATGGGTGGGGGGAGCTGTTCACACGGGACAGAAAGCGGTGTCAGCACTCCGACCGGAGATGGTGTAAGATTGCGCAAGCCAGAAAAACTCCAACGGATGTGAACCAGACACCCACTTGGTAGGTTGTGCAATAAGCTGAGCTAGTGACGTCCGGTTACAGCGGTGAAAACAAGACTACACTAGCCATGCTGAATACTGAATACCAATGCTGCAATTATATGTAGTAGAGAAAGGCATGAAGACGATGGGTGGGGTGCTGGTCACACGTGACAGAAAGCGATGTCAGCACTCCAACCGGATATGGTGCAACATTGCGCAAGCCAGAAAAACTCCACCGGATGTGAACCAGACAACCACACATTCTTTCCTAATAGTATTTGAGCCTGAAAAGTTAACATACGCAAACACATATATACTATACACATTAGTAGGTTGTTAAAACATGCATTAAACATAGATAATATACCCAGTACTAGCACGATGGTGGCGCAGGAGGATAGCCAGGAGATAGATCAGACAGAGGCTAGATTCGAAATTACAGAGCATAAGCAGAGAAATCCTGCAAAGTATTATACAGGGTTTTCCCGCCATTTTCTTAACGCGGTGGACTAACGCGACACTAGCCCTTAAACCCCTGGTTGCAGGATTATGGATAATCCAACATGCAAAACCTAATAAACAACAAGTTTGAGTGTAAAAGAAGAACGGGCTGAGAAAGCGTTGTGAGGGAAAGAGGAACGGGCAGAGAAAGACAGGAAGTGTCCAGACCAAGCAAAGAAGTGATTTAAAATGACAATCGCATAAAGACAGCAATTTAAAACATTTGACAATGCATAGCCCATAGCTATCGCTCCCTTCTATTTGAATAAGAAGAAAATTATGCTAATGTTTATCCCTATTAGCATGGTGTTGAAAAGGCAAGAAGACGATGGGTGAGTGAGCTGTTTACATGGGGCAGAATGCGGTGTCAGCACTCCAACCGGAGATGGTGCAACGTTGCGCAAGCCAGACAACCACTTGGTAGGTTGTGCAAAATTCCGTAAAATTCATCCAGGACAAAGTAGTCTTCAGAGGCTATTCCCAGAAAATTCAAATATACATTTTATTTGTCACTTAAATACCTTTAGTATACGACATTTTAATCGAAATCGTTAGAGCCATTTTTGAGAAAATCAAAATTTTCGAAAAAAGTTCCATGTGCAGGGTAGTTTGGTGTGGGGGTTTTTCTCACAAAATTTTCGTGTCGCATCCCTGGAAGATACTAAACTTAAATACTTGATATTTTACCGACTTTTCGTTTTTGAGTTATCGTGTTCAGACACACGGACACACACGGACCTTTTTCTGAAAACGCTTTTTTTGGATACAGGGGGCCCTAAAACATATATTTCCAGTGAAATCTCGGTATCGAATTTTTGGGTGGAGTGCAATATCTTCTCTATACACTATGTACATAGTGCGTATAGAGAAAGTAAAAATCTGATGTGTACCATTCACATGACTTTCTCTACATCTCTGCAACAAATTATTCTTAAAAAACTTATACTTCGATTTACTTCATGCTAATCAGAAAAAAATAGCAGAAATAGTCTGATTACTTGCTTCCTTGTAAGTAGAAGCGAAATAAAAGAATACCATAGGTTAAAGTGACAGTCAAAAGCTGGTTGCTATGTCACTAAAGTTCCTTTGTTTGTATGGACAGCAGTTGACAAATTCCTGTATGAGAAAAGTATAAGTTTTTCAAAGCAGAAACAAAAAACAAGAAATGTCTCAAAAACGGTGAAGTCCACGAAAAAAATGTATATAGATAAATTGTGTGTTATAGACCTCTACATTTCTTTATATAGTAAGTTTTCGTCCATCTCTTACGGTTTAGCAGTTATTCAAAATGCCGTAAAATTTATCCAGAATAAAGTACTCTTCAGAGGCGATTCCCAGAAAATTCAAGATATACACTTTATTTGTCAGGTAAATATCTTTAATATAGGAAATTTTAATCAATGTCGTTAGAGCCATTTTTGAGAAAATCAAAAGTTTTTAAAAAATGTTCCATGTATAGGGTAGTTTTGGGTGGATGGATTTTTCTCAAAATCTTCATGTCACATCCATGGAAGATACTAAACTTAAATACCAAGTTTGGTATTTTACCGACTTTTCGTTTTTGAGTTATCGTCAACATGTTTATATGCGACGCGTGCAGTGGCCAACGCAGGTCGGTCTCTACTCGGTAGGTATGCAACTGATATCCGTTGTCGGTCCCAAGATGCTATCCCTACGTAAGAGGACAAAAACTTGCAACAAAAAATAGCAGATCTCGTTAAAACACATACTTTGTCATGTATGTTTTTTTCTGTAGAGCTGACCGTTTCTGAGATATTCCTTGTTATTGGTTTCAATTTTAAACTACTTTTAACTTTTCTCAGACGGAAGTGATATTTCGTACATCTCTCGTTTTACTGCAGACCACGCAAAGCGAGTCAAACTTCAATTGTTTCACACAGAACCAGCTTATAAAAGATTTGGCTATCGATTCATATCCTTATGTCCGTTCTACTTACAAGGAAGCAAATAATAAGGCACATTCTGCTAATGTTTACCTTGATTAGTGTGTCGTAGATAAAAGAATAATCTTTTGTAATTAAAGTTGTTGGTGTAACAGCTAGAGAAAGTCATGTGAATGGAACACATACCTTTTTTTTATATATATATATATATATATATAAATATACATTTTCGAGATTTTCCGAGTTATTTAGTTTCAGTTTTAAACTTTTCCCAAACAGGAAGTCGATCTTTCTTTTCATCTCTCTTTTGTTTACTCCTAGTAAGTAAAGAGAATCAACTTTCAAATGTTTCACATAGAGCCAGTTTTAAAAGATTTGAGTATCACTTTAGCCTGTGCATTTGTTTCCCTTCAAAAAGCAATAAGACCAATTCTGGTAATGTTTATCTTGATTAGCATGATGTAAATTAGTGATTCTCAACCTTTTTGACTCACAGACCCCTTCTACAATGATCTGAGTTGGGTGAACCACTGACTTTTACATACATATACTGTAGACATGTATAAAATTGAATTCCAAGCAAAAGGTTTAATAGCCTTAAGTAAACAAAAAACCTAAAGTTACTCTAGTGAAGGGCTTAAAAGTTACACAATATATAGTTACAATAATAAATAAAAGCTTTCATTGTAATAACTACTAACCTCTTTCTTGGAATCCAGTGAGAAGTTTACGGCTGGCTTCCATGGCACAGAGCTTTGAAGTCAAGAACCACAGAAGTTAAATAAAGTTTCAAACCATTTTAAGCACAAAGTTTGTATTTGTTTTTTAAATAGGCCTATGAAGAAAACAGCATTTCTTACAAATATGTGGATGAAAAGGGTAATAAAGCTGTTATTGGCTTTATTCGCCAATACTGGTAACTCCTTTAAACATAATCAAAAACCAATTAATAACAAAGATATATAATATTTCTGTAACTGAAAATCATTGGAAATTTCAAAAGTTGCTCCTTTTCATTTACACTTAATGTGGATTCTAAAATTGCTGACTCTTTGAAGGGATTGAAAAGCCAATGTTATTATTGGAATAGCAAGGAAATATTCTCTGGTTTTTCCAAAACCCTTGAAATGCTCTTTAATACTTTTTTATTATTTAATATTTATTAGTGCTAAGCAATTACAGTTATGGATATAGCTAGGCATTCAGCCCTGGCTCATGCGCTTGATATTTTCATTCAAAGAAAGATGATTTTCCACCAGGAAGTTGTGAAGGGTATCAAAGCACTTCTGTTTGATTGCTATTGAAACATGTTTCCCAAAATGTAAGTTTTGTACTGAACGATTCATTACAATCTATAAGCATTTATGTCTGACCTCTGGAGAGATAGGTTTAAACTGTCAATTTTTGAGAAAATGTCTGACAAGTAAGCTAAATTCTGAAGCCACATTTCATCTTCCATTTGTGAAAGGCATGGACTGGAGAGAAAAACGTAAACTTCATCTTTAAGCTCATACAGTCTGGAAATAGTTCTATCTCAAGATAGCCACCTAACTTCAGTGTGAGACCAAAACATTTATAAATACTTCCCATTTCTTCACGAGGAATTGCAAAGATGTGGGAATTTGTAGGGCAAGTCTAAATAAATTATTTTACTGCATCATCTAAAACAGATTCCAGTCCATTGGGTATGTGTTTAGAAACAAGAATGTGACTATGAATGAAATGGGTCCAAGAAGCGTTTGGTGCTACCGATTTCACTGTGGTAACAAACCTAAAATAACAACCTGTCATAGATTTAGCGCCATCTGAACAAATACCTACACAGCAAGTCCAGTCTATTGACTTTTTCGAAAGAATTCTGAATATATCTCCTCCCACAATTCTCTCTTTTAAGGGTCTGTAAAACAGTAGCTCCTCTTCTACAGACTCCCTGTTAATATGGTGGCTGAAAAATAACAAATTGGCTGAAATGGAAACATCAGTCAATTTGTCAAGTTGAATCACAAAAAGACTGGCAGGAACTCCTTCCAAAAATTCATTTTTGACATAATTTGACATGTCCTTAATCCAGTGGTTGATCATATTGTCGGACAATGGTACCATATTGATGTTTTTAGTGAAATATTCTCCAAGTATGTACATATAGATATATGCACTAAATCTTCAGCTACTGAATCAGGTTTAGCAATGCTGTAGCAAATGTGATAAGACGCTTGTCTCTGTCTCTGTTTGCAGTGGATACAAAAGTAGTTATGGAAATCGTTTTTCCACTCATTAGCTTTCTGTATAAAAAAATCAGCAGACTTGTTTACTTGGGTGGGGCATTTAGTTTCTAAATGATGCTTAAGTAGAATAGGTTTCAGGGTATTGCTAGCAAGAAAGTCACCACAAACAACACACTGAGGTCTTGGACAGTCCTTGTCACCTATGTATGAAAATTTAAACCTAATGTAATTATCTTTTCTTTACACACAGTTCACTTTCATCAGATTTACACACAAAACACTAGAAGCTGAACGACCTGTTGACATATTAACTTCTGATTTTGTTACACCCCGTTTCCCTTTCAATCTTCCACTTTTCAAATAGTTATCCATTTTAATGTGAACAGAAACGATTCTGATACGCAATTGACAATTTACTGAATTTGCCACAAGGAAAGAAGAAGTGGGCTATTGTGAAGAGCCTGACTGCCACGAAACCATTTCTTAGTGAGGTTACAGTATTGTTGTTAGTCTTAGAAACCAAAAACGCTGCCAGACTAAATTTCCATTGAAGCAAAATAAAATGCATTCCTAACATTGCTACATAACTGTAAATCAGGCATTTGTGGTAAATACTAATGTATTATGGAAATAATGTAATAAATTTCCTATTATTTCGGCAATGTCGCAGAAATTAACAAAACAATAATAGGCCTAACCTTGAAACCCATCATTGTGCAAAAATTTTGGTGAACCCCTTGAAATATTTTGAGAACCCCTTAGGGGTTCGCAAACCACAGGTTGGGAAACAATGAGGTACATAAAAGAATAATCTTTTGTAAGAAAAGTTGTTTGTGGAACAACTAGAGAAAATGATGTGAATCAGTGAATGGAAAACATAAGATTTTTATCTATCTCTTACGGTTTACCAGTCATGCAAAATTAATCCAAAATAAAGAGGTCTTCAGAGGATATTCCCAGAAAATTCAAGATAAACATTTTTACTTTCTCTACACGTACTATGTACATAGTATATAGAAAAGGTATTGCACTCCACCCAAAAATTTGATAAAGAGGTTTCACTGGAAATATATGTTTTAGGGTCCCCTGTACCCATAAAAAGCTCTTTCAGAAAAAGGTCTGTGTGCATATACCCAAGAGAGGGAGAGAGTGTATGTGTGTGTGTGTGTCTGTGAACACAATAACTCAAAAACGAAAAGTCGCTAAAATACTAAACTTGGTATTCAAGTTTAGTATCTTCCAGGGATGCAACATGAAGATTTAGAGAATAATCCCCCCACCCCAAACTACCCTTTATATGGAACATTTTTTGAAATTTTTGTTTTCTTGAAAATGGCTCTAATGATTTTGATTAAAGTACCATATATTGAAGATATTTACCTGACAAATGAAATGTATATCTTGAATTTTCTGGGAATAGCCTCTGAAGATCACTTTATTCTCAATGAATTTTACAGAATTAGGCATACTACTAAGCCATAAGAGATGGACAAAAACTTACAACACAAAAAATGTAGAGCACATTAAAACACACAATTTATGTTATGTACATGTTTTTCGTGAAGTTGATCGTTTTTGAGATATCTCTTGTTTTTGGTTTCAGCTTTGAAAAACTTATACTTTTTCATAAAGGAATTTGTCAACTGCTGTCCATACAAACAAAGGAACTTCAGTCACATAGCAACCAGCTTTTGACTATCACTTTAACCTATATTACTCCCATATTTTCCTTCTACTTACAAGGAAGCAAGTGATGAGACTATCTCTGCTAGTTTTTTTCTCGATTAGCATTAAGTAAATAGAAGAATAAGCTTTTTAACAATAATTAATTAGTTGCAGAGATGTAGAGTAAGTCATGTGATTGGAACACATCAGATTTTTTATTTTGTCATATAACTATCTTTCATACACAGTATTTTAATCAAAACTGTTACAACCATTTTTGAGAAAAACAAAATTTTCAAAAATTGTTCTATGTAAATGGTCGTTTGTGGTGGAGGAATTTTCTTACACACACAGATTTTTTCTAAAGATACAGGTTTAAGGGGACTTGAATTTATGGGTGGAATACAATACTTTCTCTAGCTACTATGTACATTGTATGTACACACATGTTAGAGAAAGTAAAAAAATGTGATGTGTTCCATTCACATGACTTTTTCTAGCTGTTACGCAAACAAACTTTCCTTACAAAAGATTAATCCTTTATCTACATCATGCTAATTGAGATAAATATTAGTAGCAATGGTCTTGTTACTTGCTTAGTTATAAGTTAAGAGAAATACAGGAATACACCAAGCTAAAGCGATAGTCAAATCTTTTACATGCTATCACTATGTGAAACAATTGAAATATGGTTCTCTTTTGTATTCCCGCTTGAGAAAACTTTAAGTAGTTTAAAATTGAAACAGATAATATGGAATATTTCTGGATTGGTGGTTAGCTACCAAAAAAAATGTACCTGATATAAATGTTTTGGCTTACTGAAAACTATACTTTTTGTGTAGTAAGTTTTTGTCCATCACTTACGGTTTTCCAGTTATTTAAAGCTGAAGAGGTCTTCAGAGACTATTCCCAGAAAATTCAAGGTATACATTTCGTTTACCATAAAAATATCTTAAATATATGATATTTTAATCAAAAAAGAAAAGAGGGATTTGACATCAAATGACACCAGAATGCTATTTGGTGCCAGGTTAATAACCTTAATATTATCTATTAGAGTTACTCACATGGCTTTCAAATGTAGGTAGTAACAAGAACTGTTTTGATAACCATTTTGTGTTGATTATTGGTTTATGAACTTTAGGTAATCCATAGATACTTGCCAGTTTGGGATTGTCTACTTTAACTTTGTAGCGTGCTTCTTTTGGAATTATACAGCTGTCCTTTATTGCCTCATTAACTATTTTGGTGCATGATTTAACTTCCATGAATTCCTCTGATTTTAAAATATTTTCCATATTGGAGATATATTCTACCTGGTCCATAATGTCTGTTTCATTGCCTTTGTCGGCTTTTGTGTAAATGAACCTCCACCAGATGTTTCCACCCCAGAGAAGCAAGATCCACAGGAGCACTGGAGTTGCAGTCAGTCGACACCCTGATGTTGCCTTCAACTGAAGGCGAAACACGTCGAGAATAAAGTTTAGGTATGTGAAACCATAGTGTGTCTAGTTGACTCAATCTGCATTATTTTATAAATTGTTAGTGTATCACAGAGTTAATTCCAATTGGTTTTTCAAACTTCATGAATATTATGTAACAAAATGTAATGCTCTATGCTGCTTTAATCGTATCATTAGTTTTAATGAGGGATTCTGCTACCTCCCTAAAGTGGTGTTGCCAACACACTGGAATATGGTACACACCTCTAAATCATAAAAATTATGCCATGAAAAAATGCCAGTTTGGTTTAACATGTGTTCATTTAATTAGTTTTATTGTTTATTCACTTATTTTCTTATGTTTGAAAAGCATAGTCACTTGGAAAGCTGAACTTTGATCACTGAATTTTATGCCCTCCAAACATAAGTTCACAGGTTTGATTCAGTTTTGCTATGTTAAAGAATATAATATTGGATCAAACTATGATTAAAATGGAGATAGTCAATAGTCAATTTGGTGGCTAGTGGCGGTGTGATTGAGTTTTTTCTGAGCTGGGACAATGCTGGGGAGAATTTCATTCAACACACATTGTCATAACATTATTGATAGGTCTAGTTAATTTTGCAAATAATATTCATCAGTTGGAGGATTGAATGTTATTCTGGCATGTTGTCACAGTAGTTTAATGGTTAGAGCAACTCCATGGAGATTGGGAGAACTGTTTTGCTGTGGCACTGAATTTCTCAGCTGGTTCTAATAATAAAAAAAAAAACATTACCCAGTGTAACCTAAATATAGGAGGAGCATTACACATACATATAATAGAATAGCCTGATAGTTGGTTCTAACTAAACTAATTTACCTGCATACCAAGTACTTACAAAATTTATTAAAGTGTTCTCTGTAGGGAGACATACCAGATGTTTGTCCGGGTAAAAATCATATGAATCAGTTGGAGGACTGAATGTCATTCCAGCTATGGTTGCCAAATTTTTTTTGTGAAAATAAGAGAGACTTTGATCTGACAAAATGAATAAGCTTAATATCTTTTTTTAAATCTTAAATTGGGTTTATTCCATCAACAAAACAGAAAAACTTCTTCATAACAATTTCAAAATGAAAACTGTACTGAATTTCTTACTTAAAACTGTATTTGCTTACATTTTTTGCAGCAGCCTGAAGTTTGCAATCATTCTTTATAAATTCAACAAATTCTTGACAGTTGTAACCAAAGTGAATACGTATTTCCAGAGATGGTAAATTTTAGCAGTTGCGATAAATGCGAAAAGTTCCCAAATGCCAAGTCATTATGCAATTGCATTTCTAAATTGGAATTTTGTATGCTATAAGGCTTTTCCAATCCACAATAAAATGCTAAATTGGGTTCAAAATGCGAAATAAGTGCAAATTAATCAAATTAAATCTATGGTCATTTTTTCAATGAATTAATGAACATTGTATTGTTGACAATAAATAATAATTGACAGTTTACTGTTTCATTGTTACCATGTTCAGCGCTTTCTGCGATGTTGGTTCACTTCACGTTCTGTATTGTTTAGCAGCACTCGTGATCGAGATGGGTCGGGACAAAATCACAATTCAACAGCACGCAAAGAATCATAAAAATGTTCATTTTTATATAAGTGACTCAAATATTTTAATGTGCAGATTATGTAAGAGAAGATTAGTGTGGGAGAAAAGAGATGTCTTGGAAAAGCACATAAAATCCAATCAACATGTAAGGGTGAAGGAAGACTTCGTTTCTAAAACAGCAATACAACAACTTGAATGTCAAGCTACAATTTCGGGTTCGAAAACAGAGCAAAGAATGCTTGCAAAGAAAAAAAGAGATTTGTTGAAGATACAGTGAAGATGTGTTTATGAGCAAATATTCCGCTGAATAAACTGGATGAACCAGCCTGAAAAAGGAAGTTGCCTTTAAAGTATATTAAAATAAAAATTATTTCTTTCAAATATAGTTTGATTTGATATTTTTATTGTTTTAATATGTTAAGAGTCCCCATCCATGACGTCTGTAGTGGACCGAGATGGGGGATGCAGCGGCTGGGCGGTAGGCCAAGGTTCCCCGTGAGCTGTCGTGCCATGGAGTTATTGTTATATGTTAAGAGTTTGCCTTAAGAGTTTTCACCAATTAATTAAGTATTTTCCTGCCTTATAAGAAGTTGTGTATGTGTTTCTAAAAACCAATTCAATAATTTTTATTTTTCAAGGTATGTTCCAGGCTCAGGTGATCTTCAAGATTAACAACAAAATGTATGCCACAATGTAGAGAGGCCATTCATAACAATATTAAAGTGGCTTTGGAAAACAAGCTGATTGTTGTTATTGCAGATGAAACTTCAGACAGAGAAGGGAGATGTGTTTTGCTGTGCTCTTCAGAACAATGGTACCAAGTAAAAAAAAAAAAGATGTGCATCTGGCTAGTGTTAGTTTTCTTGATACAGCAAATGGAACAACCTGCAGCAGAACTATTATCAGTGCCTTAAAAGATTATGACATTGACTTTGATAACATTCTAGGTCTAGTTTCAGATTCTGCTAGATATATGTCAACATGTTTTGAGGCATTACAAACAATTATGGGTGATCATTTGGTACATTTTAAATGTTTTGTGCACAAAGTAAATTTGGTAGGAGATATGTTTTATTAATTTGACCGTCACTGTCACTAAATTCCTCCAAACATCAATCAACCAATTGGTAGGAGATGTTATTTTGAAAGATATGTCAGAGCTGAATACATTTGTCTCAAAGTTAAAGCTTTCTTTTTTATACTTCAGAAAATTGAAAAACAAGTTATATTTGTGAAAATCATCCAGATCTGGCTCCTATTGTCTTTATTTTTCCAGTTATAAAGCGCTGGAATTTATGGTTTCAGAGTGTTGTATATTTAGATAAATATTTTTCTGCATTGAAAGACTTCTTATCCCTTAAGGAAAAAATGTTAAACAGTAGCTCATCCTTCATTGTAGACAATTTGAAAGATAATATTAGTTCTATGGCAGTAGAAATTCAATGTAAATTTGTTAGTGAAATCTCAGAGCAGATTAGTAAGTTAATAACAGAACTTGAGGGAAGTAACTACCCTTTTGCTCATAAATTGTGGGATGAACTTCATTCATTAAATATAAAGTTAGAAAGATATGCTACTAGATGGTTGCCATCTAACACTTACGAACTCTTGAAGTCTGTCTCTGATAAAGAAACAAAACCGAAAATTAAAGAAAAGTTTGTAGCATGCATATAAAAGTGTCAGTTAAAACTATCAAATCACATGTCAAAAAATAAAACAAACGTGATTTTCCAAGCTATTAATGAGCTGGGGTTGCTGTTAGGGCTACTGGTGTCAATCCTCAGAAAGTGATAATGACAAAATCAAGAATCCCATATTTTAATAATGTAGGTGCAGATAGTTTTTTAACTGCTTATGAATATTTCCACAGAAACTTAAAGAGTATTCATTGATAATTCAAAAGTAGATTGCCTTCAAATGTTGTTAGCAATGAAACAGAAATTCCAGCTCTTTGCTGAAGCAGCAATTAAGTCCATTTGATCAACATATACTAGTGAAGATGCAGAACGTTTTTTTAGAAAATATAATTTAACTGTCACAGACAGGCGAACCAGACTTAAGGAGAGTAATGTTGTGATTTGTTGTATGCTCAACTTTAACTGTATTGTTGATTTCTGATTGCAGTTAATTCATTTTTTTTGTTTTTTTTTGTATAATTTTTGATAGCAATGAGACTGAAATTCTTACTCTTAGCTGAAGGAGTTATTCAATCTTTTTGTGGACCCACAAATTGTGTAGATGCTGAACAATTTTCTGCAATTATTATTTATTAAATTATTATTTAATATTGTGATTAGTTGTAAGGTGAACTTTAAAAGAGTTTTCACTGTTATATATCACTTTTGTATGTTTTATTAAAAAAAAAGAAAAAAGAATAGTTTATTTAAAATTTCCTGCCCCACAATGTTTTCCTTATAAAAATTTGGTATTGTCACCTATTTCTCCCAAAATGCTACAAAACACAAAATATGCTAAAATCTACCCTCCCTACTTATTTGCAATTCTGCACTCATTAAATCTACATTACAATGGTTCCTATCATCAGACCATTTACTGTTCATCAAAAATTCTTTGTGCAAGTATTGGATGCTGGTATACTGAGAACAAAGCCAAGAATCTTATTTATCTCCTGGGCACTAATACCTTTGGCC
Source organism: Hymenopus coronatus (assembly GCA_030762935.1). Lineage (NCBI taxonomy): Eukaryota > Metazoa > Arthropoda > Insecta > Mantodea > Hymenopodidae > Hymenopus > Hymenopus coronatus. The sequence continues at coordinate 54,935,054 of CM060880.1, forward strand.
TTTGCCTCAGTTATAACAAATACCCACTTTTCTACTGTGTTACCTTCAATGGAAATCTTTGAACTTATATTTTCAAAGAACAAAATTCATTATATAGGTTATCCTCATTTATGTCTAGCTGAATATGAGTAAGCATGTTCTGAAAGCCTTTAATATTAACAGCATTCTTTAAGGACAGTGGTAGCAAGGACTGAATTGTAGCATTATCAGAAATATTTACATTTATTGTAATGTAAGTATGAAAGGTGTCATAGAATTCAGCAAGATTATTTTGAATTCTCTTCTCAGTGACAGGATCTATCCAACTTAAAAAAAAAGAAAAGTAATTTTTTCTTTGAAAATTTTCTTCAATAAAGCTTCAATGGCATTACGGGACTACGTTATAGTTAAATCTGAAATCTTTAGATACTTTGAGATTTTTACAAGAATATTTCCAACATAAGAAAAACACTGAAGATAAGCTTCAAGAACTAACAATTTGCCTGGATCTTCATCACTAAAATACATTTTCAAAGCTTTAGGCATTTCATTTGTGCTTTGAAAATAACTTATCACTGGCTCCCAGTTCTTTAATAGCCTATCAACAGCTGGTGTGAGGGACAGTCACCTAGTAGGTACATACCTTAAAATTTCACACCATTCAGTATCAACAAAATTAAAAAAATATCTTAATTCTTCCCTCCATTTTGCTAACACTAATAAAAGTCCATAAACCTTAACAACAATCATTTCTATATCTACATGTAAGACATCAGAAGAATATTTAGTGCCATTATGGATTATGTGATTTATACAGTTTGCTTTGAATATTTTATCACCACCTAACAATTTCATCAAAGATTTATTTTTGCCGTAATTGACACTAGCCTTATCTGCACTATGCAATGGAATGTTTATTTACATTTAAAGAGTGAGATTCAAGATTTTTTTTATCAAAACATGAATACCACTAGCACTCTTATCTGCTTGTTCTACAAAATCTAATAGTTAATTTCTGATACAAACACAAGGTTCAAAGAACCTGATTATTGCAGGAAACATTTGTCTGTTCTTGTAATTTGACATTACAGAGATTACATTAACAGAATGGAACTCTTAACTTCAAGGTGAAGATTACAAAAGCATTGATATTAACCCTTTAAAATCCTGCATTTCAATTTATAATAAGACCCTTAATGAAATTAAAAGTATTACAAATAAAGAAAAGCAAATTATAAAAATCAGTAATCCAATTTTACCCAGAATATATGCTCTTCCCAAAATTCATAAACCTGGAAATAAAATGAGACCTATTGTAAATTGCATAAATTCACCTACTTACAGCCTAGCTAAATGGTTAAATAAAAAATTCACTAATTTTGAAAAATTTGAGAGTTTAAGTATTAAAAATTCTTTTGAGCTAGTTGAAAGGATCAGCAATATTACATTATCTACTAATGATAAACTTGTTTCTTTTGATGTAACTGCTTTGTTTCCAAGCATTCCTAGAGAAAAACTTTTGACATTTTTAAAAAAATGGTTAAGTTCTATAGAACTGAATGAAAATTTAATAAATGATTTTGTTATGCTTACTAATCTTTGTTTGGATCAAAATTTGTTCAGCTTTAATGACAAATTCTATCAACAAACTTCTGGTTTAGCAATGGGTAGTCCACTTTCACCTTTTCTTGCTGATCTTTTCATGAGCTATTTTGAAATACAGGTCACTAAAGCATTCCCTCTAATTTTTAAAACTTGGTATAGATATGTAGATGATATATTTGCTATTGTTCCTGATAAACATGTAAATGATGATTAAAATTTAGTTGAGTCGATTTTGTAACACTACATCACTTACTTTTTTATTTCGGAAAACATGTTTCAGAAGCCATGTGCTTCCATTGTCAATTCCTTTGGTCGACTGCCGGCATTGCTTGCTGTGGTGGTTGTCTCTGTCCCTGGTGGTGGTTTGATGAACCTCTGAATGAGTAGATCGCCTGGCTGGATTTCAAAATTGAAAACCCGGTTCTTGTTTTTCCAAATATATATGTTTTCCCAAACTTTTAATTCTGTCTTCCTTGTGATGTTTTTGAGGATTTTTGGGCTTCTATTTATAGTGTGTTTCTCTTTCCAAAAATGCCAAGCTACTGCAGATTTTTCTTCTTGTTTGAGTTTAATATTTCTGTGGTGTTCTTTTGCCCTGGTTTTTATATTTCTTTTTGTTTGGCCGATGTAGATTTTTTCACAGTCATTACAGCTGAACTGATATATTCCTGGTTTGTTTTCTTGTGGGATATCATCTTTTAATTTAGAATTTAGAATGTTTTTTATAGAGTAATTGTTTTTAGGGGCTAGAATGATGTTATGTCGTTTGAAGATCCTCTGGAATTTGTAGAAAGTTGTAGGGTGGTATGTAAACTTCTTGTAGATCTTGTTTTCTTTCTGGTTTTGAGTGAGTGTGCTGACTTCTTTAATTCTCTTTCTATTTTTGGCTTTATTAACTTTTTTGTACACCAGTTCTGCCCGAAATCCATTCTCTGTAGCTATGTCCAATATTTTAGTAAGTTCACATTGGTATTCTGTTTTTCCCATTGGGACATTTACCAATCTGTGTGTAAGGCTGTTGAGTAAAGCATGCTGATGGGGAATGGGATTGTAACTCTTTTGTTTTATATAGCTGTTGGTGTGGGTAGGTTTTCTGTAGATGCCAAATGTAAGGTGATTATTAGTTTTTATGATTTTTAGGTCGAGGAATGGTAGTTGTCCATCACATTCCTTCTCCATTGTGAACTTTATAGACTTTTCTTGCATATTTAGGAGTATTAGTGCATCTTCTAGGTGTCTTTCTGGGACTATTGCAAAGATGTTGTCTACATAGCGGTACCATATTTTGAACATCCAGGAGAATGCCTTTTTAATCCTAGTTTCCATAGTGCTCATGAAGAGATCTGCTAATATTGGTGACAGTGGGCTGCCCATAGCTAAACCAGATGTTTGTTTGTAATATTTCCCGTTAAATGTGAAAAAATTTTGATTTATGCACAGATTCGTTAATATGATGTATTCTTGCACTTCTTCTGTTGTTTTTCCTATTGCAAGTAACCAGCTTTTGATGTGGGATTGTGTGCTTTCTGTAGGTATGCTTGGAAACAGAGCAGTAACATCAAAGGAAACTAACATATCGGTTTTTTTCCAATTTTATGTCTTTAATTTTATCGATCAGATCTAGAGAGTTTTTTATACTTGCTGTTTCAAATTTAGGGAAGGAAGAGAATCTGTTTGTTAACCATTTTGCTAGATTATATGTAGGTTCTTGTAATTTGACGCATCTGTAGCCACAGAAAAAAAGGTGCTACACTTCTCTGGATCATTAAGCACGTCTAGGAAGTCACTTACACTTCTTGGCACTAAAACATGTTTTGCAATTCTCTGCTTTTGTCCTACCACAATGCATTGTTTGGCCACATCAGAATCCACATATATGTTTTTTGCAAGTTTATTTGCACAGCCCATGCTACAGGTTATGTTTCACTGTAAGATAACCATGACTAACTCCCCTACTAGCAGTGGGCATTGAAAATAACTGGAGATCTTAAAAGAGGTGTTAATTCCCCTTACTCTACTTTGCATCCCTTTGGCGTACTGCAGACAGTCTGAATTACCCCCCTGTGTTAATTCAGATTCACGCTTGCAACAAGCATAATTGTTATATCTTACAGGATTAATCCCTGCATGAGTTTGTACCCACTTCTCCTGATACACATAAGTATTTTCCTTTCTTTCTGATTCTAGACAGAGTTTTGGGTTCATCCATGGACCATGTTGTGTTACTTTGATTAGGCAGAATGAAAACTACCATGACTGAATCCCAATAAGAAAATGGCGATGTGACTCGTGGTGATGCTGTGTTACCGACCAACTGGAAACAATTGTTTGTGGATATTTACTACATATTGATGTAGTCACTATATCGACATTACATCATCGATCATCCAGAAACAAGATTTGAAAAATACACAGAATATTTAACTGTTAACCTAGTGTAATTTTCTCAAATACAGGAAATAGCATCTCCTGGATTAAATAAAAACGGGAGATGGGTTTTGGCTTAAAAATTCAGAAGAATATGGGAGAGTTGGCAACCCCAATTCTAGCATGTTGTCACAGTAGGTCAATGGCTAGAGCAACCACACATGAACCATGTTCAAATCTTGGCTGTGGCATTGAATTTCTCAGCTGGTTCTAGTAATAACCAGTGTAACCTAAATATATGAGGAGCATTACCCATATAATAAATTAATGTTCATATTTTTTTCCACAGTGCTTTCCTGAATATTTCCTTCTCTGATCTTCCTACTACCAGCTTCATATGTAATTATCACTTTAGGTTTTGGGGATAATGCTTAAACTTAATGATTACTCTTAGGGTTGTCAAATTGCCTTGTGAGCACCAGGGGCATATTCTCTGGTCTGCAAAGCCCTGTAAATTTGAAAAGAAAGAATCTCTATTAAGTTTGTAACCAACAAAGAATTTATTTGTTATCTGTTGGCTGTTTACATTCTAGCCTATTGTTATGGTATAAAACGGGCTCCTTGCGATAAAACTCTATTCTGTTTACAATGAATTGTAGCCTGACAGAAGTAACACGACTGACCGACGTACAATGAGCTTGTAAGGGAAAGAGACGATGAAGGAAGTCACTGCAACAAACCTGTCAGGTCTTTGTCTTGCCATGCAAAGCCTAATGACAAGTCTCAAGGACAGCTGAAAAGTTCTCAATATGTGCTGAGTATAGCCAGGTTAGTGAATTTTATTGCTGAACAAAACCAGATTTTATCCACTTCAAAGGTGGTGCTCGTTAGTTTTCATTGTTTTTAAATTTAAAGATCTAGTAATGAGTAATTACAATTTATATGTTAGTATTATTCTTAACTTACGAAAAATTCATTAAAAATATTCCAATTGCTATATTTAGATTGCTATAGATAACTAATTAAATCCATTCCGTTCTAATCACATTATTTGTGAAGTAAAGAAAATAGCTAGCCCACAGCTTGTTAACAGCATATGCCTCTATGAAACATACAAAAAAAATTAAACTTATTATAAAGTAAAAATTGTAGATCAATTACAACAACCAGCAAAATCCATCAACTGTAATCAAATATAACTTTTCATCCTCCAAGCATGCTGTCACACCAATTATTTTACTGTGACCCTCCCCTTCCTTTAGCATAGGTGCAATTGACTACTGTTGCTGTGATTTAAACTTGGAATGTTTGGTTTTGAAGGGATGTTCAGTTCATTTTGTCTTGCTAAAGGCACAGCTACAGTGCCTGTGAAAGGGAAAGGTTGTTTAGAGGAAGAGCAGCATAAGTAGTGAAATGATTCCAACATTAAAAGTCTCTAGCAAATGATCTGCAAGATACAAGGAAGTTTGTCATATGTTCGAGATCTTCACATGAAAAATCAAATGTAACACATTCACATGATGATGATAGTGATAATAATTATAATAATAATAATAATAATAATAATAATAATAATAATTATAAATACCTAAAAACATAAATTAACAAGGGTGAAAATGTATGCAAATATCTCATACTTTTTAAAAATATTCTGAATATAAAGAAAAAAATAAGCCCAGTGAAAATTCTGCATATTTCCAAAGTGGTGATGTTTTATTACCATATTTATCCGAATACAAGATGACCTCGAATGCAAGACGATTCCCATTTTTTAGAATTTAATTTTGGGATTTAGCATATCTTCATATAAAAAAGACATAATAACTAAATTTTTATATGAAATTCAATGGTTTTCCATACATTTTATTCAAACTAATGAACACTTAAGCTGCTCAAGTCCCTGCTGTTGTTGTTATTATTATAGTTAATTTGAATTTGTGGAGAAATTCACATTTTGAGCAGTTGACAGAGGGGAGTACGTAAATGTATGGTATATGTGTGAAAGTAAAATATAATGGCGGCAGTGCTGTAAAGACATGATGGATATTATTTTGTATTTAGACAATAGAAGGGAGAACAGAAATGTATGGTGTGTGAGCAATGATAAAACGTGACAACGGCTGTGGCAGCAGCATAGTTGTAACACGATGGATATGTTTTCCATTTAAAAAACATAGTAATACACATTGTACATTTTTTAGCTAATTTGAATATGCGCAGAAATTTACATTGCAAGCGGGCGAGAGACAGAGAAGGGAGAATGGAAATGTGCCAGTATGTCTGTGTTTGCCTATGTCAGTGCAGCTTAGCTGTAACGACAATTTTCAATTAAGACAACATACTTAATATACTGTAAAAATCAGATTTAGTTTGAATTTGCATGTTTTGAGCGGGAAAGACAGAGAGGGGAGTATGGAGATGTACGGACTGTGTATGATTAAAGAACATTACTATAGCGGCAGTATACGTAGCTGTAACGATGATAAAGGATGCTGTTTTCTATTAAGACAACATATTTAATATACTATATCGTAAAATGTTTTACTATATTAGAATTTGCACATAAATTCACATTGCAGGTGACACAAAAAAATGTGCCGGTATAAGTACAACTCTAGGAGGAGAAATGCGCTTTCTGCTTGACTGTTGGTTTTCAATGCATTACGTGAGCCAACTGATGTGAAAGGAATTCATCTAATTTTATTTTAATGTCGGAGAGTAATCTTTTTTCCAATGAGAATGCTCATACACGTGTTAACAGATAATTTTTGACACAAAATGAAACACACAAAATCTGCTGCATATGTTGTGACCTTTTCCCCCAGGTTTCACTACTGCCGGACCTGCGAAGTTTGAAACTTTTTGCTACATGGTATTGGAAAACATATATCATGAATGCAAGATGACCCCCCCCCCTCCCCCAGTTGTGAACATTAATATTTTGGAAAAAAAACATAGTCTTGTATTCGGATAAATAGGTATTTCATAATCATTTTGGAGCATATAATTATAGAAAACAAATGTATCAGTAATAAGCATTAAAATGTTTTAATCTAAGACCATGCATGAAATAATGCTTAGTCTGTTTACCACTGACAGTCAGCATTATGAGAAACCGGTTTCCCTGTCCCACCACTCTAAAATCTGCACTCTGGCCAGTATATAGTACAAGTGAGGTTTTTCTAGACCATAGATGATTATGTAGCAGATATAGAAATTGCTAGTCAGGATTTAAATGAAAATAATAAATTATTGGTTAAAGAAAAATGTAGTAAAATATTACAGAATTTGAATAAAAATCACCCTAAAGTAAATCACAATAAACAAATTATTAAATTATTAAAAGAAAAAGATGTAATCTATACTAAAGCTGATAAAGGTAACAGCATTGTGATTTTAAATAAAATTGATTACATTAACAGAATGGAACTTTTAACTTCAAGGTGAAGATTACAAAAGCATTGATATTAACCCTTTAAAATCCTGCATTTCAATTTATAATAAGACCCTTAATGAAATTAAAAGTATTACAAATAAAGAAAAGCAAATTATAAAAATCAGTAATCCAATTTTACCCAGAATATATGCTCTTCCCAAAATTCATAAACCTGGAAATAAAATGAGACCTATTGTAAATTGCATAAATTCACCTACTTACAGCCTAGCTAAATGGTTAAATAAAAAATTCACTAATTTTGAAAAATTTGAGAGTTTAAGTATTAAAAATTCTTTTGAGCTAGTTGAAAGGATCAGCAATATTACATTATCTACTAATGATAAACTTGTTTCTTTTGATGTAACTGCTTTGTTTCCAAGCATTCCTAGAGAAAAACTTTTGACATTTTTAAAAAAATGGTTAAGTTCTATAGAACTGAATGAAAATTTAATAAACGATTTTGTTATGCTTACTAATCTTTGTTTGGATCAAAATTTGTTCAGCTTTAATGACAAATTCTATCAACAAACTTCTGGTTTAGCAATGGGTAGTCCACTTTCACCTTTTCTTGCTGATCTTTTCATGAGCTATTTTGAAATACAGGTCACTAAAGCATTCCCTCTAATTTTTAAAACTTGGTACAGATATGTAGATGATATATTTGCTATTGTTCCTGATAAACATGTAAATGATGATTAAAATTTAGTTGAGTCGATTTTGTAACACTACATCACTTACTTTTTTATTTCGGAAAACATGTTTCAGAAGCCATGTGCTTCCATTGTCAATTCCTTTGGTCGACTGCCGGCATTGCTTGCTGTGGTGGTTGTCTCTGTCCCTGGTGGTGGTTTGATGAACCTCTGAATGAGTAGATCGCCTGGCGGGATTTCAAAATTGAAAACCCGGTTCTTGTTTTTCCAAATATATATGTTTTCCCAAACTTTTAATTCTGTCTTCCTTGTGATGTTTTTGAGGATTTTTGGGCTTCTATTTATAGTGTGTTTCTCTTTTCAAAAATGCCAAGCTACTGCAGATTTTTCTTCTTGTTTGAGTTTAATATTTCTGTGGTGTTCTTTTGCCCTGGTTTTTATATTTCTTTTTGTTTGGCCGATGTAGATTTTTTCACAGTCATTACAGCTGAACTGATATATTCCTGGTTTGTTTTCTTGTGGGATATCATCTTTTAATTTAGAATTTAGAATGTTTTTTATAGAGTAATTGTTTTTAGGGGCTAGAATGATGTTATGTCGTTTGAAGATCCTCTGGAATTTGTAGAAAGTTGTAGGGTGGTATGTAAACTTCTGGTAGATCTTGTTTTCTTTCTGGTTTTGAGTGAGTGTGCTGACTTCTTTAATTCTCTTTCTATTTTTGGCTTTATTAACTTTTTTGTACACCAGTTCTGCCCGAAATCCATTCTCTGTAGCTATGTCCAATATTTTAGTAAGTTCACATTGGTATTCTGTTTTTCCCATTGGGACATTTACCAATCTGTGTGTAAGGCTGTTGAGTAAAGCATGCTGATGGGGAATGGGATTGTAACTCTTTTGTTTTATATAGCTGTTGGTGTGGGTAGGTTTTCTGTAGATGCCAAATGTAAGGTGATTATTAGTTTTTATGATTTTTAGGTCGAGGAATGGTAGTTGTCCATCACATTCCTTCTCCATTGTGAACTTTATAGACTTTTCTTGCATATTTAGGAGTATTAGTGCATCTTCTAGGTGTCTTTCTGGGACTATTGCAAAGATGTTGTCTACATAGCGGTACCATATTTTGAACATCCAGGTGAATGCCTTTTTAATCCTAGTTTCCATAGTGCTCATGAAGAGATCTGCTAATATTGGTGACAGTGGGCTGCCCATAGCTAAACCAGATGTTTGTTTGTAATATTTCCCGTTAAATGTGAAAAAATTTTGATTTATGCACAGATTCGTTAATATGATGTATTCTTGCACTTCTTCTGTTGTTTTTCCTATTGCAAGTAACCAGCTTTTGATGTGGGATTGTGTGCTTTCTGTAGGTATGCTTGGAAACAGAGCAGTAACATCAAAGGAAACTAACATATCGGTTTTTTTTCAATTTTATGTCTTTAATTTTATTGATCAGATCTAGAGAGTTTTTTATACTTGCTGTTTCAAATTTAGGGAAGGAAGAGAATCTGTTTGTTAACCATTTTGCTAGATTATATGTAGGTTCTTGTAATTTGACGCATCTGTAGCCACAGAAAAAAAGGTGCTACACTTCTCTGGATCATTAAGCACGTCTAGGAAGTCACTTACACTTCTTGGCACTAAAACATGTTTTGCAATTCTCTGCTTTTGTCCTACCACAATGCATTGTTTGGCCACATCAGAATCCACATATATGTTTTTTGCAAGTTTATTTGCACAGCCCATGCTACAGGTTATGTTTCACTGTAAGATAACAGCACACTCACTCAAAACCAGAAAGAAAACAAGATCTACAAGAAGTTTACATACCACCCTACAACTTTCTACAAATTCCAGAGGATCTTCAAACGACATAACATCATTCTAGCCCCTAAAAACAATTACTCTATAAAAAACATTCTAAATTCTAAATTAAAAGATGATATCCCACAAGAAAACAAACCAGGAATATATCAGTTCAGCTGTAATGACTGTGAAAAAATCTACATCGGCCAAACAAAAAGAAATATAAAAACCAGGGCAAAAGAACACCACAGAAATATTAAACTCAAACAAGAAGAAAAATCTGCAGTAGCTTGGCATTTTTGGAAAGAGAAACACACTATAAATAGAAGCCCAAAAATCCTCAAAAACATCACAAGGAAGACAGAATTAAAAGTTTGGGAAAACATATATATTTGGAAAAACAAGAACCGGGTTTTCAATTTTGAAATCCCGCCAGGCGATCTACTCATTCAGAGGTTCATCAAACCACCACCAGGGACAGAGAAAACCACCACAGCAAGCAATGCCGGCAGTCGACCAAAAGAATTGACAATGGAAGCACATGGCTTCTGAAACATGTTTTCCGAAATAAAAAAGTAAGTGATGTAGTGTTACAAAATCGACTCAACTAAAGTTTAATTAAATAACTCAGAAGTTTGAGACAAGTGAAGTTTTAATCAATGTGATGTTGAAATTGAGTTGGAATAGTAACACTCACCTCACTTATATGTAATTATGTTCAAAACATATGTTTCAAGGGCAATTGCCCTCTTCTTCAGTTGAAGTCCGACTGATGGCTGGTATTTGTGCTCTGTGGTCTATTACGGTGGAGCCATCTGGTGTTCTCAGTAGAAGTTCAAAATCATGTGGCGGTATTTCAAAATTCATCAGGTGGTCTTTTTGTTGTGTAATGAGAATATTCTCCCAAACTGTAAGTTCTGCCGGGTTGTTTACAGGTTTTAGCAATTTTATGTCATTTTGTATTTCATGATGTGATGTCCAAAAATGGTATGCTACTGCCGATTTATCTGTTTGTTTCTGTTTGATATGTCTGAAATGTTCCTTCAGCCTTGTTTCCAGTCTTCTTTTTGTTTGGCCAATGTAACATGATTTGCAGTCCTTGCAATCAATTCTGTAGATGCCTGATCTCTGGTTTGTAGGTATGGGGTCTTTAATGTCTGTTTTCAATGCATTTTTTATGTTGAATTGGTTACTTGAAGCTAAACTTATATTGTATTTCTTGAAAATTTTTTTGAATTTCCTATCTGCTGTTGGGTGATAGGTGAATTTTTTATATATAACTTTCGGTTTTTGTATGGACAAAGTGGTGATTTGTTTTAAGGTTAATTTCTCCTTATGTTTTTTAATTTTTTGGTCAATGATGTCTGGGTTAAAACCATTGGCTGAGGCTATATGTCTTAGTTGGAGGTATTCTGTGTTGTACTCTTCTGGGTCAAGTGGGATGCTGAGGAGTCTGTGTACTGAACTGTTGAAGACTGCCTGTTTATGAGGTTCTGGGTTGAAACTATTCTGTTTTATGTAATTGTCTGTATGTGTGGTCTTCCTGTAGATGCCAAAAGTGATCTTTTGTTCTTTCCGTGTTAGTTTTAGGTCCAGGTATGGTAGCATTTGGTCTTTTTCTGTTTCCATTGTGAATTGTATGTACCTGTCCTGTAGGTTTAGTAATTTTAGAGAGTCTTCTGCTAATTTTTTGGGGACCACCGCAAAAACATCATCAACATATCTAAACCATTTTTTGAATATATTCGGAAAACTGGAGGTTATATGTACTTCAAGTCGTCCCATGTACAGATTTGCTAAAAAGGGCGAAAATGGGTTACCCATCGCTAAGCCTGATGATTGTCTGTAAAATCTACCATTGAATTGGAAATAATTCTGGTTGATGCAAAGTTCTGTTAAAGTATGGAAGTCTTCTATTTCTTTCTGGTTTAAGCCAATGCCCCTGAGCCATGCTTTGAAGGTTTCAAGTAACTTGTCGACTGGGATGCTGGTGAATAATGATTTCACATCAAACGAAACCAACAACTCATTGTTTGAAACTTTGTACTCTTCTAGATGTTTTATTAGTTCTAAGGAGTTTTTAATGGAAAGGTGGTTGTGTTCGGGGAAGCTATTGAATTTGTTAACTAACCACTTAGATAATTTGTAGGTTGGAGAGTTTATGCAATTGACTATTGGTCACATGGGTTTGTCCGGTTTGTGGATTTTTGGCAAAGCATAACATATGTTTTGAACATAATTACATATAAGTGAGGTGAGTGTTACTATTCCGACTCAATTTCAACATCACATAAATTTTAATTGTTAAAACACATCACTGTCTCAAAGTCCACCATATATCAGGATGTAAATGATGCATTAAAACTTTTAAATTTACAAGATAAGGCTATAAAATTCACATTAGAAACTGAAAGTGATGGCTATCTCCCTTTCCTGGATTTAAAAATAATAAAAAAAGACAATAAATTGAATTTTGGAATATACAGAAAGCAAACCCACACTGGTAATTATATAAAAAATAATGGCTTTAACCCTTTTTCACATAAATTTGCTGTTTTTAATAGTTTAATTTATAGGTTATTTAATTTACCCCTTAATAAGGATCAATTCTATAAAGAATATAAACACATTATTAACACTGCTTTAATTAATGGTTTTAATAAATGGTTTTAATGGATTTAATAAATAAAAAAATTGAGAAGTTTAAATATCAAAAAGCTATTAAAGATATTTCTACGCTTAAGAAAATAAAAGATAATTACATTTTTAAAAAATTTACTTATCACCCTTGGGCAAATAAAAAATTCACAAATATTTTCAAAGAGCATGGCATAATATTGGTTCCTCAAAATAAATACAGTATAAAAAATTTGTTAGGCTTTTCTAAAAAGGATGAAATTTCAAAAAATAAAAAATCTGGCATTTATCAATTAAACTGTTTAAATTGTGACCTTGTTTATATTGGTAAGACTAAACGTCATTTGGAAACCAGAGTAAAAGAACACTTTAGGAATATTAAATACAAACAAATTGATAAATCAGCTGTAGCAGAACATTTTTGGAAATTTAATCATGAAATAAATCCAGATGTTAAATTATTAAAACACTTAAATGGGCCCATAGATTTAATGGTTTGGGAGAAAATATTTATATTAAAGTATAGAAATCATGCAATGAATTTTGATATACCTCCAATTGACACTCTTACCAAATTTGTTTTGATTCCAGTAGTTAGCAATGCATTAGTACACAATCCTAGTAGCAGTAACCATAACAGTGTAAATAAACAACATCAAAAAAGAGACCAAAAGGCTATGTTGATAATGCAATGAAATCGTTGCGAAACTAGTCAAGGCAAGGATTCCAAAAGATAAGTGAAGATTTGTTGCAACTATTATTTTTATATTAATATTTGTGTTATTCTTCACTGTTACTAGCTTCTTTTTACATTTATAAGTTAAAACTCAAAGTTAGCACTTTGGAACAATTTCTTGGTCAGGTCTGAAAGATGTTTAAGGGAAGTGATTAACTACAAACAACGTGAGAACAGCTTCTGCAGCTGCACGTTCATACGTGTCTTTAATAGGCTGAAATGGTATTTTTAACTGTGAAGTTAAAAAGGGTTCAGCTGCTTTTAGATGTTTCTTATTTTTTCTATGAAAAATTAAATCTGACAAGAGCACATTTACATTGCATTGGCAATACTGGCACCGTGCACTACTAGGTTCCCGGGGCACTGTGTTCACTATGCTGAATTCAGAATCCCCTCTGATAAACATATGGCCATATACCACAGTGTCATGTTTACAGAGTTGTTCATCATCCAAGAAATTTGTTGCTGTTAGCTCTAAATAAAAGATAGCTGTTACATTGCTTAACAGACACTGTCTTGTAGGTACACAAAGATTTACATCTGTGACAGTTTTTCTAAAGAAAATCAATATAATATTACTTAACAATTGCTAATAATATCCGTCAAAAAATCTGTCATCCGAGAAAACTAAATTTTGCCCATCATATAACTTGGCAACCCTGTTGCTCACTAAAACTTTTGTATAGGATGACGAAGTGCTATTCCGTTTATAAATTGCAATGCTAGACAGTTTCATTTCATTCAGGATCACAACAGCTGCAGAAATATACGAAACTGATACGTTACGAACCATGTTGACGGGTGCAAGCCAATGCAGCATTGAGACATAACATACCAGAAGTGATGACAAATCTATTGCATTCCTTCAGGTGATTAGGAAATTGTCTATAAAATTGTTAAACTGAGCTAAAAGTTAATAAAATTGTGCATGTTTATCTAAACGAGAACAACATATACTAAAGCAATATTTTCCTAAGATCTGTAACTTGTATTATTTCATCTGTTTAAATGGTTTGAGATTTAAATAGCCTACCAAGACACGGATGATATTTAAATAACTCACGCTAGAGAGTGGATTAAAAACAAAATGTGGTATCACAGAATCTGCAGATATAAATGTATGTGGTGTCCACTTTTACTACAACTAAGTATTTAAATATTTTATTACTCTTAAGAAGTTTATGTTGCATGAAGTAGTTCTATTTTTGGTTTTATCTGAAGTTTGAGTATAAGTTATAATCAAAGCAACACAAATGATAGGTTTGTAATTAACATTAATATCGCTGATTTAAACGTGTTAGAGTTGGATATACATATGTGCTGTTAAACGATGAGTCATCCTGAGTTGTTAATATGGCTCAGAGTTTTAGCTTTTTATAAATGCAGTTTTAGCCTTTTACTATCTTCTTTTAACCTCTTTAGGTTTATAAACAATTTTCCTAGCTTTTTCTAGGATTTTAAATAATGCTCCTGCCTTTTTCCTAGTTATTTTAGCAAGTCAACGACAAAAGCCTTTTAAACATAATATAGATAAAAATATGAAAACTATTTTACTTCGTGGAAGCAGTGATTTAAAACAATGTGTTACACAGTAAATGCATGCTAGAATATTGTAATTAACATATCAAGCACATGTTTTAATATGAGGGGCATACTGAAAGTCATGAGCAACACTATTTTACAATCTTAATTTTTATTTTTAAGCCAAACCAAATGGCTTTCTTTCACTTTTCGACATAGTCTCCATTGTGTTGCACACATTTTCCCGTCGTTCTACAAGTTTGAAAATACCCTTGTGATAGAACTCCGTTCCAGCTGCCCGCAGACCCTGACGCACTGCTTTCCGAATATCCTCCAGCGTCTCGTAGCGTTGGCCACGCATCTGCTCCTTCACAGAACCGAAAAGATGGTAATCGGAGGGTGCCAAGTCGGGACTGCAGGGAGGATGTGGAAGAGTTTCCCACCCTAATGCCCTGATCTTCTCCATAGTGGCATGAGCAGTATGCGGACGCGCATTATCCTGTTGAAGGATGATCCTCTTTCCAGGGCATTTATCACGCAAAGCCCGACGGAGCTTCAGAAGTGTCTTGATGTAGCGGGCAGAATTTATGGTTTGTCCAGGTTCAAGAAAGTCAACCAGAATGCACCTTGTGCATCCCAAAAGACACTTCCCATAACTTTTCCTACAGACTGCACTGTCTTCGCTTTCTTCTTTGATGGTGAGTTAAAGTGGTGCCATTCCATACTCTGACGTTTCGTTTCTGGCTCATAGTGATGGAACCAGCTCTCATCTCCAGTCACGATACACGTCAAAAATTCATCACCTTCATTATGAAATCTCTGAAGAAGGTTTTGTGCAATGGTTCTTCTCTGAAGTTTGTGGTCTTCAGTCAATAAACGGGGGACCCAACGTGTACAGACCTTTCGATAACCCAAGCTGTGGATCATTTCTTGCACTGCACTATGTCCTATTCCAAGTTGCGCAGCAATTTCATTCACAGTGAAACGCCTATCTCCTGTAATGAGCTCATCAACTCTTTCCTTGTTGCGTTCTGTAGAGGCAGTTCGAGGACGTCCGCTACGAGGCGCATTTTGCAGACTCGTGTTTCCATCTTTGAAATGTTTCACCCATCTTCTAACACTGCTGGCACCCATGCAGACACCTCCATACGCACGTTGAAGTCTGAGATGAATTTCAGGAGCAGATTTTCCTTCTTTCACAAGGAATTCAATGACAGCACGCTGTCAAAACGAAACATCAATGTCAACCATTTTTCAAACACCGTCTGTGGTCACGTGATAGAAGCTAATGACGTCACAATATGTCAACATGTGGCTTAAAGTCTGTAGATTACGATCCTGCAATTCGTTTCGTTACATTGTTGAAATTTAAATTTTTACAATGGGCTGCTTGTGACTTTCAGTATGCCCCTCGTATATAGCACTCACATAAAATAAAGTTCACTTGGTAGCATTGTTGCTATACACAACCAGCCACATTTGCAAATTTTCTGCTGTTCTTTTAACGTATTCCTATAGGCCAAAAAGATCTTTCAACATCGCAAGATGCATATACTTCATTTGCACAATTTCTGTACCAAGAGCATTCTTTCCCTGGATAACCACACATGTACACTCAAAACAAAACTAAACGAACTGGTAACAAAAATTGTTAATTCAAATGAGCTGGAAAAAAAAAAAACCCTTAAGTTTAGCAAATTTTAGTCTTAATGTCCCATTTAGCTTTTTTAGGCCGAATAAGATTACAACCCAAACAGCTTGAAACACAAAAGTACTTTGAAGCTTTCTAATTTACAAGGAGAAAAATAGATTAAAATCTAAAAATCTGGTCCGTAGTTATTGCTCGTAAGCACTAATTCTTGATATACGAGACTCTTGTTGCCCCACACTCTTGTTGCTTACAAGTAACGAGTGAGAGTGGCACTGGTTTTGACCGGCTCTACCACATAGTATGTGTAGAGAAAGTGGATGGTTGGTATCTGATGTTGAGCAGTTGGCAGTGGAGTCATTCACTCTCTTGCATTCCTATTTTGATGTCATATTATCATGTCAAATCAAGGTTGAGCAGTGCAGTAGATGGTTTCCATCCATATCTTCTTTAAGTGTACAAAAAGGACACAGAGGAGATCTCACTATACCAATCCTGAATAAATGTTTATTGAGACAGGCCTGTTAGGAGTCTAAAAGTTGCTACACAGCATTTTTTTGGTAATGTAGTGATTCTGATCGTGTTATTACATACATTTTCCCATGGGTTTTCCTTTTGTTTGTAATACATTATCTTCTTTAATTTTGTTATTATATGTTGATATAATGATTCTTTTGGTAGAATGATAACTTATTGGATCAGATGAATTTGAAGTAATTTTACTACCTTTCTTGGCGAGAAAGTCAGCTGTTTCATTACCCTGTATTCTGCAATGTGCTGGTATTCATTGAAGTATTAATCTTTTATTTAAATTCATTAGTTGTTTTATGATTTTGTGGCATTTTGCAGTATTTAAGTTATTATGTGTTACATCAGATGTTATGGATATAATAGCTACTTTAGAGCAGATAATAGCACAACTTTTTCAAATTTATATATGATATAGTAGGTTCTGTAAACTCTGAAGTATTGCTAAAATTTCTCCATCAAAATTTGTAGTATTTAAACTTAATCTTTTGTAGAAAGAGAAGAGAGGGCATATTGCACCTGCACCAGTACCACTGTTATTTGGTAAGCTAGAACCGTTAGAATAAACATGTAGCCATTCATTGGTGGGGTATCTTAAATTTATTATTTTTAGCGTCATTTGTTTCAGAACACACAGAGGTTTCAGATTTTGTAAACTCTTCAGCTAAATGTAGATAGTGTTCAATATCAAATAGTTCTAACGGGTTAATATTTGTTTGTATGTTTTCTTTTAAGTAAGGAAGTCTATGTCTGACTTCTTTGACTTTATTGATGAAACTTTGTTGAGATTTTAGGTTTACTTGTGGTTTTCTTTTTTTTTTTTTGGTAGTGTTTAACGCCCACTTTTACTGCTCTGGCACCACAGGCGATGACACTGATGATACATGAAGATGGAGCCCCGGTGGAATGAGATGTGGGGGGGGGGAAACTGGAGAACCTGGAGAAAACCTGCCCCTGTGCCGTTTTGTCCACCACAAATCTCACATGCGGTTGCTTGGGATCGAACCCGGGCCCTCTAGGTGAGAAGTGAATTTTATTTTTTCCCAGTCATTAAAAGGTAGTCTGATTAATTTTTCATATTGTAAGATGGCTGCTTGTTCAATGTCAGGTTTAAGTCTTGGATTATTTGTTAACATTTGTAGAGCAAGTACTGGGGTAGTTTTAACAGCTCCAGTTACTAGGCGAAGAATTTGATTTTGTAGAATATTAAGTTTTTCTATATTTGCAATTAGTATCTCTTCACAATATTTAAATGTTGGTTTAATATACGTTTTGTAAAAAGTGTTTAAAGCTTGTTTATGCTTCCCCATTTCTTGCCTGCCAGTATTTTTAAAAGTAATTTTTTCCCTGTTTTTTTATTATATTATCAATGTGCTTTTTCCATGTTAATTTTGTATCAAAAACAATACCTAAATATTTGTATTCATGTGTTTCTGTGAGAGTTTTTCCATTTAGTTGAAGGGAAATATTTATTGGTTTCTTCCTTAGTGTAAATAGTTGATAATTTGTTTTCTGTGTATTAATTTTCATTAAATTATTAGATGTTCAATTCTGTAATGTTGTCAAGGATTGTTGTGCTATATTTGTTAATTGTTGATCCTGATTTTTCAGTTTAGAATTCCATAAGACTACATCATCTGTAAGCATTAAGACTTTTGATTCTCTTTTTTAATACTGATATGGAAGATCATTGATATAAATATTAAAGAGTGTAGTACAAAGGATACAGCCTTGAGGTACACCACGGTGTGTCTGTTGATATTTTGATAATTTATCATTATATTTTGTAGCAATAAAGCATTGAATAATGAATTCACTGATCCAATGCAATATTTTGCCTTGGAATCCTAGAATTTTAAGTTTATCAAGTAGTTTGTATCTCCAAATACAATCTTATGCTTCTTGAAAGTCAATAAATATTGCTAGAGTGTCTTCTTTTTTATTTAAAGCATTTTTAATGTCTAAGATTTAAAATCTGTTCATTTGTTGAATGGTGTTTTCTATATCCTGCTTGTTTAATTGAAAGTAAGTTTTTTTTTCTAGAAACCAATTTAAACGATTGGAAGTCACTTTTTCCATGATTTTTGCTAATACACTGATAAGTGCTATTGAAACATTTTCTGCTGATTTGTTTGATATCAAAATAGGTGTTATTATTATTATTATTATTATTATTATTATTGATTTCTTCCATTCATCTGGTACTTTTGTATTCCATGACAAATTATATAGATTTAGGAGTCTTCATTTTGCTTTTGTGTAGAGAAAGTAAAAATAAATGACATAAATTGTGTGTTTTAATGAGATCTACATTTTTTGTGTAGTAATTTTTGTACATGTCTTAGAGTTTGCCAATTATACAAAAGTCATCCAGAATGAAGAGGTCTTCAGAGGCTATTCCCAGAAATTCAAGGTATGCATTTCATTTGTCATAAAAATATCTTAAACCTAAAGTATTTAAACCAAAATTGTTAGAGCTATTTTTGAGAAAATCAAAATTTTCGAAAAATGTCTCATGTAAAGGGTTGTTCGTTTTTGAGCCACACCCACATACACGGACCTTTTTCTAAAAATAATTTTTTGGATTCAGGGGGACCCAAAACATGTGTTTCTATTGAATGGTATCAAATTTTTAGGTGCATTACAATAGCTTCTCTATATATTATGTACATAGTACGTGTAGAGACAAAAAATGATTTCATAGAATCAGTAAATAACCTTTGTAAATACTGTAATGCATTTTAAAACTGTACATTGCACATAGTCATGCTTTAAACATTATTACATGTATTAGCAATAGAAGTATTTTCTTCCTTTGACAGCTTAAAATCATTACCATCGATTATTCATATCCTGTGATATAATAACTTCAATGCTTCAAACAAACCGATGAGCAGTGTCAGTTTGCCATATAGTGGCAGAATTGACTGGAGGATAAGTTGAGGAGGAAATGTAAAAAGAAATAAAAATAACTGAATGTTATATTTTTATAGACTTCCTGCACACATTTGAAATTGTAATCACAACATAGAAAGGTGTCCAGTTATTTTAAACAACATTTTCTCTCTTTCATTCCAGTCTTAGGTACAAACTTTAATCATCTTCACTGTCTCCTGACTTGTCTCCTTGGGTATTATCGCCAGCATTATCATCGTCATCGTCATCATCATCACCAGCACCACCACCTGATGCTGAGCCTGAGTTGGATTTCTCTGATGCAGATTCCTCGTCAGAGTCCTTAAGAGCTTTAGCTTTGTCAAGTTTCTTAGCTCTAACGTTTTCAATATCTGAGCCTTCCTCATCTGATGAATAAATGGGCGGACGTTGGTCATCTGAAGGAAACAGAAAATTATGTAGAATTTTAACTCAAAATCTTCTTAAAATACATATGAAATCTTTTTCTGATATATAACTTTTAACTGTATAAGAACAATAATTAATAAGGTCACCAAATGACATGGTGACTTTTTAAACAAATGGAATACATTTTAAAACTTGAATATCAGTTGTTCCCACTTTTACAGTAATTGTAAATCTCATTATCTTTACTTTATTATAAAGACTTTGCAACACTGAATCAAGGCTGAGTTCAGAAGGTCTGAAATGAATTCAAACAGTTTATGTATAAAACACTAGCACTTAACTTTGAGTAGGAGAGGCAGTTAAGTCAGGAAGAGATGAAAGATGTGCTGGGATGCTCACAAATTACGAATGGCTAATCCTGAGACACATTTTTGGCTTGTGCTGCTATGTACAATGTGAAATTGGTTTATAAATATAATAGAATAGTCGAGATGGATTTGTAACACTTTAAGTATCACTTACGTATTGTTTTGCCAGAACGGTTTCGAAGCCATGTGGGCTTCACTGTCGATGGTTTCCAATGGAATTTCTACATGATGTTATATGTTGAGGTGTGACAGTCCCTGGTGACTGATGATGAACTTACACAATATATTTTGTGGCGACAATTCAAAGTTGAATGTGTGGCATTGGTTTTTAACAATGTGGATTTTCTCCCAGATGTCAAGCTCTGCTGCATATCTGGCAGATTTTATAAGGTATATGCTTGGTGCTATATTGACAATACTTAAAGTGTTACAAATCCAACTTAACTATTCTATTCATATGTATCATTGTTCCAAAACACCCTTTCATAAACATTGTTATAAATATAATTTCATGTGCAGTTATTTATAGGCACTAGTGAAAGACTAAATTATGTGACGGCTTGCTCTCTAAGTGTACTCATTAAGAAGACAGCAAAGTTAGACAACCTTATGTTCACTTACAACATATGAACTCTTTCATTGGTAGAATAAAAGACTAGAGCTTGAGTTGTCCATCCCGACACTCAGAAAAATCAATCTTAAATGCATCTTCATAAATGCCTTTAAGCTAAAAGACTATACTGTCTAATGCTATGTTATAACAAATTTGTGGGGTCTTTGAAATTCATTTTGTTAAATTGGTTATAAGATTTAAAATCTAATGGCATAACTTCTCAACACAGGATGAACAAACTTGTGTATGTAAAGATGGACAAGGATGAACAAATCAGTCTCTCTAAATTAAAACATTTATGCTGTAATTGAATAGCTCAGAACAAGGTTATAATCCAAATGTTTCACAAAGCTTAATTTTGCATGAAAAAAAGGTTAATAGTTCTTGGGACAAAACGGAGATATTTGTTATTTCTGAGGGAATCAGTAGAACACATCTAATATCTCTTGCCTTGGTCCAACGCCCATATATAACCTTCTTACATGTATAATTCAAGTTTATAAAAAAAAAAAAATGAGTTATAACCCAGTTATGGGTAACTGCTGTTCAACTGAAGTCAAGAAAAACATTTTACAAATTTGTTCAATCTGTCATATATTTATTAAGGGAAATTCCTTATTTTCGCTATTATTTCATTGTACCAATGTTAGTACTATTGAAATAATTTGACATAGATTTAAGAGTGTGTGTGTCTGTGTCTCTGTGTGTCTGTGCGTGCGTGCGTGCGTGTGTGTGTGCGCGCGTGCGTGTGTCCATAGAGGAGGAGAATTCAGTTTTCATTTTCATTTAACTGAAATATTCCTTAAAGTGATGTTCGTTAAAACAGGATTTTGCTGCATTTATAAACATATAATATAGGCCTAAATCCAATTCTTGCTACTAAATTAGCACTTTGTTAAAAACTGTATCCCTAGCAGCAGTATTTAGAACCTTCTCACCTATTACCTTATTCATTTATGTTTTCCTTTTCAATACACTTTGCTAAAGAGCAATGATTAAACATTAATATTACAATAAATTCTCCAATATATTTACTTTTGGATGCTGCTGACTTGTTCTTGTATTTACTCTTAATTGCTGCCAAAGAAATAGCTCCCTCATCTTCTGAACCTTCTTCTTCACGATTGTCTGGCTCCAGGTAGCTGGTACTCAAGCCACGACCAGCACCTCTTTCACGTACTCGCTTCTGTTTGCTCTCCCTTCGCAATGATGCTCGCAGTCGCTCTTCTTCTTTCTGCAGTAATTATAACTTCTATTAGAATTTTCAGTTTTAATAAGCAACTTTAGAAATAAATGACTAGAATATATGCTTCGAATGCCAATTTAAAGATATCCAAAAGAGCTCTAAGTTATAGATCAGAAGGATACAGAAAACATAGGAAGAGCCAACAATGATGCAGTTTGGAGAAGGAATGCTTGTAAAGCTCAACTTTGAAGGTGACGAATAATAGTCGGATCATGTGCAATCCAAATTTAGTGCACAGACATTGAGTGCTGTACAGTCATAGAAAAAATGATTAAATGCACTCTGAGAGCAGAATATTTCAATGTCCCACTTTGTATCGCAGTGAGGTTTACACTGATCGCTATTTACAATATGCAGCTAGACTTACCTAACAGTGTCTGTGACGTACGCTATTGCTTGTCGAACACATTAACAGACTGTGTCTTGCACCGTGTTTCGCACTTGTACTGGTTCCTCATAAAGAATTCAGCAACAAGTGCCATGCTACCCATTCTACGTTAGCCAATTAGTAAACAAACCCAAACATGGTTCTACCTGATGCTGTGCTCATTGGTAGTTATACATATAGGTGGAGCAACCAATTCCCATTCAACTGAATCAACCAATGAGCTGGTTCAGAAGCCATGAAGTACCCTGAATATGATAAAATGATTCACGTTATCATAAGAACCATGACTAGTTTTACAATGCATGTATGAATGTGGCACTTTTTGGCCAAAATAAATATAGCTCAGAAGTAACGCAAGCGCTTTGATGTTTACCGAACCTAAGTTCAAACCTGTACAACAGCATAATTTTTTCTCCCCCATTTATGTTGTTTCTGCTATCAGATTTTGTATTTCACATTCTTAATTTATGCTAATACAGAGTTTCTGCTATATTAGTTATAATCGAGTATTAGATAATATGCAGATATACGAGGGGTATTTTTAAATAAGGTTCGGTTTGTCATTGTAAAAAAAATACGAGACATACTTTTGTCAAATATATTTTATTCAATTCTTCATACATTCAGCTATTTCTCCACATAGTTGCCGTTGTTGTTGAGACTTTTGTCATAATGAGGGACAAGTTTTTGTAGTTCCTCGCCATAGAAATCCGTCGCCTGTGAGGAAAACCAATTCCTAACAGCTGTTTTCACTTCATTGTCCGTCTGGAAATGCTTGCCGCTGAGGAACCTCTTCAGATGCAGGAAGAGGTGGTAGTCGCTAGGAGCAAGTAGGGAGGATGATCAGTCTGCTGCCAACCAAAGGATCCAATGAGAGCTTGTGTCTGAGCAGTGTTGTGGGGCCTTACATTATCATGCAAGAAAATCACTCTGGCAGACGCAGGCCACGACGTTTATTCTGAATTGCACGGCAAAGTTTCCTCAAGGTTTGACAATATATGGCTGCATTAATTATTGTCCCCGGATCCATGAACTCCACAAGCAGAATACAGCGTCTGTCCCAAAAGACTGTTGCCATAACCTTGCGAGTTGAGAATGATTGCTTGAATTTCACCTTCGTCAGAGAGGTCGTGTGTCGCCACTCCATCAACTGTTGCTTGGATTCAACGGTCACATGGGACACCCATGTCTCATTCCCCGTGATGATATGGTCCAACAATGCATCACCTTCCTCTTGGTATCGAGTCAAGAATGTCAGAGCACTGGCACATCTCTTTTCTTTGTATTCCTTTGTCAGCATCTTCGGAATCCATCGATTGCACAATTTTCTGTAGCCCAGGATTTCTGACAGAATTCTGTACAGAACAGACCTTGAAACCTACGGAAAATGCAATGACACTGTGGAAACAGTAACCGTCGGTTGGCATGAATTTTGGTGTTTACGGCATGCACAAGATCCTTGCTAATGACAGATGGCCTGCTAGAGCGCAGTTCGTCATGCACGTTCTCTCTGCCTGCCTTGAATAACCTCACCCACTTACGGACTTTGGTATCACTCATGGCTTTGAGGCCATAAACTTCACTAATCTGGCAATGAATTTCTGCCACTGTCGTATTCCCTGCTGTCAAAAATTGAATTACTGATCTGATTTCACACCCAGCGGGCCGTGCGATAGTCGTAAACTTTTCCATCACACAGTATGGTCCACACTCACTGCCAACCTGACTCCAACTGCAGTGTCACTGTGTGCAAGGGATGCTGGGATTTAGTGCGTATATGCGAAAGTACAGTTACCTGATTCTTCTGACGATATGGGGCAGCAGACCTTACTTAAAAAATACCTCTTGTATATTATGTGTAATAGCTAAACTTTACAACTACTGGTGATAGGCTTATCCATATTGTGTTTCTTTCTGTGTTGGTCAAATGTTTGTGCTTGGTTCCATTATTCACTGAAAGAGGTCCTCAATCACTACTACAAAAACTCACTCATTCATGCTTTAGCAATGGCAGAGGCCGTTGTTAAATGTTCTACTGTTCTCACCCTGGTTTCACAGGGTTTTACGGCCACCAAAGTGGGTAGCTTTTGTGATGTTCCACAGTCCGCTGTGAGGAGGTGGGCAAAGTTATATTGTGAAGAGAGGGACAGGTTGCTACTAGGAAGAGCACTGGTCGCTCGTGTGTATCTACTCAGAATGAAGACAGGTCTCTAATGGCAAAGGTCGAAAGATATCCGTTTCTGACGGCCACTGAATACAAGGCTTTATCTTTATTCCCAGGTAATGCACGGACGGTTAGCAACCGCTGTAAAGATGACAAAATTTGGCATAGACATGCAGTAATAAACAAAGTGCTAACTGAAGCTCACAAAATTGATAGGTTGGCATTTACTGTACAGTAAGAGAACTTCGATTGGAGCAAAGTAGTTTTCTCCGACGAAGCTACGTTCTACTACAGATGTCAATTTGACTGTGTTTGCTTACAGGTCTAGTGGTAGTTGATATGATATGCGTTATTTGGCCACTCGTGCAAGGAGTATTTTCTTTTTTTGTTTTTTTTTTTTTATAGTAAGGGAACATCTTTCAAAGACACCACTCTGTGTGGGAGTTGGATTTTCACCAACTAAAAACTCCTACTTTCTGTTATATATAACTACGTCTCTTAGAACTGCTGGAGGCATTACTTCAACAGACGATGACACCAAGGTGTTCATCTTTCCTGTTTAATTACTCCAGTTTGAGTTATCTCTATTTTGATTTGACATCATTATTTTGCCATACCCATGTCTCTCCTGCAGAATTTCCTTGATAAATGTTGCAATAGCTGCAAGGAGTGGTCGAACGAGCATAAGTGCTTGGGTATGGATATCTCGGGAAGGTGCAGGTATGCTGGAACGTGATGGAAAGCTGGATTAGGAAACCTATTCTGAAATTCTAGAACATATTCTGCTTCCATCTGCACAAGAGCGTTATCCTGAAGGTATTATTAAATGCCAACAGGATAATCATTCAGTCTACAAGTCAGCCAAAGTTCAAAAGTGGTTTTTGGAGCACACAAGTATCTTAGAGCATATACCATGGCCTACAAAGTTAGCAGATCTCAACCCAATTGAGCATGTTTGGACAAAAGTAAAGCAGATGCTTTCTGACGTCTCAGATTGAATAAGGCTACACAACTCTGGTGTGCCATGACAGACACTTGGGATTCACTAGCAGAAGACATTAATTATTTTCAAACTCTAGTGGACTCCATGCAGTGAGAGCAAATAATGGGCCCACACAAGTATTAGAATTTGTTTTCACTTGTTTTATTAGCCTTTTGTTGCATTTAAAAGCAACCTAAGTTCAGGTTGCAGTGTTTTTCTTTATTTTCTAGATTGCGAGAACAGCAATAAAAGATTTCACATTTTACAGAATGAATGATTTATATAATGTAACCTACATCGGTTGTAAAGAGTACTAATATTAACTAAAAAACAAAAAATTATGCAGATTACAGGGCTCGAACCTACCTTACATTGAGTTTCAAACGAAGCATGTTAGAACTGAGCCATTTTTACTCTGAGTACTCTTTTCCCTGTTTATAAAGAACTGTAGCAGACAGTTCAATTATCAAACTTTGGCTTATTTTTTTTAGTGTTTCTGCGCATGTTAGAGAAAAACAATTATTTTGATTGTTCCCTAGTTGCTATTTATGTTATAAAGTAATAAACTACGTCTTGCCTCACTGTAAAAAACATGTTTTGTACCATAGTGCATGTGCACGTGTAAACCCAGCTTGTGTAACTTTGTGTGCTTCCGTGAGGTCGAAGCAACACTTTGAAAGGTTACAGCACTCAATCATTTTTTCCATGACTGAACAATAAAAGGGGAGTATATATACATAAAAACAGCCTAAAACAAAAAGTAAATCTCCAGAAAGGCAATTGGATCTCACATGATAAATTGTTCTGATTGCGGAAAGGAATATACCTGGAGTAAACTAAAATAGACAATGCATGAGGCAAAAAGAACTCTTCAGATATACTAAATACTGGATTCTCATTTATTTTTTGGAGTTTCTACAGCATGGTCTTAAGAAGTGATGTGATCAGGAGAGTGAATTTCATAGACATTGGAACAGTAGTGCTAACACTGCTATCACTGCTTAAAGTATGAACACTGTTGCACATCTTCCAACTCAGTCACAATTAAGAGTAAAAACATAGATTACACTCAAATTTCACTCTTGAAATAAAGTAACTTACTTTGGTGGCTGTTGCCACCATTTTCAATTGCGATTCACTGTTGAACTCATGGTAGCAGCCTGTGGAGGTCTCTCTTCAGGATAGATGAATTTTGAGATAAGTCTGTTTGTTTGTGGAATGCCAAAATTTATGACCTTGTTTTTGTTTTTTTAAAATTAATAGATTTTCTCAAACTGTTGGATTCTGCACTAATATTAATACCTTGGGTTCAGTGTGAAAATTATGGTTTTGAGTCCAAAAATAATGTGCTACAGCTGAATTATCTATCTTTTTATATTTTAAACATATCATGTCGTCTTTACAACATTGTCCAAAGTTTCTTTTTGTTTTCCCTATATACACCTTTTCACATTCCTTGCAGCTGATTTCACATATACCTGATTGTTTTAATGGGGGGATTTTATCTTTTGTGTTTGTATGGAGAAGGTTTTTTTTTTAATTCAGCTGTAGCACATCATTTTTGGACTCAAAACCATAATATGCACAGTGAACCCCAGTTATTAAAATTAGTGCAGAATCCAATTGGATTAACAGTTTGGGAAAATCTATTAATTTTAAAAAACAATAGCAAGGTCATAAATTTTGACATTCCACAAACAAACAGACTTATCTCAAAATTCATCTATTCAGAAGAGATTCAACTGCTGATTTTTCTATTTGCCAAACATTTTTGGACATCAGGACATGAAATCACACCGAATATAAAACTGTTAAAACCAGCATATAAACCCACAGAATTGGATGTCTAGGAGAAGATCTACATCATCAAGAAAAAGAGCCATATCATGAATTTTGATTTACCACCATACAGCAACCTCTGGAAGTTCATTGATCCAGTAACAGATGCCTCCACAATTGATACACCACCACCCCTATCATTGACACCAACGAAGAAAGATTTAGTCAAAATTAAGGGTTAAAAATGGGAACAAGTGTTCACGAAACCAGTCCCAGTAAGTAAAAACAAATGATGTTTGTGTTACAAAAACCGACTCAAATTCTTTTATTTTTTATTGTAATCATGTGCTGTAGGAAAGAGAAATAAAGTCATTCATCCACTCATTCAAACATGTGTTAGCTAAACAACGTTGTTTTTCACATGCTTACTGCCATAAGTATTCCGTTAACTTTGGCCAGATATGATGCAGAGAACTGGCCCATTGTTTACTAGACTGGATGGCAGCATGACAATGGAATGGACAAACAAAAACGCAATACAGTTAATTAGATTCATGCAAGATCCATCGTCAGAATCAATAAAAGTCTATAGAAATAAAATCAAGAACGCTGAGTACTTGTGTGAGCTTGTCCCTATTTTTGAAGATACACAATAGGAAGGAAGAAAAGAAGGAAAGAAGGAAGAAGAAAGAAAAGAAGGGGGAAAAAAAAGGTTAAGGCCAATCTTAATTCTGCTGAATAGCTGCTCTGAGATTCATCTTCTGTTTGCAATAGTTGGTGAAATTATAGTCAGCAAAAATTGAAGTCTTCTTCCAACATTCTTAGAAAATTCTTGAAGCCAAATCTATTCTCAGCATTCAGTTCAGTCAGGAGCTATCTACATTGTTTCTACTGCATAGAACACTGCTTATGTATCCATAACTTTCTTCTAAGCTTTTGTGCCTCTTCCATCAAGCACACATTCTGACCACAAGACCACATCTTGGTTATCAGCCAAGTGATTATTGATATATTGGTATTAAGAAAAGCATTTCTTAGTGCAGAGAAAGAATGTTGATGGGAATTCTAACTATACACATGACTCAATATGTTTTACATTGAGAGTTATGTGTTGATTCTCGAAGTGAAGACCCACCTAAAGAGCAGCAACAACACATTTTTGAAGATGTGAAAAACCTCTGGAGAACTATGCAAAGCCCGATGAACTTCAGTCCACCAATTAAAAAAAAAGCATATTTTACTAAAATTCATAAAAGTTCCACCATGATCATTCAAAGAGGCACCAGAAACTGCATTAGATCTTCCGATAATCAGCTAAAGAGAATGACATTTACAGGCACTTCATGGTAAGGGTATAGGGTATCTACCTTAAATCCTGAATTTAAACGGCTTGTGTGAAAAAACAATTAAAATAACACTTATTTGGACAAATTTTCTTCCTTTATAGCTTTATGGTCTCTGGCTCATTTGAATTTGTTTCATCCATTTCAATCATTATTCATCATCTGATACCTACCAGCCTAAGGTCATAAAAATGCATGCACCTACATGTACAAGAGGGAAGTTGCCTGTTAGGCATGACCAGTAAAAGCTAAGGCATATGAAGTAATGTGTCACTTAATTTTTAATGATTTAATATATTTATTGCTTTGCTTTCCATTGCAAATTTCAAATGAGTAGCTGTTAAGCAAGTATTTCTTGATTCTGAATTTTACAAATATGATAATTACCTTTATCATTTGTCCCCTGTTTTGTTCTGGATCCCAGCCAACTTGTGAGAGCACCTTAATGCCTGAAGTTTTCTGTGATCTATCTGCTAGAGAAAGTGTCATCTTACGATGGGTGAATGATTCGGTAGAGTGTGGTCGGAATGTCAGCTTTGTTCGGAATACAGCCTGTCCTTGCAAACCTGTACCTTGTCGAATGAAGAGATGGTTATGATCACCCTGAAATAAACAAAATGGCACTGTATTTGCAGAAGCACTTATTTAGGCACACTTGAGCAACTTAGTTACTTATAAATCTTATGTACTTCGGATTAAAAATTCCTTGCTTTTGTTTGTTAGCTCATATAAAAATGAGCTTCTTAACTAATGCTGCTGTAAGTTCCAATCTGCTGGTGGTTAAGGCTTACAGAATACACCAAAAATGCCAAACAGAATGGCAACTATGAAAAAGATGTGTTAAAATATGAGCATCAATTAACAGAAGGCTTACCAGATTGGAAACCATAAAGCTATGAAGTTTTACCTCAGTCATTTACAGCCAGAGTGATTGCACATTTATTGTGTACACCAATTAGTCATTGGAGCCTTTACTTAAGGAAGCTTTGTTACATCTGTCCTCAGTATAGCTGAATAGAGTAACAGCAGCTAACCTCTATAAACTGCCTTCAACACACTCGTTTACAGGGCTCAAACATAATAACATTAATACTTAATGAATCAGTGTTCACTTTCAACTTACTTTATTTACTTCATGTAAGTGAAGTTATTATAGTATCAAAACTAGTCCTATCAATTAATTAGTGAAGTTGAAAGTGCAAACAGTCACTGAATATTATAATACTAACATCTGCACTTTATCTTGATAAAAGTACATTGCTTCTGTAGTGATGCAACAATTTTTTTATTTGTTACATTGGCCGAAACTCTTGCAGGTAAAACATGTTATTGTTTAAATTAATTCCAATGAGCATGGAGCTGACTACACTTGAAAAGGTTTCACTTACCAAACTTTCTGCAGAAATGTGATGAGTAAAACTTGGAGAGTGTTTAATCAATTCTACACTTATTCAAATAAATTTAATTTGATTTTGATTTCTGCCTAACTGAATTTATGTGAATTTATTGATTCATTAAAAACATTAAATCCAACTGCATGAAATTCTTGGTTGGCTAGAAATAAAATAATTATTCTTTTCTCATCATTTAATTGCTATTATTCCTGAAAACATCTTACTGTGAGCTAAACTCAAAATCACTAGAAAACAAGCAACTGCTTATGTTCCAATCTTACCGTAAGCTGAAAAGTTTAATTACACTTTAAAATTTTAACGCTACAACCAGGATTTGAATCACAGAACCTTTAGCTTTTCATACTGAAACTTCAATTTAGGTACCATGGCTTTTGCCTAAGATGTGAATCTTTCTTCTCTGGCATGTCTTAACGATAGTACCAATTGCCTAAGACCTGGTATCACAGGCAGATGACACTGATGATATATAGAATGAAGATGGAGCACTGGTGGAATGCTATGGCAGGGTAAACTGGAGAACCCGGAGAAAACTTGTCCCTGCGCTGCTTTGCCCACCACAAATCTCATATGTGGTCGCTTGGGATCAAACCCGAGCCACCTAGGTGAGAGGCGAGCGGTCTAACCATTCGGCCACAGTGCTTAATCTGAAATTTAAGCTGCAGGGAGTTTTATAACTTGCAGTGCAAGCAATAAACTGAACTTATATGCTACACAGCTTACACTATTCTAGCATTGGTTTAAAATAATCACATAAGAAGATTACATCAGTGATGAAGAAATGTAAATTTTTTCAACCCACATACACACAAAGCCTTTTGTTACTAACATTATGTTTTCAAGTTTTCTCTGACCTTACCTGCAATGGCTGTTTATAGACATCAAATATTTCTGATCCAAGATGGAGAGACATACTTCCATCTGACCATCGAATGAAACGTGCATTGCTCTGCTTTATTGGATTTGCATCTTTATCAAAGGTTTCTCTCCATCTGATAGTATTTTCAACTTTTAGCTTCAACCTACGCATTTTAAAATCAAATTAATATGAAAGGCAAAACAGAAACTAATGATCAACACTAAAGATAAACAAAAGTATCAATTTACCTAGCTCGGCCTTCTTCATCAAGCGTCTCCTCCTCATCAATTTCGTCTTCATATGTCTCTGCATCAAAAGGTCTTGTTTCTACTGAAAGGAAATTGGGAAGTTTGACAAAATGTATTTCTCTGCCAAGATCACAAGTTATTTTCGGAATCTCCACATCGATCCTGGTTTCTGGAGGAGGTTCTTCTTCTTTCTCTGCTTCTTCCTAGAAAAGCAAATACAAAATTTCAGAAGTAACTTTTAAAAAACTTTACTTATTACTTTTATAGTATAAAAACCTAACCCTAGAACTACTACTTTCTAATTTTAAAATACTCCAAGCCAAAGAACCATTGCCATATAGCTATGCATTATCTTTAAAGTTATTTCAATAAAAATGTTTATGACAATCACTACTAACATCTTCAACTGTTGCTTGGTGATTTTCTCCTTCTTCTTCATCCTCCCTTTCTCTGCTTCTACTACGTTCTCTTTCACTTTCTCTCTCATCTCCAGATTCACGTCTTGATGATGCTTTCTCAGCCTCTTTTTCTCCTTCTTCTTCATCTGTTGTGATGTCATCAGCATCCCCAAATAGCATTGCTGCATCTGCGGCTGAAGTGAAAGAAAATATGAGCAAGTAACTTGTTGTACGTGCTGTATAAGAATAAGATGTGTTACTTTATCACAATTTTCAGAATTGTATGATCATATTTAGAACATTACTTCAATAAAATAAAAAACAAGTCTGAAAATTTGAGAAGAATAATATGTAATGCTGTCTGGGAAACTATGCTATAAACCTGCAAATTAATTTTTTGTTTTAAAGTTCCTCCCAATTGGACACTGAATTCTGTACATTTTGAAGAAAATGTTATCTTTGTAATTGCAAAAATCTTATGAATTTTACTCACATAATTTTCTCTACTCCTCTTATACAAATACTTCATCTCACTAATTCATGTTGATTGAGATAAACATTTGCAGAAAATGTCTTATTATATATTTCTTTATAGGCACAACAGGATTAGGACAGCACAATAGGCTTTTAAGCAATCACATTTTTTAACAGTGGATAATAATATGTTTGCTTTGAAGTGAAATTCTGTTCTCTTTTGCATCCAAGCGAGAGTGTAAAGACCTCCCATTTGACAAAAGCTTAAGTATTTGAAAATACAAACTAATATTAAGAAATATCTTGGTAATGGTTAACTTCACAAAATACAACATAAATGTACTTGGTATAAATTGTGTGCTTTAATGAAATCTATGTACATTTTTTACATATAAACATATGGTTTACCAGTTATGCAAACATCATTATATGGAGAGGACTTCAGAGACTATTTCCGGAAAATTCAAGAAATACATTTAATTTGTCACGAAAATATCCTAAACATATGGTATTTTAAGCAAAATCATTAGTAAACTTTCAAGAAAATCAAAATTTCTGACAAAATGACATGAATTTCTGTGCAGATTTGAATTAGGTAAAACCTTTTATGATGTATTATATTAGGTAAGTTATCTAAATAGACAATCTTATGCACCATTATTGTTACAGACACTTTCTCCAACACACACACGTCAACACATGTCCATTTTCTCCTCTCCCTCTTGCCCTTACACAAATTTCTGTTCAAATTTCAATTAGGTACTTTTTTTGTTTGTTTTATATTAGGCGTGTTGTCTAAATAGAAAATCTAAACAACATGGTTTTTGCAGCTGTAGCTGCTGTTGTTGCTACCATCACTTTCTCCCAGTTTTATTTTTTCCCCTTTCCCTTTCTCTTCTGCCCATTATGAGAAATTCTGTGCAAATTCAAAACAATGTATTTTATCATATTTTTTTCATAAGACACACTTGAATGGCATTTAACTTTACTCTTCATTTTGGGGCACTGACACCTGGTTCTGCGCCATTTTACCAGATGATCCTACCTATGATCCTTGGCATCCCAGGGCCCCTAGCTTCTGACATACAGATATCCAGCAAAAGGAGAAGAACAAGCGCTGGAACTAGAAGCACTTCCGTAACAACAGAACCAAACTACACATGGCGAACTGGGGGGATGTATGTAGCGATGCACTGCTATAAATTAGTAAGTTCACCATGATCGCAGTAATGAACAATAGTAACCATGCTGGAATGGACGCTAATGTATTTAGTTAAGTCAAATAAACGAGATGACACCTCTGTTACTTTCATCGCTTACCACTGGAATGGGTTGCTAGCACAGAAGGTATATAAGGGCACACATATGGCTAAGGAGTCTTCCATTATTATTGGATTGAAATGCATTATTTTAAAGAGTTGCTAGACTACCTTGTGATTGGGTGGTTAGCATTCTGGCTTCTCACCCAGTGGTTTTGGGTTTGATACCCTGCTGGGATGGGGAATTTTTCTCTAACTAGAAACATTCCCTATCCTTCAAAGAGTCTGGAAATATACATTTGAGAGTGAATGCATGTATATTTAATAGTATAATAATGAATAAAACTAACTGGGAATCTTTACAACATGTGACATGAGACGGACAAAGGTTTGCCAATGAGCAAGTGCAAGCAGACAGAACCAACCAGAAACTGCGAGCCAAATTGCATCTCACATAGCAGTCAACCTGCACATCATTTGTAACAATCGTAGCCAACCTCTGCAAAACAGACTTATAGCACTATCTGGAAGTGATTAGCAACTGGTCAATTTTGAAAAGTCCTGACCATACTTTCTCTCAGGTTTTATTGCTTTAAGGGGACGTGATTGAGCAGAATTTATTGTAGTGTGAGAGGGGAAGGTTGTATGTTACTGGCGATACAGATTCTAGTAGTTTTAGAAATAGCTTGTCCGATCAATTATTATTTGACGAGGGTCTGCTGAGAACAAGAATGTTGTGTTCTGAATGCAATGCGGTGTTGCACCCCATTAAGAGATGGGACCATACATATCCAAGTTTTGCTGCAGGTAGAAGGATGTTAAAATAAAGCCCTACTCTTGTGACTTTTCTTATAACTCTGAACATGAAAAAGTCACACAGTCTGTGCTCAAATGAACGTGGTTTGAGCGAGAAAGCTATTGCCTGGGCAAATTCTTATCCTCATACACTGCTTTGCATACAATAATGGAGTGTTCAGTTGGAGACCAATATGTGAGTTTGCAGACAGAATCTGTTTGGTTCCACTCCTGCCACAAAGTGTGCAATATCAAATACACATCAAGGAGGAAAATTGGAGGTCCCAGCCACGTTGTTCAAATCCATGAATGTAAAATAGGACAAGGGAAATTCCATTGGGAATGCATCGTAGAAGGCAACTGGATCCTTGGGATAATAGATGTGCAGATGGCGATATGTCAAATAATAATAGGGATACAAACATGCCCTACAACACAGAGTTCACCAGTATAATATATAAAGATGCCTGGAAGGACTACTAGGAGTTGTTAACCTGGCAGTAAATCAATCTGTGCAATTGGTAGATTCAATGACAAATGCGCACACTAATAATACTGAACCTTGCTGGTGAGCTCTACTGCATTGTCTATCCAGGGGAGGCATTAGATGCAAACATTTAGATGCTCACATATGTAAATATTTGTGGCATACTGACACCAAAAATTGTTTAGCAGACCCTTTTCAGGAACTTGTGGAAAAAACATTAGACAGATGTAGAGATTAGGCTTATTTAACGAGCGAGTTAAGTGCTTAGTAGTTTATGGACATAGCTAGTAATTAGGGACAAAGAGTACGCATTGATTTAAACTAGGCTTAGTTAACGAGTTAAGTGTTTAGTACAATGCTAGTAATCCAGGGACAAACAGTGTACATGTAATTTAGTGATGAACAGTATAGCTAGTGTAATTCACTGAAGATAAAAGACTGTTGGTTGCCTTGCATTATGTGATTCAAAATGGATAGCTTGGCTAACTACATTCTTCAGAATGGCTACATGCCCTTAAGTAAATAAATACAAAATTATAAACCTTTAGTTATGTTAAGAAAATATTTTCCATCATGAAATAACAGTAAAAAGTGATCTGAAATCCATATTAGATAATAAAATGTAAAGCTTTGAAAAAATATTCTATTTATATCCTGTGTCACATTTTGGAATGAAGAGCCAACCTAACTTTAATAAACCCTATAGTTCAGCAAGAAATCACCTGCAGTTGTTTTTAAATTAAAGCCCCTGATATAACCATAGAACATTATGTTGCTGCTAATCAGTAGTTTCTTCCAATGTCATGAAAAGAGTGCAGAATAGATCCAAAGAGCACTTTAGAAACCTAAAATTGAAACAAGAAGATAAATCAGCAGTAGCATTTCACTTTTGGAAAGAAAACCACAATCTAGATCCAATCCAAAATTGCTAAAAACCATGTCAGGCCACAATGAACTCACAACCTGGGAAAACATCCTCATATGGAAAAACAAAGATCACCTAATAAACTTTGAAATCCCGCCAGTAGACAGCTTAGTTAAGAAGTTCATCATTTCGCCACCAGAGAAGAGAGCACAAGCCAACGCAGCCAGCAACGGCGGTTGGACCCG
Organism: Hymenopus coronatus; assembly: GCA_030762935.1. Lineage (NCBI taxonomy): Eukaryota > Metazoa > Arthropoda > Insecta > Mantodea > Hymenopodidae > Hymenopus > Hymenopus coronatus. The sequence goes on from CM060880.1 coordinate 54,971,192, forward strand.
TACAATAACAATGTAAGTGACGTAGTGTTAAAAAACCAACTCAACAAATTAATACACATATAATTTGACCGTCACTGTTACTAAATTCCTCCAAACATCAATCAGCATATAACTGTTCAGTTTTTAAAGATCTGATTATTGATTTGGTTTCCTCTATCCCCTTGTACTTACACTAAGTATATCATTAAACTGTTTCTTCAAAGGCTTATTCCAATTAATATGATGTAGATAGAAAAGTACGCTTTTGTAAGAATAGTCAGAGAAGAATAAATAGATAGGTTTTATTAATAAAATAGATAGGTATTAAATAGATATGATTTTATGACTCACATTATGTTTTATTAACAATGTATTGCAATTAAATCCACGGTTTACTGCACCTTTACTAAATTAAGTTCAAGCCCCAATAATTTTTAAAATCTCTTTTGCATTATTTGCGAACTGAAATAATGGAAACTGCAGTCTTTACTATTAAATTTGGCCACTGGAACTCAAAGCACTGAAGAGTAACAAGTGATTATGAATGATAAACTATGCACTAGTTAGAAATTGTTCATTATGCTACCTGGTGAAGGTATGATGAACTTGAAAATAATGTTATCATCTTCTGAAATACTGAAAATTATCCTGATATATGGTGGACTTTGAGACAGTGATATGTTTTAACAATTAAAATTTAGTTGAGTCGATTTTGTAACACTACATCACTTACTTTTTTATTTCGGAAAACATGGCTTCTGAAACATGTTTTCCGAAATAAAAAAGTAAGTGATGTAGTGTTACAAAATCGACTCAACTAAATTTTAATTATCAAATGTTGTTCAAACCTATTCATTAGCAAATCCTCCATGGTGCTAAATTCTATGCCCGAGTTTGCTGGCTTTACAGATGAGGCATAAAAGTTATGAAACATATATAGAATTACCAAGCTGTGCACTTTAGAGAAGATATGCTTTACAAAATATATCATTCCATAAAGCAATGATAATTTCAAGTTTCTCCAGCCTGAACAAGGGAGAAAAAACTGAAGTGCCCAAATCCATAAATTCTTCTAACAATGACAGTCAACATATAGAACTATTGATTTAGACATCGTTTGGGAAACATTTCTTACAATACTCCAGGTGAGTGATAATTGTGTCATTTTATGTAATTCGGTTAGATATATCTTGCCCTTAATGCAACATTCCATAAATCTGACTCCATAATGGTAAGAATTTTGTTTTGCACACCCATATTGCTCTGTCCTTATATCTGGCAAATGCCAAGGAGGTACCCTAATCTTAGGCTTGGATGTTTCCTTCCCAAATTTCCTTTCCCAATTATAATTTCAATATCACCAGTACCCATGCTTTAGCGCTATACACAGCAATAAACATTAAACACTATTAAAAAATCCCACACTGTTACACTTCCTTGAAAGACATTGCACACACAAAACAGAAGTGTTCATACCCACTGCTTCCTTATCGCCTTCAGCATCACTGCCCTTTCTACCACCTGCATCACTATCTTCACTTTCTGAACCAATGACAGCTCTCTGTTTCTTCTTTGGCTTATGAGTGGATTCTGCATCTGAGCCACTGGCATCACTTAATATTGCTCTTTTACGTTTAGTTCTGAAACATAAAATCCCTTAGATATTAATCCCAGTGCTTATGGCATTTAAATGCTGTGCCAATGCAACATATCACTCAAAATCAGTTTAAATTAGTGATTTACAGTAATGTTTGTTCATGAAACTTTATTATTTTCCAGAATATTTGAATGAATCAAAACCCACATTCACACCCCTATGCTATGGGAATAATATGTCTATCTCATATTTTGAAGTGCCATTTGAAGCTCATCTTCACTGGAAGAAATTATCTGTTTTTCTGAGATTTTTCCTTACTCTAAGACAAACATCTGTTGCCCAAAGTGGTGCAGAGGTTACCATACTAGCCTCTGAAACCCAAAATTGCAGTTCAAACCTAGTGAACGGTGATGAACTTTTTTGCATGCAAACTCTTAAGCATGGCTTCGGAAGGGAAGTGGTACCATGTAATGTTTGTTTGCACGTAAAAGAACCTCTACCTTGAAAGAAGAAGGTTCCTGGGTGTGAGACACTGCCGTTTCACATCCACAAGTCGTGATTTCGTCTTATAGTGCCATTCTGTGCGCAATGAGCTGATCCCTTGTTACCATGGTGCAAAGCAGCAAACTCACGAACTAAAAATTCAAATCCATCATGGAAACATGACGATGCCCTATACTCCACTTAAAGTTATGTAAAAACTTACTTAAAACAAATGTCTGATAACTTTGAATTAGAGTCTTGAGCATCATATCACTCATTTCATTCACTATCCAAGATTGAAACTATAATTTGCTTGTAAATATACACAGGGTGTAAATGAATACCACTGCACAAATCTGACAGATAACCAAAATGCATTAATATTCCAATTCTTATTAAATATTCAAATACCTATAATAATCCATTCTTTTAGTATTAAAACAGATAAAATAATAAATAAGCTAATGAACCCTAAAATGTCTTAAAATATTAATGGTAATAGATGGCTTATAGACAATCAATTTGAGATAGGAAGCCCATGCATGGTCTACCAATACAAATTACAGAGTTTTACTTTAAAATTGCTAGGTTGTATGCACACCACTTCAACTGTAAGGCACGTTTAGAAAATAAGTGGAAGAATTTGGAGCCTATATGTTCAGCGTAATGGATATGGTACAAGAATGCAAAACTGCATGCGCATTAAAATGCAGGTTCAAATCCCCATGACTATAGATTTTTTTTCATTCTTTCTTCACAGGAAACATTGTGTTGTGCTATAATTTTTCATTTAACCAATGCAAGTTTTTTTTTTTTTCAAAGCCTTTTAACTATCATTTACATTTTCATGACCTAAATAATAGGTACATACTGCAAACCTGATATGTACTTAAATGAGCTACTCCAACATCAACTAACAACTTACAAAATGTAAATAATTCATAATTTAATTGAAAGAATTAAATGTTACTGAGTTATTACAAAAATAAGTTGTATTGTTGTTAAAAATGCAATACAATAGGTAGATACAGGCAGAACAAAAGTATACAAATAAATTAGGAGTAGGCACAAGTTTCAAAGGAACTGCTCAAAATGGTGACCTCTAACATCGACGCATAGGCAACATTGCACATTGCAAATCTCACCACTGGCTGCAATAAAGCGACAACCAATGTCTCTTCAGATTCAATCAGTGATGAATACACCATAATCTAAAGATGACTCTAGAAACAAAAAGAAAAAAAGAAAGACCATAGGGTTGAGATCTGTTGAACAAGGTGGCCAGGGCACAATCCAGCAATTTGCAAAGACCCAATTTATTTGTGCCTATACTTTTATTGCATAATGTGCAGGAAATGCAATTGAGACCGAACATCAAGAGGTGCTTCTTCCAACATACATAATGGCAAGGCATCCTTCAGAAATGTTTTATAAGTGTCGCCATGCAGTCAAGGAGGAAGAAGATATGTCCCAATGACGTGGTCAAAAACATATTCATTCACCTTAAACTGCTGTTGGTGACTCTTCTGAACAGTGCCATGGGGGTTTTCGTATACCTGTATGCACTTGTAATAAAGATCAGTCCATTCCTGGTAAACGTGGCCTCATCGCTGAACAACACCAATGAAAACAATTCTGGTAGCTACCTTAAGGCCGTTCACAAAATTTTGAGCGTAAATTACAATCCTCTGAAGTTACGGCTTGCACTTTTGCAAATGGAAGAGGTAGAATTGCTCCTTGTGCAAGACTTGCCATATATTTTTGTGGTTGGTGCCCATTGCATATGCACTAGCACAAGTGCTTGTTGATGGTTCCTCTTCCAGTTTATGCAATATGCTTTCTTCAAACTCCGGAGTGTGATGGATATGTCTTGCACTGCAGTCTGCTTTATTTGGCACCACAGAACCATATTGTTGCAAATGCTGAACTACAGATTCGAAAGCAGTCTAATGGGGCTGCAGTCTATTGGGATATGTTAGAACATCCTGCTTTGCCATTCACAAGGAGTATATCTGCAAGTTCAGCAAAGGTATAATTTTACTCTAAGTTTCCTGAGTACCTATTTAGCTGTTTCAACATAGTGTTGTTATGTATGATAGGAAATTAGACATGGGAGACTTGATTATAGAATTCTTAAGTAGGAATAACTAGCGTATGGTGGTGTTAGTGTCTGCCAGGGGTATCAAAGTCACCTATTGGTAGCATTAGGCTACCACATAGGTACTCAACATCTTTTGTGCTATTGCTTATCCTCAACCAACAACTTCAGAGCAATGTCAATACAAGTGTGAGAGGAAGCAACAGTAAGCAATGCTCTGTGCATTGTAAATGAAGATGGTAATTTACAATTTTAAGACATAAGCATAATATTGCTCACAAGATGGAAAAGGAATGAAAAAACAAAATTTGCCCATATCCAGGTTTGAACTTGATTCGTCAAGTTTATTCAGGTTCACAGTGACCATGACCATGTAACCAAAATATAACTATCAGAATGTCTCTACGTTTCCTTAGCCACTTGCCATAATCTTTTATCCACTGCAGTGGCATGCAGCCCTATATTAGGTCTGCAATTTTGATAACATTAAAATTTAGAAATCTTTCTTCAGAGAGACAGACTTTACTAGTTTTGTTTCAAATGCAGACTATTTATATATTTCTTTCTATTAGTAATACATTATGAGTCATTTTGCACGAGGCTTCATCAAATTGTTCTCACACAGCAGACCGGTATCGTAAGATCATCAGCTGCATATGACTACTGGATATAGGGAGTTATTTGTGGTGGTCTGCTTCTTTTTCTCTGGGGGGGTTGCCAAATTTCAGCAGAAAATTTTCTTCTAGTGGAAGATCAAAGTTCATAAGTCTGGTTTTGAATTTTTCCACATATAATTTTTTTCCAGGTGTTTAGTTCAACAGCTTTTTGTATGAGTTTTAGAAGATGAATGTTGTGCTCTATTTCATGTTGCTCATATCAGAAGTGGGCTGAAACTGCTGATTTTTTTGGGTTCTTATTTGTTACACGACAGAAGATTTTTAATAATTGCAATACAGTTTTAGCACCCCAGAATAAATATAGTATCAAAAATCTGGAATTCCAGCAACTTAAAATTAAAAACTACAAAAAACCAGGCATACACAAAATCAATTGCAAAGATTCTGATAAAATACACATTGGCAGGACACAAAGGCATATAGGAATCAGACAGAAAGAACACTTTGGCTATACCCCATATGGAGCTGCTGATACATTACTGGATGCTTCTTCAGGAGGTGGATAGGTAGTAGATAGTCCTAGACTTAGATAATAATGGGAATGAAACTCCTGGAACAAACCAAACTCAGCACAAAAGCAGAGTGTGTATCCAATTTGAGTGGCTACAAATGGCAGGGCAGAGCTCAAAGCCAAATAAAAGGCAATCTATGCCTATCGTACCTACGGCAAGGCACTCTAAAACAAAACTAATGCAAGATATAAGGAAGCTCCACAATCCAACTATACTGGCTCAGCCGTAGGTGGACAGATGAAACCTCTAGTGCTAACAAGCAAAGTCAAAAGTCAGATGAGCATTTAGGATGTGGTGTAACTTATTGAGAAAATGATATAGAAAATAAATTATCAAAAATATCGGCTTATATGTGCTATCATAGAAAGAACCTTAGGTTGGAAAAGAAGATTATATACAAAATAATGCTGTCCCTTCATTGCTACATGGAAGCAAAAATTGGAAATTAAATCATGGATAAAGGCAAAATACAAGTAGCAGGATTGATATTCCTTATTAATGTAGAGGGATATACAAAAATGGACAGGAGAAGAAATAAAACTAATAAAGAAGGAATAAATGTATATAACTTTGCAGATAAAATCAAAGCTTATATCAAGAAATGAAAAGAACATTAATTTAATGAGGATGAACAACAAAAGAATACCAAAGAAACTTTCCTATTCAATCCAGCAGCCTAACAAAGATTGACAGAAAATAGACATATACACATGGAACTCCAAAGAGTGAGAGACATAATGTGCTGGACTTGGGAGAAGTACAGACTGGAGAAAAACATGAAGAAAGCAAAAGTACAATAAGACATGAGCATCTATGCCTAATACTGTGATAGTAACATATTGATCATTGGGGTGTGAATATGAACCTGGGGAATGTTGTATGTTATGGTAAACAAAAAACTAAACACACTTAAGGGGAAAAAAATCTGATGTGTTCCATTCACATGACTTTCTCTATATCTCTGCAACAAATTATTATTAAAAAGCTTATGCTTCTATTTACTTCATGCTAATCGAGAAAAAAGAATGGCAGTAACAGCCTTATTACTTGCTTCCTTTTAAATAGATGCGAAATAAGGGAGTACCATATGTTAAAGTGATAGTCAAAGGCTGGTTGCTATGTGACTGAAGTTCCTTTGTTTGTATGGACTGGAGTTGACAAAGTCCTGTATGAGAAAATGTAAATTTTTGAAAGGTGAAATCAAAAACAATGAATAACTCAAAAACGATCAACTCCACGAAAGAAAATTATATAATATAAATTGTGTGTTTTAACATGTTCTATATTTTCTGTGTGGTAAGTTTTCTTCTATCTCTTACTGTTTAGCAGTTAAGCAAAATTGGGCAAAATTCATCCAGAATAAAGAGGCCTTCAGAGGCTATTCCCAGAAAATTCAAGATATTCATTTTATTTGGTATATAACTATCTGCAATATACAGGATTTTAATCAAAATTGTTAAAGCCATGTTTTAGAAAATAAAAATTTTCGAAAAAAGTTCCATGTAAGGGGTAGTTTGGGTGGGGGGATTTTCTTGAAAATCTTCGTGTCGCATCCTTGGAAAATACCAAACTTAAATACCAAGTTTGGTTTTTAACGGCCTTTTCTTTTTGGAGCTATGCTGCACACGCACGCACGCACGCACACACACACACACACAAGGACCTGTTTCTAAAAATCAGGAGGTCTCAAAACATATATTTCCGGTGAAATCTCGGTATCAAATTTTTGGATGCAATTCAAACCTTCTCTATACACATAGTGCATAAAGAGAAAGTAAAAAATCTGATGTGTTCCATTTACAAGACTTTCTCAACATCTCTGCAACAAATTGTAGTTAAAAAGCATATGCTTCTATTTATTTCATGCTGATTAGCAGAAATAGTCTTATTACTTGCTTCCTTGTAAGTAGAAGCGAAATGAGGGAGTTCCATAGGTTAAAATGATAGCCAAAAGCTGGTTGCTATGTAACTGAAGTTCCTTTGTTTGTATGGACAGGAGTTAAGAAATTCCTGTATGAGAAAAGTATAAGTTTTTCAAAGCTAAAACGAAAAACAAGGAATATCTTAAAAATGATCAACTCCACAAAAAAAAAATTATATGACATAGATTGCGTATTTTATTGTGATCTACATTGTCTGTGTAAAAAGTTTTTCTCCATCTCTTACGGTTTAGCAGTTATGCACAATTCCGTAAAATTCATCCAGAATAGAGTAGCTTTCTATTCCCAGAAAATTCAATATATACATTTTATTTGTCAGGTAGATATCTTTAATATACAATATTTTAATGAAAATCGTTACAGCCATTTTTAAGAAAATCAAAGTTTTCAAAAATTTTTCCATGTAAAGGGTAGTTAGGAGTGGGGGGATTTTCTTGAAAATCTTCATGTCGCATCCTTGGGAGATACCAAACTTAGTACCAAGTTTGGGCTTTAACGATCTTTTCATTTTTGAGCTATGCTGCCCACAGACAACTTAGACAGACAGACAGACACACGGACATTTTTCTAAAAATGCTTTTTTTGGATTCAGGTAGTCTCAAAACATGTATTTCCGGTGAAAACTCGGTTTTGAATGTTTGGGTGCAATACAATACCTTCTCTATACACTATGTACATAGTTCGTATAGAGAAAGTAAAAAATGGGAAGACTGAAAAGAAGAATAGAGTCAGAGCATAAAATATTTGGAGTGGAAGAGAAGACAGAGAGAGGAAATATTTCAATCAGAAGAAATATTTGAGTAGGTATTTTTTTAAATTGTGTTTAACGTCCATTTTTACTTTCTCTATACGCACTATGTACATAGTGTATACAGAAGGTATTGCACTCCACCCAAAAATTCGTTACTGAGATTTCACCGGAAATATATGTTTTAAGGTCCCCAATATCCAAAAAAAGCATTTTCACAAAAAGGTCCATGTGTGTGTGTGTGTGTGTGTGTGTGTGTGTGTGTGTGTGTGTGTGTGTGTGTGTGTCCGTCCATGAACACGATAACTCAAAAACGAAAAGTCAGTAAAATACCAAACTTGGTATTTAAGTTTAGTATCTTCCAGGGATGCGACACGAAGATTTTGAGAAAAATCCCTCCACCCCCAACTACCCTTTACTTTGTTTTTCTCAAAAATGGCTGTAACGATTTTGATTAAAATTTCGTATATTAAACATATTCACCTGACAAATAAAATGTATATCTTGAATTTTCTAGGAATAACCTCAGAAGAGTAGTTTATTCTGGATGAATTTTACAGAATTTTGAATAAGTGCTAAATCGTAAGAGATGGACAAAAACTTACTGCACAAAAAATGTAGAGCACATTAAAACACACAATTTATGTTATATAAATTTTTTTCGTGGAGTTCGTCGTTTTTGAGACATTTCTTATCTTTGGTTTCTGCTATGAAAAACATATTTTTCTCATACAGAAACTTGTCAACTCCCATCCATATAAACAAAGGAACTTCATTGACATAGCAGCCAGCTTTTGACTATCACTTTAACCTATGGTAGTCCCTTATTTCGCTTCTACTTACAAGGAAGCAAGTAATAAGACTATTTCTGCTAATTTTTTCTGATTAGCATAAAGTAAATAGAAGTATAAGCTTTTTAAGAATAATTTGTTGCAGGGATATAGAGAAAGTCATATGAATGGCACACATCAGATTTTTACTACTATGGCACTGCAGGACAGTAGGAATAGACATAAAATTAAATAGTTGGAAAATTGAACATCTTAAAGTGGTAGAAGAGGTAACAGAGCTACACCTATTGCAGTACAACTGGCAAGAAATAAACTTACATGGTTCTGAGTAATGCAAGGAAACTGAAAGAGATTAGAATATAGCTATAACAAGATTATAAAAAGGAGGAGAGAGAAATTAGGAACATAAGGAAAATGAAAAGGTAAGGTAAGAAGGTATTAAAGCATTAGTCAAAGACCTAGAACTATGAATGGATGGAAACAAACAATATATTAATTCAAAATCTTCTCGGGCTTCTGGCCAGGTAAAAACTTGAATTGATACCAACGTTTCGAAGAAGTGCATCTTCCTTGTCTTCAGGGTGAACCAGGAAAGCTTCAGTTCTTATTTTAAACAATATATTATTCAGCAACAACATATGCAATGTTGTTAAATGCAACAAATGCTAAAACTAAACTTAGCTGGAGCAGAAAGAATACCAAAAAAGGAGAGCCAGGAGGAGAAAGAAGCAAGTCAACTACTATGAGGCAGTTGATGGCACGTGCTGGATTACAGAAATAGATTCAAATTTCATAAAATAAAGAGACAAGTGGACTATGCAGGTACAACAAAATCAAGGATACAAACAATCAGGCAAGAAGTATTTGAATACATCCATATTTGCGCACAAATACATACCTGCCATCCTCACTATCACTTCCAGATTTTTTTGCTTCATCACCACTGCTGTCACCTTTTCTGCTTACTTCTGCTGCTCCAGTGCCCTTTTCTTCACCTACAACATAAAATATAAGAGCATTTCTACATCAAGATTAACTTTTGTGTTTCCTTGAAAGCTCTGCCCCAAAGTACTTCCTTTTCACGTTGGGACCACTGCATTTAAAGTTAAATGAGCTTTTAGTCTATGTTGCTTTTACCAAGTAGATACTAGAAACTTCTCATACAGTTTATAAATTTATAAAGTATATTTTCTATAAGTGTAAAAAGAAGCTAGTAACAGTGAAGAATAACAAATATTAATATAAAAACAATAGTTGCAACAAATCTTCACTTATCTTTTGGAATCCTTGCCTGGACTAGTTTCGCAACGATTTCATTGCATTATCAACATATCCTTTTGGTCTCTTTTTTGATGTTGTTTATTTACACTGTTATGGTTACTGCTACTAGGTGGATTGTGTACGAATGCATTGCTAACTACTGGAATCAAAACAAATTTGGTAAGAGTGTCAATTGGAGGTATATCAAAATTCATTGCATGATTTCTATACTTTAATATAAATATTTTCTCCCAAACCATTAAATCTATGGGCCCATTTAAGTGTTTTAATAATTTAACATCTGGATTTATTTCATGAATTTATTTTAAATTTATTTTAAGTTTACAAGATAAGGCTATAAAATTCACATTAGAAACTGAAAGTGATGACTATCTCCCTTTCCTGGATTTAAAAATAATAAAAAAAGACAATAAATTGAATTTTGGAATAGACAGAAAGCAAACCCACACTGATAATTATATAAAAAATAATGGCTTTAACCCTTTTTCACATAAATTTGCTGTTTTTAATAGTTTAATTTATAGGTTAATTAATTTACCCCTTAATAAAGATGAATTCTATAAAGAATATAAACACATTATTAACACTTTTAACTAACGGTTTTAATACTGATTTTATAAATAAAAAAATTGAGAAGTTTAAATATCAAACAGCTATTAAAGATATTTCTACGCTTAAGAAAATAAAAGATAATTACATTTTTAAAAAATTTACTTATCACCCTTGGGCAAATAAAAAATTCACAAATATTTTCGAAGAGCATGGCATAACATTGGTTCCTCAAAATAAATACAGTATAAAAAATTTGTTAGGCTTTTCTAAAAAGGATGAAATTTCAAAAAATAAAAAATCTGGCATTTATCAATTAAACTGTTTAAATTGTGACCTTGTTTATATTGGTAAGACTAAACATCATTTGGAAACCAGAGTAAAAGAACACTTTAGGAATATTAAATACAAACAAATTGATAAATCAGCTGTAGCAGAACATTTTTGGAAATTTAATCATGAAATAAATCCAGATGTTAAATTATTAAAACACTTAAATGGGCCCATAGATTTAATGGTTTGGGAGAAAATATTTATATTAAAGTATAGAAATCATGCAATGAATTCTGATATACCTCCAATTGACACTCTTACCAAATTTGTTTTGATTCCAGTAGTTAGCAATGCATTAGTACACAATCCACCTAGTAGCAGTAACCATAACAGTGTAAATAAACAACATCAAAAAAGAGACCAAAAGGATATGTTGATAATGCAATGAAATCGTTGCGAAACTAGTCCAGGCAAGGATTCCAAAAGATAAGTAAAGATTTGTTGCAACTATTATTTTTATATTAATATTTATATTTTCTATACTTAAAAGTATAATAAAAATGGTTTTAATTTGGAAATGGCAATTAAATAAGTACAAGAAATTATACATTCCAATTCAGGTTTTAGCAATTAAACTAATGATTACTTCAGTAAATATGGTTGATGGTACAGCAGGAAAAATCTACTGGTGCAAAGGCAATTGTGACAATGACATGTCAATGGAAAAAATAGTGATGGTAGTAGTAATAATATATCTAAAGCTTCTGTTGTTTTTCTCATAAAAGAATAAAACTTGGAATTTTGAGTAAGTAGGCAAGTCGATTACCATTTGCTATAAAAATTAGAGGAGTAAAAATCATTATGCAGAGATGTTATAGAGGCTGTCTCCTTAGCGCGGTGGTAGCTTGCGAAGTGGGAGACCTGGGCTCGATTCCTCCACTGGGAAACCTGGTCCAGGGTGCACTCAGCCTCATGAGGTCCCGGGGGCCCATTGGGGAACTAATTAATGGAGAAGTGGCGGCTCCAGGTTATGAGGACTGCATTAACCAGCTGGGGGGGGTTTGAGGTGCTGACCATGTCTCACCCTCCAATACTGCACCCCATCCATGACATCTGTCATGGACCAAGATGGGGGATGCAGCATCTGGGCGCTGGGTCAAGGTTTCTTCTGAGCTGTCGTGCCATGGAGTTATTATAGAGATGTTATAGCTTGGTTCAAATGAAAAATACTACCCCTGAAAGATTTGATGATATGAAAGCTCAGAGTAAGGATGTATCCATCATTATTTAAGTTTTAAATCTAGGCTTATTACTCTGGAAGCAAACATGTGGCAGTAAGAGGGTCGGCTGATAAGTCCCAGACCTCACACAGATATAGTGCCACTAGGCCAGTTAGACGTTAGCATTGTATAGTTTAACTCTAGACTAGCTTGTATCCACAGTTACAGGTCAATAGCTTGTTTAGTTTTCGAATGAGAGCATATTAAACAAGACAACTTTAGAGTTTTCACGAAAATGGAGGGTTTGGAAAAACGAGCAGAGAATAAATACTCCCATTTGAAATGCTTAACGCCTAAAGAAACCAAGAGCCCCTTCATATTCAATGATTAAAAGGTGGGTTGCAGAGTTTAAAATGGGTCGTATGAGCACTAGTGATGAGCCTTGCTCTGGATGCTGTAGAAGTGACGACAGACATCATTGAAAAAATTCATCATTTAGTCCTGGAAGTTCACAGATTAAAGTTGTTTGAGATAGCAGAGGCTGTAAACATATCAAAACAATGTGCAGGTAATATTTTAAGTAATGTTTTGGGTTTTCACAAGGTCTATGCAAGATGGGTGCTGCACTTGTTGACACCTGATCAAAAGTTAAGTTCTTCTGTTAAGAATGTGGAGCACTACCATAAACATCCCAGTGAATTTTTGAGACCACTTATTACCATGAAACTTGGATACACCACTCCAGAAAGTAAATCACAGTCAAAACAGTGGATTGCGCTATGTGAACCAACTCCAAAAAGCCAAAGTCATTTTTGTCAGCAAACAAGGTTATGGCTAATGTTTTCTGGGATGCACAGGGAATTATTAATTACTTGAAAAAGGTTAAAAGTATCACTGGTGACTACTACGCAAGCTTACTGCAACGTTTGAGTGATGAGGTGAAAATCATTGGGGGGGGGGGAGAAAAAAATCTGATGTGTTACACTCACATAAATTTATCTAGCTCTTCTATAAACTTCTTACATAAGATTATTCTTCTTTCTGCACCTTGCTAATTCATATAATCATTAGTAGAATGTTCTTACTTCTTAGCTCCTTATCATTAGAAAGAAAATAATGGAATACACTAGGCTAAACTGATAGTCAAATGCTTTAAAAGCTGTTGTTATTCAATTGTCGTTGCAAATTGCTTCTTTGCTTGACCAGGAGTAGAACAAAAGAAAAATGGACACATCTTGTCTGAGAAAATTATTATAAGTACTCACAAATGAAAACAAAAACAAGTAATATCTCGGAAACGGTTACCTCCACAACAAAACTGCAACGGACATAAATTGTGTGTTTTGATCAGATCAACATTTTCTGTGCAGTAACTTTTTGTCTATCTCTTACCGTTTAGCAGTTAAACAAAATTTAGCAATGTTCATCCAGAATAAAGAGCTCTTCAGAGGCTATTCCCAGAAAATTCAAGATATACATATTATTTGGCATGTAAATATCTTTAATACAGGGGATTTTAATCAAAATCATTCGAGCCATTGTTTAGAAAATCAACATTTTTGAAAATTTTTCCATGTAAAGGGTAGTTGGGGATGGGGGGATTTTCTTGAAAATCTTCATGTCGCATCCATGGAAGATACCAAACCTAAATACCAAGTTTAGTATTTTACAGTCTTTTCGTTTTTGAGCTATGCTGTCCACACACACACACACACACACATACCATGGATCTTTTTCTGAAAATGCTTTTTGGATTCAGGGGGTCCTAAAACATGTATTTCCAGTGAAATCTCGGTATCAAATTTTTGGGTGGAATACAATACTTCCTCCATACACTATGTAAATAGGATGCGTAGAGAAAGTAAAAAATCTGATGTGTTCCATTCACATGAATTTCTCTACTTCTGTTTATCAAGTTATTGTTAATAAGCTTATTCTTCTATTTACTTCATGCTAATCGAGAAAAAATTAGCAGAAATTACTTACTTCCTTGTAAGTAGAAGTGAAATATGGGAGCATCATAGGTTAAAGTGAAGTCAAAAGCAGGTTACTAGGTGACTGAGTTTGCTTTGTTTGTATGCCCACGAGTTGACAAATTCCTGTATGAAAAAAGTACAAGTTTTTCAAAGCTGAAACCAAAACAAGGAATATTGAAAAAAATGTATATAACATAAATTGTGTGTTTTAATGACACACCCATGCACGCACCCACCCCACCCACAATGGGTGCAATGCAATACCTTCTCTATACACTATGCACATGTGTAGAGAAAGTAAAAAGAGTGTGTCATCATGACAATGCTCTAGCCCATCATTCAGTCATTGCAATGGGAAAAATGTGAGAATTAAAGTTGGAATTGCTTGAACATCCACCTTACTCGCCAGATCTAACACCAAGTGGCTACTACCTGTTCCCAAACCTCAAAAAAGGTTTCTTGGAGGACGAAGATTTCACAGCAATGAGTAGGTCATTGATGCTATAAACAGCTGTTTGGAGGGCCTTGATAAATTGCACTACTGAGATGGTTTAATTAAATTAGAACACCAATAGAACAAATGTATTAGCCTTTCTGGAGATTATGTTGAGAAATAGAGCAAAAAAAAAATATGAAATGCTGTTTTCATTAAGAGGCCCGGGACTTATCAGCCGACCCCAGTGGGTGAAATCATTTCATATGTATGCCCTACTACTTGCTGCTGATTAGGTGATGATTGCTGGAGAATCTAATGATGATAAACTTTAAAATAAATACACTAAAGACTCTGTAAATGGAGATATACATTGCAAAACTTGCAATACTATTACATATTTAGGAGTTAAGTTTCAAATCTGATACTTAGACCAAGGAAGAAGACCAATCAGCTAATTTGCATAATTTGCACTAATGCATGCAGTTTTTTTATTAACAAATAAAATATTGCCTATTTAAATCATGAATTTAAAAGCATTTTCAATGCAATGGCTACTAAAGGACAGTTATCCCTTGGAAAGGCTGGGTCAAATGCTTTAAATGACAGTGTAGATGTTATGCTACATGATGAAAAAAATCTGATGAGTTCCATTCCCAAGACTTTCTCTACATCTTTGTAACAAATTATCGTTTATAAGCTTATTCTTCTCTCTCTTCATGCTAATCGAGATAAACATTAGCAGAAATGGTCATTATACTTAGTTCCTTGTAAGTAGAAGGGAAATAAGTGAATAACCAATAGCCAAATGTTAAAATGTGGTTGCTATGGGATTGAAATCCACTCCTTTGCACGGCCAGAAGTTGACAAGTTCCCACATGAGAAATATTTAACTATTTTAAAGCTGAAACTAATGACAAGGAATATCTCAAAAATGGTCAACTCCACGAAAAAAATGTATATGACATATATTGTGTTTTAACGAGATCTATATTTTGTGTAGTAAATTTTTGTCTATCACTAATGGTTACTAGTTATGCAAAATTCATCCAGAATAAACAGGTCTTCAGAAACTATTCCTAGAAAATTCAACATATACATAAACATTTGTGATACATTCAATGGACTCTCCAACTATTGCTTTCAGCCGCACCATAAGCAAAGATATGTCTCACAGTTCTGCCCCCTGTGTACTGCTCCATGTTGAACACTGCAACTATCATGCAAACACTAGTGCTACCTGCTGTTTACTGATGCTGTGCTGAAGAGCATGACATCAGAACATAATGTATCTCAAACTGACATTTGGTGTAACATTAGACAAAATAACTTTTATCTGCTCCATTCGAACATTACTTACACATGCTCAGTACTATCACAATATGGGTTTTTGATAGATGGTTATTTAATGGCATAAATTTGTTATGGTCCTCTGTATCACCCTTATTAGTTTGAGCACTGAATTTTTTGAACACATTGTATAATCTCGAGTGTTTGAGATAAGCTTAGCCAAAGTACTCAAATGCCTTAATATGCATATAGACATCTTGCCATGGCAGTTCAATCTGCAAGAACATTAGCACAGATCTGAAAACCTGGTTCAAATCTCACACTATCATAGGTATTTTTAAGTCTGATTCACTTTTCAAATAATGCTTTCCCTTGGATAAGTAGAATCAGACTGAAAAATTTAATGCCATAGCTGGGATATGAACCATGGATCTCCCAGCCACTAGCTGGTTGCACTACCACTGAGCTACCATGGCAACATACCAGCATAGCATTAAATTCTTCAACTGACTTGCATGTTTCCCGGTAAACCACAAGGTGATCAAATTATTCTGAGATAACACACCCCAATGGCGACCTACAATGTTGTAATTGCTTTAAGTCCCGGGCTTCATAGTATACACAACTGACAGGCAAGTCAGCTGTATTTAATGCTATGCTGGCATGTTGCCATGGTAGCTCAGTGGTAGAGCTACCAGCTAGAGATCACAAGATCCATGGTTCAAATCCCAGCTCTGGCATTGAATTTTTCAGTCTAACTCTACTTATCTGACTCCTGTCCTACACATGGATTCTGTAAAAAACCAATTAAATTAATGCTTTCCCTTGCTGTTCATGTTTATGTATACATAGATTCAGCAGTATCTTTTATTCCACTTGCAGCAGTTTTCTAACATTATAAGAAAAGATCATCTGAAGTAACCGCTATGTGTGGGAATGGCATATAGGATACACTTGCCAAAGTGGTGGGTTTCACAATTGACGTACTATTGGCACAATAGGACAATGAAGGGTATTTAGAGTGACAAAAATTAAAAAGCAGAAGCCAAGCATAATTAGTGAACTACTTCATCTTTTTGTGCTTTTTTTGATAGAATTTGAGAATGACAGTTCCATACAAAAAGTATTTCTACAACATTCTCTGGAATCAAATTCCGTATCTTCAAGCATCAGGCTAGGACTATCCTTCCTATCTGGTCAAAATTTGCCATATTTTATGTCAAGTAAAGCTTTCACACATAGAAACTACACAGATATTCCTTTTTAAAACTAAGCATAAGCCTAAACTTTCTAATCTATTCAAATATTCTATTTTTTTACTTTTGATAATAAGTAATTCAAAAATACAATATTGCCTTCAATAATGATTATGATTTTAAAAAGTAGGATTAGTAAATGCAGTGGTGAATTCAGCGTTGCCAATACTTAAGATAGTTGCTATCTGAAATTTAGAAATCTATTACTTTGAAATTTACTAATTTGAGCACTTACCAGATTTTTCATCATCTGAAGCCACTGTTCCTGCTTTAGTTGAGTCCTTATCCTCATTATCAGATGCCCTTGGTGACCTCTCTGATCCTGAGACACTTTTTGCATCTCCATCAGGACTTGGTGAGCGTGACTTGCTTCCTGTAGGACTTGCAGAACGGGACTTGCTTTTAGAACGACTCCGTGAACGTGACTTGCTTCCCGTAGGACTTGCAGAGCGAGACTTGCTTTTGGAGCGGCTCCTTGAGCGCGACTTGCTTCTTGTAGGACTTACAGAGCGAGACTTGCTTTTGGAAGGACTTGGTGAGCGTGACTTGCTTCCAAGAGGACTTGCAGAGCGAGACTTACTTTTAGAACGACTCCTTGAGTGTGACTTACTTCCTGTGGGACTTGCAGAACGAGACTTGCTTTTGACAGGGCTTGGTGAACGTGACTTGCTACCTGCAGGACTTGGTGAGTGGGATTTGCTCTTTGCAGATCTTGGTGAACCTGTCTTACTCTTTATAGGACTTGGCGACCGAGACTGAATTCTTTCTGGACTGGAAGTCCGAGAATGGCTTTTTTCTTGACTTGGAGAGCGTGATCGTGCTAAATAATAAGAATATGATTTATATTATAACACAATGTTACAATTACTAAAGAATGTGAACACATTAATGAATGAATAAATAAGCTTATTGAGGATTTACAATGACATGTATATATTTTAACTTTCCATCTTTGGCCTCAAAAAGAAAGAATTTTGTTTCATATTATTTCAGTATAAAAACTGAAATTTAATACACCAGTATCAGTTATTCTCATACTAGATGTGTACCAATAGACTCTAAGAAAAGATAGATTGAATATTTCAGACTACAAAAAGACATACCTGACAGCATATAAAAAAAAATTATAGAACATTATTAATGGTACTAGGTCTACAAACAACATTTACTTTCAAAAAAGATTCCAATATTTAATCAAAACAATGTAACTTCTCACAGTATGCTACAAAATATAATACAGAAATATTAAATATGTGCAATTTTCTTTCTGTCTGTTTTTTTTTTTTTTTTTTTTTTTAAATACAGGACACAGAATAACATTTTTAAAAGCTTAACTTAATTTATGACTTAGAAAAAGAAGTTGCATAGGCATAATGCTTTCACAGAAATTCAACAACTGACTAAAGATATCTATGTTGCACAGTTGTACACTATTCAAATGGTAGAAGAATCTTTTAAAAGGTGTGTCTTACAATATTAATTTAAAGCTGAAATTCAAATTGCTGTTTTTTAAGATGTTTTCCATATTGTCAGTTATTCCTGTTAGTGATATTTTTCTAAGTAAAAATACAAATCTATGGCAACTCTTTCTAGGAATGATTTAGCATACTAAACTTTATTTATTCTTATCTGACATGATGTTTTCATATTTCTCTTTATTTTACACTGAAAAATTTGTTGCAATTTCTACATTTTATTTGATAAATACTTGGTCTTTTCGGTTATGCCGTTTTATCTTTGTTAACCAGACTGTTGCTATAAAATTTATTGATGCCAAACTGATACAACTGTCAATTGAAATTAATTAGTTGAGTCGATTTGTAGCACTACATCGCTTACTTTTATAATTGGAAAACATGTTTCAGAAGCCATGTGCTTCCATTATCATTTTCTTTATTCAACTGCCACATTGTTTTAGTGGTGGGAGTCATTGTCCCTAGTGGTGCTTTTATGAACCTCTGCATCAGTAGGCCGCCTGGTGGGATTTCGAAGTTGAAAACGTGGTTCTTGTATTCTAAATATATATGTTTTCCCAAACTTTTAATTCTGTCTTCCTTGTGATATTTTTTAGTATTTTCGAGCTTCTATTTATGGTGTGTTGCTCTTTCCAAATTCCATAAATAGAAGCTCGAAAATACTTAGAAAATATCACAAGGAAGACAGAATTAAAAGTTTGGGAAAACATATACAATTGACAATGGAAGCACATGGCTTCTGAAACATGTTTTCCAATAATAAAAGTAGTGTTACAAAATCGACTCAACTAATTAATTTCAATTGATAGAAACCTTCACTGTCACAAAGTCCACCATATATCAGTAATGATACAACTGTATTTAAGATTTTTTTTAAATTTTTTAAATATATTTTAATGCCTTAAGACCTTTAATGCAACAAGTGCCTTAAATGTTCTGGACAATGTAGCAAAATTATATGCATTAGTTTATATATAAATATATTAATTGAAGATGGCAAGAACAATACAGAAACAAGAGGAAAAATGAAACTATCTAGTGCAATTAATACATTTTTCAGGAATAAAGTTTTAAAAATGTATTTGTTTGTTAATGTTAACTGCCACAATCATTTCAGCACTGTCGAAGTACTGGAATTTTTTCCTGCAGGAGTTTTTTTTACATGCCAGTAAATCTACTGACATTAGGCTGTCACTTTTAAGCACACTTAGAGACCAACTGTCTCGGCAGGTCAATTTTGGGATCAGTAAGTTAGAACCTAGCCAACTGAGCCACCCAGACATACCCAGGCATGTTAAGATACATTTATTGCACATATGTAAATATCTGGTAAATTAACAAGGTAAATGCTGAAGTTTTAAGTTAATATTGTGATGTGAGGGTAGCACGAAAGCCCCATTTTCTGAAAATCAGTGTTAACATTTTTCTCTGGGGATAATCTTTTCTTTTAACTGTCACTCTTTCTTGGAAGATACATTTTTTTCTATTGTAGCTTAATGTCCTTTAATCTGTTTGGTCATATCGGATGATGAATGAAAATGGTGAAATAATGCTCAAATGATCTGTGTCCATGCAGGAAACATCCTGAGGAAAAAAAAAATTTCCTAAGCGAGATTCATACTCACGACCTGTTGAGTGTGAGGCAGACACGCTGCCACCACATAATTGTTGAATAAGCTAAATTAACTTTAATCAGCTATAATAGTTGGCCATATTTTTCTGCTCAATCCTAAGGTCAGCTTTTTCCATATGTTCCATCTCTAAGTTATTGCTTCTAACTCTACTTTCCATCTTTTCATAAAAACTGCATATTAAATTTGAGCATATCTATTTCATGTTTAGAGAAACTAACAACTACTACTTTCCTCAACAACATCCATATGCTTCAGCAATGAGATAGAACAAGTCAAGAACAGATGATGTGGTACACTTTCGGAGGTTCACTAGAGTTTAGCTGCAATGAATGGTACACTTAACCAAAGTGAATGCCTGTCAGTTAAACTGCAGAGATCAAATTATTGATTACATGGTAAAATTCTTATCACAGTGAAATGAATTTGTTTAATGAGAATGGTATATACAACATTAGAATGACAGAGGTGGAGATGTTCCTTTGTTTGTTACATATGAGCGACCATAAGTTTTCGCATGTCTACTAGCAATGCATTATCATAAAGTTTCTCACTGAGGAAGATACAAAGAGTGGAGTTCCAGTCAAAGATCCTGTAATTTGGCACTAAAATTTCTGGCGAGATGGGAATCCATGGAAAACAAACACAGGCCAAAAACCTGGAAAACAGCCTTGTGCTGTATGCTTGGGGGAGAGCATTGGTCCGTTTGTTTTTGTCCTGCGAAATATCTATTTCTGTTTTCTGAAAATACTCCTTCCTGCTTGCCTCTGGTTGTTGACCTCAGGCTGGATGAACTTGACCTGTGGCCTGGCTGGAAGGAGAGGTCAGTCTGAGAGTGGGAGAGTGGCTGGGAGGTTCTTTGGTCGGCTCTTTCTGGCGAGCAGGGTGTGCCATTGGTGCTGTTGCTACCCGAGAGACAAAAAGATATGAATGGATTATGGTTGGTGGAGTGGCTGTTTGGGAGGTGAGCTGCCCTTTCTTGAATTCCACGACTTGCTGATATCACGCTTTCTCTGTTTGCGCTCTTTACTTATTCTCGTAACTTTAAATAATTTAGCCCTATCTAACCATGTCGTTGGAGAGTTAATGTTTTCTCCTGGGAGCAGAATATTGCACATTACTGACTGCATGTAAAAAACTATTTTGGTTGGAATATGAACATGAATTGACTGTGTAACTGGCATTACCATTGTGGCTGGTGTGCGTACAGCAGTTAACATTCTAAGTTTGAAAACTTTGCATTTTTAAGTGTATATTTTCCTCAGTAAAACTTAGTCTCCAGTTTACAATAAGGTAATTTTGGTTCTGCACAAAGTAAATAACTTGAATTATTTTGCTCCCATTAGAGCTAGTTTGCCTATAATATCAACAAGGTATAATTTGAAGTGATTTATACAGTGAAACTTTTAATTAATTACGTAACTAATTTGAGTAAAACGTGGACACTGTAGTTTCACTTACTTAGTTTTTTCCCAGATGCATTTCAAAGATGTTCAGTTCATCTTCATTGTTGGCGGGTGTTTGACTGGCTTCAGAAGGGGAGATTACATTCTGTGCTGCCATCTGGTTTTCTTGGAGGTAATATTAAAGTATTGTCTGCCAGTGTGTTTCAAAATTCATAACTCTGTGTGCGTTTTTCCTTATGTGTATCCTTTCCCAAATTGCTAGTTCAGTTGTGGTTTTTACATGTTTAATGAGTTTAATATCTGACTTGATGATGTGTTGTGATGTCCAAAAGTGATGTGATACTGCAGATTTGTCTGTTTGTTTGAGTTTCATGTTCCTGAGGTGTTCCTACAATCTTATTTGAAGGTTTCTTTTGGTCTGTCCAATGTAAATTTTGGGGCAATCTTCATAGTTTATTTGGTAAATGCCAAATTTTTATTAGTTTGGTATGGTTGTCTTTTAATGGGTGGTTTAAAAGGTTCCTGAAGTTACATTTGTTTTGAGGTGCTAGCTCTATATTATGATCTTGGAACAGCTTTTTGAATTTATTGTGCAACTGTGGGTGGAACGCAAATTTACTATATTTTTGGTTTGGGTTGGCTCCTGTGTTTAGTGTGGTGATATCTTTAACCTTCTTTTGTTTCTTATAGTTTGTATTAGTTTGTCCATTAACTCTGTTTCAAAACCATTTTCTGTAGCAACTTTCTCTATGTGCTGGTGTTCCTGTTTATATTCTCTTTTTTCTAGTGGAGTGTTTACTAACCTATGTGTCAGGCTGTGAAAAATTGCATGTTGGTGTGTTTTTGGGTTGAAGTTGTTTTTCTTGATGTAATTGTCTGTGTGTGTGTGGGTTTTCCGTAAATGCCAAATTCTATTCTGTTATTCCGTCTTATGATTTTTAGATTAAAAAATGGTAACCAAACTTCTTTTTATATTTCTACAGTGAATTTTATGGCATTGTTCTGTAGATTTAATAGCTTTAAAGCGTCATCTGCAAATTTTGGGATGATGGCAAATACGTCATCCACATATCTCACCTAAGTTTTAAATATATGTGGGAAGGCTCTTGTTACTCTTAATTTCTAGGTCACTTATGAATAGATCAGCCAATAATGGTGATAACGGAGTTCCCATAGCAAGTCCTGTAATTTGCTTGTATAGTATAAGAAACAAAAGAAGATTAAAGATATCATCACACTAAGCACAGGAGCCAACCCAAACCAAAAATATAGTAAATTCACATTCCACCCACAGTTGCACAATAAATTCAAAAAGCTGTTCCTAGATCATAATATAGAGCTAGCACCTCAAAAGAAATACAACCTCAGGAACCTTTTAAACCATCCATTAAAAGACACCATACCAAACTAATCAAAATTTGGCATTTACCAAATAAACTGTGAAGATTGCCCCCAAATTTACATTGGACAGAAGAAACCTTCAAACAAGATTGAAGGAACACCTCAGGAACATGAAACTCAAACAAACAGACAAATCTGCGGTATCACATCACAACATCAAGCCAGATGTTAAACTCATTAAACATGTATTAGGCTCATATATGGTGGACTTTGAGACAGTGATGTGTTTTAACAATTAAAATTTAGTTGAGTCGATTTTGTAACACTACATCACTTACTTTTTTATTTCGGAAAACATGTTTCAGAAGCCATGTGCTTCCATTGTCAATTCCTTTGGTCGACTACCGGCATTGCTTGCTGTGGTGGTTGTCTCTGTCCCTGGTGGTGGTTTGATGAACTTCTGGATGAGTAGATCGCCTGGCGGGATTTCAAAATTGAAAACCCGGTTCTTGTTTTTCCAAATATATATGTTTTCCCAAACTTTTAATTCTGTCTTCCTTGTGATGTTTTTGAGGATTTTTGGGCTTCTATTTATATTGTGTTTCTGTTTCCAGTAGCTTGGCATTTTTGGAAAGAGAAACACACTATAAATAGAAGCCCAAAAATCCCCAAAAACATCACAAGGAAGACAGAATTAAAAGTTTGGGAAAACATATATATTTGGGAAAACAAGAACCGGGTTTTCAATTTTGAAATCCCACCAGGCGATCTACTCATCCAGAAGTTCATCAAACCACCACCAGGGACAGAGACAACCACCACAGCAAGCAATGCCGGTAGTCGACCAAAGGAATTGACAATGGAAGCACATGGCTTCTGAAACATGTTTTCCGAAATAAAAAAGTAAGCGATGTAGTGTTACAAAATCGACTCAACTAAATTTTAAATGTATTAGGCTGTCTTATAAGTATTGTTGGTTTGTTTATTTTGATGTTTTGAAAATTTATTGGGTTTCTATGGTTTGCCAATGCTATTTACAGGATGCTATGGCTAGCATTGCAAGCACCTATCAGTCTTCAGTTGTTAATAAACAATCACAAAATGGAGATAACAAAGTTTGAACTTAAGAATCTTTCTAAAGCAGTACTGGAAGCAAGATTATAAAGCCGGTGCTGCAGCTTGAAGAATATGAGAAGGTGTCTTTAGTGAGCGTGTGGCACAACGATGGTTCTAATGCTTCAACAATAGAGACTAAAACGTTCTGGAAGACCTAAAGTATGGAATATTGAGGATACATGCCAAGTTTTGCAAGGAAAATCCGTAAGAAAGTACCAGTAGGCTTTCAGAAGAACTTGGTGCATCAAACGATACCATACATTGCCACATTAACGCACTTGGAAACTCATACAGAAGCTGTAGATCTGTACCTTATGAACTGACACCTCAACAGGCTCAACGTAGAGTGGATAACTGTCATCAGCTTATACGTAATTCCATGGATGATAGATTTCTCAGGAGAACTGTCACTTGTGATGAAAAATGGGTATATTACCGAAACCCTGATGCCTTGAAACAGTGGCTTGATCTCAGCCAACTGCCAAAGTCATCGTCAAAAGAATTGGTTCGGTCCCGAAGTCATGTTGTGTGTCTGGTGGAATTTTGAAGGTTTGATTCACTGAGAGTTTGTTCCAAACAGGCGGGTGATTGATGTGGATGTTTATTTTCAACAACTGGAACGAGTTCATGAAATTTTGAGATGGAGATACCCAGCATTAGTTAACCGAAATAGATTTCTATTGCAATAGGACAATGCAAGACCCCACACTGCACGAACAACCATGGAAAAAATTCAGGAATTGGGAGGTATCGAACTGCAACCACACCCAGCATACAGCCCTGATCTTGCATCATAAGAGTATCATCTTTTTCGATCCATGGCACATTGTTTACGTGGAAGAAATTTTGGCAACATTGAAGCAGTGCAAGTGAGCCTCACCGCATTCTTCGCAACGGAAACCAGAGACTGTTACCGTCATTGGATAATAAACCTCGCAGAAAAATGGCTCAAGATCATAGAATCTAATGGTCTGTACTTTGAAGATTAGTTAATTGCTTGAAGGAATGCATGTCAAATAATTGTTTTTATGAAAGAATGACATTACTTATGAGACAGTATCTCTAAAAACCAAACTGAACTAGCAATTTGGGAACTGATACACATAAGAAAAAATGCACACAGAGCTATGAATTTTGAAATACCACCGGCAGACAACACCTTAATATTATTTCCAAGAAAACCAGATGGCAGCACAGAGGTAATTACGTATGTAACCTCTCCTTCTGAATGTAACCTCCCCTGCCAATGATGAAGATGAACATTTTTAAAATGCATCCAGGAAAAAACTAGTAAGTGAAACCACAATGTCCACATTTGACTCAAATTAGTTATGTAATTGCATGTATTAGTTATGTTAAAGATTTAAAATTTTTCATTTACATTTTACATTTCTTTCAGTGAGTCTTATACCCAATTTACAATGAACTGAAATTGATTATTCTGCTTTTTTCATATAACAATTAGGTTTCCTCCTACAATTTTGGCTAGTGAGCATACAAAAGTAATATTAGATTTAAAATTTTTCATTTACATTTCCTTTAACTAGACTTAATGTCCAATTTAAAACAAGGTGTAGGTGATAACTCACACTGTAACCAGCTTTAAATGTGGCTAATTTGCATACAATAGTTACATCAAAGGCATAAAACAATTCACTTGCATTTTACGTGTTTTCTAGTGAGATTATTTGCAATATGTGCTAGTAATTTTTCTGGCTTTTCCATAAAGCACTCACTTTTGGATATTTGACTATCACCGTGGCCAGTTTTCATATATTAGTGGCATTTAAGACTTAAATTGTTTTCATTTACCTTTGGCATATCTTTCAGAGAGACTTAGTGCCCTGTTTATAATAAGCTGCAAGTAATATTTCTGCTTTTTCATACAGCAACTAGATTTGAATATTCTATTATCATTCTGGCCAGTATGCCAAAAATAGTTAACATTAAATGCTTAAAATTTTTCATTTATAATTTAGAGGATTTTTCAGTGAGACTAAGTTTTCAGTTTGCTGTAACTGCACGTAATATTTTTGGCTCTTATTCTAGCAATTAGTTTTGCCCATCTCTATGGCAATCTATATCATTTCCCCCAGGCTTCACCCACTGCCTTACCCACAACGTTTGAAAGTTGCTTTTTCCCCTGTGGTATTCGGAAAACATGTCGCAAATGCAAGACGGCCCCCAGTTTTGAACCTTAATATTTTGGGAAAAAATATTGTCTTGTATTCAGATAAATACGGTATTTCTTTCAGAAATTACATGGTAATATAAAATAAAGTATGCACTCCTCATGTACAAATTTTCATATTATAAATATTTCAGTCATGAGAAAAAATGTTTAATACTATCGCAATCATTACCTTAAGCTGTATCAGCCCCTTAAAACTATATACTTAATTGCAAGGAAAAACATCTGTTTCTGTGTAACATCAATACCACAAATAAAGAAATTACCTTTATCTGCTGGAGAAGGTGAACGTGATTGTGAATGTTGACTTTCTGCATCCGAGTGATGTGACTCTGCCTCAGAATGATGTGACTCTGCTTCAGAATGATGACTTTGTGCTTCGGAATGGTGACTTTGTGCTTCGGAATGGTGGCTTTCTGCATCAGAATGATGACTGGCTGCTTCATGTTCTGGACTATGAGTTCGCTGGCTCACGTAAGAATGCTGTGTACTTGCATTGGACCGGGCAGATCTTACACTACCAGCATTAGATGCCGGAGAACCTGGGCTTGCAGCTGATTGATGTCCACTAGCATTAGTGTGAGGACTCCGAGATCCATCATCCGATCGAGGACTTCCTTCTGACTTGCCACTTGGTGATCTTGCTTCTGGTATTTAGAGGAAGAAAAAAAAATCAAATTTAAACAAAACTGTGCCATGTAATTTTGCAATAATATGTTCTGGTGCACAGACTTTTTGGTGAGTTTATTGAAAAATATATTCATTATTTTCTTTCTTTTTTTTTTTTTGCAACCAAATGGCCTTACTGTTATTGTTTTTACATTCTCTTAATCAATAGGGTTAAATATTTTTATTTATGCTAAGTTGTATATAGGTGAATATGACTGGTGTTTACCGGTAATACTCATATTTTACAACAGAGAACATTCCCGAGACTACTAGCTTCCTCACGAACATTCCCGAGACTTCGACAGTTGAATATATAAAAGTGTACGCCGCTTGGCGCTTTCAGTTGTCTTCCTCACGTTTCAAGAAATACAATATAAGTTTAGCTTCAAGTAACCAATTCAACATAAAAAATGCATTGAAAACAGACATTAAAGACCCCATACCTACAAACCAGAGATCAGGCATCTACAGAATTGATTGCAAGGACTGCAAATCATGTTACATTGGCCAAACAAAAAGAAGACTGGAAACAAGGCTAAAGGAACATTTCAGACATATCAAACAGAAACAAACAGATAAATCGGCAGTAGCATACCATTTTTGGACATCACATCATGAAATACAAAATGACATAAAATTGCTAAAACCTGTAAACAACCCGGCAGAACTTACAGTTTGGGAGAATATTCTCATTACACAACAAAAAGACCAACTGATGAATTTTGAAATACCGCCACATGATTTTGAACTTCTACTGAGAACACCAGATGGCTCCACCGTAATAGACCACAGAGCACAAATAGCAGCCATCAGTCGGACTTCAACTGAAGAAGAAGGCGATTGCCCTTGAAACATATGTTTTGAACAATTACATATAAGTGAGGTGAGTGTTACTATTCCGACTCATTTTCAACATCACATAGGTACTCCATATTTGCAGCTTCTGACTGCAGTTAAAGCTCCTCTTCCAGTGCAATTTTTTTTCTTTTTTCCATATGTCACCAACATCTATTTTGAATCCTAAATAATTAAATCCTCTCACTACTTTATATTTTGGTTTCATTTGTGCTAGGTGTCTTAAGATTTTTGAGGCGACTGTTCTAACCTTTCTCCATTTTTGTCTAATTTCTGTTTCATAAGCATATGTCTGTTTACCTTTGTCATATTTACTTAATTTCCCCTACTATTTTGAACACTATGATCTGAGTCTTGTCTTGATTCACTTTTAGTTTCCATTTTTTACAGTACTTGTCCTTTTGTTTCAAGCCATTAACTGTAATTGCACCTACCAATAGAATATCCACATAAAGAAATCCAAGTATCTAGATATAATTTACTACTGGCATTAAATTATTATTCTGCCCTATTTCCACTATTACATTAGCTATATAAAAATTGAATAGGACATCTACAACATTTTGATAGTATACAGCATTTTTTAACTTCAATACTAACTCAGTATGATCAGATACAAAAGACCAAACACCATACAATCATATTTTACTTTACTATAATTAATTGGTTAAAATATTGTCCAAGCAAGAATTATTTCTAGTAGGATTTTAATTTGTACAATATGCATTATGCTGTCTCAAAATGTTAAGAAAGTAACTGTGATATTGAATTTGGATGTAATGTCACTATTAAAATCTTCATAAATAAAAGCAATTATGATCTTCAATACCTTTGAGCACATGCTAAAGAACTTCAATAAATATATAACCTCAGTTTTCAGAGAAGAATATGCAGATATTATTAAATTAATACTTTCTACTTTTAGTGCAGCAATTTCAGCCTATAATTTATTAGATGCATCAACAATTTCTAGTAGTAGTACAGTCTCTATTTTTGAGGATACAAAAACTAAACCACCACCATTGGAGTGTTCAGTATGACAGAAATTACTACCAATATAACAATCATTCAAATTATACAATAAAATGTTGTCTCCATATTATCAGTGTTCACAAACAGCAAGGATATAAAAATTCAAATTTACTATAAAAGATTCTAATTCAGCTAATTTGTTACCTAAACATTGATGGTTTAAATGAAGTACTTTAAAGTCATTATCTGAATACCTGCACTACTTTCAATATTATCTAAAGTGTCATTTATGTATTTGTGCTAGTTTGATATGGCATCAAAAATACCTCACACATATGTATTTTTTGGCCAAAGTTTGAGGTCCATTACGAACTTTGTGTTTTCTTCATAAACCCTGAATTTGGAAGACGCATATTGTTCCAGATGATGTGAGGCGAGCACTTTGCAGATGGTCTCAGGAAAATCAAACTTCAAAAAATCAATAACCTGTTCAGGCTATGTACCTGATTCAAGTCCATAAACATGTAAAAACTCTTTACAAATTGTGCTTCTTCTTGTCATTTTCATCATTACTACTAATCAGCAATGCACATTTTGGCTTATAACACAACACTTCACTCCAAGACATTTGTTTGCTATCGTTTGAGACACTTTCCATATTATTAGTCAAACATTGTTCTTTTAATGGGTTGACACTACTGTCATCTGTGATACTACAATATTTTGCCAAATTAACAGAGCTGTTCACTAATTTGAACATTAATACTTTTGTCACAAACATGATCAACTTCACTTTTGTTTGTGACATTTGACTTTAACACCCTAAACATGCTCTAGGAATAGATTCACTCTTTCTTGCAGCTGATTAATTATGCCCTTCTGCTTTAGTGTGTATTTAAAAACACAAATATCAACTAAATAGTTGTAAATTTTTATTGATTATATAGCTTTATAAAGAACTTTGTCAGTCAAATCATATATTCACTATCACAGCACTTAACTGTGCCATTGTCCATTATTTTAATAACATTCATCAGTTTTGCACAACTGTTATGGAATCATTTATTGCACGCTGAACATTTTAGAACATTTACAATTTTTTTTGTTACACCTCTTAAAAACAAAGCTGAAGTAACAACACTAGAATCACTCTTTGACTGACAAATATAATTACAGAATAATCAAAGAAACTAAGATAGGCTGCTTAGTATACATCAAATCGGGTGTACACAATACCAAATAGCTAACAGGTCTACTAAATGTTATTCCTTTGTTCAGTGTAATTGTAACATTCAATAAATTTTATACTTGTATGCTTTACTCCAACCTTTATAGTACTGAAGTAGTAAGTAGTTCTATGGGAATAGAACTAAACACCATGGCAGGAAAAGCTGATTCTACCTATAATAATAATAATAACAATAATAATAATAATAATAACAAAAAGTTTTATTTATGGATGCTCCTTAACTGATGTGGTTCTCAGCATCCCATTTTATATTGGGTGTGAAAGACCGCTTAATTTTGGAGCAACTCCTATATCAACAGCAACTGTAGTCAAATATCTCAAACTGACTCTTGACTCTAAACTCAAATGAAATACGCATATAACTGACATAATAGAATACACCAGTTGAAACATATACTCCAAGCAAGTCACCAACTAGCAGTGAAATATAAGCACCTCATATATAAATCAATGATTGTCTAATTTGGCAATATGGTTGTTCAATTTTGGGTTCCCACTTCAGCCAAGCAAATCAAAAGAATTCAAACCATACAAAACAGGTGCCTACGATTGATGACAGGATCTCCATGATTGGTGTGCAATAAGGTTCTGCTTAATTACTTAGGACTTCCAGAGGTAACGACGTTCCTCCACAGGAATTACACATGAGTTCAAGAACTTTAAAAAATCTTCAAAATCCTCTTATTTAGCAAATACCAGGAAAAAAGAGGCCTCTTTATTAGACTTAAGGTTCCTTATGTGCTGTAAATTTATGACATGGGACTAACCACTTTACTTCACTTCAGAAGAAAGCCATGCTATGGATTTTTACACCCTGAAAAAAATCCTTGGCCAGGATTGAACACACAACCTTCTAAAAGCAAGTGCTAGAGAAAGTTTGTAAAAGGCCAAGAAGGAGGCTACAAATTACAAAACAAAATTTTACATTAAAAATAATTTTCTAATACTTTAAGTCAAAACTTTGTTTCAATGAGGCAACAGTTGACATTTTGCTTCAAAAGTGCTTTCTAAAGTGTCATATTCAAAAAGTCAGCGTTTGATTACCTATTTACTTGCATCTTTAGAGTCTGTTACTTAATAAAAACTATAATAAGTAAGATAAATATGATGAATTTATTTTTATCTTTTAGTTACAAACTTCATACGTACATAATATCTTTCCTGGAGTTAATGAATTGGTGTCATATATAGTTGACACCCTGGTTTTATATATATATCTTATCAATTTTATTATTAAGATCCTCTCTTTGGCAATTTTCCTACCCATTTCTCTCTTACCTACCTAGTTGTTTCAGAAATTATTTCTTGTTTTTTCCAAAAAGGTTGTAAGTACACTATTTATGTCGGTAACTTTTCCCAATTTTTATTCCATATTATTGTTTCTTTGCATTCAATTATATAGTGTAAATTATTATCTACATTACCACATAGTGGGCATAAATCTTTATCTACTTTTGAACCTTTTAATAACATTGTTCCTGTTAGGATGCGAGCATGGGAGAAGACGATGGCTCGCCTGAGGCTCGAGGATGGCGACGTGTGGAGGCTTGCCAAAGTTCTCCAACACCGCGGAAGTCAAATCACCTCCCCAATCCAAGGTATCCAAGGCCTGGCTTATGAACCCCAAGCCAAAGCCGATGTGATTGCTGACTATCCCAAAAGGACTATGAGGCCACAAAACCAGGAAGTAGGCTTTTCAGACCACGCTCGTTGGGAGGTGCATCAATACCTTCGATGTCCCCCCTGATGAGGCGGACCGACTTCCTGTCATCCAACCTAGTGAGCTCCAAGGTGCACTCCGGCGTCTCAACCCCTAAAAGGCAACGGGACCTGACGGGCTAACCCCTCTCATGCTCCGCTTACCTTCCCGCACACATAAATAATAAAGCCTTAAATAAAGCATGAGTTAAGTCAATACCTTCGATGTCCCCCTGATGAGGCGGACCGACTTCCTGTCATCCAACCTAGTGAGCTCCAGGGTGCACTCTGGCGTCTCAACCCCTAATAGGCAGCGGGACCTGATTGGCTAACCCCTGTCATGGTCCGCTTACCTTCCCAACAAGGCTGTGCTCTTTCTGACCAAGATTTTCAACATGTGCCTCACCTTGTGCCACTTTCCACGCAAGTGGAGGGAGGCCTGGGTGATATGTATTTGAAACCGGGGAAAGATCCACTCCATCCTTCCAACTATCAATCCATCAGTCTCCTATCAGTTCTCCTATTCCCACATACATAAACAATAAAGCCTTAAATAAAGCATGAGTTAAGTCTTTGAGGGGCTACTGCTAAACCGCTTGTCCTTTTTGGGTGACATTCAAGCCATCCCAGACCACCAGTTTGGTTTCCGTCCTGGCATTCTACACCCCAGCAACTACTGCATGTGGTGGAGGCCGCTGCCCTAGGATTCCACGACAGGGCCTATGCTGCGGCGGTGTCGCTGGATGTAAAGGCCTTCTCTCCAACCTGGCACGCGGGTTTGCTCCTTAAACTCATCCGTCTGGAGCTCCCACCACACACCATACACTTTCTACACTCATATCTAAAACACAGATCATTTGTAGTTTCAGTTGTGGGGCACAAATCTACACTTAGGCCCTTGGAGGCTCTGTACTATCCCCCATGCTTTTCAGCATGTACATATGCGATCTACCAACAGAGCAGCAACATAGCTCAATGTGCTGATGATGTGCTGTTATTCTGTACCAACAAAAACCCACGCGGAGCCTTCAAGCCCATTCAGACACACCTCCACCTCCTCCAAGAGTGGTGCGAGCATTGGGGTTGTCCATCAACCTGGAGAAAAGCCATGCTATCTTCTTCACCAAGTGCCGTTTTCCTGCAAACTTCCCTTCATTCACGTACTTCAGACGAAGGACTGAATGGACGAACACCATCACCTACTTGGGGGTAAAGCTTGACAAGGGTGCCACTTTTGGGCACATCAGGGAACTGAGGTATCGGGGCACTGGGGCTGCGGCCTCCTTGTACCTTGTTAATCTATGCCTGTGCATGGCGGCAGACTCCAGTCTGCTGTTGCTTCAGCGGGCACAGAATAGACATTAATTTTCCTTTTGGTGTGGTTTTTGATGTTGTTTATTTACACTGTTATGGTTACTGCTACTAGGTGGATTGTGTACTAATGCATTGTTAACTACTGGAATCAAAACAAACTTGGTGAGAGAGTTTTTGAATCTTTGTTTTAATTCCAGTAGTTAGCAATGCATAAGTACACAATCCACCTAGTAGCAGTAACCATAACAGTGTAAATAAACATCAAAAACCAGACCAAAAGGAAATTAATGTTGATAATGCAATAGATTTATTGCGAAACTAGTCCAAGGATTCCAAAAGATAAGTGAAGATTTGTTGCAACTATTATATTTATATTAATATTTGGCTATTACTTCACTGTTACTAGCTTCTTTTTAATTTAAAAAGGAATTTATTTATCAAAGCTTTTCATAGCATCTATGCAGTTGGCACGAAATGAGTTTACAGTAACTCGGTAATGGAGAAATGCCACATGATAAACCAGGGAAAAAAAAACCTAAAGGAAGCAAACTCTCTGAAGTCATTCTAAACACAAATGATGAACATATAAAATCATTTCTGCTAAAGTCTTCCCATTATGTTGGGAAGGAGATTCTGTTTTTTAATGCTAGATTTTGTATGAAATTGATGTATGAGCTGTAATATGAAAAGTACCCAGGCTCACGTGTTAAATAAGATTTTTATAGACAGTACTTTCATGAAAATTTCGTAGGCCGCAAATAGCTGTTGGCTCTCTTTGTGAGGAACTTAATGCAAAACTAAAGAGTCTCATTTTTGTGAAAGTTCAAAAATTGCAGCTAAGGTAGATTTGGTAGTTCATCTCCAATTTGCCCTTTTAAGAGATTCCAGTGCAAGAAAATTTAGATGTCTCAGTTGTGGGTAAACGTGTTCAATATTCATGGTTTAAAAAGTAGCAGCTCGGTAGTGTACCTTTATCATGAGGGTGATAGGAACAAAGATGCTATTGAGGTGTGCTCGTTTCTCTATCACTATGTTAAACATTCTGTTTCAGACTCAGTGAAACATCTTACTTTATTTTCCGACGGATGTCAGGACAAAATAAAGGCATACATTCTTGGTGAGACTGCAACAGGTAGATTTCACTCAATTACCCATAATTTTCCTGAACATGGTCATTAATACTTACCATGTGAAAGAAATTTTGGTATGCTCAAAAAGAAAATTATTAGTGTTGACAGAGTGTACACTACAAAAGAATATGTTGAAATTATAGTCAATTGCAGAAAGAAACTGGAAGTTCATGTAGTGGAATTTGCAGAGATTATAAATTTAGATAAATAGTGGCTGTCCTTCTTCAAGAAAACTGTTATAGAAGGGAAAGGAAAAACTCTTAAAGAACATGAAACACGTGCTTTCTCCTTCAAAATTCAAGCAATTTTGATATAACAGCAACAAGATTGGAGAAGTCAAAGCATCTTTCTACATTAACTCTGCAATAAACACACTCTTTTTCTAGGTAAACTTTCATTAACAAACCCCATTGTGCCTTCGGAAACAGTATATAAAGACAAGGTACCCAAAAACTTAAAAAAGTTACAAGACTTTGGAAAGGTTGTCAAATATGTATCCCAGGATGCACTGCATTTTTACAATTACATTTTAAAATTCATTATGGCTTCACGGGTGATCAGCCGTGTCAGGCCCCCCAGGGGCCTACCACGGTAGGTACGGGTTTGGCGCACCCGGGGTCCCGAGTCAACCTTGACTCCCTCAGTGGGCAACCTCTGAGTGGTGAGAGAGTCACTAGGTCAAAATGCCCACCCACGTGTAGGCCGTGCGTGGAGATCCCTGTCGGTGGAAAGGAATATCCTGGTTGGTTGAGGGTTGCGTATCTGAGTCTGGGCCTTCTGTCTTTTCAGTGACTAGGGAGGGTACGCAACTTAATACACCACTTTTGTTTCTGCTTCACACAAACGGGAGGCTAGGGACTAGCCCACCCCTAGTCAATCGGCCAGGACTAGGTATTATACCGAACTCCAGGGTGAGTGGGATGGCGAGCCTGCTATATCCCCTGTGTAGCCTTGTCATCCCAGTGGGATCACCCCTTGTTGGACTCCGTGGTGGGTGGGGAGCACCGGGGGATGAAAATAAAAATTAACTTTCATGGCAAAATCAAAAAAATCCATTAAATATGGTACTGAGTTCGGAAAAGAAGTAGTCAAGTGTTGTGGTCCTCGCTACTTGATTGTCAATAGAACAGAGAAAGGAAGAAAGTTCTCTAGCGTAAGCCCTTTTATTATTCAAAAGGGTCTTGATAACATTGCTGGTCCTGTAAAATCTTGTATAAGAGCTCGTAATGGCACGCTTCTGGTAGAAGCAGAATCAGCATCCCAGGATGCAAAAATACTAAAGTCCAAAATGTTAGCTAGCTATCCAGTAAAGGTCGATGTACACAAAAGCTTGAATTCCTCACGCGGTGTGGTAAACACCCGCGCACTGGACGGTTTGACCTGTGAGGAAATTCAAGAAAATCTTGCTCCTCTGCGTATCGGGTTCAAAGAAAAGTAAATGGAGAATTCGTGCCTACCCGTACCCTGTTTATTACCTTTGATCGGGTAGATCTCCCACATAGGATAATGGCAGGGTATGAATCCATTGAGGTAAGACCATATATACCGAACCCGCTCAGATGTTATAAATGTCAGCGCTTTGGCCACATCAGTGAATTCTGCAACGGCGAGTCTACCTGTGTGAACTGTGGCAAAATCTCACATGACGGAGAATGCACGTCAGCTCCAACGTGTGTTAACTGTAACGGTGAAGATCCATCAAGTTCCCGTAGTTGTCCCCGTTTTGCAGAGGAAAAGACGGTCCAGGAGTTATGGGTTAAAGAGAAGGTTTCCTTCTTGGAAGCCCGGAAACTCTTGCGAATCCGCCAACCCTCTGTCCCAAAGTATGGTACCTATAGCTCAGTTGTAGCTAAATCGGTACAAAGTTGGGAAATCGCAACTCAAACCTGCGATATAAACGGGGTCACGATTGCAGAAAAGATTCTCACAGCCAGCTCACTTCCTAGGCCTTCGACTTCAACATCTAAGTCAGTAGTAACATCTGAAACTGTAAAAAGTGCTAAAATTAAATCGCCGCCAAAGCAATCGACCTTGACCAACAAGTCTGGCAAGCTAATAATATATAGAGAACCAGAAAGAAAGTTTAAGAACACATATGAGAGAACCGACTTCCTCAAACAAAGTGTAAAGCCTATTCCCAAAGCCACAAAGGGAAACAAGAGTCCATGGAGGTTCTCTTCTGAGGATTCGACTGGGAAGGACTCAGGTCGGCGACTATCATCTTCGCCGGTCTCTATTTCCAATCGGTTCGAGGTACTCTGAACCGAAATTTTCAATTGGAAAGGGGTCCTCCCAAGTAGAGGAGATAGAGGAAGGTGATACTGCTCTCACTGCCAGAAGGACAGTGACAAAGAGGCAGGACCATCCTCCAGTAGAAGGTGTCTTCCTGACACCTAAAAAGAATAAACTCAACCGACCTCCGCAGCCTTCAAAATAGAAACAGCCACAATGTACAACTTATCCCATTATAAAGAACATGGCTATTCTACAATGGAACTTACGTGAAATAAGAACACATCGACCTGAGCTTGAACTGCTGCTTAACCAGAACGATCCTTTTGTCGTATGTTTGCAAGAGACTAAGCTCCATCCACAAGACAGCTTCAAAATCAAACGGTACACCCCTGTAAGGTGTGATCTATCATCGGAAGAGGGTGTACCTGCGCACGGAGGCACTATGATGCTCATCAGAGATGAAATATTCGCACCATGTGTATCATTACAGTCCGACATCCAGTCAGTAGCTGTATGGATTAAACTGTCACATACCAGATTCACCATTTGTAATATATACCTTCCTCCGAGTTACGACCTCTCGCTCACTGATTTAGGGTATCTAATTTCTCAATTACCAACACCGTAAATGCCCACCATCCACTTTGGGGCTCACCTCGGGCTTGTGCGAGAGGTAAGTTAATTGCTGATTTCTTGAATAATTCTAACCTAATTCTCCTGAACACCGGAGAACCTACATTTCTTTCTGATGCTTTCAACAGTTTTTCACACTTGGATTTAGCAGTTTGTTCACCAATATTAGCATCTTTCTTACAGTGGAATATCATCTCTGATCCACATTCTAGTGACCACTTTCCATGTCTTATCAGTCTCTTGCCACAAGATACATGTTCCACACGTTTACCTAGATGGCGTATAGATCAAGCCAATTGGAACCTTTACTCCCGGTTGGCTGTCTTTCGTTACAACGAACACGACTCAGTGAATGTCTTAGTGGAGCACCTCACAAAAAATATTCTTGATGCTGCCGAGCAGTCTATTCCACGGTCGACGACCCAAACCAGTCGTCGATTTCCGGTACCTTGGTGGACTGATGAATGCCGGAATGCCATTCGTGCTCGCAGGCGTGCTCTCAGGATTTTCCAACATCGCCCAACACTGGATAACCTGATTGAGTATAAAAAGATGCGTGCCAAATCTAGGCAGGTTGTTAAGGATAGCAAAAAGACATCATGGAGCAAGTTTGTAGCGTCATTCAATCGACATACACCTTCCTCTATCGTATGGGATAAGTTAAGGCGCGTGGATGGAAAAAAATTACTCATACCCAATCGCCGGTCTTAAAACAGCTGTAGGAGATGTTGATAAGTTTGACATGGCCAACAATTTTGGCGGTGCTTTCGCTCAAGTGTCTAGCTCAGAGAATTATTCGTCTGATTTTCTTCCCGTTAAGGCTCAGGTGGAATCGCAAGTTTTCAACTTTCGTTCTAATAATCTTGAAGATTACAATCGACTCTTTACCATGAGGGAGCTAGACCATGCACTATCATCTTCGCGAAACTCTGCACCAGGTCCTGATGGAATACACGTCCAAATGTTGCAACATCTCTCTCCTAAAGGTAAGGCCTTCCTACTCGAGGTCTATAATCGTGTTTGGGTTGACGCCACTTTTCCAGAAAAGTGGCGAGAGGCCATCATCTTACCTATTTTGAAAGCTGGAAAGGACCGTTTTCTTCCATCCAGCTACCGTCCAATTTCCCTCACCAGTTGCGTTTGCAAGGTGATGGAACGCATGATCAATGGACAGCTGACATGGTGGCTGGAAACTCATAACCTACTGACCAACACCCAGTGCGGTTTTCGACGACGTCGTTCAGCAACTGACCATCTTGTCTCGATTTCGACGCAGATAATGAATGGATTCATGAAGAACTGTCAAACCGTTGGGGTGTTCTTTGACCTCGAGAAGGCTTATGATATCTGTTGGTGGGCAGGAATACTACGTTCCCTATACAACTGGAACATACGATGACGCCTTCCGTTATTTATTCAGGAGTTTATGAGGGACCGCGTTTTCCGAGTAAGGGTCAGCTCGGTTTTATCAAATATTTTTGTTCAAGAGAACGGAGTGCCACAGGGATCGGTACTAAGCGTCACGCTGTTTGCTATAGCAATTAATTCTATCTCGAAATGTATTCTTCCAGGAGTATCGTCCTGCTTATTCGTAGACGACTTTGCCATCTATTGTACTTCTCAGCGCACACCTTTTTTGGAGCGCCGTCTGCAGCGGTGTTTAGACAACCTCTCAGATTGGAGCTCTAAAAATGGCTTTCGCTTCTCTGCTGAGAAATCACTCTGCGTGAACTTCTGGCGCCGCAGGAGGCGATTACCACCTTCGCTGCGGTTTGGCACAGTTTTACTACCATCAGCGGATGAGACGAGATTCCTTGGGTTGATATTCGATAGAAAACTGTGTTGGTCACCACATATAGCACAGCTGAAAGCGCGCTGTAACCGTTCTCTGAATATTCTACGGATACTAAGTGGCAAATCTTGGGGAGCGGATCGGACAGTCTTGCTGCGACTATCGCTCACTGATCCGAGCCAAGTTAGATTTTGGAAGCATAGTTTATTCTTCGGCAAGACCATCTGTGCTTAGAAGATTAGACACTGTCCATAATCAGGGTATACGTCTGGCTGTTGGGAGCTTTTCCAACCAGTCCAGTAGCCAGCCTTTATTCTGAATCGGCGGAACCCCCTCTGCAGTGTAGACGAGATATTCTATTAACAAATTATGGCTGTGGGCTAAAGTGCATGCCTTCGCATCCAACGTTCACTCGTTTTTTTAACACCGAGCTGGACGAACGTTATAGAAATATCTCAATTAGTCCACGGCCCCCAGGTGTTCGCTTCCGAATGCTTCTTCATAAGCACGATATCGTAATGCCTAGAATGTTTCCCAAAGGAGAAAGGGTGCACCCCCCTTGGTTACTTACAACATCCCATGTAAACCTCGGGATGACGGCATACCGAAAGTCTATAATGCCTTTTTCTAGTATCCGTAATGTTTTTTTAGAATTTTTGTCAAACTACAATGACCGAACTTGTATATATACTGACGGAAGTAAGTGTACCGTTGGTGTTGGGTACGCCTTTGTTTATGATACCGAACAATATACATTCGGTTTTCATAGTGGCACATCTATTTATAGTGCGGAGCTATACGCAATATATCGAGCCATTCTGCACGTTGGCCGTCGAAATTTAAGTGACTGCCTTATATTGAGTGATTCCCTGAGTGCACTTCAGAGCCTTGGTGATCTCTACAACTATCATCCTATCGTGCAACGTATCCAGGATGCCCTCCATGTTTTATATACTTCCGGGGTTAATTTGGAGTGTGCATGGATTCCTAGTCACATTGGCTTGCTGGGGAATGACCTGGCAGATTTTGCAGCAAAGGCGGCAACCACAGAGCTCAGTACAAAAATTTCTTGTATAACATCGGAAGACTTTAAGATTGTAGTGCGCAGGGTGATACTTTCGTGCTGGCACGATGAGTGGTCAGCTCTCTGCGGAAACAAGCTTAGAGTAGTGAAAGACCTTCCAACAAACTGGGTAACTTCTTCTCGTCATTCTCGACGGGAGGAAGTAATTTTGGCTCGTTTGCGTATTGACCACTGCAATTTTACACATAGTTTTCTTTTTAAGAGTGAATCTCCTCCATTGTGTCCGCTTTGTGGAGAAGATTTGTCCGTCATGTGTTGCTAGATTGTGTTAATCTAGCACATATTCGGGAATCACTGCAACTGCCGGTCAGTCTTGCAGAAGTCCTGGCGGACGATAGTCAAGCGGTAGCTAAGATTTTTGAATTTTTATCGAAGATATCCTTCAAATTTCGGATTTAGTTGTTTTTATCCTTGTTTTTGTATTACTTTCTTTTCTCTCTAATCACCAATTTGTGGCTTTTGCTATGATAAACTTTTTACCTTAATTTTTAGATACTAATCTTTCGTTCTTATTAATTATATTTCTTATTGAGCTTTATCTCTGGCTTTTGCCATGATTTGTTTAATAAGGGCACTGATGACCTTGCAGTTGAGCGCCCATAAACACTAACCATCATCACCATCAGCCGTGTCAGGTGTATAAAATCCAAGCTTTCGACCATTGCACACTGCACCATTGCAGTTCCTGAAGCCATAATGAATAACATACGCCATGAAAGCTTCAAGTCTTACATTTTAAAATAGCCATCAAAACAAAAGGAAGGGAATCCCTATAAGGTCAGCTGCCATAAGTAACTTTTTTTTTATATCACAAAGAGTTGTTGCAATTTATAGCATTCTGTTTATTTAATAATTTGTGATATGGCAAACCAACACAAACTGATGGGGAAAGCTTGTAATTTCAGTTGCTATAAATAGCTTTGTTTTGTAATTTACTATACATACCCTATGTTACTTGTATTTTGCTAACAATCTTTATATTAAATGAGGGTGGTTAAAGACAAATAAAACAAGGACACACAAAATTTAAATATTTAATGCATTTATGAAGTGTAAAGAGCAGCCACAAAGCTTAAAAGCATTAAGTCAATTTGTTGAAATAGTGTTTCAAATGTTTATGAGGTGTTAAATTTGTCACTCTATCAAGACATACATGGCCTAGGGAATTATTCTATAGATTAACATTCAATCAATTTACTTGATTTTCTGGATGATATAATACTTTTTCCTTCTCCTAAAAAGTTGCAAAATGTGACTTAATGCCTTTCTGCTCCGACCAATCCAATTGTGTGCATTATCATTAAACTTAACATTTAGGGAAGCAGCTAAACTTCACCTTTGTCCCCTTTAATGTGCAATTTCTGATAGCATACCCATTATTCAAAACCAATTTATATACACTCATGCACACAAGCTTAACCGTGACCTTGAGTAAATCTCAAAACTTGAGGACGCTGTTGATTCAAAGTTGTTTCTTCCTTTCTGATTTTGTTTAATTACATTTAAATTGAATATTCATTTAGTGTTCTCCTTGCGACAATATGTTCTTTATGACCATCAGCATCTATGCACAGGGATTAGATCTTGAATGTCCTGTTGGGAGTTGAATAAAACCAGTCCACTGACTAGATGGAATTTCATCCAACTGAACAAAACAAAAGTAAATATTATCATTGAACTTGAATATTGCATATCTGCATTTAAAGTGTTTTACAAATGGGATGTATGCATCACAGAGCATTATTCAGCTTTATTTCTGTTTCAGTAGTTTCTTATCAATGATTCCAAGTATACCTTCAGTTTTTTACTAGTCAACAAGAATTATAAACTTGAGAACTTGTTAAAAGTATCTGCAGTAAAGCTGTCAAAATGCTGAATTAAAAATGCAAATTATGCTGGGTTCGGTTCTAGGCTGATGAAACAATTCTTATTTCATGATGATTATTCCCCAACCTCAGGAGCCTGGAAATATGAATGCAATACTGATTGTGTGTTAACTTAATGGAGAAGTACAGTTTTAATGTACACCTCAACAATTTAAGCAAAGGTCAAAGTGGTAATACGACAATATTACATAAGGTGGTATGTAAATAAATTAAATGATTTAGCAGAAAGAACAACATATATGCGATACTGGATTTTCAGAAATGGTATGTACAGTATAAAGATAAAATAAACAAGAAATTAGGTACCTCTACTCCTCTTCAGTAAACTATACTCAAGACGTTGAGTAAACATTTTCTATCAGTATTTGTGGTATATTTGAGTTAGATAGATAAGATAGGTATATTAATATGTTCACCACAGGAGAGTATGGTCTGTGCTTCCTGAAATAATTTATAAACCAATCTAAAATTAGAATTGATTATTACTTAATGTTCTAACACTTTTGCAAAATTACTTTTTGCATCTTGTGAGGTTGTGTTTCAGTCTGAAATTACAAATTTGAAACAAAGTGAATTGAGATTTTGGGTAATTTTTTAAATTTAGGACTAATTATGATATTGAATCTAATATTTTAGCACTGCCTTCTATTGCTAATAACATATACAAAATAGTTATAAGAATGAAATTAGTGTGCTCATTACCTTTATCAGTTGAGAAGGGAAGCTAAATATTGAAGGAATATTTATTCTCATGGAAACAATTTTTTGCAAAATGCGTTAAGTACAGTCTGTGGTATTTCGATGGCACAAATTTGTCATGTCTCAGAGCAACTAATGACTTACTCAGTAATTCTGGTAATACATAAATATTGGAAACCTAAAATAAATTATCATTCACTTAGTGACCGGGGAAACCCACAAGAATAAATCAGAATTAATTTGAAATGCAAATAATAAATGTTACAATTTATTCTTACCGATGGAAAGTGTCTCTGAATCATTTTTCTGAGGTGATATAGTTATGCAGCATATGAATGCACCATGTTAATTATTAAATCCTAATACCTTTAAACCATATCACTTTTAAAGATTTTTAAGCCTCCTGAACATAAGGCAAAAAGCATGTTCTACCTTCCAGGTGCCTATGCACGAGACGTTTCGATTAGTGACAGCAACACTAACGCCAGCGGTGTGTCTAGGTAACATAATTCCAAGGTATTTGTAGAGCAAAGCCAACCATTTCCTTTATTCCAGTACACAGCTTTTTAATTGACATAATTTGCTTACATAAATTATTATAAAATGCATTAAAAGTGCTATTGATATTACCTGGTTCTGATTCCTCACCATTCACAGAACCACGGGAGGAACCTCCAGTATTAATTGTTCGATGCGGAGAGCCTTCTGAGTTGTCAGCCTCACTCGCACTGCCACTTCGTCGGGTTTTTCCATGACAGCCTGCTGGACTCTGACTTCTGCTGCTGCTTTGACTGGACCGCCCCCCTTCGCTCTCTGATTCAGAACCTGAATCTTGGCCTGAAAAAGATATTTATCAAAAGAATTATCAAAATTACAACCTGGGCATTAAACTATACATCTTCATTTTACGCCGTAAGACTAAGGTATTACCATTTTTAAATCAAATGAAGGCATTAAAGGGTATACCTATTAAAGTAACACACTGAATGGAAAACAAAGGCAGAGTGACAGCTATTGGAATGGTTAACTATAACGAAATGTTTTACAGACGGTTGATGTAAGCTAAGTTAAGCTAGATTCACAAACAGGTATACTGGAAAACTTCAAACCCCTCTCAATGCAACTTAATGCTGTTTTGCTTCCAGTCTGTTACAGAATTACGGCTTCATAAAATGTTAATACCGCATGCAATATATCAACTTTAGTATTTAGCTACGACACACATTATAAAAATAATTTATAGAACCCGGTTAACAAACATCTATTTAGTTTGATGACACTAACCTCCTGATTCTGCATCGCTTGAATCTTCTAACACATCTAACTCATACACAGGCGCCATGTTTGCTATTTTGCAAGTTAGCCAACATCACTAAAATAGTATTATTGTAACATTTCACTGCAGCCAACTATGAGTAATTATAGTAAAGGGTTTCAAAAGAGTTGTTATTG
Organism: Hymenopus coronatus; assembly: GCA_030762935.1. NCBI lineage: Eukaryota > Metazoa > Arthropoda > Insecta > Mantodea > Hymenopodidae > Hymenopus > Hymenopus coronatus. The sequence goes on from CM060880.1 coordinate 55,015,123, forward strand.
CTATAGAAGTGGAAAATTGTTTTTGATTGAGAATAATTGTTTACTGTCGTTACAAAATGCAGACGACTAGTGAGATATATATTATTACTAGATTTAAGCTGCCATTGGCTTTGAGATCTTTACAACGTAATGTCAACTGATAAAGTGACAATGATGTGGTTAGGTTATGAAAACCCATTATTTTTTATCAAAATTTAATTGTTATATCAATAAAAAAGTGAAAAATGGCTGTGTCGAAAACGTCTATAGAGGAATCGGATTGGAGAAAGAGCATAATTTTGCAGCTGCACAATAGAAATAAATTACAATGCAATTGTTTCCAAGATTTAATATCCTTTCATAATAGGTTATTTGACAGCTCCAACGCTCTGCGGAGCGAAAATTTGCAGCTTTCAATACAAAATGAAAAGCTTCGTCAAGAAAACGTAGATTTACACCAAAGAAGTAGTTCTGGAGATGGTAGGCCAAATGAAAAAATTCAATTACTAGAACAAAAGTTGCTTCATCAGCAAGAAGAACTTACAGAGCTACACAGAAGAAAAGGAGAAAATGCTCAGCAACTGATAGATTTGAACCATAAATTGCAAGATAAGGAAAAACAGGTGCATGCTCTTGAGGTGAACCTGGCAGAGACTATGACAGTCAACAGCACTCTTAGGGCAGAGATACAGATGTATGAAAATAGTATAAAAGAGCTAGAGAATTTAAATCAGATGCTGAAAGATGAGCATCAAGCTTTACAGTTAGCATTTGCATCTTTGGAGGAGAAGTTACGAAGAGCGCAGGATGAAAATCGAAGTCTAGTTGAGCGTCTTATAAGATATAAATCTAAAGATGCTGATAAAATGAATGAAGAAAATGAAAACTTTGTAAGAAAAAGACAGGCTAAGCTGCAAAAAGAATTGGAAGAAGCTGCTAAGGATACTCGAACAATATCTCCAGATAGGTTGAAGGATGGTGGTGGAGCATTCTTCATGTCTTCAGTTCCTTCAAAAGCGCATGTAAAATTTGATGCTCATGAAGGAGATATTAATGCTGTGAAATGGAGTCCTGTTGATCGTATATTAGCTACAGGTGGTGCTGATAGAAAAGTGAAACTCTGGGACCTTGCCAAAGGGGGACAATTTGAAAGTAAGGGCATTCTGGTAGGAAGCAATGCAGCACTTATGTCTGTTGATATGGATACAACTGGAACTCTTATCTTAGGTGCCTCCTGTGATTTTGCAAGTAGAGTGTGGACTGTTGCAGATCAGCGTTTGAGGCATACACTCACAGGTCACTCTGGCAAGGTTAGAACTCATTTTTATTTATTAGTGAAGCATTGCATTTCTATAACAAACAAAATGTGCAATAATAAAGCTTAAAGATTTCTATCTGAATTTCAGTTCTGATCTTACCGTAAATATTTTTGTTCATAGAGAAATTAGACTTTCAGCTTGCTGCTCCTAGCTGGTTATGTAGTATAATTTTTTTGGGTTTGAAGACCTTCAGTGTCACTCATTACGCCCAAGTATATGCACAGTTTTTGAGTTCCATATTCTGTAGCACTTTTCAATAATATTTCTTTCTTCATCTAGATGCATTTACTTTCACATAATCTTTATTTGTTTTAACTTGCTCTTTTAATTAAAAGTAAAGAGGCATTTAACATTTTTGTTAAAGGTTAACAAAGTTTTTTAAACTATCGATTAACCTCTTTTATTTTACCTACCAACAGTCTTTTCAAAAATTATTATATTACTAGGTAGTTCACCTTCAGTCCCAGTCAACAAATATGTAATACATGCACAGGTTCGTATTTATGTAGAAAACCAGAGTGGATGCATAGGAGGGCTCAATTTTAGGAGCAGCAAGAAAGAGCATAGAGATGTCATGAGTATATGTGCATGCTGAACATTTTATCTATCTTACCTAACAATTTATCTTATTTGCATCTTAATAAGAAAACAATGGATTAAAGTGTTATTATTAACAGTGATGCAATACTTATTTTGTTTGTTTTTCTTGAAAACAAGCAAAGCTCAAGACAATAATCAACCTTCGTCAATCACACAGCATAAAAGATAAGAAGTAATGTATTTCACAAGTATGTTTTGCAAGGGAATAGACAGTGCACTAATTTCATTGTCAATGGATGCTGCCATACTCATTAGTTTAGCTTTAAAAACTTTTTTCTGGGTACCTAAATATAATTTCTATTTAATAACATTCTTCACAAGGCTTGTGTTTGTTTAAAGCTGACAGTTGGAGTTGCTCTCTCTCTCTTTCTCTCTCTCTCTCTCTCTCTCTCTCTCTCTCTCTCTCTCTCTCTCTCTCTCCTCCCTCCCTCACCCTCTCTCCCCCTCTCAGAACCTGTAATGGAGTATTTTTTAACAGACTAGTCCTTGATGATGATGATGGAATTTCTTGTGTTATTGATGCAGTTTATTTGTAGAAATTAGCATTGGTGAGTTTACTATTCAGGTGACATATATAATAAAAGTTTTCTTTCAATTATTTATTTAATTGCCAGAACAGTGTTTACTGTATTAAACAATTCAGAGTTATCAGATTAAGCAGCCATGCTTTTAATGGCACCTGAGTCGTGTTTGTACGCCACTTTCCTTCCAACACTTTTGTCCTCCGCATACTGCTATATAAATCAAAACGAATAGGATGAACAGGCAAGGTCATCTAAAGCCATTGCTGCATTAAGGGACTAAATCACCAATTTAGTGTTAAACAGATCAATTAAATGATTTAGGCGAGCGCAAATACAATCTTTTTATTTGTGGAGATACTTACATACACACATATGCATTAGAACAACAATGACTTCTGTTTTTTTCTTTTAACAAGTTAGCCAACTTAAAACATTTCTGTCCTTGTCACAACATTCTCTCACCTTTCAATTAACTTCTAATTGAAACATTACAATTTATATTAAATAAACATTACAGGTTTACATTAAATAAACATTGCAGGTTAAGGCAGGAAGGAAGCCTTATCTTCCTTCCAGATTTGTGGTAACCACTCGTGGAACTTTTACACCAGAGGATTCCTCCACCATATCATGCTGTTCTTCAGGAATAGGATCCACCTATAAGGGTTATATGTTTTGGACAGGTCGTTTCAGTTCACCAGAGGCTGTCTTCACCTGGACCACTTGGATGATGCTGTCTTTTCCTGGATACAAGTCAATCACCTTTCCCAAAAGCCACTCAATCCTCTGAGTGTTACTGCTTCCAACAAGGACTACATCTCCGACCTTCAACTCCTTTTGTAAATTGTTCCTCATTTTTCCAGGTTTCAGTATCCCAAGATACCTAAATCTTTTTCGCAACTGTTCTCTAAATAGTTGCATGTGTTGAAATCTTTTCCCTAACATTGTTATATCCATAAAGTCAATATCAGGTACTCCTCCCTGGGGGTTTCCTGTAAGAACATAGCTGGTGTTAATATTAACATGTCTTCTGGATCTTCAGACAGGTATGTCAATGGTCGTGAGTTTATAGTTGCCTCACAGTCAGCCAATACTCTAAGCATCTCTTCATAATCCAAAGATGTATTCCCAAGTACTCTCGCAATAACTCCTTCAACATTTGGACTATGTGTTCCCAAAATCCATCCCACCAAGCTGCTGTAGGGGGATTGAATTTCCAAACAATTCTCATATTAGTTGTTTCCTTATTCAGTGTTGGGCAATCTAGCTGACCAAATAAATTATCTGTACCTATAAAATTAGTGCCATTGTCACTGTATATTGTGGCGGTCTTCCTCTTCGAGCAATAAATCTTCTCAATGCTTGAAGAAATCCTGATGTGGGCAATGTCTTAACCAACTCAAAGTGCACGGCTCTGAATACTGCACATGAGTATATCACAATCCATGCCTTTTCACCTTCGCGCAGATGCAATGGGCCAGCAGGTCCACTCCTCTTATTGCAAAAACTAAAGCGTCACACACTCTGTCTTCTGGCAAAGATGCAACCTTTGTGGTAATTCCTTTTGAATGATATCTTCTGCACCTGATGCAACTAGAAATAACTTTTCTTATGGTTTTCCTTCCATTTATGATCCAAAATCGTTCCCTTATCATGGAAAGTAGGACTTGTACTCCAGCATGTGATGATTCTACATGTCTCTCCATAATCATCATGTGAACTAACTTATGGTCAGAAGGAAGCAGAATCGGTGTAAGGAATTCTTCTTCATCCTTTCTTCGTATTTTTCTGGTATGCACTCGAAGTAATCCATTTCTATCTTCAAAGACATCTAGAGACTTAAATGTGTGTTTTTTGCCATCGAAACTCTCATGCTTGACAATTTTCAGAACAGTTGTTTCAGCTTTATGGAGTTCTTCAACATTTAGTTCCTTTGTGTTAATTTTCTCTCCTACAGCTTTAGCATTGTGCATGAATCTTAAAATCCAGGCTACCATTCTGAGGATTTTATTGTACTTTGAGAAATATTTCAGGTATCATTTTTCTTCTGTTATAGCAGAAACCAAAACCATAGAAGTCCCTTTCTTTCTCTCTCGGTTAATTTCTTCTTCATCAACTTCAACATTTTCTTTAGGCCTTTCAGATTCTTGGAGTCTGAGCCACGGTAGTCCCTCTCACCATTTTGACGACAGAAGTTTAGTTGCAGAACATCTTCTAGAAGGTAAGTCAGCTGGATTACAAAATCCTGGTACATGGTTCCATTTATAAGATCTGATAACTGCTTTATTTTTTCACTCTATTTTGCACGAATGTCCCCCAAACATCTTTTCCTTTAATTCAACATGGAGCAGTCATTGAATCAGACCAATAAAAGGACAGTATGTTCTCAACTTCTAAATGCTCCTTTACTGAATGAGCCAGTCTAGCTCCTATTACACAAGCAAGAAGTTTCAGCCTTGGGATAGTTGTGTTCTTGATAGGTGCCACACGGGACTTTGATTGAAGTGTCACATGTGTTTTCTGGCCCTCTTCTGAACAAAGAAATAGCACAGCTACATACTCTGAATGAGTGGCATCACAAAATGTGTGAAGGGTCCAAGATTCTTCGCTATTACTTGGCGCAATTTGTCTTGGAATCTTTATTGTGCTTAAGCCTCCCATTTCTTCTTGCCAACTTTCGAATTTTCCTTTCATATCCTTCTCCATGTCCTCATCCCAGCTCATTTTTTTTCTCCAGCTCTCCTGTTACAGCAATTTTGGAAGGAGAGGAACAGGGCAGGTAAAGCCTATTCGGTCGAAAATTCTCTGGGCAGCTGCCAAGATATTTCTCCTGGTTACTTTCTCACCCTTCTCAGTGAGAATTTTCTCACATGAAATTACATCTTCTGCCTTATTCCAACTAAATCCTAATACCGATGTCATCTCTGATAAATTATTATCAAAAGAAGTTTGTCCTTAGTTCCAACTGTGCCTTTGCTAATAATGCTGTGGCTTCCTCAGTACTCACTGAGGTTGTCCACATAAAAGGAGTGCCTCAACTTCTTGGCTGTTTCTGAATAGTCTTTAGATTGTTGTAAGTGAAGTTCCAGTACCCTTTCAAGCAGAAATGGGCTGCAATTCAAACAAAATACCACTCGACAATGACATAAAGTCTTCATCTGGCTTCTTTCTTCATCTTTCCACCAGAAGAACCCCAAATAATTCTTGTCTTCTTCTCTGACAGATATTTGTAGAAATGCTTTTCTTATGTCTGAGATGACTATCTTGTTTCTTCTAAACATTAAAAGCAATGCTGGAATTTGTAGCAATAAGTTAGACCTCTTCTCCAAACACTCATTCAGTGAAGGGCTGTCCCTTGGCTTTGACAATCCATCAAATACTGGCCTCACATTAGTGGATGACTTTTCCTTAAAGAACCCTCCTCGGTGATGTAAGTAATAACAAAATTCCTCCTCCTTTTCTTCTGATACTTCCTCAATTATGCCTTCATTTTCCCAATCCTTGAATATATTTCCATATTCTTCACATATTTTCTCTTTCACCAGACAGTTTGTTATGGAAACTAATCTTCTTTCAGACTTCTCTTTATTATCCTGTAGAAATTGTTTGCTTTCCAACCATGGTAGTGCCACTTCATATCTGCCAACATCAGTAACCTTCACTGTTTCCAAGAAGTACCGACGTGCAGCTTCCTCCATCTCTTCTCTTGACATCAGCTCTGATGGATCAGATATACCTATTGTTTCTAAGCTCCACAGATCAGCTACAGAAGCAGACTGAATGAACAGCAAAGTAGATTCTCTTGCTAATGAGTCACTGTTCTTCTCTTCCATTTTTCCAGTCACTGTCCAATCAAGCTCTATTTTCAAAGGCTAGTTTATGCACTTCACCCATCAGAGTGCAGGCAGCAGAATCAGCTCCTAACAGCATCTCTACTTCAGATGGATCTGAACCCACATCTGAAAGCCATATCTTCTTCTCTTTCAGTTGTTTCATCCAGGGTCCAAACTTCAACCTGAGAATGTTTCCACAAATCACTTTTTGTCCTGTCAGCATCAGAGTAGCCGTACGAGAGCCATCACAATTGCTTACTCTTACTTCGTACAAATTATGTTCTTCACAAGTTTCAGTACCTCCAAACAACTTGTGGATCATTGTTTCTGTTTTTAGGGGAGTATACCCCATTTTCTTTGCTGTCTTTTGTAAAATATATGATCTTTGTGACCCACTGTCGATCAATGCTCAGACTATTTTTTCTTTGCCATTGTGTTTCAATTTTACACATAAGGTTTGTAACAAAACTTCTTTTTTTAGCATCGTGAATGTTCATGGATATATTACTTTCTGTTTTCTCTTGGGTCTTGGGTTCTGATACTTCTTGTGTATTTAGCTGTGGGCACATAATAACAGTATGCTGTCTTTTGCATACACTTCAGGTTTGCTTTACAATTCTTTTGCTCTATGACCTAGCCTAAAGCATGAGAAGCAGCCCATTTCTTTTGCCACCTTGTTGTTCTTTTCTTCTAAGCTCATCTGCTGGGTGGAATGACACTCCTTACTGTCATGTAATTTGTTACAAAAAATGCACTGTTTTTACTTTCTCTATAGGCACTATGTACGTAGTGTATAGAGAATGTATTGCACTCCACCAAAAAATTTGATACCGAGATTTCACCTGAAATATATGTTTTAGGGTCCCCTTTATCTAAAAAAAGCATTTTCGGGAAAAAGGTCCATGTGTGTGTGTGTGTGTGTGTGTGTGTGTGTGTGTGTCCATGTGTCTGTGAACACAATAACTCAAAAACGAAAAGTAGGTAAAATACCAAACTTGGTATTTAAGTTTAGTATCTTCCAGGGATGCGACACAAAGATTTTGAGAAAAATCCCTCCACCCCCAACTACTCTTTACATGGAACTTTTTTTGAAAATTTTGATTTTCTGAAAAATGGCTCTAACGATTTTGATTAAAATTTCATATAATAAACATATTTACCTGACAAATAAAATGTATATTTTGAATTTTCTGCGAATAGCCTCTGAAGAGTACTTTATTGAGGATGAATTTTACGGAATTTTGAATAACTGCTAAACCGTAAGAGATGGACAAAAGATTACTCCACGAAAAATGTAGAGCACATTAAAATACACAATTTATGTTATATACATTTTTTTGTGGAGATCATTGTTTTTGAGACATTCCTAGTTTTTGGTTTCTGCTATGAAAAACATATATTTCTCATACAGGAATTTGTCAACTGCTGTGCATACAAACAAAGGAACTTCAGTGACATAGCAACCAACTTTTGATTATCACTTTAACCTATGGTACTCCCTTATTTCACCTCTACTTACAAGGAAGCAAGTAATATGGTATTTCTGCTAATGTTTTACTGATTAGCATAAAGTAAATAGAAGTATAAGCTTTTCAAGAATAATTTGTAGCAGGGATGTAGAGAAAGTCATGTGAATGGTACACATCAGATTTTTTCCCTTCAGAATTCCCAACAAAGAGAGAACTGGCAGTGGGTACATTTTTGCTTCCTAAATCTCTTCTCTTGGATTTGTCCTGTTTTTTCTTGTCCAACAAATGAAATCCAGCTTGTGCAAAGTTTATTCTTTGTTCTCCCTTCCTTCCTAAGGAAATCAAGAAAAGCTTCCAGTCGATCATTCTGTTTGTTATCTGGATCAGAATTCGTGAATGACTGATTCCTAAGCCACACTCTTAAAACTTCATAGATCCATGTTTATCTCATGTTACCCTATGGATTCCAAAGTCGCCCTCCGTGGTGTAATGATTACCATGCTAACTTCATATACCCAAGGTCGTGGGTTCAAACCTGGCGGAGGACGATGGATTTTTTCGGGTGTAAAAATCCTTAGTATGGCTTCCTTCGGAAGGGAAGTAAAGCCGTTGGTCCCGTGTCGTAGATTTACGGCACGCAAAAGAACCTCAAGCCTGATCGAGAGGCCTCTGAGCAAAATTTAGCAGTATTTCACACCCAGTATAGAATGGGATGTTGAGAACCATAGCAGTTAAAGAGCTTCCATAAATAACATGCCATTTTTATTTTTTTTGGATTCCAAAGCTCTTAACTGACATTCTAGCTTATCATATAATACAGAAATTCCCGACTTGTCATTTTTATGCACTAAATTTATAAGCTCTCTAGTATAATACTCAATCAACAGATCATCACGTCCAAATCTGTTATTTAAAGCTTCTATTACCTTTGGATAATTCTCTGCAGTGGCTGTGAAGCTGTTGATCAGTTCTCTGACTCTACTATTTGGCTTGTACTTTGAATTAAATATTGAAATTTGTCTTCTGCTTCAATTTTGCTATCTTCGTGAATTGTTTTAAACATACTCCAGAATCCTAACCAATCTTTGACATCGCCTCCATATTGGTTTAGCTCCAGCTTCGGCAATTTCAAATTTTTCTTTTGTGCAGTTGAGGAGACTATGGCATCCATGATCATTTGTCTACCATTTGACAATTTTTAACCTAATCTTGTCCATCTTATCTCTGTAATTCTCAATGGTATTGTACTCACGGTTATATGCATCATCATCAACATCAGCATAATCTTCTCCTAACATAATATCAAGGATTTTGTCATCCAAAGAAGACACCTCCGTAATTAACCTTTCCATTTTAACATCTTCTGTACAGATTCACTTTCCACTTGCTTGCTTGCCAAATTCTCAAGCAATTCATTGTAGGTTTTCGTAAACAAGGTTCGTATCAGCTTCCATTGTTTTTGCAATTTCTCCATTTCTTGTTGCTTACCACGCAAAACACATCACAATCACGTTGGGGTCACCAGATTTTGATGCATTAAGGGACTAAATCATCGATTTAGTGTTAACCAGATCAATTAAATGATTTAGGTAAGCACAAATACAACCTTTTTATTTGTGGAGAAACTTACATACACACATATGCCTTAGAACAACAATGGCTTCTGTTTCTTTCTTTTAACAAGTTAGCCAACTTAAAACATTTCTGTCCTTGTCACAACAACCATTTTAATTTAAAAAATTACAATATTGAGTGTCCCATACATTGCTTATGTTTTAAAAAAAAAAATATTGAAAATGTTCTCCTTGTGCTTGAAGGCAGACATTGCAGCGTCTTAACAGATTATTAAAAGCATTTTGCAATTTTTCTTTGGATATGTTGGTTATTTCTTCCCATATATTATTTTGTGGTTCTTGTAATGTTTGGAATTAGATTTATACACTTTGTCTTTCAAAGTGTCCCACAAGTAAAAATCACCAGCTGTGAGGTCTGGGGATCAAGCTGGCCAAATCCCTATGTGATCACTTAGTTCTGTGCACTGATATCAAATTTTTCCTCTGTTAAAATGTGGTATTTTTTAATTTTTTTGCCAGTCTAACACTGAACGTGTACTTTTTAATTTTTTACTATATTATGAAATGTGCTCCTTAGGGATCAATATCAGGAAAGTGTTCCTGAAATGTTCTATGACACAGAGACAGAGATTCCTGTTTTATAAAATTGCAACAAATGAAAACTATTTGTTCTTTAGAATACTAAACCATGATTGCACTAACACATAACTGAAAACCACCAAAGAACATCCTCTTCTGTTCGTTTTATCATATATATGGCATGAAGCAGAAGGACACGCCATATGTGATACAATAGCAAGAACTACAATCTCAGCAGTCAAGTGGAGAATTACTTACAAGTCATCCAAATTATATAAGCATTTATTGCTAAGGAATTAGGCCAGAGCCTACTTTTATTGTTAAGTAGTTTAGATGCATTTAGATTACTGAAATTAATTTAACAAACACAGCAATAATACATTCTTGTTTTTGAAGCTAGGCCTATTTACATCTCAACAATTTTCAGATGGTCTCTTGTACTCAGTGTAAAATTAAAAAATCTGATGTGTTCCATTCGCATGACTTTCTCTATATCTCTGTAAATTATTATTGTTAATAAGCTTATCTTTTATTTATTTCATGCTAATCGAGAAAAATTAGCAGAAATAGTCTTATTTCTTGCTTTATTGTAAGTAGAAGCGAAATAAGGGAGTACCATAGGTTAAAGTGAAAGCCAAAAGCTGGTTGCTATGTGATTGATGTTCCTTTGTTTGTATGGACAGGAGTTGACAAATTCCTGTATGAGAAAAGTATAAGTTTTTCAAAGCTGAAACCAAGAAAAAGGAATATCTCAAAAACGATCAACTCCACGAAAAAAATGTATATAACATAAATTGTGTGTTTTAACGTGCTCTACATTTTTTGGGTTAAGTTTTTGTCCATCTCTTATGGTTTAGTAGTTATGAAAAATTTGTCCAGATTAAAGTAGTCTTCAGAGGCTATTCCCAGAAAATTCAAAATATGCATTTTATTTGTCAGGTAAATAACTTTAATATACGATATTTTAATCAAAATCTTTAGAGCCATTTTTCAGAAAATCAAAATTTTCGAAAAAAGTTCCATGTAAAGGGTAGTTTGGGTTGGGGGGATTTTTCTCAAAATCTTTGTGTTGCATCCCCGAAAGATACTAAACTTAAATACCAAGTTTGATATTTTACCAACTTTTCGTTTTTGAGTTATCGTGTTCTCAGACACACACACACACACACACACACACACACACACACACACACACACACACACACACACACACACACAGACCTTTTTCTGAAAATATTTTTTTTGGTTACAGGGGACCCTAAAACATATGTTTCCGGTGAAATCTCGGTATCGAATTTTTTGGTGGAGTGCAATACATTCTCTGTATACTATGTACATAGTGAGTATAGAGAAAGTAAAAAAAATGTGTGTTTGAACCTGGACTATATCAAAGAAGTTTTTCAACTTTGGAACACTCTTTGTTTAAGAAAAACAAGTGAAAAATACATAGTTTAAACTTTAAGCATTATAATAAAATAAAAAATAATATTTTAGATATGAATTTTTTTGAAACTATACACTCAACAATGCAGGATGTGGAACAGCAACTCAGGGATTAGAGGGTATTGGCTCCAAATGTATTTCGGACTTTCTTTATCATGACAACCTATTTATTATCAAAGGTTTCATAGTGTGGTTATATATATTAATTACATTATTGAATGATATTCATATCCAATTCACAAACAAAATAAATTATTAGATGCTCACAAAACAACATGAACTGAAAAAATAACTCCAAGAAATGAATGTTTAAATTTAATATATGTTGTTGTTTTTTTTTTTTTTTATGTAGCTTAATGTCCTTTAACCTGGTTGGTCATATCGGATGATGAATGAAATTGGTGAAATGATGCTCAAATGATCTCGAGGGCCATGGAGCTTAAAGTTACTCGACATTCGTCTTCTCAGGATATGCGAAAACCCCCAAAAAAAACCTTATCTGGGTAACTCACCCTAAACAAGATTCGAACTCACAATCTTTTGAATGTGAGGCAGACATGCTACCACCACATTACCCAGGCGGGCATTAATGTAATGCTGTTCATAATACAGTAAATTAATATAATAGAGGAATGGGTAATTTTGTTCTTTAAATCCTCAGTTCACTATCTTTTATTTCATGCACATATTCCTCATTTTCAGAAGATCCACCAGTTGCATTGTTTCTTTTACATGTCATTATCTCTTTATAAATTGGCAGACTTTCATCGTATGTGCATTGAGCACCGTAATGTTTAGATAAAAGTTTATTTTACATCCTAAAGTTTTCTGGTTTGACAGGTGATCCACGTGGCAATTGCTGTGGGGGCCCACCAAAGAATCTGTTTCCCTTTTTTATTATTGATTGATACACTCAAGTGTCAGGCATGTAAGATACTACAAACAGATGACATCGATACGTTTGCACTGAGAGAGTTTGAAGTGCCAAAGAGATGGAGGTTTCAGGGTTTTATTAGCTAGCCCTTTCAGTGTCTTACTTTACATGCAACAATTCCTAACTTTTTGATGGTGCCTTCATTGGAAAAAAAGTGAAAGTATTTTTCTGGACAAACTGTGACTTCTTTCTTGCATACAGCTTTTTCAATATGTTCAAATACACAGTCCGGCAAAAGAAAGTGGTGGCCAACAATTGGGTAGACTATTCACACTTCTTTAATATTCACTGGATCTTGTTGACAACCTGAAGCAAAGTATTTCGATTAATGTACAATTTTTGTTTTGTCGAGGACAACCATCACAGAACAGTTCAATATAATTGATATCTTCAAACTGAAAAGTTATCAGCCAGTTATATATTGCAAAGGAAATTTCATTTGATCCTTTTCGGTGATCTGTCTCAAGCCAAGTGAAAGTAGTCAGTTTCCTTGTTCTGAGGTGCCTTCGAGCCGCCATTACAAACTGTAAAATTATAGGCATACAATTGTGTAGCATATTATGCTGCTTGATCAGGAATGTTTGGCAGTTTCATGCTCTTCTAGCAGTTGAAGGAAAATTTATATTAGGTCTCTCCCTTTATGTTAACTTTGTAAAAGCTTTAGCTTTAAGAGTATGCACTTTCAATTTGGTAATTAAAAGACTTCTTTCTTCAGGAGACGGAATTGCAGTCTTCAGTATTTCTCTCACTGACAGACACTCTGAAGACAGGAGTCTTAAAACTCATAGTTGCCCTCTGTGGTTACCTCATATACCCTCATATACCCAAGGTCGCGGGTTCAAACCTGGCGGAGGACGATGGATTTTTTTGGGCATAAAAATCCTTAGCATGGCTTCATTCAGAAGGGAAGTAAAGCCAGGGGTTCCATGTCATAGATTTACAGCATGTAAAAGAACTTCAAACCTGAAAGAATAGGCCTCTGAGCAAAATTAAGCAGTCTTTAATGCCCAACATAAAATGGGATGCTAAGAACCACAGCAGTTAAAGAGCATCCATAAATAAAGCTCAATTTAAATTTAAAACTCTTATTATATTTGGACGCAAATATCTGCCAAAATAGTGGCACTTAAGCTCATATTTTTTCTTCCCTTCTTTCTCTGTTTTATTGTTGATGTTGCAGACACTTGAGTTATTGTAGGTCTTCTAAAGCTTACTTATACTAAAATCAGACGAGAGGTATTTCCTATTAGATTTGTGCCTACAGTAGTATGAATTAATGGGCAGCAATTTATCACTTTTCTCCTTCCCTAGAACGTCTTTGACCACGTATCTCCCCCTAAGTTTTCTTTAGGAGGAGATGTACCAATCAAGAAATGTTGTTTGCATTGGTTTTGAACCCTTTCTTTCTAATGCCTAGAACAGAATGGAAAGTTTGCTGGTATACCTGAATGGCATACAAACTAATGTTTGTTTACTGCTGATCTAACTTTCACAAAGTACTACACACACAGATTTTTCTGTTGCCTTCTTTTGTACGGTTTCATTCTGGTTGTGAGATTAGTGTAACGGATGATTAACTTTTCTGGATGTTTTGTCAGGAGTAGAAGTTTTCATGAAATCTTCTAATGTCTTGCATACTGGGATCATTGCATTTAAACACACCTTTCTTGTGCACACAAGTTGGTTTTTTAGGAAACTTCTTTGACACATACCTATTTCTCTGTTCTCTTTTCTTCTTCTAAGAACTTGGATCACAAATCTTCTTTCTGCCTATCTTTCTATTTACTTTACTTACTTTCCTCCATATCTCATAGATAATTCACAAATTATTACAAATAATGTATAACAACTACACAAGCTTTCTGCTAAATGTTACACTGCTGGCAATGTATAAAATTAAATAATTTACCTTCCATACTTCTGTGAATATGGCACATGTTAACAAACTTTCAAATTTTAACTTGAACTCTCATTATAAACAAGATTCTGGTGAATAAGAAGTATTATGGAACCATCATCTTTAGATAGTTGCATGGGGATGAGGCAGTTAATGGAAACAATAATGAACACAGGGTTTGGAATAGACAAGCTAGTGGATATGATGTTATTTGGAACAATCGGCAATATTTAACACCTATCATGGAGATATGACAAACTTTGGAACATTATCTATTAATAGGATGATGGACAAGATGGGAATAGACTCAGAAACCACTACTAACTCAGTTTTGACCAAAAGTGGATAAGATGGTTTTTGGAACCTGGTGTCTCATATATATATTGTTTTTAATGCTATGATGTTTTTATGGTTGCTACTTTCATAACTATTTTCTGTGAATTTGTCTTTTTAGCAACATGTGTATTTAACACTTAATTTTCATGTATTTATTATTATATTGAATGCATTTCTTTGTTTAAATTTTCAATGTATTAACATGTTTTATTATAGCTATGAATCTTATTTTTGAATGTGATAGGTATTGTTTTTGACATCTGTAATGCATGAAGTAATTGCTGAAATTTATTGATTTCAGTGGAAGTACACATTTTGAGTTCCCTTGAGTAAAAAAAAACAAAAAAACTTTTAACCACAAAATTGGTATTTAAGTTCACCATCATCATCCAAGGATGTTACATAAAGATTTTCAAGGAACTTCCTCCTTCAAACTACTCTTTACATGAAACATTTTTCAAACTTTTAATTTTCTTAAAAATGACTGAAGATTTTAATTAGATTGCATATATTTAAGATACTTAAAGAAATGGTTAATTAGGACCATCAAAACTGTGTTAGATTTTTGAAGATCAGAAGCAGATACTTAAATTAGGGTGTTTTTGTGGAAGATAGAGCAATTGGAAATGGTCAGTTGAAAAACATGGCACTTAGATCAGATTTTGCATGACAAAGGATAACTATGTAATATTAGAGCTTATTATGCGCTTAGTAAAGCGTGTATTTTATCTCTCTGAAGAAGCAATTCTAAATTTTAATGTTACCAAAATCACTTAAATTGCATACCTAATATAGGGCTGCATGCCACCACAATGAATAACAGTTTGTGGCAAATGGCTAAAGAAACATTGGGAAATTTTGATAGTTGTACTTTAGGCGCATGGATATGTCAATTTACTGTGAATCTGAATAAACCTGAGGAATCAAGTTCAAACCTGGATATGGGCAATTTTTTTTTACTTTCTCTAGCCCATTTGTACATAATAATGTACATAGTAGCTAGAGAAGGTATTGTATTACACCCAAAAATTTGATGTCAAGATTTCATCGGAAATATATGTTTTGGGATCTGCTGAGTCCGAAAAAAGCATTTTTAGAAAAAAGATCTGTGTGTGTGCATGTGTGTACAGCATAGCTCAAAAACGAAAAGACTGTGAAATACCAAACTTGGTATTTAGGTTTAGTATCTTCCAGGGATGCAACACAAAGATTTTCAAGAAAATCCTCCACCACAAGCTACCTTTTACATGGAAAAATGTTTAAAAATGTTTTTCTTAAAAATGGCTAACGATTTTTATCAAAATTTATCAAATTTATTAAAAATATTTACATCAAAAATAAAATGTATATTTTCAGTTTCTAGAAAGCCTCTGAAGACCTTTTTATTCTGGATGAGTTTTGCAGAATTTTTAATAACGGTTAAACCATGAGAGATAGACAAAAACTTACTACCCACCTGCAGTTTTGCAAATGGCACTTAAAGCAGCCACCAGAATTGTTTTCATTGGTGGTGTTCACTGATGAGGCCACGATTATCAGGGATGGACTGATTTTTAATTACAAAAATAGTCACATATGGGCATATGAAAACCCTTATGCCACTGTTCAGAAGAGCCACCAATAGCAGTGAACACATGTGGTGGCATTGTTTCTGACCACATATTTGGGCCATATCTTCTTCCTCACAGTGTGACAGCACTTATAAAACATTTCTGAAGTATGTTGGAAGAAGTGCTGCTTGATGTTCAGGCTAATTGCATTTCCAACACAATGGAACTCCTGCACATTATGCAATAAACATACAGGAGCTTCTAAATTGAGTCTTCCCAAATTGCTGGTTTGAAAGAGGCAGGCCTACCGCGCTCTGGCCACCTTGTCTGCTGGATGTCAACACTTTGGACCTTTTATTCTGGGATCATCCTCAGACTATGGTGCATTCACCACCGATTGATTCTGAAGAGACATTGATTGCTTGCATTATTGCAGCCTTGTCTGCTGGATGTCAACACTATGGACCTTTTATTCTGGGATCATCCTCAGACTATGGTGTATTCACCACCGATTGATTCCGAAGAGACATTGATTGCCTGCATTATTGCAGCAAGTGATGAGATTCACAACATACCAGGAATGTACATTTGGGTTCAGGAATCATTTCTGCATCAATGTTGCCTATGCATTGATGTTAAATGTTGCCATTTTGAGCAATTGCTTTGAAACCTATGCCTACTCCTGATTTGCTTACGTTTGTTCTGCCTGTATCTTCCTATTGCATTGCAATGTTAATTCAATGGAACTTATAGCAGAGACGATGGTTCTGTGCCGAAGAAGCCTGGGTGCGCTGTCATTTAGAGTCCAGTTACTGAGCCTACATTCTTGTTCATAGGCAACATACTGAAATGGCCAATATCTTGGAGAGCCTTCACTCTGTAACATCTGTCCATCTCCTACTGTTTTTGTGCAGGTACATTAAGCTTTTACAATTTCAGAAACTCACATTGGTGATTAGTGTTTTGTATCTTGTGTGTATGTGTATATTACTTTATCTGGTTTAAAATGCCTCCCATTCAAAGCAAACTTAGTGGGAAATGCTTGCACAGCCAAACACATGAGGTTGTTAATAATGTCCATTCCTTCATGAAACAGGAAGCAGCTTCTGCAACATTGTAATACCACTGAAGAAAGTACAGAGAGGATGAGTGCAGCAACAAAAGTACCTGAGAGAACAGTACTTAAATAATTAAAGAAGGAGAAAAGTGTGAGAAATAAGAACCTCATTTGGAACACCAGAAAGTTATATTGTGTACCAAAATGGATAGATAACACCATTGATGACTTTGGCAAACAATTTACAATTTTTATGTTTGGGAGAAAACCATGCACACTGTCAGAAATCTACTCCTGGAGCTTAAAGATTTCATTAGCTTTAAAGGGGGAAGCATGAGTATACGTGTCATGAGTTTCAAGTGGAATAAAACAAGAAACAATAAGATCTTGCTGCATGAAAGACATGAGATTGGTGGATGTCATATTTGTGTGCCATAAAAATTTTGAAGGCGAAGAAAAGCCATTATCTATGAAGATGAAACATACCTTCATAGTGGCCACTCAGGGCCAAATAATTTGAGCGATAAGAGCACCTCCGAGATACTAGCATAAAAAACCAGATACTATCACAATGAGATAAATGGGAGGAATTATAAAAAAAACAAAAAAAGAACCACGTTAACTGAGAAACTAATTCCTAATTTTCCTCCTAATTGAGTTTTAGTAATAGATACCCATATCATACTGTTCAGTTGGATAAGACTCCTACAAGCCACTCTACAAAAAAAGCTATGCAAGAATGCCTTATATGAAGAAACATGCCCTTTCAAGAGCAAATGTTGAAAGTAGAGCTCTATAGCTTCAAGGTGCATAAGCTATGTGGCCATGCAGTTCTCAGGTTACCACCCTATTCACCTGACCTAAACCCCATCAACCTTATTTGGGCTGACATCAAACAATAGGTAGCAGGTCGTAACACAATTTTCAAATTACAGATGTCATGCACTTATGTGAACAACCGGTTATAGATATCTGTGAAGCAAAGTGGAAACATGTGTGTCTGAATGTTGAAGAATTTAAAATGATTACCTTGAAAAAGAAAGAATCTTTGAAAATGTAATGAGAGATTTATAGTGTATCGGGGGACAGCAAGAGTAGAGAAGGTGAGGAAACAGAGGAAGAGGAAGAACAACATGATGATGATGATAGTGAGCTGCAGGTTGATGAAACTGTGCCAGTCCGGGTAGCTCATGGTTGCGGGTTCAAACTCAGCCCAGACCAATGGTATTAAGTGTACTTATAAACGACAGCCCTGTATCAGTAATTTACTGGCATAGAACTTCCCTGGGATGAAATTCCAGCGCATTGGCAGCACTGATATGATCCTGGCAATAGACAGCATTGTTAATAGAAATAAAAAAAATTCTGTGTTATTTATGGATGCTCTTTAACTGCTGTGGTTCTCAGCATCCCATTCTATACTGGGTGTGAAAGACCGCTTAATTTTGCTCAGAGGCCTTTCTATCAGGCTTGAGGTCCTTTTACACGCGGTAAATATACGACACGGGACCAAAG
Source organism: Hymenopus coronatus (assembly GCA_030762935.1). NCBI lineage: Eukaryota > Metazoa > Arthropoda > Insecta > Mantodea > Hymenopodidae > Hymenopus > Hymenopus coronatus. Next base: position 55,033,732 of record CM060880.1, read on the forward strand.
GCTTTATTTCCCTTCCGAAGGAAGCCATGCTAAGGATTTTTACACCCGAAAAAATCCATTGTCCTCCACCAGGTTTGAACCCACGACCTTGGGTATATGAAGTCAGCATGGTAACCATTACACCATGGAGAGCGACATTGTTAATAAAACACAACTAAATAAATAAATAAAAATAAAACTATGTGGGAAGGAAAAAGAATGAACTGGACCACAATAATTAAAATGGTTTATTTTAACCTGGTGTTCCGTAATGAGTGCAATATGAACTCTTCTGTGAGCTGCGCGATCTTGTGGCTTCATTCTATGAATGAACAATACAGTAAGTCACATGATAGCATGCTACTTTTTTATTCTGCCAGTTTATTTTCATGGAATATTTGTTTTACTGTTTGTTTAACATTTACATATGCCACATTTACATGAGCAGAAAAATCCATGCATGAGGCGGCAGTCGAACCTGAAGTTCTCTATGTGACAGAGAACCAACATCATATACACTAGCTACAAGGACCAGCTAATTTGCTTCCATGTGTTATTAGTTAAGTCATAGAACCATAGCTGCAGATTTTTCTTGTCCTTAAATTAAAATGTTTATGAAATAAAAGTACAAGCTATGTCTGAAAAATAGCCATGTTGCACTCTGTCTCTCATCTTCTTGTAGCCAGTTACTAGCAGAAGTTAAGTGAAGCTTGAGCATGGCCTCTCTTCAGTGTGTGAAGAAAGAAAGTGACTGACGTTGCTACTGTATTTTTTTAATAACTCAGTAACATTTAGCTCTTTCAAGTACATATTAAATAATTTTGTAAGCTTTTGTTAGTTCAGCTTGAACTAGTTCATTTAAGTAACATATTATTAAGTTTCCAAAATTTGTATACTGTTTAGGTCATGAAAATGTAAATAATAGTTAAAAAAAATTGAAATAAACAGCTTAAACATTCGTTAAGTGAAAAATTACTGCACAACATAATGTTTCCTGTAAATCACATTCAACTTAGTGAATAAAGCATGAAAGAAAGAAAAATATCTTATGTGTTCCATTCACATGACTTTCTCTACATTGCTGTAATAAATTATTGTTAAAAAGCATATTCTTCTATCTACTTTATGATAATCAAGATAAATATTAGCTGAAAGTGTTTTAATTACCTACTTCTTTGTAAGTAGAAGGAAAATAAGGAAATGTATTAGGATAAAACAATAGTCAAATCTTTTAAAATCTAGTTGCCATGTGTTGAAATCTTTTCTATGCAGGGCCAGGAGTTTACAGCCTTCCATGTGACAAAAGTTTAAGTATTTTGAATCTGAAACAAATAAAAAGGAATTTAAAATAAGAACTAAAGCTTTCCTGGCGACGTGTTAATTCAAAATCTTCTCGGGCTTCTAGCCAGGTAAAAACTTGGCTTGACACCAAGATTTTGAAATAAAAAGGAATGTCTCAGAAATGGTCAATTCCACAAAAAAAGCATACATTGTGTGTTTTAACATGATCTACTTTTTTTGTGTAGTAAGTTTTTGTCTATCTCTTACGGTTTACCAGTTACACAAAATTCATTCAGAATAAAGATGTCTTTAGAGGCTATTCCCAGAAAATTCAAGATATACATTTTATTTGCCTTATAAATATCTTTAATATACAGTATTTTAATCAAAATCATTAGAGCCATTTTTGAGGAAATCAAAATGTTCAACATTTTTTCTATGTAAAGGGAGTTTTGGGGTGGGGTATTTTTCTCAAAATCTTTTTGACTCATCCCTTGAAGATAGTAAAATTAAATACCAAGTTTGGTATTTTACCAACTTTTTGTTTTTGAGTTATTTTGTTCACAGACACACATAATTTGCTTATTTTGGATACAGGGGACTCCAAAACGTGTATTTCTGGTATCAAATTTTTGGGTGGAATGCAATACCTTCTCTATTCACTATGTACACAGTCTGCATAAAAATCTGTAGTCATGGGGATTCGAACCTGCAATTTTAATGCACATGCACTTTTTTATTCTTGCACCATAGCCATTATACTAAACATATAGGCTTCAAATACTTTCACTTGTTTTCTGAACAAGCCTTACGTTAAAGTGGGCATGATCAGCGGAATGAATACAAATTAGCTATTTTAAGGCAAAACTATGTAATTCGTGCAGTGTTATTCATCTGCCAATGTTCCCGCCAGTTTTTTAACCTCTCCAAAATGTAATACCTGATTGTCAAACTCTGCAAAATATGCCTGTGTCTCTACGATTACCTCATTTTTTAATCTAAATCCCTTTACTACCGCAGGGCGGAAATGCCTAGCATTTTGCTGAAGCACATTTTGTGACCAGCCGCCATCTTGCAATTCTACACACTAACATATACACCATATGCAACATTTGTCAGATTAATTGTTCTTTAAGTTTTTGAAGTAAAAACCAAAGGACAATGGAAGGGGAAAGAGCTCCAGTTGAAAGGAATATTTAATACAATCACATTTTTCAGCCTGTCTGAAGTTATTACTGATAAAAAATGGGTATTATTGCAGTAAACATCGTAGAAGGTCATAACTTAATTTCGTTCTGATTTCTTGGTTTAAAACTGAAGGAGTGCAAAATATCAAATTTTGACCAAACCTTATGGTTTGTGTCTCATGCCTATAGCTATTTATTCCATTACATGAACTTATAAAATAAGTGTACACAAAAAAAAGGGGTGACGTATCACAGATTATCCCAAAGATTTATGACTTTCACTGTGGACTTTCCCCTATTCTCACGGTTCCGCTATTATAAGCACATAATTTGATACTAATAATTTTTCACGATAGCTGCTAAATGAGGGAAATAGCAGAGGTTTCTTATAAACCGGAGCAGGTTGTCAACTTTGGCTGCTTCTCAATGATCTTTCCGAGTTGGAAATCTAAAATGTAACAAACAATGCAGAATCGTTCTGTAGATAATGTATATAACTTATTTCACTAAATATACCACCAAAAATCACTTAAATAAATACACTAACCTTTACATTGAAACACTTTTCCCTTTCCATGTTTATGCTTTTGCTATTTGAGAAAATACAACCAAACACCACACAGGTATTGACTATAATACTGATTTAAAACTTACACCCTAAGTTTACTGCTTAATTGAACATTTAACACCACAAAATCACTTATATATGTATCCTAATCTATGTATTGAAACACATTTCCCTTTCCTTGTTTTTGCTTCTACTATTCAAAAAAACTACAATCAAACACCACACACGTATTCACCTTTATATTGGTTTAAAACCTACAGTCCAAATGTACTGTTTAATTGACATTTATCACCACAAATCTTATTTTTGGGTGTACATTTACCCCACAAAAGCCATATTCATTTCAGAAGTGTAGATCAAAATATGGCGGCTTGACGAAAACATGCTTCACCAACCACAATATATAAGGATGGGGCATTTCCTATCTATTCTCTCTATTTCCGTGGTTTCTACACCATTTCTTCAGAAACAATAAGAAATTATCAGGAGTTAGGTTAAAGTGGGGGTGGCAATTCATAATGCACTTCCTGCAGTTTGGTGGTGATATCTCCGGATGTATGTGCTGTGGTGAAATAGGACTTTCTTCTTTGCCAAATTGGGCCAGTAACTCACTGTGGCATTGTTCAGTTTTCCCTTTTTCTAAGAAGTCAATGAGTATGAAACGTTGGATCCCAAAACATGTCAATGCCACTTTTCTGTCATTGCTTTCTTTGGAGCAGATTCCCAGAAAAACTTATTATTTTGATTGTTGCTTGATTTCTGGAGTAAGCTTTCAGACAGTGATAACTGTATCCTTTGAATTCCAATAAAATGGCTTCAAAGATGAAAGCTGCATCTGCTTGTGCACTGTGAGCAGTTGCTGACGACCTTTTCATCTCCAACTTAATCAAAATATGAATTGCAATTTCTTTAACACACCTATAATCTCAGCCACTTTGCCAACTTTCTTTTGACAATCAGTGAGAATATTATCGTGGACTTTTTCAATAATTTTCTTGGAAAGCACATCTGCCAGGCATCCTGGGCGCTCCTTAGCAAAAACAGATGTTTGACCATGTTTAAAGTCAAACTAAAATCTAACTGTTGTCATAGATAGCAAACAGTGCTCATAAACAAGATCCTACTTTTATTTTGAACGATACTTCACTTTTTCCATTTTAGCAAAAACAGTTGAACAACTAACTAAAATGCATGCCAAACCTAGACTAACCTATGAATCAGTACCAAATTTGTTTTGTGTACATGCAAAGATGACAGTAAACGTTTTCACCAACTCACCTTGCAATACTATCTATTGTAAAACACGAGAGTGAATTGGGGTTTTTACGATTATTAAAACATCACAATTTGATTAATATTTTAAGGATTATAAATACATGCTAGATAAAGTAACAAAATAAACCAAAATAAATAATATTTGAAATCACTTTAAAAACTAAAATATTAGGACTAAAGCTATATATATATATAAAATAGTAAAACTGTGATTAACAAAATATATCATACATAATATAGAACTTGACCATAATGATAGCAAGATTAGAGATGCAACTCAAATTGCCATACATTTTAACACATACAGTTAAAGAATTGGTTCTAAACAACAATGGATGCTTTGAAGCCTCAATAAATACAGGCAATACCAATAATATAAATTTGTATTTAACTGAAGAAATGCTTAACATAATAAATGGATTGAATAATACATATGCAATGTTGAAAACATACCAGATATAATTATATAACAAAATCCAGCGAGCACTGAATTAGGTCACTTGTTCATCTATGCAATGCAGAGGAACTTTCTCTGACATTAAAAACTCTGAGGTCATACCCCTGCACAAAAAAGCGAAAGAGACTGAGTCATAAAATTATAGTTCAATTTCCATTTCTTCCATATTCTCAAAGATCCTGGAAAAAGTAATGCAAAGGAGACTTCTTTCATTTATTGAAAAAAAGAATATAACTCACAGCATGGATTTCAACTCTTTATTAATCATAATATTGTACACACATTCTTACAGTTTTATTATTCCTTCTTAGAGTTGCTACTTTTATTTTTCCCTTAATCCATCATACACTTTAGCACCACAGTTACATATGTATAGTGGACCTTGCTGCACATCATGTTACTATTCTTTCCTCCTTTTTCTTATTCTCTAACTTCTTTCCTCATCCATCTTCTTATTAATCATTTTTATCCATTTCTCTGTGACCTTACCCAAGAGGTTACATTTAACTTCCATAGTTTTCTCTCCTTTTGCGACCAAAACCCTCTAGTATTTCTCCTTCCAATTTTTCTGATTTGCCAAATTTGAACTCTCATATCTTTGTTTAGTTACAATATAGTATACAATAGAAATCAGTCTTAATCTCTCTGCACATTGGACATTTTCTTACATCTTCATCATTTTTTTATGCCTTTCAAGTTTTTACCCATTTTTGCCCATGCAAATCCTTCAAGTTGCCAAATGCAGGCAACTTCACAGATCTGCCAGCATAAAGTACTTGTGGACCAGAAATGGAAAACTAGTCCTGAGGAAAGAAGACTTCACCAGTCAGTCCCTGAAGAAGGCCACGGAGTTAGAATGGCCGAAAGCTCGGAGGATTTTTATAAACCTGACACAGCTGATCATCTGTGAAGCCATGATTAAAGAATATATAGAGGCTGTTCCTGAAGTACCCAACCTGGTATAGATAGAGGTTGTTATTTCAAACCACAACAATGGTAAAAAGTATCAACTTTAGAAAGCTTAAGTTTGAAGTTTGGCGATTTTACATTGTTTAGCATTTGTTTGGCAGCCATCATTAGTGAATGCTCTCAGCAAATTTGTAAACATATCCATCAAACTGTCATCGTTATGTGATACAATACTTTCATTTTAAAAGTCTTAGTCCAATTAATATTAAAGCTGAGCTAGTATCTATTTTGGGGGAGTCTGCTCCTTCATTTACAACGGTGAAATATTGGGTAGCAGAGTTTAAGTGCGGCCGTACAAGCTGCCAAGACAAACATTATGGTGTTTGACTAAATGGGGTGACCAGTCCAGAAATTGTAAAGAAAATCCACAAAATGTATTGCATAACCGTTGACTGAAAGTACACAAGCCGGCAGACATTGCAGGCATTTAAAAAAGTTCTGTAAATTGCATACTGAGACTGAACATTTTTATATGAGAAAGTTGTGTGCAAGGTGGTGCCACGTTTGCTCACAATAGAAAAAAAACAGTGTTGTGAAGATGATTCAATCGAGTGTTTGGCAATGTTTCGCTGTTTTTACGTCAATTCATTATAATGGACGAAACCTGGCTCCATCACTTCACATCTGAGATGAAGGAACAATCAAAACAGTGGATTGGAAGGGGAGAATCGGCTGCAAAGAAGACGAAGACCGTTCCATCTGCAGGCAAAGTCATGTCATCAGTTTTCTGGGACGCACATGGGACAATTTTCATTGATTAACTCAAAAAACAAAAAGTAATCAATGGCGGACATTATGCAAACTTGTTACAGCGTTTGAGTGATGAAATTCAGCAAAAACGGCTGCATTCAGCGAAAAAGAAAGTTTAGTTTCATCAAGACAATGCCCCAGTTCACATGTCCATTATCGCTATGGCCAAAATCAATGGGTTAAAGTTTGAATTGCTCTCTCATGCACCCTATTCATCAGATTTAGCCCCCTCTGATTATTTTCTGTTTCCGATCTTGAAGAAATGGTTTGGTGGTAAAAGATTTGCCAACAATGAAGAGGTGAAGTCTGCAGTTGATGGCTATTTTGCAGACCTCGATAGTTCTCACTATAAACAGTGTACCGAAGCTATTGAACATCGCTGGGAAAAGGTATCAAGCTGAAAGGAGACTATGTAGAGAATAAAGATGTTTTCCCCCAAATTGTTGTGCTTTCTTTGTTAGTTACTGGGACAGCTCTCGTGTATGCAAAACCTAACACTAATGCTCTTTTGGCAGTTCTTTCTAACTTATATGTTATAACACATGATATCCTGCAAGGTTCTATTCTAGCTCCATTTGTACTTATTGTGCTTAGTTGTAATTTATTTAGTTCTAAGAAATTTACGGTATATATGATTGTCTACTGAAATTGGTCCTGGCCACTCATTCAGTAGACTTCCATTCTATGTACAATATTTATTATACTATTACTTGTATAAATTTTCTTCTTCTCTCTTCACTATCATTTCCATTCTTTTTAACTTTAAACAAATACTGTCCCATTAACCTGCTTCCTTTATGGGTATTCTGTTCAACAATGTTCTTTTGTCCCTTTAAACCTAAATGTAATTTGTTAATTTCCCCAATTTTCAGTTTCTTTACAGTTAAACACTACATACACCAAGTCTTCTTTCTGTTCACGTTGTGGGCATACCTCTTATGTTTCACATTTCAAGTTCCACATGCCTGTTCTTACCATGCTATATCCTCTTTTTTCTCCTTATTAGTTTTATCCATATAATTTTTCCTTCCCCATGACAGTGACACATTGGCACGCTATGCACAAACACATTGCAATTGTGGAAACAGTTCACAATTTACAAAACAATATCATCATACTGTCAAATGAACTTCACATGAAATATAAAATGAGCAACCATCTCCATAGTAAAACAAGTACCTACATAAAATTATTAAGAACTATGTACTATAAAAGAAAGTGCATTGTACCTTTTCATCTCCACATGAAAGACAGATAAAAAGAGACTTTGAGAAACAATATAATATCCAAAGTAAAAAATACCAGAGGAACTGCTTAATGTAACATCCCTCCAGAGATACCACCTATGAAGCTCAGCACTGTAGCACCACAGTAGCTGAAATGGTTAAAACGACAAACACCCACATAGACAAAGCCTTTGAACCTCTGTTCAAATCCTTTCATTAGAAGAGGTATTCATTATCCACCACTAAAATCATAATTTAGTTACTACATTTCAAAGCACATATTACGCAAATGTTTCAACAAACCTAATCATTTTATTAAATTAATCTGTGCAGGTTTATTGACAAAGAATTATTGTATTGAATATTGAATGCTATGTAGATTTCATTCAGTCTTTTGAAAGTAATTTGTGCAGGAGGATTTATCATCTTGACTTCAAAAATATAAACTAAACACATTAATGCTGGCCAAATTCTATACCTCTTTGAGAAAAACAATAAAATTAAAAAAAACTTAACAATGGAAACTTTAGAGAGTGGTGCGATGTTACTATTGCAGGATTTGAGCACCAGCATTATACTGACTGGCCCACCAGTATATTGTAGTGACCACTCTAGCTAACTGCTTATGATTTGAAATCATCCAAACAGGTGATGTACACGTGCTCAAAGAACAGCCAATTTTGCCAAAATTACAAGGTTAATAGAATAAGAACTAAAGCTTTCCTGGCGACGTGTTAATTCAAAATCTTCTCGGGCTTCTAGCCAGGTAAAAACTTGGCTTGACACCAACGTTTCGAAGAAGTACATCTTGAAGTACATCAGTTCACCCTGAAGACGAGGAAGATGTACTTCTTCGAAACGTTGGTGTCAAGCCAAGTTTTTACCTGGCTAGAAGCCCGAGAAGATTTTGAATTAAGGTTAATAGTTTTAAATATCATATTGATCGTGCACCAGTGCTGCATTCCTTAACTACTGGCATACAAATGAGACATTCTGAATGAAAATAGGAGACACACAACCACATTCTTCGCCGTTATGCGCAATCCTCCCAATTTGTAGGGTTGTATGTGTGTGTTATAATTAATCCATTAATCCCTAAAATATTTTTTAAACTACTTAGACACTTGGTTAAGTATGATTCTTGATTTATGAAAAATTGCTTTACTAGGCTATCTTCATTTAGATTTAAAATTCTATATAATATTTTAAAACTCTCCCCATAATCAAATTTTTTCTTGTAACTCTTCCCATTTCTGTTGGAGCAACTTCTTTTACAGTCACAATTGGTAAGCTGAAAATTTTTCTGCAAAATGTCTGGGGTACTTTATCCACAGTTTACCAAGAATTTCATTTCCCAAATGTCAATACCGTAAAGCATTTATGTTTTGACTGTTGCATTATATATTCTTTCCAGCAATTTAATTTCCAATTGAGGTATTTTAAAGAGATATCCTTCTATGGTTGATAGTGGCTTTCCTTTTTGCTGGTACCAACCTATCTTGCTTTTCTCATGTTCCCCATTTCATCCATTTTCATATGTAATACATTCTGTCAAGAAAGTATCGGGAATAGATCATTTAAAAATCCTGTTTAAAAGGGGATTCGAAATTATTGTTGTCGCTAAATTGGTACAACTTTCCTCTATACCCACGTGGAGTTCTGTCATCTAGTTTGTTTACAATACGCCATTTTGTTAGTTCATCTCAAAGGTGAATTGCGATTTTACAATGGATACAAATATTGAACAAAGAATCCATCTCAAATTTTGCATTGTAAATGGTATTTTGCGTACAGAATTGCTGAACATTTTACAGAGGGCTTACGGTGAATTGACTTTATCAGAAACATGTGCTTGTGAATAGTACAGTGCATTCAAAAGTGGTCGAGATGTGATGGAAGATTTGTCTCACTCTGGTCGGCCATCAATGGTTTCAACTGAACTGAACATTGCTAAAGTGAAGAAAATGGTGTCTGAAAATCACCATTTAGTTCTGAAAGAGATTCCTGCTGAACTTTCTGTGTCTCACGAATCGATTTGTACCATTTTAAATGATTGTTTGGGCATGACATGCATTGCAGCTCAGTTAGTTCCAAAAGACTTGAATTTTCTATAAAAACTCAATCGCGTAAGGATTGCTGAAGACATGCTAGAAGGAGCCAGCTCTGACCCCACATTCATGAAAGGCATTGCAACTGGTGGTGAGACGTGGGTTTACGAGTTTGACATTCAAACCAGTCAGCAAGCTTCCGAATGGCGCCTTCCAACTGAACCGAAACTTAAAAGGGCACGTCAAACTCGATCAAAACTGAAAGTCATGTTGACAGTTTTTTTCAATTATCGTGGTGTTGTGCACTCAGAGTTCTTGTCAGAAGGTCAGATGGTAAAAAAAGACTATGGAGCGTTATGCAGCATTTGAGAGAACAAATACGGCGAAAAAGGCCAGATTTGTGGAACACAGCTCATGGATTCTGCACCACGATAACGCACCAGCTCACAAGGCTATTACTGTCAACGAATTTCTGACCAGAAACTCAAAAAATTTCATTGAACAACCACCGTATTCACCTGATCTGGCTCCTGCTGATTTCTTTCTCTTTCCAAAACTCAAGTTACCGCTTCGAAGCTCCCGTTTTCAGTCGATAGAAGACATAAAGGAAAATTTGTGGCAACAATTGACATCGATTCCTAAAAGTATTGACAAAAAATGTTTTGATGATTGGATTATTCGTTGGCATAAATGTATAATTTCAGAAGGGGCCTCCTTTAAAGGCAATAAAATAATATTGGATGAATAATTCATTTCTTGTGTTTTGTGTTTTATTGGCAAATAAAATATAGACTTATATTCTAGATGTTGTTTATAATTGGTATACATTTTTTTATACTTTCTCTACATGCACTATGTACATACTGTACAGAGAAGGTATTGTATTGCATCCAAAAATTTGATTCCAAGGTTTTGCTGGAAATGCATGTTTTGGGACCCACTGAATACAAAGTAAGCAATTTTAGAAAAAGGTCCATGTATGTGTGTGTGTGTGTGTGTGTGTGTGTGCACGCACATGTATAGCTCAAAAATGAAAAGACCATTAAATACCAAACTTTATATTTGAGTTCACTATCTTCCAAGGATGCGACACAAACATTTTCAAGAAAATACATCACCCCCAACTACCCTTTACATGGAACATTTTTTGAACATTTTAATTTTCTGAAAAATGGCTCTAACAATTTTGATTAAAGTACCTTTTATTTAAGATGTTTCTATGGCAAATGAAATATTATATCTTAAATTTTCTGGGAATAGCCTCTGAAGACCTCTTCATTCTGGATGACTTTTGTATAACTGGCGAACCATAAGAGATAGACAAAAACATTCTACACAAAAAATGTAGATTTCATTAAAACAGACAATTAATGTATATGCCTTGTTTTTGTAGAGTGAGCTGTTTTGAGATATCCTGGATTAATGGTTTCAATTTTAAGCCACTTAAACTTTTCTCAAGCGCTTTCTATAAAAGATTAAGTTTAAATACTACAAATTTTTATGGAGAAATTTTGGCAATACTTGAGAACTTTATATCATATAAATAAATTTGAAAAAGTTGTACTATTATCTGACTCTAAAGCAGCTATTATATCCATAACATCTGATGTAACACCTAATAACTTAAATATTGCAGATGCCAGCACATTGCGGAATACAGGGTAATGAAACAGCTGACTACCTACCAAAGAAAGATAGTAAATATACATCTAATTCATCTGATCCAATAAGTTATGACTCTATCAAGAGAATCATTATATCAACCTATAATAACAAAGAAGATAATGCATTGCAAACAAAAGAAAAACCACGGGAAAATGTATGTAATAACACGACCAGAATCACTACATTACCAAGAAAATCCTCTGTATCAACTTTAAGACTCCTAACAGGCCATGATTGTCTCAATAAACATTTATTCAAGATTGGTATAGTGAAATCTCCTCTGTGTCCTTTCTGTACACTTAAAGAAGATATGGATGGAAACCATCTACTGCGCTGCCCAACCTTGAGTCGACATGATAATATGACATCAAAAGACTGGAATGCAAGAGAGCGAATGGCTTCACTGCGAACTGTTCAACGTTAGATACCAACCAACCACTTAGATACCACTTTTCTCAAACGAGAAGACATCTTTCTACTTGTTTTTCTTTGTTTACTCATGGCAATCAAAGGGATGGAATTTCAATTGTTTCACATAGCAACCAGCTTTTAGAGGGCTCAACTATGTTTTAGCCTGTGCATTTTCTTATTTCCCTTCTACTTACAAGGAAACAAGTAATTAGGCAAATTCTGTTTTTGTTTATCTTGATAGCATGATGTAGATTAAAGATTAATTTTTTGAATAAAAGGCAGAGAAAGTCATGTGAATGGAGCACATCAGATATTTTGTTTTATATGTTGGAATACCTATGTCATCAATGTATAAATTAAACAGAATTGGACCTAGCTTATATCCTTTCGTTTTCTTCTTTTGTTCTCTAGCTATTGGCCCAAATGTTATACAAAAAGTATTTTCCTTATATAGACCTTTTAACATTTCTATCATATGTGTATTACCCCTTTATCTGAATACTTATATCAAAATGATTGCATTTCAGTTTGATCAAAAACTTTTTCCAAATCTAAAAAATAAAACAAAAGGCAAATATAATTTCCCTCTCTTGTTTTCTTTAAATATTTGTTTATTAGGGTTTTTAAAATGACAGTAGTTCTTCTTCCTTTACAAAATTCCATTGATATTTAGATAGTATGTTATATTATTCAGTCCATTTTGTAATCCACTTGTCAAAATACTAGTAAAATGTGCATGTGTGTATACATATCCATAGAGAGATATAGATATATATATATTATTATTATTATTATTATAATAACAATAATAATAGTAATAATAATAATAATAATAATAATAATAATACTTTAATGATAAAATTATGATGATGATGAAAATAACCATGCCCCTGTAACTCTTATGTTTATCTATACTGCCTTTGCATATCATGTGTATAATTACTTTTCTCCAATTCTGCGACATATATCCTTTATAGTTCCCATTGAAAATAGCAAATATATTTAATAATCACTTTGTACACTTAGAAAAAGTTGTATAGAAATCCAATATATCATCTGAACCCCAACCAAAGTAATGTAAGACCATAAATGAAAAATATAGTGTTCTTGGGCCCTGCTTCTGAAAATGAGATATTCAAAATAATTAAAGAGCTGAAAAATAAGAAATGCTATGATTTAAATGAAAGTTCCAATTTAATCGTTTAAACATTTTGGCAAATTCCTAATTAAACCTCTCTGTCATTTAATAAAAAATTCTCTGAAAAATGGAGTATTTCCCCAAAATACTAAAGATAGCAAAAATAAAACCAATTTTTAAAAAGATTGAGAAGGAAGAAGTAAATAATTATAAATTCATAGCCCTGCTATCAGCCTTTTCCAAAATACTGGAGAAAGTAACTTAATGTAAAATTAATTAAATTTCTAAATAAATACAATATAAATGACAGGTGACAATATGGCTTTCAAGCAAACAAGTCAACTGACTTAGTAATGGTTGACAGCATTTATGATATTCTAGACAATAGTGAATTAGGAATGGGCATATTTTTAGATCTTTCCAAAGCTTTTAACATTGTTGATCACTCTCACCTAGACGGCTGGGGTTCAATCCCAAGCAACCGCATGTGAGATTTGTGGTGGACAAATTTGGGGTGGGTTTTCTCCGGGTACTCCGGTTTCCCCCGCCATCGCATTCCACCAGTGCTCCATCATCATTCATGTATCATCAGTGTCACCTAGTTAAAGCGGGCGTTAAACACTACAAAAAAAAATTGTTGATCACAAGATAAATTGTTAAATTGTGGAGTTTGTGGTATTGCATTAAATTGGTTTACAAATTATTTGGAAGGAACAATTAGTTGAATTTGAGATTAAAGATGAAAACAAAAGTGCAATAACAAAGCCTACTTCAGATAGAAGTATATTGATGGGAGTCCCACAAGGATTCATTTTGATGAAAATTCTCTCTATTTCAATAGATTCCCCTTGAATCAAACTGTAAAATCAAATTCCACTCCTTTTTATTGAAAATATGACTTTCAAGTACAGTGTTTGGTTCAGGAAGTGCTTAATTCACTGTACAGATGCTAAGAATTGCCGATGTGTAGGTACTTGTGACTGTATTCTGCGATAAAGTACATATAACAATATTTTGATTAGCTATTCTATTATGCCATGCTATATGAATGAACAAATGAAGAAAACAAATCTTACCTAAAGTTCTGAGATAGGGAGCTACATTAAGGAACGATTAAAAACACATTTGTATCTATCAGGGAAAAGGAAATAAATGTTGCAGGCAAAGGTAGAAGTACCAGGAAGAGAATGAAAATGAAGGAAATGAAGACGTAAAAATAGGGTAAACAGCTCTGGCATATCATTAAAATGTATTTATTGTATTACTCACATGCAAATAAATGCAATGGAAAGCCTACAAAAGATACTGAGATGACAATCACATAGCAACAGCTTTTAAAAGATTTGACTATTGATTTAGTCTACTAATAAGGACGTAAGTAATAACACCATTTCTGGTATTGTCTTGATTTGCATGATGTGGATAAAAGAATACTCTTTTGTAAAAATAGTTTGCAGAACAGATAGAGAGAAAGTCATGTGAATGAAACATATAGGATTCTTATGATATTCACTGTTATATGCACATTGTATTTCTGTTTATGAATACAGGCTTTTAATATTTCCTCTTCCAGACATATAATGAAGAATGTAAACATTAAGAACAGCAGGGCTGTTTGTATGTTTGTAATTTCAGGTAATGGCTGCTAAATTTCTGGGAGAGCCATCAAAGGTTGTGTCAGGCAGTCATGATCGCACTATCAAGATCTGGGATCTACGAAGCAAGGCCTGTATGGAAACCAAATTTGCAGGTTCCAGTTGCAATGACGTAGTAACATCAGATGGAGCAGGAACAACCATCATAAGTGCTCATTTTGATAAGAAGCTTCGTTTCTGGGATGCTCGTTCAGAAACTACACATCGTGACTTGGATCTGCAAGGACGGGTTACTTCCTTAGACTTGTCTCGTGATGGTGTATACTTACTTGCCTGTGTCAGGGAAGACACTGTGAAGGTAAATACAGGATTTCATTTAATATATACACATTAGAGTTATTTTAAGGGGCTCAATACAAAAAACTCTTCACTTTCTTAAATATTCCTCTAGGATAGACAAGTGAATCACTCCTTTCCAAAATTCATTGAATTAGAGATGTCAATTTGTAGACAACAAAATAAAAGTTTTGCATCTACATTGTTTTGTGAAATTATGAAATGCACTACTTCTCTATGGATGGATGCTATTTTATATGTATAGTAGTAGAAGTAGTAGCAGTAATAATAATAATAATAATAATAATAATAATAATAATATTAATAATAATTTATTTGTTTATTTTTTATTTATTTGAGTGCTAAATTCAATACAATTGTGGCAACCTCTTGTGGCCTAGGCCATTGTCTGAGTGTGCCACCAACTTTCATTTGACATATGGTATACCTGGTCACTAAATTATCTATACAATAAAATTAGTTCACAATCTGCTTTCACTAATGAAACTTCATCTATTTGCCTTGTTCATTTCATCATAACTTTCCATAAGAATTTTCCTAAATCTCTTAGCTGCCCTTGTTCCTTGAAGATCTCTGCATCCCTACCTCGTCATCTCTCCCTAGCCACTTCCATTTAATCAGCTTCACTCTCCATTCATTTGTCCCTTTACATTTAGCATTATGTACAGTTTATCCTCCTCCCCCAAATTGGGCGTAGTTCCATAGTCTAGGGGCAGCATACTAGCTTCTAGTTCCCAAGGCCATGAGTTCAAACGTGGCAGAGGACGATTTTTAAGTGTAAAAAATCCTTTAGCATGACTTCCTCCAGAAGGAAAGTAAAGCCGTTGGTCCTGTGTCATAGATTTACGATATGTAAAAGAACCTTAAGCCTGATAAAAAGTCCTCTGAGCAAAATTAAGCAATCTTTCATGCCCAGTATAGAATGGGACGCTGAGAACCACAGCAGTTAAAGAGCATCCATAAATAACACTCAATTTCTCAATTTCCTCCTAGACGTCATATATGCATAGTACATTAAAGGTATATAATGGAATCTAATGAGATGCTAAGGGGCAGAGAAAACATGGAATTGTGGTACATCATGGCTTTTTTTAAAATCATGTAAACCAATTCTTTACATAAATAAATAATACATTTTATATTAATGTAGGTATTTAAACATTTAAGTACTTGCCAATTAGTAACAAATATCTTGATGCCTTCTTACCTAGACTGTTATTGACTGTTCCTCTGAATGCCTAGGATGTTGCATATCGGGTCCCTGAACATTTGTATTTACTACAGTTGCTAACTCTAAAGAGCTCTAGAGATTGATTAAAGACTCTGAGCAAATGGCTCAAGAGTAGATTAGTGCTTTAATTAGCCCCATATATAAAAAGGGCAAAAAACTTAAATGCAATTAACTACCGTGGTATAAGTGATATACGAGGGTCAATTGTTTTTAGCAGTTCTTAAACTAGAAGTCTGGCGACAATGAGATTCTTTTAGTTTGAAAGAGTGATGTTTTTGACCTTGGAGGGGCTGTACGACGATTCCCCTACCACAGGATTTCATACAATGCAGCAACAATACAGGCATTTGCTAAGTACACAGTGCAAGATGAATCTATCATACTGAAATTTTTGTGCAATAATATATTATGACTATAAAAACAGTTAAATGCAGAAGAATACTATTTTTATCTAGCATGTGTTTTTGGTGAGTCTTCTGCTTCTAGGGTCACTGTTGGAAATTGGTTTCATGAATTGTCAAGGGGGCTGGAGTCTCTTGAAGATAAACCTCATTCTGAGCAATGATCTAAGAAACATAGATGCTGTGAGGAAAATTTCGTGACATTGAAGGGGCCCTAAATATTGGGCAGCATTCATAATTATTTAGACCTCACCAAGAGAAGTGCTCATTGGATGCCACATTCCCTAACAGAATCCCAAAAGGTTGCAAGAGTGGATTAGTGTCATTTTATGCTTGAGAAATTTGACAAAGACAATCCAAAGACAGTTACAATATTGCCACAGGTGACGAAACATGAGTCTACCATTATGACCCCAAAACAAAGAGAGACAGTCTTCAGTATGGTGCTTTCCAGATGAGCAACCACCCACAAAATTTCAGAGAAGTAGGAGCTCTGGAAAGACAATGGTAGCCACTTTCTTCACCAAGATGGGCCATCTCACCTTTGTGACCTTGGACACACGTCACACAGTTAATGCTGAGTGGTATGTAACTGAATGTCTGCCAAAAGTCATCACCTCCTGGTAGTACTCCCAAATGCAGGTATAAAATGTTTACTAACATACTGAGTTTCCATTGAACATTATGTAGGTGACTACCAAAGAGGATTTAGAAAGGAGAGATCCACAGCAGATCGGATCATCAACTTAAGAATTATTTTTGAGAGAGCTTTTGAATACGTTATAGATATACACCAATGTATGTAGACCATAGACAGGTGTATAATGATGTAGATAAATCTCAATTTGTCCAAATAATGAGATTTTGGAATCTATAGTAAACTAATAAGGTTGGTTAAAATGATTTGAACAAAACCAATAACAAAGTAAAGATATGAAATAGGATACTGCCAAGTTTTGACTGAAACAAGGAGATTCTTTGTCAACCCTACTCTTTATTTTATGGTTATAGAAGATCATAAGGAACACAAAACTAATCCTGGAGGCTGTACATTTAATGGAACTAGGCAATATGTAGCATATACTGGTGATGTGCAATCCTTGGACATGCGGCCAGATATGTAAATGAGACATTACAGTATACAGTATAATAGAGATGGCAAATGACAAGACAGAATATACATTAAACGAAAGGAATCAGATTCTCCATTACATGAACTGGAAATGTGTAGGATGAGGCAATATGACATATTAGTAACTAGTGACAGATTGAAATTGAAATTAAAACAAGACTGGCTGCAGCTAGCAAATAACCCATGTTAAACAAAAGATAGTTATATCACAATCAGTCAAACTATGTCTCTATAAAATATTAATAACTCTGTAGGGATCAGAATATTGGACTCAGGCCATTAAAATGTAAAATTTGTTAAGAATATGGGAAACAAAAGTTTTGTGTAAAATATGTATGTGGGCTATATGCCAAAACGGGAGATAGAAAATCAGCATGAATTGTAAACTAGAAAATAAGTATAATTCACCTAATGTTGTAACAACTATTAAAGCTCATACACTAAAATGACTGGGACATTTAATGAGAGTAAGAAATATTCTGGAAACAAAGCCAGAAGGAAGAAGACAGAGAGGAAGATCCAGATTAAGATGGATGAAAGATGTGGAGGAAGACCTCAGGAAACTATGGAAAGGATTCTGTGGGTATCAATCATTAAGGAGGTTATGGTCAAACTTAAAGGGCTATTATACCAAATGAAGAAGAGGAGGAGAGGCATTGAGAAGAAGAGGATAAAGAAGGATGAAGAAGGAGGAATTGCTAGATCACACCAAGAAATCACCAACCCTGCCAATGTAATATTTAATAACTTTCCAAGTGAGTTACTAATCAGGAATTGGCTACTTCATGAAACCTAGAAGGAAATTACAAGTATTTTTGTGTTGGTTTAGGATTACTAATTGCATTAAGACATATTCCTTTGAAAGTTCTTTGTGCTATGATGTGTAATGAACCTATCATTAAGTGACATATTTGGAGGTTAGACTAGCTTGTAAATTAAATTGGGCTTTGTTTACGAATCTATGTATGTTCCTTAACTGCTGCAGTTCTTAGTATCCCATTCTACATTGGGCATGAAAGACGGCTTAAGTTTGCTCAGGGGCCTCTTTATCAGGCCTGAGGTTCTTTTATGTGTAATAAATCTGAAACACAGGACTAACAGCTTTTTTCCCTTCCAAAGAAAGCCATACTAAGGATTTTTACACCCAAAAAAATCCATTATCCTCTGCTGAATTTGAACCTGCAAGCTTGGAAACCAAAGCATTAGCATATTACCCCAAGGCCATGGAAGATGACAAAGGTAACTTGTAAGCACTGGAAGAGTAAAGCTTCATTCATAATGAGATGCAAGCAGATATGTAAGTCAGCATAAGTGCAAGTGTGAGGGGAGACCATTCACAATGCAGTCATAAGCATAATGTAAGAAGTTGGCATGCATAGGTTTGTTTTTTAGATCTGTAAATTATATCTTCTAAGTACACCACAAGTTTCAGATTGAATAACATAACCAACAACTGCATATAAGAAAATTCATTCAGTATTTTATAAATAAATATATAAGTTATTAACATTATGAACACGCTACTGACGCTTGCAGCAGTGATGTTACAATAATTATTTGACCAAAATATTATGCAAGCATGCAGACTGCAGAAAGTGATAAAGCTGCATGTTTAATGTAATGTAGATTGTATCTCTTTGTGCCTTATGATTTGTGAGAGCCAAAATCTAGACACAGATGGTGACTACATCGCTTAAATCAAAGGAGGATTCAGCAAGGAGACTACCTCTTGAGGAAAGTGAGAGATGGTGCATCTGTGTGTATGTACAGTAGGTGCTGTAAAACCTTGCATTGTGATTGTCTGCTGGTGAATAGCAGGCATTGCGTAGAGAAAAAAATGCGGAATGCTTCCTCTACATACACAACACAAGGACAAAGTTTGGAGCTTGCAAACTCTTGCACTTATGCTGCAAGTGTGCATTGATCTCATTATGAATGGGCATAATACTGAATTGTGTGTAGAACATGAAAGTGCTGAAGACATCACTTATATCAACATCATTTTAGCATTATTAATACAATAATAATAATCATAATAATAATAATAATAATAATAACAATAACAATAATTAATAATAAACCTATTTGTCAGCAAATGCTATATGCATCCAAAAATAACATTGTCAAAGAATTTAATTATTTATTTACATTATATTTACATCATGATTCATAAATTCATCATTTGAATAAAATTATCCATTTACCAGCCAATTATAAACACAGTCTTTTAGTCTATTGACAGAAACATTTTTAGCTGCATCAAGTAGTTTGGTGAACATATTAATCTCAATATAAAAGCAAGTATTTGAGCTAACTACTAATTTGCATATCAAATAACTTAATTTATGCTTATTTCTTGTCTTAAAGTTATGAAATTCGACTCTTGGAAAATATTGTTCATATTGTAATATATGAGAGCTGTCCAGAAAGTCATAGCCATTTTTAAATAAAAATGAAGCGAGTATAAATACAAATCTTTTATTATATACATCTGAAAACTACAGCATTTCTCTATTTTTCTACATAGTCTCCAAACAGGTTCAAGCACTTCCTATACCTATGTTATAAAACATTTTTTGAAAACAGCAAAAAAATACATACCAAGAGGATTTGCTAAAAACCACAAACGTTTTTGGAACTCACAACCAGAAAAAATGAAAAAAGAAAGAGACTAGGCTAGAATCACAGCAGAAAAATCTAAAGATATTTGAAAAAAGTATAAAATTGAAGAAAATTAAGTGCTCAATTCAAAAAAGAAATTACCAACACCAAAAGAGAGCATTTTAATAATTTTCTACAGACCATGGACTATAGAAAAGATGCACAAAAAGCACATAGATTCATACATAAAATTCAAAACAAGAAAGACATAAAAAGATACCTTTAATTTATGATAATAAGAAAATAATTACAGATGACGATGAAATAGCTAATAAATTTAATAAAGAAAAACATTAAAGAATACATAAAATCAACAACTAAACTTATAGATAATATATTTAATCAGGAATTCAATATTAAAGAATTGAACATTGTAATTAATAACTTAAAATTGAAAAAATCTCCAGGACCTAATAATATTCATACAGAATTTGTCAAACATCTGGGAAAAAAAAGCAAAATTAAGACTCCTAAATCTCTATAATTTGTCATAGAATACAAAAGTACCAGATGAATGGAAGAAATCTAAAATAATACTTATTTTAAAATCAAACAAACTAGCAGAAAAATAATAACTTAATGAAAATTAATACACAGAAAACAAATTTCCCTGCAATTAAATGGAGAAACTCTCACAGAAACACATGAAGCCAAATATTTATGTATTATTTTTTATACCAAATGAACATGGAAAAAACACATTGATAATATAATAAAAACAAACAAGGAAAAAATTACCACTATTAAAAAGACTGGCAGGCAAGGAATGGGGAAGCATAAACAAGCTTTAAACACTTTTTACAAAACGTATATTAAACCAACATTTAAATATTGTGAAGAGATACTAATAACTGCAAATATAGAAAAATTTAATGTTCTACAAAATCAAATTCTTTGCCTAGTAACTGGAGCTGCTAAAACTACCCCAGTACTTGCTCTACAAATTTTAACAAACAACCCAAGACTGGAACTTGACATTGAACAAGCAGCCATCTTACAATATGAAAAATTAATCTGACTACCTTTAAATGACTGAGAAAAAAGAAAACCTTAAAACTCAACAAAGTTTCCTTAATAAAGTCAAAGAAGTCAAACATAGATTAAAACTTCCTTACTTAAAAAATAAAATGTAAATGGCATGTTATTTACGGACGCTCTTTAACTACTGCAGTTCTCAGCATCCCATTCTAAATTGGGCGTGAAATGCTGCTTAATTTTGCTCAGAGGTCTCTCTATCAGGCTTGAGGTTCTTTTACGTGCCGTAAATCTACAACACGGGACCAATGGCTTTACTTCCCTTCCAAAGGAAGGCATGCTAAGGATTTTTACGCCCAAAAAAAGTAAGGGCAACTCCCTTACTTAAAAGAAAACATACAAACAAATATTAACCCATTAGAACTATTTGATATTGAACATTATCTACACTTAGCTGAAGAATTTACAAAATCTGAAATCTCTTTGTGTGTTCTGAAACAAATGACACTAGAAATAATAAATTTAAGATACTCTACCAATGAATGGCTACATGTTTATGTGATGGTTCTAGCTTACCAAATAACAGTGGTACTGGTGCAGGTGCAATATACGCTCTCTTCTCTTTCTACAAAAGATTAAGTTTAAATACTGCACATTTTGATGGAGAGATTTTGGCAATACTTCAGAGCTTACAAAACCTACTATATCATATAAATACATTTGAAAAAGTTGTACTATTATCTGACTCTAAAGCAGCTATTATATCCATAACATCTGATGTAACACCAAATAACTTAAATATTGCAGAATGCCGCAAAATCATAAAACAACTAATGAGTTTATATAAAAGATTAATACTTCAATGGATACCAGCACATTGCGGAAACAGGGTAATGAAACAGCTGACTTTCTAGCAAAGAAAGGTAGTAAAATTATATCAAATTCATTTGATCCAACAAGTTATCACTCTATCAAAAGAATCATTATATCAACATATAATAGCAAAATTAAAGAAGATAATGTATTACAAACAAAAGAAAACCATGGGAAAATTTATGTAATAACACGACCAGAATCGCTACATTACCAAGAAAATCTTTTAGACTCCTAACAGGCCATAAACATTTATTCAATAAATATTTATTCAGGATTGACATAGTGAAATCACCTCTGTGTCCTTTCTGTACACTTAAAGAAGATATGGATGGAAACTATCTACTGCACTGCCCAACCTTGAGTTGACATGATACATAATATGACATCAAAAGACTGGAATGCAAGAGAGTGAATGGTTTCACGCCAGCTGCTCAACATTAGATACCAACCAACCAACCATAATCAATGCTGGAAAAAAACAATTTGATATGTTCCATTCACATGATTTTCTCTACATATCTGCAGCAAATTATTGTTAAAAAGCTGATGCTTCTTTTTACTTCATGCTAATTAAGACAAAATTAGAAGAAATAGTCTTATTACTTGCTTCCTTATAAGTAGGAGTGAAATAAGGAAGTACCATAGGTTCATAGGTTAAAGTGATAGTCAAAAGCTGGTTGCTATGTGACTGAAGTTCCTATGTTTCTATGGAAGGAATTGGCAAATTCGCATATGAGAAAAGTATGTTTTTTAAAACTGAAACAAGTAACAAGGAATATCTCAAAAATGATTCACTCCACGAAAAAAATGTATATAACATAAATTGTGTGTTTTATCAAACTCTACATTTTCTGCTAAGTAAGTTTGCCATTAATGCAAAATTCCATAAAATTCATCCAGAATAAAGTAATCTTCTGAGGCTATTCCCAGAAAATTCAAGATATACATTTTATTCGTCAGGTAAACATCTTTAATATACAATATTTTAATCAAAATCATTAGAGCCATTTTTCAGAAAATCAAAATTTCGACAGTTTTTCCTTTTAAAGGGTAGTTGGGGGTGGGAGAATTTTCTTCAAAACACACACACGTGCACGCACGCATATGCACACAAACGCGCACACACACACATGCACCTTCAATTTTCCAAAAGTGCTTTTTTTGGATTCAGGGGGACCCAAAACATATTTTTCCGGTGAAATCTTGGTATCAAATTTGTGGATGCATTACAATCCTCTATATTGAGGGGACATGTCTGTGGTGGATGAGTATTGGTGAACACCTCTTTTGGTTCTCGACCGTTTGTCAAATTGAAAATTGTTGGAGATTCAGGATTGGGCAATCTCAGGGTCGCTGGTGTCTTGTCCTCCGGCTATATATACATGGGAACTTGGGTGCTGTAAGGCGGGTCTTAGTGATGATTAATTTAAAATCTGTTTCCTTTTGCCATTACTTGACACGAATCTTGCACTTCCTTAATCTTTGACTTATTTGTGGTTACTCGCCTGTCTTTACTATAATAGAGTATTACATTATTAGGAGCGACTCGGAGTCAGCACATGTTTTGACAAACTAGTCCTACTATTGTGCTTGTAATACATATTTCAGCCCCAGTCTATGGGTTTGTTTCGTCTCTGCCCGAGTGTATACTTCTGTTTTATATCTGCCCCCAAACTTGGACGAAAATTCTATTTATATGGGCAGCAATGCACGCTAATCTCGCCAGTTAGAAAAAGTGATTGATACTGGGCGATGAGTATTTGATACAGCTTTACCGAGAAACATCTTAAATTATGGCACTATATATTCATCATATCACTCAAACTTAAAATAGGTATTCCGTATTGTGCTACCTTTCTCATGGTATGTTTACATTGTTTCTCTTCCAAAAATTACTGATTTATATTAATTTGACTGGTGGTTTTTCATTAAATTTAGCTTTATTATTATTATTATTATTATTATTATTATTATTAGTAGTAGTAGTAGTAGTAGTAGTAGTAGTAGTAGTATTATTATTATTTAACTATTTCTTTTTGATATTTCGCCTCAATGCACTATATACATAGTACATGTAGAAAAAGTAAAAAGAAATATCAAATGACACTTTTATTTATTCCACATACAGAACTCTATTTTAGGATGGAAAATTAGTTGTATAACTGTAATAAACACTCAAATACTTCACACAGTACAGTTTCCTAACAAAAATCATGTTTTTGTTAAGATATTTGGTGGCAATACTTAGTAAACAAATAAGAGGACAATTCTCACACCTCTGTACAAGTGTTCTATTATGGAAAATATGAATGGGTTAAAATTCTCAAGTCTGGCTTGAACAATTGTGCATATACTATTGCCTATTTGGGTAAACTTTGATACTTATTGTTGCAAGTGGAAACAGTTTACTGATATTCTCTGTGGACTTGCTAGCAAAAGTTTTTGCAATTATAGCCGGTTTTGTCCATTGATATCCACTATTTACAGGATTATCCCTTAATCCAAACTGTATCTATCAAAGTTTAGAAGTTCCAAGTTTGCCAATCCAAAGAAGGTGTTGAAAGTCGCTAGATTTCCAGGGTGTTTAAATCAAAACATTACATTTTCATTGTATAAATAAAATATAATTTTTATAACTATTCCTCGACTACGCTTTGTAACATTTAAATTTTAGTTGTGCAGGTCCCTTGGCTATGCTTTGTGGCTTAAGACCGGAATTTTTGCAATGAAATTACTTTAAACAGCGGAGCTAGCACTACATACATCTTGTGCGCGAGTGCCCATCTAGACTGTGATAGATACAAAGCTTTTTCGGATGCACATCCTAGCAATTGCTGTTGTAATCAAACCCCTACATGCCTAGCTGCGCCGACCAGATAAACTGTCATGAAATAAAGAACTGGATTGGAGGGCAAGAGACCCTCAAGGTCGTGTGCAATACATTGGTTGTAATGGGAAAACAGTAAAATTTAAAACAGCTATAATTAAGTCATAAGGATACCTGAGTAGGAAATAATTGCGACAACACGTTCTTTTTGATCATCAGCATCTATGCATAAGGATTAGACCTTGAATGCCCTGTTGGGAGTTGAATAAGATCACTTCATTAACTATATGGAATTTCATTCCTCACCTGAACCAAACAGAAGTAGGTTAATATTATCAATATTATATTGATATATTCACATACCTGCATTAAAGTGTTTTACAAATGGGATGTAAGCATCACAGAGAGCATAGTTCAGCTTTAATTCTGTTTTCGCATATTCTTCTCTGTGATTCCATGTGTACTTTCTGCTGTTTACTTTAATACACAAAATCGTCAACAAGAATTATAAAGAGTGCTTGTTAAGAGTGTCTATGCAGTAAAGTGGTCAAAATTCTGAATAAAAATGAAAAATATGCTGGGTGGATTCTAGTCTGATGAAGCTATTTTTATTCCCCACCCTCAATAGCCTGGAAATATGAATGCGATACTGAATGTGTGTTAAGTTAATTGAGAAGTATATTTTTAATGTACCCCTCAACAATTTAAGCAGTCATTATAGGAGGTCAAAGTGGTAATACAATGATTACTTCTGGAGGTATGTAAATAAATAAACTGATTTAGCAAGAAAAAAAAGCATCCGATACTGGATTTTCAGAGATGGTATGTACACCATTAAAATAAAATAAACATGAAATTATTCCTCTTCAGTAAACTATATTCCAGACGATAAGTAAACATTTTCTATCAGTATTTGTGGTATATTTGAGTTAGATAGATAGGATAGGTATATTAATATGTGCACCACATGATAGTATGGTCTGTGCTTCCTGAAATAATTTATTAACAAATATAAAATTAGAATCGATTACTAATATTCATATGTTCTAACACTTTTGCAAAATTCCTTTTTGCACCTGTGGGGTTGTGTTTCAATCTGAAATTACAGATTTGAAAAATTAATTTAATTGAGATTATGGGTAATTTTTTTAATTTAGGGCAAATTAAAATAATGAGTAATATTTTAGCACTGCTTTCTAATGCTAATGAAACATATACAAAATAGTTATAAGAATGAAATTGGCGTTCTCTTTACCTTTGTCAGATGAGAAGGTAAACTAAATGCTGAAGATACTGGGTCAGAGTTTAGTATCATCTTGCCTTTATTCTCAATTCTCTATTCGCAAAATGCATTGAGTATAGTCTGGCACAAATTTGTTACATCTCAGCTGATGACTTACTCAGTAATTTTAATTTATGTATTGGGAACCTAAAATAAATTATCATTCGCTTAGTGACCGAGGAAACCCACAAGAATAAATCGGAATGAATTTGGAACAAAAATGTACAATTTATACTTACCGATGGGAAGTGGTCTCAGAATCAGTTTTCCTGTGGTTGGCACAGTTATGCAGCATAGAAGTGCACAAATTCAAAATTGAAATGGTGCTGTTTAACTGCTGTGGTTCTCAGCGTCCCATTCTATACTGGGTGTGAAAGACCGCTTAATTTTGCTTAGAGGCCTCTCTGTCAGGCTCGAGGTTGTTTTACGTGCTGTAAATCTACGACACAGGACCAATGGCTTTACTTCCCTTCCGAAGGAAGCTATACTAGGGATTTTTACACCCGAAAAAATCTATTGTCCTCTGCCAGATTTGAACCTGCAACCTTGGGCATATGAAATTAGTATGGTAACCATTACACCACGAAGGGTGACGATATATTAAGTATGTTGTATAAATACAAAATCGCATCTATCTTCGTTGTTACAGTTACGCTATGGCCATGGCCGCCGTCACATTGTACCATCATAACCATACCAACATTTCCATACTCCCCTCTCAGGCAACCCTCAATACGTGAATTTCCGCGCAAATTTAATTTAAACACAAAATAAATAAGGGACTTAATCAACTTAAGTGCCCATTAGTTTGTTCAAAATATATGGCAAACTTTTAAATTTAATTTAAAAATTATTTTTATATACCTATGTCTTTTAAACATGTCTTATGTAGATGATTTACTGAATTCCAAAATTAAGCTCTGAAAAATGGGGGTCGTCCTGTATGCGGATAAATACAGTATTTGTTTAGGATAAAATTGCAATGTACAGCTTCATTGTATACCCTTCCAATATTATACATGGTTAGTTGTTTGCACAATTAGTGAATGAAGAAAAGTGAGTACGGTGTTATTGGAGAACAAATTCCATTCACACCTATTTTCAGAGAGGTGTCATTTCCTTATTAATTGTATTGCAACATTTTCTTTTTGCAATAAAAAATTATAAGAGTAAACTAAAATTCACTGTATTTCACAATTGTTTGTAAACATCAAATTTCTTTTCTGATAACTTTTTTTATCAATTGTTGCATATGTGATTGAAAAACATGTTCTAAGTACAGTAGAGCTCTGGTAATTTGAACTAATTGGGACTGAGGCTATTAATCTTAAAAAGCTTGGATTATACAGAAATTTCACATTCAGCGGTACAAATACCCTCTTACTCCTAGCACTCATTGTAATGCACACAATTAAAACATTAAGAAACACACCATATATACTGCACTGTAAAACATTTCAAAATTAATTATTGTTCAAAGACCTACCTCTATGCTGATGATTTGGCAATCGATTTCTCTCTTAAAGATAGAACTCTTATGGACACTAAAATTGTAATGTTATCCAATATAATTGAAAACTGGTGTACACACAATAGCCTTATTGTTAATTATAACAAAACTGTTGATTTATCTTTTAATGTCAATTTATCTAGCTCAGTTTCTGTTGCTAACTCTGTTAAATTTTTAGGAATTAATAGGTTGGCATAGCCATATCAACAGTGTGGCAAGTAAAATAAGCAGAGGACTCTTTTTATTAAGAATTTTAAAAAAATATTTATCTTTGAATGCCTTGAAAAGCATAATATTATGGGTGCATAAATAGCCATATGAATTATGGTATTTTATTCTGGGGCAACCATGTTTCTGCCAATAAAGTTTTTGTGCTTCAAAAGAAAGCCATTAGGCTTAAGAGTGGTGTATCCCCTAGGACACTTCTCAAACCTTTTTTTATTAAATTGGGTATATGGACGATGGTCTCTTTATATGTTCTTAATTGTTTACTATTTGTCAAAATGAATATAAATTCTTATACATTGTGTTCCTCTGTTCACAATTATTCTACAAGAAATACTGAAAACATTTATATTACAAAATGTAAGTATAGCAAAGTCCAAAACTCATTTGAAACCATATCTTTAAACCTATTTAATAGCCTTCCTAATAATGTAAAAACCTTGCCCTTATCATTATTCAAAAGAAAACTTAAGACTGTTCTGCTCTCCAATCCATTGTACACTGTTTCAGAGTTTTATAATTGTAAAAGTAATATGTTTTTGTAACTTGTTTTGTTATTTATGCATTTGTTGACGTTGCTACACAAACTCTGTATTGTTCTGGCAAATAAACAATCTATCTAATGTGATATGGGTGGACTCACTACAGGTACCATCTACAACAGCAGTCAATCTGTTACTGTTGCAAAATGTGTATTTTTACTTAAGATTATTTTAATGACCATTGTTGCTGAGTGGAGATTATTGTATCAGAACAGTACATTTTTACTGGTTTGGAGGAGATGGATGTGTCAAATCGCATTCAAGCAAATTCTCTGATCAAACCATGCTGTAAATGGATAGGGTTGTAAGAGGCATACAAGTATATTCCTATATTATAATTGGGATGTGTTCAATATTCCCAAGCATTGCTAGCAGTGGAATTGGAGGAAGCAAATAAAGACATGCACAGTATACCAGTGATGTCTAGTCTTCCACTTCCAAGCCTTTTTCATCATTAATGAGGCAGTCATTTTCTTAGGTCTTGTCTGTATCCTGTTTGTATTCATAGAGTAATTAAGTGCCTAAAATCAAAATAGTTTTTATACTTTTTACTTTATCTATACATTCTATGTACATAGTGTATAGAGAAGGTATTGCACTCCACCCAAAAATTTGATACCGGGATTTCACCAGAAATATGTGTTTTAGGATCCCCTGTATCCAAAAGAAGTATTTTCAGAAAAAGGTCCATGTGTGTGTGTGGGTGGGTGTGGGTGTGTGCGTGAGTGTGTGTGTGTGAACACGATAACCAAACTTGGTATTTAAGTTTAGTATCTTCCAAGGATGCAACACGAAGATTTCGAGAAAAATCACCCCAGCCCAAACTACCCTTTACATAGAATTTTTTTCGAAAAATTTTGAGTTTTTCAAAAATGGCTCTAACAATTTTGATTAAAATATTGTATATTAAAGATATTTACCTGACAAATTAAATGTATATTTTGAATTTTCTAGGAATAGACTGCTTTATTCTGGGTCAATTTTACGGAATTTTGCATAACTGCTAAACCGTAACAGATGGATAAAAACTTACCACACAACAAATGTAGAGCACCTTAAAACACAAAATATATGTTATATACATTTTTTTCGTGGAGTTGATTGTTTTTGGGTTCAGCTGTAAAAAACTTATACTTTTCTCATACAGGACTTGTGAACTTGTGTCCATATAAACAAAGGAACTTCATTCGCATAGCAACCAGCTTTTGACTATCACTTTAACCTATGGTACCCCCTTGTTTCACTTGTACTAACAAGGAAGCAAGTAATAAGACTATTTCTGCTAATTTTTTCTCGATTAGATAAAGTAAATAGAATAATATGTTGCAGAGATGTAGAGAAAGTCATGTGAATGGAACACATCAGATTTTTTAATTTATTTTGAAAGTTACTGCAGATTGATATTTAGTAAAACATTTTACAGATAGCAGTGTACGAGTGTATTTCTAGCTGAGTAAAACTTCGGTTTGTTAAAAAAATAGGGGTGTCCCATAATTTATTTGTGCACTGGTAATTCAATCCTGACTTCAGTCTTTATGTCTCTTGACAGAATTATAATTACTAATTAGATCGTTATTGCTTGCAGCTACAATTATGTCCATTTAGTACGTTTTTTAAGCAAGCACCTAAGAGCAAAACTTGTATTTGAGGTTTAGTTGGAAAGGGGTAGTTAAATTTGTGCTTTATGAGATAATGAAAGTAATTAGTTGTAAAGAACCACTGGTTACACCAGATACTCTCTATACTTTTATTAGGTTATGTATCACCCTTGTATCTACCCACAGCTTTGGGTGCTTGGGCAAATGATACTCATGCACACAAGAAAATTATATTTATTTGTTTCATCAAAATTAGGCCCTTGGTTTACAAATATCACTTCACATTTTTAAAACATTACTTTTAGGTAATACATTAAACATATTTAGAGAATTCACCACATGTGCACGTAGGTAATGCTGTTTCATAGGTTATCCGAAAGGTATGCAAATGCGAGATTAGTTATGTCTATGTAGTAAAATATTTACATAACATTTCATTTGTCTGTAAAAATATAAAAATGTTTTAAATTATTTTTAACTAGGACATTGTAAATTACCATATTATATCACAACACACCCACAAGGATAACTATATTTACCACTATAATTCCTACTATGGACATTTAACAATAAGTGTAATATATTCCTAATGATTTTATTTATCTAGGAGTGATAAATAATTTAGACTTTTCAGAATAACACATTGCAAAGCAGCACATGAACAGCAGCAGCCAGCTGTTGCAAAAGTCCTAGCAGTAGTTTGACTCCACTTATGGAGTCCATTGCGTATCGTCAATAATTACGATGTGGAGAGTATTTCTGTTCATAAAAGAGTATTGTGATTGATGTATTCTTTGTCACTTTGTGTAATCTTTCATGAATATAAAACTTTGATATACTTTTAATTAGTTTTATAACAGTTTAAAGGCAATTATGTAGCTGATCATGCAAATTGATCATCCAGTAACAAGACTACATTTTGCATACATAAATCTATGTGTAAATAAAATAAGTTGCTTATGTTATTTGTGTAACTTGCTTTCAGGTAATAGATCTGCGAAAAAATGACATTGTTGGCACACTGACTGCCGATGGATTCAAAGTTGGCTGTGATTGGGCACGAGTGGTATTCAGCCCTGATGCACAGTACATTGCTGTGGGATCTGCAGATGGATCTGTGTATATATGGAATGCTACCACTTACAAAGAGGAGGCAGTGCTTAAGGAACATTTATCACCTGTGACAGCTGTTGCATGGCATCCTTACACCTCCTTTCTGGCCAGCGTGGATAAGACAAAAAAAGCTATAATTTGGGCAGATATATGATTTTATTATGTTGTCTATTTTAAGGTTTGATGCATTGGTTGAAGCCATTTAACAATAAACATATAAATACAATGTTGCACAGCACACAAGCAGAAATAACGCATGCTGTTAGAAGCATGGATAAAGTCACAACAGCTTTATTTCGGGTTTAACAAATTCCAATGTTGTTTCTTAAGTGCTTATTGGCAATCAAAGCCAAGCAGGTTAAAAGTAAATGAGACCATCTCAAAGGATATTTCCTGTGATGTATTGCTGAATTTTTTCTTTTATGCATTATTCATAAATTTTTCCCAAAAATGCTTTTTATCTCCTACATCCATATTCTTCAAATTAATAACCAGCATTTGCTTTCAAAAGAAATCAGATATACAAACAACTAAATGAATGTTGACAGCTTATCATGTAAACCCATAATTGTGCTATAAAGATACCCATAATCTTGCTAAAGAGATTGCTCATGAAACATAAATGTGGTTTAATCCAACAAGATGAAATTTCAAGGGCAGCTAAAGTACATAAACGTAGAAGCTTACATCTGTATTTTGCTGTGCCTATTTCAATATGTTTAATACATGCAAAAAGCTTTTCAAAATACATTTTTGGAAATTTTATGTGAGCTTGACCTTTTTTTCAGTCTTTGAAACATTGCGAATTGTGGGGTGCCATATCCAAGACATAATTTATCAACAGATATTGTGGTTTGAGTCTGTTTTCATCAGATAATAATCTATGCTCTAATCCTAGATCTTACATTCATAAAAGAAAGTTTCTTTGATGTCAGTTAATAGGGTTGGCTTAGCAGGCAAATATTGTTAAACTGTGCAGGATCCAACAATATGATTAAGTGAACAAACACAATAATAGATCCTGACCTTTGGCACACATGAGCTGCAGTGGATAGACTAGGGCATGGCATTCTAGGACCAGGGATGCTAATTATTTTTTGTATGGAGCAAGCTTAAATTTGATTATAACATCAGTTGGTATACACAGTTAAGTATTTAGGATTATCTGAAAAGAAAATGAAATGTTTTTAAATTATTATGTATTGCAGATTAAAGAAAGTATCGATTTTAGCCAATTGACAATGCACTAATTTGTTTACTGCAGCAGATTACAATTACAGTATATATCTGAATACAAGACAATGCTTTTTTTTTTTTTTTCAAAATATTAATGTTCAGAACTTGTCTTGCATTCGTGATATATATTTTGCGAATACCTTATGGGGAAAAAGTATCCTGCATCTTGCGGGTACGGCAGTGGTGAAGCCTGGGAAAAATTGTACACATTACTGCGGCAGATTTTGAGCATTTTATTTCGTGCCAAAAATTAGTTGTTACGGAGCATATAAAGGTTCTCAATGGAAAAAGATTAATCTCCGAGGCTAAAATAAAATCACAGGACTTTCTTTCAATCAATGGTTGCACGTAATGCTGTATTGGAAGTCAATGGTCAAGCTGCGCTTTCCCCTCCTCTGGCCGCACATATACTGCAGTGTGAATTTACTCACAAATTCAAACTAGGTAGAACGTTTTACGATATATTGTATTAAATATGTTGTCTTAGCAGAAAATGACATCCATAAATAATCGCCGTTACAGCTATGCTGCCACCACCACTGCTGCCGTCACGTTTTATCATCGCATTGTTCTGCCTTCTGTCTCTCCCATTCGCATTGTGAACTTCTGCCTAAATTCAAATTAGGTAAAAACATTTACAATATGTTATATTATTAATTATTTTGTCTAAAAACAAAATCATAACCATCATCTCGTTACAGTTACAATACCGCCGCTGTCATGCACCTACACTCCCCTTTCTGGTAACCACTCAAAATGTGAATTTGTGCACAAATTCAAATTAAATGCAAAAATAAACAAATAAGGGACTTCAGCTTTAGTGTTAGTTTGTTCAAAATACTTGGATAAATCTTTAAATTTAATGGAAATTCTTCTTTTTATGTACCTATGTCTTTTAAACATATCTTATGTAGATGATATGCTAAATTCCAAAATTAAGTTCTGAAAAATGGGGGTCGTCTTGCATTTGAGATCTCTAGTATTCGGATAAATACAGTAAATGAAGCAAATGATACCTATAGTACCTATATCAACCATTAATTATGTATTATATCAACCTTCAAAATGTAAAAAAGTCTATTTCTGTCCCAAAAAACAGTATAAAGATCCCTACATTTAGCAATACTGCTATGGATAGAAGCATAAATATTAACATCATTTATCACAGAGTCAATCCTTCAGTGCAGTTACTTTAATTCTGCAGTACATGCTACTTACAGCATTTTTGGAATAAAATCAAATACTTTCCTGTTATGTATTTACAAATGGTAGATAATAGTTTTCCTAGTTTTTAAAAATAAAAATTGCAAAATCATGGTTTTAATAATGCTCTGCTAGAAAATTAATATCCTTTAAGTTTCTATAACATGCAAATTACCTTGCATCGTTCACAAGTTAAAGGGTATTCTAGTAATGAAATTCAGTGCAAGAGTTGTCACAGTATTACAATTAGCAGTTACAGACAAATTATACTCGGAAGTTAAATGTGGCTATGATTCCCAACGCATAGTAACTGGAATCAAATTACAAGAAAAAAACTAACAATGTATGACATACACTTGTGGCTTAAAACAAGGTTAGGAAACCTGTAGTGAGGATGCAAATAACAATCCAGGAAGAACCTAGTGCCAACAACAGCATGATTTTCTCTTCCAACTAATAGTAAAGTTGCAGTACTGCAAGCCTCAGCTGGTTTGTTTTTAAGCACCGCTGTATTTAAATAACCCCATTGCTACCTCAGAAATACTCAGAATATTTCTTATGTGTTCCATTCACATGACATTCTCTATCTGTTCTGTAATAAACTATTCTTACAGAAGCCTAAATGGAAATGGAGTTTTATTTATGGATACTCTTTAACTGTTGTGGTTTTCAATGTCCCATTTTATATTGGGCATGAAAGACCACTTAATTTTGCTTAGAGGCCTCTTTGTCAGTCGTGAGGTTCTTTTACATGCTGTAGATCTATACTTCTACTTTATGTTAATCAAGATAAACAGTAGCAGAAATGGTCTTGCTATCTAGTTCCTTGAAGTAGAAGAGATATAAGGGAATACACTAGTCTGAAGCAATAGTCAAATCTTTTAAAAACTGGTTTCTATGTGATTGAAATTTGGTACTCTTTGCATGGCCAGGAGTAAAGAAAAAGGAAGAAAAATTTAAGTATTTTAAACTTGAAATCAATAAAATCCATAAAAAATGTGACAAAAATTGTGTATTTTGACAAGATCTATATTTTTTGTGTAGTAAGTTTTTTTTAATCTCTTACGGTTTACCAGTTATGCAAAAGTCATCCAGAATGAAGAGGTGTTTAGAGGCTATTGCCAGAAAATTCATGATATACATTTTATTTGTCATATAAATATCTTTGATATACAGTGTTTTCATCAAAATTGTTGAGTTATTTTTGAGAAAATCAATATTTTTGAAAATTTGTCTATATAAATGTTAGTTTGGGGAGGGGGATTTTCTTGAAAATCTTCATGTTGCATCCTTGGAAGACGTTGAGCTTAGTTATCAAGTTTGGTACTTAACCAATGTTTTGTTGGTTAAATATTTTCTGTAACCTTTAGCTGTGTGCTGCAATATAGTAGTAACAAAGTTGTCACCTAATCTTACAAATCAAGACATCCATTCACTTTTTGGCACACTTTGGTTTCTTTACCTTCCATCTGATTCTTCCTTCTTCTCAGTTTTCCTGTTACAGTAATATAAGTGGTATTTTGGTTTTGTGGAGAGGAAATAAAGGCTTTGTTATCCTTCCACTTTACACAGATATTTTCTTTCCAAACCATGCTTCACACTTGCTATGGCTCAGTCTACATAGATTTGGAGATCCTTTGAGTTACACCCAGGGGTTAAAAATGCAGTTTTGTTGGCCAGCAAATACCTCCAAGCTGTGCTTTTAATGCAATTTAAATGCCATTACTAAAATATGTGATTAAATGTTGTCATGTGAGTCCTCAAATGAGTTCAATTCTCTCTGTGGTATCACAGTTCATACTGATGTTACCAGATTTCAAAGCACACAGCATGACTTACTGTCTAGTAAAATTAGCAAACCTGTGTACTTGGGTTAGAGAAAGAGCAGCTTGAAAACCTGGCACTTGTGGATCTTTATCCCACTGTCACAGAAGCATTAGCCAAACAAATAATTTAACAATTAGGAGTAAAAATATAGATTACCCTCAAACTTCACTCTTGAAATAAAGTAACTTACTTTGTACATGTTTCGGCGGCTGTTGCCACCATTTTCAACGGAGATTCACTGACAAGCTCGTGGTAGCAGCCTGTGGAGGCCTCTCACCTGAATGGATGAATTTTGAGATGAGTCCATTTGTTTGTGGTATGCAAAAATTTATGACCTTGTTTTTTGTTTTCTAAAATAAATAGAATTTCCTAAACTGTTAATCCAATTGGATTCTGCACTAATTTTAATAACTTGGGCTCACCATGAAAATTATGGTTTTTAGTCCAAAAATGATGTGCTACAGCTGAATTATCTGTCTGTTTGTATTTTAAATATCTCATGTGTTCTCTAAAACGTTGTCCAATGTTTCGTTTTGTTTTCCCTATATACACCTTTTCACATTCCTTACAGCTGATTTCATATATCCCTGATTGTTTCCATGGGGTGGATTTTATCTTTTGTGTTTATATGGAGGAGATTTTTTAAATTGTGCTTATTAACTGGGGCTAAGTTGATGTTCCATTTTTTAAATTTTTTGAAATTTTTGGTGTGCCAAAGGGTGGTAAGTGAAATTTTTGAAGCTGGTTTCTGCTTTTATTCTTTTCAGAGTGCTAATTTCTTTTACTTTCTCCTGTTTCATAAATGTATTAATCTTCTTCTTTACCAAATGTTCTATGTAGCCATTCTTTTGTGCAATTTCTATGATCCTATTAAGTTCTAATTTGTATTCCATCTGGCTTAATGGTTTACAGCCTGAATGCAAGGCTGTTGATCATGGCGTGTTTGTGTGAAATTGGGTTGTAGCTGTTGTTAATTATTTAGTTTTCCGTCTGTTTTTCTTTCCTATAGATTCCAAATTCCAGTTTGTTGTGGTTCCTGATTATTTTTAGGTCCAAGAAGGGAAGCATGCCATTCAATTCTTTTTCTATTGTGATGTTATGGAACTGTCCTGAAGATTTAGTGATTTAAGGCTACTTTTTTGTTTACTATTGCCACTATGTCATCTACATAACTGTACCAAGTTTTGTATATTTGTAGGAAGGCTGTAGTTATGTGGATTTCTAAATTACTCATGTATATGTTTTTACTGCTAATTGATTAGTTACTTCACTGTGCATTCCCATTAATGTTTTAAACAATTTAACATTCATATTCTTATTTATGGATACATTTACGTTAAATTTTGACCTTGTCTGTTGTGCTCTGGTCTCTGAAGATAGCAATTTGGTATTCAATCTGTATAATCTGAATGGGTCTTTCAGTAAAAATCAGACGGGAATACATATTTTATGCAAAATAACATTATGTAATAATTTGCATCTAATATCTGTCAGCATCTCAATTTCAGTATTGCATGGATTACAATACTTTCATGTTTCATGAGTGATATTTCCTTCTTTAGCTAGTGAATTATATTGTTCCTATCAGCTAACAAGTCAAAGGTTAAAGTTCTATTGTGGTTTGATTGTGGGTTTGAAATGTAACCATTGTATTTCATTAGATGTATTTGTGCATACAATGGAAAAAGCTTTTTGAGACGAGGAAAGTGCAAATTTGATGGAAAGTTATAAGATATTGATCTCAAAACAATATGAAAAATATTGCAACTGTATCCTAAATAAAATAAGTTTACCCTTAAACAGCACCATTTGTTTATATAAGTAAGAACATTAACATGAAATTATGATGGATTTTTTTGGATGTAAAAATCCTTAACATAGCTTCCTTCAGAAAGGAAGGTATCCCTTGGTCCCTTGTCACAGATTTAGGGCACGTAAAAGAACCTCAAGCCTGATAGAGAAGCCTCTGAGCAAAATAAGTGGTCTTTCACGCCCAATATAGAATGGGATGCTGAGAACCACAGCAGTTAAAGAGCATCTATAAATAAACACGCTATTTACATTTATTTGAAACTATTGGTAAACAATTTAAGTATGGGGTTCAAAATTATATGAACAAAAGACAATAAGTGGAGCACTGTGACTGATGCTGATTAGTCACAGAGGAAGCAGCAAAATTTCATACTTGAGCAGACTAATATCAATAGAAAACTTAGATTTAGAATAAAAGGGCATTCTGGATAATCTGATAAGCAGTATAAATGAAGCAAATTGCAATATGCACTGTTAACATGTCAGTTATATGATTTGTGGAAGATCTGGCATAAAAGTGAAATAAATGGTACATACCGTCAAAATTAGAAGAAAAAGACCACAGCAGCAGTATAGTTTACACATGAAACGGCATAAATTAGCATAATGTCCAATAGTTGTAATGCGTTCCATGTAATATTTTCTCTTTCAATAATACTAATAAAGGAAAATTACATTTTCGATAATGTACATAAACTGACCCTTGTCAGGAAAATCATTTAAAGTGCAATGATAGGTGCAAACTTTTCTTATAAGTGATCTCTGTTCGTAATATCTTAAGCACAATACAATCACATAATAATAATCTGTTTAAAACCTTGAGTCAAGTTCAGTTTTATTGAGCTACATCACCTACTGATTTTTTTTTTTTTGTGCTTATGCTACTTTTACTTTCAATAAAGATGATCTGAATGCTTTCAAAGTGTTGAATATTCTACTATACACATTTTACAGTAAAAATACATGGGGAGTCAAATGAAAAATGTAATAAAACTTTGAATCTTTGCATCATATTGTTCTATAAGTTGGCAGAACTGTTACCAATACTTTAAAGAATGCTCAACACATGGAAGCAAACTACAGAAAGCCCAAAGCTACCACAATGTAATTTAAAATGGTTGCTGTGATTGTGACATTCACCTGTGAAGAGGAACACCTTCTCATACGTCTTCTGAGCAGTGAAGGTACGAAAATTGAAATTCATCAGTGAATGAAAATCCAGTTATGTTGATGCATGTTTATCATTGCAGCAAATGTACTAGTGGAACAGAAAGTTGAGAAACAGTGTGATTCTTGTGGCAGATGCTCCCTGCCTAGATGACGCACACTGCTTTGTGACAGCAGTTGAAGTCATTGTGATGGAAAATCACTCTAAGAGGTGGATGCCACAAATCTGAACATTAATCTTTGCCATCTTAATCTGAACATTTTTATCTTCATATGGGATGAGTTCTCTAATCTTGTCTAGGAGTAGATTTCTGAGCTTGACCTCCAAATTTTATGACAATGTTAATTCCAAATATTTTTCCTACTTGGTACTTATAATGCTTGTTCCTCCTATGAGGTATGGTAATTAAGTTGATATTTTTAGTCTCAACGTATAGTTGATTAAGGGTTTGGTTTCTGTACCTTCTTCCATCTGTGCCCAATTTTTCACGTATGCTATCAGGGTGTCAATTTGTATCTGACAAATTCTAAGGTAATATCATAATAATATCATATTTTTCACAACCTAAAAATTAACCATAAAAACTTACAATTTGTTCACAAAAGTTTATGGTGATCAATGTAAATCTTGCACATATATTGAGGATAATCCATAATCAAATTATCACCACACTTGAAAACCAAGAAGATAAATCCTCAAATTGAGTACATTGAGCCTGATCATTCAAGCAGTGTTTGAGCTCAAGAAAGTCAATAAGGAATCTATTAAATTTTACAAGATGAGCTTCATGTACAAAATAGTATATCCTAAAATGGTGCCCAAAACCTCATATGCAGGCAAAAGTAACTGCACACTCTCCTAAAAGTAATGAAAATAATCCTTTCTCCAAAAACTGAGACAATGAGAAGCCATGTATCGGAAAATTTCCCAATAGCCAAGAAAAAAGAAAGCATCAATGAATGAAAATTCAAAGCCATATTTGATATCAAAATTTGTGGAGGAATTGCTCATGGATCATTCAACAGCTCAATGTGTCCTTAATGAACTGTTTAGGAAACGGTGATACAACAGTGTTGTAACATCCACATAACTCACTGGGCAACCTTTTTTCTCTTCCCAAAAGTCAAGTATACACTAAAAGAAAGCTGATTTAGCCTGTAAAGTAGTGAGAGCCCAGGATGAAGTGATTCATATCATAGTGCCACATAACAGCTATTTCCATTATTGGAACATCGTTCTGAAAATGTTAATGTTGGATCTCATATGAAATGTGTTTGATCACCATTTCTTTTCTCTCAATAATATTTCTTTTTACAAATGCAACATGATTATGTAATTCTGGAATTTTTCTTTCTTTTGAATTTTTGACACACTGTATGCTTACCTTTATTTCTAATTCAGATGAAAATACTCCTTAACGCTTTCTCTATAATATAAAATTTTAAAAAAAATCATTACTACATTCAGTTGCATGAACATTTAATTTTTTTTGTTTATTAACAATTGAAGAGTTACAAATGTTACAATTTTGCTTGTGGACTTTTTCACTGAAAGTACCTGCATGCACTCAAATAAAAAGAATGGTAGTTTTCTGAATAAAAGTAACATGCAATACTTGAGCTTTTGGAAATGCAGGTTTTCAAGTGCAGGTTGCAGTTTAGTTATGCAACAACCCAGAAAAGGGCAGGGCAGCAAAACATAAAGCTATATACTGCACAGTAATGGTTGTTTTATACAGTATTCTTGACTGATTCAAAAAATTCTTAATACCATTCAACAGGAATTGAGAATAGCATACAGCATCAAATTTATTTCTACATACTGCAAGCTGATATAAAATACAGTGTCATTATTCAATGAAGCTCATACTTGTTATATTCTTACCAATGCGCTAGGAACAATGTAGGCATACTTTACATCATTGTGATTGTATCATAATCTTTATACTTACTTATTTAAATATCGTTTTAATTCATTTTCTTTCTGTTATTTGGCAAATTCTTCTTTCATTGAACTTTTGTTGAATTTAAAATCAAAGCTAAAGTCAGTTGTAATCATAATATCTATCTTTTTTTTTTTTTTTTCCTTTTTGCTTTCTCCATCCAGTTTTCATATGACTTTCCATTTATTTCTTCTCTTTGATTTCCATCTCATCAGTTCCTTTGGAAATCTTTCATCATTCACCTTCGTTATCTGAACATATTTGCAATCTTTTTTGAGTGATAATTTCTGCTAAGTATTTTTACTTTCTCTGCACGTACTATGTACATAGTGTGTAGAGAAGGTACTGTAATGCAGCCAAAAATTTGATGCCGAGATTTCACCGGAAATACATATTTTGGGTCCCCCTGAATCCCAAAAAAGCATTTCTGGAAAAAGTCTGTGTGTGTGGGTGTGGGGGGCATGGGTGGGCATGCATGCGGGTGGGGAGAAAAAAATGAAAAGACCGTTAAATACCAAACTTGGTATTTAAGTATTCAGGTTTTGTATCTTGCAAGGATGCGACACAAACATTTTCCTCCCCCCCCCCCCCCAACTACCCTTTACATGGAACTTTTTTCAAAAATTTTGATTTTCTTAAAAATGGCCCTAACAATTTAGATTAAAATATTGTATATTAAAGATATTTACCTGACAAATAATATGTATATCTTGAATTTTCTGGGAATAGCTTCTGAAGACTACTTTATTCTGGATGAATTTTATGAAATTTTGCATAACTAGCAAACCGTAAGAGATGGACAAAAAGTTACCGCACAAAAAATGTAGAGCACATTAAAACTCACAATTTATGTTATATAAATTTTTTTTCATAGATTTGATTGTTTTTGAGGTATTCCTTGTCTTTGGTTTCACCTTTAAAAAGCTTATACTTTTCTCACACAGAAATTTGTCAACTCATGTCCATACAAACAAAGGAACTACAGTCACATAGCACCAGCTTTTGACTATCACGTTAACCTATGATTCTCTCTTATTTCGCTTCTACTTACAAGGAAGCAAGTAATAAGACTATTTCTGCTATTTTTTTCTCGATTAGCAGGAAGTAAATTGAAGCATTAGCTTTTTAACAATAATTTGTTACAGAGATGTAGAGAAAGTCATGTGAATGGAACACATTTTTTTTAATACCCATTACCTCTTGTTTGTACATTCTGTATCATTTCCTTTAAAAAATTCTTGGACTGAGCGGGAAGGCTCAGACCCATATTTTG
The DNA here is from genome assembly GCA_030762935.1 of Hymenopus coronatus. Taxonomy (NCBI): domain Eukaryota; kingdom Metazoa; phylum Arthropoda; class Insecta; order Mantodea; family Hymenopodidae; genus Hymenopus; species Hymenopus coronatus. The sequence goes on from CM060880.1 coordinate 55,075,472, forward strand.
AAAGCTCCTGGGTTCAAACCCTGTGGTCTGATTAATCTGGCTGGGTTTTTTTTCTCAGTTGCTGAATTGGATATTTAATATAAAAACTTGAAATTCCATCTTCAATCTAAAACTAAAAATACATATTAATTATAATTTGATATCTCTCCACAGATAATGAAAACATCTAGACTGGGCCAACCCTAACCCAGCTGCTTGGCACGCTGCAAAGTGGTGTGATGTAAATTCATGAGATCCTGAAGGCTAGCTGCACTTGTCATGGCAGAGCAGCTAGACTGGATGTGCTTGGTGTAAAGCAATAGTAGTGTCCTACAGGGTTGAGACCTTGAAGGCTAGCTGCATTTCGTCATGGCAGAGCAGCTAGACTGGATGTGCTTGGTGCAAAACAATAGGAGTATGATACAGGGTTGAGACCTTGAAGGCTAGCTGCACTTTGTCATGGCAGAGCAGCTAGACTGGATGTGCTTGGTGCAAAACAATAGTAGTATGATACAGGGTTGAGACCTTGAAGGCTATTGTCCATCGCATACGATCAACAAGGTTATCATACAGATCTGTTGCGATATGACCAAGTTGTTAAATTGACATAAAATAAAATAGAATTTTAAATAAAACTTCACATCCATAAACACATTTCAGTGACCATCCTTTTCCTTTTTGAACTTAAATGCTCATCCACATTTCTGCACCAGAGAGCATCATTCATTCCAGTATTATTTTGCACATTATGTCTTCATTTTTGCTTTAATGCTGTTGAACCCAAATGTTTAAATTTTGTGATTTTCTTAATTTTGTGTTCTTCAGTTTCTGTATTTCATCTTTGAATGCTAATGCATACCAAAATAATGTTCTTATTTTCATGATATTCAGAAATATGAAGTAATAACAATTTCATGTTTGCATGTGTTTTTATCATTTTTCTCAACAATATATTGTAATTACTTTGTAGAACCTTTGTAGTTGTTTCCAATCTGTCTACATGGTTTTGGGTCTGTTTGGGAGGAACCTTGTCCCACCATGCAATGATTGGGCCTATCTATTAAGCTGCAGACAAAGCACTTGAGCTTTGGAAATGTTTCACTTGAGCTAGTCAGAGGTGAAGGGGGATAACTTAAAATAACCGCTTCACCTTTGGGAGCCAGGAGCAGGAACTAGTCGCCCGAGTGTGCTCGGGCGGGGGCAAATCACCACGGTACCTATCCGCTTTTCTCGCGGATTTACCCGTGTGATATAAAAGATGTAGTCTTGTGGGGATTGAGCCATAGACTTTTGGGATGAGAGCTATAAGTGAAATCACTGAGCTATCCAATCAATATGAGAATTTTACCTAAGCTTCTGTATTATTGTAATATAACTTCAGTTGTTTTAATTCATGAAATACATTCAGTTTGCAAATTATTACATTCAGCAAATGTAATCGCAGAATGACATAATAATAGTTGTGGCATTCTGAGTGCAATACGAGGCATACAGTATTCTACATTCATAACTAAACTAGATTACCCAGGACTTCCATGAACTCTCATTTGGGAGGTCCTGGTTCAAACCCCTGGGGCTGACAAATCTTGACTTAACTTAATTCCTCCTGTACCTTTCAGAACATAGGACATCTGTGAAACGTCTCCATTGTGTTCTCCGAGTTGCCAGTGCCTTAACCTGCTTCCAACTTTTCCCCACTTCTAGTGCCTCCTCCTCTGTGGTCGTCTTCCATATCTATCTAGGATGCCCTCTTTTCCATGCACCTTGTGGGTTCCATTCTAATGCTGTTCGTTGTATGGATCCTGCTGCCTTCCTCCATGTGTGTCCTATCTATTTCCACTTCTGTCTCTCGATTTCAACTTCTACCTGGAGTTGATCTGTTGCTTTCCAAAGCTCATCATTGGTATAATTTCAGGCTATGTGATGTTTAAGATGCGATACAGGCAACAGTTGATCAAGGTCTGCAAGGAATTAGTGATACTTTGGGTAACTTTCCATATTTCACATACATACAGGAGAATGGATTTCACATTTGTATTAAAGATTTTGATTTTTGTCTTCCTAGGAAGGTTCCTGTTTCTCCATACTGCATATAACTGCATAAAGACCCCATTTGCTTTTTTAACTCTGTCTTTCACATCTTCTTCTGCTCCTCCTCTTCTTGTCACTACACTTCCCAAATATATAAATGTATCGACATCCTCTATCTCTTCTCCAGCCATGACTAGGTTTTTATCAATCTTGGAGTTTATTCTCATTTCCTTGGTCTTGGCAACATTTATATTTAGTCCTACAACCTCTGCCTCCTCTTTTAGCCCTTGTAACTTGCTCCTCATATCACTAAATCTTGAAGCCAGTAAACAAATATCGTGTGCAAACTCCAGGTCTTCTAGTCTCTCTTCCATTCCTCATTGTATTCCTCTCTTTCTTCCACCCAGCATTTTCCTCATCACATTATCTGCTTGATAATGTGATGAAAATTGTCAGTGAGAGGATGCATCCTTACAAATGACAAATCTGGTAAATGTTTTCATGCAGTTTTCTTGGGTCACTAAGCAAATCTGGGAAAATTTTCCTATCATCCCTTTCATCACTACATTTCATTTCCTTCTTTTTCACTGCAATACCAGGCATTGGGATGATTACCCATCCTGGATATGCCATGATCCAGAGCAGTTTTGCTTCTCGACAGGTTGCTGACCCAAGACAATTACTTGTAAATCCTTGATGATGTAAGTTCTTCAAAGTGGAGAAATAGTAAAATAGTTCTTATTTTGTGTATAGAGTTGTGTCCAATAATTACAGCACTGTTTAGGTAAATAAACTTTGTAAATCTTAAATTTTGTTGTGAACTGAATTTTCAAGAAAACAGATACTGTTTTCAATTCAAAGTTTTATAAAAAATAATAACTGAAAAGTTATTGCATAGGTATTGAGCCTAAGGCTTAATTATTGCACAGCAACAGTATCTTATAATGCAAATGATGGTTATTTTTATATGTAAAATACAACATAATGTTGAAAGGAGAAAGAAGGCTATCAGAGGCTCAGCATAAAAACTGTTAGAGCTTTGAAATATTTCTAAAGATAGTAACAATACAAGAGTGTTAGTGAGGTTGAGAGAAAGGGGAGAAGGTTGGTATACTTCTTGCTTCATGGTAGGGACAATAGGCACATGAGTATTGTGTTGCAGAATTTTTCAGAACTGTTGCATTCAGTATTTGATTTGGTTTGTTTATATAAGTTCATCAGGATTGATTTTGCTATCATTTAGTCTCCTTCAGATAATATTTCTTCCTTCAAAACCAGTTCTTCAAGAAAAGCTGCATACAATCAGAAGCTTAGAATAAATTTAATTTATTTGTATTCTGTTTAACTCGCAATTGAAAAAAATGGCTGGCATGTTACAAAAGGAAACATGTTTATAGCTGTTTTGAATATTGCAAATTTATTAAAATAACTTTTCCCAAAAAATTAAACTTCAAAAACTCTATTTTTATGCACTTTTATTTAAAAACATTATCAAATGGAACTATGATTCAGCGTAAAAATTATCAAAACTGTAGTAAATGATTTGTTTCCCATCAATGCCCTCATATGTATAGGTAGTACCAAAATAATAAAATTCAGAATTCAATGAAAATGTAAAGTAAAATCTCACTTTTATATTCTTGCAATTGCCCCTGTGCATAAAATATTTTTTAACTTCACAATAATTTGGAGGGTAGCATGGCTGAGTGTTAAACAGCTCGCTTCCCACCTAGACATCCCAGGTTCGATCCCAAGTGCTCGCATGTGGAATTTGTGGTAGACAAAGGGGCATCTGGGCTGGTTTTCTCAGGTCCTCCGGTTTTTCTCAACATTGACATATAATATATTCCTATATAATGGGTATTGGTTTAATTGTTTTTTTACACTGCCCATGTGTAGGACAGGAGTTGGATAGGTAGGAGGTCAATGCCATAGCATGTTTCCTGGTAAACCATTAGTATAGCCAATTGTTAGCTATACTATGAATCCTGGGCTTAAAGCACTTACAATATTGTAAGTCACTATTGAGGTTTGTCATCTCAAAATAATTTGAGATCACATTGTGGTTTACTGGGAAACATGCGAATTGGTTGAGAAATTCAATGCTATGCCGGCATGTTGCCATGGTAGCTCAGTGGCAGAGTAACCGGCTAGAGACCAGGAAATCCATCGTTCAAATCCTGGCTATGGCATTGAATTTTTCCATTTGACTCTACCTATCCAATTTCTATGTAATATCAAAGTGCTCTTATCCCTTAAGCTACCTATTATTTCTTGTTTCCCCCTTATCATCTATCCTTCCTTTCACTTTATTCCATAATTTTTGTCCCCCAATTGTAACAACAACAACAACAACAATAATAATAATAATAATAATAATAATAATAATAATTAATAATAATAACAACAGCCACCACCATCACCACAATAATTATTGTTGTTGTTATTATTATTATTATTATTATTATTATTATTATTATTTCATTCGGTTTATCAATATAATGACGGAGTGTAAGATCGCCACAGTACCTAACCGCTAAAAGCGGTTTTACCTGTGCGATATTATAGGGGAAAAAGATAGCTTTTGTGTCTACGTCCGCCGGGAGGTGTTAAAATTCCTCCGCAGCCTTAGGGCTGAGTGTAGTCGGTCACTTGGGCGGTCACCCACCCAAGTGGTGACCATGCTCGATGCTGCTTAACTCGACGTGCCGCTTGTGTGGCCACCGGGTTAAGCAGGCCAGGTGGGAGGAAAGTTGGTAGGATTATGGATTTGGGTGGGTGATAGGTTGCAGGTTAATCAGGGGGGGCAGGATTTCAGCCGGACGGTCTCCCAACCGGCTGCCACCCCTTCCGTTGCTGTATAACCTGGGGGCTTGTTTGGATTAAGGGATGGCAGTCTCTCAGCCCAGTGGCCCGAGAGCGTCCCTTGGCAAGGGGTAGGATTTTCTCCTTCTTGGCGCCCTATGGTCGTAGTCGCCCAAAGTGCATACCAGAGGGTTAGGGTGAAAGGGTAGTTTATCATACAACGTGCGGACTCGTTCCCTCACGTCGTCGATGATATACGGGATTCCGGAGTAGGTATGTAGGATCTGAGATGGGAATCTGTGCCCAGTATCGTAGATCATCCTTAACGCCCTGTTCTGGACGACCTGAAGTCTGCGGATTGTGGACGGCGCCGCTGATCCCCAGACCTCGCAGCCCTACAGGATCAGGGGGGAATGATTGCCTGATACACACGCAGTTTGAGGTGTTTAGGCATGGCGGATTTCAAAACCGGGTACAACTGCCTGAGGGCGGCGTGGCCTAGCCCCACCTTGCCCCTTATATGTGGCGCGAAAGTGAGCCCGCGGTCGAGGAGGACCCCAAGGTATTTGGCGGTGGTGACCCATGGGATCTGCCGCCGCCTCAATCTCAGGGGCCGCATCGGCCGCCAGCGTCGGACCTTCGCCAGGAGAAGAGCCGAACTCTTCCCCGGGCTGATGGCCATCTTCCACTTTTCGCTCCACCGGCCAATGGCCCGGAGCAGTCGCTGTAGTGGAGGGAAACAGTAACGGGCGTTCTTGTTCTGTGCCATTATGAGGACGTCGTCGGCTTATTGGCACAGGACAGTTCGGGGTTCAGTCGGGATGTCAGACATGTAGGCAGCGAAGAGTAATGGGGACAGTACACTGCCCTCCGGCACTCCCGCTGCTATGGGTCTGACGGTGGAGAGTCTCCCATCCACTCTCACCCGGAATGAGCGTTCCCGAAGGAAGCTGCTTGTCAGGGTGAGATAGGGAAGCCCAGGGCAGCCTTCTCGGCGAGGTGCAGTAGCTGCAAAGTCGTGGAGTGCCCTCGACGAAAACCAAACTGCTGATCCGGTAGGAGGTGCCTTTCCTCGAAAAGAGGGGCGAGGCAGGGCAGGAACAACCGCTCAAAAACTTTTGAGACGTTCGGGAGTAAACTGATGGATCGGTAATTGCATGGGAAGACCGGGTCCTTGCCGGGCTTTAGCGTGCCTCCTTCCAACAAGTTGGAAAGTAACGGAATTGGAGGCATGCATTAAAAATCCGGGTCAGGTGGATAACAGCCGTTCGGGGTAAGTGTTGGAGTATGGGCGCCGTGACGCCGTCATGCCCCGGGGATTTGCTTGGGTGCAGTTTTTGAGTTTCGGAAGTCACCTCTTTCGGGGTGACTGTAGGAAGTTGTATCCCGTCGTGTGGCGGCGGCGTCTCCTCATAGAGGTAGTCCACCGTCGCCTCCACAAGGTCACTGAAGTCCTCGTCCTGGGGGTCCTCCCGGGGTTCAAACTGACTCTCTAGGTAGTCTGCAAACACTGTGGCCTTCTCGCAGGGCTCAAAAGCGAGACCCCCACGAGTGCCATGCAGAGGATGCTGGTATTGCGTCTTGTCCTTTCTTAGGGACTTGATAATCCGCCACGGTTTCTTTTCTTGCATCAGGTTTTCCCAGGCCTGTTTCCTGTGCGCTCGGAGCAGTCGCCTTGCCAGGGTTTTGAACTTCTGGTATATTGCCCCTATCCTGGGGTGGCGGAAGCGTTGCCACAGCTTCCGGACAGTCGCTTTGGCTTTTAACAGCCGCCGGAGTTCATCAGGGATGGTCCGAGGGTTAGAGGTTTCAGACGGGATGCGGTGTGTGTGAGCACGTACTGCCTTCAGGATCTGTTGGGAGAATGCCCTCGCCGCCGCTTCCAGCGCCTCGACAGAGTCGATGCGAGGCCGCGGGTCGATGGTCTGGGTGAGTTCTAGGACTGCTGCATTCCAGTCGACTTCGTTAAACCAGTCTGGGATTGCCAGGGCTGGTATGTAAACATTGGAGTCGACCAGGACTGGGTCGTGGTCGGAATCCAGTTCGTTTACCACTGAGAGGTCTAGATGGAATGGAATGTTTTTGGCGATCATGATGCCGCGGGCCGGGTAGAACGTATGCCTTCTCGGTCCGTGCGCATGGAGGCTGGGATCTCCGCTGATGAGGCGGTAGAGTCCGCGGCCCCTCTGGTTTGAAACACGGTTATACCAGTGCCCGTGCTTTTCGTTTAAGTCGCCTGCAATGCAGACAACAGGATGCAGGTTTAACAAGGCGGTATAATCCGTCTCGTAATAGCGGGCGTCAGGAGGGTCGTAAGCAGCTATCAGCAGCGTGTCGAGTCCACCAATGGCAAGCCAAATGGCGCACGCCTCCATGTGCTGAAGCTGCGGGAGAGGAAAAGGGGTGTGGGTTATGTGGTTTTTGATGAATATAGCGGTACCCCCACCCTGTCGGCCGATTCTATCCGACCGATGGGTGGTGTAACTTGGCAACGAGAAATTTATACCAGCATGCAGGTGTGTTTCGCAGACTAGTAAGACGTCAACCCCGTGGGATTCTACAAACTCAAGCAAGCTTGGGTAATGTTCCCTAATTCCGTTTGCATTTCCAAAACGCGGCTCGTAATGGTCTTCTGACGAGTCTGGAGGCCATTACATTGCGGAATTAGGGAACAGCACCTCCAGCGTGTCAAGCAGGATTTTGTGCTTGACCAGGGGACTAAGCCTCGGGTCGGACAGTTGCTGCTTACATTTCCTAAGAGTTGGAAGAGCCCTGTTAATGTAATCCCCAAAACCACAGGGTTAGGGTCCTGAATTCGTCCATATCGGACGGGGAGACTGCTTCGCCATGGGTCGGCAGGGGAAAGTATGCGGGATCTTGGAGCCGTGGCAGTGACAAGCTGTGCTCTACGGGGGATCAGGCGAGGACTTGGCTGCCGAGTGCTGTTGCCATTTCAGGGCTAGTCCCTCTACTGGCAGTGGGATGGGTTTAGGAATTGCGGGAGTTTGCAAGAGAGATTGGTCTAAAAGGGGAATTGAGAGAAAATTTAAGAGTAAGTTTTTTGGAATTTAGAGTTTGCTAAAAGAAAATTTAGGAGATGTAGAGCATCAGCGGTGGTTTTTGGAGAGAGTAACGAAAGGGGGGGGATTTTTTTTTTCACATTAAACGAGCAGTTGCTCAATAGTCAGTGTCAGTTGCGTCAGTCGTCAGGTGCCTAGAGTGAGTCTGGGGCGCTTGTAGAGCTCGCCTGGGTCAATGTCATATTCACCCAGGCCGCGGATGAGGGCGTTGAAGCTGGAGGTCAGGTTTGCATAGAAGGGAGCCGATAGGTAGTGGATGTGCTCGGCTATGGTCGGGATGTTGAGGTCTCTGAGGAGGGTGGCGTTTGGAATATACCAGGGAGAATCCGTGGCTATGCGGAGGAAGCGGGATTGAAGGGATTCCAAGGGTTTAAGGTTGGACTTGGCAGCAGCGCCCCAGACTTGGCAAGCATAGGTCATTGTTGGTCTCAGGATCTGTTTGTAAAGTAACAGTTTGTTGGGTACTGAGAAGGTAGAGCGTTTGCCACACAGGGGATAGAGCATCCCCATGCTATTGTTGACCCTGGTCGAGATTTCCTGGAGGTGGGGCTTCCATGTCAGCTTGGAGTCCAGCTGGACACCCAGGTACTTGGCGGTGGACTGCCAGTGCGCATCCTCGCCGCCAATGCGTATGTTGGGCATCAGCTGGATCCGTCTCCTGGAGAAGGTGATGGCCTGGGATTTTTGCCCGTTCAGGCGTAGCCTCCATCGGGAATACCAGGTGGTCAACAGATCGGCGTATCGCTGTATCCTCTCAGTAGCAGCCTCTTGGTTCCTGGACGTCGAAAGGATGGCTGTGTCGTCTGCGAAGAGTAGGAGCTCGCAGTTTGGCAGTAAGGTAAGGTATTGATGTAGAGGAGGAAGAGCACGGGTCCCAGCACACTGCCCTGGGGCACACCGGCTCTTACGGGATGGGTGGAGGAAGTAATGTCTTGGGAGGAGACGGCGAAGGACCTGCCGGTGAGATAGGAATGTAGGAGGTATATGAGGTGGGGTTGGACTCGGTAATGTATCAGTCTGGAGAGGAGACCCTCGTGCCAAACGCTGTCGAATGCTCTAGTAATGTCCAGGAACAGGGCGGGGACAAACTGCTTCCTGTTGAAGGCCGTCAGAACTGTTTCCACCAGTCGTAGGAGCTGGTGGGTGGTGGCGTGTCCACGCCGGAATCCAAACTGTTCCGGGCGAAGCACGTGGTTGCGGCCCAGTGTGTCCTCCAGCCGGATTTTGAGGACCTTTTCCATCAGCTTGCTTAGAGTACTAAGAAAGCTGATAGGGCGGTAGCTCGGCGGCAAGGTGGCGTCTTTTCCTGGTTTCCTGATGGCCAGCACCTTGGCCTTCTTCCAGCTGGCTGGGAAGTAGGATAAACGCAGGATGTCGTTGAAGAGGCTCAGTTGGAATGCCGTCAAAATCTGGGGCTTTGTAGGGGGACGTCGGCTGGAGGATGCTGAGAAGTTCCTCCCTGGTGGTGACGTCCTCCACGGAGGCGGAGGAACCCCTCAACGGTGGTATGTACTTGGTGGATGTGGTCCACGTCAGGGGTGTCTGCGGGGATGATGGAGGCGGCCAAGTGAGCAGCGTGGAGTTCCACCTTTCCTCTGCCGGATTGGGCTGTCTGCTGGCCGAGCAGTAGGGGTGGGTCACTGGTAGGCAGCCGCAGCATAGCTTTGGCTGATTTCCACAGGGACCCATCCTCGGTGTGTAAATTTGAGAGGTGAGCCTCCCACCTCTCGGAGAACTCGGCCAGCTCGATGTTGACGAGCCCCTGGAGGCGTCTGTATTCCCTGCGATGGTTGGGATCCCGGGACAGCTGGTACCGACGACGAGCTCTGTTTTTAGTGGCTATCAGCGCACGGATGCGCTGCGGGATGACAGAGCCACTAAAAACTTGCGTCGCCGGTTTCGGTGATGCGGCTTTGATGGCCGAGGCCATCTCAGCCGCCAGGAACTCGGCAAGCTCATCAATGTCGTTTGTGTTGGTGCAAGCGGGGGTAAGCTGCGGCGATTTCTCCTCCATCAGTTTCGTGTACTCTCGCCAATTAGTTTTTCTGGGATGGGGAAATTCTCGGCGGGGTTTGGAGGAGGGCTTAGCTGGGAATCCTAAGAGGACAGGGTAGTGGTCAGAGGAGAGTGCGGGAACACTGTGAATGCGTAGGTGAGGACGGAGGTTTTTGACTAGGGCTATGTCCAGCCAGTCAGCTGGACGCCGGTCGCCATAATGGATGGTGGGAGAGGAGGGCGAGAATACTTGGATTGCCCCGGCTGTGGTGTACCGGAGCAGGCGTCGTCCTTTAGTGTTGATGATGGAGGAGTTCGATGCCACGTGCTTGGCATTGTAATCCCCCGCCGCAATGGTGGCGACAGGAGAGTTGAAGAGCTGGTCGAGTTCCGCTTCCGGGATCAGTTGGTGTGGGGGCAGGTAAACAGAGTACAGGTTCAGGGGACCTCTGTCCGTTTGGACCTGGACTCCTGTAGCCTCCAGTCTGCTCATCTGTGGCAGGAAAAGTTGGTGATGTGGAATCTCCGCTGCGACATAGATGGTCGTACCTCCGTATCCATCTGGTCGGTCGGTGCGGTAAGAGCGCATACCAGGAATATGCGCTCTCATGTGGGGTTGCAGATGTGTCTCCTGGACCAGCAGTACCTTCACCTTCTGCTGAGCAAGGAAGTTAGCCGCTTCCCGGAGTTTGCTCCGGACGCCATTAGCGTTCCAGGAGCAGAGGAGTTGGGAGAGGGTAGGAGCAGGATTAGCGGCCATGATTGTGGAGGTAAAATTGGAAGACAGTGTGGGTGAGGATTTTCATTGGGGAAAGGTGGGGAGGGCGGGAAGTGAGGGCGTCGATCAATGCCGCCGAGAACTGAATTTGCAGGTGATCCGGGATGCGGTTGATGACTTCAAAGAAGGCCGGGTCGAAAGTGGTCGGCGTGGACTTTTTCGGCTGAGGTGGTGGTGTGTTTGTTGCAGGTGGAAGTCTGGGGGGGGCGAGGTGGCCCCGGGAGGGGAGTGGGATTTGGTGCGGGAGTTGGTACTGGGCGGGAGGGTTGAGAGGCGGTGGGTGGAGGGATAGGGTTTGTCTGCGGTTGCTGGTGGTGCAGTGGTGGAGCCGCAGGCGCAGCAGTGGCGTTAGGTGGGGGTGTGGGTGGGTGGAGAGCTGCTGCGTAGGAGGCAGCAGGAATGCCGGGGTACCGAGTTCCGAAAAAGGCCTCCCTGGGGAGGTTCCGGGGGTTCGGTACCCTCGGCGGGATGTTGACTCTGGACGGGGGTGTGTTGTTGTGTCTCCTGCTTTCCATTTCAAATCGTGCCTCCTGCCACACCGGGCAACGGGCATACCGGCAACTATGGTTGTCGCCGCAGTTGGCGCAACGTTTCTGGGAATCAAGTTGCCCGACCTTGGCGCAGGAGTCTCTCAGATGACCACGCTCCCCACAGAAGGAGCGTAGCTTGCAGCTGGCAGCATTATGTGTAAACTGCTGGCAGTTGAGGCACTGGAGTGGTCGTAGAGGGGGGCGGTAATGCTCCACCTGGATGATTGCCGAGAATAGGCGATCCAATTTGTAGATTGCTTCGGCGTCTGGTGTTTTGGTGAGAGCTACTCTGTAATGAGGAAGTAGCTCTGCTGTCCGGATTGTGCGGAGGCGGCTGACGCTCACCACCGGGAGGCCCCTCCGGCAAAGTTCCTCCTCTAATTCCTCTGCCTCGATGTAAATTGGTAAGTCCTTTGATGTCACCTGGAGGTTTTTCTCCTAAGGGAGCAGGTGGCAGATGTACTCTATAGATTGTGCCTCCAGGTACTGTCGGAGGGCGCGATGTTCAGCAGGGGTGCCGCACCGAAGCGCCACGGTTCCCCTCATATTACGCACTTCGAAGTTGAAGGCGACTGTCCCTGGATCTGAAGTGATGGTGCGTCCGTCCTTGGGGTTCTTTAGGTATATTGGCGGGGGCAGCCTCACTGATTGGGGGGGGGGCCTTGGGGCCCCGCGCAGGAAGGGTTGGTTGTCTGGTGAGAGGCATTTGTGGAAGGCTGTGCTGGAGTGCGTGTGGGAGGCACGGCGGCATCGCTGGTGTCCATGGCAGTATTTGTATGACTGTTCTTTCGTCGCTTGTAGGCGCCGGTTGGCGACTGCTGGTAATGTTCTGTGGCCTCCTCTTGGAGGGCGGTGTATGAGTTTGTGATGGGGGTGGGGAGAGAGGAAGATGGAGGTCGGGCGCTCCTCGCAACATGTCGTTGGGCAGGAGTCTGCCACTGCGTTGAAGAATGCAGGGACTTTTCATGATCAAACAAGTATTGATCAATTGCCCTGATTCTCAGTTGATGTGCAGCGATGGTTTTAAACACCTGTATTAGGGTGGAGGCGGGGTGCTCGCCTTCCACTGTCTCCAGTTGAGAAATAGTTGTCTCCGTTAGGTCGGTAAGGTGTTTTGACCTAGCGATTTTTTCGAGCCAGAGTAAGCTGGCAGTCTCAGGGGGGAGAGGGTAGGATGGATCGACAATAAGTGGTTGGTCCAGGAAGGTTTGCATGTCGCCTCTGCTTACAAAGTAAAGCCGGGAGACGGCGAGGTCAGGATTGGAGTAGTTTGCCAAGTTTGCTACAGCGCTAGTCTGCAGCAGAGGGGAGGTCAGCTGGCCGAGCGTGGCCGGCTGGGAGGAGAGGGGAAGGCTGGCACTGGTAGCTTGCCCAGGTGGCTGGGAGTGGAGGGGGTTGGAGAGGCCTACGGCAGCGGCATTGGAAGCCTTGGATGCTATGGCTGCTGGCGGTCCGTGCAACAAGGGCATACAGCCCCTTGCTGCGCTGAGTGGCTGGCTGTGTGACTTAATTAGGAGTATAAATCACACGAGCACAGCACGCGCATTGACCGAGGAGGAAAGCAGACCTGGCCCTCTACGAGATCTTGTTTGGAATAGTACCTGCAAGCGCCTGCGAGGTCACGCCTGCGGGACAGCAGACTTCAGTGGAAGTAACACGCACCAGCGCCACTAGCGGAGACTGGCAGTGGGCAGCGCCCCTCTTCTAGCCTTGTCTCCCTCCGGCCGTATCCGCCGGAGATTCCCCACAGCTGGAGACCAACACCTGCGCTTCAGGGAGGACCGCAGTGGGCATTGGCCCCCTTCTAGCGTGCTTCCTCGAGGAAGCTCGTCGAGCTTCTCCACCAGCGCCATCCCCTAAACTGCTGCCGACACCAACTCGACCGGCCGCAACCTGCCCTGGAAGAGAGCGACGACTCTCTCTTCCCTCGCCTCCTGAGCTGCACTCCGAGCATCAGACGTACTTGGGACCGACTCACGCACTGACGTTACCGCGGGCTCACAAAGCCAACGCCAAGGGTCCGGATTTAGGCTTGGACCCGGGGTTCGCCCCAATCGGCGCGTCGCAAGACGTCCGGCCCTCTCTGGGGAGCCAGATGGCACCCGCACACGACACTGACAAGCCGAGTACCAACGTTAAGGTAATACCTGACAAAATGAGCACTCCCGGCCCAAGCTCCTCCTCCTCCTTAAAACCTAACCCCGGCCCACGGGCTTTAGCCCTTAAGGGCAAAACAAAGAAGACTTCTGGAAAGAAGAAGTCTTCCTCCCGCCTAATCAACCAAGGGACCGCGGTCCCTCTCACCCCGGAAGTGGCACAACCCACTTCCACACCAGTTGCTCCCTCCGCCCCCTCCCAGGCCCAGTCTACCCTGGTGCCTGAGGGCACAACAGACAACGAAGGCTTTATCACGGTGGTCCATAGGCGCCGAAAGACCTCCGGTTCAAAGCCGGAGGGGCGCGCCTCCCCACCCCTGCAGCAGCAACCATCCCTGAGAGCCATCGCTCACAACGGGCGGGAAGAATACCGCCAATTGTGGCCGACCCGTTTCCCAACCATGTAAAAGTCATGAGGGAATTACGGACAGCGCTCTCAGAAGAGTACCAGGCCACCCGCTACCCCAAAAAGGTCGTCATCCGAACAAGGAACCCCGACGATCACGAGAAGGCGAGGAAGGTTCTGAGGAAGTGTGAAATCCAGTTTCACACATATTCCCTCCAGAAACCAAACTTAGTCCGACGAGTGATCAGAGGACTTGATTCTGACACCTACCCCGAGGACATCCGTGTTGGCCTGGCGGAGGAACACGGAATCAATCCGCGGACCGTCATCCAACTGACCAAAACCTCCCGACCCGAGGGTGCTGAGCCCACTAAGGTCAAGATGCCCTTATTTTTGGTCATTGTAGAAAAAGATGAGGAGGGAATTCCAAAGATAGACACGGTGACCACTCTGTACAGCACGAGAGTGCGAGTCGAGCCACACCACGGCAGAGAGGGGCCAGCGCAGTGCTATCAATGCCTGCGCTTCCACCACTCTAGCCATGCGTGTGAGCGGAAGACCGCTTGCTTGCGCTGTGCAGGTGAGCACCACGTAAAAGACTGCCCTCACCCCAGAGAGGCTACAAAGTGTGCAAATTGTGAGGGGCGCCATATTGGCATCTATGGCGGTTGCCCCAAAAAACTGGAGCTAATCCAGGCAAGGCAGGGCAGAGCTATCACAAACCCTGCGAATGTGCGTCCAGGCACCAGCTTTGCCAACGCTATGTCGAGGCACGAAGAAGTGCTTCGACAGGCTGAGGCAACGCTGGCGGTACCAGCAAACCAGACCGAGAGCTCGGAAACTCAGGTCACCACCCCCCTGCGCCCCCCAGGGAGGAGAGACCCAAACAGCAGAAGAACAAGAAACAGGCACGGCCTCCCAAGAAGCCCGTGGCTCAGACCGCCGCTGCGGCAAACACAACCCCGGCACCTGCGGCCGCAACAGCTGAGCCAGCTGCCCCGCTGATCGCGGGCGGCCAGCCCAGCCAAGCGACCGCGCAGCTTGCCCCTCCAGAGCAGCAAGCAGCTCCTATTGGCTCGACCAATGAGAGCGAAGCTGCTGCTCCAGCCACTGCCCTTGGGAGAACCTCTCCGTGCCTGTGAATGATATTACCGAGTTTTCCGAGCTCTCAGCCTGGTTTGCCGACCTCATATCGCGATCCCTGCCCATATTAAAGCGCTGCAGGGAACAACTGACAAGCCCCCACATCCCCGCCCTCCAGAAGGTCACCATCATGCATGAGACGGCCCGACTGCTCTTCCCTGACTCCAGCTCGTAATGGCGGCGCTTAGAACCCGCAGATCTTTGCGAGTTGCGTTCTGGAACGCAAACGGAGTCCGGGAACAGCGGCCGGGCGTCTTGGAGTTTATAGATGATCACGGGATTGATATCCTAATGGTCTGCGAGACACATCTGCACGCTGGTATTCCATTCTATCTGCCAAGTTACGATCGACCCGGCCGACAGGGCGGTGATACGGCTATATTTATTAAAAATCACCTTACCCACACTCCTATCACCATTCCTCCGCTACAGCACTTGGAGGCGACCGCCATAAGGATCTCCTTGGGGGGATTTCAAATAGTGCTAGTAGCGGTTTATGACCAACCGGACGGCCTCTTTTATGATGCGGACCTGAAGGCACTCCTCAACCTCGACCACAGAGTTTGCATCGCAGGCGACTTCAACGCGAAGCATCCACACTGGAACAGCCGCACCCAGAACAGAAAGGGCCGCGGACTCTACCGCCTCATCAGCGGAGACCCGGCCCTTTTCGCGCACTGTCCGAGAGGTCCAACGTACTTCCCGCCACGCGGCAGGGCGGACGTCATTGATCTCATGGTCACCAAAAACATTCCATTCCATCTGGACCTCTCGGTTGTGAACGCGCTGGACTCCGACCACAACCCAGTTGTGGTCGACTCCGTCATTTCACTTACAGCTCTGGTCACACCAGACTGGATATAAGAAGTTGACTGGGATGCTGCTGTGCAATCCCTCCAGAACTCTGTGGACGCTAACCCTCGAATAGACTCGATAGAGGCTCTCGAGGCAGCGGCCGCGCAGTTCTCAACCACAGTCCTAAATGCGGTCCGTGCTCACACACACCGCATTCCCTTCGAAATACCTCAACCTTCCGTTCTTCCTACACATCTACGACAGCTGATTAAAGCAAAAAATGCTCTCAGAAAGCTATGGCAGAGACTTCGCCATCCCAGGATAGGAGACATACACCAGACGTTCAAATCCCTGGCCCGTCGTCTCCTTAGAGCACACCGTAGAGAGGCACGTTAAGGCATGTAAACCTCCATGAGAGGAAACCTTGGCGAATAGTCCGTGGCCTGCGGAAAGACAGACTGGAATACCGGCATCCTATCCATGGCACCCGGGGCCATCTTGCCTTCGAGCCCCGGGATAAAGCTTCCTAGAGGCCCCGCCCGCAAACGACGAGGGGTTTCACGTCTCTGTAGCTACTCCACAGGAAGTAGCCACCCAAATCCATTCCTTAAAAACCAAAAAATCCCCTGGACAGGACCGTGTAACAGCGGAAATGCTCCAGCACCTTCCCCGAAAAGCCGTGCATCATTTGACCCGGATTTATAACGCATGCGTACATATGCGCCACTTTCCCGCTACGTGGAAGGAGGCCCGTGTGGTATGTGTTCTATAGCCGGGGAAGAACCCGGTTTTCCCGGCCAGCTACCGTTCCATCAGCCTCTTGGCAGTCATCTCGAAAGTATTCGAGAGACTGCTCCTTGCCCGCCTCGGCCCTCACCTCGAGGAAAGAGGCCCCCTACCAGAGCATCAGTTTGGTTTTCGCCCTGGACACTCCACGACCGTGCAACTACTGCGTGTGGCCGAGAAGGCCTCCCTGGCTTTCCAGGAGAGGTCTAAAACGGTTGCGGTATTGCTGGACGTGGAAAAGGCCTTCGCCACTACGTGGCATGATGGGCTCATCTATAAACTCATAGAGCATAAAATTCCCTCTCCATACATTTCCTTGGTAGCTTCCTTTCTTCAAAATCGTAGCTTCCGAGTAAAGGTGGAGGGGGCACTTTCTACAGAGCGGCCCATTGGCGCGGGAGCGCCGGAAGGTAGCATGCTGTCTCCGGCGCTCTTTGCAGCCTACATGGCCGACATCCCCACCCACCCCAGCACACACACATGTCAGTACGCGGACGATCTCATGATCTTCGCTGTGCACCGGAACACCAGATACAGCTTTCGGCAAATCCAAGTCCACCTCCATACCATTGGCAGGTGGAGTGAGAGATGGCGAATGGCCATTAGCCCGGAGAAAAGCTCTGCGATTCTCCTGGCGAAAACCATTAGAAATCGGCTTCAGCAGAACTGTTTACGACACCGTAGAATCCCTTAGATGAACACGGTAAAGTATCTCGGAGTGACGCTGGACCGACGGCAGACTTTCACTCCGCAAGTCAGGGGCAAGGAAAACCGAGGGCACGCTGTTCTCAGGCAGCTTTACCCCATGCTCAGTTCACAGAGCATGCCCCTTACCCTAAAGCTTCAGCTGAACCGGGCGATCATTCCGCCTCTGGTTCTGTACGGCTGCGAAATCTGGGGGACCGTAGCTAACTACGTGCTCCTCAGGGTCCAGACGTTGCAGAACCGGGCACTACGGATGATCTACCGTACCGGCTGGAGATTCCCCGCCCATATCCCTCATGAACATTCTGGTATCCCGTACATTGTCGACCTCATCAGAACGAGGACCCGTTCATTGTACGGCAAAATTCCAACCCACCCTAATCAACTGGTGAATTCTCTGGGAAATTATGATCCCAGAGAAGTACGTCGCCTGCCCTCATTCCGCCTGCCGAGAGACGCCATTGGCCCTCTCGGTTAGCCACGCCCCCTGCCCTGAGACACATTTAAATTGAACCTGAAAAGGGCAAAGCGACTCTAACCCGTAACCAAAACGGGGTAAAAATAAAAAAGCGTGTCGTCCTCATAACGGGTGAACGCATAATCCAAATTAAAACAGTTAATTCTGCTCCAGGCGGGAGAAAACTGCGCGGCCTCCTGATTTGCCCGCGCAAGCGCCCGTGGGTGTGTCCTCTCCCTACAAAATTCCCTGTATCAACAATTTATCCTTCAGTACATTACATTCCATCCCCCAACACACACAACCAGTAGACAGATTCCCTAGCTCATTTCGCAGGTAAAGCCGCGATGCGGCTCGGTACTGCGGCATTGACACACAACCGGAGCATGCCCCGATCGACCAGTTTTGCGTCTGGCGTCTGACGTTTCACCAACACTAGCACACGATAAGTGTTATAGGCTAACACTTTAGTTTGACGGCGAATACGTCATTGTTTGTGAAGCACTTACAAACACGAAACACTTGGAGAAACACTTCAGCACACACGATACAGCACGCAGCAGTGCGCCAACGCTATGGTGGGAGAAGGAACACTCACTCGCTCGACCACATAGGTTTTCGCACCGGCAAAGCAGTATCGGCAGTGTAGATATCCAAAGTTGTACTCACAATTTTCACAAGGAAGCAGACACAATACACTAGCTGAAGTCACCTCCGAAAGCAAAAAACCCAAAAGAAGCCCCAGGTGACAAGCTGCTCGGCGGGCGGCTGGTTTTGTTGCGCCGCTGAGGGCGTGGCTTGTGTCAGCTGCTCGGTCGGGACCTGTGATTGGCCCGGCCGAGCGGTAGGCTGGGCCCTGCTCTTCTTTTTCTTCTTTTGAGACTTTTTTACAGCAGCAGCAGCGACAGGAGCCACGGCAGCATTCCCCCAGCGGCAACGCAGTGGGCATTCGTCCCTCTATTAGCTTGCAGCTCCGACGCCTGCGGGTGCTCGGCTTCTATACAGCGGCAACGCAGTGGGCTCTGACCCCCTATTAGCTTGCCGTTCCGCCGCCAGTGTGCGAGCGGCCCCACAGACAGCTTGCTGTAATTTTGTAAAGAGCAGGAACACCCCTACTTTCCTACTCCTCTTCTACTGTCATCTTTCTTTTCATTGACCTGACAAGACCGACTGACAACGGAAACAGCGGGTCCGTAAGGCCAGAGCCAAGGGTGAAGGCCATTGGCCTGAAACCTCGAGCCGATATGGCTCGCACAGGCCTCTCCTCTAAGGAGGTCCGGTCCTCTGCGGACAGCCGTAGGGCAACCGCACCTACCCTGACCAGTAACGACGGGCAACAGCCAAGCACCAGTCAACCTACTCCCTCACCAGAGACGGGCGAACCTTCGCGCAAGCGAAGCAGGACGTCTACTGGCGGCAGCAACAGGCGCAAGCCATCTTCGCCTCATCGCCTCGTAGCGGTTGAGAGTGTACACACCAGTCAGGACCCCACCAGTCCTTACACCATCCCTATGCCCGATTCCGACACCGACGTCGCACCTGACGGGCCGTGGATAACTGTCCACGCAGGGGGCCGCAGCTGCGGTCGTTCCTCACCCAACCCAACCGCATCACCACAGGGAATTAACCAACCCCCAACCCAAGGGGGGCGCAAAATCCCGCCTATAGTTGCCGACGCTTTCCACAACCACGTTGTCGTAATGAAAAAGCTGGCAACGAAGCTTAGGGGCCCCTTCGAGGCTCGGCGGAAGCTAAAGAAAGTCCACCTCCATACCTCCTCGGAAAGGGATTTCGAGGCAGCGAAGGCTGTATTACGGGACGAACAAATCCCGTTCTACAGCTACTCGCTGCAGCGGCCCTACATGGAGCGTAGTATAATACGGGGCCTTGACTCCGACTGCACCCCTGAGGATGTCAAGGCAGCCCTTCAGGATGAGTATAACATCACCCCTACCTCCGTGGCACGTCTGAGTAAGACGGTGGACCAGGACTCAGCGAGTGGTACCAAGGGAACGCGCCCAGACAGTTCAGCCGATAGACGCTGTCCATCCGTTTATCTTCACCGTCGTGCGTATCGACAGATACCACGGCAAAGAGGGACCTGTGCAGTGCCATAGGTGCATGGGCTTCAATCATTCTAGCAGTGTGTGCGAGCGCAAGCTCGCATGCCGGCGGAGTGGTGAAGCCCAACTACTAAGGGACTGAACAAAGCCCTATGAAGCTCGCCACTCTGTGAACTGTGGTGATTCGCACGTGGGCTCATATAAAGGCTGTAAGGTGCGGAAGCGCCTCGTTGAGAGCCGCCGTCGTCGGCATACTGGCACGTAGCTGTACTGGGTTCTGTGGGGAAGTCGGACATGTAGGCAGCAAAGAGTAACGGCGACAGCACGCTGCCTTCCGGCACTCCCGCCGCTATGGGTCTGACTGTGGAATGCCTCCCCTCCACCCTCACCCTGAAAGTGCGGTCCCGCAGGAAGCTACTAAGCAGGTGAAGGTAGGGGGGAGGGATTTCTGCGTTCTTGAGCTTGTACAAGAGTCCCTGATGCCACGTGGTGGCGAAGGCCTTTTCCACGTCCAAGAGTACCGCGACTGTTTTGAAGTTGTCCTGGAAGCCCAGGGCAGCCTTCACAGCCAATCCCAGCAACTGCAGGGTTGTGGAATGTCCAGTACGGAAACCAAACTGATGATCCGAGAGTAGGAGTCTCTCTTCGAAGAGAGGGGTGAGGCGAGGTAGGAGTAACCTCTCGAATACTTTCGAGACGATCGGAAGTAAGCTAATAGATCTGTAGCTTGACGGGAAGACCGGGTCCTTGCCGGGTTTCAAAATGCAAACTACCCTCGCCTGCTTCCAACACGTTGGAAAGTGACGTAGGTGCAGGCATGCATTGTAAATCCGTGTCAGGTGGATTACGGCCTTTCTGGGAGGTGCTGGAGCATAGGCGCCGTAACGCCGTCATGTCCAGGGGCTTTGTTAGGCTTTAGGTTGTTCAGTTGGAAGCCACCTCTTTCGGGGTGACTAAAGGAATGCGGATCTCCTCATGGGGCGGCGGGGGCTCCTCATAGAGGTAGTCTACCGTCGCTTCCACGACCTCAGTAAAGTCCTCGTCCTGGGGGTCTTCGCGGGGTTCGAATTGGGACTCCAGATAATCTGCGAAATCCGTGGCTTTATCCTGGGGCTCAAAAGAGAGTCTCCCACCGGTGCCATGGATGGGATGCTGAAACTGACTTTTGTGTTTCCTGAGGGATCGGATGATCCTCCAGGGTTGTTTCTCTTCCAGGTTTATATGTGCCAATTGTGTGTTCCCAGGCCGCTTTGCGGTGCGCGCGAAGCAGGCGCCTTGCCAGGGATTTGAACCGCTGGTACACTGCTTGGATCCTGGGATGGCGGAAGCGCTGCCATAGCTTCCGTACGGTTGCCTTGGCTTTTAGCAGCTGACGGAGTTCATCAGGTATGGTTCTCGGGTTAGGTTTGTTAGATGGGATGCGGTAGGTATGCGCGCGTACCACATTCAGGAGTTGGCGGGAGAAGGCCGTGGCTGCCGCTTCCAGCGCTTCGATGGAATCGATGCGCGGTCGCGGGTCCACGGTTTGGTTTAGGTCTAGGACGGCTGCGTCCCAGTCGATCTCATTTATCCAGTCTGGTGTTTCCAGAGATGATACGGTCTCGGTTGTATCCACCACGACAGGGTCATGGTCGGAGTCCAACTCGTTGACCGCCGAGAGGTCTAGATGAAATGGTGTGTTCTTGGTGATTATGATGTCAAGAACACCCGGTCTGCCGCGAGCGTGATGACACGTAGGTCCTCTAGGTCCGTGCGCGGCGAGGGCGGGGTTGCCGCTGATGAGACGGTAGAGCCCGAGGCCTCGGGGGCTGTTGGTGCGGCTGTGCCAGAGGGCATGTTTCGCGTTGAGATCTCCTGCGATGCATACCACTGGGTGAAGTTTGAGTAGGGTGGTGTAGTCCGCTTCATGGAAGCGGTGGTTTGGTGGGTCATATGCAGCCCGCCGACGGCAAGCCGGATTGCACAGGTCTCCACGTGCTGTAGTGCTGGGAGTTGGACAGGAGTATGGGTTATGTGGTTCTTAATCAAGATAGCTGTACCGCCACCCAGTCGGCCAACCCGATCGGACCGATGGGTGACGTAACTAGGCAGCGAGAAGTCAGTAACAGCATCCAGATGGGTTTCGCAAACCATCAGGATGTCCATTCCGTACGATTGTACATACACAAGGACGCCTGGGCGTTGTCCCCGGATGCCGTTCGCGTTCCAGTACGCGAGTCGCAATTGTGCGGAATAAGATTATCACAACAATTTTTCATTTCGCATAAGTCGATTTTTCCACGATTCTCGGCTCGCTGGACACGAAAAATGCACAGAACAAAAGTTGCTCCAAATTCGCTGTTGAGGCTATATACGAGCAGTTTGGAGTGTGGGGAACAAGAATATCATAAAAAATTTTCATTTCGCGTAAGTCGATTTTTCGATGATTCTCGGCTCCCTGGACACGAAATATGCCTAGAATAAATGTTGCTCCAAATTCGATGAGAAAGCTATATACGAGCAGTATGGAGTGTGGGGAATAAGAATATCACAAAAATTTTTCATTTCGCGTAAGTCGATTTTTCGACGATTCTCGGCTCCCTGGACATGAAATATAGTCAGAACAAAAGTTGCTCCAAATTCGCTGCAATAGCCTATATACGAGCAGTTTGGAGTGTGGGGAACAAGAATATCACAAAAAGTTTACAATTCGCGTAAGTCGACTTTTCGACGATTCCCGGCTCCCTGGACACGAAATATAGTCAGAACTATTAGTTGCTCCAAATTCGCTGCTGAAGCTATATACGAGCAGTTGGGAGTGTGGGGAACAAGAATATCACAAACAATTTTCATTTTGCGTAAGTCGATTTTTTGATGATTCTCGACTCCCTTAACACGAAATATGATCAGAAGAAAAGTTGCTCCAAATTCGCTGCAAAAGCTATAAACGAGCAGTTTGGAGTGTGGGGTACAAGAATATCACAAAAATTTTTCCACGATTCTCGGCTCCTGAACACGAAATATGGTCATAAGAAAAGTTGCTCGAAATTCGCAGCAGGAGCTATATACGAGCACTTTGGAGTGTGGGGAACATGAATATCACAAAAAATTTTCATTTCGGGTAAGTCGATTTTTCGACGATTCTCGGCTCCCTGGACGCAAAATATAGTCAGAACAAAAGTTGCTCCGAATTCGCTGCAAGAGCTATATAAGAGCAGTTTAGAGTGTGGGGAACAAGAATATCACAAAAAGTTTTCTTTTCGCATGAGTCGATTTTTGGATCATTCTCGGCTACCTGGACACGAAATATGATAAAAACAAAAGTTGCTCCAAAATCGCTGCCTAAGCTATATACGAGCAGTTTGGAGTGTGCGGAATAAGAATATCACAACAATTTTTCATTTCGCATATGTCGATTTTTACACGATTCTCGGCTCGCTGGACACGAAATATGCTCAGAACAAAATTTGCTCTAAATTCGCTGTTGAGGCTATATACGAGCAGTTTGGAGTGTGGGGAACAAGAATATCACAAAAATTTTCAATTCGCGTAAGTCGATTTTTCGACGATTCTCGGCTCCTGAACACGAAATATGGTCATAACAAAAGTTGCTCCAAATTCGCAGCAGGAGCTATATACGAGCAGTTGGGAGTGTGGGGAACAAGAATATCACAAAATGTTTTCATTTCGCGTAAGTCGATTTTTCGACGATTCTCGGCTCCCTGGACATGAATAATGTTCAGAACAAAAGTTGCTCAAAATTCGCTACAGAAGCTTGATACGAGCAGTTTGGGGTGTGGGGAACAAGAA
This sequence comes from Hymenopus coronatus, assembly GCA_030762935.1. Classification (NCBI taxonomy): domain Eukaryota; kingdom Metazoa; phylum Arthropoda; class Insecta; order Mantodea; family Hymenopodidae; genus Hymenopus; species Hymenopus coronatus. Next base: position 55,098,910 of record CM060880.1, read on the forward strand.
TATCACAAAACATTTTCATTTCGCGTAAGTCGATTTTATGATGATCCTCGGCTCCCTTAACACGAAATATGCTCAAAACAAAAGTTGCTTCAAATTCGCTGCAAAAGCTATAAACGAGCAGTTTGCAGTGTGGGGAACAAGAATATCACACAAATTTTTCATTTCGCGTAAGTCGATTTTTCGACGATTCTCGGCTCCTGAACACGAAATATGGTCATAACAAAAGTTGCTCCAAATTCGCAGCAGGAGCTATATACGAGCAGTTTGGTGAGTGGGGAACAAGAATATCAGAAAGAAATTTGATTTCAGGTAAGTCGATTTTTCGATGATTCTCGGCTTGCTGGACACGAAATAAGGTCGGAACAAAAGTTGCTCCAAATTAGCTGCAAAAGCTATATACGAGCAGTTTGGTGTGTGGGGAACAAGAATATCACAAAACATTTTCATTTCGCGTAAGTCAATCTTTCGATGATTCTCGGCTCCCTTGACACGAAATAAGTTCAGAACAAAAGTTGCACCAAATTCGCATTAGGAGCTGTATACGAGCATTTTGGAGTGTGGGGAACAAGAATATCACAGAAATATTTTCATTTAGCGTAAGTCGATTTTTCGATGATTCTCGGCTTCCTGGACACGAAATAAGGTCGGAACAAAAGTTGCTCCAAATTCTCTGCAAAAGCTAAATAACAGCAGTTTGGAGTGTGGAGAACTAGAATGTCACAAAAAATTCTTATTTCTTGTAAGACGATTTTTCGATGATTCTCGGCTCCCTGGATAAGAAATAAGGTCATAACAAAAGTTGCTCCAAATTCACTGCTAGAGCTATATAGGAGCAGTTTGGAGTGTGGGGAACAAGAATATCACAAAAAGTTTTCATTTCGCGTAGGTCGATTTTTCAATGATTCTCGGCTCCCTGATTACGAAATATGCCTAGAATAAAAGTTGCTCCAAATTCTCTGCAAAAGCTATATACGATCATTTTGTAGTGTGGGGAACAAGAATATCATAAAAAATTTTCATTTCACGTAATTCGATTTTTCGACGATTCTCGGGTCACTGGACATGAATAATGGTCAGAACAAAAGTTGCTCCAAATTCGCTACAGAAGCTTGATACGAGCAGTTTGGAGCGTGGGGAACAAGAATATCACAAAAAATTTTCATTTCGCGTAAGTCGATTTTTTGATGATTCTCGGCTCCTTTAACACGAATTATGCTCAGAACAAAAGTTGCTCCAAATTCGCTGCAAAAGCTATAAACGAGCAGTTTGGAGTGTGGGGAACAAGAATATCACAAACATTTTTCTTTTCGGGTAAGTCGATTTTTCGATGATTCTTGGCTCCCTGGACACGAAATAAGGTCGGAACAAAAGTTGTTCCAAATTAGCTGCAAAAGCTAAATACGAGCAGCTTGGAGTGTGGGGAACTAGAATATTACAACAAATTTTCATTTCGCGTAAGTCCATTTTTCGACGATTCTCGGCTCCCTGGACACGTAATAAGTTCAGAACAAAAGTTGCACCAAATTCGCATTAGGAGCTGTATACGAGCATTTTGGAGTGTGGGGAACAAGAATATCAACAAAATTTTTTCATTTCGCGTAAGTCGATTTTTCGATGATTCTCGGCTCCCTGGACACGAAAGAGGCCTAGAATAAAAGTTGCTCCAAATTCGCTGCAAAAGCTATATACGAGCAGTTTGGAGTGTGGGGAACAAGAATATCACAAGTTTTGAATTCGCGTAAGTCGATTTTTCGACGATTGTCGGCTCCTAAACACGAAATATGGTCAGAACAAAATTTGCTCCAAATTCGCAGCAGGAGCTATATACGAGCAGTTTGGAGTGTGGGGAACAAGAATATCACAAAATATTTTCATTTCGCGTATCGATTTTTCGATGATTCTCGGCTCCCTTGACACGAAATAAGGTCAGAACAAAAGTTGCTCTAAACTTGCTGCAAAAGCTAAATACGAGCAGTTTAAATTGTGGGGAACTAGAATATCACAACAAACTTTTCATTTCGTGTAAGTCGATTTTTCGATGATTCTCGGCTCCCTGGACACGAAATATAGTCAGAACAAAAGTTTCTCCAGGAGCCAGGAGGAGGAACTAGTCGCCCGAGTGTACTCGGGCGGGGGCAAATCACCACGTTACGTATCCGCTTTTCTCGCGGATTTACCCTTGTGCTATAAAAGATGTAGTCTTGTGCAAGCATTTATATCTGTGTCGAAGTAATGTGGTAGGGTGTTTCCCTTTGTGCAGCCGGCGCGGCCTGGTTTACCTACCTGAGTGGTCACCCACCCAGAGAGGGACCAGGCCCGATGTTGCTTATCTTGGCCAGCCGCTTGCGGGCGGTCAAGGACAGCAGTGCCGGCTAGCGGGGAGAACTGAAAGGATGTAGGTACGGGGTGGGGGAAGCCAGTGTTGCAGATCTGGTCGGAGTACAACTGGACGGTCACCGTCCGAGTCGGGACCGGGCCCGACGCTGCTTAACTTGACGGGTAGAACTGTAAAGAAGGGAGAGGCGGCCGGAAAACTACCATCCCAAGGCGTCCTTGGGAAGGCGGTAGCTTACGCGTATCCTAGGCAGCGTGTGGTCGTAAAGACCGAGAGTGTTCACCTGGGGATTTGGGTGGGGAGCAAGTTTAGTGTATATTGTGTGAGCTCTTTCTCGCACAAAGTCCACTATGTAAGGGATTCCGGAGTGGGAATGGAGAATGTGGGACGGGAATCTACGGTCTGTGCCATATATCTTCCTCAACGCCCTGTTCTGCACGGTCTGCAGTCTGCGGATGGTGGAACGAGCCACCGAACCCCAGACCTCGCAGCCGCACGGCATCAGGGGCGGGATGACCGAGCGGTACAACCGTAGTTTTAGGTGTGTAGGCATGGTGGAGCGGAAGATGGGAAACAACTGCCGTAGGGCAGCGTGTCCCATACCGACCTTCTCCCTGACATGTGGAGTGAAAGTAAGACCGCGGCCGAGGAGGACTCCAAGGTATTTGGCGATGCGGACCCAGGGGATCCGCCGCCGCCGCAACCTCAGCGACCTCTCCGGTCGCCAGCCACAGACTTTAGCCAGCAGTAGAGCTGAGCTCTGCTGCAGGCTGATGCCCATCCGCCACTGTTCATTCCATCTGCCTATGGCCTGAAGCTGTCTCTGTAGCGGGGGAAAGCAATATCGGGCGTTCTTGTTACGGGCCATTATGAGGACATCGTCGGCATACTGGCACGTAACTGTTCTGTGGGGAAGTCGGACATGTAGGCGGCAAAGAGTAACGGCGACAGCACGCTGCCTTCCAGCACTCCCGCCGCTATTGGTCTGACTGTGGAATGCCTCCCCTCCACCCTCACCCTGAAAGTGCGGTCCCGAAGGAAGATTATATAATAGGGGATGTTACGTTAAATCGTTTTATTTTTTTAGTCTTAATATTTGTATTATCAATAATTTTTTTAATTATTAAGCAGGTGAAGGTAAGGGGGAGGGATTTCTGCGTTCTTGAGCTTGTACAAGAGTCCCTGATGCCAAATGGGGGTGGCGAAGGCCTTTTCCACGTCCAAGAGCACCGCGACTGTTTTGAAGTTGTCCTGGAAGTCCAGAGCAGCCTTCTCAGCCAGTCGCAGCAACTGCAGGGTTGTGGAATGTCCAGTACGGAAACCAAACTGGTGATCCGGGAATAGGAGTCTCTCCTCGAAGAGAGGGGTGAGGCGAGGTAGGAGTAACCGCTCGAATGCTTTCGAGACAACCGGAAGTAAGCTAATAGATCTATAGCTTGACGGGAAGACCGGGTCCTTGCCGTGTTTCAAAATGCATACTACCCTCGCCTCCTTCCAACACGTTGGAAAGTGACGTAGATGCAGGCATGCATTGTAAATCCGCGTCAGGTGGATTACGGCCTTTTTGGGTAGGTGCTGGAGCATAGGCGCCGTAACGCCGTCATGTCCAGGGGCTTTGTTAGGCTTTAGGTTGTTGAGTTGGGAAGCCACCTCTTTCGGGGTGACTAAAGGAATGCGGATCTCCTCGTGGGGCGGTGGGGGCTCCTCGTAGAGGTAGTCTACCGTCGCTTCCACGAGCTCAGTAAAGTCCTCGTCCTGGGGGTCTTCGCGGGGTTCGAATTGAGACTCCAGATAATCTGCGAAATCCGTGGCTTTATCCTGAGGCTCAAAAGAGAGACTCCCACGGGTGCCATGGATGGGATGCTGAAACTGACTTTTGTGTTTCCTGAGGGATCGGATGATCCTCCAGGGTTGTTTCTCTTCCAGGTTTACATTTGCCATTGTGTGTTCCCAGGCCGCTTTGCGGTGCGCGCGAAGCAGGCGCCTTGCCAGGGATTTGAACCGCTGGTACACTGCTTGGATCCTGGGATGGCGGAAGCGCTGCAATAGCTTCCGTACGGTTGCCTTGGCTTTTAGCAGCTGACGGAGTTCATTAGGTATGGTTCTCGGATTAGGTTTGTTAGATGGGATGCGGTAGGTATGCGCGCGTACCACATTCAGGAGTTGTCGGGAGAAGGCCGTGGCTGCCGCTTCCAGCGCTTCGATGGAATCGATGCGCGGTCGCGGGTCCACGGTTTGGTTTAGGTCTAGGACGGCTGCGACCCAGTCGATCTCATTTATCCAGTCTGGTGTTACCAGAGCTGATACGGTCTCGGTTGTATCCACCACGGCAGGGTCATGGTCGGAGTCCAACTCGTTGACCGCCGAGAGGTCTAGATGAAATGGTGTGTTCTTGGTGATTATGATGTCAAGAACATCCGGTCTGCCGCGAGACGGATGACACGTAGGTCCTCTCGGTCCGTGCGGACGAGGGCGGGGTTGCCGCTGATGAGGCGGTAGAGCCCGAGGCCTCGGGGATTGTTGGTGCGGCTGTACCAAGTTGCTCCAAATTCGCTGCAGAAGCTATATACGAGCAGTATGGAGTGTGGGGAACAAGAATATCACAAACATTTTTCATTTCGCGTAAGTCGATTTTTCGACGATTCTCGGCTCCCTGGACACAAATATGGTCAGAACAAAAGCTGCTCCAAATTTGCTGCAAAAGCTAAATACGAGCAGTTTGGAGTGTGGGGAACTAGAATATCACTAAAATTTTTCATTTCGTGTAAGTCGATTTTTCGACCATTCTCGGCTCCCTGGACACAAATATGGTCAGAACAAAAGTTGCTCCACATTTGCAGCAGGAGCTATATACGAGCAATTTGGAGTGTGGGGAACAAGAATATCACAAACATTTTTCATTTCGCGTAAGTCGATTTTTCAATGGCTCTCGGCTCCCTGGACACGAAATAAGGTCAGAACAAAAGTTGCTCCAAATTCGCTGCAGAAGCTATATACGAGCAGTATGGAGTGTGGGGAACAAGAATATCACAAACATTTTTCATTTCGCGTAAGTCGATTTTTCGACGATTCTCGGCCCAATGGACACGATATATGCTCAGAACAAAAGTTGCTCCATATTCGCTGCAAAAGCTATATACGAGCAGTTTGGAGTGTGCGGAACAAGAATATCACAAAGATTTTTCATTTCGCGTAAGTCGATTTTTCGATGATTCTCGGCTCCCTGGACACGAAATAAGGTCAAAATAAAAGTTGCTCCAAATTCGCTGCACAAGCTATATACGAGCAGTTTGGAGTGTGGGGAACTAGAATATCACAGCAATTTTTCATTTCGCGTAGGTCGATTTTTCGACGATTCTCGGCTCCATGGACACCAAATATGGTCAGAACAAAAGTTGCTCCAAATTCGCTGCAAAAGCAACATACGAGCAGAATGGAGTGTGGGGAACAAAAATATCTGAAAAATTTTTCATTTCGCGTAAGTCGATTTTTCGATGATTCTCGGCTCCCTGGACAGGAAAAAGTGTGGGTGAGAGTGTGTGTGTGAGAATGTGAGAATGTGTGTGAGAGTGTGTGTATGAGTGTGTGTGAGTGTGTTTGTGAATGTGTGTATGAGTGTTTGTGTATGTGATAGCGTGTGTGTGTTTGAGAGTGTGTTAGTGAGTGTGTGTGTCTGTGTGTGAGAATGTGCGTGAGATTGTATGAGTGTAAGTGTGTGTGAGAGTGTGTGAGTGTGTTTGAGAGTCAATGTGTGAGTGTGTGTGAGAGTGTGAGTGTGTGGGTTAGTGTGTGTGATAGTGAGTGAGTGAAAATGTGAGTGTGAGAGTGTGTGTGTGAGATTGTGTGTGTGAGTTTGTGTGTGAGAGTGTTTGAGAGCGTGTGTATGAGAGTGTGTGCCAGATGTGTGTGAGAGTGTGTGTGTGAGTGTGTGTGTGAGTGTGTGTGTGAGAGTATGTGTGGAAGAGAGTGTATGTCTGAAAATGTGTGTGAGAGTATGTCTGCGAGTGTGAGAGTGTGTGAGAGAGTGTGTGTGAGAGTGTGTATGAGAGAGGTTGTGTGTTAGAGTGTGTGTGTTTTAGAGGGTGTGTGTGAGAGTATTTGACAGTGTGTTTTGTGTGTGTGTGAGAGTGGGTGAGAGTGTGTGAGGTGTGTGTCTGAGAGCGTGTGTGGTAGAGTCCGTATGTCTGAAAGTGTGTGTGAGAATATGTGTGGGACTGTGTGTGTGAGATTGTGTGTAGGAGAGGCGTTGTTTGTTTTAGTGTGTTTAAGATTGAGAGTGTGTATCCGAGAGTGAGAGTGTGTGTGACAGTGTTTGTGAGATTGTGTGTGTTAGTTTGTGGCTGAGAGAGAGTGTGTGTGTGTGAGAGTATGTGTGTGAGAGTGTGGTAATCAGTGTGTGGGAGCCTGTGTGTGAAAATGTGTGTTAGAGTGTGTGAGTGTGTGTGAGAGTCAGTGAGTTAGAGTGTATTTGTGAGAGTGTGTGAGTGTGTGTGTGAGTGTGTGTGGGAGTGTGTGAGTTAGAATGTGTGTGAGAGAGTATGTGTGAGAGAGTGTGTGTGAGAATGTGTGTTAGAGTGTGTGTGTGAGAGGGTGTGTATAAAGGTGTGTGAGTGAGAGTGTGTGTGGGAGTGTGTGTGTGAGAGTATGTGTGAGTGTGTGTATGAGAGTGTGTGAGTGTGAGAATATGTGTGTGAAGGTGTGAGTGTGAGAGTGTGTATGTGTTATGAGTGTGTGTGAGAGTGTGTGTTTGAAAGTGTGTGTGAGAGTGTATAAGTGATTATGTGTGGGTGAGAGTGTGTGTGTGAGACTGTGTGTGTGTGAGAGTGTTAGTGGGAGTGTGTGTGAATCTGTGTGAGATTGTGTGAGTGTGTATGAGAGTGTGTGTGAGAGTGTGTGTGTGTGAGAGTCTGTGTTTGAGAGAGTGTGTGTGTGTGAGTGTGTTTGTGAGTGCGTGCGTGTGTGTTAGTGAGAGTGAGGGAGTGAGTGTGTGGTAGTGTGAGATAGTGAGTGTCTGTGTGTGTGAGAGAGTGACCGTGAGAGAGTAAGTGTGTATAGCGTGTGTGTGTGAGAGTGTGTGTGTCTGTGAGAGAAGGAGTGTGTGTGTGTGTGAGTGTGAGAGTGTGTGTGTGAGAGAGTAAAAAATAAATAAATGTCGTGTTATTTATGGACGCTCTTTAACTGCTGTGGTTCTCAGCGTCCCATTCTATACTGGGCGTGAAAGACCGCTTAATTTTGCTCAGAGACCTCTCTATCAGGCTTCAGGTTCTTTTGCGTGCCGTAAATCTACGACACGGGACCAACGGCTTTACTTCCCTTCCGAACGAAGACATGCTATGGATTTTTACACCCGAAAAAGTCCATTGTCCTCCGCCGGGTTTGAACCCGCGACCTTGTGTATATGAAGTCAGCATGGTAACCATTACACCTCGGAGGGCGACAGTGTGTGTGTGAGAGAGTGTGTGTTTGAGAATGTGTGAGTGTTTGTTCGAGAGTGTGTGTGAGAGATTGTGTGTGAGAGTATGAGTGTGAGAGTGTGTGAGAGTGTGTTTTGAGTGTGTAAAAGTGTCCGTGAGGTGTGTGTGTGAGAGGGTGAGTCTGAAAGTGTTTGTGAGACAGTATGTGTGAGTGTGAGTGAGAGTGTGTGTGTGAGTGTGTTTGGGTGAGAGAGTATGTGTGAGAGTGTGTTAGTGAGTGTGTATGTGAGTCTGTGTATGTGTGAGAGTGTGTGAGAATGTTAGTAAGTGTGTGAGTGTGTGTGGGATTGTGTGAGAGTGCGAGTGTATGTGAAAGCGTGTGAGTGTGTGTGAGAGTCAGTTTGTGTGTGTTAGATTGTGTGTGAGAGTGGGAGTGAGAGAGTGTGTGTGAGTGTGTGTGTGTGAGAGTGTGTGTGAGTGTGTGTGTGAGAGTGTGTGAGTGTGTGTATGAGATTGTGTTTTTGTGAGTGTGTGTGAGAGATTGTGTGTGAAGGTGTGTGTGTGAGAGTGTGCGTGAGAGTGCTTAAGTGAGTGTGTGTCAGAGTGGGTGTAAGAGGATGTGTGTGAAGGTGTGTGAGTGACAGTGTGTCTTAGTGAGTGCTTGTTTGAGTCTGTGTGTGTGAGAATGTGTGAGTGGTTGTGTGAGTGTGAGTGATAGAGTATGTGAGAGTCAGTGTGTGAGTGTGTTTGTGAGAGTGTGTGTGAGTGTATGGGGGTGAAAGTGTGTGAGGATGTGTGTGTGAGAGGTGTGTGTGAGAATGTGTGAGCGTGTATGCGTGGTTGTAAGTGTATGAGAGTGTATGAGTGTGTGTGAGAGTCAGTGAGTGTGTTTGTGGGAGAGTGTATGAGTGTGTGTGTGAGTGTGTTTGAGAGTGTGTGAGTTAGAGTGTGTGTGAGAGAGTATTTGTGTGTGAGAGTGTGTGAGAGGGTGTGTGAGAGTGTGTGTCTGTGTGAGATTTTGAGAGTGTAAGATTGTGAGAGGTTGTGAGAGTGTGAGTGTGTAAGAGTGTAAGTGGGAGTATGTGTGTGAGTGTGTTTATAAGTGTGTGTGTAACACTGTGTGTGTATAAGTGTGTGTGTGATGGCATGTGAGAATATGTGTGTGTGAGTGTGTGTGTGTGAGAGTGTGTGTGTGAGAGTGTGTGTGTGTGAAGGTGTGTGGGCGAGTGTGTGTGAGAGTGCGGTGTGAGAGCGTGTGTGTGTGAGAGTGTGTGTATGAGTGTGTGTGGGTGAGTGTGTGTGTGAGGGTGTGTGTGTGTGAGAGTGTGTTAGTGAGTCTGTGTGTCAGTGTGTGTGTGTGATTGTGTGTGAGAGTGTGTGAGCGGTTGTGTGGGAGTGTATGAGAGTGGTAGAGAGTCAGTGTGAGTGTGTGTGAGTGTGTTTGTGAATGTGTGTGTATGTGAGAGTGTGAGTGAGTGTGTGTGTGAGGGTGTGGTTGTGAAAGTGTCTTAGTGAGTGTGTGTGTGAATCTGTGTGAGAATGTGTGTTAGTGGGAGTGAGTGTAAGTGTGTGTGCGGTTGTGTGAGAATGTGTGTTAGTGGGAGTGAGTGTAAGTGTGTGTGCGGTTGTGTGAGTGCGTGTGAGAGTGTGTGTGAGTGTATGTGAGAGTGTGTGTGAGAGCGTATATGTGACGGCGTATGTGAGAGTGCGTTTAAGAGAGAGTGAGTGTGTGTGTGAGTATCTGTGAGAGTGTTTTAGTGAGAATATGTGTGTGAGAGAGTTTGTGTGAGAGTGTATGAGAGTGCGTGTGTGAGTGTGTGTGAGAGTGTGTGTATGAAGGTGTGTAAGTTTAGGTATGTGGAGGTGTGTGTGTTTGAGAGCGTGTGTGTGAGTGTGCGTGAGAGTGTGTGAGTGTGAGAATATATGTGTGAGAGTGTGTGTGATAGTGTGTATGTGAGGGTGTGCGTGTGAAAGTGTGTGTGAGAGGGTGTGTGTTTGTTAGAGTGTGTGCGTGAGAGTGTATGTGTGAGTATGTTTGGGTGAGTCAGAATGAGAGAACGTGTGTGTGACTGTGTGTGAGTGTGTTTGAGATTGTGTGAGTGTGTGTGAGTGTGTGTGAGAGTGTGTGTGAGAGTGTGAATCTGTGAGAGTGTGAGTGAGTGTGTGTGTGTGAGAGAGTTGAGTGTGTGTGAGAGAGCGAGTGTGTTTGTGAGTGTGTTTATGAGTGTGTGTGACAGTGTTTGTGTATGTTTGTGTGAGAGTCGGTGTGTGAGTGTGTGTGAGAGAGTGGGTGTGTGAGGGTGTAGGTGGGAGGGTGTGTATGTGAGAGTGTGTATGTGAAAATGTGTAAATCTGTGTGTGAGAGTGTGTGAGTGTGTGTGTGTGAGAGTGCGTGAGAGTGTTTGTGAGAGTGTGTGTAAGAGGGTATGTGTAAGAGTGTGTATGATTATGTAAATAAGAGTGTGTGTGTCACATTGTGTAAGTGTATCAGTGTATGTGTGTGGAGAATATGTGTGTGAAAATATGTGTGTGAGAGTGTGTTTGTGAGAGTGTGTATGAGAGTGTGTGTGTGAAGGTGTGTATGTGAGATTGTGTGTAAGAGGGTGTGTGAAAGTGTGTGTGTGAGAGTTGGTGTGTGAAACAGTGAACGTGTGTGTGAGAGTGTGTGTATGAGTGTGAGTGTGTGAGTGTGTGTGTCAGTGTGTGTGTATAAGTGTGTGTGAGAGCGTGTGTGTGACAGTGTGTTAGTGTGTGTGAGTCTGTGTGAGTGTGTGAGTGTAAGTGTGTGTATGAGAGTGAGTAGGTGTGTTTGAGAGTCAGTTTGTGAGTGTGTGTAAGTGTGTGTGTTAGTCCTTGTGACAGTGAGTGAGAATGTGTGTGAGAGAGTGTGTGTGCGAGTGTGTGTGAGAGTGTGAGTGTTTTAGAGGGTGTGTGTGAGAGTGTGTGTGCGAGTGTGTTTGAGAGTGTGTGTGTTTTAGAGGGTGTATGTGAGTGAGTGAGAGTGTGTGTAAGAGTGTGTGTGGTAGAGACCGTTTGTCTGAAAGTGTGTGTGAGAGTGTGTTTGAGATTATGTGTGCGAGTGTGTGAGAGTGTGTGACACTGTGAGTGTGTGTGTGTCGGAGAGTTGAGTGTGTGTATGTGAGAGAGTGAGTGTGCTTGTGAGTGTGTTTATTTGTGTGTGTGACAGTGTGTGCACATACGCTCACACACTGATTCTCACATACACTATCACACTCTCACACACACTCACACAACCACTCATACACTCTCACACACAGACTCACACACAGACTCACAGAAACACTCACTAACACATTCTCACTAACACACACTGTCACACACACACCTTCACCACATCATGTCACACCCACTCTGACACACACGCACTCTCACACACACACTCTCTCACACACACACGTTCACACACAACCTCTCACACACTCACAAAAACACATATTCTCATACACACACACTGTCACACACTCACACACACACTCTCACACACACACTCACAAGCTGACTCTCACACACACTCACACACTCTCATACAATCCCACACACACTCACACACTCACTCACATTCTCACATAAACTCTCACACATACACAGACTCACACACACATTAACACACTCTCCCACCCACCCACACTCACATACACACTCTCTCACTCACACACTCTCACATACACACACTGTCTCACACACACTTTCAGACACACCCTCTCACACACACACCTCAGGGACAGTCTCACACACACTCAAAGCACACTCTCACACACACACCTCAGGGACACTCTCACACACACTCAAAGCACACTATCACACACACACTCTCACACACACTCTCGAACAAACACTCTCACACACTCACACACTCACACACTCACGCACACACTCTCTCACACACACTCTGTCGCCCTCCGTGGTGTAATGGTTTCCAAGGTGACTTCATATACCCAAGTTCGCGGGTTCAAACCCGGCGGAGGACGATGGACTTTTTCGGGTGTAAAAATCCTTAGCATGGTTTCCTTCGGAAGGGAAGTAAAGCCGTTGTTCCCGTATCGTAGATTTACGGCACTAAAAAGAACCTCAAGCCTGATAGAGAGGCCTCTGAGCAAAATTAAGCGGTCTTTCACGCCTTATATAGAATGGGACACTGAGAACCACAACACTTAAAGAAAGGCCATAAATAACACAAGATTTACTTTTATTTTTTTTTCACACACACTCTCACACACACAGTCTCTTATACACTCTCACACACTCACTCTGTCACACAGACACCCTCACATACACTCTCACAATGACACTCTCGCACAAACAGTCTCTCACACACCCATTCCCACACACACACACTCTCGCACTCTTACACACATACACACACTCTCAAACACATATACTATCTTGCTCTAACACACACACTCTCAGTCTCACACACATACAAGTTCTCACACTCTCATAATCACACTCACAAACTCACATACAAACACTCTCACACGCACAATCACACACACTCACACACTCTCACACTCACACACAATTTCACACACAGTCTCACAAATACACACACACTGTCACACACACACTCACACACACCCACTCTCACACACAATCAATCTCTCACACACAGTCACTCTCTCACACACACTCTCACACTGTCACATTCTCACACACATACACTCACCCTCTAACAAACTCACACACACCCTCACATTCTCACACAGACACACATTGTCACTCACAACTACACCGTTTTACACACTCTCACACACACTCATGCACTCTCTCACACACACGCACTAACTGACTCTCACACATACTCACACACTCTCACAGTCACAAAAACACATACTCTCATACACACTCACACACAGACTCACTAACAAACATCTCACACACACACACTCTCATACACACACCCTCACACACACTCACCCACACACACTCACACACACACTCGCACACACACACTCACACAATAACTCTCACACACATTCACACACACAACCACACACACACATACTCACACACAGATTCAAAATCACTAACACACTCTCACTCACACACTCTCACAGACACACCCTCTCAACCACTCACACGCACTCTCATACACTCTCAAACACACACTCTCACACACAATCTCACACACACACTCTCACACACACCTTCACACTCTCACCCACACACTCACATACCCTCACAAACACACATACTCACACACACTCTCACTTACACACCCTAACACACACACTGTCACACAAACACCCTCACACACACTCTCTCTCACCCACACACACACTCCCACACACACTCTCACACGCACACTCATACACATACTGTCACACACTTACTCACAAACACACTCACACACACTCCCACTCTCACATACACACTCACTCTCTCACACACACTCACACACAAACTATCACATACACTCTCACACTCCCACACACATACACACACCTTCTCACACTCTCACATTCTCACACATACACACACTCTCACACACATTCTCACACACATATACACTCTCACACACACTCAGTCACACACTGTCACACATACTCACACACACACTCACACACACTCAAGCACCTACACACACTCATACAACCACTCACACACATCCACACAGACTCACACAAACACTCCCTAACACATTCTTACACACACACTCTCACAAACACGCCCTCACACACACTCTCACCCACACAAACTCACACACTCTCACACACTAACACAACCATTAACACACTTTCACACACATTCACACAAAACACTCACTAACACACTCTCACACACACCCTCACACGCACTCTCACAAAAGCACTCTCTCACACACACACTGTCACACATTCACACACTTTCACTCACACAATATCATACACAGACCTTCACACATTGTCTCACACACACACTCTCTCTTACATACACTCTCACACATAACCACACTCTCACAAACACACACTCTTACACACAAACACTCTCATTCTCACAAACATTCACTCTCACACGCACACTCTCACTGTCACACACAAAACCTCTCTCATACACACACTCTCACACGTTCTCACACACTCTCCCACGCTCTCACACACTCGCACACATGCTCTCACACACTCTCACACACACTCTCACACACTCACGAACAAACCCTCTCACACACATACCTCACACACATTCTCACATACATACTCTCACACACACTCTCTCACCAACACACACACTCTCGCACACACAATTTCACACACACTGTCGCACACACACTCTCACACACACACTCTCACACACACTCTCGCACACACACTCTCACACACACTCTCGCACACACACTTTCACATACACACACTGTCTCACACACACTGACACACATTCACTCTCATTCTCATACACACACTCTCACTGTACCACACACAATCTCACCGTCACACACCAAACGTCTCTCATACACACACTCTCAAACACAAACACTCACACACTCTCACACACTCGCGCACACACACACTCTAACACACTGTCACAAACTCTCACACACAGTCTCACACACACTTACAGATACACCCTCTCACACACACACCTCGCACACACTCTCACACACACGCTCTCACACACACTCAAAACACGCTCTCACACACACTCAAAACACACTCTCACACACACACTCTCACACACACACTCTCACACACACACTCTCACACACCCTCACGCACACACTCTCGAACAAACACTCTCACACACTCTCAGACAAATACTCACACACATTCTCTCACACACACACACTCTGACATAATATTCACTCTCACTCTCATACACACACTTTCACTGTCACACACACTCTCACTCACACACACAACCTCTCTCATATACACACTCTCAAAAACACACTCACACACACACTCTCATACACTCGCTCACACACACTCTCACATACTCTCACACACACGCTCTCACACACACTCAAAACACACTCTCGCACACTCTCACGCACACACTCTCGAACAAACACTCTCGCACACTCTCACACAAATACTCTCACACACATTCTCACACACATACTCTCACACACACTCTCTCACACACACACTCTGACATAATATTCACTCTCACTCTCATACACACACACTTTCACTGTCACACACACTCTCACTCACACACAACCTCTCATAATAACACACTCTCAAACACACACTCTCACACACTCGCTCACACACACTCTCACACTTATAGTCTCACACATACTCTCACACACGCAGTCACAAACACTCTCACCAACACACACTTACACACTCTCGCACACACTCACACACTCACTCACATAAACTCACACACTGACTATCACGCACACTCACAAACACTTAAACTCTAACATTCTCACACACACACTCACACACACTCACATACACACTCTCACACACTCATACATACTCACACACACAGAACCAACACACTCTCATACACACACTCTCGCACACACACCCTCACACACAGAATATATCACCCACACACACACTCTCCCACACACTCATATACACATTCTCACACACACACACTCTCACGTACATTTTCACACACACACTCTGACACACACACTTACACTCATATTCTCACACACACTCACACACACACTGTCACACATTCAGACACAATTTCACACACACTCTCACACACACTCACACACATTCTCACACACACTCTCACATACACAATCCAACACACACATTCTCACACACACTCTCATATACACTTATTAAAACACACACACTCTAAAACACACATCATCACACACTCTCAAACACACACTCCTACACACTGACTCTCACTCACACTCACACAGTTTAACACACACTCACGCAAACTCACAGACACACACACTCACTAACACACTCTCACACACACCCTCACACACTCTCTCACTCACACACACAACCTCTCACACACACACACTCTCACACACACACTCTGACACAAACACCCTCACACAGATTCTCAAACAACATCATTCTCTCTCACACACTCTCACACTCACACACATACATACTCACACACACTCTCACACACTCACACATACACACTCACATACAGACTCTGACACACTCACTCTCACACACATACTTTCCCTGTCACACACACTCTCGCACACACATTCACACACACTCTCACAAACACACTCTCTCACACACACGCTCTAAAATACATACTCTCTCACACACACTCTTTCTCTCACACACACTCTTTCTCTCACACACACTCTTTCTCTCACACACATTCTCTCACACTCACTCTCTTAAACACACACTCATACACACACTCATTCTCTCACACACACACTCACTCTCACACATGCACACTCTCTCTCACACACTCACTCTCTCACACTACTATACTCTCACTCACTCACACACAAGCACGCACACACGTTCACACACACCATCACACACTCTCAAACACACTCACTTACACACCTTCACACACACTCTAACTCTCTCGTACACAATATCTCACACTCTCACACATATACACACTCTCACACTCACACACACACAATCTCACACTCTCACATACATACAAACCCTCACACTCTCACACATATGCGTTCTCACATTCTAACACACACATACTCACACACACTCTCACACACAAACTCTCACACACACACTGTCCCACGCGCAGTCATACACACACACACTCACCCACCCTCACACACATACTCTGCCACACACACTCTCACACACTCACTCTTTAATTCTCACACACCTACTCACATACACACTGTCACACACACACTGTCACACACATTCTCACACACACCCTCTTTCTTACACAAACACACTCTCACAAACACCTTCACACACAAATTCTCTCACACACACACACTCACAATCGCATACACACTCTCACGCACACACACTCTCATGTATACAATCTCACGCACACACTCTCACACACACTCTCTCACACACACACCCTCACACACACTCTCTCACCCACACACACTCAAACACACACTCACACACACACTCGCACAGTCTCACACACCAACTCTCATACACACACACTGTCACACACACACTCACACAGAAACTCACTCTCCCGCACACACACACACACTCTCACACTGTCACACTCTCACACACTCACATTCTCACACACGTACACTCACTCTACCACACTCTCACACACACTCTCACATACACTCTGACATACACATTCTCACACACAGTCCCACACACACCCTCTCCTACCATACACACTGATACACACACACTCTTTCACCCACATTCTGATAAACATATTCTCACACAAACCCTCTCACACACACTCTCAAACACAAAAACACTCTCATTCTCAAACACACACTCTTACACACATTCCCACTTATTCACACACACACACACTATCACTTTCACACACTGACTCTGAATCTCATACACACTCATTATCACAACCTCTCTCGCACACCCACTCTCTCATAGACTCTCACACACTCGCACACACACACTCACACACTCTAACACACACACCCTCACACACACTCTCTCACACACTTTCACACACTCTCACATACTCTCACGCAGACACTCTCACACAATCTCACACACATACTCACACACACACACTCTCACACAAAAACACTCACACACAATATCTCACACATCCTCTCACACATCTCTCAAACACACTCTTACACACACACTCACACTTGCATACACACTCTCACGCACACAAACTCTCATGCACACACTCACTCACACAAACAATCTCACACACACTCTCACACACACACCCACACACACTCACACACACTCCCATACACACACTCTCACACACACACACTCTCACACGCACACACTCACTCTCTCACAAACACACTCACAAACACACACTCAGTGACTCTCACACACTCACTGGCTCTCACACACACTCACATTATCACACAAACCCTCACTAATACACTCTCACACACACACTCTCACACACTCTCATCCACACACACTCTCACACTGAGAGTCACACACACTCACACACACACTCACACAACCACGCACACCCTCTAGAACACTCACACACAGACTCACACAAATACTCACTAAAACACTCTCACACACACAGTCACACACAATCTAACCCACACACGCTCACATACACACTCTCACACACAGACTCAAACACGCTATCACACAAACTCACAAACACATTCTCTCACCCACACACGCACACACTCTCACGCACACCTTCACACCACCACATTCTCGTAAACACTCTCACACACATACACTTTCACACACATACACTTTCACACACACACTCTCACAAACAGACTTTCTCTATCACACTTACACTCACACACACACTCACACACACAGTCACTCTCACACACACAAACTCACTCTCTCACACACACACACTCTCACACATACTCACTCCCTCACACACACAACTTCACACACAAACACTCACTCTCTCACACACACTCTTTCTCTCATACATACTCTCTCACACACATTCATCCTTTCACACAAACACACTCACTCTATCTCACCCCCACACTCAATCACTCACACTCACTCTCTCTCACTCACTCACACACACACGCACGCAAACACTCACACACGCTCTCACACCCTCTTACGCATACTCTCACACACAAACCCACACAGACACTTTCACACACTCTCTCACACACTCTCACATACACTCACACACTCTCACACACACACTCTCACACACACAATCTCACACACACTCTCACACATATACACTCTCACACATATACACTCTCACATACACCATCACACACACTATCTCACACACAAACTTACTCTGACACACACAAACTCACTATTTCACACACACACTCTCACACACACTCACTCTCTCACACACACACTCACTCTCTCAAAAAACTCACTCTCATACACACACTCACTCTCTCACACTCACACACACAAATCCTCACACACACACTCACTCTCTTACACTACCAAACACTCACTCTCTAAACTCTCACTCACTCACACACACACACGCACACACACACTCACACACACTCTCACATACATTCTCACACACTCACTCTCACACACACCAACTTACACACTCTCACACACACTCTAACACGCTCATACACACAATCTCACAAAAACATAATCACTCTCACACTCTCGCACCTTAACACACAGTCTCACAAACATACAATCTCCGACACACACATGCGTTCTCACATTCTAACACACATTCACACACTTTCAAACACACACTCTCATACACTCTCACACACAAACTCCCACACACCCTCTGACACACACTCACACACATATACTCATACACTTACATTGTCACACACTTTCACACACCCACTCTCACACCCAATCTCACACACAAACTCACACACTGATTCTCACACACTCTCACTCATACACAGATGCACACACGCTCAATAACACACTCTCAGACTCACTCTCTCACCCACACACACAAGCACACACAAACTATTACACACACACTCTCACACACAAACTAACACTTGCATACACACTCTCACGCACACAAACTCTCATGCACACACTCTCAAACACACACTGTCACACACATTCTCAATCACACACACACAGCCTCACACAAACTCTCACACACACTCTCTCACCCACACACACTATCACACACAATCACACACACCCTCACACAGACACACTCTCACATACACACACTGTTACACACGCGGTCTCCAACACACACACTCTCATTCACACATAGACTCTCACACACTCACTCACATACCTTCACACACACTCTCACACACATACACTCTCACCCAAGACTCTCACACACTTTCACACCGACTTTCTCTGTCACACACTCTCACACACACACTCGCTCCCTAACACACACACTCTTAAATACACACACTCAATCTCTCACACACACTCACTCACACACATTCTCACACAAACTCACAGACTCTCACACACACACTCTCACACACTTTCTTAAACACACAGAAACACACACTCACTTACACACTCTCACACACCCTCACACGCACTCTCTCACCCGCACACACTTACACACACACTCTCACACACACTCTCACACACACTCACACACTCTCACACTCAATGTCACACAAGCTCACTCTCACACACACTCACTCTCACACTCTCAAACACACTCACTCTCACACTCTCACACACAAACTCTCACATTCTCACACAGACACACTTTCACACTCTCACACACACTCCCACACACACTCCCACACACAACCTCTCACTCATTTACTTTCACACACTCCCACACACACTCACACAGACTCACCCAAACACTCACTAACACATTCACACACACTCTCACACACTGACCCTCACACACACTCTCAAACTCTCACACACACTCACACAGCCACTCACACAACCTCACACACACTCAAACACACACACTCACACAAACACTCACTAACACACTCTCACACACACCCTCACAAATACGCTCCCACCCACACACACTTACACAGACTCTCACATGCACACTCTCAGACACACACTCACACACACACACACTTCCACACCCGAACTCCCACACACATACCCTCTCAAACACTCTCTCACACACACACACCTTCATTCACACCCTCTCACACACACTCTCATTACACACCCTCAAACACACACATATTCTCAAACACACTGATACACACAACTGTCACACACTCACACACACTTACACAGTCTCACACACACACACACTCTCTCATACACAATCACACACACTCACACACAGACTCTCAAACACACACTCTCAATCAAACATACACACTCTCACACACACTCTAACACTCACACCTTCACGTGCACACCCTCTCACACACACACCCTCATATACACTTATTAAACACACACACTCTCACACAAACTCTCACACACACTCTCACACTCACACCTTCACGCGCACCCTTTCACACACACTCACAAACACTCTCACACACAAAATCTCACACACACTCTCACCCAGACTCACACACACTGTCACACACACTTTCACACAAAAAATCTCAGACAGTCACACACACACACACTCTCACACTCACACACTCTCAAACACACACTCTCACACACATTCTCACAAACACATTCTCACACATAATCTCACACTCACACACTCTCACACACAGCTTCACACTCAGTCACATTCTCACACACACTGACACACTCAAAAACACTCTCACACACAGTCACTCACACATACAATCTCATACAAACTCTCAATCACACACATACTCTACCACACACACTCCACCACAAACTCTCTCACACACACTCTCACATACGCCTATTAGACACACACACTCGCACACACACACACCACCACACACACTCTCTCACACACACACACTATCAAACAAACTCTCACACACTATCACACACACTCACACTCTCACACACAGTCACATACACGCACACACTCTCTCACACACACCCACGCACTGACTCTCAGACACACTCACACACTTTCACACACACACTCACACTCTCACAACCGCACAGATCACACACACACTCACTAACACACCTTCACACACATACTCTCTCACCCATACACACTCTCACACACTCATACACACAATCTCACACACACACTCACACACACACACTCTGACACACACTCACACACACAGTCTCACACACACACTCTCACACACACACCCCTTCACACAACCACATTCTCATACACACACTCTCACACACATACACCCTTACACACACTCTCACACACACACTCACACACACTCTCTTATACACACACACTCACACACTGACCCTCACACACACTCTCGCACAACCACTCACACGCTCTCACGCAATCAGACTCACACAAACACTCACCAAAACACTCTCACACACACACTCTCACACACACCCTCACACACATTCTCACCCACACACACTCACACACCTACTATAACAAACACACTCTAACACACACCCTATCACACACCCTCACACACACACTCTCTCACCCACACACACTCATACACACACACCCTCACTCACACTCTCACACACACCTTCACACAACCACATTCTCACACACATACACCCTCACACATACGCACTCTAAGACACACTCTCACACAGACATTCTCTGTCACATTCACACATTCACACACACTCTCTCACCCACACACTCGCTCTCTCACAAACACACACACTCACACACACAATCATTCTTTCAATAACACACTCTCACACACAAACACTCACTCTCACACACATACACTCACTCTCTCAAAAACACACCCTAACACACACTCTCACACACAAACACTCACTCTCTCACACACAATCCACACACACCCTCACACACACTCTCACCCACACACACTCACACACACACTATAACAAACACACTCTAACACACACCCTATCACACACCCTCACACACACACTCTCTCACCCACACACACTCATACACACACACCCTCACTCACACTCTCACACACACCTTCACACAACCACATTCTCACACACATACACCCTCACACACACGCACTCTAAGACACACTCTCACACAGACATTCTCTGTCACATTCACACATTCACACACACACTCTCTCACCCACACACTCGCTCTCTCACAAACACACACTCTCACACACACAATCATTCTTTCAATAACACACTCTCACACACAAACACTCACTCTCACACACATACACTCACTCTCTCAAAAACACACCCTAACACACACTCTCACACACAAACACTCACTCTCACAAACAAACACTCACTCTCTCACACACAATCTTTCTCTCACACTCACTCTCTAACACACTCACACACACACTCTTCCTTTCACACACACTCAATCTCTCCCACTCACCCTCTCACACTACAAAAGACTCACTCTCTCTCACTCACTCGCACTCACGCACGCACACACACTCGCACTTTCCCACACACACACTCTCACACACACTCACACACTCTCACGAACACACCTTCACACAACCACATACTCACACGCACAATCTAACACACACACTTTCACACACATACACCTTCACACACACACTCTCACACAGACTTTCTCTGTCACACGCACACACACTTTCACACACTCTCACATACTCTCACGCAGACACCCTCACACAATCTCACACACACTCTCACACACATACTCACACACACACTCTCTCACACAAAAACACTCTCACACAGACTCTCACGCACCCTCTCTTACGCTCTCTCAAGCACACTCTTACACATACACTCACACTTGCATACACACTCTCACGCACACAAACTCTCATGCACACACTCACTCACACACACTCTCACACACACACCCACACACACTCCCATACATACACTCTCACACACACACTCTCTCACAAACACACTTACACACAGTCTCTCACAAACACACACTCACTGACTCTCACACATTCACTGACTCTCACACACTCACTGACTCTCACACACACTCACATTGTCACACAAACCCTCACTAATACACTCTCTCACACACACACTCTCACACACACTCTCATCCACACACACTCACACACTGACACTCACACACTGACAGTCACACACACTCACACACTCTCACACACACTCACACAAACACTCACTAAAACACTCTCACACACACTCACACACACACTCACACACACTCAAACACACTATCACACAAACTCACACACACATTCTCTCACCCACACACACACACACTCCCTCACACACACTCTCCCACACTCCTTCACACAACCACATTCTCGTAAACACTCTCACACACATACACTCTCACACACTCTCACACAGACTTTCTCTATCACACTTACACTCACACACAGTCACTCTCACACACACAAACTCACTCGCTCACACACACACACTCTCACACACACAACTTCACACAAAAACACTCACTCTCTCACACACACTCTCACACACACAACTTCACACACAAACACTCACTCTCTCACACACATTCATCCTTTCACACAAACACACTCACTGTATCACACCCCCACACTCAATCTCTCACACTCACTCGCACGCACGCACACACACTCACACTTTCTCACACACACTCACACACACACACACACACACTCTCACGACTACACCTTCACACAACCACATTCTCACACACACAATCTGACACACACACTCTCACACACAGACTGTCTCTGTCACACACACACTCTCTCACACACACTCACACAAACACTCTCACACATTCAAACTCACTCTCTCACTTACACACTCCCACACACACACTCACCCTCTCTCACACACATTCTCTCAAAGAGCACACTCTCACACCCACACACTCACTCTCTCACACACGCTGTTTCTCTCACACTCACTCTCTCACACACTCACACAAACACATCATCTCACACACACTCTATCTCTCACACACACACTCACTCTCTCACACTACCAAACATTCACTCTCTAACTCTCACTCACTCGCACACACGCACGCACACACAAACTCACACACAGTCTCACACACATACTTACACATTCTCTCATACACACAATCTCACAAAACCATACACATTCTCACACTCACACACTTACACTCTCACACACATACAAACTCTCACAGACTCACACACATGCGTTCTCGCATTCTAACACACACGCACTCACACACACACCCTCAAACACACACTCTCACACACTCTCTCACACAAACTCTCACACACCCTCTCACACACACTCACACACATATTCTCATACACACTCTCACATACACTCTCCACAAACACTCACACACACTCTTATTGACACAATCTCTCACTCTCTCACTCTCACACACACTGTCTCACACACCCAATCTCAGACACCTTCTCACACACACACACTCCCACACTTTCTCTCACACACACTCACACACGCACACTCCCACACACACTCACACATACACAGATGCACACACGCTCACTAACGCACGCTCACACACACTCTCTCACCCACACACACTCACACACACACTATCACACAAATCACACAGACTCACTCTCACATACACACACTGTTACACACACGGTCTCCAACACACACACTCTAACACACACACTCTAACACACACACTCTCACTCACACATAGACTCTCACACACTCACTAACACACCTTCACACACACACACTCTTACACACATACACTCTCACCCAAGTCTCACACACACACTCTCACACCGAATTTCTCAGACACACACTCTCACACACACACTCTTAAATACACACACTCAATGTCTCACACACACACTCACACACATTCAACACACAAACTCACATACTGTCACACACACTTTCACACACACACTCTCACACACACACACTCTTACAATCACACACTCTCAAACACACAAGACACACACTCACTTACACACTCTCACACACCCTCACACGCACTCTCTCACCCGGCACACACTTACACACACACTCACACACTCTCACACACACACTCACAAATACTCACTCTCACACACACTTTCACATTCTCACACAGACACACACTCTCACACTCTCACACACACACTCCCACACACATTCCCACACACACTCTCACTCATCTACTCTCACACACACTCTCACTCACACTGACTATCACACACACTCACACACTCTCATACACATTCACACATAGACTCACACAAACACTCACTAAGTCACTCTCACACACACTCACAAACTGACCCTCACACACACTCTCAAACTCTCACACACACTCACAAATTCTCACGCACACTCAAACACACACTCACACAAACACTCACTAACTCATTCTCACACACACCCTCACATATACGCCCACACCCACACACACTTACACACAGACTCTCAAATACACACTCTCAGACAGACACTCTCACACACACCCTCACACACACCTTCACACCCGAACTCCCACACACATACCCTCTCACACGCACACTCTAAAAACACAAACCTTCACACACACCTTCTCACACACACTCTCACTTACACACACTCACACACATATTCTCACACACACTGATACACAACCACTGTCACACACAGACACTCACACACACACACACTCACACACACTCTCACACAAACAATCGCATACACACTCACGCACAGACTCTCACACACACACTCTTAATCAAACACACACACACTCTAACACTCACAACTTCACGCACACCCTCTCACAGACACTCACACACACTCTCACACACAGAATATCACACACTGTCACCGAGACTCACACACACTCTCACACACACTTTCACACAAAAATCTCAGACACACACAAACACTCTCAGACACACACTCACACTCACACACTCCTACACACACACAATCTCATACACACCTTCACACACACACCTTCACACACACACTCTCACACACAAACTCTCACACACATTCTCACAAACACACTCACACATAATCTCACACACACACTCAAACATTCTCACACACACCTCCACACTCACCGTCTCACACACACTCTCACATACACTCTCTCTCACACAATTAAAACACTCTCACACATACAATCTCACAGACATTCTCAATCACACACAAACTCTCTTACATACTCTACCACACACACTCCACCACAAACTCTCTCAAACACACTCTCACATACGCCTATTAGACACACGCACTTTCACACACACAGCACCACACACACACCCTCTCACACACACACTCTCTCACACAAACTCTCACACACTATCACACACACTCTCACTCACACACTCTCAAACACAGTCACATACACGCACACACTCTCACACACACTCACACACTGAATCTCAGACACACTCACACACTTTCACACACACTCTCACAACCTCACAGACTCACACACACACTCACTAACACACTCTCACACACACCCTCACACACACACTCACACACACTCTCACACACACTCACACACACACCTTCACACAACCACATTCTCACACACACACTCTCACACACATACACCCTTACACACACTCACTCTCACACACACAAACTCACTCGCTCACACATTCTCATACACACACTCAGTCTCTCACACACACACTCCCACACACTCTCTCACACACACTCACTCTCTCACACTACCAAATATTCACTCTCTAACTCTCCCTCACTCACAAACACGCACGCACGCACGCACACGCACACTCACACACACTCTCACACACACACTCTCTCACAAACACATTCTAACACTCTCATACACACAATGTCAAACACACATACACACTCTCACACTCACACACATACACCCTCACACCCTAACACACACTCTCACACACCGACTTTCTCTGTCACACACACACTCACTCTCTAACACACACACACTCTGACAAACACACACTCACTCTCTCACTCACACACATTCTCACAAACACACTCACACACACTCTCAAACACACACTCTCACACATACTCACAGACTCTAACACACACACTCTTACACAAACTCAAAGACTCTCACACACACTGTTACACACACTCAACCGCACACACTTACCCACTCTCACACACATTCATGCACACATTCTCACACACTCTCACAACCACTCAGTAACACACTCTCACACACATTCATGCACACAGTCACACACACAATCTCAAACACACTGACACACACTCACAAACTCACACTTCACACATACACAGACTCACACTCACTAACACACTATCAGAACACACACACTCACACACACTCTCCCACCCATGAACACTCACATTCAAACTCTCACACACACAATCACACACACCCTCTCACACACTCTCATAACACACACACTCTCACACACACATTCACACACAGAATCTCAAAGACATTAACACACCTTCACACACATTCTCACAAACACACACCTTCATACAAGTCTCAAACACACACTCTCACACACACACTCTCACACGCAGACTCTCACACACTCTTACACTCTCACACACCGACTTTCTCTGTCACACACACTCTCACACACACACTCTCAAGAACACACACTCACTCTCTCACACACACACACTCACTCACACACACTCACACATCCACACACTCAAACACACACTCACACACAACCTCTCACCCACACACACTCACACACACACTTATTCACTCACACTGTCACACACACACACTCACACACACTCACTGTCACACACATACTCACTCTCACACACAAGCTCTCACATTCTCAAACAGACACACACTCTCACACTCTCAAACACACTCCACTTTCACACTCACTCTCACACACACAGACACTCTCACTCATACAATCTCACACACACACTCAAACACACACTGACTCTCACACACTCTCTCACCCACTCTCACACACACAACCTCGAACACTCTCACCCACACACACACTCACACACTGGCCCTCACACACACTCTGACACCCTCAAACAACCACTCACACACTCACACTCACTCACAAAAACACACACTAACACACTCTGACACACACACTCTCACACATACGCTCTCACCCACACACACTCTCACACACTCACTCTCAATCAAACACACACTCTAACACACATTCTCACACAAACTCACACATACACTTATTAGACACACACACTCTCACACACACGTTCCACACACCCTCTCACACACACACTCAAACACACTTACACACACTCACACAAACACATTCACACTCTCTCACACACTCACATACTCACACACTCGCTCACTAACCCATTCTCTCATACACACTCTCTCACCCACACGCACTCACACACACTCACATACACACACACTCTCACGCACACACACTCTCACACACACTCTTACACACACAATCTCACACACACTCCTTCATACAAACTCTCACACACACACACACTCACTCTCTCACATCTCACATTCTCACACACATTCACACACTCACTCTCCCACACACAATCACACACAATCACACACACTGACTCTCACATACACTTATTAAACACACACCACTCTCTCACACACACCCTCTCACACACACACTCACACACACTCTCACACACAAACTCTCACACACAAACTCTCACACACTCACACACACTCTCACATACACACACTCTAACCCACATTCACTCTCACACACACACTCTCAAACACACACTCTCACACGCACACTTTCAAACACAAGACTCTCACACACACACTCACACATACACTCTCTCACACTCTCACACATATACGCACACTCTAACACTCTCACACACACTCTCTTGTTCTCACACTGACACACACTCTCACATACAGACTCACACAAACTCACACACACTCTCACACACACGCTCATCCTCTCACACACACACTCACTCTCTCACAGTCACTCTCTCACACACATTCACTCTCAAACTCCCTCTCTCACACACGCACATACACTCACGTACGCACTCAGATTCATACACGCATACACGCTCGCGCGCACGCACAAGCACGCGCACAGCCACACACACAGACAAACACTGACAAACACGGATACACAGACACACACAGCGACACACAGACTTACACACAGACACACACGCAGAGACACACGCAGACACTCACAGACAGACACAGAGACGCAGACACACAAACAGACACAGACACACACAGGCACACCTACACTCAGACATAAACACACACAGACACACACACCGACAGACGCAAACAGACAGACACACACAGTCACATACAGACACACACAGACACAAAAACACACACACGCAGACACACACAGACACAGAGACACAGACACTTACCATACACACAGAGAAACACACACAGACACACACAGTCACACACAGAGACACACATATAAACACACAGACACATACAGACATACCCAGACACACACAGGCACTCACAGACACACACAGAGACACTCACAGACACACACAGGCATACACACATGCACACAGACACACACAGGACAGACACACACAGACACACAATACAGATACTCACAGACACACAGAGAAACACTCACACACAGACACACACAGACACACTAGAGACACACACACAGGCACACCTACACTCAGACACACACACCGACAGACACAGACACAGGCACACACACAGTCACACACAGTCACTCAGACACAGATACACACAGACATACACAGACACACACACAGTCACACACAGACACACAGAGAATTAGACACACACAGAAACACACACACATACACACTGACACACTCAGGCATAGACACACATACAGCCCCACACACACACAGATACAAACACTGACACACAAGCAGACACACACACACTCTCACATACAGTCTCACACACACACTCTCACAGACTCTCACACACACTCTCACAGACTCTCACACACACTCTCACACACATTCTCACACACACACTCCCACACACACCCTCTCTCACATACACTCTGATACACACACTCTCTCACACACACTCTCACGCACACACACTCGTACACACCCAAACACTCTCATTCTCACACACACACTCCCACTCTCACACACCACTCTCATACACACACTCCCACACACACTCTCGCACACATTCCCACACACTCGCACACACACACTCTCACACACTATCACACGCACTTTCACACACACCTCACATACACTCACACGAACACACGAACACAATCTCACACACACACTCTCTCACACGTACACTCTCACACACGTTCATACACATTCTCGCACACACACTCTCACACGCACCCCCTCACACCCTCACACTCTCACACACTCATACTCTCACACACATATACACACTCTCACACACACTCTCACACAATACACTCTCAAACTCTAACACATACACACTTTCACACTCTCACACACACTCACACACAGTCTCTCAGACACTCTCACACACACTCACACATACACATTCTCACACACACACTCTCACTTACACTCACAAAAACACACACACTCTCACTCACAAACACTCACACACACTCTCACACACACCTCACACACACTCTCACACACACCTCACACACACTCTCACACACACATTCTCATACAGACACTCTCACACACACTCTCACATACACTTTCACACACTCTCACACACACAAACACTCTCATTCTCACACACACAAACACTCTTATTCTCACACACACTTTCACACACTCTCACACACAAACACTCTCATTCTCACACACACAAACACTCTTATTCTCACACACACTGTCACACACAAACACTGACTCTCTCACACACACTCTCACTCTCACATACATACACACTCTCACACACACACTCCTACACACATTCACACACAGTCTCACAGACACACTCACACACATACTCACACACTCTCACTTACACTCACAAAAACACACACACTCTCACTCACAAACACTAACACACACACTCTCACACACACTCTCATACACACACTCTCACACACACTCACACATACACACTCTCACACACTCATTCTCACACACACACAAACACTCTGATTCTCACACACACACAAACACTCTGATTCTCACACAAACACTCTTATTCTCACACACACTGTCACACACAAACACTCTGACTCTCTCACACACACTCTCACTCTCACACACAGACTCTCACTCTCACATATATACACACTCTCACACACACACACGCACACTCCTTCACACACTCACACACAACCTCTCAACGTGAAACCTCGCCGTACCCTAATGGTAACTAGGACTTCTCTTTTATGCAAAACATCACTGTATAAGAAGTACTAAGTAGATTAATGATATATGTCGGGTTTTCACGGGAAATTGGTGTTTTGAAATGACCTGGACCGTCGAAAAGCATATTCAGAAAGAAAAAAAGTGTAAAAAACGAACAATTTTTTTTTTTTAATTGTGTCATTTATAAAGCCCCGTTTAACATGTATGGCCATATGCACTTTGCACTTGAAACAACTCCTTGTCTGTAGGTTTAAATAATTTTATTTTCCACAAACACACACACACATATTCATTCTCACGTGCATACTTTCAGACTCTGTGGAGGATATGCAATAATTCTGCTTAAAGAAAAGTTCCCCGCCCCAGCTGGGAATTGAACCCGGGGCCTCCTGGGTGAGAAAGACAAACATTTGGTAAAATATCAAACTACGCTTTATTTATTCGTGTTAAATAGAGCTTCTTGAGAAAATTGAAGTTAGAGTTTCAAGAAAATGTCCCATCCGAAGAACCCTTTACAAGAATAATTTTTGCTTATTTGGTAGAAGCGTTTTCTAAAACATTTGACTGATCCTAAACGATATTACGTTGGACATCTTACATAAATAAACTATATATTTTGAATATTTTATAAATGTGAAGCCTACCTTCATTCTTATTGCATTATATTAAATACGTTGGAAACGGTGTTTAACAAAAGAAAGAAAAGAATAAAGGTAGAGCTGATCATCTGTTTCAGTCATCTTCTGACATGATGTATCCGAATAAACCATGGTAAACTGAAAAAAAATTATGTGATCCATTCACATGACTTTCTCTACATCGCTGCAACAAATTATTGTTAAAAAGTTTATACTACTATTTACTTCACGATAATCGAGAAAAAAATAGCAGGAATTGACTTATTACTTATTTTCGGGGAAGCAGAAACGAAATAAGGGAGTAACATAGGTTAAAATATAAAGTCAAATGCTGGTTGCTATGTGACTGAAGTTCCTTTGTTTGTATAGACACGAGTTGAAAAATTCCTGAATGTTTGGTAAAATGATGCTCTAATGATCTCGGGGTCCATGGAGCTTAAAGTTACTCGATACCGTCTTCTCAGGATAAGGGAAAACCCCGAAAAACCTTATCCGGGTAACTCACCCTAAACAAGATTCGAACTCACGACCTGTTGAATGTGAAGCACACTACCACCACACTACCCAGGTGGGCTGCATATCCCATTGTCACGGTACTTTGCCATACCAGGGGGCTATTGATTACCAAGGTATTCCCTAGTGGAAAACGTCATGCTGATTAATTTCTCTGTTTTGAGAGTCTGGAGTTTTTGGTCACTGGTACAATGTGGCCAACATGTTGGGTATTGCTAGTTATCATTAAACTTATAATAGTTGATGAATGGAATTAACTTGATCAGGCTGTTTGAGAAAGAGAAAGAGAGAGAACGAGAGAGAGAGAGAGAGCGAGAGGGAGAGAAAGAAAGAGAAAGTGTGTGAGGGAGGTGAACGCGGGAACATGGAAAAAGCTTAGGAACTTGAATAAAACTTGGGAACTAGAAAACTAGTTGGGAACTTGAAAAATACTTGGGAAATAGAAAGAATTAATTGGGCGGGGGGAAGGGGGGTAAGAACCTGATAACTTAAAAATATTTGGGAACTTGAAAGCTACTTGGGAACTTGCAAAAAAAACTTGGGAAATAGAGATAATTAATGGGGGGGGGGGAGAACCTGGCAACTTAAAAAACACTTGAGAAGTTCAGAAGAACCTTCGAACTAGAGAACTTTAGAAAGACTTGGGAACTTGAAAATTACTTGGGAACTAGAGAGAAAGTGAAGGGCGGGGAATATGGGAAAACGTCGGGAACCTGAAAAAAACTTTGGAATTTGAAAAAAAAAGTTGGGAACTTGAAGAAAACTAAGGACTGGAAAAACACTTGGGAACTTGAAAAAAACTTGGGAATGTGAGAAAAAGTTGGCAACTTGAAAAAAACTTTGGAGCTTGAAAAGCACTTGAGAACTAGTATAACAGAGGGGGGCTTGGTAACTTGAAGAAAACCCTTTGAAACTTGAAAAAATCTTGGGAACTATAAAATATTTGAGAATTTGAAAAAAGAAATTGGAACTTGAAAAAAAATTTGGGAAGTTGTATGGATATTACAAAACAAATTGGAAACTTCAATACATCTTGGGAACTAGTGAGAGAGAGGGGGGCTAGGTGGAACTTGGTAACTTGAAAAGAAATTGTGAACTTGAAAACCACTTGGGAAAAATGTGGAAACTAGAAAATAATTGGGAGTTCCTTAGTTAGTATATAAGACTCGCTTGAGTCGCAAGCTAGTGGAGAGATCCTAAGCTACACGCAGGGTAACACAAAAAGGCATAAGCAATGAGGGGCACCAGCGAGCATTTGCACCATATCACAAATCCTATCCTCTCTGATATCAACCTCTCTGACATCATCCTCCCTGTCCGCCACACACATCTTGCACATCACTAAAATCACGCATGGCTCAAGTGTCAACGTCAAACCTCGCCTTACCCTAATGATAACTAGGACTTCTCTTTTATGTAAAACATCAATGTATAAGAAGTACTAAGTACATTAATGATATATGTCAAGATTTCACCGGAAATTAGTGTTTTGAAATGACCTGGACCATTCAGTGAGGAATGGCCCAACCAGCACCAAAACGATCAAAACTATACGAAAACAGACTTACAGGCACATCCGACGGAGACTGCTGAAAAAAGTCACAAACCTCTCACAGGATATGGAAACCATATCAATCGTCATCACTCCCATGCACTCGGAAGCCTCACATGAGCATTCTAGCACACGTTGGACATTTCAGAATCTGACAAAAAGAGCTATTTCATCCCTTATCATTTATTACTCTTTGCACCTCCTTAACACCAATAAACAGGGCTGAAACCAACTTTAACACCATGGTTCCAATATCATATGGAATTACTTATCACAAAATCCAGTTCTTGATAACAAACTCTGCAACTACAAGAAAAATTTCTTACAAATTCTGGCAAAACTACAGAAACAAGAGATTTCGAAAACTCCCAAAATCTATTAATTTTCTGGATGCTCCTACCATTATCCATGCAGACGAATTATCATTTCCCTATCACACAACTAATTATCAACACTAAAGGGCAGAGAAAAGATATACATCAAAATAGAGGAACTATCTCGTGGTCAAACAAAAACAGTAGACGTTCCAATAACTTTGCTTCCACAAGGCAAAATTTGGAGCACGAGGCTCATTGAAGACAGCAGTAAAGCTACAATGATTCCTGCAATAACATTAACGGCTCTTCAAGCAAACAACGATCCTTTTGTAGAAATACAACATGATCAAAATTATTCCTCAAGAACTAATATGCAACCAGCATCAGCTATGTCCATGTTTTTGGAATGTCCACAGATATCTACACCATATGGAGCTATGAAATTTGCATACAGAGTTTGCATACACTTCAGAATATATTACACACTACAACTGCTTCCATCCATTACGACAGATAACTCTTATAAATCTTCCATTGTGTACCATCCATCAGCAAAACAAAGACCATTTTTAGTGAGTAAACATTCTTTGGCGTACGACACCACTCTATAAAACACTGTGTACATTTAGTGCAATAGGCCTACTGGGGAAACCACTATAAAAAAAAACAATGCAGGCAACTACCACCTCGTAAGAGCTCTGGTGCATTGGAAATGTTGCTCTTACATTCTCATCAATCCATTTCTACAATGAACTCTATATGGTCCACCATCCAGTGTCACACCGCATCATGCTCCAATATTGATGATAAGTGAATTTTCATTCTATTACTTTTCCGGACTTCACCATCCTCCATATAAAAATGAAGTTGAATGACCATCCACATCAATGGGGCACCTTACGATCATCCTCCCACCATCTTGTCTGCGTGCCTGCATGGTATGCAGGGGTTGTAGCACAACCCCCTCACAGACTAGAAGGTGGGAGGATGATGGTGGTATTGAACAAATACATGGGAATAAGATTACATTATATAAGTGGATGGTAGACAATTGCAAACATTAGGTCAAGGACAACAATTTTGGAAGATAAACCTTCAAATGTCCTTCACAAGAAGTATAAATACAGCAACGTCCACTCTAGGGCTTTAGTACAACTTGTACACCAAACTGTTTTACATTAGTTACATTATTCAGTTTCAAAATGTCGCTGTGACATGTTAACTTTTTTTTTTCATACAGAGTTACCTTTAAATGTAACGGATTAAAAAAATATGATGTGTTCCTTTCACATGACTTTCTCTACATCTCTGAAACAAATTATTGTTAAAAAGCTTATGCTTCTATTTATTTCATGCTAATCGAGAAAGAATTTGGAGGAATAGTTATATTACTTGCTTCCTTGTAAGTAGAAGTGAAATAAGGGAGTGCCATAGGTTAAAGTCACAGTCAAAAGCTGATTGCTATGTGACTGAAGTTCCTTTGTTTGTATGGACACCAATTGACAAATTCCTGTATGAGAAAAGTACAAGTTTTTCAAGACTGAAACCAAATACAAGCAATATCTCAAAAATGATCAACTGCATGAAAAAATGTGTATGACATAAATTTTTTGTTTTTATGTGCTTTACATTTTTTTGTGTAGTAAGTTTTTGTCTATCTCTTATGGTTTAGCAGTTATGCAAAAATCCTCAAGAATAAATAGTCTTCAGAGGCTATTCCCAGAAAATTCAAAGCGTACATTTTATTTGGCAGGTAAATATATTTAATATACGACATTTTAATCAAAATCGTTAGAGCATTTTTAAAAAAATCAACATTTTTCGAAAAAAGTTGCATGTATGGGGTAGTTGGGGGTGGGAGGATTTTCTTTAAAATCTTCGTGTCGCATCCTTTGGAAGATACCAAACTTAAATACCAATATTCGTTTTTGAGCTATGCTGTCCAGAGACACACATGCACGCACACACACGTATGTGTTTCTAAAAATACTTTTTTTTTGGATTCAGGGAGACCCAAAACATGTATTTCCGGTGAAATCTTGGTATCAAATTTTTGGGTGCATTACAATACTTTCTCTATACACTATGTACATAGTACGTGTATAAAAAGTAAAAATCTGATGTGTTACACTCACATGACTTTTTCTAGCCGTTCTACAAACTTCTTACATAAGGTTATTCTTCTTTCTGCACCTTGCTAATCGAGGTACTCATTAACACAAAGTTCTTATTACTAAGTTCCTTATAAGTAGGAAGAAAATAAGGGTATACACTAGGCTAAATCGATAGTCAAATGTTTTAAAAGCAGTCGTTATGCGATTGTCATTACAAATCGCTTCTTTTCTTGGCCAGGAGTGGAACAAAAGAAAAACAGACACTCCCGTCTGAGAAAAGTATAAGTACTTCACAACTGAAACTAATAACAATGAATACTTTGAAAACGGTAAGCTCCACAAAAAAATGTATATGACATAAATTGTGTATATTTACAAGGCCTACATTTTTTGTATAGTAAGTTTCTGTCTATCTCTTACGGTTTATTAGTTTACAAGTTCCTGTATAAGAAAAGTATACGTTTTTTATAACAGAAACCAAAAATAAGGAATGTCTCAAAAACGATGAACTCCACGAAAAATGTCAGATGTGTTCCATTCACATGACTTTCTATATATCTCTGTAAATTATTATTGTTAGTAAGTTTATCGTTTATTTATTTCATGCTAATCGAGAAAAATTAGCAGAAATAATCTTATTTCTTGCTTTATTGTAAGTACAAGAAGTGAAATAAGGGAGTACCATAGGTTAAAGTGAAAGCCAAAAGCTGTGACTGATGTTCCTTTGTTTGTATTGACAAGAGTTGACAAATTCCTGTATGAGAAAAGTTTTTCGAAGCTGAAACCAAGAAAAAGGAATATCTCAAAAATGGTCAACTCCACGAAAAAACTGTATAGACATAAACTGTGTCTTTTAACGTGCTCTACATTTTTATGGGTTAAGTGTTTGCCCATCTCTTACGGTTTAGTAGTTATGAAAAATGCATCCAGAATAAAGTAGTCTTCAGAGGCTATTCCCAGAACATTCAGAATATACATTTTATTTGTCAGATAAATAACTTTAATATACGATATTTTAATAAAAATCTTTAGAGCCATTTTTGAGAAAATCAAAATTTTCCAAAAAAGTTACATGTAAAGGGTAGTTGGGGGTGGGGGGATTTTTCTCAAAATCTTCATGTCGCATCACCGGAAGATATTAAACTTATTTACCAAGTTTGGTATTTTACCAATTTTTCGTTTTGAGTTATCATGTTCACAGACATGCGGACACACGGAGACAAACACACACGGACCTTTTTGTGAAAATGCTTTTTTTGGATATTGGGGACCCTAAAACATATATTTCCGGTGAAATTTCAGTATCGAATTTTTGGGTGGAGTGTATATAGTGTGTATAAAGTAAAAATGGGATCCTTATCTTGTTTTTATAATTAGCAATGTTACACATAAATCAATTTCCATATTTTGCACAAAAGAAAGCAAATACTGTCTGTCCCATTGGCATGCTTTCATAAAAAAAAATATTTAAGCATACCAATTCTTTGACTCTTTCTTACTAGAAATATTCAATAGCTTTGACAGTTCAGAGTTTGTGTTTCTGAGCTCTGTAAGTCAGCCTTTAAGTCCTCAAATTTTCACTGTAATGTTTTAGATAAATTCATTATCCTTCCATACTGAAACCTTAAATCTGAATGTGATTCTACCGTAGGTTCAACATAATACATAAGTGCCTTGAAATGTAATGTTTCATCATCATCATCATTATTATTATTATTATTGTTGTTGTTGTTGTTATTACTAGTACTACCACAAGTCAATGTTTGTTTGTTTCCAAAGTGTGGAACTTCATCTTATTGAATTGCCCACATTAGTCATCCTCCACTACAAACATAACCATCACATTCACAATGCTGAAGCATTAAAACATAGGGAGCTAACAGATGAAGTCCGATGCAAGTTTTTGACAATGTTTGAAGCAGGACATACTCCTTCACTCGCTTTGGATATCCATAAACAAGATTTATATGATCATGAGGATGATTATTACCTTATTGCTGGTGATAGGGCACATTGTCCAGACATCTCTTGGGGATACCATTGTATCATAGTGTTTTTAAAGAAAAATATGGGTCAGGTGAAATGGTAAAATCCTTTGAAACATATTTTGTTTTAAATTATAATGCTGAAGTAGGGAAAATTGTGCAGCCTATAAGTGTTTTGAAGACAATAATTTTGTTATTGCCATCATGAACCCCTTGATGAAGAGGATTTTGAAAACATTCAGTGCAGCTTCAGAAGTTGTTTTTGTGGCCTTATCTGGAAATACTGATAGGTTTGGATGTAGAGTTTTCCTGCTAATTGTTATCACAAGTGCTGGTGGGTTTCCAATTGTAATATTAGTAAGTATTTCTGAGTGTGAGGCTATCATATATGACATTGTACAAGACTTTTATTGAACCGGCAATGTTCAGTGGAAAGGGGCTTGGAGGGCCTTCAGTTTTTGACTCCACTGCAGAGAGAGTTGCACTAGCAAAATCATTTCCCAATTCCGTTCTTCTCCTCTGCATTTTCCATGTTCTGATACAAATGCTCCACTTTGTATACCACATAGGGAGGCAGAGAGCTGTTCTGGCAAACATTACAGAAACACTAGACTTTGAGGAGTCCCTTAGACGCTTTGGATGTTTACATGCTCGATGAACAAATACTTTCTTTTTAGAATAGAATAGAATTTATTCACCTTAAGAAATACAATGAATTCATGGCTTCGTCAGAAACAAATAATACATAATTTAACAAATCTCTTACACTTCTATATACATTATATTTTACAGTATTGATCAAAACGAGTACAATTGTTGCTAAGCTAATCTTGTCTTGAGGCAGTCGTTAAGGTTTCTCTTGTGTCGAAGTACATCCTCAGATGAACAGGACCCATGCAACAAACAATGTTTCAGTGTTAGAGAAATCAACTTATTTACACATACATAGCTGGATGGCTCATGTGGCAAAGTTTTCCAAATAAGCAAGTATTTTTAGCACATAATCAAAAAGATGTATTCATGAATTCATCAACGGAATAAAACATATAGTTTAGAAGTAGATTTTTAACCTTCTTCTTAAATGCTTTGCTCTGTGGAACTTTGATCGCATCAGGGAGTTTATTATATAAGTTAACACCTTTGTGGGAAACTGAATTTAAGCTTTTAGTTAATCTGTGTTGTTGAAGATGGATTGCTGTTGATGTTCTTGTGTTATAAGAATGGTATTCATTGTTGAGCTTAAAAATTCTCTTATTGTCATGTATAAAGGAAACTGTCTCTAAGATATAAATACATGGTAATGGTAAAATTCTTAAATCCAAGAAAAGTGGTTTACTTGGGGTACATTGGTTCACTTGTTTGATTATTCTTATTATTCTTTTCTGCAGTTTAAACACCTTAATACAATTGTTGGCAGATCCCCAGAAGGGGATTCCATATGTCAGTAATGAGTATATATAACCAAAATACACTGTTTTTAGGACATCTAAGCTGCACGCTTTAGCTAGTAGCCTTATAGCATATACGACTTAATTTGTTAGTAAGAAAATTGACATGCTCTGTCCAACTGAGCTGAGAATCAATAACAATCCCTAAGAACTTGGTAGAATGACTCTCATTAATCAATGTATTAAAAATTGAAATTTGAACAGGATTATGTACTCCCAATTGTTGATTGAAACTAAGAGATACAGTTTTACTTATATTTATATGAAGTTTATTACTTGTCATCCATTTCTGCAATTCAGTGGTAGTATAATTGATTTCTGCCTGCATAAGTCTTTCTTCACTACTTCTGAAAATAAGGTTTGTATCATCTGCAAAGAGAACACTACTAATGGGTGATAAGTGAGAAGGAAGGTCGTTGATGTAGATTAAAAATATAACTGGTCCTAATATGGATCCTTGAGGAACGCCACTTTCTATAGCAGCAGAGTTTGAACGTACACCTTCTATTTCAACAATTTGGTATCTGTTTTCAAGATAGGAGACAAACCATTTTTTGGCTAGTCCTCGGACACCACAGGCATCAAGCTTCTGTATCAGAATTTTATGATCTACTGTATAAAATGCTTTAGTTAAATCTAAGAATAGACCTGCCACTTGCTCTTTTTTGTCCTTAGCATTAAGGATATTTTCTATGAAAGAAAAAATTGCACTATTTATTGATTTTCCTTTCCTGAAGCCATACTGAGTTTCTGATATAATCTTATGCTTTTCTAAGAATGGAACAATTCTATTGTACTTAATTTTCTCAAGGATTTTTGAAAAGACAGATAATAAGGAAATGGGTCTATAATTTTCTATATTGTTTTTTTCCCCTTTCTTGAATAAAGGTTTTACTTTAGCTGTCTTAAATACATTTGGAAAGCATCCTGTTTTAAGTGTGGCATTACAAATATCCATTAGTGGCTTTGAGAGGTGGTGTACAGATTGCTTAACCAGAGAATCTGGAATTTCATCGATGCCACAAGAGCTTTTGTTTTTCAGGTTCCTTGTTATTTTCAGAATTTCATCCTCTGTGACTGGATAGAGAAACATAGTGTTGCTATTTACAGCAATATTGCTGGTTGGATTTAAGGAATGAGCTTGATAAGATTTTAGCTATATTAGTGAAGTGTTCATTGAATATATTTGAGACTTTTTGAGAGTTTGAGATTAGTTCTCCACCATGAGATAAGATGATTTTACTTGAATAGTTAGATGTGTTTACCTCCCTTCTTACAACATTCCAAAGAGCCTTGCCCTTATTATCACTATTTAAAATAAATTCTTTGTTACTCCTTTTCTTTGCTTCTATAACCACTTTGTTGAGAATACTACAATACTGTTTAAAATAAGCTTTGAAGGCAGGGCCTGTACTAGTTTTATGCAGTTCATGAAGGAATCTTTTCCTGTTGCAAGATTTAATAATTCCTTTTGTTATCCAATTTCTAGACTGCGAGTGCTTTGGTGGTGAATTATATTTTTTATAAGGAAAAGCAATGTTGTAATAGTATGTTATACAGCCTATGAAGATATCTGCCTTTTTATTAGTGTCCTGCTCATTCGACACATCCTCCCAGGATTCTTTACTCAATAAAAAGTTGAAGTAATCTATATTCCGAGTTGAGAGACACCGCTTCAGAAAAGCTTCATTTTGATATGTCTGACCATTTATTTTGCTTGGTGGTGGCAGCAGTTGAAGAAAGACAGCATTATGATCAGATATACCAATCCCGATAATACTGGTTGTAAAAGGTAGAGCATTAGTGTTAATAATTATCTGATCTAGACATGTTCTATTCGAACTTGTGATTCTTGTTGCCGTATTTATAATAGGCATCAGATTATAAGTTTGAAGCAAAGTAATTAAACTATGCTTTTCTGCCGAGTCAACAAGAAAATTGACATTTAGATCTCCGCATATAGCAATATATTTTTTCTCACGTGAGAGTATGGACAGAAGCATGTCCAGTTTCTGGACAAAACTGGTGAATAATCCATTGGGTGACCTATATAAGCAGACAAGGAGAATTTTTATATTTCCCACTTTTAGTTCTGTGACAACATGTTCAAAATTTGTTTAATCATTTAGATGTGCTGTGTGTGTTTTATTTTTAGAATGTGTATTATTTTTAACAAGAATACCAGCACCTCCATTTTTTTTTATTAAAACGACAATATATATTTGCAAAAGTATAACCTGGAATACTATACAAGAGATATTCATCTTCATTAAGCCAATGTTCTGTGAGGCAAATCACATTCACATGTTTGTAAGTGGATGATAAAATGACTTCAAGCTCATGCAGTTTGTTCCTAACACATTGCACATTTAAATGCATAAGGCTAAATATGTAATTGTGGTTGAAAACATTGCCTGCATTAAGAGAGACAGTATCCAGCTTGTCGTCCAGCATCCCATCATCCAGCCTGGTGTTGAGGTCAGGGCATCGTTCATCTGGGTTTACTTCTTTGTTTACTGCTACTGCATTTTCATTCTTGTTGACATGGTTAGTATTTCTTCTCGTAGAGTTGTCATTCACCACAAAGTTCGTCAGTTTCCCTTTAGCACTGATGAAATAACAGCACACAGAAGATTTCCAAATTTATACGCGCCTACACGGTTAAAATGCACCCCATCCCTTCCAATATCATTTTCTCCCAACCAGAAATTTCCGTCCACGAAAGTACACTGTTTAGTGGAGCACAGCCAATTTAGTTCTTGGTTTATTTTCGCCACTTTTCTTTGTGTCACATTACGTCGTCTTATCACGCCACTAATGACAATCTTAACATCCGGCACTTCTGCCTTTACATAGTTTATGAGATCCATAGCGTCCCCCATAATTTCTTCTGCACACATACCAGGTTTTATATCGTTGGTCCCCGCATGCACCACCACACGTCTGGTGCTTCTTCCTTCATTTTAGTCCTCTCAATTTGGTGTTGCAATTCTCGTAGCTTGATGCCAGGAAAACATCTCACGTCACATCCACGGTTTTTACATTGCTGCCCTGAAAATCTTAGCATGGAGTCCCCTACTACTAAAACCTTGGGTGAATTGCTGACTTTGTCGCGCTTAACATCCCGAGTTTTGCAGTTTCCTTCATTAATTTCGTCGTTACTCAGTACTTCAAACCGATTTTTCATACGCACCTCCGGACTATTTTTCGAATCCAATACAAGGCTATTTGGAATTGATTTCGAGAATCGTCTGTTCTGATATCTTACCTCAGTATAGCCGTTATTCACGTTTGCCATCTGTGTTTGAAGATCCATGTTGGTCTGCTTCAATTCAGCATTTTCCGTTTTTAGATTTTTTATTTCACTTCTTAAGGCGTTAACTGTTACTTCCTTATCTCTGCTGGTTGAGCATTCTCTTTTTAGCACGTCGATTTCCCTACGTAGACTTGTGTTTTCCTTTTGGGCTTCTCTTAGGTCTTTGTTTAGGAGATCAATTATTACATGGAGCGATGCCGCCATTTCCTTTTCGCGTGGGTTTTCGACCACCGTTTCGGCTACTCGATTTTTGGCCTGTTTCTCGGGGTAGAATTTCTCCCCGGAATTCTCTCCATTTGCACAACTTACCGCACTATTATTGTTCACATTTACATCATCTTCAGATACTGATTCGGCGTATGTTCTAACTTTATTACACATTTTGAGTTGCTTGCTCCGTGTTACTATTCCTCCCGCCGCTATCTTGAAGCTAGGCAACACCAGGATCGTCACGAAGATTTGTTTTAACATGGTTTAGTATTGCCTCAGATGGCACATTATGAAATGATTGTTGAAGTGCAGGTAAAAAAAAATCTGGGGTGTTCCATTTACATGACTTTCTCTACATCTCTGCAACAAGTTATTCTTAAAAAGCTTATAATTCTATTTACTTCAGGCTAATTAGAAAAAAAAGTTAGCAGAAATAGTCTTATTACCTGCTTCCTTGTAGTAGAAGCGAAATAAGAGAGTACTATAGGGTAAGTGATAGTCAAAAGCTG
This sequence comes from Hymenopus coronatus, assembly GCA_030762935.1. NCBI lineage: Eukaryota > Metazoa > Arthropoda > Insecta > Mantodea > Hymenopodidae > Hymenopus > Hymenopus coronatus. Next base: position 55,142,936 of record CM060880.1, read on the forward strand.
GTTGATATATCACTGAAATTCCTTTGTTTGTATGGATAGCAGTTGGCAAATTCCTATATGAGAAAAGTATAAGTTTTTCATGGCAGAAGCCAAAAACAAGGAATATCTAAAAAACGATGAACTTAACGAAAAAAATGTATATAGCACAAATTGTGTGTTTTAAAGTTCTCTACAATTTTTGTGTAGTAAGTTTTTGTCCATCTCTTACGATTTAGCAGTTATTCAAAATTCCGTAAAATTCATCCAGAATAAAGTACTCTTCAGAGGCTATTCTCAGAAAATTCAAAATATACGTTTTATATGTTAGGTAAATATCTTTAATATACGAAATTTTAATCAAAATCGTTAGAGCCATTTTTGAGAAAATCAACTTTTTCGGAAAAAGTTCCATGCAAAGGGTAGGTGGAGGGTGGGGGGACTTTTCTCAAAATCTTCGTGTTGCAACCTTGGAAGATGCCAAACTTAAATACCAAGTTTGGTATTTAACGGTCCTTTCGTTTTTGAGCTATGCTGTCCACAGACACACACACACACACACACACACACAGACACGCACACACACACACACACACGCACAAACGCAAGCACGGACCTTTTTGTAAAAATCTTATGTGTTCCATTCACATGACTTTCTCTACATCTCTGCAACAAATTAGTTCTAAAAAGCTCATGCTTCTATTTACTTCATACTAATCGACAAAAAATTATCAGAAATAGTCTCATTACTTGCTTCCTTGTAAGTAGAAGCAAAATAAGGGAGTACCATAGGTTAAAGGCTTAGTCAAAAGCTGGTTGTTACGTGACTGAATTCCCTTTGTTTGCATGGACACGAGTTGACAAATTCTTGTGTGAGTAAAGTTAAGTTTTTCGAGCCTGAAAACAAAAACAAGGAATATCTCAAAAACGATCAGCTCCATGAAAAAAAAATGTATACAACATAAATTGTGTGTTTTCATGTGCTCTACATTTTTTGTGTGGTAAGTTTTTGTCTATTTCTTACGGTTTAGTAGTTACGCAAACTTTCGTAAAATTCATCCAGAATAAAGTAGTCTTCAGAGGCTATTCCCAAAGAATTCAAGATAAGCATATTATTTGTCAGCTAAATATGTTTAATATACACTGTTTTAGTCAAAAGCATTAATGCCATTTTTGAGAAAATCAAAATTATCGAAAAACGTTCCAGTAAAGGGTAGTTGGGGGTGGAGGGATTTTCTTGAAAATCTTCGTGTCACACCTTGGAAGATACCAAACTTAAATACAAAATTTGGTATTTAACGGTCTTTTCGTTTTTGAGCTATGCTGTCCACAGAAACACACACACATACACATGCAGACACACATACACATGCAGACACACATACACAGACGGACCTTTTTCTAAAAATGCTTTTTTTTTTATTCAGGGGGACCCAAAACATGTATTTCCGATGAAACCTCAGTATCAAATTTTTGGGTGTAATACAATACCTTCTCTATACACTATGTACATAGTACGTGAGGACAAAGTAAAAATCGTAAGTGTTCCATTCATATGACTTTCTCTACATGTCTGCGAAAAAAATTATTATTAAAAAGCTTATACTTCTATTTACTTCATGCTAATGGAGAAAAAAATAATTGAAAGAGTCTTATTACTTGCTTCCTTGTAAGTAGAAGGGAAATAAGGGAGTACCATAGGTTAAAATGATAGTCAAAAACTGATTGCTATGTGACTGATGTTCCTTTGTTTGTATGAACAGCAGTTGACAAGTTCCTGCATGAGAAAAGTATAAGTTTTTTAAAACAACCAATAATAAAGAATATCTCAAAAACAATTTTGATCTACTCCACCAAAAAATGTATATGACATAAATTGCGTGTTTTAGCATTATCTACATTTTTTTGTATTGTAAGTTTTTGTTTATCGCTTACAGTTTACCAGTTATGCAAAATTAAATAAATATCATCCTGTATGAAGAGGCTATTCCCAGAAAATTCAAGATATACATTTTATTTGTCATGTAAATATCTTAAATATAAGAGAATTTAATCACAATTGTTATAGACCTTTTGCAAAAAAATCAAAATTTTAAAAAAATTTTTTATGTAAAGGGTAGTTTTGGTGGAGGGATTTTATTTGAAAATCTTCATGTCGTGTCCTTGGAAAATACCAAACCTAAATACCAAGTTTAGTATTTAACGGCCTTTTCGTTTTGAGCTATGCTCTCCACAGACAGGCACACAATGACACACACACACACACATGCACACACACACACACACACACACACATGGACCTTTTTCCAAAAATGCTTTTTTTTATTCAGCGGGACCCAAAACATGTATTTCTGGCGAAATCTCGGTGTCAAATTTTTTAGTGGAATGCAATATATTCTGTATACATTATGTACATAGTACGTGAAGAGCAAGTAAAAGTATTCAAATCAGTCATCAGAAAATCTAACAGTTGGGCAACATTATGAGCTTCAGTTTTCAAGAGAACTTTATCTTTAAGAAATTTTTAAGCGCTTCACACAAATTATTGGTATTTTTTCCTCTAAGTATTGTGGATTTTCGATGTTATAAAGCTCATTCTTCCTGCCTTTTTGTATAGCTTTTCTGTGTAATTAATAAATTTACAATACTGTTTGCCGGTACCAGAGGATGCTAACGCCTGGTACTCAGTGTTTAGGTCTATACCATCTGCATTTACCATCCTTTGTATGAAGAAAGACAGTTTTTGACTGCCGTTCAAAGATATTCCAGTTGAACTGTTCCATAAGCAGCGCCAGCTAGCCTGTAGCACATGGAAAATGCAGAGGAGAAGAACGGAATTGGGAAATGATTTTGCTAGTGCAACTCTCTCTGCAGTGGAGTCATAAAAACTGAAGGCCCTCCAAGCCCCTTTCCACTGAACATTGCCGGTTCAATAAAAGTCTTGTACAATGTCATATATGATAGCCTCACACTCAGAAATACTTACTAATATTACAATTGGAAACCCACCAGCACTTGTGATAACAATTAGCAGGAAAACCCTACATCCAAACCTATCAGTATTTCCAGATAAGCCCACAAAAACAACTTCTGAAGCTGCACTGAATGTTTTCAAAATCCTCTTCATCAAGGGGTTCATGATGGCAATAACAAAATTATTGTCTTCAAAACACTTATAGGCTGCACAATTTTCCCTACTTCAGCATTATAATTTAAAACAAAATATGTTTCAAAGGATTTTACCATTTCACCTGACCCATATTTTTCTTTAAAAACACTATGATACAATGGTATCCCCAAGAGATGTCTAGACAATGTGCCCTATCACCAGCAATAAGGTAATAATCATCCTCATGATCATATAAATCTTGTTTATGGATATCCAAAGCGAGTGAAGGAGTATGTCCTGCTTCAAACATTGTCAAAAACTTGCATCGGACTTCATCTGTTAGCTCCCTATGTTTTAATGCTTCAGCATTGTGAATGTGATGGTTATGTTTGTAGTGGAGGATGACTAATGTGGGCAATTCAATAAGATGAAGTTCCACACTTTGGAAACAAACAAACATTGACTTGTGGTAGTACTAGTAACAACAACAACAACAACAACAACAACAATAATAATATTGATGAAACATTACATTTCAAGGCACTTATGTATTATGTTGAACCTACGGTAGAATCACATTCAGATTTAAGGTTTCAGTATGGAAGGATAATGAATTTATCTAAAACATTACAGTGAAAATTTGAGGACTTAAAGGCTGACTAACAGAGCTCAGAAACACAAACTCTGAACTGTCAAAGCTATTGAATATTTCTAGCAAGAAAGAGTCAAAGGAATTGGTATGCTTAAATATTTTTTTTTTATGAAAGCATGCCAATGGGACAGACAGTATTTACTTTCTTTTGTGCAAAATATGGAAATTGATTTATGTGTAACATTGCTAATTATAAAAACAAGATAAGGATCCAATTTTTACTTTCTCTATATGCACTATATACATAGTGTATAGAGAAGGTAATGCACTCCATCCAAAAATTCGATACCGAGATTTCACCGGAAATATATGTTTTAGGGTCCCCAATATCCAAAAAAAAGCATTTTCACAAAAAGGTCCGTGTGTGTGTGTGTGTGTGTGTGTGTGTGTGTGTGTGTGTGTGTGTCCGCATGTCTGTGAACACGATAACTCAAAAACGAAAAATCGGTAAAATACCAAACTTGGTATACAAGTTTAGTATCTTCCAGGGATGCGACACGAAGATTTTGAGAAAAATCTCCCCATACCCAACTACCTTTTACATGTAACTTTTTTCGAAAATTTTGATTTTCTCAAAAATGGCTCTAAAGATTTTTATTAAACTATCGTACATTAAAGTTATTTACCTGACAAATAAAATGCATATTCTGAATATTCTGGGAATATCCTCTGAAGACTACTTACAAAAGATAGAAACTTAAATCCAACGTTCATGGAGAGAGAAGTTTACAATTGAAATAGCACGGGCGGTAGAAGTTCCAATCACGGCCGCATTGGAGCTGTTGTTTGCTGTTGCATGTCTGTAGTGAAATGGCGGTGACACCACAAAAGAAATTATTTTGTGTGCTGCAAGTAGTAAAGCTAGAATCCATTGTTGCATTTCAACGAGCATTTCGCCGTCAATTTAATAAACAACCGCCGCGACACAAGCAAATTTACGAGTGGCATTGAAAATTCGTAGAAGATTGTTGCATCTGCAAAAGGAAAAGCAGGGGAAGTCCTCGCACATCGGACGCGAATGTCCAGCATATTCGTACACTATACGAAAGGAGCCCAAAGAAATCCACATCACGAGCAAGCAACCAACGGTATGGCGAGTTCTAAAACATCATCTGCACCTGAAGCCATACAAACTGCAATTATTGCAAGCATTGCAACCTGACGACAACAACAAAAGATACGAAAAGTGCATTGGCATGTTAGAAGATATGGAAGAAGACAGTTTTGCTCAATGATTAATTTTTTCCGATGAATGTGCTTTTCATTTTCTGGTCAAATTAATCGCCATAACGTTCGAATTTGGGCAAGTGAAACCCCTAGGGCAGTTATTCAACATAAAAGAGATTCACCAAAGTTGAACGTCTTCTTACAACGACATCTCCGCCTCATCCAAGGATGGTGCCGGTGTTGGCGAATGTCCGTGAACGCGGACAAGAGCCACGCCATTGTTTTTACAAAGCGCCACATCCCCGCAGACTGTCCCACACTCTCCTTCCAGGGCCAAAGAATAGAGTGGCGAAACTCCGTCTCCTACCTGGGGGTTAAACTGGACAAGGGTCTAACTTTTGGCGAACACGTACGGGGCGTCTCAGCCAAGGCACAGGGGGCTATCCCCTCCCTGTACCCCATACTGAAGTCCGGGATGCCTGTTCGTCTAAAGATACACCTTTTCCGGGCGCTGATAATCCCCCTCATGCTATACGCTTGCGAGGTCTGGGGCATGGCAGCAGACAGCTGGTTGCTCCTGCTCCAACGGGCACAGAACAGAGGACTCCGGTCCATCTGTTCTGTGGGCCGTGCATTCCCCGTGAGGCTGCTGCATGAGGCTTCCTCGCTACCATATGTGGAGGACGAAATTAGACGCCGGGCCACAAAATTTTACGAAAAGTTACACCAACATCAGAGCGTCCTGGTTGGGTCTCTTGGTGATTACAATCCCAGAACACGCCGCTTCAGGCGTCATCGGGTTCCCCGCATGGCTTGCGAGCATACCAGATAACATCGGAGCAGTTCCAACAGCCGCACAAAAGCTGAGCTCCATTAGAACCCCACCAAGAGGTGACTAGCTTCTAAATTAAAACCTGCAAAATTATTCTAACATGTTTTTTAACACATAATTTTGAAACTCCATACACCAGAAGTGCAGAAGGGTCGCTGCACCCAATTGATATTCGTTGGGGAGCAAAATGCTACCTCCTTTTTACCCACACCCATCCCAAAAAATGAAACAGCCATCCTTAACACCCCATCCCGAAATAAAAACCCCTGCAGTTAAACCCTGTTGAGGGTGGGTACGCAGCAAAAACACTCTGGCTGAACCTCAGCCAGCCAGTAACTTGAGTGAGTGAGTGAGTGAGTGAGTGAGAACGTCTTCTGTGCGATATACGTAACCAAGGTTTATGTGACTTTCTTCTTCATGGAGAAAACTGTGACAGGTAACCTAGCTAGACATGCCTGAAAACTGGTTATTTCCCCGACTTGAAGAAGATTCAGATGACTTCATCTTCAGGCAAGATGGTGCCCCACCTCATTTCTCTTACCACGTCCGACGTTACTTGAATATCACATTTGCAGGATGTTGGATTGGAAGAGGAGTAGCAGATCAATTTTATCGCCGGTGGACTTCCAGGTCCTCAGATTTCACTCCATGTGATTAGTCGCCCTCCGTGGTGTAATGGTTACCATGCTAACTTCATATACCCAAGGTCGCGGGTTCAAACCCGGCGGAGGACGATGGATTTTTTCGGGCGTAAAAATCCTTAGCGTGGCTTCCTTCGGAAGGGAAGTAAAGCTGTAGGTCCCGTGTCGTAGATTTACGGCACATAAAAGAACCTCCAGCCTGATAAGAGGGGCCTCTGAGCAAAATTAAGCGATCTTTTACGCCCAGTATAGAATGGGACGCTGAGAACCAAAGCAGTTAAAGAGCGTCCATAAATAACAGGCCATTTCATTTCCATGTGATTTTTATCTATGGGGTTACGTAAAGGACCATGTTTTTATCCCTCCTATGCCTGACACTCTTGAAGATCTACGACATCAAATTGTTGAAGCTGTAATTCGATAACTGGAGACCAGCTGATTCATGTGTGGCAAAAAATGAGCCATCGTTTTGGCATATGTCGTGTAACACATGGTGCTCATATTGAATGCATATTATAAAATTTGATGTGTCACACTCACATGACTTTCTCTAGCTGTTCTACAAACTTCTTACATAACATTATTCTTCTTTCTGCACCTTGCTAATCAAGGTACTCATTAGTACAATGTGCTTATTACTTAGTGCCTTATAAGTAGGAAGAAAATAAGGGAATACACTAGGCTAAACCGATAGTCAAATGTTTTAAAAACTGTCGTTATGCGATTGTACAAATCGCTTCTTTTCTTGGCCAGGAGTAGAACAAAAGAAAAACGGACACTCTCGTCTCAGAGAGTGTAAGTACTTCACAACTGAAACTAATAACAATGAATGCCTAGAAAACGGTAAGCTCCACGAAAAAAATGTGTATGACGTAAGTTGTGTATCTTAACAAAACCTACATTTTTGTACAGTAAGTTTTTGTGTATCTCTTACGGTTTACTAGTTATGCCAAATTAAGCAAAATGCATCCAGAATAAATAGATCTTTAGAAGCTATTCCCAGAAAATTCAAGATATACATTTTATTTGTCAGGTAAATATCTTTAATATACGATATTTTAATAAAAATCGTTAGAGCCATTTTTAAGAAAAACAAAATTTTCGAATAAAGTTCCATGTAAAGGGTAGTTTGGGGTGGGGAGATTTTTCTCAAAATCTTCGTGTTGCATCCCTAGAAGACACTAAACTTAAATACCAAGTTTGGTATTTTAGCTACTTTTCGTTTTTGAGTTATCGTGTTCACAGACACACGGACACACACACACGCACACACACACACACACAGGGACTTTTTTCTCAATTTTTTTTTTTTTGGATACAGGAGGTCCTAAAACATGTATTTCCGGTGAAATATGGGTATCGAATTTTGGGTGGAATACAATACTTCTCTATCCCTATGTACATTGTACATACCGGGCTAGAGAAAGTAATAATTGTACACTTTTCTCTCTCCTTGAACGTTGGAATCATGTTTTTATCTTTGTAGTTTGGAAGCAATATATGTTGATACCTGTTCTTTCTTTTTGAATAACCCTGTATATATTCAATGTACAAGAGAGCCGGGAGTTGTCGGGGTAAACTATGCAGTCACAGGTGGACTAAAATCCTTAGCTTATATTAGATGCTAGAAATGTTGAGTTTATGCTCTCAAACAAGTATCGCATCTCTTAGAAATGTTGACACTCATGCGTTGGAGCTTAGAAGCATAAATTGTTGTGATATGTTGCACGATATTATCTCTAAGTTCCTCTACTGTGCGAGGATTGAAATCACATGTTTTGTCTTTTAAAGAAGCATATAAATAAAAATCACAACTCGTTAGGTCAGGAGAATGAGGGGGCCACAAATCAACACTAATAATTCTGTCATCAAACATGGCAGCTGCGTGTGCTGTCGTAGAATCTCTCTGGAACCAACTATGATTTCTCTTCTTCTGTCAAGCCTTCAAATCCGAGGATATGTGTTCAATTCCTGCGATGGTTTGAGAAATAGCCTCTGATATCGTTCTGCATTTATTGTTTCATCAAAGAAAATGGAGCTATTATCCTTCTAGCACTTTATCGCACACCAAGCTCCAATTTTCTGATTATATTAAGGCATATCATCCAATAGCTCAGGCTTTTCTGAAGCCCAGTATAGACTTTTGCGAATATTCACACGCCCATTTAAGTGAAACCAAGATTCGTCAGAGAAAAACTGTGGGTCAATGAAATCTCTTTCTATAGACTGGAAAAACCAGTTGCAATAATGCACACGTTTACCAGGGTCATTTGCTTTTAATGCTTGCACTCGTTTGTAGCGATAAGGTTTTAGTTTCAACAGACCTGTAGCATTTCTAAAATAAGATGAAAATATATGTTTGCTGCGCTAACTTTTTCAGCAATTTTTGAAACGAACGCTCCAGTTTATTTTCTGTTAATACTGACCTTCTCGTGGAATGTTTCTTGTCTGACATTGCACCCGAAGCTTCAAATTTATTGACGACCACATGTATAGTTTTCTTGTAAGTCAGTTTCAGCATCCCATCCATGGCTCCCGTGGGAGACTCTCTTTTGAGCCCCAGGATAAAGCCACGGATTTCGCAGATTATCTGGAGTCCCAATTCGAACCCCGTGAAGACCCCCAGGATGAGGACTTTACTGAGCTCGTGGAAGCGACGGTAGACTACCTCTATGAGGAGCCCCCGCCGCCCCATGAGGAGATCCGCATTCCTTTAGTCACCCCGAAAGAGGTGGCTTCCCAACTCAACAACCTAAAGCCTAACAAAGCCCCTGGACATGACGGCGTTATGGCGCCTATGCTCCAGCACCTACCCAGAAAGGCCGTAATCCACCTGACGCGGATTTACAATGCATGCCTGCACCTACGTCACTTTCCAACGTGTTGGAAGGAGGCGCGGGTGGTATGCATTTTGAAACCCGGCAAGGACCCGGTCTTCCCGTCAAGCTACAGATCTATTAGCTTACTTCCGATCGTCTCGAAAGTATTCGAGCGGTTACTCCTACCTCGCCTCACCCCTCTCTTCGAAGAGAGACTCCTACTCCCGGATCATCAGTTTGGTTTCCGTACTGGACATTCCACAACCCTGCAGTTGCTGCGACTGGCTGAGAAGGCTGCCCTGGGCTTCCAGGACAACTTCAAAACAGTCGCGGTGCTCTTGGACGTGGAAAAGGCCTTCGCCACCACGTGGCATCAGGGACTCTTGTACAAGCTCAAGAGCGCCGAAATTCCTCCCCCCTACCTTCACCTGCTTAGTAGCTTCCTTCGGGACCGCACTTTCAGGGTGAGGGTGGAGGGGAGGCATTCCACAGTCAGACCCATAGCGGCGGGAGTGCCGGAAGGCAGCGTTGCTGTCGCCGTTACTCTTTGCTGCCTACATGTCCGACTTCCCCACAGAACCCAGTACAGTTACGTGCCAGTATGCCGACGATGTCCTCATAATGACGCGTAACAAGAACGCCCGATATTGCTTCCCCCCGCTACAGAGACAGCTCCAGGCCATAGGCAGATGGAGTGAACAGTGGCGGATGGCCATCAGCCCGCAGAAGAGCTCAGCTCTACTGCTGGCTAAAGTCCGTGGCTGGCGACCGGAGAGGTCGCTGATGTTGCGGCGGCGGCGGATCCCCTGGGTCCGCTCCGCCAAATACCTCGGAGTCCTCCTCGACCGCGGCCTTACTTTCACTCCACATGTCAGGGAGAAGGTCGGTTTGGGGCACGCTGCCCTGCGGCAGTTGTTTCCCATCTTCCGCTCCACCATGCCTACACACCTAAAACTACGGCTGTACCGCGCAGTCATCCCGCCCCTGATGCTGTACGGCTGTGAGGTCTGGGGTTCGGTGGCTCGTTCCACCATCCGCAGGCTGCAGGCCGTGCAGAACAGGGCATATACGGCACAGACCGCAGATTCCCGTCCCACATTCTCCATTCCCACTCCGGAATCCCTTACATAGTGGACGTTGTGCGAGAAAGAGCTCGCACAATATACACTAAACTTGCTCCCCACCCAAATCCCCAGGTGAACACTCTCGGTCTTTACGACCACACGCTACCAAGGAGACGCGTAAGCTACCGCCTTCCCAAGGACGCCTTGGGATGGTAGTTTTCCGGCCGCCTCTCCCTTTATTGTTCTACCCGCCAAGTTAAGCAGCATCGGGCATGGTCACGACTCGGACGGGTGACCATCCAGTTGTACTCCGACCAGATCTGCAACACTGGCTTCCCCCACCCCGTACCTATATCCCTTCAGGTTTCCCCGCTAGCCGGCACTGCTTTCCTTGACAGCCCGCAAGCGGCTGGCCAAGGTAAGCAACATCGGGCCTGGTCCCTCTCTGGGTGGGTGGCCACTCAGATAGGTAACCCAGCCCGCGCCGGCTGCACAGAGGGAACTCCCTGCCCAATTACTTTGACACAGACAAAAACGCTTGCATAAGACTACATCTTTTATATCACACGGGTAAATCCGCAAGAAAAGCGGATAGGTACCGTGGTGATTTGCCCCCGCCCGAGTACACTCGGGCGACTAGTTCCTGCTCCTGGCTCCTGGCTCCTGGTACAGAGTTTGAAAACTTTTCAGCAAACTCCCTGCGCACACGGCTAGCAGATTTGTGCTTAAAGTAAACTTTACAAATAAACATGCGTTCTTCCACAGTTAAGTAACACATCATGTTTACTGCAGTGAAGAAGCATAATTATTGACCGCACGTGCACCTGGCTAAACAACACAGAAATGGCGACAATGCAGCGGGGATTGGCAGTCCGAAGTCCCAACAGACAGCATGGGAGTAGCGAAGGAGAGAAAGGCGGCGAATGGGTTACCATTAAATACGACGATAAATAAGTCCCGGGCCTCACACAGATATGGAGCCACCAAGCCAGTTAGACGGTAGCATTGTATAATTTAACTCTAGACTAACTTGTATCCATAGTTACAGTTCAATAGCTTGTTTAGTTTTCGAATGACTGCATTTTAAACCATGCAACTTCAGTTTTAACGAAAATTGAGGATTTGGAAAAACGAGCAGTGATTAAATACGTCCATTTGAAAGGCATAAAGACTAAAGAAATCAAGGAGGAAATGGACAGTACATTGAAAGACTCTGCCCCTTCATATTAAGTGATTAAAAGGTGGGTTGCAGAGTTTAAAATGAGACGTATGAGCACTAGTGATGAGCCTCGCTCTGACGCCTTCTAGAAGTGTCAACTCCAGAGATCATTGAAAAAAATCATCGTTTAATGCTGGAAGACCACAGATTAAAGTTGTTTGAGATAGCAGAGGCTGTGAAGACATCAAAAGAACATGCAGGTAATATTTAAAATAATGTTTGGGCTTTCACAAGGTCTGTGAAAGATGGGTGCCGCGTTTGTTGACACCTGATCAAAAGCTGCAAAGAAAAGCTGTTTCAGTTAAGAAAAATCCAGTGAATTTTTAGACGGGTTTTTACCATGGATGAAGGCAGTTAATTTTGTCAGCTAACAAGGTTATGGTGAGTGTTTTCTGGGATGCACAGGGAATTATTTTTATCGATTACTTGGAAAAGGGTAAAAGTTACACTGGTGACTACTACGCAAGATTACTGCAACGTTTGAGTGATGAGCTGAAAAGAATAAGACCTCATTTGGCAAAAAAAAAAAAAAAAAAAAAAAAAAAATTGTTTCATGACGACAATGAACCGGCCCATGGTTTAGTCATTGCAATAAGAAAAATGCGAATTAAAGTTTGAATTGCTTGAACATCCACCCTATTCGCCAGATCCAGTACCCAGTGACTACCGCCTGTTCCCAAACCTCAAAAAATGTCGTGGAGGACGAAGATTTCACAGCAACAAGGAGGTCATTGATGCGGTAAACAGCTATTTTGGGGATCTTGATAAATGGCATTAGAGATGGTTTAATTAAATTGGAACAACGATATGACAAATGTATTAGCCTTTCTGGAGATTATGTTGAGTAATAAAGTATATATATATATATATATATATATATATATATATATATATATATATATATATATTTTAAATGCTAGTTTCATTGAGAGGTCCGGGACTTATCAGCCGACTCTAGTATAATGATCATATAACTATGTATAATTGAACCACCGAAATATATGTACGCGAATCACCTCCGAACGACTGCACCAAATTGAACAACTCCTTTTTTTTTTTTTTTTTTTTTTTCCGTTATTATCACGACAAGGTTTGTGGGGGGAAAATGTTTAAACACAGTACGGGAAAGTTTTTAAAGTCTCATAATATGAATCAGCACAGAGTGTCAAGGGAACACATTTCGGTTAAGAGCCGCCATATGGTAGTGGTACCATGGTTATTTGCTGCTAAATGGCCATAGTACTGCTATATTTTTCCTCCCCATTCAATGTTAAGATAATGAACCAGTTTATCGAGACAATGACGCAACGCAGCTGTGAAATTCAATACATGTTTATGTATTAACTGCCCTTCCTTACTCCTAGCGTTTAAAATAAAGAAGCTTTGCTGGCGACGAACACCTGCAGTACATATTTATTTGACGCTAGATGGCCGTAGTTCTGCTCAATTTTTCCTCCCCATTCAATGTTAAGATAACGCAACAGTTTATCGAGACAATGACGCAACGCAGCTGTGAAATTCAAATATATTTTTACGTATTAAATATCCCTTCCTCACTCATATCGTTTCAAATAAAGCAAAGAAGCTTTCCTGGCGACGAACACCTAATTATTTATTTGCCACTAAATGGCCGTAGTAGTGCTCAATTTTCTTCCCTTTTCATTGATAAGGGAATGCACCCGGTTATGGAGTCACTGACGCAAGATGATTCTTTAAAATGAATAAATTATAAACTATGCACATAACCAATAATCCTTCTTGGAATCTGAAAATAGCGGAGAAATGACCAGGATTGTAAACCATTTTACGTTAACTTCCTATTGCAGATAGGATATCAAGTAATATAGTATTGTCAAATTAGTTAATTCCAATTTTATTTAATTGCATGGTCATATTGTAAACGGAAGATTTTGTCTCTTGTTTTTACTTTCTCTACACGCATTATGTAAACAGTGTATAGAGAAGGTATTGTAATGCACGCAAAAATTCGATATCGAGATTTCACCGGAAATACACGTTTTGAGACTCCCTGAATAAAAAAAAAGAAAGCATTTTTAGAAAAATGTCCGCGTGTGTGTGTGTGTGTGTCTGTGGGCAGCATAGCTCAAAAACGAAAAGACCGTTGCATACCAAACTTGGTATTTAAGTTTGGTATCTTGCAAGGATGCGACACGAAGATTTTCAAGAAAATCCCCCACCCCCAACTACCCTTTACATGGAACTTTTTTCGAAAATGTTGGTTTTCTCAAAAATGGCTCTAACGATTTTGATTAAAATGTCATATATAAAAGATATTTCCACAACAAATAAAATGTATATCTTGAATTTTCTGGGAATATCCTGTGCAGATTACCTTATCTGGACGAATTTTACGGAATTTTACATAACTGCTAAACCATAAGAGTTGGACAAAAACTTGAACATGTAGAGCACATTAAAACACACAATTTATGTTATATACACTTTTTTGGAGTTGATCGTTTTTAAGGTATTTCTTTTTTTTTAGTTTCAGCTTTGAAAAACTTATACTTTTCTCATACAGGAATTTGTCAACTTGTGTCCATACAAATAAAGGAACTTCAGTCACATAGGAATCAGCTATCACTTTAACCTATGGCATTCCCTTATTTCACTTCTACTTACAAGGAAGCAAGAAATAAGACTATTTCTGCTAATTTTTTCTCGATTAGTATGAAGTAAATAGAAGCATAAGCTTTTTAACAAAAATTCGTCGGAGATGTAGAGAAAATCATATGAATGGAACACATCAGGTTTGTTTTATCTCATCATGCTAAACATTGGCAGAACTAGTATTCTTACTTGCTTCCTTATATGTAGAAGAGAAATAAGGGGGTGCATTAGGCTAAAGAGATAGTCAAATCTTTGAAAAGCTGGTCCTACATGAAACAATTGAGGTTCAGTTGATTTTGCATGGTCCCGTTTGAGAAAAGTTAGATAGGTAGTTTAAAATTGAAACCAAAAATAAGGAATATCTCAAAAACGGTCAACTTTACAATTTAATCAAAATCGTTGGAGCCATTTTTGAGTAAAGCAGAATTTAAAAAAAAAAAAAAAAAAAAATCCATGTAAAGGGTAATTTCTGGAGGGGAATTTTCTTGAAAATATTTGTGTCGCATCCTTGGAAGATATTAAAAATAAATACCAAGTTTAGTATTTAAAGATCTTTTCGTTTTTGAGTTATAGACACATGGACCTTAATCTAAAAATTACCCTTTTTGGAATCAGCGTGCCTCAAAACATATTCCGGTGAAATCTCTAGAACTAAATTTTTAGTGGAACACAGTAACTTTTCTATCTAGCAGGCTCATTGCACATTCATGCTAGGGAAAATAAAAAATAGAGTATATAGCTCAATATCTGAAGGAGAAGATGGATAAATTAATACATACGGAATGAAAGCTCGTATTTGAGCGAAATTTGGTGTGAACAGCTCTTGTGCTGCTAGTAATGTCTGTACACAAAATTATTACATTAGAAAATCACTTTTAAACTTTCTCTATATGTACTATGTACATAGTGTATAGAGAAGGTATTGCACTCCACACAAAAGTTCGATATCGAGATTTCACCGGAAATATGTTTTAGGGTTCCTTGTATCCAAAAAAAATGCATTTTCAGAAAGAGGTCCGTGTGTGATGTATGTCTGTGTCAGTAAAATAACAAGTTGGTATTTAAGTTTAGTATCTTCCAGGGATGCGACACAAAGATTTTGAGAAAAATCCCTCTCACCACAAACTACCCTTTACATGGAACTTATTTTGAAAATTTGTATTTTCTCAAAAATGGCTGTAACGATTTTGATTAGAATATCGTATATTAAAGATATTTACCTGAAAAATAAAATGTATATCTTGAATTTTCTGGGAGTAGCCTCTGAAGACTACTTTATTCTGGATGAAATTTATGGAATTTTGCATAACTGCTAAACCATAAGAGATAGATAAAAAATTACTAAACAAAAAATGTAGAGGGCCTTAAAACACACAATTTATTTTATATACATTTTTCGTGGGGTTGATCGTTTTTTAGATATTCCTTGTTTTTGGTTTCAGTTTTAAAAAACGTGTACTTTTCTCATACAGCAATTTGTCAACTCCTGCACACACGAACAAAGGAATTTCAAGCACATAAAAACCAGCTTTTGACTATCACTTTAATCTATGGTACTCCCTTATTCCGCTTCAGCCAGTGTTAAAACATTAATTCAAGATGATGGAATCGGCATACTGCAAAACAGTGATGCTCAAAGTGTGTGTACAAGTGAAAACAGGGTTACAGTTGATGAACAAACTCAGTGTCAAATAAACTGCATCCAATGGTATTCGGTTGCTACACAGTCCCAGAATGATTTGGGCATTGGCGGCTCGTGGATTAAAACTGTAGGTGTTCGCAAAATCAGCAATTTACCACCGCCGCAGCTACTACTGTTACCGCATCAAATCCAGTAATATTAGAAACAATGATAGTGTCTAATAACAAGAATTATAAGTTTGTTACACAAATCGTCACCCACCCAGTATTGTAAAGGTGTTGAATTTCTTAGTCTCCGAGAGTTAACAGCAATATGAGGCGATGAAGAGGTGAAGTCCTTTGATGCAGCTCATGTGAAGAATTGTATTTACAGTGAATAATATTCACATTGTTTGAATTAACACCAAATTTATTTGTACAGAAATTCCACGCGCCGGTTTTTCAAATGTGCAAACGTTTCTATCACTCGGTGATTAAAGTCTTTTATGCTATTGACCAGTTTCTTCTCAATAGCAAGCATTGCCAGTGCTGAAAGTCGGTCTTCACCCATTGTATTCCTAGTAAAGGTTTTAATTCTTTTTATTGTGGAAAAGGATATTTCTGGTTCTGATGTAGTCATGGTCGTGTTGATAACAATCTTCAGTAGCTCGGTTAGTTGCGGAAAAGTTTCTTTGTTGAGGTTATTTTCTGTTATGAACTCTCTCTTAAGCTTAACTCTCGCATAAAATGCAAATTACTAAGAAAAATATCGCGTCTCACAAAGACTGCAGTTGCACTTCCGGATAGTTTCAACTAAATCTCCAAGATAGCACCACCTCCCGCTGATAAACTGAACCCGGGAGGTGTTAATGTGCACGATCGCACTGAGCTCATTTTTGGCTGTAAAATTCCAAGCTGGTTTGTTGGCCGCGCAAGCGCAGAGCTACCAAACGTTAGTTATACGCTAGCATACGAGGCCTGTGCTACAAGCGTTGTTGTCACATACTCAGGTTCTCGGCTGTGTTCAATCTGAAGAGCAGAGCGCGGTATATTTAAACAAGTGACACGGATAGCGCATTTTATTAAATGTTTCCTGAAAGAGAAAAAGGAGATCTACTAAGAAATAATGGAGGTTCATGTGCTCTTGTGCTCCTACACAGCAGCCGCCGCTGGATTTGGGGCATATAAAAACAGGTAACACAGTGTCTAATTTAAATAATAAGTTCACGGGTACTTTCAGAATATCACATCAAAATGTGCAGTCATTAGCAATAAGCTAGAAACTGTACATCAATTTACTAATGATTTCGATACAGACATAATTGTTGTGACTGAACATGGACTAAATGAGGATCAGCTAAAATGTGCAAAATTAGTAATTTCCATATAGTAGACTCATACTCTAGAACAACGGTTCCCAACCGGTGTGCCCCGGCACCCTAGGGTGCCGTGTGATTGGCTAAGGAGTGCCGCGAGATATTGAGATAAACAAAAAAAAATACCTTCTACTGAAGCCTTAAGCCTTGTAAGGTCTTGAAATAAAATAAGTCAAATCAATTACTCTCATGCACGGCAGATGGTGATAGTGGTCGATTCATTTCAATAATTCAGTTATACTAGTATCCCACAGATGGCATTACAGCTATACCCTGCCGAACATTCCCGAGACTTCGACAGATGAATATATAAAAGTGTACCCCGCTTGGCGCTTTCAGTTTTTTTTTCTGCACAAAAAAAAAAAAAAAAAAAAAAATCTGCGGCTAGGAGCGATCGAAAGAGGAAGAGGACGTGTCTCCAGTGAGCAGCAAACCCAGGTGCTTATTAGAGCCAAAAGACGGAAGCCTGTGGATCGGTGCTTCTTAGCACCATTCAGCAGCAGAAGTCCACAACCATCATCATCACTCACTCACTCACTCAAGTTACTGGCTGGCTGAGGTTCAGCCAGAGTGCTTTTGCTGCGTGCCCACCCTCAACAGGGTTTAACCGCAGGGTTTTTATTTCGGGATGGGGTGTTTAGGATGGCTGTTTCATTTTTGGGATGGGTGTGGGTATAAAGGAGGTAGCATTTTGCTCCCCAACGAGTGTCAATTGTGTGCAGCGACCCTTCTGCACTTTTGGTGTATGGAGTTTTCAAAATTATGCTTTTAATAACATATGAGGATAATTTTGCAGGTTTTAATTTAGAAGCTAATCACCTCTTGGTGAGGTTGTGATGGAGCTCAGCTTTTGTGCGGCTGTTGGAGTTGCTCCAGTGTTATCTGGTATGCCCGCAAGCCATGCGGGGAACCCGATGACGCCTGAAACGGCGTGTTCTGGGGTTATAATCACCAAGAGACCTAACCAGGACGCTCTGATGTTGTTGTAATTTTTCGTAAAATTTTGTGGCCCGGCGTCTAATTTCGTCCTCCACATATGGTAGCGAGGAAGCCTCATGCAGCAGCCTCACGGGGAATGCACGGCCCACAGAATAGATGGACCGGAGTCCTCTGTTCTGTGCCCGTTGGAGCAGGAGCAACCAGCTGTCTACAGCCATGCCCCAGACCTCGCAGGCGTATAGCATGAGGGGGATTATCAGCGCCCGGAAAAGGTGTATCTTTAGACGAACAGGCATCCCGGACTTCAGCATGGGGTACAGGGAGGCGATAGCCCCCTGTGCCTTGGCTGAGACGCCCCGTATGTGCTCGCCAAAAGTTAGACCCTTGTCCATTTTAACCCCCAGGTAGGAGACGGAGTTTCGCCACTCTATTCGTTGGCCCTGGTAGGACAGTGTGGGACAGTCTGCGGGGATGTGGCGTTTTGTGAAAACAATGGCGTGGCTCTTGTCCGCGTTCACGGACATTCGCCAACACCGGCACCATCCTTGGATGAGGCGGAGATGTCGTTGTATGGGGCTGAAGGCTCTGATTAAGTGTCTGTCTGAGTTGTACAGCAGCACGTCATCCGCATATTGGGCGATGTTGACGGACTGCTGGGTTGGAAAGTCTGCCATGTAGATTTTGAAGAGGGTCGGGGATAGTACAGAGCCTTCTGGGACTCCGCCTCTTGCAGGTCGTCGTGTAGATGTTTTCCCCGCGACTGTGACGTGGAAGTGTCTGTGTCTTAGGTAGCTGTGCAGTATGTTGAGAGCCTGTGTGGGTAGTCCCAGGTGGATGAGTTTATATAGGAGGCCCGCGTGCCACGTCGTTGAGAAGGCCTTTTCAACGTCCAGCGATACCGCGACAGTGAATGCGCCCTCCTGGTAGCCCAGGGTGGCCGCCTCCACTACCCGCAGCAGCTGCTGGGGCGTTGAATGCCCAGGACGAAATCCAAACTGGTGGTCTGGGATGGCTTGGATTTCCCCTAGAAGCGGGGACAGGCGGTTAAGGACCATCCTCTCGAGTACTTAGAAAGTGTCGGGAGGAGGCTGATGGAGCGGTAATTGGATGGGTGCACCGGGTCCTTCCCAGGCTTCAATATGCATATGACCCTGGCCTCCCTCCACTCTCGTGGAAAGTGACCGAGTGACAGACACATATTGAAGACTCGTGTGAGGAATAGCACAGCGTTGAAAGGGAGGTGGCGGAGCATGAGGGGGGTTAGCCCATCAGGTCCCGCCGCCTTCTTGGGGTTGAGGCGCTGGAGTGCGCCTTGGAGTTCGCTAGGGCGTATGACGGGAAGTGGATTCTCGTCCTCTGGGGGTCTCCGAAAGAAACGTCGAACCTCCCGTCGGACTTGGTCGGAGAAGAGATCGTCCTGGGGTCGTCTCTTGGACGCATGGTCCGCTCTAGGTAGTCTGCGAACACATCGGCTTTGGCTTGGGGGTCGTAGGCGAGGCCTCGGGTGCCTTGGAGGGGTGAGGTGTATTGGCCTCTGCGGTTTTTGAGGATTTTTGCGATTCTCCACACGTCACCTTCCTCGACGCGCAACCGGGTCATCGTCTCCTCCCACGCTTGCACTCGGTACTCGCGCAGTCGGAGAGAGACCTGACGACGAAGTCGCCGTAGGAGCGCTCGATTGTGCGGCGTGCGATGTCGCTGGTATAGTCTCCGTGCCGCCCAGGAGCGGCGGATGAGTAGGGTGAGGTCCAAGGGGAGGACGTCAGGGTGCAAGGGTGCCGGGGATTCCACAGTTAGGTTTTGGGCAGTTCGTGTCACAATGGAGGTGAAGGATGAGACCGCGGCCTCCAGGGTTTGGATGTCAGTAATTTGGGGGTTTGGGGGGATGGAAGTGCGGAGGCAGTTTCTGACGCCGTCCCAATCTACCACCCGGTTTTTAACCGTAGTGTCGTGGCTGGCAACCCGAGTGTTGATCTCTGCTAACACTGGATTATGGTCGGAATGGAGTGCGTTGATAGTGGTGAGTGTGAGATGAAATGTGAGATGTTTAGTGATCGCGAAGTCGATGACTGTGGCCAGTCCTCCACCTCGCGGATGGTGAGTGGGTTGCCAGGGACCTTGCACTTGAACCTGAGGGTCCGCGTTAACCAGGCGAACTATTGCGTTGCCTCGGGCGTCTGCCCGTCGACCGCAGTGCCAGCGAGGGTGCTTGGCATTGAAGTCTCCGGCCAGTATTGCACTGGGATGTAGGTTTAGGATGGATTGGTAGTCATTGGGTAAGAACTGCCCTCTGGGAGGGTGGTACACGGAGACTATTAAGACCTCTTCACCGCCGAGGTCAATCATCGCTGCTGTGGCCTCTAGGGTTTGGAGGGGTGGGAGCTGGACGGGTCTGTGGGTCACGTTTTGCCTCACTAGGATCGCGGTGCCACCTCCTGGGCGGCCCTGACGATCCGTCCTGTGACAGACGTAGCCCGGTAGGCGGAAGCGGAAGTTTGGTCGGAGATGTGTTTCGCAGACTAGAATGGCGTCCAGAGCATGACTTCTGGCAAAGTGCAGGAGCTCTCCCCCCTGGCCAGACAGTCCACACGCGTTCCAGAACGCGAATCTAAACGAGGTTCTACACCTAGTTTGATCCGCCATTCCGGGTGCTCGGGACGATGCTGGTCAGTAGGGCGAGCCCCTCCATGGCAACAAGCATTTTGCCGGCCGGGTCGTTGGCAGAGAGGAAACGGCCGATCAGCTCACAGATCTGCGTTCCGTGAGACTGCAACAGCTGTTGCAGCCACTTCAGCATCTCTGCGAGGTCAAAGCCGGAGGTGGGGATTGAAGCTTGTGTGGTGGTGGGGTCGGGAGTTGGGTTTTGTGTTTGGCGGGATGAGGGCTCAATCCGAGGGGTGGGACGGTCCCTGGCAGCCGGCTTCTCTCCGCGGCGCCCTTCCGGAGCCGCCGAAGCAGTTTCCGGCCTCCTGGGGGTCCCACGCTCTCTCGGTGCCTGAGAGGTGTTGGTATGGGTGGCTGGGACTGTCGTGCGTGGTCGTGTGTCCTTTCGTGTGGACATCCTCGGGTCACGTGGAGACGGTCGTGCTGTTGTGGGTGTGCCGGGGAAGCGGCCTGTCCCTGGAGCTGGTTTCTCTTGCTGTGTGGCTGTGGCAGGAGGTTGTGGTTTCTGCTGTGTGGTAGCGGCGGGTGCTGCTGCTGCGTTCCTGTAGCAGGTTGAGTTGGTTGGACTTTCTGTGGTGGTTGGGGGCGTCGAGCTGCTATTATCGCTTTTCTCTTGATGCACCCGCCGTAACAAGCCACATGAGGCCCCTGGCAGTTAGCACAAGTGGGCACATCTGTGATGGATCTTGGGCAAACCTCCTTGGCGTGGGATCCTCCGCAGCGAAGGCAGCGGAGGTTTCTGAAGCAGAAGTGGCTGGAGTGATTAAACCCCAGACACCTATGACATTGGGGGGGGGGGGACCGCCAGAGCCCCTGGACTGCTCTACCTTTACCCGCAGGTAACAGAGGGTGGTGACACCGTCTATCTTTGCCTCCGGGTCGTTGGTCCGCTCCACTATAACAAGGAAGAGGGGGATGGGGATTCTGGCTGCTTGGCCATTTGGAGCGGCCTTGGTGAGTTGTTTAACGACTCTGGGGCGGATGCCCTGGCGGCGGAGGTCGTCCTCGATCTCACTCACCGGTGTGTCCACTGGAAGTCCCCGGATGACCCTTCGGATGTCCTTCGTCTTGTCAAGTCCGAAAGTGAAGTGGGGGATGTTCTTCTTCCCCATGGTTATCAGGAGGCGCTGATAATCCTCCAGAGCTTTCGCCTGGAAGACATAGCGACTCCTCCGCTTCGTCACCGAGTACGACGCCGCTAGCGATGGCATGACCTCCCTAAGGAAGCCTGTCACGCCCCGGAAGTCGTCCACAATGATTGGCGGAAGGTGTCGCCTGCTCTGTCCCTGCTGACTGGAGGGCGCACCCTCCGTGGTCCGGATGGGGGCCTGTTCTCGCCTCCCACGATTGTAGCTGACTTGCTGCCAACCAGCCCCGTCTTCCCCCTCCGTGGAGATGTCGGACGAGCTGGCTTCCTCAGTATCCATTGTGGAGTGTTCCATGACCTCAGTCACGGTGGTTGAAAAGTGGTTTGCGGCATTTCCTTCACCGCTGGGACCCGCTTGGGCGGGTGTTGAATTTTGCCTGTCTCGGGAAATGTTTAAGAGAGAGGCGTCCTGGATGGGTGCTGTGTTAGCTGTTGCCAGACGTTTGTTCTGGCCATCATCGCCCTGTGGGCTTAATGGGCGAGAACGGTTGATTTTCTGAGAAGGCCGAGTCGAGCTCGAGCCTGCTCTGGGAGGAGCACCAGAGCTGGTGCTTGGGGTGGGTGCATCCATTTGCACTGTTTGGGGCCTGCTTGTTGGATGGGAGCGGTGGATATTGGAAGACATTAAGATGGGCACGATTCACTGCACCCGAGGGTGCAGCGATGTTTAAAACAACTGGCTGTACCTCTTACCTCCAGTAACGGGTGCTATACAGCGTGACCAATAGAGGGCCGGACACCTGTGTGCGCCTAGAACCGCCCGGAGGCGTTGGCTGTGGCCTTATTGGTCGCCCGTTGCCGGTCTAATGTGGATGACATGACCGCAGCTGTATTAATAAATACAATTAGCTTTGTGGCGCTGTTGCTGTTTGCTCGGTTGCTGGCTGTCAACTGAAGCGTCGGACATCAGGTGCGGGTGAGGTGCTGATGCCTTTCTGCCTGCTGGATGCCTTGCGTCTGCTTGCCTGCCTGCTGCATGCGTCTGCTGAAACAATGCCTGCGTGACTGCCTGCCGTCCTGTGCGTTCTGCGTCCATCATCATCAACTACGAAGACTCCGGTCTTCAGAGATCACCAACCAACAGTCGAACAAAACATCTGAGTTCTGATTGGTCTGCCGCTACTACAGGAAGCGACCCAATCAATCAGTAAGAACCTACGGACTTCCAAGCCAGAGGAAGTGCAGGCAGCGGGCAGCCGAACAAGGCCACAGCCACCTTTCCTACGGTTAGGTACGGCGCACTTCGGTGTCCGATCCCGTTTCGGCACGCTAAAGAGCGCCTGCTGCCTTCAGGTGAGTGGTGAACTAGGCTAGTTGTGTGTGCGCTGCACACTCGTGTGCAGCGTACGTGTACCTACCTTTTCCCTAACACCCAACCCAACACGAAGCCTGCTCCTAGTAGCGAGACACCCAGCGGTCCTGCCAAGGAGCAGGAACCAACTCCGAGCACCAGCACAGGTGTCACCAGCGGCGCAGCCAAGGCCTCCGGGCCCGGCAGCAGCCGAAAACCAAGGAAGTCCCGACAACGCAAGAGCGGAAAAGGGACTTCACTCCGTTCGGTTTCGACCGACATCTCTGACAAGGGCGGATCTCGAGAGAGATCTCCTATCCGATCAGGAAAATCGTCCGATCAGGACTTTTCAGATTGTGACAGTGTAGTCACAAGCATTTCGACCAATTCGGATAAGACCTCGGTCTTTTCCTACCACTCATCCATTATGGGACAGAACGAGGAAAGTCACGCTGCACCTCCCGAGGTCAGTGATGATTTCATTGCTGTGGGCAAAAAGGGGAAACCCGTAACTCCTGCACACCAGACCAGCGCAGGACCCAGCAGCCCCGCCGCCGGCGGACAGAAGAAGCGCCATATTCCACCAATCATCGTGGACTCCTTCGAGGGTGTGGTAGGCTTTCTCAGGATAGTCATGCCAACGCTCTGCCAGGAGTGCACGGTGACAAGGAGGAAAAGCCGCTACGTCTTCCAGGCAAGGACGCCGGAGGACTATTCACGCCTACTGAGCGAGCTCAGTAAGAAGAAAACCCCCCATTTTACCTTTGGTCTCGACAAAACCAGAGACCTTAAGAGACTCATAAGGGGCTTACCGGTGGTCACGTCCGTCAAGGAGATCGAGGAGGACCTCAACCGCCAGGGTATAACCCCCAAATTGGTGAAGCAGCTCACCAAACCCGCTCCAGCTGGGCGCACGCCCACAAAAATCCCCCTCCCCCTCTTCCTAGTAATAATGGAGCGGGTAAATGATCCGGAGATCAAGATTGATCGGGTTTCCTCGATCTGTTATCTCCGGGTCACCATAGAAGTATCCCGACGCCCTGGCGGTCCATCACAATGCCACCGTTGCTTGGGTTTTAACCATTCAAGCCAATATTGTCACCGGATACTACGCTGCCTTAGGTGTGGTGACAATCACCCCAAAGAGCTCTGCCCGCGCTCCTTGACGGATGATCCTAATTGTGCCAACTGCGGGAAGAAACATATCGCCTGCTATGGAGGGTGCCCTGTGAGGCCGAAGGTCATCGCGTCGTCGAGGCCCGCCCCCCTGGAGCCTAAACCGGCCACACCTCCGAGTAGGGAGGAGCACCAGAAGTCATCGACGGACCAGAACAACAAGGCCAGACCATCGGTGAGGCAGGAGCCTCCAGAACATCAGAAGGCACCAAGACAGGCACCCACACCGGCACCACGGGGCTCCTTATACTCAAATAGGGTCTCCGGAAAAGGGAACTCACCAAAACCCCTGCCACACAACATAGCCAACTAAACCTCCGAAACCCAGTCTGAAGAGGCCGAGAACTGACTGCGAAAGCGATACCGAGCGGGAGGTGCCTGCGGCAACCGGTCCAGCACCGGTACCGTCGCGTGTCTCCCGCCAGGAATGACCAGCGGTAGTGACTCCGCCTTCTCAGCAATCCAACTAACCAGCGTTAACCACACCCACCACCATACCTGCTTTGGATGTCGCGGACCTCCTGGGGTGGTTTCAGCAGCTGTTGCTGAACCACGCCGAGAGAATCCGGGACCTCCTCACCAGGTACTTCCAGACCACCGATCCAACCAGCAAGGCGATGATCCTCTTTGAGGGCCTCACCTTCACGCTCAGCCTCACCCCATTGTCCCAAAATGGCGGACGTAATTAGGCTTCGTACCTCCTTCCGATTCGTCTTTTGGAACGCCAATGGAGTGAGCGATCATAGGGATGAGCTTCAGCGCTTTGCTGCCCATTATGCCCTGGACGTCATTCTAGTTTCGGAAACACATTTGCGTCCTGACATCCCCTTCCGTCTACCTGGATACGTTTGTCATCGCAGTGACCGGGTGCCGGGCCCTGGAGGCGGCACTGCGGTTCTTGTGGGGCAAAACGTGGTCCACAAACCCATCCCCATTCCGCCCCTGCAAGCCCTTGAGGCGACGACAGTGTGTATTGAGCTCGGAGGAACGGAGGTAGTTATAGTCTCTGTTTACCACCCTCCCGGTAGGCCGTTCTTACCTGCTGACTACGAATCCCTCTTCAACCTCCATCGTAGCGTGATCCTCGCCGGGGAGTTTAATGCCAAACACCAGCGATGGAATTCGGGCCCCCGCGCGGATCCTAGAGGCAATGCAATGATTCGCATGATTGATAGGGATCCCCAGCTAAGAGTTCTGGGCCTCTGGCGACCCACACACCATCCGCAAGGTCGAGGACAACCATCAGTTATCGACTATGCGATCATCAAACATTACCCCTTCCATCTCATGCTCACATCACTCGCTGCACTTCATTCCGATCACAATCCCGTGTTGGCAGAAATCAACACCAGGGTTTCTAGCCACGACTTCTCAGGACACACCAGAGAAATACGTAAAGGATTGCCTCAGCGCATCTATTCCACCCAACCCAAAAATCACAGACATACCCAGCCTAGAGACAGCAGTCCAAACCTTCACTACCACAGTAGTAAGAACGGTTCACAACCTCACCATCCGCACTCCACCAACACCACATCCAGACGTCCTTCCCCTAGAACTTGAACTCCTTATCCGCCGTTTATGGGCATCCCGCAGACAATATCAGCGGAACCGGACGCCACACAATCGGGGTCTTTTGCGGCGCCTCCGTCGGGAGGTTCGTGTCCGACTACGCGAGCACCGAGTGCAAGCGTGGGAGGCCACAATGGCCGTGCAAGACCTGGAGGGTGGCGACGTCTGGCGTATCGCAAAAAGCCTCCGAAACCAACGTAATCAGTACCACTCCCAGCTTCAAGGCAATCTTGGCCTTGTTTACGAACCACAAGCCAAATAAAGTACTTGCGAGCTACATAGAGGACACCTGCATCCTCTCCCGAGACTCGAGAGGGCCGAACTCTTTTCTGGGCAGCAGCTACGTCACCACCTACCGGCGGATCTGGCAGCAGCAGCAGCAGCAGCAAGGGCTGGAGCCACGGCAGCATTCCCCCAGCGGCAACGCAGTGGGCATTCGTCCCTCTATTAGCTTGCAGCTCCGACGCCTGCGGGTGCTCGGCTTCTATACAGCGGCAACGCAGTGGGCTCTGACCGCCTATTAGCTTGCCGTTCCGCCGCCAGTGTGCGAGCGGCCCCACAGACAGCTTGCTGTCATCGACTTACGCGAAATGAAACATTTTTGTGATATTCTTGTTCCCCACGCTCCAAACCGCTCGTATATAGCTTTTGCAGTGAATTTAGAGCATTTTTGTACTGAATATATTTCGTGTCCAAGGAGCCGAGAATAGACGAAAAATCGACTTACGCGAAATGAAAGATTTTTTTGATATTCTTGTTCCCCACACACCAAACTGCTCCTATATAGCATTTGTAGCGAATTTGGAGCAACTTTTATTATAAGTATATTTCGTGTCCAGGGAGCCGAGAATCATCAAAATATCGACTTACACTTAATGAAATATTATTGTGATATTCTTGTTCCACACACGCCAAACTGCTCGTATATAGGTTTTGCAGTGCCTTTGGAGCAACTTTTGTTATAAGCATATTTCGTGTCCAGGGAGCCGACAATCGTCGAAAAATCGACTTACGCGAAATGAAAGATTTTTTTGATATTCTTGTTCCCCACGCTCCAAACTGCTCGTATATAGCTTTTGCAGCGAATTTGGGGCAACTTTTGTTCTGACAATGTTTCTTGTCCAGGGATCCGAGAATTGTCGAAAATCGACTTACACGTAATGAAACATTTTTGTGATATTCTTGTTCCCCACACTCCAAACTACTCGTATATAGCTTTTGCAGCGAATTTGGGGCAACTTTTGTTCTGAGAATATTTCTTGTGCAGGGATCCGAGAATCGTCGAAAAATCGACTTACACGTAATGAAACATTTTTGTGATATTCTTCTCCCCACACTCCATACAGCTCGTATATAGCTTTTGCAGCGAATTTGGAGCACCTTTTGTTCTGAGTATATTTCGTGTCCAGGGAGCCGACAATTGTCAAAATATCGACTTACACGAAATGAAATATTATTGTGACTTTCTTGTTCCCCACACTCCAAACTGCTCGTATATAGGTTTTGCAGTGAATTTGGAATAACATTTGTTCTGAGCATATTTTGTTCTCAGTCCTGTCCAGGGATCACAGAATCGTGGAAAAATCGACTTACACGTAACGAAACATTTTTGTGATATTCTTGTTCCCCACGCTCCAAACCGCTCGTATATAGCTTTTGCAGCGAATTTGGAGCAACTTTTGTTGTAGGCATATTTCGTGTCCAGGGAGCCGAGAATCGTCAAAATATCGACTTACACTAAATGAAATATTATTGTGAAATTCTTGTTCCCCACACTCCAAACTGCTCGTATATAGCTTTTGCAGCGAATTTGGGGCAACTTTTGTTCTGAGGATATTTCTTGTCAAGGGATCCGAGAATCATCGAAAAATCGACTTACACGTAATGAAACATTTTTGTGACATTCTTGTTTCCCACACTCCAAACTGCTCGTATATAGCTTATGCAGCGAATTTGGAGCAAATTTTGTTCTGAGCATATTTCGTGCTCAGGAGCCGAGAATTGTCGAAAAATCGAATTACGCGTAATGAAACATTTTTGTGATATTCTTGTTCCCCTTACTCCAAACTGCTCGTATATAGCTTTTGAAGCGAATTTGGAGGAACTTTTGTTATAGGCATATTTCGTGTCCAGGGAGCCGAGAATAGTCAAAATATCGACTCACACGAAATGATAGATTTTTTTCGATATTCTTGTTCCCCACGCTCCAAATTGCTCGTATATAGCTTTTGCAGCGAATTGGGAGCAAATTTTGTTATATGTATATTTCTTGTTCAGGGAGCCGAGATTGTCGTAAAATAGGCTTACACGTAATGAAACAATTTTGTGATATTCTTGTTCCCCACACTCCAAACTGCTCGAATATAGCTTTTGCAGCGCATTTGGAGCAATTTTGTTCTGAGTATATTTCGTGTCCAGGGAGCCGAGAATCGTCGAAACATCGACTTATGCGAAATGAAAAATTTTTGTGATATTCTAGTTCCCCAAACTCCAAACTGCTCGCATATAGCTTTTGCAGCGAATTTGGAGCAACTTTTGTTCTGAGAATATTTCGTGTCCAGGGAGCCGAGAATCATCGAAAAATCGACTTACCACGTAATGAAACACTTTTGTGATGTTTTTGTTCCCCACACTCCAAAACTGCTCGTATATGGCTTTTGCAGCGAATTTGGAATAACTTTTCCAATTAGAATATTTCGTGTCCTGGGAGCCGAGAATAGTCGAAAAATCGACTTATGCGAAATGAAACATTTATGTGATATTCTTTTTCCCCACACTCCAAACAGCTCGCATATAGCTTTTGCAGCGAATTCGGAGCAACTTTTGTTCTGAGTATATTTCGTGTCCAGGGAGCCGAGAATCATCGAAAAATCGTCTTAGGCGTAATGAAACCTTCTTGTGATTTTCTTGTTCCCCACACTCCAAACTGCTCTTCTATAGCTTTTGCAGCGAATTTGGAGCAACTTATGTTCTGAGTATATTTCGTGTCCATGGAGCCGAGAATCGTCAAAATGGACTTACCGCGTAATGAAACACTTTTGTGATGTTCTTGTTCACACACTCCAAACAGCTGGTATATAACTTTTGCAGCGAATTTGGAGCAACTATGTTCTGAGTATATTTCGTGTCCAGGGAGCCAAGAATCGTCATAAACTCGACTTACGCGATATGAAAATTTTTTGTGATATTCTTGTTCTCCACACTCCAAACTGCTTGTATATGGCTTTTGCAGCGAATTTGGAATAACTTTTCTTCTTAGCATATTTCGTGTCCTGGGAGCCGAGAATACTCGAAAAATCGACTTATGCGAAATGATAAATTCTTGTGATATTCTTGTTCCACATACTCCACACTGCTCGAATATAGCTTTTGCAGCGAATTTGGAATAACTTTTGTTCCCAGCATATTTCGTGTCCTGGGAGCCGAGAATTGTCGAAAAATCGACTTATGCGAAATGAAAAATGTTTGTGATATTCTTGTTCCACACACTCCACACTGCTCGAATATAGCTTTTGCAGCGAATTTGGAATAACTTTTGTTCTTAGCATATTTCGTGTCCTGGGAGCCAAGAAAAGTCGAAAAATCGACTTATGCGAAATGAAAAATTTTTGTGATATTCTTGTTCCCCACACTCCAACCTGCTCGAATATAGCTTTTCCAGCGAATTTGGAGCAACTTTTGTTCTGAGAAGAAAATCACGAATATGTTTCATTACGCTTAAGTCGATTTTTCGATGAATCTCGGCTCCATGGACACGAAATATGCTCAGAACGAAAGTTGCTCCAAATTCGCTGCAAAAGCTATATTCGAGCAGGTTAGAGTGTGGGGAACAAGAATATCACAATCATTTTTCGTTTAGCATAAGTCGATTTTTCGACTTTTCTTGGCTCCCAGGACACGAAATATGCTAAGAACAAAAGTTATTCCAAATTCGCTGCAAAAGCTATATTCGAGCAGTGTGGAGTGTGTGGAACAAGAATATCATAAAAAATTTTCATTTCGCATAAGTCGATTTTTCGACAATTTTCGGCTCCCTTGACACTAAATATACTCAGAACAAAAGTTGCTCCAAATTCGCTGCAAAACCTATATACGAGCAGTTTGGTGTGTGGGGAACAAGAAACTCACAAATATGTTTCATTACGCTTAAGCCGATTTTTCGATGATTCTTGGCTCCATGGACACGAAATATGCTCAGAACAAAAGTTGCTCCAAATTGGTTGCAAAACCTATATACGAGCAGTTTGGAGTGTGGGGACCAAGAAAATCACAAATATGTTTCATTACGGTTAAGTCGATTTTTCGATGATTCTCGGCTCCGTGGATACGAAATTTGCTCAGAACAGAAGTTGCTCCAAATTCGCTGGAAAAGCTATATTCGAGCAGGTTGGAGTGTGGGGAACAAGAATATTCACAAAAATTTTTCATTTCGCATAAGTCGATTTTTCGACGATTCTCGGCTCCCTTGACACGAAATATATTCAGAACAAAAGTTGCTCCAAAGTCGCTGGAAAAGCTATAAACGAGCAGTTTGGAGTGGGGAACAAGAATGTCACCAAAATTTTTCATTTCGCGTAAGTCGATTTTTCGACTTTTCTTGGCTCCCAGGACACGAAATATGCTAAGAACAAAAGTTATTCCAAATTCGCTGCAAAAGCCATATATGAGCAGTTTGGAGTGTGGGGAACAAGAACATCATAAAAGTGTTTCATTACGTGATAAGTCGTTTTTTCGATGATTCTCGGCTCCCTGGACACGAAATATACTCAGAACAAAAGTTGCTCCAAATTTGCTGCAAACGCTAAATTCGAGCAGTTTGGAGTGTGGGGAACAAGAATATCACAAAAATTTTTCATTTCGCATAATTCGACTTTTCGACGATTCTCGGCTCCCTTGACACGAAATATATTCAGAACAAAAGTTGCTCCAAATTCGCTGGAAAAGCTATAAACGTGCAGTTTGGAGTGCGGGGAACAAGAATGTCACCAAAGTTTTTCATTTCGCGTAAGTCGATTTCTCGACAGTTCTCGGCTCCCAGGACACGAAATATGCTAAGAACAAAAGTTGCTCCAAATTCGCTGCAAAAGCTATATTCGAGCAGTGTGGAGTATGTGGAACAAGAATATCACAAGAATTTTTCATTTCGCATAAGTCGATTTTTCGACTATTCTCGGCTCCCAGGACACGAAATATGCTAAGAAGAAAAGTTATTCCAAATTCGCTGCAAAAGCCATATACGAGCAGTTTGGAGTGTGGGGAACAAGAACATCACAAAAGTGTTTCATTACGTGATAAGTCGTTTTTTCGATGATTCTCGGCTCCCTGGACACGAAATATACTCAGAACAAAAGAGGCTCCAAATTCGCTGTAAAAGCTATATTCGTGCAGCTTGGGGTGTGTGGTACAAGAATATCACAAAAATTTTCATTTCGCATAAGTCGATTTGCGACGATTCTCGGTACCCTGGACACGAAATATACACAGAACAAAAGTTGCTCCAAATTTGCTGCAAACACTATATTCTAGCAGTTTGGAGTGTGGGGAACAAGTATATCACAAAATTTTTCATTACGCTTAAGTCGATTTTTCGATGATTCTCGGCTCCATGAACACGAAATATGCTCAGAACAAAATTTGCTCGAAATTCGCTGCAAAAGCTATATACGAGCAGTTTGGTGTGTGGGGAACAAGAATATCACAAAAAAAATTTTCATATCGCGTAAGTCGAGTTTATGACGATTCTTGGCTCCCTGGACACGAAATATACTCAGAACAAAATTGCTCCAAATACGCTGCAAAAGCTATATTCGAGCAGTTTGGAGTGTGGGGAACAAGAATATCACAAAAATGTTTCATTACGTGTAAGTCGATATTTCGACAATTCTCGACTACCTGGACACTAAATATACTCAGAACAAAAGTTGCTCCAAATTCGCTGCAAAACCTATATACGAGCAGTTTGGTGTGTGGGGAACAAGAAACTCACAGATATGTTTCATTACGCTTAAGTCGATTTTTCGATGATTCTCGGCTCCATGGACACGAAATATGCTCAGAACAAAAGTTGCTCCAAATTGGCTGAAAAACCTATATACGAGTAGTTTGGAGTGTGGGGACCAAGAAAATCACAAATATGTTTCATTACGCTTAAGTCGATTTTTCGATGATTCTCGGCTCCATGGACACGAAATTTGCTCAGAACAAAAGTTGCTCCAAATTCGCTGCAAAAGCTATATTCGAGCAGGTTGGACTGTGGGGAACAAGAATATCACAAAAATTTTTCATTTCGCGTAAGTCGAGTTTATGACGATTCTTGGCTCCCTGGACACGAAATATACTCAAAACAAAAGTTGCTCCAAATTCGCTGCAAAAGCTATATAAGAGCAGTTTGGAGTGTGGGGAACAAGAAAATCATCAGAATGTTTCTTTACGCGTAAGTCGATTTTTCGATGATTCTCGGCTCCATGGACACGAAATATACTGAGAACAAAAGTTGCTCCAAATTCGCTGCAAAAGCTATATTCGAGCAGTTTGGAGTTTGGGGAACAAGAATATCACAAAAATTTTCCATTACGCATAAGTCGATGTTTCGACGATTCTCGGCTCCCTGGACACGAAATATACTCAGAACAAAATTGCTCCAAATTCGCTGCAAAAGCTATATTCGAGCAGTTTGGAGTGTGGGGAACAAGAATATCACATAATTGTTTCATTACGTGTAAGTCGATTTTTCGATGATTCTCGGCTCCATGGACATGAAATATGCTCAGAACAAAAGTTGCTCCAAATTCGCTGCAAAAGCTCCTTTCGAGCAGGTTGGAGTGTGGGGAACAAGAATATCACAATCATTTTTCGTTTAGCATAAGTCGATTTTTCGACTTTTCTTGGCTCCCAGGACACGAAATATGCTAAGAACAAATGTTATTCCAAATTCGCTGCAAAAGCTATATTCGAGCAGTTTGAAGTGTGGAGAGCATGAATATCACAAAAAATTTTCATTTCGCGTAAGTCGAGTTTATGGCGATTCTTGGCTCCCTGGACACGATATATGCTAAAAACAAAAGTTATTCCAAATTCGCTGCAAAAGCCATATATGAGCAGTTTGGAGTGTGGGGAACAAGAACATCACAAAACTGTTTCATTACGTGATAAGTCGTTTTTTCCTTGATTCACGGCTCCCTGGACACGAAATATACTCAGAACAAAAGAGGCTCCAAATTCGCTGCAAAAGCTATATAAGAGCAGTTTGGAGTGTGGGGAACAAGAAAATCAAAAGAATGTTTCATTACGCGTAAGTCGATTTTTCGATGATTCTCGGCTCCCTGGACACGAAATGTACTCAGAACAAAAGTTGCTCCAAATTCGCTGCAAAGCTCTATTCGAGTAGTTTGGAGTTTGGGGAACAAGAATATCACAAAAATTTTTCATTTCGCATAAGTCGATGTTTCGACGATTCTCGGCTCCCTGGACACGTAATATACTCAGAACAAAAGTTGCTCCAAATTCGCTGCAAAAGCTATATGCGAGCAGTTTGGAATGTGGGGAACAAGAATATCACAAAAATGTTTCTTTTCGCGTAAGTCGATTTTTCGACGAATATCGGCTCCCAGGACACGAAATATGCTAAGAAAAGTTATCCCAAATTCGCTGCAAAAGCTATATTCGAGCAGTGTGGAGTATGTGGAACAAGAATATCACAAGAATGTTTCATTACGCGTAAGTCGTTTTTTGATGATTCTAGGCTCCCTGGACACGAAATATACTCAGAACAAAAGTTGCTCCAAATTCGCTGCAAAAGCTATAAACGAGGAGTTCGGAATGTGGGGAACAAGAATATCACCAAAATTATTCATTTCTCGTAAGTCGATTTTTCGAAAATTCTCTGCTCCCAGGACAAGAAATATGCTAAGAACAAAAGTTGCTACAAATTCGCTGCAAAAGTTATATACCAGCTGTTTGGAGTGTGTGAACAAGAACATCACAAAGTGTTTCATTACGCGGTAAGTCCATTTTGACGATTCTCGGCTGCATGGACACGAAATATACTCAGAACATACGTTGCTCCAAATTCGCTGCAAAAGCTATAGAAGAGCAGTTTGGAGTGTGGGGAACAAGAAAATCACAAGAATGTTTCATTACGCGTAAGACGATTTTTCGATGATTCTCGGCTCACTGGACACGAAATATACTCAGAACAAAAGTTGCTGAAAATTCGCTGCGAAAGCTATATGCGAGCAGTTTGGAGTTTGGGGAACAAGAATATCACAAAAATTTTTCATTTCGCATAAGTCGATGTATCGACGATTCTCGGCTCCCTGGACACGTAATATACTCAGAACAAAAGTTGCTCCAAATTCGCTGCAAAAGCTATATGCGAGCAGTTTGGAGTGTGGGGAACGAGAATATCACAAAAATGTTTCATTTCGCATAAGTCGATTTTTCGACTATTCTCGGCTCCCAGGACACGAAATATTCTAAGAAGAAAAGTTATTCCAAATTCGCTGCAAAAGCCATATACGAGCAGTTTTGGAGTGTGGGGAACAAAAACATCACAAAAGTGTTTCATTACGTGGTAAGTCGATTTTTCGATGATTCTCGGCTCCCTGGACACGAAATATTCTCAGAACAGAAGTTGCTCCAAATTCGCTGCAAAAGCTATATTCGAGCAGTTTGGAGTGTCGGGAGCATGAACATCACAAAAAATTTTCATTTCGCGTAAGTCGAGTTTATGACGATTCTTGGCTCCCTGGACACGAAATATACTCAGAACAAAAGTTGCTCCAAATTCGCTGCAAAAGCTATATGCGAGCAGTTTGGAGTTTGGGGAACTAGAATATCACAAAAATTTTTCATTTCGCATAAGTCGATGTTTCGCCGTTTCTCGGCTCCCTGGACACGAAATATACTCAGAACAAAATTGCTCCAAATTCGCTGCAAAAGCTATATTCGAGCAGTTTGGAGTGTGGGGAACAAGAATGTCACCAAAGTTTTTCATTTCGCGTAAGTCGATTTCTCGACATTTCTCGGCTCCCAGGACACGAAATATGCTAAGAACAAAATTTGCTCCAAATTCGCTGCAAAAGCTATATTCGAGCAGTGTGGAGTATGTGGAACAAGAATATCACAAGAATTTTTCATTTCGCATAAGTCGATTTTTCGACTATTCTCGGCTCCCAGGACACGAAATATGCTAAGAAGGAAAGTTATTCCAAATTCGCTGCAAAAGCCATATACGAGCAGTTTGGAGTGTGGGGAACAAGAACATCACAAAAGTGTTTCATTACGTGATAAGTCGTTTTTTCGATGATTCTCGGCTCCCTGGACACTAAATATACTCAGAACAAAAGTTGCTCCAAATTCGCTGCAAAACCTATATACAAACAGTTTGGTGTGTGGGAAACAAGAAACTCACAAATATGTTTCATTACGCTTAAGCCGATTTTTCGATGATTCTCGGCTCCATCGACACGAAATATGCTCAGAACAAAAGTTGCTCCAAATTCGCTGGAAAAGCTATATGCGAGCAGGTTGGAGTGTGGGGAACAAGAATATCACAAAAATTTTTCATTTCGCATAAGTGGATCTTTCGACGATTCTCGGCTCCCTTGATACGAAATATATTCAGAACAAAAGTTGCTCCAAAGTCGCTGGAAAAGCTATAAACGAGCAGTTTGGAGTGGGGAACAAGAATGTCACCAAAATTTTTCATTTCGCGTAAGTCGATTTTTCGACTTTTCTTGGCTCCCAGGACACGAAATATGCTAAGAACAAAAGTTATTCCAAATTCGCTGCAAAAGCCATATACGAGCAGTTTGGAGTGTGGGGAACAAGAACATCACAAAAGTGTTTCATTACGTGGTAAGTCGTTTTTTCGATGATTCTCGGCTCCCTGGACACTAAATATACTCAGAACAAAAGAGGCTCCAAATTCGCTGTAAAAGCTATATTCGTGCAGTTTGGGGAATGTGGTACAAGAATATCACAAAAATTTTCATCTCGCATAAGTCGATTTGCGACGATTCTCGGCACCATGGACAGGAAATATACTCAGAACAAAAGTTGCTCCAAATTTGCTGCAAACGCTAAATTCGAGCAGTTGAAGTGTGGGGAACAAGAATATCACAAAAATTTTTCATTTCGCATAAGTCGACTTTTCGACGATTCTCGGCTCCCTTGACACGAAATATATTCAGAACAAAAGTTGCTCCAAATTCGCTGGATTAGCTATAAACGAGCAGTTTGGAGTGTGGGGAACAAGAATGTCACCAAAGTTTTTCATTTCGCGTAAGTCGATTTCTGGACATTTCTCCGCTCCCAGGACACGAAATATGCTAAGAACAAAATTTGCTCCAAACTCGCTGCAAAAGCTATATTCGAGCAGTGTGGAGTATGTGGAACAAGAATATCACAAGAATTTTTCATTTCGCATAAGTCGATTTTTCGACTATTCTCGGCTCCCAGGACACGAAATATGCTAAGAAGAAAAGTTATTCCAAATTCGCTGCAAAAGCCATTTACGAGCAGTTTGGAGTGTGGGGAACAAGAACATCACAAAAGTGTTTCTTTACGTGGTAAGTCGATTTTTCGATGATTCTCGACTCCCTGGACACGAAATATTCTCAGAACAAAAGTTGCTCCAAATTCGCTGCAAAAGCTATATGCCAGCAGTTTGGAGTGTGGGGAGCATGAATATCACAAACAATTTTCATTTCGCGTAAGTCGAGTTTATGGCGATTATTAGCTCCCTGGACACGAAATATACTCAGAACAAAATTGCTCCAAATTCGCTGCAAATGCTATATAAGAGCACATTGGAATGTGCGGAACAAGAAAATCAAAAGAATGTTTCATTACGCGTAAGTCGATTTTTCGATGATTCTCGGCTCCTTGGACACGAAATATACTCAGAACAAAAGTTGCTCCAAAGTCGCTGCAAAGCTCTATTCGAGCAGTTTGGAGTTTGGGGAACAAGAATATCACAAAAATTTTTCATTTCGCATAAGTCGATGTTTCGACGATTCTCGGCTCCCTGGACACGTAATATACTCAGAACAAAAGTTGCTCCAAATTCGCTGCAAAAGCTATATGCGAGCAGTTTGGAGTGTGGGGAACAAGAATATCACAAAAATGTTTCTTTTCGCGTAAGTCGATTTTTCGACCATTCTCGGCTCCCAGGACCCGAAATATGTCAAGAAAAGTTATCCCAAATTCGCTGCAAAAGCTATATTCGAGCAGTGTGGAGTATGTGGAACAAGAATATCACAAGAATTTTTCATTTCGCATAAGTCGATTTTTCGAGTATTCTCGGCTCCCAGGACACGAAATATGCCAAGAAGAAAAGTTATTCCAAATTCGCTGCAAAAGCCATAGACGAGCAGTTTGGAATGTGGGTTACAAGAACATCACAAAAGTGTTTCATTACGTGGTAAGACGATTTTTCGATGATTCTCGGCTCCCTGGACACGAAATATTCTCATAACAAAAGTTGCTCCAAATTCGCTGCAAAAGCTACATTCGAGCAGTTTGGAGTGTCGGGAGCATGAATATCACAAAAAATTTTCATTTCGCGTAAGTCGAATTTATGACGATTCTTTGCTCCCTGGACACGAAATATACTCAAAACAAAAGTTGCTCTAAATTCGCTGCAAAAGCTATATAAGAGCAGTTTGGAGTGTGGGGAACAAGAAAATCATCAGAATGTTTCTTTACGCGTAAGTCGATTATTCGATGATTCTCGGCTCCATGGACACGAAATATACTGAGAACAAAAGTTGCTCCAAATTCGCTGCAAAGCTATATTCGAGCAGTTTGGAGTTTGGTGAACAAGAATATCACAAAAATTTTCCATTACGCATAAGTCGATGTTTCGACGATTCTCGGCTCCCTGGACACGAAATATACTCAGAACAAAATTGCTCCAAATTCGCTGCAAAAGCTATATTCGAGCAGTTTGGAGTGTGGGGAACAAGAATATCACATAATTGTTTCATTACGTGTAAGTCGATTTTTCGATGATTCTCGGCTCCATGGACATGAAATATGCTCAGAACAAAAGTTGCTCCAAATTCGCTGCAAAAGCTCCTTTCGAGCAGGTTGGAGTGTGGGGAACAAGAATATCACAATAATTTTTCGTTTAGCATAAGTCGATTTTTCGACTTTTCTTGGCTCCCAGGACACGAAATATGCTAAGAACAAATGTTATTCCAAATTCGCTGCAAAAGCTATATTCGAGCAGATTGAAGTGTGGAGAGCATGAATATCACAAAAAATTTTCATTTCGCGTAAGTCGAGTTTATGGCGATTTTTGGCTTCCTGGACACGATATATGCTAAAAACAAAAGTTATTCCAAATTCGCTGCAAAAGCCATATATGAGCAGTTTGGAGTGTGGGGAACAAGAACATCACAAAAGTGTTTCATTACGTGATAAGTCGTTTTTTCCTTGATTCACGGCTCCCTGGACACGAAATATACTCAGAACAAAAGAGGCTCCAAATTCGCTGTAAAAGCTATATTCGTGCAGTTTGGGGTGTGGCGAACAAGCATATCACAAAATTTTTCATTACGCTTAAGTCGATTTTTCGATGATTCTCGGCTCCATGAACACGAAATATGCTCAGAACAAAATTTGCTCCAAATTCGCTGCAAAAGCTATATACGAGCAGTTTGGAGTGTGGGGAACAAGAATATCACAAAAAATTTTCATATAGCGTAAGTCGAGTTTATGACGATTCTTGGCTCCCTGGACACGAAATATACTCAGAACAAAATTGCTCCAAATTCGCTGCAAAAGCTATATTCGAGCAGTTTGGAGTGTGGGGAACAAGAATATTACAAAAATGTTTCATTACGTGTAAGTCGATATTTCGACAATTCTCGACTACCTGGACACTAAATATACTCAGAACAAAAGTTGCTCCAAATTCGCTGCAAAACCTATATACGAGCAGTTTGGAGTGAGGGGACCAAGAAAATCACAAATATGTTTCATTACGGTTAAGTCGATTTTTCGATGATTCTCGGCTCCGTGGATACGAAATTTGCTCAGAACAAAAGTTGCTCCAAATTCGCTGGAAAAGCTATATTCGAGCAGGTTGGAGTGTGGGGAACAAGAATATGACAAAAATTTTTCATTTCGCATAAGTCGATTTTTCGACGATTCTCGGCTCCCTTGACACGAAATATATTCAGAACATAAGTTGCTCCAAATTCGCTGGAAAAGCTATAAACGAGCAGTTTGGAGTGTGGGGAACAAGAATGTCACCAAAATTTTTCATTTCGCGTAAGTCGATTTCTCTACATTTCTCGGCTCCCAGGACACGAAATATGCTAAGATCAAAATTTGCTCCAAATTCGCTGCAAAAGCTATATTCGAGCAGTGTGGAGTATGTGGAACAAGAATATCACAAGAATTTTTCATTTCGCATAAGTCGAGTTTATGGCGATTCTTGGCTCCCTGGACACGATATATGCTAAAAACAAAAGTTATTCAAAATTCGCTGCAAAAGCCATATATGAGCAGTTTGGAGTGTGGGGAACAAGAACATCACAAAAGTGTTTCATTACGTGATAAGTCGTTTTTTGGTTGATTCACGGCTCCCTGGACACGAAATATTCTCAGAACAAAAGAGGCTCCAAATTCGCTGTAAAAGCTATATTCGTGCAGTTTGGGGTGTGGGGAACAAGAATATCACATAATTTATCATTACGCTTAAGTCGATTTTTCGATGATTCTCGGCTCCATGGACACGAAATATGCTCAGAACAAAATTTGCTCCAAATTCACTGCAAAAGCTATATAAGAGCAGTTTGGAGTTTGGGGAACAAGAATATCACAAAATTTTTTCATATCGCATAAGTCGATGTTTCGACGATTCTCCGCTCCCTGGACACGAAATATACTCAGAACAAAAGTTGCTCCAAATTCGCTGCAAAAGCTATATGCGAGCAGTTTGGAGTGTAAGGAACAAGAATATCACAAAAAATTTTCATATCGCGTAATTCGAGTTTATGACGATTCTTGGCTCCCTGGACACGAAATATACTCAGAACAAAATTGTTCCAAATTCGCTGCAAAAGCTATATTCGAGCAGTGTGGAGTATGTGGAACAAGAATATCACAAGAATTTTTCATTTCGCATAAGTCGATGTTTCGACGATTCTCGGCTCCCAGGACACGAAATATGCTAAGAAGAAAAGTTATTCCAAATTCGCTGCAAAAGCCATTTACGAGCAGTTTGGAGTGTGGGGAACAAGAACATCACAAAAGTGTTTCTTTACGTGGTAAGTCGATTTTTCGATGATTCTCGGCTCCCTGGACACGAAATATTCTCAGAACAAAAGTTGCTCCAAATTCGCTGCAAAAGCTATATGCCAGCAGTTTGGAGTGTGGGGAGCATGAATATCACAAACAATTTTCATTTCGCGTAAGTCGAGTTTATAGCGATTATTAGCTCCCTGGACACGAAATATACTCAGAACAAAATTGCTCCAAATTCGCTGCAAATGCTATATAAGAGCACTTTGGAGTGTGGGGAACAAGAAAATCAAAAGAATGTTTCATTACGCGTAAGTCGATTTTTCGATGATTCTCGGCTCCCTGGACACGAAATATACTCAGAACAAAAGTTGCACCAAATTCGCTGCAAAGCTCTATTCGAGCAGTTTGGAGTTTGGGGAACAAGAATATCACAAAAATTTTTCATTTCGCATAAGTCGATGTTTCGACGATTCTCGGCTCCCTGGACACGTAATATACTCAGAACAAAAGTTGCTCCAAATTCGCTGCAAAAGCTATATGCGAGCAGTTTGGAGTGTGGGGAACAAGAATATCACAAAAATGTTTCTTTTCGCGTAAGTCGATTTTTCGACGATTCTCGGCTCCCAGGACCCGAAATATGTCAAGAAAAGTTATCCCAAATTCGCTGCAAAAGCTATATTCGAGCAGTGTGGAGTATGTGGAACAAGAATATCACAAGAATTTTTCATTTCGCATAAGTCGATTTTTCGAGTATTCTCGGCTCCCAGGACACGAAATATGCTAAGAAGAAAAGTTATTCCAAATTCGCTGCAAAAGCCATAGACGAGCAGTTTGGAATATGGGTTACAAGAACATCACAAAAGTGTTTCTTTACGTGGTAAGACGATTTTTCGATGATTCTTGGCTCCCTGGACACGAAATATTCTCATAACAAAAGTTGCTCCAAATTCGCTGCAAAAGCTATATTCGAGCAGTTTGGAGTGTCGGGAGCATGAATATCACAAAAAATTTTCATTTCGCGTAAGTCGAGTTTATGACGATTCTTGGCTCCCTGGACACGAAATATACTCAAAACAAAAGTTGCTCAAAATTCGCTGCAAAAGCTATATAAGAGCAGTTTGGAGTGTGGGGAACAAGAAAATCATCAGAATGTTTCTTTACGCGTAAGTCGATTTTTCGATGATTCTCGGCTCCATGGATACGAAATATACTTAGAACAAAGGTTGCTCCAAATTCGCTGCAAAGCTATATTCGAGCAGTTTGGAGTTTGGGGAACAACAATATCACAAATATGTTTCATTACGCTTAAGCCGATTTTTCGATGATTCTCGGCTAGATGGACACGAAATATGCTCAGAACAAAAGTTGCTCCAAATTCGCTGGAAAAGCTATATGCGAGCAGGTTGGAGTGTGGGGAACAAGAATATCACAAAAATTTTCCATTTCGCATAAGTGGATCTTTCGACGATTCTCGGCTCCCTGGACACGAAATATACTCAGAACAAAATTGCTCCAAATTCGCTGCAAAAGCTATATACGAGCAGTTTGGTGTGTGGGGAACAAGAAACTCACAAATATGTTTCATTACGCTTAAGCCGATTTTTCGATGATTCTCGGCTAGATGGACACGAAATATGCTCAGAACAAAAGTTGCTCCAAATTCGCTGGAAAAGCTATATGCGAGCAGGTTGGAGTGTGGGGAACAAGAATATCACAAAAATTTTTCATTTCGCATAAGTGGATCTTTCGACGATTCTCGGCTCCCTTGACACGAAATATATTCAGAACAAAAGTTGCTCCAAAGTCGCTGGAAAAGCTATAAACGAGCAGTTTGGAGTGGGGAACAAGAATGTCACCAAAATTTTTCATTTCGCGTAAGTCGATTTTTCGACTTTTCTTGGCTCCCAGGACACGAAATATGCTAAGAACAAAAGTTATTCCAAATTCGCTGCAAAAGCCATATATGAGCAGTTTGGAGTGTGTGGAACAAGAACATCATAAAAGTGTTTCATTACGTGATAAGTCGTTTTTTCGATGATTCTCGGCTCCCTGGACACTAAATATACTCAGCACAAAAGGGGCTCCAAATTCGCTGTAAAAGCTATATTCGTGCAGTTTGGGGTGTGTGGTACAAGAATATCACAAAAATTTTCATTTCGCATAAGTCGATTTGCGACGATTCTCGGCACCATCGACACGAAATATATTCAGAACAAAAGTTGCTCCAAATTCGCTTGAAAAGCTATAAACGAGCAGTTTGGAGTGTGGGGAACAAGAATGTCACCAAAGTTTTTCATTTCGCGTAAGTCGATTTCTCGACATTTCTCGGCTCCCAGGACACGAAATATGCTAAGAACAAAATTTGCTCCGAATTCGCTGCAAAAGCTATATTCGAGCAGTGTGGAGTATGTGGAACAAGAATATCACAAGAATTTTTCATTTCGCATAAGTCGATTTTTCGACTATTCTCGGCTCCCAGGACACGAAATATGCTAAGAAGAAAAGTTATTCCAAATTCGCTGCAAAAGCCATATACGAGCAGTTTGGAGTGTGGGGAACAAGAACTACACAAAAGTGTTTCATTACGTGATAAGTCGTTTTTTCGATGATTCTCGGCTCCCTGGACACTAAATATACTCAGAACAAAAGAGGCTCCAAATTCGCTGTAAAAGCTATATTCGTGCAGTTTGGGGAATGT
The DNA here is from genome assembly GCA_030762935.1 of Hymenopus coronatus. Lineage (NCBI taxonomy): Eukaryota > Metazoa > Arthropoda > Insecta > Mantodea > Hymenopodidae > Hymenopus > Hymenopus coronatus. Next base: position 55,185,788 of record CM060880.1, read on the forward strand.
GGTACAAGAATATCACAAAAATTTTCATCTCGCATAAGTCGATTTGCGACGATTCTCGGCACCATGGACACGAAATATACTCAGAACAAAAGTTGCTCCAAATGTGCTGCAAACGCTAAATTCGAGCAGTTTGGAGTGTGGGGTACAAGAATATCACAAAAATTTTTCATTTCGCATAAGTCGACTTTTCGACGATTCTCGGCTCCCTTGACACGAAATATATTCAGAACAAAAGTTGCTCCAAATTCGCTGGATTAGCTATAAACGAGCAGTTTGGAGTGTGGGGAACAAGAATGTCACCAAAGATTTTCATTTCGCGTAAGTCGATTTCTCGACATTTCTCGGCTCCCAGGACACGAAATATGCTAAGAACAAAATTTGCTCCAAACTCGCTGCAAAAGCTATATTCGAGCAGTGTGGAGTATGTGGAACAAGAATATCACAAGAATTTTTCATTTCGCATAAGTCGATTTTTCGACTATTCTCGGCTCCCAGGACACGAAATACGCTAAGAAGAAAAGTTATTCCAAATTCGCTGCAAAAGCCATTTACGAGCAGTTTGGAGTGTGGGGAACAAGAACATCACAAAAGTGTTTCTCTACGTGGTAAGTCGATTTTTCGATGATTCTCGGCTCCCTGGACACGAAATATTCTCAGAACAAAAGTTGCTCCAAATTCGCTGCAAAAGCTATATTCCAGCAGTTTGGAGTGTGGGGAGCATGAATATCACAAACAATTTTCATTTCGCGTAAGTCGAGTTTATGGCGATTATTAGCTCCCTGGACACGAAATATACTCAAAACAAAAGTTGCTCCAAATTCGCTGCAAAAGCTATATAAGAGCAGTTTGGAGTGTGGGGAACAAGAAAATTATCAGAATGTTTCTTTACGCGTAAGTCGATTATTCGATGATTCTCGGCTCCATGGACACGAAATATACTGAGAACAAAAGTTGCTCCAAATTCGCTGCAAAGCTATATTCGAGCAGTTTGGAGTTTGGGGAACAAGAATATCACAAAAATTTTCCATTACGCATAAGTCGATGTTTCGACGATTCTCGGCTCCCTGGACACGAAATATACTCAGAACAAAATTGCTCCAAATTCGCTGCAAAAGCTATATTCGAGCAGTTTGGAGTGTGGGGAACAAGAATATCACATAATTGTTTCATTACGTGTAAGTCGATTTTTCGATGATTCTCGGCTCCATGGACATGAAATATGCTCAGAACAAAAGTTGCTCCAAATTCGCTGCAAAAGCTCCTTTCGAGCAGGTTGGAGTGTGGGGAACAAGAATATCACAATCATTTTTCGTTTAGTATAAGTCGATTTTTCGACTTTTCTTGGCTCCCAGGACACGAAATATGCTAAGAACAAATGTTATTCCAAATTCGCTGCAAAATCTATATTCGAGCAGATTGAAGTGTGGAGAGCATGAATATCACAAAAAATTTTCATTTCGCGTAAGTCGAGTTTATGGCGATTCTTGGCTCCCTGGACACGATATATGCTAAAAACAAAAGTTATTCCAAATTCGCTGCAAAAGCCATATATGAGCAGTTTGGAGTGTGGGGAACAAGAACATCACAAAAGTGTTTCATTACGTGATAAGTCGTTTTTTCCTTGATTCACGGCTCCCTGGACACGAAATATACTCAGAACAAAAGAGGCTCCAAATTCGCTGTAAAAGCTATATTCGTGCAGTTTGGGGTGTGGCGAACAAGAATATCACATAATTTTTCATTACGCTTAAGTCGATTTTTCGATGATTCTCGGCTCCATGAACACGAAATATGCTCAGAACAAAATTTGCTCCAAATTCGCTGCAAAAGCTATATACGAGCAGTTTGGAGTGTGGGGAACAAGAATATCACAAAAAATTTTCATATAGCGTAAGTCGAGTTTATGACGATTCTTGGCTCCCTGGACACGAAATATACTCAGAACAAAATTGCTCCAAATTCGCTGCAAAAGCTATATTCAAGCAGTTTGGTGTGTGGGGAACAAGAATATTACAAAAATGTTTCATTACGTGTAAGTCGATATTTCGACAATTCTCGACTACCTGGACACTAAATATACACAGAACAAAAGTTGCTCCAAATTCGCTGCAAAACCTATATACGAGCAGTTTGGAGTGAGGGGACCAAGAAAATCACAAATATGTTTCATTACGGTTAAGTCGATTTTTCGATGATTCTCGGCTCCGTGGATACGAAATTTGCTCAGAACAAAAGTTGCTCCAGATTCGCTGGAAAAGCTATATTCGAGCAGGTTGGAGTGTGGGGAACAAGAATGTCACCAAAATTTTTCATTTCGCGTAAGTCGATTTCTCTACATTTCTCGGCTCCCAGGACACGAAATATGCTAAGATCAAAATTTGCTCCAAATTCGCTGCAAAAGCTATATTCGAGCAGTGTGGAGTATGTGGAACAAGAATATCACAAGAATTTTTCATTTCGCATAAGTCGAGTTTATGGCGATTCTTGGCTCCCTGGACACGATATATGCTAAAAAAAAAAGTTATTCAAAATTCGCTGCAAAAGCCATATATGAGCAGTTTGGAGTGTGGGGAACAAGAACATCACAAAAGTGTTTCATTACGTGATAAGTCGTTTTTTGGTTGATTCACGGCTCCCTGGACACGAAATATTCTCAGAACAAAAGAGGCTCCTAATTCGCTGTAAAAGCTATATTCGTGCAGTTTGGGGTGTGGGGAACAAGAATATCACATAATTTATCATTACGCTTAAGTCGATTTTTCGATGATTCTCGGCTCCATGGACACGAAATATGCTCAGAACAAAATTTGCTCCAAATTCACTGCAAAAGCTATATAAGAGCAGTTTGGAGTTTGGGGAACAAGAATATCACAAAATTTTTTCATATCGCATAAGTCGATGTTTCGACGATTCTCCGCTCCCTGGACACGAAATATACTCAGAACAAAAGTTGCTCCAAATTCGCTGCAAAAGCTATATGCGAGCAGTTTGGAGTGTGGGGAACAAGAATATCACAAAAAATTTTCATATCGCGTAATTCGAGTTTATGACGATTCTTGGCTCCCTGGACACGAAATATACTCAGAACAAAATTGTTCCAAATTCGCTGCAAAAGCTATATTCGAGCAGTGTGGAGTATGTGGAACAAGAATATCACAAGAATTTTTCATTTCGCATAAGTCGATTTTTCGACTATTCTCGGCTCCCAGGACACGAAATATGCTAAGAAGAAAAGTTATTCCAAATTCGCTGCAAAAGCCATTTACGAGCTGTTTGGAGTGTGGGGAACAAGAGCATCACAAAAGTGTTTCTTTACGTGGTAAGTCGATTTTTCGATGATTCTCGGCTCCCTGGACACGAAATATTCTCAGAACAAAAGTTGCTCCAAATTCGCTGCAAAAGCTATATTCCAGCAGTTTGGAGTGTGGGGAGCATGAATATCACAAACAATTTTCATTTCGCGTAAGTCGAGTTTATAGCGATTATTAGCTCCCTGGACACGAAATATACTCAGAACAAAATTGCTCCAAATTCGCTGCAAATGCTATATAAGAGCACTTTGGAGTGTGGGGAACAAGAAAATCAAAAGAATGTTTCATTACGCGTAAGTCGATTTTTCGATGATTCTCGGCTCCCTGGACACGAAATATACTCAGAACAAAAGTTGCACCAAATTCGCTGCAAAGCTCTATTCGAGCAGTTTGGAGTTTGGGGAACAAGAATATCACAAAAATTTTTCATTTCGCATAAGTCGATGTTTCGACGATTCTCGGCTCCCTGGACACGTAATATACTCAGAACAAAAGTTGCTCCAAATTCGCTGCAAAAGCTATATGCGAGCAGTTTGGAGTGTGGGGAACAAGAATATCACAAAAATTTTCATTTCGCATAAGTCGATTTGCGACGATTCTCGGCACCATCGACACGAAATATATTCAGAACAAAAGTTGCTCCAAATTCGCTGGAAAAGCTATAAACGAGCAGTTTGGAGTGTGGGGAACAAGAATGTCACCAAAGTTTTTCATTTCGCGTAAGTCGATTTCTCGACATTTCTCGGCTCCCAGGACACGAAATATGCTAAGAACAAAATTTGCTCCAAATTCGCTGCAAAAGCTATATTCGAGCAGTGTGGAGTATGTGGAACAAGAATATCACAAGAATTTTTCATTTCGCAGAAGTCGATTTTTCGACTATTCTCGGCTCCCAGGACACGAAATATGCTAAGAAGAAAAGTTATTCCAAATTCGCTGCAAAAGCCATATACGAGCAGTTTGGAGTGTGGGGAAGAAGAACATCACAAAAGTGTTTCATTACGTGATAAGTCGTTTTTTCGATGATTCTCGGCTCCCTGGACACTAAATATACTCAGAACAAAAGAGGCTCCAAATTCGCTGTAAAAGCTATATTCGTTCAGTTTGGGGAATGTGGTACAAGAATATCACAAAAATTTTTCATTTCGCATAAGTCGACTTTTCGACGATTCTCGGCTCCCTTGACACGAACTATATTCAGAACAAAAGTTGCTCCAAATTCGCTGGATTAGCTATAAACGAGCAGTTTGGAGTGTGGGGAACAAGAATGTCACCAAAGTTTTTCATTTCGCGTAAGTCGATTTCTCGACATTTCTCGGCTCCCAGGACACGAAATATGCTAAGAACAAAATTTGCTCCAAACTCGCTGCAAAAGCTATATTCGAGCAGTGTGGAGTATGTGGAACAAGAATATCAGAAGAATTTTTCATTTCGCATAAGTCGATTTTTCGACTATTCTCGGCTCCCAGGACACGAAATATGCTAAGAAGAAAAGTTATTCCAAATTCGCTGCAAAAGCCATTTACGAGTAGTTTGGAGTGTGGGGAACAAGAACATCACAAAAGTGTTTTTTTACGTGGTAAGTCGATTTTTCGATGATTCTCGGCTCCCTGGACACGAAATATTCTCAGAACAAAAGTTGCCTCCAATTCGCTGCAAAAGCTATATTCCAGCAGTTTGGAGTGTGGGGAGCATGAATATCACAAACAATTTTCATTTCGCGTAAGTCGAGTTTATGGCGATTATTAGCTCCCTGGACACGAAATATACTCAGAACAAAATTGCTCCAAATTCGCTGCAAATGCTATATAAGAGCACTTTGGAGTGTGGGGAACAAGAAAATCAAAAGAATGTTTCATTACGCGTAAGTCGATTTTTCGATGATTCTCGGCTCCCTGGACACGAAATATACTCAGAACAAAAGTTGCTCCAAATTCGCTGCAAAGCTCTATTCGAGCAGTTTGGAGTTTGGGGAACAAGAATATCACAAAAATCTTTCATTTCGCATAAGTCGATGTTTCGACGATTCTCGGTTCCCAGGACCCGAAATATGTCAAGAAAAGTTATCCCAAATTCGCTGCAAAAGCTATATTCGAGCAGTGTGGAGTATGTGGAACAAGAATATCACAAGAATTTTTCATTTCGCATAAGTCGATTTTTCGAGTATTCTCGGCTCCCAGGACACGAAATATGCAAAGAAGAAAAGTTATTCCAAATTCGCTGCAAAAGCCATAGACGAGCAGTTTGGAATGTGGGTTACAAGAACATCACAAAAGTGTTTCATTACGTGGTAAGACGATTTTTCGATGATTCTCGGCTCCCTGGACACGAAATATTCTCATAACAAAAGTTGCTCCAAATTCGCTGCAAAAGCTATATTCGAGCAGTTTGGAGTGTCGGGAGCATGAATATCACAAAAAATTTTCATTTCGCGTAAGTCGAGTTTATGACGATTCTTGGCTCCCTGGACACGAAATATACTCAAAACAAAAGTTGCTCCAAATTCGCTGCAAAAGCTATATAAGAGCAGTTTGGAGTGTGGGTAACAAGAAAATCATCAGAATGTTTCTTTACGCGTAAGTCTATTTTTCGATGATTCTCGGCTCCATGGACACGAAATATACTGAGAACAAAAGTTGCTCCAAATTCGCTGCAAAGCTATATTCGAGCAGTTTGGAGTTTGGGGAACAAGAATATCACAAAAATTTTCCATTACGCATAAGTCGATGTTTCGACGATTCTCGGCTCCCTGGACACGAAATATTCTCACAACAAAAGTTGCTCCAAATTCGCTGCAAAAGCTCCTTTCGAGCAGGTTGGAGTGTGGGGAACAAGAATATCACAATCATTTTTCGTTTAGCATAAGTCGATTTTTCGACTTTTCTTGGGTCCCAGGACACGAAATATGCTAAGAACAAATGTTATTCCAAATTCGCTGCAAAAGCTATATTCGAGCAGTTTGGAGTGTGGGGAACAAGAACATCACAAAAGTGTTTCATTACGTGATAAGTCGTTTTTTCCTTGATTCACGGCTCCCTGGACACGAAATATACTCAGATAAAAAGAGGCTCCAAATTCGCTGTAAAAGCTATATTCGTGCAGTTTGGGGTGTGGCGAACAAGAATATCACATAATTTTTCATTACGCTTAAGTCGATTTTTCGATGATTCTCGGCTCCATGAAAACGAAATATGCTCAGAACAAAATTTGCTCCAAATTCGCTGCAAAAGCTATATACGAGCAGTTTGGAGTGTGGGGAACAAGAATATCACAAAAAATTTTCATATAGCGTAAGTCGAGTTTATGACGATTCTTGGCTCCCTGGACACGAAATATACTCAGAACAAAATTGCTCCAAATTCGCTGCAAAAGCTATATTCGAGCAGTTTGGAGTGTGGGGAACAAGAATATTACAAAAATGTTTCATTACGTGTAAGTCGATATTTCGACAATTCTCGACTACCTGGACACTAAATATACTCAGAACAAAAGTTGCTCCAAATTCGCTGCAAAACCTATATACGAGCAGTTTGGAGTGAGGGGACCAAGAAAATCACAAATATGTTTCATTACGGTTAAGTCGATTTTTCGATGAATCTCGGCTCCGTGGATACGAAATTTGCTCAGAACAAAAGTTGCTCCAAATTCGCTGGAAAAGCTATATTCGAGCAGGTTGGAGTGTGGGGAACAAGAATATCACAAAAATTTTTCATTTCGCATAAGTCGATTTTTCGACAATTCTCGGCTCCCTTGACACGAAATATATTCAGAACATAAGTTGCTCCAAATTCGCTGGAAAAGCTATAAACGTGCAGTTTGGAGTGTGGGGAACAAGAATGTCACCAAAATTTTTCATTTCGCGTAAGTCGATTTCTCGACATTTCTCGGCTCCCAGGACACGAAATATGCTAAGATCAAAATTTGCTCCAAATTCGCTGCAAAAGCTATATTCGAGCAGTGTGGAGTATGTGGAACAAGAATATCACAAGAATTTTTCATTTCGCATAAGTCGATTTTTCGACTATTCTCGGCTACCAAACACGAAATATGCTAAGAAGAAAAGTTATTCCAAATTCGCTGCAAAAGCCATATACGAGCAGTTTGGAATGTGAGGAACAAGAACATCACAAAAATGTTTCATTACGTGGTAAGTCGATTTTTGATGATTCTCGGCTCCCTGGACACGAAATATTCGCAGAAGTAAAGTTGCTCCAAATTCGCTGCAAAAGCTATATAGGAGCAGTTTGGAGTGTGGGGAACAAGAATATCACAAAAAATTTTCATATCGCGTAAGTCGAGTTTATGACGATTCTTGGCTCCCTGGACACGAAATATACTCAGAACAAAATTGCTCCAAATTCGCTGCAAAAGCTATATTCGAGCAGGTTGGAGTGTGGGGAACAAGAATATGACAAAAATTTTTCATTTCGCATAAGTCGATTTTTCGACGATTCTCGGCTCCCGTGACACGAAATATATTCAGAACATAGGTTGCTCCAAATTAGCTGGAAAAGCTATAAACGAGCAGTTTGGAGTGTGGGGAACAAGAATGTCACCAAAATTTTTCATTTCGCGTAAGTCGATTTTTCTACATTTCTCGGCTCCCAGGACACGAAATATGCTAAGATCAAAATTTGCTCCAAATTCGCTGCAAAAGCTATATTCGAGCAGTGTGGAGTATGTGGAACAAGAATATCACAAGAATTTTTCATTTCGCATAAGTCGAGTTTATGGCGATTCTTGGCTCCCTGGACACGATATATGCTAAAAACAAAAGTTATTCAAAATTCGCTGCAAAAGCCATATATGAGCAGTTTGGAGTGTGGGGAACAAGAACATCACAAAAGTGTTTCATTACGTGATAAGTCGTTTTTTGGTTGATTCACGGCTCCCTGGACACGAAATATTCTCAGAACAAAAGAGGCTCCAAATTCGCTGCAAAAGCTATATTCGAGCAGTGTGGAGTATGTGGAACAAGAATATCACAAGAATTTTTCATTTCGCATAAGTCGATTTTTCGACTATTCTCGGCTCCCAGGACACGAAATATGCTAAGAAGAAAAGTTATTCCAAATTCGCTGCAAAAGCCATATATGAGCAGTTTGGAGTGTGGGGAACAAGAACATCATAAAAGTGTTTCATTACGTGATAAGTCGTTTTTTCGATGATTCTCGGCTCCCTGGACACTAAATATACTCAGAACAAAAGGGGCTCCAAATTCGCTGTAAAAGCTATATTCGTGCAATTTGGGGTGTGTGGTACAAGAATATCACAAAAATTTTCATTTCGCATAAGTCGATTTGCGACGATTCTCGGCACCATCGACACGAAATATATTCAGAACAAAAGTTGCTCCAAATTCGCTGGAAAAGCTATAAACGAGCAGTTTGGAGTGTGGGGAACAAGAATGTCACCAAAGTTTTTCATTTCGCGTAAGTCGATTTCTCGACATTTCTCGGCTCCCAGGACACGAAATATGCTAAGAACAAAATTTGCTCCAAATTCGCTGCAAAAGCTATATTCGAGCAGTGTGGAGTATGTGGAACAAGAATATCACAAGAATTTTTCATTTCGCAGAAGTCGATTTTTCGACTATTCTCGGCTCCCAGGACATGAAATATGCTCAGAACAAAAGTTGCTCCAAATTCGCTGCAAAAGCTATATTCGAGCAGTTTGGAGTGTGGGGAGCATGAATACCACAAAAAATTTTCATTTCGCGTAAGTCGAGTTTATGGCGATTCTTGGCTCCCTGGACACGATATATGCTAAAAACAAAAGTTATTCAAAATTCGCTGCAAAAGCCATATATGAGCAGTTTGGAGTGTGGGGAACAAGAACATCACAAAAGTGTTTCATTACGTGATAAGTCGTATTTTGGTGTATTCACGGCTCCCTGGACACGAAATATACTCAGAACAAAAGAGGCTCCATATTCGCTGTAAAAGCTATATTCGTGCAGTTTGGGGTGTGGGGAACAAGAATATCACATAATTTATCATTACGCTTAAGTCGATTTTTCGATGATTCTCGGCTCCATGAACACGAAATATGCTCAGAACAAAATTTACCCCAAATTCACTGCAAAAGCTATATAAGAGCAGTTTGGAGTTTGGGGAACAAGAATATCACAAAAATTTTTCATTTCGCATAAGTCGATGTTTATGACGATTCTTGGCTCCCTGGACACGAAATTTACTCAGAACAAAAGTTGCTGAAAATTCGCTGCAAAAGCTATATGCGAGCAGTTTGGAGTTTGGGGAACAAGAATATCACAAAAATTTTTCATTTCGCATAAGTCGATGTTTCGACGATTCTCGGCTCCCTGGAAACGAAATATACTCAGAACAAAATTGCTCCAAATTCGCTGCAAAAGCTATATTCGAGCAGTTTGGAGTGTGGGGAACCAGAATATCACATAAATGTTTCATTACGTGTAAGTCGATATTTTGACAATACTCGGCTACCTGGACACTAAATATACTCAGAACAAAAGTTGCTCCAAATTCGCTGCAAAACCTATATACGAGCAGTTTGGAGTGTGGGGAACAAGAAAATCACAAATATGTTTCATTACGCTTAAGTCGATTTTTCGATGATTCTCGGCTCCATGGACATGAAATATGCTCAGAACAAAAGTTGCTCCAAATTCGCTGCAAAAGCTATATTCGAGCAGTTTGGAGTGTGGGGAGCATGAATATCACAAAAACTTTTCATTTCGCGTAAGTCGAGTTTATGGCGATTCTTGGCTCCCTGGACACGGTATATGCTAAAAACAAAAGTTATTCAAAATTCGCTGCAAAAGCCATATATGAGCAGTTTGGAGTGTGGGGAACAAGAACATCATAAAAGTGTTTCATTACGTGGTAAGTCGATTTTTCGATGATTCTCGGCTCCCTCGACACGAAATATTCTCAGAACAAAAGTTGCTCCAAATTCGCTGCAAAAGCTATATTCGAGCAGTTTGGAGTGTCGGGAGCATGAATATCACAAAAAATTTTCATTTCGCGTAAGTCGAGTTTATAACGATTCTTGGCTCCCTGGACAAGAAATATACTCAGAACAAAAGTTGCTCCAAATTCGCTGCAAAAGCTATATAAGAGCAGTTTGGAGTGTGGGGAACAAGAAAATCATCAGAATGTTTCATTACGCGTAAGTTGATTTTTCGATGATTCTCGGCTCCATGGCCACGAAATATACTTAGAACAAAAGTTGCTCCAAATTCGCTGCAAAGCTATATTCGAGCAGTTTGGAGTTTGGGGAACAAGAATATCACAAAAATTTTTCATTTCGCATAAGTCGATGTTTCGACGATTCTTGGCTCCCTGGACACGGTATATGCTAAAAACAAAAGTTATTCAAAATTCGCTGCAAAAGCCATATATGAGCAGTTTGGAGTGTGGGGAACAAGAACATCACAAAAGTGTTTCATTACGTGATAAGTCGTATTTTGGTTGATTCACGGCTCCCTGGACACGAAATATACTCAGAACAAAAGAGGCTCCAAATTCGCTGTAAAAGCTATATTCGTGCAGTTTGGGGTGTGGGGAACAAGAATATCACATAATTTATCATTACGCTTAAGTCGATTTTTCGATGATTCTCGGCTCCATGAACACGAAATATGCTCAGAACAAAATTTACTCCAAATTCACTGCAAAAGCTATATAAGAGCAGTTTGGAGTTTGGGGAACAAGAATATCACAAAAAATTTTCATTTCGCATAAGTCGATGTTTATGACGATTCTTGGCTCCCTGGACACGAAATTTACTCAGAACAAAAGTTGCTGAAAATTCGCTGCAAAAGCTATATGCGAGCAGTTTGGAGTTTGGGGAACAAGAATATCACAAAAATTTTTCATTTCGCATAAGTCGATGTTTCGACGATTCTCGGCTCCCTGGAAACGAAATATACTCAGAACAAAATTGCTCCAAATTCGCTGCAAAAGCTATATTCGAGCAGTTTGGAGTGTGGGGAACCAGAATATCACATAAATGTTTCATTACGTGTAAGTCGATATTTTGACAATACTCGGCTACCTGGACACTAAATATACTCAGAACAAAAGTTGCTCCAAATTCGCTGCAAAACCTATATACGAGCAGTTTGGAGTGTGGGGAACAAGAAAATCACAAATATGTTTCATTACGCTTAAGTCGATTTTTCGATGATTCTCGGCTCCATGGACATGAAATATGCTCAGAACAAAAGTTGCTCCAAATTCGCTGCAAAAGCCATATTCGAGCAGTTTGGAGTGTGGGGAGCATGAATATCACAAAAACTTTTCATTTCGCGTAAGTCGAGTTTATGGCGATTCTTGGCTCCCTGGACACGATATATGCTAAAAACAAAAGTTATTCAAAATTCGCTGCAAAAGCCATATATGAGCAGTTTGGAGTGTGGGGAACAAGAACATCACAAAAGTGTTTCATTACGTGATAAGTCGTTTTTTGGTTGATTCACGGCTCCCTGGACACGAAATATTCTCAGAACAAAAGAGGCTCCAAATTCGCTGTAAAAGCTATATTCGTGTAGTTTGGGGTGTGGGGAACAAGAATATCACATAATTTATCATTACGCTTAAGTCGATTTTTCGATGATTCTCGGCTCCATGGACACGAAATATGCTCAGAACAAAATTTGCTCCAAATTCACTGCAAAAGCTATATAAGAGCAGTTTGGAGTTTGGGGAACAAGAATATCACAAAATTTTTTCATATCGCATAAGTCGATGTTTCGACGATTCTCCGCTCCCTGGACACGAAATATACTCAGAACAAAAGTTGCTCCAAAATCGCTGCAAAAGCTATATGCGAGCAGTTTGGAGTGTGGGGAACAAGAATATCACAAAAAATTTTCATATCGCGTAATTCGAGTTTATGACGATTCTTGGCTCCCTGGACACGAAATATACTCAGAACAAAATTGTTCCAAATTCGCTGCAAAAGCTATATTCGAGCAGTGTGGAGTATGTGGAACAAGAATATGACAAGAATTTTTCATTTCGCATAAGTCAATTTTTCGACTATTCTCGGCTCCCAGGACACGAAATATGCTAAGAAGAAAAGTTATTGCAAATTCGCTGCAAAAACCATATACGAGCAGTTTGGAGTGTGGGGAACAAGAACATCATAAAAGTGTTTCATTACGTGGTAAGTCGATTTTTCGATGATTCTCGGCTCCCTCGACACGAAATATTCTCAGAACAAAAGTTGCTCCAAATTCGCTGCAAAAGCTATATTCGAGCAGTTTGGAGTGTCGGGAGCATGAATATCACAAAAAATTTTCATTTCGCGTAAGTCGAGTTTATGACGATTCTTAGCTCCCTGGACAAGAAATATACTCAGAACAAAAGTTGCTCCAAATTCGCTGCAAAAGCTATATAAGAGCAGTTTGGAGTTTGGGGAACAAGAAAATCATCAGAATGTTTCATTACGCGTAAGTTGATTTTTCGATGATTCTCGGCTCCATGGCCACGAAATATACTCAGAACAAAATTGCTCCAAATTCGCTGCAAAAGCTATATTCAAGCAGTTTGGAGTGTGGGGAACAAGAATATCACATAAATGTTTCATTACGTGTAAGTCGATATTTTGACAATTCTCGGCTACCTGGACACTAAATATACTCAGAACAAAAGTTGCTCCAAATTCGCTGCAAAACCTATATACGAGCAGTTTGGAGTGTGGGGAACAAAAATATCACAAAAATGTTTCATTTCGCGTAAGTCGATTTTTCGACGATTCTCGGCTCCCAGGACACGAAATATGCTAAGAAAAATTATCCCAAATTCGCTGCAAAAGCTATATTCGAGCAGTGTGGAGTATGTGGAACAAGAATATCACAAAAAATTTTCATTTCGCATAAGTCGATTTTTCGACTATTCTCGGCTCCCAGGACACGAAATATGCTAAGAAGAAAAGTTATTCCAAATTCGCAACGAGCAGTTTGGAGTGTGGGGAACAAGAACATCACAAAAGTGTTTCATTTCGTGGTAAGTCGATTTTTCGATGATTCTCGGCTCCCTGGACACGAAATATTCTCAGAATAAAAGTTGCTCCAAATTCGCTGCAAAAGCTATATTCGAGCAGCTTGGAGTGTCGGGAGCATGAATATCACAAAAAATTTTCATTTCGCGTAAGTCGAGTTTATGACGATTCTTGGCTCCCTGGACACGAAATATACTCAGAACAAAAGTTGCTGAAAATTCGCTGCAAAAGCTATATGCGAGCAGTTTGGAGTTTGGGGAACAAGAATATCACAAAAATTTTTCATTTCGCATAAGTCGATGTTTCGACGATTCTCGGCTCCCTGGAAACGAAATATACTCAGAACAAAATTGCTCCAAATTCGCTGCAAAAGCTATATTCGAGCAGTTTGGAGTGTGGGGAACCAGAATATCACATAAATGTTTCATTACGTGTAAGTCGATATTTTGACAATACTCGGCTACCTGGACACTAAATATACTCAGAACAAAAGTTGCTCCAAATTCGCTGCAAAACCTATATACGAGCAGTTTGGAGTGTGGGGAACAAGAAAATCACAAATATGTTTCATTACGCTTAAGCCGATTTTTCGATGATTCTCGGCTCCATGGACATGAAATATGCTCAGAACAAAAGTTGCTCCAAATTCGCTGCAAAAGCTATATTCGAGCAGTTTGGAGTGTGGGGAGCATGAATATCACAAAAAATTTTCATTTCGCGTAAGTCGAGTTTATGGCGATTCTTGGCTCCCTGGACACGATATATGCTAAAAACAAAAGTTATTCAAAATTCGCTGCAAAAGCCATATATGAGCAGTTTGGAGTGTGGGGAACAAGAACATCACAAAAGTGTTTCATTACGTGATAAGTCGTATTTTGGTGTATTCACGGCTCCCTGGACACGAAATATACTCAGAACAAAAGAGGCTCCATATTCGCTGTAAAAGCTATATTCGTGCAGTTTGGGGTGTGGGGAACAAGAATATCACATAATTTATCATTACGCTTAAGTCGATTTTTCGATGATTCTCGGCTCCATGAACACGAAATATGCTCAGAACAAAATTTACTCCAAATTCACTGCAAAAGCTATATAAGAGCAGTTTGGAGTGTGGGGAACAAGAATATCACAAAATTTTTTCATTTCGCATAAGTCGATGTTTATGACGATTCTTGGCTCCCTGGACACGAAATTTACTCAGAACAAAAGTTGCTGAAAATTCGCTGCAAAAGCTATATGCGAGCAGTTTGGAGTTTGGGGAACAAGAATATCACAAAAATTTTTCATTTCGCATAAGTCGATGTTTCGACGATTCTCGGCTCCCTGGAAACGAAATATACTCAGAACAAGATTGCTCCAAATTCGCTGCAAAAGCTATATTCGAGCAGTTTGGAGTGTGGGGAACCAGAATATCACATAAATGTTTCATTACGTGTAAGTCGATATTTTGACAATACTCGGCTACCTGGACACTAAATATACTCAGAACAAAAGTTGCTCCAAATTCGCTGCAAAACCTATATACGAGCAGTTTGGAGTGTGGGGAACAAGAAAATCACAAATATGTTTCATTACGCTTAAGTGGATTTTTCGATGATTCTCGGCTCCATGGACATGAAATATGCTCAGAACAAAAGTTGCTCCAAATTCGCTGCAAAAGCTATATTCGAGCAGTTTGGAGTGTGGGGAGCATGAATATCACAAAAACTTTTCATTTCGCGTAAGTCGAGTTTATGGCGATTCTTGGCTCCCTGGACACGATATATGCTAAAAACAAAAGTTATTCAAAATTCGCTGCAAAAGCCATATATGAGCAGTTTGGAGTGTGGGGAACAAGAACATCACAAAAGTGTTTCATTACGTGATAAGTCGTTTTTTGGTTGATTCACGGCTCCCTGGACACGAAATATACTCAGAACAAAAGAGGCTCCAAATTCGCTGTAAAAGCTATATTCGTGCAGTTTGGGGTGTGGGGAACAAGAATATCACATAATTTATCATTACGCTTAAGTCGATTTTTCGATGATTCTCGGCTCCATGGACACGAAATATGCTCAGAACAAAATTTGCTCCAAATTCACTGCAAAAGCTATATGAGAGCAGTTTGGAGTTTGGGGAACAAGAATATCACAAAATTTTTTCATTTCGCATAAGTCGATGTTTCGACGATTCTCCGCTCCCTGGACACGAAATATACTCAGAACAAAAGTTGCTCCAAATTCGCTGCAAAAGCTATATGCGAGCAGTTTGGAGTGTGGGGAGCAAGAATATCACAAAAAATTTTCATATCGCGTAATTCGAGTTTATGACGATTCTTGGCTCCCTGGACACGAAATATACTCAGAACAAAATTGTTCCAAATTCGCTGCAAAAGCTATATTCGAGCAGTGTGGAGTATGTGGAACAAGAATATGACAAGAATTTTTCATTTCGCATAAGTCGATTTTTCGACTATTCTCGGCTCCCAGGACACGAAATATGCTAAGAAGAAAAGTTATTCCAAATTCGCTGCAAAAACCATATACGAGCAGTTTGGAGTGTGGGGAACAAGAACATCATAAAAGTGTTTCATTACGTGGTAAGTCGATTTTTCGATGATTCTCGGCTCCCTCGACACGAAATATTCTCAGAACAAAAGTTGCTCCAAATTCGCTGCAAAAGCTATATTCGAGCAGTTTGGAGTGTCGGGAGCATGAATATCACAAAAAATTTTCATTTCGCGTAAGTCGAGTTTATTACGATTCTTGGCTCCCTGGACAAGAAATATACTCAGAACAAAAGTTGCTCCAAATTCGCTGCAAAAGCTATATAAGAGCAGTTTGGAGTGTGGGGAACAAGAAAATCATCAGAATGTTTCATTACGCGTAAGTTGATTTTTCGATGATTCTCGGCTCCATGGCCACGAAATATACTTAGAACAAAAGTTGCTCCAAATTCGCTGCAAAGCTATATTCGAGCAGTTTGGAGTTTGGGGAACAAGAATATCACAAAAATTTTTCATTTCGCATAAGTCGATGTTTCGACGATTCTCGGCTCCCTGGACACGAAATATACTCAGAACAAAATTGCTCCAAATTCACTGCAAAAGCTATATTCAAGCAGTTTGGTGTGTGGGGAACAAGAATATCACATAAATGTTTCATTACGTGTAAGTCGATATTTTGACAATTCTCGGCTACCTGGACACTAAATATACTCAGAACAAAAGTTGCTCCAAATTCGCTGCAAAACCTATATACGAGCAGTTTGGAGTGTGGGGAACAAGAAAATCACAAATATGTTTCATTACGCGTAAGTCGATTTTTCGATGATTCTCGGCTCCCTGGACACGAAATATACTCAGAACAAAAGTTGCTCCAAATTTGCTGCAAAGCTATATTCGAGTAGTTTGGAGTTTGGGGAACAAGATTATCACAAAAATTTTTCATTTCGCGTAATTCGATTTTTCGACGATTCTCGGCTCCCAGGACACGAAATATGCTAAGAAAAGTTATCCCAAATTCACTGCAAAATCTATATTCGAGCAGTGTGGAGTATGTGGAACAAGAATATTACAAAAATTTTTCATTTCGCATAAGTCGATTTTTCGACTATACTCGGCTCCCAGGACACGAAATATGCTAAGAAGAAATGTTATTCCAAATTCGCTGCAAAAGCCATATACGAGCAGTTTGGAGTGTGGGGAACAAGAACATCACAAAAGTGTTTCATTACGAGGTAAGTCGATTTTTCGATGATTCTCGACTCCCTCGACACGAAATATTCTCAGAACAAAAGTTGCTCCAAATTCGCTGCAAAAGCTATATTCGAGCAGTTTGGAGTGTCGGGAGCAAGAATATCACAAAAAATTTTCATTTCGCGTAAGTCGAGTTTATGACGATTCTTGGCTCCCTGGACAAGAAATATACTCAGAACAAAAGTTGCTCCAAATTCGCTGCAAAAGCTATATAAGAGCAGTTTGGAGTGTGGGGAACAAGAAAATCATCAGAATGTTTCATTACGCTTAAGTCGATTTTTCGATGATTCTCGGCTCCATGGCCACGAAATATACTCAGAACAAAAGTTGCTCCAAATTCGCTGCAAAGCTATATTCGAGCAGTTTGGAGTGTGGGGAACAAGAATATCACATAAATGTTTCATTACGTGTAAGTCGATATTTTGACAATTCTCGGCTACCTGGACACTAAATATACTCAGAACAACAGTTGCTCCAAATTCGCTGCAAAACCTATATACGAGCAGTTTGGAGTGTGGGGAACAACAAAATCACAAATATGTTTCATTACGCTTAAGTCGATTTTTCGACTATTCTTGGCTCCCAGGACACGAAATATGCTAAGAACAAAAGTTATTCCAAATTCGCTGCAAAAGCTATATTCCAGCAGTGTGGAGTGTGAGGAACAAGAATATCACAATCATTTTTCGTTTAGCATAAGTCGATTTTTCGACTTTTCTTGGCTCCCAGGACACGAAATATGCTAAGAACAAAAGTTATTCCAAATTCGCTGCAAAAGCTATATTCGAGCAGTGTGGAGTGTGTGGAACAAGAATATCACAAAAAATTTTCATTTCGCATAAGTCGATTTTTCGACAATTCTCGGCTCCCAGGACACGATATATGCCTAAAACAAAGGTTATTCCAAATTCGCTGCAAAAGCCATATATGAGCATTTTGGAGTGTGGGGAACAAGAACATCACAAAGGTGTTTCATTACGTGATAAGTCGTTTTTTCGATGATTCTCGACTCCCTGGACACGAAATATACTCAGAACAAAAGAGGCTCCAAATTCGCTGTAAAAGCTATATTCGTGCAGTTTGAGGTGTGTGGTACAAGAATATCACAAACATTTTCATTTCGCATAAGTCGATTTGCGACGATTCTCGGCACCCTGGACACGAAATATACTCAGAACAAAAGTTGCTCCAAATTTTCTGCAAACGCTATATTCGAGCAGTTTGGAGTGTGGAAAACAAGAACATCTCAAAAGTGTTTCATTACGTGTTAAGTCGATTTTTCGATGATTCTCGGCTACAAATTCGCTGCAAAAGCTATATTCGAGCAGTTTGAAGTGTGGGGAACAAGAATATCACAAAAAATTTTCATTTCGCATAAGTCGATTTTTCGATGATTCTCGGCTCCCTTGACACTAAATATACTCAGAACAAAAGTTGCTCCAAATTGGCTGCAAGACCTATATACGAGCAGTTTGGAGTGTGGGGACCAAGAAAATCACAAATAGGTTTCATTACGCTTAAGTCGATTTTTCGATGATTCTCGGCTCCATGGAAACGAAATTTGCTCAGAACAAATGTTGCTCCAAATTCGCTGCAAAAGCTATATGCGAGCAGTTTGGAATGTGGGGAACAAGAATATCACAAAAATGTTTCTTTTCGCGTAAGTCGATTTTTCGACGATTCTCGGCTCCCAGGACTCGAAATATGCTAAGAAAAGTTATCCCAAATTCGCTGCAAAAGCTATATTCGAGCAGTGTGGAGGATGTGGAACAAGAATATCACAAGAATTTTTCATTTCGCATAAGTCGATTTTTCGACTATACTCGGCTCCCAGGACACGAAATATGCTAAGAAGAAATGTTATTCCAAATTCGCTGCAAAAGCCATATACGAGCAGTTTGGAGTGTGGGGAACAAGAACTTCACAAAAGTGTTTCATTACGTGGTAAGTCGATTTTTCGATGATTCTCGACTCCCTCGACACGAAATATTCTCAGAACAAAAGTTGCTCCAAATTCGCTGCAAAAGCTATATTCGAGCAGTTTGGAGTGTCGGGAGCATGAATATCACAAAAAATTTTCATTTCGCGTAAGTCGAGTTTATGACGATTCTTGGCTCCCTGGACAAGAAATATACTCACAACAAAAGTTGCTCCAAATTCGCTGCAAAAGCTATATAAGAGCAGTTTGGAGTGTGGGGAACAAGAAAATCATCAGAATGTTTCATTACGCGTAAGTCGATATTTTGACAATTCTCGGCTACCTGGACACTAAATATACTCAGAACAACAGTTGCTCCAAATTCGCTGCAAAACCTATATACGAGCAGTTTGGAGTGTGGGGAACAACAAAATCACAAATATGTTTCATTACGCTTAAGTCGATTTTTCGACTATTCTTGGCTCCCAGGACACGAAATATGCTAAGAACAAAAGTTATTCCAAATTCGCTGCAAAAGCTATATTCGAGCAGTGTGGAGTGTGAGGAACAAGAATATCACAATCATTTTTCGTTTAGCATAAGTCGATTTTTCGACTTTTCTTGGCTCCCAGGACACGAAATATGCTAAGAACAAAAGTTATTCCAAATTCGCTGCAAAAGCTATATTCGAGCAGTGTGGAGTGTGTGGAACAAGAATATCACAAAAAATTTTCATTTCGCATAAGTCGATTTTTCGACAATTCTCGGCTCCCAGGACACGATATATGCCTAAAACAAAGGTTATTCCAAATTCGCTGCAAAAGCCATATATGAGCATTTTGGAGTGTGGGGAACAAGAACATCACAAAGGTGTTTCATTACGTGATAAGTCGTTTTTGCGATGATTCTCGACTCCCTGGACACGAAATATACTCAGAACAAAAGAGGCTCCAAATTCGCTGTAAAAGCTATATTCGTGCAGTTTGGGGTGTGTGGTACAAGAATATCACAAACATTTGCATTTCGCATAAGTCGATTTGCGACGATTCTCGGCACCCTGGACACGAAATATACTCAGAACAAAAGTTGCTCCAAATTTGCTGCAAACGATATATTCGAGCAGTTTGGAGTGTGGGGAACAAGAATATCAAAATTTTTCAGTACGCTTAAGTCGATTATTCGATGATTCTCGGCTCCATGGACACGAAATATGCTCAGAACAAATTTTGCCTCAAATTCGCTGCAAAAGCTATATACGAGCAGTTTGGAATGTGGGGAACAAGAATATCACAAAAAATTTTCATATCGCGTAAGTCGAGTTTATGACGATTCTTGGATCCCAGGACACGAAATATGCTAAGAACAAAAGTTATTCCAAATTCGCTGCAAAAGCCATATATGAGCAGTTTGGAGTGTGGGGAACAAGAACATCTCAAAAGTGTTTCATTACGTGTTAAGTCGATTTTTCGATGATTCTCGGCTACAAATTCGCTGCAAAAGCTATATTCGAGCAGTTTGAAGTGTGGGGAACAAGAATATCACAAAAATTTTTCAATTCGCATAAGTCGATTTTTCGATGATTCTCGGCTCCCTTGACACTAAATATACTCAGAACAAAAGTTGCTCCAAATTGGCTGCAAGACCTATATACGAGCAGTTTGGAGTGTGGGGACCAAGAAAATCACAAATATGTTTCATTACGCTTAAGTCGATTTTTCGATGATTCTCGGCTCCATGGAAACGAAATTTGCTCAGAACAAAAGTTGCTCCAAATTCGCTGCAAAAGCTATATGCGAGCAGTTTGGAATGTGGGGAACAAGAATATCACAAAAATGTTTCTTTTCGCGTAAGTCGATTTTTCGACGATTCTCGGCTCCCAGGACACGAAATATGCTAAGAAAAGTTATCCCAAATTCGCTGCAAAAGCTGTATTCGAGCAGTGTGGAGTATGTGGAACAAGAATATCACAAGAATTTTTCATTTCGCATAAGTCGATTTTTCGAGTATTCTCGGCTCCCAGGACACGAAATATGCTAAGAAGAAAAGTTATTCCAAATTCGCTGCAAAAGCCATATACAGGCAGTTTGGAGTGTGGGGAACAAGAATATCAGAAAAAATTTTCATATCGCGTAAGTGGAGTTTATGACGATTCTTGGCTCCCTGGACACGAAATATACTCAGAACAAAAGTTGCTCCAAATTCGCTGCAAAAGCTATATAAGAGCAGTTTGGAGTTGGGGAACAAGAAAATTACAAGAATGTTTCATTACGCGTAAGTCGTTTTTTCGATGATTCTAGGCTCCCTGGACACGAAATATACTCAGAACTAAAGTTGCTCCAAATTCGCTGCAAAAGCTATAAACCAGCAGTTCGGAATGTGGGGAAAGAGAATATCACCAAAATTATTCATTTCTCGTAAGTCGATTTTTCGAAAATTCTCTGCTCCCAGGACAAGAAATATGCTAAGAACAAAAGTTGCTCCAAATTCGCTGCAAAAGTTATATACCAGCTGTTTGGAGTGTGTGAACAAGAACATCACAAAGTGTTTCATTACGCGGTAAGTCCATTTTGACGATTCTCGGCTCCATGGACACGAAATATACTCAGAACATACGTTGCTCCAAATTCGCTGCAAAAGCTATAGAAGAGCAGTTTGGAGTGTGGGGAACAAGAAAATCACAAGAATGTTTCATTACGCGTAAGACGATTTTTCGATGATTCTCGGCTCACTGGACACGCAATATACTCAGAACAAAAGTTGCTCCAAATTCGCTGCAAAGCTATATTCGAGCAGTTTGTAGTTTGGGGAACAAGAATATCACATAAATTTTTCATTTCGCATAAGTCGATGTTTCGACGATTCTCGGCTCCCTGGACACGTAATATACTCAGAACAAAAGTTGCTCCAAATTCGCTGCAAAAGCTATATGCGAGCAGTTTGGAGTGTGGGGAACAAAAATATCACAAAAATGTTTCATTTCGCGTAAGTCGATTTTTCGACGATTCTCGGCTCCCAGGACCCGAAATATGCTAAGAAAAGTTATCCCAAATTCGCTGCAAAAGCTATATTCGAGCAGTGTGGAGTATGTGGAACAAGAATATCACAAAAATGTTTCATTTCGCATAAGTCGATTTTTCGACTATTCTCGGCTCCCAGGACACGAAATATTCTAAGAAGAAAAGTTATTCCAAATTCGCTGCAAAAGCCATATACGAGCAGTTTTGGAGTGTGGGGAACAAAAACATCACAAAAGTGTTTCATTACGTGGTAAGTCGATTTTTCGATGATTCTCGGCTCCCTGGACACGAAATATTCTCAGAACAAAAGTTGCTCCAAATTCGCTGCAAAATTCGAGCAGTTTGGAGTGTCGGGAGCATGAACATCACAAATATTTTCATTTCGCGTAAGTCGAGTTTATGACGATTCTTGGCTCCCTGGACACGAAATATACTCAGAACAAAAGTTGCTCCAAATTCGCTGCAAAAGCTATATGCGAGCAGTTTGGAGTTTGGGGAACTAGAATATCACAAAACTCCAAATTCGCTGCAAAAGCTATATACGAGCAGTTTGGAGTGTGGGGAACAAGAATATCACAAAAAATTTTCATATCGCGTAAGTCGAGTTTATGACGATTCATGGCTCCCTGGACACGAAATATACTCAGAACAAAATTGCTCCAAATTCGCTGCAAAAGCTATATACGAGCAGTTTGGTGTGTGGGGAACAAGAAACTCACAAATATGTTTCATTACGCTTAAGCCGATTTTTCGATGATTCTCGGCTAGATGGACACGAAATATGCTCAGAACAAAAGTTGCTCCAAATTCGCTGGAAAAGCTATATGCGAGCAGGTTGGAGTGTGGGGAACAAGAATATCACAAAAATTTTTCATTTCGCATAAGTGGATCTTTCGACGATTCTCGGCTCCCTTGACACGAAATATATTCAGAACAAAAGTTGCTCCAAAGTCGCTGGAAAAGCTATAAACGAGCAGTTTGGAGTGGGGAACAAGAATGTCACCAAAATTTTTCATTTCGCGTAAGTCGATTTTTCGACTTTTCTTGGCTCCCAGGACACGAAATATGCTAAGAACAAAAGTTATTCCAAATTCGCTGCAAAAGCCATATATGAGCAGTTTGGAGTGTGTGGAACAAGAACATCATAAAAGTGTTTCATTACGTGATAAGTCGTTTTTTCGATGATTCTCGGCTCCCTGGACACGAAATATGCTCAGAACAAAAGTTGCTCCAAATTCGCTGCAAAAGCTATATGCGAGCAGGTTGGAGTGTGGGCAACAAGAATATCACAAAAATTTTTCATTTCGCATAAGTGGATCTTTCGACGATTCTCGGCTCCCTTGACACGAAATATATTCAGAACAAAAGTTGCTCCAAAGTCGCTGGAAAAGCTATAAACGAGCAGTTTGGAGTGGGGAACAAGAATGTCAACAAAATTTTTCATTTCGCGTAAGTCGATTTTTCGACTTTTCTTGGCTCCCAGGACATGAAATATGCTAAGAACAAAAGTTATTCCAAATTCGCTGCAAAAGCCATATATGAGCAGTTTGGAGTGTGGGGAACAAGAACATCATAAAAGTGTTTCATTACGTGATAAGTCGTTTTTTCGATGATTCTCGGCTCCCTGGACACTAAATATACTCAGAACAAAAGGGGCTCCAAATTCGCTGTAAAAGCTATATTCGTGCAGTTTGGGGTGTGTGGTACAAGAATATCACAAAAATTTTCATTTCGCATAAGTCGATTTGCGAAGATTCTCGGCACCATGGACACGAAATATATTCAGAACAAAAGTTGCTCCAAATTCGCTGGAAAAGCTATAAACGAGCAGTTTGGAGTGTGGGGAACAAGAATGTCACCAAAGTTTTTCATTTCGCGTAAGTCGATTTCTCGACATTTCTCGGCTCCCAGGACACGAAATATGCTAAGAACAAAATTTGCTCCAAATTCGCTGCAAAAGCTATATTCGAGCAGGTTGGAGTGTGGGGACCAAGAATATCAAAAAAATTTTTCATTTCGCATAAGTCGATTTTTCGACGATTCTCGGCTCCCTTGACACGAAATATATTCAGAGCATAAGTTGCTCCAAATTCGCTGGAAAAGCTATAAACGAGCAGTTTGGAAGGTGGGGAACAAGAATGTCACCAAAATTTTTCATTTCGCGTAAGTCGATTTCTCGACATTTCTCGGCTCCCAGGACACGAAATATGCTAAGATCAAAATTTGCTCCAAATTCGCTGCAAAAGCTATATTCGAGCAGTGTGGAGTATGTGGAACAAGAATATCACAAGAATTTTTCATTTCGCATAAGTCGATTTTTCGACTATTCTCGGCTCCCAGGACACGAAATATGCTAAGAAGAAAAGTTATTCCAAATTCGCTGCAAAAGCCATATTCGAGCAGTTTGGAATGTGGGGAACAAGAACATCACAAAAATGTTTCATTACGTGGTAAGTCGATTTTTCGATGATTCTCGGCTCCCTGGACACGAAATATTCTCAGAAGTAAAGTTGCTCCAAATTCGCTGCAAAAGCTATATAGGAGCAGTTTGGAGTGTGGGGAACAAGAATATCACAAAAAATTTTCATATCGCGTAAGTCGAGTTTATGACGATTCTTGGCTCCCTGGACACGAAATATACTCAGAACAAAATTGCTCCAAATTCGCTGCAAAAGCTATATTCGAGCAGTTTGGAGTGTGGGGAACAAGAATATCACATAAATGTTTCATTACGTGTAAGTCGATATTTTGACAATTCTCGGCTACCTGGACACTAAATATACTCAGAACAAAAGTTGCTCCAAATTCGCTGCAAAACCTATATACGAGCAGTTTGGAGTGTGGGGAACAAGAAAATCACAAATAAGTTTCTTTACGCATAAGTCGATTTTTCGATGATTCTCGGCTCCATGGACACGAAATATGCTCAGAACAAAAGTTGCTCCAAATTCGCTGCAAAAGCTATATTCGAGGAGGTTGGAATGTGGGGAACAAGAATATCACAATCATTTTTCGTTTAGCATAAGTCGATTTTTCGACTTTTCTTGGCTCCCAGGACACGAAATATGCTAAGAACAAAAGTTATTCCAAATTCGCTGCAAAAGGTATATTCGAGCAGTTTGGAGTGTGGGGAGCATGAATATCACAAAAAATTTTCATTTCGCGTAAGTCGAGTTTATGGGGATTCTTGGCTCCCTGGACACGAAATATTCTCAGAACAAAATTGCTCCAAATTCGCTGCAAAAGCTATATAAGAGCAGTTTGGAGTGTGGGGAACAAGAAAATCAAAAGTATGTTTCATTACGCGTAAGTCGATTTTTCGATGATTCTCGGCTCCCTGGACACGAAATATACTCAGAACAACAGTTGCTCATTTTTCGCTGCAAAGCTATATTCAAGCAGTTTGGAGTTTGGGGAACGAGAATATCACAAAAATTTTTCATTTCGCAAAAGTCGATGTTTCGACGATTCTCGGCTCCCTGGACACGTAATATACTCAGAACAAAAGTTGCTCCAAATTCGCTGCAAAAGCTATATGCGAGCAGTTTGGAGTGTGGGGAACAAAAATATCACAAAAATGTTTCATTTCGCGTAAGTCGATTTTTCGACGATTCTCGGCTCCCAGGACACGAAATATGCTAAGAAAAGTTACCCCAAATTCGCTGCAAAAGCTATATTCGAGCAGTGTGGAGTATGTGGAACAAGAATATCACAAAAAATTTTCATTTCGCATAAGTCGATTTTTCGACTATTCTCGGCTCCCAGGACACGAAATATGCTAAGAAGAAAAGTTATTCCAAATTCGCAACGAGCAGTTTGGAGTGTGGGGAACAAGAACATCACAAAAGTGTTTCATTTCGTGGTAAGTCGATTTTTCGATGATTCTCGGCTCCCTGGACACGAAATATTCTCAGAACAAAAGTTGCTCCAAATTCGCTGCAAAAGCTATATTCGAGCAGTTTGGAGTGTCGGGAGCATGAATATCACAAAAAATGTTCATTTCGCGTAAGTCGAGTTTATGACGATTCTTGGCTCCCTGGACACGAAATATACTCAAAAACAAAAGTTGCTGAAAATTCGCTGCAAAAGCTATATGCGAGCAGTTTGGAGTTTGGGGAACAAGAATATC
Organism: Hymenopus coronatus; assembly: GCA_030762935.1. Classification (NCBI taxonomy): domain Eukaryota; kingdom Metazoa; phylum Arthropoda; class Insecta; order Mantodea; family Hymenopodidae; genus Hymenopus; species Hymenopus coronatus. The sequence continues at coordinate 55,211,886 of CM060880.1, forward strand.
ACAAAAATTTTTCATTTCGCATAAGTCTATGTTTCGACGATTCTCGGCTCCCTGGAAACGAAATATACTCAGAACAAAATTGCTCCAAATTCGCTGCAAAAGCTATATTCGAGCAGTTTGGAGTGTGGGGAACCAGAATATCACATAAATGTTTCATTACGTGTAAGTCGATATTTTGACAATACTCGGCTACCTGGACACTAAATATACTCAGAACAAAAGTTGCTCCAAATTCGCTGCAAAACCTATATACGAGCAGTTTGGAGTGTGGGGAACAAGAAAATCACAAATATGTTTCATTACGCTTAAGTCGATTTTTCGATGATTCTCGGCTCCATGGACATGAAATATGCTCAGAACAAAAGTTGCTCCAAATTCGCTGCAAAAGCTATATTCGAGCAGTGTGGAGTATGTGGAACAAGAATATGACAAGAATTTTTCATTTCGCATAAGTCGATTTTTCGACTATTCTCGGCTCCCAGGACACGAAATATGCTAAGAAGAAAAGTTATTCCAAATTCGCTGCAAAAGCCATATACGAGCAGTTTGGAGTGTGGGGAACAAGAACATCATAAAAGTGTTTCATTACGTGGTAAGTCGATTTTTCGATGATTCTCGGCTCCCTCGACACGAAATATTCTCAGAACAAAAGTTGCTCCAAATTCACTGCAAAAGCTATATAAGAGCAGTTTGGAGTGTGGGGAACAAGAAAATCATCAGAATGTTTCATTACGCGTAAGTCGATTTTTCGATGATTCTCGGCTCCATGGCCACGAAATATACTTAGAACAAAAGTTGCTCCAAATTCGCTGCAAATGTATATTCGTGCAGTTTGGAGTTTGGGGAACAAGAATATCACAAAAATTTTTCATTTCGCATGAGTCGATGTTTCGACGATTCTCGGCTCCCTGGACACGAGATATACTCAGAACAAAAGTTGCTCTAAATTCGCTGCAAAAACTATATGCGAGCAGTTTGGAGTTTGGGGAACAAGAATATCACAAAAATTTTTCATTTCGCATAAGTCGATGTTTCGACGATTCTCGGCTCCCTGGACACGAAATATACTCAGAACAAAATTGCTCCAAATTCACTGCAAAAGCTATATTCAAGCAGTTTGGAGTGCGGGGAACAAGAATATCACATAAATGTTTCATTACGTGTAAGTCGATATTTTGACAATTCTCGGCTACCTGGACACTAAATATACTCAGAACAAAAGTTGCTCCAAATTCGCTGCAAAAGCTATATTCGAGCAGGCTGGAATGTGGGGAACAAGAATATCACAATCATTTTTCGTTTAAAATAAGTCAATTTTTCGACTTTTCTTGGCTCCCAGGACACGAAATATGCTAAGAACAAAAGTTATTCCAAATTCGCTGCAAAAGCTATATTCGAGCAGTTCGGAGTGTGGGGAGCATGAATATCACATAAATGTTTCATTACGTGTAAGTCGATATTTTGACAATTCTCGGCTACCTGGACACTAAATATACTCAGAACAACAGTTGCTCCAAATTCGCTGCAAAACCTATATACGAGCAGTTTGGAGTGTGGGGAATAACAAAATCACAAATATGTTTCATTACGCTTAAGTCGATTTTTCGACTATTCTTGGCTCCCAGGACACGAAATATGCTAAGAACAAAAGTTATTCCAAATTCGCTGCAAAAGCTATATTCGAGCAGTGTGGAGTGTGTGGAACAAGAATATCACAAAAAATTTTCATTTCGCATAAGTCGATTTTTCGACAATTCTCGGCTCCCAGGACACAAAATATGCTAAGAACAAAAGTTATTCCAAATTCGCTGCAAAAGCCATATATGAGCAGTTTGGAGTGTGGGGAACAAGAACATCTCAAAAGTGTTTCATTACGTGTTAAGTCGATTTTTCGATGATTCTCGGCTACAAATTCGCTGCAAAAGCTATATTCGAGCAGTTTGAAGTGTGGGGTACAAGAATATCACAAAAAATTTTCATTTCGCATAAGTCGATTTTTCGATGATTCTCGGCTCCCTTGACACTAAATATACTCAGAACAAAAGTTGCTCCAAATTGGCAGCAAGACCTATATACGAGCAGTTTGGAGTGTGGGGACCAAGAAAATCACAAATATGTTTCATTACGCTTAAGTCGATTTTTCGATGATTCTCGGCTCCATGGAAACGAAATTTGCTCAGAACAAAAGTTGCTCCAAATTCGCTGCAAAAGCTATATTCGACCAGGTTGGTGTGTGGGGAACAAGAATATCACAAAAATTTTTCATTTCGCATAAGTCGATTTTTCGACTTTTCTTGGCTCCCAGGACACGAAATATGCTAAGAACGAAAGTTATTCCAAATTCGCTGCAAAAGCCATATATGAGCAGTTTGGAGTGTGGGGAACAAGACCATCACAAAAGTGTTTCATTACGTGGTAAGTCGATTTTTCGATGATTCTCGGCTCCCTGTACACGAAATATACTCAGAACAAAAGTTGCTCCAAATTCGCTGCAAAAGCTATATTCGAGCAGTTTGGGGTGTGTGGAACAAGAATATCACAAAAATTTTCATTTCGCATAAGTCGATTTGCAACGATTCTCGGCACCCTGGACACGAAATATACTCAGAACAAAAGTTGCTCCAAATTCGCTGCAAAAGCTATATTCGAGCAGTTTGGAGTGTGGGGAGCATGAATATCACAAACAATTTTCATATCGCGTAATTCGAGTTTATGACGATCCTTGGCTCCCTGGACACGAAATATACTCAGAACAAAAGTTGCTCCAAATTCGCTACAAAAGCTATATACGAGCTGTTTGGAGTGTGGGGAACAAGAACATCACAAAAGTGTTTCATTACGCGGTAAGTCCATTTTGACGATTCTTGGCTCCCTGGACACGAAATATACTCAGAACAAAAGTTGCTCCAAATTCGCTGCGAAATATATATTGGAGCAGTATGGAGTTTGGGGAACAAGAATATCACAAAAATTTTTCATTTCACATAAGTCGATGTTTTGACGATTCTCGGCTCCCTGGACACGAAATATACTCAGAACAAAATAGCTCCAAATTCGCTTCAAAAGCTATATACGAGCAGTTTGGAGTGTGGGGAACAAGAACATCACAAAAGTGTTTCATTACGCGGTAAGTCGATTTTTCGATGATTCTCGGCTCCCTGGACACGAAATATACTCAGAACAAAAGATGCTCAAAATACGCTGCAAAACCTATATTCGAGCAGTTTGGAGTGTGGGGAACAAGAATATCACAAAAAATTTTTCATTTCGCATAAGTCGATATTTCGACGATTCTCGGCTCCCTTGACACGAAATATACTCAGAACAAAAGTTGCTCCAAATTCGCTGCAAAAGCTATATTCGGGCAGGTTGGAGTGTGGGGAACAAGAATATCACAAAAATTTTTCATTTCGCATAAGTCGATTTTCCGACTTTTCTTGGCTCCCAGGACACGAAATATGCTAAGAACAAAAGTTATTCCAAATTCGCTGCAAAAGCTATATTCGAGCAGTTTGGAGTGTGGGGAACAAGAAAAACACAAATATGTTTCATTACGCTTAAGTCAGTCTGCCAGCGGCTGGCGTACTGTGAGGTTGTCTGCCCGCTGTGTGTGTGTATCCGGTTTGAACTAGCGAGAGTTGTTTTGTTTTGTGTGCTGCTGCATAAAGCTACAGTTCTAGTGTCGGCGCGTCCACCGGTTGAATTGGGTAACCTTTTCATACCTGTTTTCTAAGAATACAACGGTAATCATGGCAGTTTATAAACGTGTGAATACTATCAAAATTCAGTTTGATACATCAGCGAGTAAACCCAGTGCATTAGAAATACACCAGTGGCTAGTAAACTTCTTGGGGCTGCAAGCAGATCAAGTGGATACTCTCCAGCTTCATACCAGAGAAAGAGCGATCTATGTGAAACTGATATCAGCGGTATTGTATGATAATCTTCTGGCTCGTTATAAGGATGAGCAGCATTTTACGTATGCCTCCGGAGAAATCACCAACGTGAAAATTACACCTGGTGACCAGCAAACAGTTAATGTTCGAGTGTTTAACTTGCCCTCCGAGGTGTCACTCACAGTGTTATCCCAGGAATTGAGTAAATACGGTACAGTGTATGACATACGCCGAGAAAAATGGGGTTCCCAGTATCTTCTACCGTCCAACAATGGCGTACATGCAGTGAAGATGGGGTTGAAACGTAATATACCGGCTAGTTTGATAATCGATTCGTATTTGGTGGCCATTAGTTACATCGGTCAACCACAAGCTTGTCACCTGTGTCATGACACTACGCATTTGAAAGCAGCTTGTCCGCTTCGTGCAACGCGGCTTCCCATAAATCCCAGGAATCGACCGGTCACTTTCAGCGAGGCGGTGGGTGCTGTCACATCTTCTCCTGCTGGGGATCAGGAACCACCGTCCATTACGACGGGCAACTCTGCCGTGGAACCGACTTCTGTGAATGTCTTACAGCAATCTTCAGTTGCCGACAGTAACATTCCGACAATGGAGGAGACACCGCTGGTTGCTGAGAAGCCCGAACATGTAAACGAGGATAAGCACTCAACACCCATTGATGAGCCACGGGAACTGTTGGAACCCCCTTCAGGAGCTGCTATATCGGCCGACTCTCAGGACGAAGCTATGGAAGTTTTCAGTGATGAAGAGGTGGAGTTGTCGGCGAGTGAGATATCACACTTTCGGCAGAAGGGTTCTTCCCTGTCTAGCCGTGACCCTCGGCTACGAGGTCAGTACCGGCGATTGGAGGAAGAATTTATCTCGGCGCGACAGTCTTCGCAGGACGTACCACAATTGTTCAGTTCCACTCAAACGCGAGGAAAAGTGAAGGACATTGAGTTTGGTAAGCGGCCGGCAGCGGATGATAGAGATAGTTTTGAGGATCTCCAACGCTCGTCTAAACTTACTAAGGATGATGCGTACCTGGAAACTGACAACTGATGTGCTTTGGTTCTGTGGTGATAACCGCTATTCTCATCTGGCGCCGTCACCAATACAACTACTCTTCATTTGGATGCCTCTAGGTCTGCAAATGTGGGCTTCGCTTAACATTAACGGCTTGCGACAGGTGGTTAAACAAACTCTTTTACGGGACTTCTTGATCAGTAATGATATAGATCTGTGCTTCTTACAAGAGGTGAATATTTGTAATCTGGATTTCTTGTATGGCTTCGATTACGAGACTAATCTTGGTCCTGAGGGTACTGGTACAGCGATTGTTTACCGGCAAGGACTACATGTACACAGCTTTGAGTACCATCCTTCCGGTAGGGCTATTTCGGCTATATTTGATAACGTTACCTTCGTGAATATCTACGCCCCTGCTGGTAATAATAAAAGAAAACAACGAGAAGATTTTTTTCGGCAAGACCTCCTGCCGTATATACCATCCGGAGCACCCTTTGTGATTGTGGGTGATTTTAATTGTACGCTGGCGGCTAAAGATCAACGAGGAGCCTTCAATGGGTGTATTACTTTGCAGCAATTGGTGGAACAACTAAGCCTGAAGGACATCTGGGAGCATCTGTATGGCGACGAAGTCCAATTTACCTTCGTGAGAGGACAATCAGCTGGACCGTATATATGTTTCGGCTGAGCTGATACCACGCATTCATCGCACGGAAATTGTGCCCATATCCTTTAGTGACCATAATGCACTCATTCATGCTATTCAAGGCCGGGTTACGAGCTGCAGTAGAGGCAGATGTTCCTGGAAGCTTAACTGCTCATTGCTTACGGATGAGGAAGTGTTATCCGATTTCCAGGACTGTTGGTCCCTTCTGCGGGAATCTTTTCTGCTAGCACCGAATAAAGCCTCTTGGTGGGTGGGTAAAGCTAAACCTGCGCTACGATACTTCTTTCGAGCTGCAGCTTGCCGTCGCGCTATGGTTAGAAGGGAAACCATGGATTTTTATCTCCAAGTCCTTCATGAGCTTCACAAACGCCAGCAGCAAGGTGAAGATGTACAACAACTTGTGAAAGGAGTCAAAGAACACATCAAGGCTCGAAAAACACGAGAACTACAGGGGAATCTGGCTAGAGTGCATTCGGCGGAGATAGTGCATGGGGAAAAGGCAAGCTTTTACCACCTGGCAAAGGAGCGTAGACATGGTCGCCAGAAGATTATCACACAACTAGATGTGGGTGGTGCCCGAGTTTCCACCACGCCAGGAATTCTTCAAGCAGTACAAGAATTCTACAGACAACGATTGTCAGGACCCACAGATTACTCCCACACCGCAGAGAGGTATATGTCCGACTTTGTTCCCGTTGTCCCGGAGGAGTTGCAGCAGGATTCAATGCCAATTGCGGCGTCGGAGTTGTTGGAAGTGATTCAGGCATCCAAAATGCATGCATCCCCTGGACCTGATGGCCTGCCATATGAATTTTACAAGCACTGCTGGCCATATATTCGGAAGGAATTGCTTCAAGTGTTCCAAGAAATGTGGGATGCAGAGAGCGCACCACCTACTTTTGCGGACGGTATAATCGTGCAGATTCCGAAGAGTGCTCAGCCGCAGACACCACAGGATTTTCGACCAATCACGTTATTGAATTGTGATTACAAGTTATTTATGAAAATCATTGGTGCTCGTATGCAAAACATACTCCCACATATGATTAGTGAGTTCCAGGTTGCATTACATAAAGGAGCGACCATTCACCATACGTTGGCTGCTGTGAGAGACTGTATATTGCATTGTACACAGGACGAGAAGTCTGCTGCTATCATAAACTTAGAACTCGAAAAAGCCTTCGACAGTGTTGTTCACGAGGGGCTATGGAAACGATTGGAGGTTTTGAACATGCCTCAAAAGCTTGTAAACCTAGTTAGAGCCCTGTATGGTGTTGCGTCCTCCAAAGTACTCTGCAATGGATTTTTAACGGCGGCTATTCCCGTTAAACGCTCCGTGCGCCAAGGTTGTCCCATGTCGATGATATTGTTCGCCCTGTATGTTGATCCGTTGATTCGACGGCTGCAATCTACTCTTACTGGAATTGATGTGTATGGCCAGAGACTTGCGGTGCGGGCATATGCAGATGATGTTACTGTGATGGTTACCACACACCAAGATGTTCTTCGATTGAGGGATTGTTTACAGCACTATAAGAATAGTACTGGCATGAGCTTTAATTTGCGGAAGTCTGAAATATTAAAGGTTGGAATACGGCCTCCCGATACCTCAGCTTTAGGTATTCCTGTTGTGCAGCGAACAAAGATTTTGGGGATCTACTTCAGTGACAACGTGGCAGACATGAGGGAGTACAATTGGACCTCTCGCATTAATGTCTTACGTGCTGTCATGTATAATCAGAAAACTCGGTTGTTGAATTTGGTACAGCGGATATGGTTCTGTAACTGCTTTGCGTTGAGCAGAATTTGGTTCCTTGCTCATGTTTTACCTCCGACGAAACATCATTGCCAAAGAATTGAACAGGTAATGGGTTATTTTATTTGGACTGGGAAGCTCTACCGCATTGCGCGTACCCAACTGCGTCTCCCTAAGGGCCAGGGCGGCTGGGGATTACTGGATGTGGCTCTACAGTCCCAGGCATTGATCCTTAAACTACTTCTGTTTGCCCTGGATGATAAAGGTGACCCTGTGGATGTCGTATTACAACAACAGTATGCATCATTTTGGACTCAGGGAGAACGTGACAAGATTCCCCAGCTGTTTCATGCAACGTACCATGCATTCAGTGCGTTACCACCGGAGAAGGTCGCTCATGGTGATTTTAGTTCTGTGAAAAATGTTTATGCTTCTCTTCGGCGACCTGTTGCTGTTACCCCACATGTACAAGAGAAATATCCTCATTTGCCTTGGAAACGTATTTGGAGCTGTTTTAGCATTCCGCACATTAATGTGGAATGGATAGCGGTAACATATGAAGTGGTCAATGAAGTTCTTCCTACGGCAGACAAATTATATCGTCACCGGATGACCATTTCCAGCAATTGCCCAATTTGCCAAGCAGCGGATTCCCTTCCACATCGCTTGTTCGAGTGTTCCGGTAAAGCAGCCATATGGACTTGGGTTTTGGGAAAATGTCGCAATTGGATACCTGGCGGTTGGAACCCTTCACCAATCGACATGTTACATCTTAATCTGCCGAAGCTGCATCCCACATTGTACAATTCCCTTATTTGGCTGTTAATGGGCACCTTTACATGGTTACAGATGATGGACAACCCCGCTGATTGTACCCTGACCAAACTCAGGCAATTTTTCTACACTGAGAGATGGAAACTGATCCAGAATCGCCAGACCGCGCCGTTCCAACCATGGCTCCTAAAAATAATACCCACTTGAAATATTCCTGCATCAAATCTTTCCTTACCGATTAATAAAAAAAAAAAAAAAAAAAAAAAAAAAAAAGGACGCCTTGGGATGGTAGTTTTCCGGCCGCCTCTCCCTTCATTCTACCCGCCAAGTTAAGCAGCATCGGGCATGGTCACGACTCGGACGGGTGACCATCCAGTTGTACTCCGACCAGATCTGCAACACTGGCTTCCCCCACCCCGTACCTATATCCCCTCAGGTCTCCCCGCTAGACGGCACTGCTTTCCTTGACAGCCTTCAAGCGGCTGGCCAAGGTAAGCAGCATCGGGCCTGGTACCTCTCTGGGTGGGTGGCCACTCAGATAGGTAAGTCAGCCCGCGCCGGCTGCACAGAGGGAAACACCCTGCCCAATTACTTTGACACAGACAAAAACGATTACATTAGACTACATCTTTTATATCACACGGGAAAATCCGCGAGAAAAGCGGATAGGTACCGTGGTGATCTGCCCCCGCCCGGGTACACTCGGGCGAATAGTTCCTGCTCCTGGATCCTGGAGCAACTGTTGTCTGAGTATATTTAGTGTCCAGAGAGCCGAGAATCGTCGAAAAATCGACTTACACGAAATGAAATATTTTTGTGATATTCTTGTTCCCCACACTCCAAACTGCTGGTGTATAGTTTTGCAGCGAATTTGGAGCAACTTTTGTTCTGAAAATATTTCGTGTCCAGGCAGCCGAGAATCGTCGAAAAATCCACTTACGCGAAATGAAACATTTTTATGATATTCTTGTTCCCCGCACTCCATACTGCTCGTATATAGCTTTTGCAGCGAATTTAGAGCAACTGTTGTCTGAGTATATTTAGTGTCCAGAGCGCCGAGTTTCGTCGAAAAATGCACTTACACGTTATGAAACACTTTTGTGATATTCTGATTCCCCACACTCCAAACTGCTGGTGTATAGTTTTGCAGCGAATTTGGTTCAACATTTGTTCTGAGTATATTTCGTGTCCAGGGTTCCGAGAATCGTCGCCAATCGACTTATGCGAAATGAAAATTTTTGTGATATTCTTGTTCCACACACCACAGACAGCTCGAATATAGCTTTTGCAGCGAATTTGGAGCAACTTTTGTTCGAGTATATTTCGTGTCCAGGGAGCCGAGAATCATCGAAAAATCGACTTACGACGTAATGAAACACTTTTGTGATGTTCTTGATCCCCACACTCCAAACTGCTCATATTGCAGCGAATTTGGAATAACTTTTGTTCTTAGCACATTTCGTGTCCTGGGAGCCGAGAATTTTCGATAATTCAACTTATGCGAAATGAAAAATTTTTGTGATATTCTTGTTCCACAAACTCCACACTGCTCGAATATAGCTTTTGCAGCGCATTTGGAGCAACTTTTTGTTCTTAGCATATTTCGTGTCCTGGGAGCCAAGAAAAGTCGAAAAATCGACTTAAGCGAAATGAAAACTTTTTGTGATATTCTTGTTCCCCACACGCTAACCTGCTCGAATATAGCTTTTGCAGCGAATTTGGAGCAACTTTTGTTCTGAGCATATTACGTGTCCATGTAGCCGAGAATCATCGAAAAAGTGACTTAAGCGTAATGAAACATATTTGTGATTTTCATGTTCCCAACACTCCAAACTGCTCGTATATAGGTTTTGCAGCGTATTTTGAGCATCTTTTGTTCTGAGTATATTTCGTGTCCTGGGAGCCGAGAATAATCGAAATATCGACTTACGCGTAATGAAACATTCTTGTGATTTTTTTGTTCCCCAACTCCAAACTGCTCTTATATAGCTTTTGCAGCGAATTTGGAGCAACTTTTGTTCTGAGTATATTTCGTGTCCAGGGAGCCAAGATTCATCGAAAAAACGACTTATCACGTAATGAAACACTTTTGGGATGTTCTTGTTCCCCACACTCCAAACTGCTCATATATGGCTTTTGCAGCGAATTTGGAATAACTTTTGTTCTGAGTATATTTCGTGTCCAGGGAGCCGAGAATCGTCGAAAAATCGACCTATGCGAAATGAAAAATTTCTGTGATATTCTTGTTCCCCACACTCCAAACTAACATTTTTGTGATATTCTTGTTCCCCACACTCCAAACTGCTTGACTATAGCTATTGCAGCGAAGTTGGAGCAATTTTGTACTGAGTATATTTCGTGTCCAGGGAGCCGAGAATCGTCGAAACATCTACTTATGCGAAATGAAAATCTTTGTGATATTCTTGTTCCCCACACTCCAAACTGCTCGAATATAGCTTTTGCAGCGAATTTGGAGCAATTTTGTTCTGAGTATATTTCGTGTCCAGGGAGCCGAGAATCGTCGAAAAATCGACCTATGCGAAATGAAAAATTTCTGTGATATTCTTGTTCCCCACACTCCAAACTGCTCGTATATAGCTTTTGCAGCGAATTTGGAGCAACTTTTGTTCTGAGTATATTTCGTGTACAGGGAGCCGAGATTCATCGAAAAATCGACTTACCACGTAATGAAACACTTTTGAGATGGTCTTGTTCCCCACACTCCAAACTACACATATATCGCTTTTGCAGCGAAATTGGAAAAACTTTTGTTCTTAGCATATTTCGTGTCCTGGGAGCCGAGAATTGTCGAAAAATAAACTTATGCGAAATGAATAATTTTTGTGATATTCTTGTTCCACACACTCCACACTGCTCGAATATAGCTTTTGCAGCGAATTTGGGGCAAATTTTGTTCTGAGCATATTTCGTGTCCATGGAGCCGAGAATCATCGAAAAAGTGACTTAAGCGTAATGAAACACTTTTGTGATGTTCTTGTTCCTCACACTCCAAACTGCTCATATATGGCTTTTGCAACGAATTTGGGATAACTTTTGTTCTTAGCATATTTCGTGTCCTGGGAGCCGAGAATTGTCGAAAAATCAACTTATGCGAAATGAAAAATTTTTGTGATATTCTTGTTCCACACACTCCACACCGCTCGAATATAGGTTTTGCAGCGAATTTGGAGCAACTTTTGTTCTGAGAATATTTCGTGTCCACGGAGCCGAGAATCATCGAAAAAGTGACTTAAGCGTAATGAAACATATTTGTGATTTTCTTGTTCCCCACACTCCAAACTGCTTGTATATAGCTTTTGCAGCGAATTTGGAGCAATTTTGTTCTGAGTATATTTCGTGTCCAGGGAGCTGAGAATCTTCGAAACATCGACTTATGCGAAATGAAACATTTTTGTGATATTCTTGTTCCCCAAACTCCAAACTGCTCGAATATAGCTCTTTTGCAGCGAATTTGGAGCAACTTTTGTTCTTAGCATATTTCGTGTCCTGCGAGCCGAGAATTGTCGCAAAATTGACTTACGCGAAATGAAAAATTTTTGTGATATTCTTGTTCCCCACACTCCAAACTGCTCGATTATAGCTTTTCCAGCGAATTTGGAGCAACTTTTGTTCTGAGTATATTTCGTGTCCAGGGAGCCGAGAATAATCGAAATATCGACTTACGCGTAATGAAACATTCTTGTTATTTTTTTGTTCCCCAACTCCAAACTGTTTTTATATAACTTTTGCAGCGAATTTGGAGCAACTTTAGTTCTGAGCATATTTCGTGTCCGTGGAGCCGAGAATCATCGAAAATTCGACTTAAGCGTAATGAAACATATTTGTGAGTTTTTTGTTCCACACACTCCACACTGTTCGAATATAGCTTTTGCAGCGAATTTGGAATAACTTTTGTTCTTAGCATATTTCGTGTCCTGGGAGCCTAGAAAAGTCGAAAAATCGACTTATGCGAAATGAAAAATTTTTGTGATATTCTTGTTCCCCACACTCCAACCTGCTCGAATATAGCTTTTGCAGCGAATTTGGAGCAACTTTTGTTCAGAGCATATTTCGTGTCCATGGAGCCGAGAATCATCGAAAATGTGACTTAAGCGTAATGAAACATATTTGTGATATTCTTGTTCCCAACTCTCCAAATTGCTCGTATATAGCTTTTGCAGCGAATTAGGAGCAACTTTTGTTCTGAGTATATTTCGTGTACAGGGAGCCGAGAATCATCGAAAAATCGACTTACCACGTAATGTAACACTTTTGAGATGGTCTTGTTCCCCACACTCCAAACTACTGATATATCGCTTTCGCAGCGAATTTGGAATAACTTTTGTTCTTAGCATTTTTCGTGTCCTGGGAGCCGAGAATTGTCGAAAAATCGACTTATGCGAAATGAATAATTTTTGTGATATTCTTGTTCCACACACTCCACACTGTTCGAATATAGCTTTTACAGCGAATTTGGAATAACTTTTGTTTTTAGCATATTTCGTGTCCTGGGAGCCAAGAAAAGTCGAAAAATCGACTTAAGCGAAATGAAAACTTTTTGTGATATTCTTGTTCCCCACACGCCAACCTGCTCGAATATAGCTTTTGCAGCGAATTTGGAGCAACTTTTGTTCTGAGCATATTTCGTGTCCATGGAGCCGAGAATGATCGAAAAAGTGACTTAAGCGTAATGAAACATATTTGTGATTTTCTTGTTCCCCACACTCCAAACTGCTCGAATATAGCTTTTGCATTGAATTTGGAGCAAATTTTGTTCTGAGCATAGTTCGTGTCCATGGAGCCGAGAATCATCGAAAAATCGACTTAAGCGTAATGAAACATTTTTGTGATTTTCACTTTCCCAGCACTCCAAACTGCTCGTATATAGGTTTTGTAGCGTATTTTGAGCATCTTTTGTTCTGAGTATATTTCGTGTCCAGGGAGCCGAGAATCATCAAAAATCGACCTAAGCGTAATGAAAAATTTTTGTGATATTCTTGTTCCCCACACGCCAACCTGCTCGAATATAGCTTTTGCAGCGAATTTGGAGCAACTTTTGTTCTGAGCATATTTCGTGTCCATGGAGCCGAGAATCATCAAAAATCGACCTAAGCGTAATGAAAAATTTTTGTGATATTCTTGTTCCCCAAACTCCAAACTGCTCGAATATAGCTTTTGCAGCGAATTTGGAGTAACTTTTGTTCTGAGCATATTTCGTGTCCATGGAGCCGAGAATCATCGAAAAAGCGACTTAATGGTAATGAAACATATTTGTGATTTTCTTGTTCCCCACACTCCAAACTGCTCGTATATAGGTTTTGCAGCGAATTTGGAGCAACTTTTGTTCTGAGTATGTTTAGTGTCCAGGGAGCCGAGAATCATCGAAAAATCGATTTACGCGTAATGAAACATTCTTGTGATTTTCTTGTTCCCCACACTCCAAACTGCTCGAATATAGCTTTTGCAGCGAATTTGGAGCAACTTTTGTTCTGAAGTTATTTCGTGTCCAAGGAGTCAAGAATCGTTATTAACTCGACTTACGCGAAATGAAAATTTTTTGTGATATTCATGCTCCCCACACTCCACACTGCTCGAATATAGCTTTTACAGCGAATTTGGAATAACTTTTCTTCTTAGCATATTTCGTGTCCTGGGAGCCGAGAATCGTCGAAAAATCTACCTATGCGAAATGAAAAATTTCTGTGATATTCTTGTTCCCCTCACTCCAAACTGCTCGTATATAGCTTTTGCAGAGAATTTGGAGCAACTTTTGTTCTGAGAATATTTCGTGTCCAGGGAGCCGAGAATCATGGAATAATCGACTTACCACGTAATGAAACACTTTTGTGATGTTCTTGTTCCTCACACTTCAAACTGCTCATATATGGCTTTTGCAGCGAATTTGGGATAACTTTTGTCTTAGCATACTTCGTGTCATGGGAGCCGAGAATTGTCGAAAAATTAACTTATGCGAAATGAAAATTTTTTGTGATATTCTTGTTCCACACACTCCACACTGCTCGAATATAGCTTTTGTAGCGAATTTGCAGCAACTTATGTTCTGAGCATATTTCGTGTCCATGGAGCCGAGAATCATCGAAAAAGCGACTTAATGGTAATGAAACATATTTGTGATTTTCTTGTTCCCCACACTCCAAACTGCTCGTATATAGGTTTTGCAGCGAATTTGGAGCAACTTTTGTTCTGAGTATGTTTAGTGTCCAGGGAACCGAGAATCATCGAAAAATCGATTTACGCGTAATGAAACATTCTTGTGATTTTCTTGTTCCCCACACTCCAAACTGCTCGAATATAGCTTTTGCAGCAAATTTGGAGCAACTTTTGTTCTGAAGTTATTTCGTGTCCAAGGAGCCAGGAATCGTTATTAACTCGACTTACGCGAAATGAAAATTTTTTGTGATATTCATGCTCCCCACACTCCACACTGCTCGAATATAGCTTTTACAGCGAATTTGGAATAACTTTTCTTCTTAGCATATTTCGTGTCCTGGGAGCCGGGAATCGTCGAAAAATCTACCTATGCGAAATGAAAAATTTCTGTGATATTCTTGTTCCCCACACTCCAAACTGCTCGTATATAGCTTTTGCAGAGAATTTGGAGCAACTTTTGTTCTGAGTATATTTCGTGTACAGGGTGCCGAGAATCATCGAAAAATCGAGTTACCACGTAATGAAACACTTTTGAGATGGTCTTGTTCCCCTCACTCCAAACTACTCATATATCGCTTTTGTAGCGAAATTGGAAAAACTTTTGTTCTTAGCATATTTCGTGTCCTGGGAGCCGAGATTTGTCGAAAAATAAACTTATGCGAAATGAATAATTTTTGTGATATTCTTGTTCCACACACTCCACACTGCTCGAATATAGCTTTTGTAGCGAATTTGCAGCAACTTATGTTCTGAGCATATTTCGTGTCCATGGAGCCGAGAATCATCGAAAAAGCGACTTAATGGTAATGAAACATATTTGTGATTTTCTTGTTCCCCACACTCCAAACTGCTCGTATATAGGTTTTGCAGCGAATTTGGAGCAACTTTTGTTCTGAGTATGTTTAGTGTCCAGGGAACCGAGAATCATCGAAAAATCGATTTACGCGTAATGAAACATTCTTGTGATTTTCTTGTTCCCCACACTCCAAACTGCTCGAATATAGCTTTTGCAGCAAATTTGGAGCAACTTTTGTTCTGAAGTTATTTCGTGTCCAAGGAGCCAAGAATCGTTATTAACTCGACTTACGCGAAATGAAATTTTTTTGTGATATTCATGCTCCCCACACTCCACACTGCTCGAATATAGCTTTTTCAGCGAATTTGGAATAACTTTTCTTCGTAGCATATTTCGTGTCCTGGGAGCCGAGAATCGTCGAAAAATCGACTTACGCGAAATGAAACATTTTTGTGATATTCTTGTTCCCCACATTCCAAACTGCTCGAATATAGCTTTTGCAGCGAATTTGGAGCAACTTTTGTTGTGAGTATATTTCGTGTCCAGGGAGCCCAGATTCATCGAAAAAACGACTTATCCCGTAATGAATCACTTTTGTGATGTTCTTGTTCCCCACACTCCAAACTGCTCTTATATAGCTTTTGCAGCGAATTTACAGCAACTTTTGTTCTGAGTATATTTCGTGTCCAGGGAGCTAAGAATCCTCATAAACTCGACTTACGCGATATGAAAATTTTTTGTGATATTCTTGTTCCCCACACTCCAAACTGCTCTTATATAGCTTTTGCAGCGTATTTGGAGCAACTTTTGTTCTGAGCATATTTCGTGTCCATGGAGCCGAGAATCATCGAAAAATCCACTTAAGCGTAATGAAACATATTTGTGAGTTTCTTGTTCCCCACACTCCAAACTGCTCGTATATAGGTTTTGCAGCGAATTTGGATCAACTTTTTGTTCTGAGCATATTTCGTGTCCATGGAGACCAGAATCATCGAAAAATCCACATAAGCGTAATGAAACATATTTGTGAGTTTCTTGTTCCCCACACTCCAAACTGCTCGTATATAGGTTTTGCAGCGAATTTTGAGCATCTTTTGTTCTGAGTATATTTCGTGTCCAGGGAGCCGAGAATCGTCGAAAAATCGACCTATGCGAAATGAAAAATTTCTGTGATATTCTTGTTCCCCACACTCCAAACTGCTTGAATATAGCTATTGCAGCGAATTTGGAGCAACTTTTGTTCAGAGCATATTTCGTGTCCATGGAGCCGAGAATCGTCGAAACATCGATATGCGAAATAAAAATTTTTTGTGATATTCTTGTTCCCCACACTCCAAACTGCTCGTATATAGGTTTTGCAACGAATTTGGAGCAACTATTGTTCTGAGTATATTTCATGTCCAAGGAGCCGAGAATCGTCGAAAAATCGACTTATGCGAAATGAAACATTTTTGTGATATTCTTGTTCCCCACATTCCAAACTGCTCGAATATAGCTTTTGCAGCGAATTTGGAGCAACTTTTGTTGTGAGTATATTTCGTGTCCAGGGAGCCCAGATTCATCGAAAAAACGACTTATCCCGTAATGAATCACTTTCGTGATGTTCTTGTTTCCCACACTCCAAACTGCTCATATATGGCTTTTGCAGCGAATTTGGAATAACTTTTGTTTTTAGCATATTTCGTGTCCTGGGAGCCGAGAATTGTCGAAAAATCGACTTATGCGAAATAAAAAATTTTTGTGATATTCTTGTTCCCCACACTCCAAACTGCTCGTATATAGCTTTTGCAGCGAATTTGGAGCAACTTCTGTTCTGAGCATATTTCGTGTCCAGGAAGCCGAGAACCGTCAAAATGGACTTACCGGGTAATGAATCACTTTTGTGATGTTCCTGTTCACCACACTCCAAACAGCTCGTTTATAGTTTTTCCAGCGAATTTGGAGCAAGTTTTGTTTTGAGTATATTTCTTGTCAAGGGAGCCGAGAATCGTCGAAAAATCGACTTATGCGAAATGAAAAATGTTTGTGATATTCTTGTTCCCCACACTCTAAACTGCTCGAATATAGCTTTTGCAGCGAATTTGGAGCAACTTTAGCTCTGAGCATATTTCGTGTCCAGGGAGCCGAGAATCATCGAAAAATCGACTTCCGCGTAATGAAACATTGTTGTTATTTTCTTGTTGCCCAACTCCAAACTGCACTTATATAGCTTTTGCAGCGAATTTGGAGCAACTTTTGTTCTGAGTATATTTCTTGTCCAGGGAGCCAAGAATCGACATAAACTCGACTTACACGATATGAAAATTTTTTGTGATATTCTTGTTCCCCACACTCCAAACTGCTCGTATATAGCTTTTGCAGCGAACTTGGAGCAAGTTTTGTTCTGAGCATATTTCGTGTCCATGGAACCGAGAATCATCGAAAAATCGACTTAAGCGTAATGAAACATATTTGTGATTTTCTTGTTTCCCACACTCCAAACTGCTCGTATATAGGTTTTGCAGCAAATTTGGAGCAACTTTTGTTCTGAGTATATTTCGTGTCCAGGGAGCCGAGAATCGTCGAAACATCGACATGCGAAATAAAAAATGTTTGTGATATTCTTGTTCCCCACACACCAAACTGCTAGAATATAGCTTTTGCAGCGAATTTGGAGCAACTTTTGTTCTGAGTATATTTCGTGCCCAGGGAGCCGAGAATCGTCGACAAATCTACTTATGCGAAATGAAAAATTTTTGTGATATTCTTGTTCCCCACACTCCAAAATGCTCGTATATAGGCTTTGCAGCGAATTTTGAGCAACTTGTGTTCTGAGCATATTTCGTGTCCAGGGTTCCGCGAATCGTCGCAAAACGACTTATGCGAAATGAAAATTTTTGTGATATTCTTGTTCCACACACCCCAGACTGCTCGAATATAGCTTTTGCTGCGAATTTGGAGCAACTTTTGTTGTGAGTATATTTCGTGTCCAGGGAGCCGAGATTCATCGAAAAAACGATTTATCCCGTAATGAAACACTTTTGTGATGTTCTTGTTCCCCACACTCCAAAATTCTCATATATGGCTTTCGCAGCGAATTTGGAATAACTTTTGTTTTTAGCATATTTCGTGTCCTGGGAGCCGAGAATTGCCGAAAAATCGACTTATGCGAAATGAAAAAAATTTATGATATTCTTGTTGCCCACACTTAAAACTGCTCGAATATAGCTTTTGCAGCGAATTTGGAGCAACTTTTGTTCTAAACATATTTCGTGTCCATGAAGCCGAGAATCATCGAAAAATCGACTTAAACGTAATGTAACATATTTGTAATTTTCTGGTTCCCCACACTCCAAACTGCTCGTATATAGGTTTTGCAGCGAATTTCTAGCAACTCTTATTCTGAGTATATTTCGTATCCAGGTAGCCGAGAATTGTCGAAATATCGACTTACACGTAATGAAATTTTTTTGTGATATTCTTGTTCCCCACACTCCAAACTGCTCGAATATAGATCTTGCAGCGAATTTGGAGCAACTTTTGTTGTGAGTATATTTCGTGTCCAGGGAGCCCAGATTCATCGAAAAAACGACTTATCCCGTAATGAATCACTTTTGTGATGTTCTTGTTCCCCACACTCCAAACTGCTCTTATATAGCTTTTGCAGCGAATTTACAGCAACTTTTGTTCTGAGTATATTTCGTGTCCAGGGAGCCAAGAATCCTCATAAACTCGACTTACGCGATATGAAAATTTTTTGTGATATTCTTGTTCCCCACACTCCAAACTGCTCTTATATAGCTTTTGCAGCGTATTTGGAGCAACTTTTGTTCTGAGCATATTTCGTGTCCATGGAGCCGAGAATCATCGAAAAATCCACTTAAGCGTAATGAAACATATTTGTGAGTTTCTTGTTCCCCACACTCCAAACTGCTCGTATATAGGTTTTGCAGCGAATTTGGATCAACTTTTTGTTCTGAGCATATTTCGTGTCCATGGAGACGAGAATCATCGAAAAATCCACATAAGCGTAATGAAACATATTTGTGAGTTTCTTGTTCCCCACACTCCAAACTGCTCGTATATAGGTTTTGCAGCGAATTTTGAGCATCTTTTGTTCTGAGTATATTTCGTGTCCAGGGAGCCGAGAATCGTCGAAAAATCGACCTATGCGAAATGAAAAATTTCTGTGATATTCTTGTTCCCCACACTCCAAACTGCTTGAATATAGCTATTGCAGCGAATTTGGAGCAACTTTTGTTCAGAGCATATTTCGTGTCCATGGAGCCGAGAATCGTCGAAACATCGATATGCGAAATAAAAAATTTTTGTGATATTCTTGTTCCCCACACTCCAAACTGCTCGTATATAGGTTTTGCAACGAATTTGGAGCAACTATTGTTCTGAGTATATTTCATGTCCAAGGAGCCGAGAATCGTCGAAAAATCGACTTATGCGAAATGAAACATTTTAGTGATATTCTTGTTCCCCACATTCCAAACTGCTCGAATATAGCTTTTGCAGCGAATTTGGAGCAACTTTTGTTGTGAGTATATTTCGTGTCCAGGGAGCCGAGAATCGTCTGAACATCGACATGCGAAATAAAAAATGTTTGTGATATTCTTGTTCCCCACACTCCAAACTGCTCGTATATAGATTTTATAGCGAATTTTGAGCATCTTTTGTTCTGAGTATATTTCATGTCCAAGGAGCCGAGAATCGTCGAAAAATCGACTTATGCGAAATGAAACATTTTTGTGATATTCATGTTCCCCACACTCCAAACTGCTCGAATATGACTTTTGCAGCGAATTTGGAGCAAATTTTGTTCTGAGTATATTTCGTGTCCAGAGAGCCGAGAATCTTCGAAAAATCGACTTACGCGAAATGAAAATTTTTTGTTATATTCTTGTTCCTCACACTCCAAATTGCTCGTATATAGGTTTTGCAGTGAATTTGGAGAACTTTTGTTCTGAGTATATTTCGTGTCCAGGTAGGCGAGAATTGTCGAAACATCGACTTATGCGAAAAGAAACATTTTGGTGATATTCTTGTTCCCCACACTCCAAACTGCTCGAATATAGCTTTTGCAGCGAATTTGGAGCAAATTTTGTTCTGAGTATATTTCGTGTCCAGAGAGCCGAGAATCTTCGAAACATCGACTTATGCGAAATGAAACATTTTTGTGATATTCTTGTTCCCCACACTCCAAACTGCTCGAATATAGCTTTTGCAGCGAATTTGGAGCAACTTGTGTTCTGAGCATATTTCATGTCCAGGGAGGCGAGAATCGTCAAAATGGACTTACTTGCGTAATGAAACACTTTTGTGATGTTCTTGTTCACCACACTCCAAACAGCTCGTATATAGCTTTTACAGGGTATTTGGAGCAACTCTTGTTCTTAGCATATTTCGTGTCCTGGGAGCCGAGAATTGTCGAAAAATCGACTTATGCGAAATGAAAAATGTTTGTGATATTCTTGTTCCTCACACTCCAACCTGCTCGAATATAGCTTTTGCAGCGAATTTGGAGCAACTTTTGTTCTGAGTATATTTCGTGCCTTGGGAGCCGAGAATCATCGAAAAATCGACTTAGGCGTAATGAAAAATTCTTGTGATTTTCTTGTTCTCCCACTCCAAATTGCTCTTATATAGCTTTTGCAGCGAATTTGGAGCAATTTTTGTTCTGAGTATATTTCGTGTCCATGGAGCCGAGAATCTTCGAAAAATCGACTTACGCGAAATGAAAATTCTTTGTTATATTCTTGTTCCTCACACTCCAAATTGCTCGTATATAGGTTTTGCAGCGAATTTGGAGCAACTTTTGTTCTGAGTATATTTCGTGTCCAGGTAGCCGAGAATTGTCGAAATATCGACTTACACGTAATGAAACATTTTTGTGATATTCTTGTTCCCCACACTCCAAACTGCTGGAATATATCTTTTGCAGCGAATTTGGAGCAATTTTGTTCTGAGTATATTTAGTGTCCAGGGAGCCGAGAATCGTCTGAACATCGACATGCGAAATAAAAAATGTTTGTGATATTCTTGTTCCCCACACTCCAAACTGCTCGTATATAGATTTTATAGCGAATTTTGAGCATCTTTTGTTCTGAGTATATTTCATGTCCAAGGAGCCGAGAATCGTCGAAAAATCGACTTATGCGAAATGAAACATTTTTGTGATATTCATGTTCCCCACACTCCAAACTGTTCGAATATAGCTTTTGCAGCGAATTTGGAGCAAATTTTGTTCTGAGTATATTTCGTGTCCAGAGAGCCGAGAATCTTCGAGAAATCGACTTACGCGAAATGAAAATTTTTTGTTATATTCTTGTTCCTCACACTCCAAATTGCTCGTATATAGGTTTTGCAGTGAATTTTGAGAACTTTTGTTCTGAGTATATTTCGTGTCCAGGTAGGCGAGAATTGTCGAAACATCGACTTATGCGAAAAGAAACATTTTGGTGATATTCTTGTTCCCCACACTCCAAACTGCTCGAATATAGCTTTTGCAGCGAATTTGGAGCAAATTTTGTTCTGAGTATATATCGTGTCCAGGGAGCCGAGAATCTTCGAAAAATCGACTTACGCGAAATGAAAATTTTTTGGTATATTCTTGTTCCTCACACTCCAAACTGCTCGATTATAGATAGCTTTTCCAGCGAATTTGGAACAACTTTTTTTCTGAGTATATTCCATGTCCAAGGAGCCGAGAATCGTCGAAAAATCGACTTATGCGAAATGAAACATTTTTGTGATATTCTTGTTCCCGACACTCCAAACTGCTCGAATATAGCTTTTGCAGCGAATTTGGAGCAAATTTTGTTCTGAGTATATTTCGTGTCCAGAGAGCCGAGAATCTTCGAAAAATCGACCTACGCGAAATGAAAATTTTTTGTTATATTCTTGTTCCCCACACTCCAAACTGCTCGTATATAGGTTTTGCAGCGAATTTTGAGCATCTTTTGTTCTGATTATATTTCGTGCCTAGGGAGCCGAGAATCATCGAAAGATCGTCTTACGCGTAATGAAAACCTTTGGTGATATTCTTGTTCCCCAACACCAAACTGCTCTTATATAGCTTTTGCAGCGAATTTGGAGCAACTTTTGATCTGAGTATATTTCGTGTCCAGGGAGCCAAGAATCGTCATAAACTCGACTTACGCGAAATGAAAATTTTTTGTGATATTCTTGTTCCACATCCTTCACACTGCTCGAATATATCTATTTCAGCGAATTTGGAATAGCTTTTGTACTTAGCATATTTCGTGTCCTGGGAGCCAAGAAAATTCGAAAAATCGACTTATGCGAAATGAAATTTTTTGTGATATTCTTGTTCCCCACACTCCAAACTGCTCGAATTTAGCTTTTGCAGCGAATTTGGAGCAACTTTTGTTCTGAGTATATTCCGTGCCTTGGGAGCCGAGAATCATCGAAAAATCGACTTAGGCGTAATGAAACATTCTTGTGATTTTCTTGTTCTCCCACTCCAATTTGCTCTTATATAGCTTTTGCAGCGAATTTGGAGCAATTTTTGTTCTGAGTATATTTCGTGTCCATGGAGCCGAGAATCTTCGAAAAATCGACTTACGCGAAATGAAAATTCTTTGTTATATTCTTGTTCCTCACACTCCAAACTGCTCGCATATAGGTTTTGCAGCGAATTTGGAGCAACTTTTGTTCTGAGTATATTTCGTGTCCAGGTAGCCGAGAATTGTCGAAATATCGATTTACACGTAATGAAACATTTTTGTGATATTCTTGTTCCCCACACTCCAAACTGCTGGAATATATCTTTTGCAGCGAATTTGGAGCAATTTTGTTCTGAGTATATTTAGTGTCCAGGGAGCCGAGAATCGTCTGAACATCGACATGCGAAATAAAAAATGTTTGTGATATTCTTGTTCCCCACACTCCAAACTGCTCGTATATAGATTTTATAGCGAATTTTGAGCATCTTTTATTCTGAGTATATTTCATGTCCAAGGAGCCGTGAATCGTCGAAAAATCGACTTATGCGAAATGAAACATTTTTGTGATATTCATGTTCCCCACACTGCAAACTGCTCGAATATAGCTTTTGCAGCGAATTTGGAGCAAATTTTGTTCTGAGTATATTTCGTGTCCAGAGAGCCGAGAATCTTCGAAAAATCGACTTACGCGAAATGAAAATTTTTTGTTATATTCTTGTTCCCCACACTCCAAACTGCTCGTATATAGGTTTTGCAGCGAATTTTGAGCATCTTTTGTTCTGATTATATTTCGTGCCTAGGGAGCCGAGAATCATCGAAAAATCGTCTTACGCGTAATGAAAACCTTTGGTGATATTCTTGTTCCCCAACACCAAACTTCTCTTATATAGCTTTTGCAGCGAATTTGGAGCAACTTTTGATCTGAGTATATTTCGTGTCCAGGGAGCCAAGAATCGTCATAAACTCGACTTACGCGAAATGAAAATTTTTTGTGATATTCTTGTTCCACATCCTCCACACTGCTCGAATATAGCTTTTTCAGCGAATTTGGAATAGCTTTTGTACTTAGCATATTTCGTGTCCTGGGAGCCAAGAAAAGTCGAAAAATCGACTTATGCGAAAAGAAAATTTTTTGTGATATTCTTGTTCCCCACACTCCAAACTGCGCGAATTTAGCTTTTGCAGTGAATTTGGGGCAACCTTTGTTCTGAGTATATTTCGTGCCTTGGGAGCCGAGAATCATCGAAAAATCTACTTACGCGAAATGAAAATTCTTTGTTATATTCTTGTTCCTCACACTCCAAATTGCTCGTATATAGGTTTTGCAGCGAATTTGGAGCAACTTTTGTTTTGAGTATATTTCGTGTCCAGGTAGCCGAGAATTGTCGAAATATCGACTTACACGTAATGAAACATTTTTGTGATATTCTTGTTCCCCACACTCCAAACTGCTGGAATATATCTTTTGCAGCGAATTTGGAGCAATTTTGTTCTGAGTATATTTAGTGTCCAGGGAGCCGAGAATCGTCTGAACATCGACATGTGAAATAAAAAATGTTTGTGATATTCTTGTTCCCCACACTCCAAACTGCTCGTATATAGATTTTATAGCGAATTTTGAGCATCTTTTGTTCTGAGTATATTTCATGTCCAAGGAGCCGAGAATCGTCGAAAAATCGACTTATGCGAAATGAAACATTTTTGTGATATTCATGTTCCCCACACTCCAAACTGTTCGAATATAGCTTTTGCAGCGAATTTGGAGCAAATTTTGTTCTGAGTATATTTCGTGTCCAGAGAGCCGAGAATCTTCGAGAAATCGACTTACGCGAAATGAAAATTTTTTGTTATATTCTTGTTCCTCACACTCCAAATTGCTCGTATATAGGTTTTGCAGTGAATTTTGAGAACTTTTGTTCTGAGTATATTTCGTGTCCAGGTAGGCGAGAATTGTCGAAACATCGACTTATGCGAAAAGAAACATTTTGGTGATATTCTTGTTCCCCACACTCCAAACTGCTCGAATATAGCTTTTGCAGCGAATTTGGAGCAAATTTTGTTCTGAGTATATATCGTGTCCAGGGAGCCGAGAATTTTCGTAAAATCGACTTACGCGAAATGAAAATTTTTTGGTATATTCTTGTTCCTCACACTCCAAACTGCTCGATTATAGATAGCTTTTCCAGCGAATTTGGAACAACTTTTGTTCTGAGTATATTCCATGTCCAAGGAGCCGAGAATCGTCGAAAAATCGACTTATGCGAAATGAAACATTTTTGTGATATTCTTGTTCCCGACACTCCAAACTGCTCGAATATAGCTTTTGCAGCGAATTTGGAGCAAATTTTGTTCTGAGTATATTTCGTGTCCAGAGAGCCGAGAATCTTCGAAAAATCGACCTACGCGAAATGAAAATTTTTTGTTATATTCTTGTTCCCCACACTCCAAACTGCTCGTATATAGGTTTTGCAGCGAATTTTGAGCATCTTTTGTTCTGATTATATTTCGTGCCTAGGGAGCCGAGAATCATCGAAAGATCGTCTTACGCGTAATGAAAACCTTTGGTGATATTCTTGTTCCCCAACACCAAACTGCTCTTATATAGCTTTTGCAGCGAATTTGGAGCAACTTTTGATCTGAGTATATTTCGTGTCCAGGGAGCCAAGAATCGTCATAAACTCGACTTACGCGAAATGAAAATTTTTTGTGATATTCTTGTTCCACATCCTTCACACTGCTCGAATATATCTATTTCAGCGAATTTGGAATAGCTTTTGTACTTAGCATATTTCGTGTCCTGGGAGCCAAGAAAATTCGAAAAATCGACTTATGCGAAATGAAAATTTTTTGTGATATTCTTGTTCCCCACACTCCAAACTGCTCGAATTTAGCTTTTGCAGCGAATTTGGAGCAACTTTTGTTCTGAGTATATTCCGTGCCTTGGGAGCCGAGAATCATCGAAAAATCGACTTAGGCGTAATGAAACATTCTTGTGATTTTCTTGTTCTCCCACTCCAATTTGCTCTTATATAGCTTTTGCAGCGAATTTGGAGCAATTTTTGTTCTGAGTATATTTCGTGTCCATGGAGCCGAGAATCTTCGAAAAATCGACTTACGCGAAATGAAAATTCTTTGTTATATTCTTGTTCCTCACACTCCAAACTGCTCGCATATAGGTTTTGCAGCGAATTTGGAGCAACTTTTGTTCTGAGTATATTTCGTGTCCAGGTAGCCGAGAATTGTCGAAATATCGATTTACACGTAATGAAACATTTTTGTGATATTCTTGTTCCCCACACTCCAAACTGCTGGAATATATCTTTTGCAGCGAATTTGGAGCAATTTTGTTCTGAGTATATTTAGTGTCCAGGGAGCCGAGAATCGTCTGAACATCGACATGCGAAATAAAAAATGTTTGTGATATTCTTGTTCCCCACACTCCAAACTGCTCGTATATAGATTTTATAGCGAATTTTGAGCATCTTTTATTCTGAGTATATTTCATGTCCAAGGAGCCGTGAATCGTCGAAAAATCGACTTATGCGAAATGAAACATTTTTGTGATATTCATGTTCCCCACACTGCAAACTGCTCGAATATAGCTTTTGCAGCGAATTTGGAGCAAATTTTGTTCTGAGTATATTTCGTGTCCAGAGAGCCGAGAATCTTCGAAAAATCGACTTACGCGAAATGAAAATTTTTTGTTATATTCTTGTTCCCCACACTCCAAACTGCTCGTATATAGGTTTTGCAGCGAATTTTGAGCATCTTTTGTTCTGATTATATTTCGTGCCTAGGGAGCCGAGAATCATCGAAAAATCGTCTTACGCGTAATGAAAACCTTTGGTGATATTCTTGTTCCCCAACACCAAACTTCTCTTATATAGCTTTTGCAGCGAATTTGGAGCAACTTTTGATCTGAGTATATTTCGTGTCCAGGGAGCCAAGAATCGTCATAAACTCGACTTACGCGAAATGAAAATTTTTTGTGATATTCTTGTTCCACATCCTCCACACTGCTCGAATATAGCTTTTTCAGCGAATTTGGAATAGCTTTTGTACTTAGCATATTTCGTGTCCTGGGAGCCAAGAAAAGTCGAAAAATCGACTTATGCGAAAAGAAAATTTTTTGTGATATTCTTGTTCCCCACACTCCAAACTGCGCGAATTTAGCTTTTGCAGTGAATTTGGGGCAACCTTTGTTCTGAGT
The DNA here is from genome assembly GCA_030762935.1 of Hymenopus coronatus. Taxonomy (NCBI): domain Eukaryota; kingdom Metazoa; phylum Arthropoda; class Insecta; order Mantodea; family Hymenopodidae; genus Hymenopus; species Hymenopus coronatus. The sequence continues at coordinate 55,238,642 of CM060880.1, forward strand.
ATATTTCGTGCCTTGGGAGCCGAGAATCATCGAAAAATCTACTTACGCGAAATGAAAATTCTTTGTTATATTCTTGTTCCTCACACTCCAAATTGCTCGTATATAGGTTTTGCAGCGAATTTGGAGCAACTTTTGTTTTGAGTATATTTCGTGTCCAGGTAGCCGAGAATTGTCGAAATATCGACTTACACGTAATGAAACATTTTTGTGATATTCTTGTTCCCCACACTCCAAACTGCTGGAATATATCTTTTGCAGCGAATTTGGAGCAATTTTGTTCTGAGTATATTTAGTGTCCAGGGAGCCGAGAATCGTCTGAACATCGACATGCGAAATAAAAAATGTTTGTGATATTCTTGTTCCCCACACTCCAAACTGCTCGTATATAGATTTTATAGCGAATTTTGAGCATCTTTTGTTCTGAGTATATTTCATGTCCAAGGAGCCGAGAATCGTCGAAAAATCGACTTATGCGAAATGAAACATTTTTGTGATATTCATGTTCCCCACACTCCAAACTGTTCGAATATAGCTTTTGCAGCGAATTTGGAGCAAATTTTGTTCTGAGTATATTTCGTGTCCAGAGAGCCGAGAATCTTCGAGAAATCGACTTACGCGAAATGAAAATTTTTTGTTATATTCTTGTTCCTCACACTCCAAATTGCTCGTATATAGGTTTTTCAGTGAATTTTGAGAACTTTTGTTCTGAGTATATTTCGTGTCCAGGTAGGCGAGAATTGTCGAAACATCGACTTATGCGAAAAGAAACATTTTGGTGATATTCTTGTTCCCCACACTCCAAACTGCTCGAATATAGCTTTTGCAGCGAATTTGGAGCAAATTTTGTTCTGAGTATATATCGTGTCCAGGGAGCCGAGAATTTTCGTAAAATCGACTTACGCGAAATGAAAATTTTTTGGTATATTCTTGTTCCTCACACTCCAAACTGCTCGATTATAGATAGCTTTTCCAGCGAATTTGGAACAACTTTTGTTCTGAGTATATTCCATGTCCAAGGAGCCGAGAATCGTCGAAAAATCGACTTATGCGAAATGAAACATTTTTGTGATATTCTTGTTCCCGACACTCCAAACTGCTCGAATATAGCTTTTGCAGCGAATTTGGAGCAAATTTTGTTCTGAGTATATTTCGTGTCCAGAGAGCCGAGAATCTTCGAAAAATCGACCTACGCGAAATGAAAATTTTTTGTTATATTCTTGTTCCCCACACTCCAAACTGCTCGTATATAGGTTTTGCAGCGAATTTTGAGCATCTTTTGTTCTGATTATAATTCGTGCCTAGGGAGCCGAGAATCATCGAAAGATCGTCTTACGCGTAATGAAAACCTTTGGTGATATTCTTGTTCCCCAACACCAAACTGCTCTTATATAGCTTTTGCAGCGAATTTGGAGCAACTTTTGATCTGAGTATATTTCGTGTCCAGGGAGCCAAGAATCGTCATAAACTCGACTTACGCGAAATGAAAATTTTTTGTGATATTCTTGTTCCACATCCTTCACACTGCTCGAATATATCTATTTCAGCGAATTTGGAATAGCTTTTGTACTTAGCATATTTCGTGTCCTGGGAGCCAAGAAAAGTCGAAAAATCGACTTATGCGAAATGAAAATTTTTTGTGATATTCTTGTTCCCCACACTCCAAACTGCTCGAATTTAGCTTTTGCAGCGAATTTGGAGCAACTTTTGTTCTGAGTATATTCCGTGCCTTGGGAGCCGAGAATCATCGAAAAATCGACTTAGGCGTAATGAAACATTCTTGTGATTTTCTTGTTCTCCCACTCCAATTTGCTCTTATATAGCTTTTGCAGCGAATTTGGAGCAATTTTTGTTCTGAGTATATTTCGTGTCCATGGAGCCGAGAATCTTCGAAAAATCGACTTACGCGAAATGAAAATTCTTTGTTATATTCTTGTTCCTCACACTCCAAACTGCTCGTATATAGGTTTTGCAGCGAATTTGGAGCAACTTTTGTTCTGAGTATATTTCGTGTCCAGGTAGCCGAGAATTGTCGAAATATCGACTTACACGTAATGAAAAATTTTTGTGATATTCTTGTTCCCCACACTCCAAACTGCTGGAATATATCTTTTGCAGCGAATTTGGAGCAATTTTGTTCTGAGTATATTTAGTGTCCAGGGAGCCGAGAATCGTCTGAACATCGACATGCGAAATAAAAAATGTTTGTGATATTCTTGTTCCCCACACTCCAAACTGCTCGTATATAGATTTTATAGCGAATTTTGAGCATCTTTTATTCTGAGTATATTTCATGTCCAAGGAGCCGTGAATCGTCGAAAAATCGACTTATGCGAAATGAAACATTTTTGTGATATTCATGTTCCCCACACTGCAAACTGCTCGAATATAGCTTTTGCAGCGAATTTGGAGCAAATTTTGTTCTGAGTATATTTCGTGTCCAGAGAGCCGAGAATCTTCGAAAAATCGACTTACGCGAAATGAAAATTTTTTGTTATATTATTGTTCCCCACACTCCAAACTGCTCGTATATAGGTTTTGCAGCGAATTTTGAGCATCTTTTGTTCTGATTATATTTCGTGCCTAGGGAGCCGAGAATCATCGAAAAATCGTCTTACGCGTAATGAAAACCTTTGGTGATATTCTTGTTCCCCAACACCAAACTGCTCTTATATAGCTTTTGCAGCGAATTTGGAGCAACTTTTGATCTGAGTATATTTCGTGTCCAGGGAGCCAAGAATCGTCATAAACTCGACTTACGCGAAATGAAAATTTTTTGTGATATTCTTGTTCCACATCCTCCACACTGCTCGAATATAGCTTTTTCAGCGAATTCGGAATAGCTTTTGTACTTAGCATATTTCGTGTCCTGGGAGCCAAGAAAAGTCGAAAAATCGACTTATGCGAAAAGAAAATTTTTTGTGATATTCTTGTTCCCCACACTCCAAACTGCGCGAATTTAGCTTTTGCAGTGAATTTGGAGCAACTTTTGTTCTGAGTATATTTCGTGCCTTGGGAGCCGAGAATCATCGAAAAATCTACTTACGCGAAATGAAAATTCTTTGTTATATTCTTGTTCCTCACACTCCAAATTGCTCGTATATAGGTTTTGCAGCGAATTTGGAGCAATTTTGTTCTGAGTATATTTAGTGTCCAGGGAGCCGAGAATCGTCTGAACATCGACATGCGAAATAAAAAATGTTTGTGATATTCTTGTTCCCCACACTCCAAACTGCTCGTATATAGATTTTATAGCGAATTTTGAGCATCTTTTATTCTGAGTATATTTCATGTCCAAGGAGCCGTGAATCGTCGAAAAATCGACTTATGCGAAATGAAACATTTTTGTGATATTCATGTTCCCCACACTGCAAACTGCTCGAATATAGCTTTTGCAGCGAATTTGGAGCAAATTTTGTTCTGAGTATATTTCGTGTCCAGAGAGCCGAGAATCTTCGAAAAATCGACTTACGCGAAATGAAAATTTTTTGTTATATTCTTGTTCCCCACACTCCAAACTGCTCGTATATAGGTTTTGCAGCGAATTTTGAGCATCTTTTGTTCTGATTATATTTCGTGCCTAGGGAGCCGAGAATCATCGAAAAATCGTCTTACGCGTAATGAAAACCTTTGGTGATATTCTTGTTCCCCAACACCAAACTGCTCTTATATAGCTTTTGCAGCGAATTTGGAGCAACTTTTGATCTGAGTATATTTCGTGTCCAGGGAGCCAAGAATCGTCATAAACTCGACTTACGCGAAATGAAAATTTTTTGTGATATTCTTGTTCCACATCCTCCACACTGCTCGAATATAGCTTTTTCAGCGAATTCGGAATAGCTTTTGTACTTAGCATATTTCGTGTCCTGGGAGCCAAGAAAAGTCGAAAAATCGACTTATGCGAAAAGAAAATTTTTTGTGATATTCTTGTTCCCCACACTCCAAACTGCGCGAATTTAGCTTTTGCAGTGAATTTGGAGCAACTTTTGTTCTGAGTATATTTCGTGCCTTGGGAGCCGAGAATCATCGAAAAATCTACTTACGCGAAATGAAAATTCTTTGTTATATTCTTGTTCCTCACACTCCAAATTGCTCGTATATAGGTTTTGCAGCGAATTTCGAGCAACTTTTGTTTTGAGTATATTTCGTGTCCAGGTAGCCGAGAATTGTCGAAATATCGACTTACACGTAATGAAACATTTTTGTGATATTCTTGTTCCCCACACTCCAAACTGCTGGAATATATCTTTTGCAGCGAATTTGGAGCAATTTTGTTCTGAGTATATTTAGTGTCCAGGGAGCCGAGAATCGTCTGAACATCGACATGCGAAATAAAAAATGTTTGTGATATTCTTGTTCCCCACACTCCAAACTGCTCGTATATAGATTTTATAGCGAATTTTGAGCATCTTTTGTTCTGAGTATATTTCATGTCCAAGGAGCCGAGAATCGTCGAAAAATCGACTTATGCGAAATGAAACATTTTTGTGATATTCATGTTCCCCACACTCCAAACTGCTCGAATATGACTTTTGCAGCGAATTTGGAGCAAATTTTGTTCTGAGTATATTTCGTGTCCAGAGAGCCGAGAATCTTCGAAAAATCGACTTACGCGAAATGAAAATTTTTTGTTATATTCTTGTTCCTCACACTCCAAATTGCTCGTATATAGGTTTTGCAGTGAATTTTGAGAACTTTTGTTCTGAGTATATTTCGTGTCCAGGTAGGCGAGAATTGTCGAAACATCGACTTATGCGAAAAGAAATATTTTGGTGATATTCTTGTTCCCCACACTCCAAACTGCTCGAATATAGCTTTGCAGCGAATTTGGAGCAAATTTTGTTCTGAGTATATTTCGTGTCCAGAGAGCCGAGAATCTTCGAAACATCGACTTATGCGAAATGAAACATTTTTGTGATATTCTTGTTCCCCACACTCCAAACTGCTCGAATATAGCTTTTGCAGCGAATTTGGAGCAACTTGTGTTCTGAGCATATTTCATGTCCAGGGAGGCGAGAATCGTCAAAATGGACTTACTTGCGTAATGAAACACTTTTGTGATGTTCTTGTTCACCACACTCCAAACAGCTCGTATATAGCTTTTACAGGGTATTTGGAGCAACTCTTGTTCTTAGCATATTTCGTGTCCTGGGAGCCGAGAATTGTCGAAAAATCGACTTATGCGAAATGAAAAATGTTTGTGATATTCTTGTTCCTCACACTCCAACCTGCTCGAATATAGCTTTTGCAGCGAATTTGGAGCAACTTTTGTTCTGAGTATATTTCGTGCCTTGGGAGCCGAGAATCATCGAAAAATCGACTTAGGCGTAATGAAACATTCTTGTGATTTTCTTGTTCTCCCACTCCAAATTGCTCTTATATAGCTTTTGCAGCGAATTTGGAGCAATTTTTGTTCTGAGTATATTTCGTGTCCATGGAGCCGAGAATCTTCGAAAAATCGACTTACGCGAAATGAAAATTCTTTGTTATATTCTTGTTCCTCACACTCCAAATTGCTCGTATATAGGTTTTGCAGCGAATTTGGAGCAACTTTTGTTCTGAGTATATTTCGTGTCCAGGTAGCCGAGAATTGTCGAAATATCGACTTACACGTAATGAAACATTTTTGTGATATTCTTGTTCCCCACACTCCAAACTGCTGGAATATATCTTTTGCAGCGAATTTGGAGCAATTTTGTTCTGAGTATATTTAGTGTCCAGGGAGCCGAGAATCGTCTGAACATCGACATGCGAAATAAAAAATGTTTGTGATATTCTTGTTCCCCACACTCCAAACTGCTCGTATATAGATTTTATAGCGAATTTTGAGCATCTTTTGTTCTGAGTATATTTCATGTCCAAAGAGCCGAGAATCGTCGAAAAATCGACTTATGCGAAATGAAACATTTTTGTGATATTCATGTTCCCCACACTCCAAACTGTTCGAATATAGCTTTTGCAGCGAATTTGGAGCAAATTTTGTTCTGAGTATATTTCGTGTTCAGAGAGCCGAGAATCTTCGAGAAATCGACTTACGCGAAATGAAAATTTTTTGTTATATTCTTGTTCCTCACACTCCAAATTGCTCGTATATAGGTTTTGCAGTGAATTTTGAGAACTTTTGTTCTGAGTATATTTCGTGTCCAGGTAGGCGAGAATTGTCGAAACATCGACTTATGCGAAAAGAAACATTTTGGTGATATTCTTGTTCCCCACACTCCAAACTGCTCGAATATAGCTTTTGCAGCGAATTTGGAGCAAATTTTGTTCTGAGTATATATCGTGTCCAGGGAGCCGAGAATCTTCGTAAAATCGACTTACGCGAAATGAAAATTTTTTGGTATATTCTTGTTCCTCACACTCCAAACTGCTCGATTATAGATAGCTTTTCCAGCGAATTTGGAACAACTTTTGTTCTGAGTATATTCCATGTCCAAGGAGCCGAGAATCGTCGAAAAATCGACTTATGCGAAATGAAACATTTTTGTGATATTCTTGTTCCCGACACTCCAAACTGCTCGAATATAGCTTTTGCAGCGAATTTGGAGCAAATTTTGTTCTGAGTATATTTCGTGTCCAGAGAGCCGAGAATCTTCGAAAAATCGACCTACGCGAAATGAAAATGTTTTGTTATATTCTTGTTCCCCACACTCCAAACTGCTCGTATATAGGTTTTGCAGCGAATTTTGAGCATCTTTTGTTCTGATTATATTTCGTGCCTAGGGAGCCGAGAATCATCGAAAGATCGTCTTACGCGTAATGAAAACCTTTGGTGATATTCTTGTTCCCCAACACCAAACTGCTCTTATATAGCTTTTGCAGCGAATTTGGAGCAACTTTTGATCTGAGTATATTTCGTGTCCAGGGAGCCAAGAATCGTCATAAACTCGACTTACGCGAAATGAAAATTTTTTGTGATATTCTTGTTCCACATCCTTCACACTGCTCGAATATATCTATTTCAGCGAATTTGGAATAGCTTTTGTACTTAGCATATTTCGTGTCCTGGGAGCCAAGAAAAGTCGAAAAATCGACTTATGCGAAATGAAAATTTTTTGTGATATTCTTGTTCCCCACACTCCAAACTGCTCGAATTTAGCTTTTCCAGCGAATTTGGAGCAACTTTTGTTCTGAGTATATTCCGTGCCTTGGGAGCCGAGAATCATCGAAAAATCGACTTAGGCGTAATGAAACATTCTTGTGATTTTCTTGTTCTCCCACTCCAATTTGCTCTTATATAGCTTTTGCAGCGAATTTGGAGCAATTTTTGTTCTGAGTATATTTCGTGTCCATGGAGCCGAGAATCTTCGAAAAATCGACTTACGCGAAATGAAAATTCTTTGTTATATTCTTGTTCCTCACACTCCAAACTGCTCGTATATAGGTTTTGCAGCGAATTTGGAGCAACTTTTGTTCTGAGTATATTTCGTGTCCAGGTAGCCGAGAATTGTCGAAATATCGACTTACACGTAATGAAACATTTTTGTGATATTCTTGTTCCCCACACTCCAAACTGCTGGAATATATCTTTTGCAGCGAATTTGGAGCAATTTTGTTCTGAGTATATTTAGTGTCCAGGGAGCCGAGAATCGTCTGAACATCGACATGCGAAATAAAAAATGTTTGTGATATTCTTGTTCCCCACACTCCAAACTGCTCGTATATAGATTTTATAGCGAATTTTGAGCATCTTTTATTCTGAGTATATTTCATGTCCAAGGAGCCGTGAATCGTCGAAAAATCGACTTATGCGAAATGAAACATTTTTGTGATATTCATGTTCCCCACACTGCAAACTGCTCGAATATAGCTTTTGCAGCGAATTTGGAGCAAATTTTGTTCTGAGTATATTTCGTGTCCAGAGAGCCGAGAATCTTCGAAAAATCGACTTACGCGAAATGAAAATTTTTTGTTATATTCTTGTTCCCCACACTCCAAACTGCTCGTATATAGGTTTTGCAGCGAATTTTGAGCATCTTTTGTTCTGATTATATTTCGTGCCTAGGGAGCCGAGAATCATCGAAAAATCGTCTTACGCGTAATGAAAACCTTTGGTGATATTCTTGTTCCCCAACACCAAACTACTCTTATATAGCTTTTGCAGCGAATTTGGAGCAACTTTTGATGTGAGTATATTTCGTGTCCAGGGAGCCAAGAATCGTCATAAACTCGATTTACGCGAAATGAAAATTTTTTGTGATATTCTTGTTCCACATCCTCCACACTGCTCGAATATAGCTTTTTCAGCGAATTTGGAATAGCTTACTTAGCATATTTCGTGTCCTGGGAGCCAAGAAAAGTCGAAAAATCGACTTATGCGAAATGAAAATTTTTTGTGATATTCTTGTTCCCCACACTCCAAACTGCTCGAATTTAGCTTTTGCAGCGAATTTGGAGCAACTTTTGTTCTGAGTATATTTCGTGTCCAGAGAGCCGAGAATCTTCGAAACATCGACTTATGCGAAATGAAACATTTTTGTGATATTCTTGTTCCCCACACTCCAAACTGCTCGAATATAGCTTTTGCAGCGAATTTGGAGCAACTTGTGTTCTGAGCATATTTCATGTCCAGGGAGGCGAGAATCGTCAAAATGGACTTACTTGCGTAATGAAACACTTTTGTGATGTTCTTGTTCACCACACTCCAAACAGCTCGTATATAGCTTTTACAGGGTATTTGGAGCAACTCTTGTTCTTAGCATATTTCGTGTCCTGGGAGCCGAGAATTGTCGAAAAATCGACTTATGCGAAATGAAAAATGTTTGTGATATTCTTGTTCCTCACACTCCAACCTGCTCGAATATAGCTTTTGCAGCGAATTTGGAGCAACTTTTGGTCTGAGTATATTTCGTGCCTTGGGAGCCGAGAATCATCGAAAAATCGACTTAGGCGTAATGAAACATTCTTGTGATTTTCTTGTTCTCCCACTCCAAATTGCTCTTATATAGCTTTTGCAGCGAATTTGGAGCAATTTTTGTTCTGAGTATATTTCGTGTCCATGGAGCCGAGAATCTTCGAAAAATCGACTTACGCGAAATGAAAATTCTTTGTTATATTCTTGTTCCTCACACTCCAAATTGCTCGTATATAGGTTTTGCAGCGAATTTGGAGCAACTTTTGTTCTGAGTATATTTCGTGTCCAGGTAGCCGAGAATTGTCGAAATATCGACTTACACGTAATGAAACATTTTTGTGATATTCTTGTTCCCCACACTCCAAACTGCTGGAATATATCTTTTGCAGCGAATTTGGAGCAATTTTGTTCTGAGTATATTTAGTGTCCAGGGAGCCGAGAATCGTCTGAACATCGACATGCGAAATAAAAAATGTTTGTGATATTCTTGTTCCCCACACTCCAAACTGCTCGTATATAGATTTTATAGCGAATTTTGAGCATCTTTTGTACTGAGTATATTTCATGTCCAAGGAGCCGAGAATCGTCGAAAAATCGACTTATGCGAAATGAAACATTTTTGTGATATTCATGTTCCCCACACTCCAAACTGTTCGAATATAGCTTTTGCAGCGAATTTGGAGCAAATTTTGTTCTGAGTATATTTCGTGTCCAGAGAGCCGAGAATCTTCGAGAAATCGACTTACGCGAAATGAAAATTTTTTGTTATATTCTTGTTCCTCACACTCCAAATTGCTCGTATATAGGTTTTGCAGTAATTTTGAGAACTTTTGTTCTGAGTATATTTCGTGTCCAGGTAGGCGAGAATTGTCGAAACATCGACTTATGCGAAAAGAAACATTTTGGTGATATTCTTGTTCCCCACACTCCAAACTGCTCGAATATAGCTTTTGCAGCGAATTTGGAGCAAATTTTGTTCTGAGTATATATCGTGTCCAGGGAGCCGAGAATCTTCGAAAAATCGACTTACGCGAAATGAAAATTTTTTGGTATATTCTTGTTCCTCACACTCCAAACTGCTCGATTATAGATAGCTTTTCCAGCGAATTTGGAACAACTTTTGTTCTGAGTATATTCCATGTCCAAGGAGCCGAGAATCGTCGAAAAATCGACTTATGCGAAATGAAACATTTTTGTGATATTCTTGTTCCCGACACTCCAAACTGCTCGAATATAGCTTTTGCAGCGAATTTGGAGCAAATTTTGTTCTGAGTATATTTCGTGTCCAGAGAGCCGAGAATCTTCGAAAAATCGACCTACGCGAAATGAAAATTTTTTGTTATATTCTTGTTCCCCACACTCCAAACTGCTCGTATATAGGTTTTGCAGCGAATTTTGAGCATCTTTTGTTCTGATTATATTTCGTGCCTAGGGAGCCGAGAATCATCGAAAGATCGTCTTACGCGTAATGAAAACCTTTGGTGATATTCTTGTTCCCCAAAACCAAACTGCTCTTATATAGCTTTTGCAGCGAATTTGGAGCAACTTTTGATCTGAGTATATTTCGTGTCCAGGGAGCCAAGAATCGTCATAAACTCGACTTACGCGAAATGAAAATTTTTTGTGATATTCTTGCTCCACATCCTCCACACTGCTCGAATATAGTTTTTTCAGCGAATTTGGAATAGCTTTTGTACTTAGCATATTTCGTGTCCTGGGAGCCAAGAAAAGTCGAAAAATCGACTTATGCGAAAAGAAAATTTTGGTGATATTCTTGTTCCCCTCACTCCAAACTGCTCGAATTTAGCTTTTGCAGCGAATTTGGAGCAACTTTTGTTCTGAGTATATTTCGTGCCTTGGGAGCCGAGAATCATCGAAAAATCGACTTAGGCGTAATGAAACATTCTTGTGATTTTCTTGTTCTCCCACTCCAAATTGCTCTTATATAGCTTTTGCAGCGAATTGGAGCAATTTTTGTTCTGAGTATATTTCGTGTCCATGGAGCCGAGAATCTTCGAAAAATCGACTTACGCGAAATGAAAATTCTTTGTTATATTCTTGTTCCTCACACTCCAAATTGCTCGTTTATAGGTTTTGCAGCGAATTTGGAGCAACTTTTGTTCTGAGTATATTTCGTATCCAGGTAGCCGAGAATTGTCGAAATATCGACTTACACGTAATGAAACATTTTTGTGATATTCTTGTTCCCCATACTCCAAACTGCTGGAATATATCTTTTGCAGCGAATTTGAGCAATTTTGTTCTGAGTATATTTCGTGTCCAGGGAGCCGAGTATCGTCTGAACATCGACATGCGAAATAAAAAATGTTTGTGATATTCTTGTTCCCCACACTCCAAACTGCTCGTATATAGGTTTTATAGCGAATTTAGGGCATCTTTTGTTCTGAGTATATTTCATGTCCAAGGAGCCGAGAATCGTCGAAAAATCGACTTACGCGAAATGAAAATTCTTTGTTATATTCTTGTTCCTCACACTCCAAACTGCTCGTATATAGGTTTTGCAGCGAATTTGGAGCAAATTTTGTTCTGAGTATATTTCGTGTCCAGGGAGCCGAGAATCGACGAAACATCGACATGCGAAATAAAAAATTTTTGTGATATTCTTGTTCCCCACACTCCAAACTGCTCGTATATAGGTTTTGCTGCGAATTTGGAGAATTTTGTTCTGAGTATATTTCGTGTCCAGGGAGCCGAGAATCGTCGAAACATCGACATGCGAAATAAAAAATGTTTGTGATATTCTTGTTCCCCACACTCCAAACTGCTCGTATATAGGATTTGCAGCGAATCTGGAGCAAGTTCTGTTCTGAGTATATTTCGTGTCCAAGGGAGCCGAGAATCTTCGAAAAATCGACTTACGCGAAATGAAAATTTTTTGTTATATTCTTGTTCCCCACACTCCAAACTGCTGGAATATATCTTTTGCAGCGAATTTGGAACAATTTTGTTCTGAGTATATTTCGTGTCCAGGGAGCCGAGAATCGTCAAAACATCGACATGCGAAATAAAAAATGTTTGTGATATTCTTGTTCCCCACACTCCAAACTGCTCGAATATAGCTTTTGCAGCGAATTTGGAGCAACTTTTGTTCTGAGTATATTTCGTGTCCAGGAAGCCGAGAACCGTCAAAATGGACTTACCGCGTAATGAAACACTTTTGTGCTGTTTTTGTTCTCCACACTCCAAACAGCTCGTTTATAGCTTTTGCAGCGAATTTGGAGAGACTTTTGTTCTGAGCATATTTCGTGTTCTGGGAGCCGAGAATTGTCGAAAAATCGACTTATGCGAAATGAAAAATTTTTGTGATATTCTTGTTCCACACACTCCACACTGCTCGAATAAAGTTTTTGCAGCGAATTTGGAATAACTTTTGTACTTAGCATATTTCGTGTCCTGGGAGCCAAGTAAAGTCGAAAAATCGAGTTATGCGAAATGAAAAATTTTTGTGATTTTCTTGTTCCCCACACTCCAAACTGCTCGTATATAGGGTTTGCAGCGAATTTGGAGCAAGTTTTGTTCTGAGTATATTTCGTGTCCAGGTAGGCGAGAGTTGTCGAAATATCGACTTACACGTAATGAAACATTTTTGTGATATTCTTGTTCCCCACACTCCAAACTGCTCGAATATATCTTTTTCAGCGAATTTGGAGCAATTTTGTTCTGAGTAAATTTCGTGTCCAGTGAGCCGAGAATCGTCGAAACATCGACATACGAAAAAAAAATTTTTGTGATATTCTTGTTCCCCACACTCCAAACTGCTCGTATATAGGTTTTGCAGCGAATTTTGAGCATCTTTTGTTCTGATTATATTTCGTGCCTAGGGAGCCGAGAATCATCGAAAAATCGTCTTACGCGTAATGAAAACCTTTGGTGATATTCTTGTTCCCCAACACCAAACTGTTCTTATATAGCTTTTGCAGCGAATTTGGAGCAACTTTTGATCTGAGTATATTTCGTGTCCAGGGAGCCAAGAATCGTCATAAACTCGACTTACGCGAAATGAAAATTTTTTGTGATATTCTTGTTCCACATCCTCCACACTGCTCGAATATAGCTTTTTCAGCGAATTTGGAATAGCTTTTGTACTTAGCATATTTCGTGTCCTGGGAGCCAAGAAAAGTCGAAAAATCGACTTATGCGAAAAGAAAATTTTTTTTGATATTCTTGTTCCCCACACTCCAAACTGCTCGAATTTAGCTTTTGCAGTGAATTTGGAGCAACTTTTGTTCTGAGTATATTTCGTGCCTTGGGAGCCGAGAATCATCGAAAAATCGACTTAGGCGTAATGAAACATTCTTGTGATTTTCTTGTTCTCCCACTCCAAATTGCTCTTATATAGCTTTTGCAGCGAATTTGGAGCAATTTTTGTTCTGAGTATATTTCGTGTCCATGGAGCCGAGAATCATCGAAAAATCTACTTACGCGAAATGAAAATTCTTTGTTATATTCTTGTTCCTCACACTCCAAATTGCTCGTATATAGATTTTGCAGCGAATTTGGAGCAACTTTTGTTTTGAGTATATTTCGTGTCCAGGTAGCCGAGAATTGTCGAAATATCGACTTACACGTAATGAAACATTTTTGTGATATTCTTGTTCCTCACACTCCAAATTGCTCGTATATAGGTTTTGCAGTGAATTTTGAGAACTTTTGTTCTGAGTATATTTCGTGTCCAGGTAGGCGAGAATTGTCGAAACATCGACTTATGCGAAAAGAAACATTTTGGTGATATTCTTGTTCCCAACACTCCAAACTGCTCGAATATAGCTTTTGCAGCGAATTTGGAGCAACTTGTGTTCTGAGCATATTTCATGTCCAGGGAGGCGAGAATCGTCAAAATGGACTTACTTGCGTAATGAAACACTTTTGTGATGTTCTTGTTCACCACACTCCAAACAGCTCGTATATAGCTTTTACAGGGTATTTGGAGCAACTCTTGTTCTTAGCATATTTCGTGTCCTGGGAGCCGAGAATTGTCGAAAAATCGACTTATGCGAAATGAAAAATTTTTGTGATATTCTTGTTCTACACACTCCACACTGCTCGAATAAAGTTTTTGCAGCGAATTTGGAATAACTTTTGTACTTAGTATATTTCGTGTCCATGGAGCCGAGAATCATCGAAAAATCTACTTACGCGAAATGAAAATTCCTTGTTATATTCTTGTTCCTCACACTCCAAATTGCTCGTATATAGGTTTTGCAGCGAATTTGGAGCAACTTTTGTTCTGAGTATATTTCGTGTCCAGGTAGCCGAGAATTGTCGAAATATCGACTTACACGTAATGAAACATTTTTGTGATATTCTTGTTCCCCACACTCCAAACTGCTGGAATATATCTTTTGCAGCGAATTTGGAGCAATTTTGTTCTGAGTATATTTCGTGTCCAGGGAGCCGAGAATCGTCAAAACATCGACATGCGAAATAAAAAATGTTTGTGATATTCTTGTTCCCCACACTCCAAACTGCTCGTATATGGGTTTTGCAGCGATTTTTGAACATCTTTTGTTCTGAGTATATTTCATGTCCAAGGAGCCGAGAATCGTCGAAAAATCGACTTATGCGAAATCTAACATTTTTGTGATATTCTTGTTCCCCACACTCCAAACTGCTCTAATATAGCTTTTGCAGCGAATTTGGAGCAAATTTTGTTCTGAGTATATTTCGTGTCCAGGGAGCCGAGAATCGTCGAAACATCGACATGCTAAAAAAAAAATTTTTGTGATATTCTTGTTCCCCACACTCCAAACTGCTCGTATATAGGTTTTGCTGCGAATTTGGAGAATTTTGTTCTGAGTATATTTCGTGTCCAGGGAGCCGAGAATCGTCGAAACATCGACATGCGAAATAAAAAATGTTTGTTATATTCTTGTTCCCCACACTCCAAACTGCTCGTATATAGGATTTGCAGCGAATCTGGAGCAAGTTCTGTTCTGAGTATATTTCGTGTCCAAGGGAGCCGAGAATCTTCGAAAAATCGACTTACGCGAAATGAAAATTTTTTGTTATATTCTTGTTCCCCACACTCCAAACTGCTGGAATATATCTTTTGCAGCGAATTTGGAACAATTTTGTTCTGAGTATATTTCGTGTCCAGGGAGCCGAGAATCGTCAAAACATCGACATGCGAAATAAAAAATGTTTGTGATATTCTTGTTCCCCACACTCCAAACTGCTCGAATATAGCTTTTGCAGCGAATTTGGAGCAACTTTTGTTCTGAGTATATTTCGTGTCCAGGAAGCCGAGAACCGTCAAAATGGACTTACCGCGTAATGAAACACTTTTGTGCTGTTTTTGTTCTCCACACTCCAAACAGCTCGTTTATAGCTTTTGCAGCGAATTTGGAGAGACTTTTGTTCTGAGCATATTTCGTGTCCTGGGAGCCGAGAATTGTCGAAAAATCGACTTATGCGAAATGAAAAATTTTTGTGATATTCTTGTTCCACACACTCCACACTGCTTGAATAAAGTTTTTGCAGCGAATTTGGAATAACTTTTGTACTTAGCATATTTCGTGTCTTGGGAGCCAAGTAAAGTCGAAAAATCGACTTATGCGAAATGAAAAATTGTTGTGATTTTCTTGTTCCCCACACTCCAAACTGCTCGTATATAGGTTTTGCAGCGAATTTGGAGCAAGTTTTGTTCTGAGTATATTTCGTGTCCAGGTAGGCGAGAGTTGTCGAAATATCGACTTACACGTAATGAAACATTTTTGTGATATTCATGTTCCCCACACTGCAAACTGCTCGAATATAGCTTTTGCAGCGAATTTGGAGTAAATTTTGTTCTGAGTATATTTCGTGTCCAGAGAGCCGAGAATCTTCGAAAAATCGACTTACGCGAAATGAAAATTTTTTGTTATATTCTTGTTCCCCACACTCCAAACTGCTCGTATATAGGTTTTGCAGCGAATTTTGAGCATCTTTTGTTCTGATTATATTTCGTGCCTAGGGAGCCGAGAATCATCGAAAAATCGTCTTACGCGTAATGAAAACCTTTGGTGATATTCTTGTTCCCCAACACCAAACTGCTCTTATATAGCTTTTGCAGCGAATTTGGAGCAACTTTTGATGTGAGTATATTTCGTGTCCAGGGAGCCAAGAATCGTCATAAACTCGACTTACGCGAAATGAAAATTTTTTGTGATATTCTTGTTCCCCACACTCCAAACTGCTCGAATTTAGCTTTTGCAGCGAATTTGGAGCAACTTTTGTTCTGAGTATATTCCGTGCCTTGGGAGCCGAGAATCATCGAAAAATCGACTTAGGCGTAATGAAACATTCTTGTGATTTTCTTGTTCTCCCACTCCAAATTGCTCTTATATAGCTTTTGCAGCGAATTTGGAGCAATTTTTGTTCTGAGTATATTTCGTGTCCATGGAGCCGAGAATCTTCGAAAAATCGACTTACGCGAAATGAAAATTCTTTGTTATATTCTTGTTCCTCACACTCCAAACTGCTCGTATATAGGTTTTGCAGCGAATTTGGAGCAACTTTTGTTCTGAGTATATTTCGTGTCCAGGTAGCCGAGAATTGTCGAAATATCGACTTACATGTAATGAAACATTTTTGTGATATTCTTGTTCCCCACACTCCAAACTGCTGGAATATATCTTTTGCAGCGAATTTGGAGCAATTTTGTTCTGAGTATATTTAGTGTCCAGGGAGTCGAGAATCGTCTGAACATCGACATGCGAAATAAAAAATGTTTGTGATATTCTTGTTCCCCACACTCCAAACTGCTCGTATATAGATTTTATAGCGAATTTTGAGCATTTTTGTTCTGAGTATATTTCATGTCCAAGGAGCCGAGAATCGTCGAAAAATCGACTTATGCGAAATGAAACATTTTTGTGATATTCATGTTCCCCACACTCCAAACTGCTCGAATATAGCTTTTGCAGCGAATTTGGAGCAAATTTTGTTCTGAGTATATTTCGTGTCCAGAGAGCCGAGAATCTTCGAAAAATCGACTTACGCGAAATGAAAATTTTTTGTTATATTCTTGTTCCTCACACTCCTAATTGCTCGTATATAGGGTTTTGCAGTGAATTTTGAGAACTTTTGTTCTGAGTATATTTCGTGTCCAGGTAGGCGAGAATTGTCGAAACATCGACTTATGCGAAAAGAAACATTTTGGTGATATTCTTGTTCCCCACACTCCAAACTGCTCGAATATAGCTTTAGCAGCGAATTTGGAGCAAATTTTGTTCTGAGTATATTTCGTGTCCAGAGAGCCGAGAATCTTCGAAACATCGACTTATGCGAAATGAAACATTTTTGTGATATTCTTGTTCCCCACACTCCAAACTGCTCGAATGTAGCTTTTGCAGCGAATTTGGAGCAACTTGTGTTCTGAGCATATTTCATGTCCAGGGAGGCGAGAATCGTCAAAATGGACTTACTTGCGTAATGAAACACTTTTGTGATGTTCTTGTTCACCACACTCCAAACAGCTCGTATATAGCTTTTACAGGGTATTTGGAGCAACTCTTGTTCTTAGCATATTTCGTGTCCTGGGAGCCGAGAATTGTCGAAAAATCGACTTATGCGAAATGAAAAATGTTTGTGATATTCTTGTTCCTCACACTCCAACCTGCTCGAATATAGCTTTTGCAGCGAATTTGGAGCAACTTTTGTTCTGAGTATATTTCGTGTCCAGGTAGCCGAGAATTGTCGAAATATCGACTTACATGTAATGAAACATTTTTGTGATATTCTTGTTCCCCACACTCCAAACTGCTGGAATATATCTTTTGCAGCGAATTTGGAGCAATTTTGTTCTGAGTATATTTAGTGTCCAGGGAGTCGAGAATCGTCTGAACATCGACATGCGAAATAAAAAATGTTTGTGATATTCTTGTTCCCCACACTCCAAACTGCTCGAATATAGCTTTTGCAGCGAATTTGGAGCAACTTGTGTTCTGAGCATATTTCATGTCCAGGGAGGCGAGAATCGTCAAAATGGACTTACTTGCGTAATGCAACACTTTTGTGATGTTCTTGTTCACCACACTCCAAACAGCTCGTATTTAGCTTTTACAGGGTATTTGGAGCAACTCTTGTTCTTAGCATATTTCGTGTTCTGGGAGCCGAGAATTGTCGAAAAATCGACTTATGCGAAATGAAAAATGTTTGTGATATTCTTGTTCCTCACACTCCAACCTGCTCGAATATAGCTTTTGCAGCGAATTTGGAGCAACTTTTGTTCTGAGTATATTTCGTGTCCAGGAAGCCGAGAACCGTCAAAATGGACTTACCGCGTAATGAAACACTTTTGTGCTGTTTTTGTTCTCCACACTCCAAACAGCTCGTTTATAGCTTTTGCAGCGAATTTGGAGAGACTTTTGTTCTGAGCATATTTCGTGTCCTGGGAGCCGAGAATTGTCGAAAAATCGACTTATGCGAAATGAAAAATTTTTGTGATATTCTTGTTCCACACACTCCACACTGCTCGAATAAAGTTTTTGCAGCGAATTTGGAATAACTTTTGTACTTAGCATATTTCGTGTCCTGGGAGCCAAGTAAAGTCGAAAAATCGAGTTATGCGAAATGAAAAATTTTTGTGATTTTCTTGTTCCCCACACTCCAAACAGCTCGTATATGGGTTTTGCAGCGAATTTTGAACATCTTTTGTTCTGAGTATATTTCATGTCCAAAGAGCCGAGAATCGTCGAAAAATCGACTTATGCGAAATGAAACATTTTTGTGATATTCATGTTCCCCACACTCCAAACTGCTCAAATATAGCTTTTGCAGCGAATTTGGAGCAAATTTTGTTCTGAGTATATTTCGTGTCCAGAGAGCCGAGAATCTTCGAAAAATCGACTTACGCGAAATGAAAATTTTTTGTTATATTCTTGTTCCTCACACTCCAAATTGCTCGTATATAGGTTTTGCAGTGAATTTTGAGAACTTTTGTTCTGAGTATCTTTCGTGTCCAGGTAGGCGAGAATTGTCGAAACATAGACTTATGCGAAAAGAAACATTTTGGTGATATTCTTGTTCCCCACACTCCAAACTGCTCGAATATATCTTTTGCAGCGAATTTGGAGCAATTTTGTTCTGAGTAAATTTCGTGTCCAGGGAGCCGAGAATCGTCGAAACTTCGACATGCGAAATAAAAAATTTTTGTGATATTCTTGTTCCCCACACTCCAAACTGCTCGTATATAGGTTTGGCAGCGAATTTTGAGCATCTTTTGTTCTGATTATATTTCGTGCCTAGGGAGCCGAGAATCATCGAAAAATCGTCTTACGCGTAACGAAAACCTATGGTGATATTCTTGTTCCCCAACACCAAACTGCTCTTATATAGCTTTTGCAGCGAATTTGGAGCAACTTTTGATCTGAGTATATTTCGTGTCCAGGGAGCCAAGAATCGTCATAAACTCGACTTACGCGAAATGAAAATTTTTTGTGATATTCTTGCTCCACATCCTCCACACTGCTCGAATATAGTTTTTTCAGCGAATTTGGAATAGCTTTTGTACTTAGCATATTTCGTGTCCTGGGAGCCAAGAAAAGTCGAAAAATCGACTTATGCGAAAAGAAAATTTTGGTGATACTCTTGTTCCCCTCACTCCAAACTGCTCGAATTTAGCTTTTGCAGCGAATTTGGAGCAACTTTTGTTCTGAGTATATTTCGTGCCTTGGGAGCCGAGAATCATCGAAAAATCGACTTAGGCGTAATGAAACATTCTTGTGATTTTCTTGTTCTCCCACTCCAAATTGCTCTTATATAGCTTTTGCAGCGAATTTGGAGAAATTTTTGTTCTGAGGATATATCGTGTCCATGGAGCCGAGAATCTTCGAAAAATCGACTTACGCGAAATGAAAATTCTTTGTTATATTCTTGTTCCTCACACTCCAAATTGCTCGTATATAGGTTTTGCAGCGAATTTGGAGCAACTTTTGTTCTGAGTATATTTCGTGTCCAGGTAGCCGGGAATTGTCGAAATATCGACTTACACGTAATGAAACACTTTTGTGATACTCTTGTTCCCCACACTCCAAACTGCTGGAATATATCTTTTGCAGCGAATTTGGAGCAATTTTGTTCTGAGTATATTTCGTGTCCAGAGAGCCGAGAATCTTCGAAAAATCGACTTACCCGAAATGAAAATTTTTAGTTATATTCTTGTTCCTCACACTCCAAACTGCTCGATTATAGCTTTTCCAGCGAATTTGGAGCAACTTTTGTTCTGAGTATATTTCATGTCCAAGGAGCCGAGAATCGTCGAAAAATCTACTTATGCGAAATAAAAAATGTTTGTGATATTCTTGTTCCCCACACTCCAAACTGCTCGTAGGTTTTGCAGCGAATTTTGAGCAACTTTTGTTCTGAGTATATTTCGTGTCCAGGGAGCCGAGAATCGTCGAAACATCGACATGCGAAATAAAAAATGTTTGTGATATTCTTGTTCCCCACGCTCCAAACTGCTCGTATATAGGTTTTGCAGCGAATTTTGAACATCTTTTGTTCTGAGTATATTTCGTGTCCAAGGAGCCGAGAATCTTCGAAAAATCGACTTATGCGAAATGAAATATTTTTGTGATATTCTTGTTCCGCACACACCAAACTGCTCGAATATAGCTTTTGCACCGAATTTAGAGCAAATTTTGTTCTGAGTATATTTCCTGTCCAGGGAGCCGAGAATCGTCGAAAAATCGACTTACGCGAAATGAAAATTTTTTGTTATATTCTTGTTCCCCACACTCCAAACTGCTGGAATATATCTTTTGCAGCGAATTTGGAACAATTTTGTTCTGAGTATATTTCGTGTCCAGGGAGCCGAGAATCGTCAAAACATCGACATGCGAAATAAAAAATGTTTGTGATATTCTTGTTCCCCACACTCCAAACTGCTCGAATATAGCTTTTGCAGCGAATTTGGAGCAACTTTTGTTCTGAGTATATTTCGTGTCCAGGTAGCCGAGAATTGTCGAAATATCGACTTACATGTAATGAAACATTTTTGTGATATTCTTGTTCCCCACACTCCAAACTGCTGGAATATATCTTTTGCAGCGAATTTGGAGCAATTTTGTTCTGAGTATATTTAGTGTCCAGGGAGTCGAGAATCGTCTGAACATCGACATGCGAAATAAAAAATGTTTGTGATATTCTTGTTCCCCACACTCCAAACTGCTCGAATATAGCTTTTGCAGCGAATTTGGAGCAACTTGTGTTCTGAGCATATTTCATGTCCAGGGAGGCGAGAATCGTCAAAATGGACTTACTTGCGTAATGCAACACTTTTGTGATGTTCTTGTTCACCACACTCCAAACAGCTCGTATTTAGCTTTTACAGGGTATTTGGAGCAACTCTTGTTCTTAGCATATTTCGTGTTCTGGGAGCCGAGAATTGTCGAAAAATCGACTTATGCGAAATGAAAAATGTTTGTGATATTCTTGTTCCTCACACTCCAACCTGCTCGAATATAGCTTTTGCAGCGAATTTGGAGCAACTTTTGTTCTGAGTATATTTCGTGTCCAGGAAGCCGAGAACCGTCAAAATGGACTTACCGCGTAATGAAACACTTTTGTGCTGTTTTTGTTCTCCACACTCCAAACAGCTCGTTTATAGCTTTTGCAGCGAATTTGGAGAGACTTTTGTTCTGAGCATATTTCGTGTCCTGGGAGCCGAGAATTGTCGAAAAATCGACTTATGCGAAATGAAAAATTTTTGTGATATTCTTGTTCCACACACTCCACACTGCTCGAATAAAGTTTTTGCAGCGAATTTGGAATAACTTTTGTACTTAGCATATTTCGTGTCCTGGGAGCCAAGTAAAGTCGAAAAATCGAGTTATGCGAAATGAAAAATTTTTGTGATTTTCTTGTTCCCCACACTCCAAACAGCTCGTATATGGGTTTTGCAGCGAATTTTGAACATCTTTTGTTCTGAGTATATTTCATGTCCAAAGAGCCGAGAATCGTCGAAAAATCGACTTATGCGAAATGAAACATTTTTGTGATATTCATGTTCCCCACACTCCAAACTGCTCAAATATAGCTTTTGCAGCGAATTTGGAGCAAATTTTGTTCTGAGTATATTTCGTGTCCAGAGAGCCGAGAATCTTCGAAAAATCGACTTACGCGAAATGAAAATTTTTTGTTATATTCTTGTTCCTCACACTCCAAATTGCTCGTATATAGGTTTTGCAGTGAATTTTGAGAACTTTTGTTCTGAGTATCTTTCGTGTCCAGGTAGGCGAGAATTGTCGAAACATAGACTTATGCGAAAAGAAACATTTTGGTGATATTCTTGTTCCCCACACTCCAAACTGCTCGAATATATCTTTTGCAGCGAATTTGGAGCAATTTTGTTCTGAGTAAATTTCGTGTCCAGGGAGCCGAGAATCGTCGAAACTTCGACATGCGAAATAAAAAATTTTTGTGATATTCTTGTTCCCCACACTCCAAACTGCTCGTATATAGGTTTGGCAGCGAATTTTGAGCATCTTTTGTTCTGATTATATTTCGTGCCTAGGGAGCCGAGAATCATCGAAAAATCGTCTTACGCGTAACGAAAACCTATGGTGATATTCTTGTTCCCCAACACCAAACTGCTCTTATATAGCTTTTGCAGCGAATTTGGAGCAACTTTTGATCTGAGTATATTTCGTGTCCAGGGAGCCAAGAATCGTCATAAACTCGACTTACGCGAAATGAAAATTTTTTGTGATATTCTTGCTCCACATCCTCCACACTGCTCGAATATAGTTTTTTCAGCGAATTTGGAATAGCTTTTGTACTTAGCATATTTCGTGTCCTGGGAGCCAAGAAAAGTCGAAAAATCGACTTATGCGAAAAGAAAATTTTGGTGATACTCTTGTTCCCCTCACTCCAAACTGCTCGAATTTAGCTTTTGCAGCGAATTTGGAGCAACTTTTGTTCTGAGTATATTTCGTGCCTTGGGAGCCGAGAATCATCGAAAAATCGACTTAGGCGTAATGAAACATTCTTGTGATTTTCTTGTTCTCCCACTCCAAATTGCTCTTATATAGCTTTTGCAGCGAATTTGGAGAAATTTTTGTTCTGAGGATATATCGTGTCCATGGAGCCGAGAATCTTCGAAAAATCGACTTACGCGAAATGAAAATTCTTTGTTATATTCTTGTTCCTCACACTCCAAATTGCTCGTATATAGGTTTTGCAGCGAATTTGGAGCAACTTTTGTTCTGAGTATATTTCGTGTCCAGGTAGCCGGGAATTGTCGAAATATCGACTTACACGTAATGAAACACTTTTGTGATACTCTTGTTCCCCACACTCCAAACTGCTGGAATATATCTTTTGCAGCGAATTTGGAGCAATTTTGTTCTGAGTATATTTCGTGTCCAGAGAGCCGAGAATCTTCGAAAAATCGACTTACCCGAAATGAAAATTTTTAGTTATATTCTTGTTCCTCACACTCCAAACTGCTCGATTATAGCTTTTCCAGCGAATTTGGAGCAACTTTTGTTCTGAGTATATTTCATGTCCAAGGAGCCGAGAATCGTCGAAAAATCTACTTATGCGAAATAAAAAATGTTTGTGATATTCTTGTTCCCCACACTCCAAACTGCTCGTAGGTTTTGCAGCGAATTTTGAGCAACTTTTGTTCTGAGTATATTTC
The DNA here is from genome assembly GCA_030762935.1 of Hymenopus coronatus. Taxonomy (NCBI): domain Eukaryota; kingdom Metazoa; phylum Arthropoda; class Insecta; order Mantodea; family Hymenopodidae; genus Hymenopus; species Hymenopus coronatus. Next base: position 55,262,137 of record CM060880.1, read on the forward strand.
GTGTCCAGGGAGCCGAGAATCGTCGAAACATCGACATGCGAAATAAAAAATGTTTGTGATATTCTTGTTCCCCACGCTCCAAACTGCTCGTATATAGGTTTTGCAGCGAATTTTGAACATCTTTTGTTCTGAGTATATTTCGTGTCCAAGGAGCCGAGAATCTTCGAAAAATCGACTTATGCGAAATGAAATATTTTTGTGATATTCTTGTTCCGCACACACCAAACTGCTCGAATATAGCTTTTGCACCGAATTTAGAGCAAATTTTGTTCTGAGTATATTTCCTGTCCAGGGAGCCGAGAATCGTCGAAAAATCGACTTACGCGAAATGAAAATTTTTTGTTATATTCTTGTTCCCCACACTCCAAACTGCTGGAATATATCTTTTGCAGCGAATTTGGAACAATTTTGTTCTGAGTATATTTCGTGTCCAGGGAGCCGAGAATCGTCAAAACATCGACATGCGAAATAAAAAATGTTTGTGATATTCTTGTTCCCCACACTCCAAACTGCTCGAATATAGCTTTTGCAGCGAATTTGGAGCAACTTTTGTTCTGAGTATATTTCGTGTCCAGGAAGCCGAGAACCGTCAAAATGGACTTACCGCGTAATGAAACACTTTTGTGCTGTTTTTGTTCTCCACACTCCAAACAGCTCGTTTATAGCTTTTGCAGCGAATTTGGAGAGACTTTTGTTCTGAGCATATTTCGTGTCCTGGGAGCCGAGAATTGTCGAAAAATCGACTTATGCGAAATGAAAAATTTTTGTGATATTCTTGTTCCACACACTCCACACTGCTCGAATAAAGTTTTTGCAGCGAATTTGGAATAACTTTTGTACTTAGCATATTTCGTGTCCTGGGAGCCAAGTAAAGTCGAAAAATCGAGTTATGCGAAATGAAAAATTTTTGTGATTTTCTTGTTCCCCACACTCCAAACTGCTCGTATATAGGGTTTGCAGCGAATTTGGAGCAAGTTTTGTTCTGAGTATATTTCGTGTCCAGGTAGGCGAGAGTTGTCGAAATATCGACTTACACGTAATGAAACATTTTTGTGATATTCTTGTTCCCCACACTCCAAACTGCTCGAATATATCTTTTGCAGCGAATTTGGAGCAATTTTGTTCTGAGTAAATTTCGTGTCCAGTGAGCCGAGAATCGTCGAAACATCGACATACGAAAAAAAAATTTTTGTGATATTCTTGTTCCCCACACTCCAAACTGCTCGTATATAGGTTTTGCAGCGAATTTTGAGCATCTTTTGTTCTGATTATATTTCGTGCCTAGGGAGCCGAGAATCATCGAAAAATCGTCTTACGCGTAATGAAAACCTTTGGTGATATTCTTGTTCCCCAACACCAAACTGTTCTTATATAGCTTTTGCAGCGAATTTGGAGCAACTTTTGATCTGAGTATATTTCGTGTCCAGGGAGCCAAGAATCGTCATAAACTCGACTTACGCGAAATGAAAATTTTTTGTGATATTCTTGTTCCACATCCTCCACACTGCTCGAATATAGCTTTTTCAGCGAATTTGGAATAGCTTTTGTACTTAGCATATTTCGTGTCCTGGGAGCCAAGAAAAGTCGAAAAATCGACTTATGCGAAAAGAAATTTTTTTTTGATATTCTTGTTCCCCACACTCCAAACTGCTCGAATTTAGCTTTTGCAGTGAATTTGGAGCAACTTTTGTTCTGAGTATATTTCGTGCCTTGGGAGCCGAGAATCATCGAAAAATCGACTTAGGCGTAATGAAACATTCTTGTGATTTTCTTGTTCTCCCACTCCAAATTGCTCTTATATAGCTTTTGCAGCGAATTTGGAGCAATTTTTGTTCTGAGTATATTTCGTGTCCATGGAGCCGAGAATCATCGAAAAATCTACTTACGCGAAATGAAAATTCTTTGTTATATTCTTGTTCCTCACACTCCAAATTGCTCGTATATAGATTTTGCAGCGAATTTGGAGCAACTTTTGTTTTGAGTATATTTCGTGTCCAGGTAGCCGAGAATTGTCGAAATATCGACTTACACGTAATGAAACATTTTTGTGATATTCTTGTTCTCCACACTCCAAACTGCTCGAATATATCTTTTGCAGCGAATTTGGAGCAATTTTGTTCTGAGTAAATTTCGTGTCCAGTGAGCCGAGAATCGTCGAAATATCGACATGCGAAAAAAAAAAAAATTGTGATATTCTTGTTCCCCACACTCCAAACTGCTCGTATATAGGTTTTGCAGCGAATTTTGAGCATCTTTTGTTCTGATTATATTTCTTGCCTAGGGAGCCGAGAATCATCGAAAAATCGTCTTACGCGTAACGAAAACCTATGGTGATATTCTTGTTCCCCAACACCAAACTGCTCTTATATAGCTTTTGCAGCGAATTTGGAGCAACTTTTGATCTGAGTATATTTCGTGTCCAGGGAGCCAAGAATCGTCATAAACTCGACTTACGCGAAATGAAAATTTTTTGTGATATTCTTGTTCCACATCCTCCACACTGCTCGAATATAGTTTTTTCAGCGAATTTGGAATAGCTTTTGTACTTAGCATATTTGGTGTCCTGGGAGCCAAGAAAAGTCGAAAAATCGACTTATGCGAAAAGAAAATTTTGGTGATATTCTTGTTCCCCTCACTCCAAACTGCTCGAATATAGCTTTTTCAGCGAATTTGGAATAGCTTTTGTACTTAGCATATTTCGTGTCCTGGGAGCCAAGAAAAGTCGAAAAATCGACTTATTCGAAATGAAAATTTTTTGTGATATTCTTGTTCCCCACACTCCAAACTGCTCGATTATAGCTTTTCCAGCGAATTTGGAGCAAGTTTTTTTCTGAGTATATTTCATGTCCAGGGAGCCGAGAATCGTCGAAAAATCTACTTATGCGAAATAAAAAATTTTTGTGATATTCTTGTTCCCCACGCTCCAAACTGCTCGTATATAGGTTTTGCTGCGAATTTGGAGAATTTTGTTCTGAGTATATTTCGTGTCCAGGGAGCCGAGAATCGTCGAAACATCGACATGCGAAATAAAAAATGTTTGTGATATTCTTGTTCCCCACACTCCAAACTGCTCGTATATAGGATTTGCAGCGAATCTGGAGCAAGTTTTGGTCTGAGTATATTTCGTGTCCAAGGGAGCCGAGAATCTTCGAAAAATCGACTTACACGTAATGAAACATTTTTGTGATATTCTTGTTCCCCACACTCCAAACTGCTGGAATATATCTTTTGCAGCGAATTGGGAGCAATTTTGTTCTGAGTATATTTCGTGTCCAGGCAGCCGAGAATCGTCACAACATCCACATGCGAAATAAAAAATGTTTGTGATATTCTTGTTCCCCACACTCCAAACTGCTCGAATATAGCTTTTGCAGCGAATTTGGAGCAACTTTTGTTCTGAGTATATTTCGTGTCCAGGAAGCCGAGAACCGTCAAAATGGACTTACCGCGTAATGAAACACTTTTGTGCTGTTATTGTTCTCCACACTCCAAACAGCGCGAATATAGTTTTTTCAGCGAATTTGGAATAGCTTTTGTACTTAGCATATTTCGTGTCCTGGGAGCCAAGAATCGTCATAAACTCGACTTACGCGAAATGAAAATTTTTTGTGATATTCTTGTTCCACATCCTCCACACTGCTCGAATATAGTTTTTTCAGCGAATTTGGAATAGCTTTTGTACTTAGCATATTTGGTGTCCTGGGAGCCAAGAAAAGTCGAAAAATCGACTTATGCGAAAAGAAAATTTTGGTGATACTCTTGTTCCCCTCACTCCAAACTGCTCGAATTTAGCTTTTGCAGCGAATTTGGAGCAACTTTTGTTCTGAGTATATTTCGTGCCTTGGGAGCCGAGAATCATCGAAAAATCGACTTAGGCGTAATGAAACATTCTTGTGATTTTCTTGTTCTCCCACTCCAAATTGCTCTTATATAGCTTTTGCAGCGAATTTGGAGCAATTTTTGTTCTGAGGATATATCGTGTCCATGGAGCCGAGAATCTTCGAAAAATCGACTTACGCGAAATGAAAATTCTTTGTTATATTCTTGTTCCTCACACTCCAAATTGCTCGTATATAGGTTTTGCAGCGAATTTGGAGCAACTTTTGTTCTGAGTATATTTCGTGTCCAGGGAGCCGAGAATCGTCGAAACTTCGACATGCGAAATAAAAAATTTTTGTGATATTCTTGTTCCCCACACTCCAAACTGCTCGTATATAGGTTTGGCAGCGAATTTTGAGCATCTTTTGTTCTGATTATATTTCGTGCCTAGGGAGCCGAGAATCATCGAAAAATCGTCTTACGCGTAATGAAAACCTTTGGTGATATTCTTGTTCCCCAACACCAAACTGCTCTTATACAGCTTTTGCAGCGAATTTGGAGCAACTTTTGATCTGTGTATATTTCGTGTCCAGGGAGCCAAGAATCGTCATATACTCGACTTACGCGAAATGAAAATTATTTGTGATATTCTTGTTCCACATCCTCCACACTGCTCGAATATAGCTTTTTCAGCGAATTTGGAATAGCTTTTGTACTTAGCATATTTCGTGTCCTGGAAGCCAAGAAAAGTCGAAAAATCGACTTATGCGAAATGAAAATTTTTTGTGATATTCTTGTTCCCCACACTCCAAACTGCACGAATTTAGCTTTTGCAGCGAATTTGGAGCAACTTTTGTTCTGAGTATATTTCGTGTCCAGGTAGCCGAGAATTGTCGTAATATCGACTTACACGTAATGAAACATTTTTGTGATATTCTTGTTCCCCACACTCCAAACTGCTCGTATATAGGTTTTGCAGCGGATTTTGAGCATCTTTTGTTCTGAGTATATTTCATGTCCAAGGAGCCGAGAATCGTCGAAAAATCGACTTATGCGAAATGAAACATTTTTGTGATATTCATGTTCCCCACACTCCGAACTGCTCGAATATAGCTTTTGCAGCGAATTTGTAGCTAATTTTGTTCTGAGTATATTTCGTGTCCAGAGAGCCGAGAATCTTCGAAAAATCGACTTACGCGAAATGAAAAGTTTTTGTTATATTCTTGTTCCTCACACTCCAAACTGCTCGATTATAGCTTTTCCAGCGAATTTGGAGCAACTTTTGTTCTGAGTATATTTCATGTCCAAGGAGCCGAGAATCGTCGAAAAATCGACTTATGCGAAATGAAACATTTTTGTGATATTCTTGTTCCCCACACTCCAAACTGCTCGAATATAGCTTTTACAGCGAATTTGGAATAGCTTTTGTACTTAGCATATTTCGTGTCCTGGGAGCCAAGAAAAGTTGAAAAATCAGCTTATGCGAAATGAAAATTTTTTGTGATATTCTTGTTCCCCACACTCCAAACTGCTCGAATTTAGCTTTTGCAGCGAATTTGGAGCAACTTTTGTTCTGAGTATATTTCGTGCCTTGGGAGCCGAGAATCATCGAAAAATCGACTTAGGCGTAATGAAACATTCTTGTGATTTTCTTGTTCTCCCACTCCAAATTGCTCTTATATAGCTTTTGCAGCGAATTTGGAGTAATTTTTGTTCTGAGTATATTTCGTGTCCATGGAGCCGAGAATCTTCGAAAAATCGACTTACGCGAAATGAACATTCTTTGTTATATTCTTGTTCCTAACACTCCAAACTGCTCGGATATAGGTTTTGCAGCGAATTTGGAGCAACTTTTGTTCTGAGTATATTTCGTGTCCAGGTAGCCGAGAATTGTCGAAATATCGACTTACACGTAATGAAACATTTTTGTGATATTCTTGTTCCCCACACTCCAAACTGCTGGAATATATCTTTTGCAGCGAATTTGGAGCAATTTTGTTCTGAGTATATTTAGTGTCCAGGGAGCCGAGAATCGTCTGAACATCGACATGCGAAATAAAAAATGTTTGTGATATTCTTGTTCCCCACACTCCAAACTGCTCGTATATAGGTTTTGCAGCGAATTTTGAGCATCTTTTGTTCTGAGTATATTTCATGTCCAAGGAGCCGAGAATCGTCGAAAAATCGACTTATGCGAAATCAAACATTTTTGTGATATTCATGTTCCCCACACTCCGAACTGCTCGAATATAGCTTTTGCAGCGAATTTGGAGCAAATTTTGTTCTGAGTAGATTTCGTGTCCAGAGAGCCGAGAATCTTCGAAAAATCGACTTACGCGAAATGAAAATTTTGTGTTATATTCTTGTTCCTCACACTCCAAATTGCTCGTATATAGGTTTTGCAGTGAATTTTGAGAACTTTTGTTCTGAGTATATTTCGTGTCCAGGTAGGCGAGAATTGTCGAAACATCGACTGATGCGAAAAGAAACATTTTGGTGATATTCTTGTTCCCCACACTCCAAACTGCTCGAATATAGCTTTTGCAGCGAATTTGGAGCAAATTTTGTTCTGAGTATATTTCGTGTCCAGAGAGCCGAGAATCTTCGAAAAATCGACTTACGCGAAATGAAAATTTTTTGTTATATTCTTGTTCCTCACACTCCAAACTGCCCGATTATAGCTTTTCCAGCGAATTTGGAGCAAGTTTTTTTCTGAGTATATTTCGTGTCCAGGGAGCCGAGAATCGTCGAAACATCGACATGCGAAATAAAACATTTTTGTGATATTCTTGTTCCCCACGCTCCAAACTGCTCGTATATAGGTTTTGCTGCGAATTTGGAGAATTTTGTTCTGAGTATATTTCGTGTCCAGGGAGCCGAGAATCGTCGAAACATCGACATGCGAAATAAAATATGTTTGTGATATTCTTGTTCCCCACACTCCAAACTGCTCGTATATAGGATTTGCAGCGAATCTGGAGCAAGTTTTGTTCTGAGTATATTTCGTGTCCAAGGGAGCCGAGAATCTTCGAAAAATCGACTTACGCGAAATGAAAATTTTTTGTTATATTCTTGTTCCCCACACTCCAAACTGCTGGAATATATCTTTTGCAGCGAATTTGGAACAATTTTGTTCTGAGTATATTTCGTGTCCAGGGAGCCGAGAATCGTCAAAACATCGACATGCGAAATAAAAAATGTTTGTGATATTCTTGTTCCCCACACTCCAAACTGCTCAAATATAGCTTTTGCAGCGAATTTGGAGCAAATTTTGTTCTGAGTATATTTCGTGTCCAGAGAGCCGAGAATCTTCGAAAAATCGACTTACGCGAAATGAAAATTTTTTGTTATATTCTTGTTCCTCACACTCCAAATTGCTCGTATATAGGTTTTGCAGTGAATTTTGAGAACTTTTGTTCTGAGTATATTTCGTGTCCAGGTAGGCGAGAATTGTCGAAACATCGACTTATGCGAAAAGAAACATTTTGGTGATATTCTTGTTCCCCACACTCCAAACTGCTCGAATATATCTTTTGCAGCGAATTTGGAGCAATTTTGTTCTGAGTAAATTTCGTGTCCAGGGAGCCGAGAATCGTCGAAACTTCGACATGCGAAATAAAAAATTTTTGTGATATTCTTGTTCCCCACACTCCAAACTGCCCGTATATAGGTTTGGCAGCGAATTTTGAGCATCTTTTGTTCTGATTATATTTCGTGCCTAGGGAGCCGAGAATCATCGAAAAATCGTCTTACGCGTAACGAAAACCTATGGTGATATTCTTGTTCCCCAACACCAAACTGCTCTTATATAGCTTTTGCAGCGAATTTGGAGCAACTTTTGATCTGAGTATATTTCGTGTCCAGGGAGCCAAGAATCGTCATAAACTCGACTTACGCGAAATGAAAATTTTTTGTGATATTCTTGCTCCACATCCTCCACACTGCTCGAATATAGTTTTTTCAGCGAATTTGGAATAGCTTTTGTACTTAGCATATTTCGTGTCCTGGGAGCCAAGAAAAGTCGAAAAATCGACTTATGCGAAAAGAAAATTTTGGTGATATTCTTGTTCCCCTCACTCCAAACTGCTCGAATTTAGCTTTTGCAGCGAATTTGGAGCAACTTTTGTTCTGAGTATATTTCGTGCCTTGGGAGCCGAGAATCATCGAAAAATCGACTTAGGCGTAATGAAACATTCTTGTGATTTTCTTGTTCTCCCACTCCAAATTGCTCTTATATAGCTTTTGCAGCGAATTGGAGCAATTTTTGTTCTGAGTATATTTCGTGTCCATGGAGCCGAGAATCTTCGAAAAATCGACTTACGCGAAATGAAAATTCTTTGTTATATTCTTGTTCCTCACACTCCAAATTGCTCGTTTATAGGTTTTGCAGCGAATTTGGAGCAACTTTTGTTCTGAGTATATTTCGTATCCAGGTAGCCGAGAATTGTCGAAATATCGACTTACACGTAATGAAACATTTTTGTGATATTCTTGTTCCCCATACTCCAAACTGCTGGAATATATCTTTTGCAGCGAATTTGAGCAATTTTGTTCTGAGTATATTTCGTGTCCAGGGAGCCGAGAATCGTCTGAACATCGACATGCGAAATAAAAAATGTTTGTGATATTCTTGTTCCCCACACTCCAAACTGCTCGTATATAGGTTTTATAGCGAATTTAGGGCATCTTTTGTTCTGAGTATATTTCATGTCCAAGGAGCCGAGAATCGTCGAAAAATCGACTTACGCGAAATGAAAATTCTTTGTTATATTCTTGTTCCTCACACTCCAAACTGCTCGTATATAGGTTTTGCAGCGAATTTGGAGCAAATTTTGTTCTGAGTATATTTCGTGTCCAGGGAGCCGAGAATCGACGAAACATCGACATGCGAAATAAAAAATTTTTGTGATATTCTTGTTCCCCACACTCCAAACTGCTCGTATATAGGTTTTGCTGCGAATTTGGAGAATTTTGTTCTGAGTATATTTCGTGTCCAGGGAGCCGAGAATCGTCGAAACATCGACATGCGAAATAAAAAATGTTTGTGATATTCTTGTTCCCCACACTCCAAACTGCTCGTATATAGGATTTGCAGCGAATCTGGAGCAAGTTCTGTTCTGAGTATATTTCGTGTCCAAGGGAGCCGAGAATCTTCGAAAAATCTACTTACGCGAAATGAAAATTTTTTGTTATATTCTTGTTCCCCACACTCCAAACTGCTGGAATATATCTTTTGCAGCGAATTTGGAACAATTTTGTTCTGAGTATATTTCGTGTCCAGGGAGCCGAGAATCGTCAAAACATCGACATGCGAAATAAAAAATGTTTGTGATATTCTTGTTCCCCACACTCCAAACTGCTCGAATATAGCTTTTGCAGCGAATTTGGAGCAACTTTTGTTATGAGTATATTTCGTGTCCAGGAAGCCGAGAACCGTCAAAATGGACTTACCGCGTAATGAAACACTTTTGTTCTGTTTTTGTTCTCCACACTCCAAACAGCTCGTTTATAGCTTTTGCAGCGAATTTGGAGAGACTTTTGTTCTGAGCATATTTCGTGTCCTGGGAGCCGAGAATTGTCGAAAAATCGACTTATGCGAAATGAAAAATTTTTGTGATATTCTTGTTCCACACACTCCACACTGCTCGAATAAAGTTTTTGCAGCGAATTTGGAATAACTTTTGTACTTAGCATATTTCGTGTCCTGGGAGCCAAGTAAAGTCGAAAAATCGAGTTATGCGAAATGAAAAATTTTTGTGATTTTCTTGTTCCCCACACTCCAAACTGCTCGTATATAGGGTTTGCAGCGAATTTGGAGCAAGTTTTGTTCTGAGTATATTTCGTGTCCAGGTAGGCGAGAGTTGTCGAAATATCGACTTACACGTAATGAAACATTTTTGTGATATTCTTGTTCCCCACACTCCAAACTGCTCGAATATATCTTTTGCAGCGAATTTGGAGCAATTTTGTTCTGAGTAAATTTCGTGTCCAGTGAGCCGAGAATCGTCGAAACATCGACATACGAAAAAGAAATTTTTGTGATATTCTTGTTCCCCACACTCCAAACTGCTCGTATATAGGTTTTGCAGCGAATTTTGAGCATCTTTTGTTCTGATTATATTTCGTGCCTAGGGAGCCGAGAGTCATCGAAAAATCGTCTTACGCGTAATGAAAACCTTTGGTGATATTCTTGTTCCCCAACACCAAACTGTTCTTATATAGCTTTTGCAGCGAATTTGGAGCAACTTTTGATCTGAGTATATTTCGTGTCCAGGGAGCCAAGAATCGTCATAAACTCGACTTACGCGAAATGAAAATTTTTTGTGATATTCTTGTTCCACATCCTCCACACTGCTCGAATATAGCTTTTTCAGCGAATTTGGAATAGCTTTTGTACTTAGCATATTTCGTGTCCTGGGAGCCAAGAAAAGTCGAAAAATCGACTTATGCGAAAAGAAAATTTTTTTTGATATTCTTGTTCCCCACACTCCAAACTGCTCGAATTTAGCTTTTGCAGTGAATTTGGAGCAACTTTTGTTCTGAGTATATTTCGTGCCTTGGGAGCCGAGAATCATCGAAAAATCGACTTAGGCGTAATGAAACATTCTTGTGATTTTCTTGTTCTCCCACTCCAAATTGCTCTTATATAGCTTTTGCAGCGAATTTGGAGCAATTTTTGTTCTGAGTATATTTCGTGTCCATGGAGCCGAGAATCATCGAAAAATCTACTTACGCGAAATGAAAATTCTTTGTTATATTCTTGTTCCTCACACTCCAAATTGCTCGTATATAGATTTTGCAGCGAATTTGGAGCAACTTTTGTTTTGAGTATATTTCGTGTCCAGGTAGCCGAGAATTGTAGAAATATCGACTTACACGTAATGAAACATTTTTGTGATATTCTTGTTCCTCACACTCCAAATTGCTCGTATATAGGTTTTGCAGTGAATTTTGAGAACTTTTGTTCTGAGTATATTTCGTGTCCAGGTAGGCGAGAATTGTCGAAACATCGACTTATGCGAAAAGAAACATTTTGGTGATATTCTTGTTCCCCACACTCCAAACTGCTCGAATATAGCTTTTGCAGCGAATTTGGAGCAACTTGTGTTCTGAGCATATTTCATGTCCAGGGAGGCGAGAATCGTCAAAATGGACTTACTTGCGTAATGAAACACTTTTGTGATGTTCTTGTTCACCACACTCCAAACAGCTCGTATATAGCTTTTACAGGGTATTTGGAGCAACTCTTGTTCTTAGCATATTTCGTGTCCTGGGAGCCGAGAATTGTCGAAAAATCGACTTATGCGAAATGAAAAATTTTTGTGATATTCTTGTTCCACACACTCCACACTGCTCGAATAAAGTTTTTGCAGCGAATTTGGAATAACTTTTGTACTTAGTATATTTCGTGTCCATGGAGCCGAGAATCATCGAAAAATCTACTTACGCGAAATGAAAATTCCTTGTTATATTCTTGTTCCTCACACTCCAAATTGCTCGTATATAGGTTTTGCAGCGAATTTGGAGCAACTTTTGTTCTGAGTATATTTCGTGTCCAGGTAGCCGAGAATTGTCGAAATATCGACTTACACGTAATGAAACATTTTTGTGATATTCTTGTTCCCCACACTCCAAACTGCTGGAATATATCTTTTGCAGCGAATTTGGAGCAATTTTGTTCTGAGTATATTTCGTGTCCAGGGAGCCGAGAATCGTCAAAACATCGACATGCGAAATAAAAAATGTGTGTGATATTCTTGTTCCCCACACTCCAAACTGCTCGTATATGGGTTTTGCAGCGATTTTTGAACATCTTTTGTTCTGAGTATATTTCATGTCCAAGGAGCCGAGAATCGTCGAAAAATCGACTTATGCGAAATCTAACATTTTTGTGATATTCTTGTTCCCCACACTCCAAACTGCTCTAATATAGCTTTTGCAGCGAATTTGGAGCAAATTTTGTTCTGAGTATATTTCGTGTCCAGGGAGCCGAGAATCGTCGAAACATCGACATGCTAAATAAAAAATTTTTGTGATATTCTTGTTCCCCACACTCCAAACTGCTCGTATATAGGTTTTGCTGCGAATTTGGAGAATTTTGTTCTGAGTATATTTCGTGTCCAGGGAGCCGAGAATCGTCGAAACATCGACATGCGAAATAAAAAATGTTTGTTATATTCTTGTTCCCCACACTCCAAACTGCTCGTATATAGGATTTGCAGCGAATCTGGAGCAAGTTCTGTTCTGAGTATATTTCGTGTCCAAGGGAGCCGAGAATCTTCGAAAAATCGACTTACGCGAAATGAAAATTTTTTGTTATATTCTTGTTCCCCACACTCCAAACTGCTGGAATATATCTTTTGCAGCGAATTTGGAACAATTTTGTTCTGAGTATATTTCGTGTCCAGGGAGCCGAGAATCGTCAAAACATCGACATGCGAAATAAAAAATGTTTGTGATATTCTTGTTCCCCACACTCCAAACTGCTCGAATATAGCTTTTGCAGCGAATTTGGAGCAACTTTTGTTCTGAGTATATTTCGTGTCCAGGAAGCCGAGAACCGTCAAAATGGACTTACCGCGTAATGAAACACTTTTGTGCTGTTTTTGTTCTCCACACTCCAAACAGCTCGTTTATAGCTTTTGCAGCGAATTTGGAGAGACTTTTGTTCTGAGCATATTTCGTGTCCTGGGAGCCGAGATTTGTCGAAAAATCGACTTATGCGAAATGAAAAATTTTTGTGATATTCTTGTTCCACACACTCCACACTGCTTGAATAAAGTTTTTGCAGCGAATTTGGAATAACTTTTGTACTTAGCATATTTCGTGTCTTGGGAGCCAAGTAAAGTCGAAAAATCGACTTATGCGAAATGAAAAATTGTTGTGATTTTCTTGTTCCCCACACTCCAAACTGCTCGTATATAGGTTTTGCAGCGAATTTGGAGCAAGTTTTGTTCTGAGTATATTTCGTGTCCAGGTAGGCGAGAGTTGTCGAAATATCGACTTACACGTAATGAAACATTTTTGTGATATTCTTGTTCTCCACACTCCAAACTGCTCGAATATATCTTTTGCAGCGAATTTGGAGCAATTTTGTTCTGAGTAAATTTCGTGTCCAGTGAGCCGAGAATCGTCGAAATATCGACATGCGAAAAAAAAAAAAATTGTGATATTCTTGTTCCCCACACTCCAAACTGCTCGTATATAGGTTTTGCAGCGAATTTTGAGCATCTTTTGTTCTGATTATATTTCTTGCCTAGGGAGCCGAGAATCATCGAAAAATCGTCTTACGCGTAACGAAAACCTATGGTGATATTCTTGTTCCCCAACACCAAACTGCTCTTATATAGCTTTTGCAGCGAATTTGGAGCAACTTTTGATCTGAGTATATTTCGTGTCCAGGGAGCCAAGAATCGTCATAAACTCGACTTACGCGAAATGAAAATTTTTTGTGATATTCTTGTTCCACATCCTCCACACTGCTCGAATATAGTTTTTTCAGCGAATTTGGAATAGCTTTTGTACTTAGCATATTTGGTGTCCTGGGAGCCAAGAAAAGTCGAAAAATCGACTTATGCGAAAAGAAAATTTTGGTGATATTCTTGTTCCCCTCACTCCAAACTGCTCGAATATAGCTTTTTCAGCGAATTTGGAATAGCTTTTGTACTTAGCATATTTCGTGTCCTGGGAGCCAAGAAAAGTCGAAAAATCGACTTATTCGAAATGAAAATTTTTTGTGATATTCTTGTTCCCCACACTCCAAACTGCTCGATTATAGCTTTTCCAGCGAATTTGGAGCAAGTTTTTTTCTGAGTATATTTCATGTCCAGGGAGCCGAGAATCGTCGAAAAATCTACTTATGCGAAATAAAAAATTTTTGTGATATTCTTGTTCCCCACGCTCCAAACTGCTCGTATATAGGTTTTGCTGCGAATTTGGAGAATTTTGTTCTGAGTATATTTCGTGTCCAGGGAGCCGAGAATCGTCGAAACATCGACATGCGAAATAAAAAATGTTTGTGATATTCTTGTTCCCCACACTCCAAACTGCTCGTATATAGGATTTGCAGCGAATCTGGAGCAAGTTTTGGTCTGAGTATATTTCGTGTCCAAGGGAGCCGAGAATCTTCGAAAAATCGACTTACACGTAATGAAACATTTTTGTGATATTCTTGTTCCCCACACTCCAAACTGCTGGAATATATCTTTTGCAGCGAATTGGGAGCAATTTTGTTCTGAGTATATTTCGTGTCCAGGCAGCCGAGAATCGTCACAACATCCACATGCGAAATAAAAAATGTTTGTGATATTCTTGTTCCCCACACTCCAAACTGCTCGAATATAGCTTTTGCAGCGAATTTGGAGCAACTTTTGTTCTGAGTATATTTCGTGTCCAGGAAGCCGAGAACCGTCAAAATGGACTTACCGCGTAATGAAACACTTTTGTGCTGTTATTGTTCTCCACACTCCAAACAGCGCGAATATAGTTTTTTCAGCGAATTTGGAATAGCTTTTGTACTTAGCATATTTCGTGTCCTGGGAGCCAAGAATCGTCATAAACTCGACTTACGCGAAATGAAAATTTTTTGTGATATTCTTGTTCCACATCCTCCACACTGCTCGAATATAGTTTTTTCAGCGAATTTGGAATAGCTTTTGTACTTAGCATATTTGGTGTCCTGGGAGCCAAGAAAAGTCGAAAAATCGACTTATGCGAAAAGAAAATTTTGGTGATACTCTTGTTCCCCTCACTCCAAACTGCTCGAATTTAGCTTTTGCAGCGAATTTGGAGCAACTTTTGTTCTGAGTATATTTCGTGCCTTGGGAGCCGAGAATCATCGAAAAATCGACTTAGGCGTAATGAAACATTCTTGTGATTTTCTTGTTCTCCCACTCCAAATTGCTCTTATATAGCTTTTGCAGCGAATTTGGAGAAATTTTTGTTCTGAGGATATATCGTGTCCATGGAGCCGAGAATCTTCGAAAAATCGACTTACGCGAAATGAAAATTCTTTGTTATATTCTTGTTCCTCACACTCCAAATTGCTCGTATATAGGTTTTGCAGCGAATTTGGAGCAACTTTTGTTCTGAGTATATTTCGTGTCCAGGTAGCCGGGAATTGTCGAAATATCGACTTACACGTAATGAAACACTTTTGTGATACTCTTGTTCCCCACACTCCAAACTGCTGGAATATATCTTTTGCAGCGAATTTGGAGCAATTTTGTTCTGAGTATATTTCGTGTCCAGAGAGCCGAGAATCTTCGAAAAATCGACTTACCCGAAATGAAAATTTTTAGTTATATTCTTGTTCCTCACACTCCAAACTGCTCGATTATAGCTTTTCCAGCGAATTTGGAGCAACTTTTGTTCTGAGTATATTTCATGTCCAAGGAGCCGAGAATCGTCGAAAAATCTACTTATGCGAAATAAAAAATGTTTGTGATATTCTTGTTCCCCACACTCCAAACTGCTCGTAGGTTTTGCAGCGAATTTTGAGCAACTTTTGTTCTGAGTATATTTCGTGTCCAGGGAGCCGAGAATCGTCGAAACATCGACATGCGAAATAAAAAATGTTTGTGATATTCTTGTTCCCCACGCTCCAAACTGCTCGTATATAGGTTTTGCAGCGAATTTTGAACATCTTTTGTTCTGAGTATATTTCGTGTCCAAGGAGCCGAGAATCTTCGAAAAATCGACTTATGCGAAATGAAATATTTTTGTGATATTCTTGTTCCGCACACACCAAACTGCTCGAATATAGCTTTTGCACCGAATTTAGAGCAAATTTTGTTCTGAGTATATTTCCTGTCCAGGGAGCCGAGAATCGTCGAAAAATCGACTTACGCGAAATGAAAATTTTTTGTTATATTCTTGTTCCCCACACTCAAAACTGCTGGAATATATCTTTTGCAGCGAATTTGGAGCAAATTTTGTTCTGAGTATATTTCGTGTCCAGAGAGCCGAATCTTCGAAAAATCGACTTACGCGAAATGAAAATTTTTTGTTATATTCTTGTTCCTCAAACTCCAAATTGTTCGTATATAGGTTTTGCAGCGAATTTGGAGCAACTTTTGTTCTGAGTATATTTCGTGTCCATGTAGGCGAGAATTGTCGAAAAATCGACTTATGCGAAATGAAACATTTTTGTGATATTCTTGTTCCGCACACTCCAAACTGCTCGAATATAGCTTTTGCAGCGAATTTGGAGCAATTTTGTTCTGAGTAAATTTCGTGTCCAGTGAGCCGAGAATCGTCGAAATATCGACATGCGAAAAAAAAAAAAATTGTGATATTCTTGTTCCCCACACTCCAAACTGCTCGTATATAGGTTTTGCAGCGAATTTTGAGCATCTTTTGTTCTGATTATATTTCTTGCCTAGGGAGCCGAGAATCATCGAAAAATCGTCTTACGCGTAACGAAAACCTATGGTGATATTCTTGTTCCCCAACACCAAACTGCTCTTATATAGCTTTTGCAGCGAATTTGGAGCAACTTTTGATCTGAGTATATTTCGTGTCCAGGGAGCCAAGAATCGTCATAAACTCGACTTACGCGAAATTAAATTTTTTGTGATATTCTTGTTCCACATCCTCCACACTGCTCGAATATAGTTTTTTCAGCGAATTTGGAATAGCTTTTGTACTTAGCATATTTCGTGTCCTGGGAGCCAAGAAAAGTCGAAAAATCGACTTATGCGAAAAGAAAATTTTGGTGATATTCTTGTTCCCCTCACTCCAAACTGCTCGAATTTAGCTTTTGCAGCGAATTTGGAGCAACTTTTGTTCTGAGTATATTTCGTGCCTTGGGAGCCGAGAATCATCGAAAAATCGACTTAGGCGTAATGAAACATTCTTGTGATTTTCTTGTTCCCCACATTCCAAACTGCTCGAATATAGCTTTTGCAGCGAATTTTGAGCATCTTTTGTTATGAGTATATTTCATGTCCAAGGAGCCGAGAATCGTCGAAAAATCGACTTATGCGAAATGAAACATTTTTGTGATATTCATGTTCCCCACACTCCAAACTGCTCGAATATAGCTTTTGCAGCGAATTTGGAGCAAATTTTGTTCTGAGTATATTTCGTGTCCAGAGAGCCGAGAATCTTCGAAAAATCGACTTACGCGAAATGAAAATTTTTTGTTATATTCTTGTTCCTCACACTCCAAATTGCTCGTATATAGGTTTTGCAGTGAATTTTGAGAACTTTTGATCTGAGTATATTTCGTGTCCAAGTAGGCGAGAATTGTCGAAACATCGACTCATGCGAAAAGAAACATTTTGGTGATATTCTTGTTCCCCACACTCCAAACTGCTCGTATATAGGTTTTGCAGCGAATTTGGAGCAATTTTGTTCTGAGTATATTTCGTGTCCAGGGAGCCGAGAATCGTCAAAACATCGACATGCGAAATAAAAAATGTTTGTGATATTCTTGTTCCCCACACTCCAAACTGCTCGTATATGGGTTTTCTAGCGATGTTTGAGCATCTTTTGTTCTGAGTATATTTCATGTCCAAGGAGCCGAGAATCGTCGAAAAATCGACTTATGCGAAATGAAACATTTTTGTGATATTCTTGTTCCCCACACTCCAAACTGCTCTGATATAGCTTTTGCAGCGAATTTGGAGCAAATTTTGTTCTGAGTATATTTCGTGTCCAGAGAGCCGAGAATCTTCGAAAAATCGACTTACGCGAAATGAAACATTTTTGTGATATTCTTGTTCCTCAAACTCCAAATTGTTCGTATATAGGTTTTGCAGCGAATTTGGAGCAACTTTTGTTCTGAGTATATTTCGTGTCCAGGTAGGCGAGAATTGTCGAAACATCGACTTATGCGAAATGAAACATTTTTGTGATATTCTTGTTCCCCACACTCCAAACTGCTCGAATATAGCTTTTGCAGCGAATTTGTAGCAAATTTTGTTCTGAATATATTTCGTGTCCAGGGAGGCGAGAATCGTCAAAATGCACTTACTGCGTAATGAAACACTTTTGTGATGTTCTTGTTCACCACACTCCAAACAGCTCGTATATAGCTTTTGCAGGGTATTTCGGAGCAACTTTTATTCTTAGCATATTTCGTGTCCTGGGAGCCGAGAACTGTCGAAAAATCGACTTACGCGAAATGAAAAATGTTTGTGATATTCCCTTTCATCACACTCCAACCTGCTCGAATATAGCTTTTGCAGCGAATTTTGAGCACTTTTTGTTCTGAGTATATTTAGAGTCCAGGGTGCCGAGAATCGTCGCAAACCGACTTATGCGAAAAGAAAAATTTATGTGATATTCTTGTTCCCCACACTCTAAACTGCTCGAATATAGCTTTTGCAGCGAATTTGGAGCATCATTTGTTCTGAGTATATTTCGTGTCCAGGAAGCCGAGAACCGTGAAAATGGACTTACCGCGTAATGAAACACTTTTGTGATGTTCTTGTTCACCACACTCCAAACTGCTCGTATATAGCTTTTGCAGCGAATTTGGAGCAACTTTTGTTCTGAGCATATTTCGTGTCCATGGAGCCGAGAATCCTCGCAAATCGACTTAAGCGTAATGAAACATTTTTGTGATTTTCTTGTTCCCCACACTCCAAGCTGCTCGTATATAGGATTTGCAGCGAATTTGGAGCAACTTTTGTTCTAAGTATATTTCGTGTCCAGGGAGCCGAGAATCTTCGAAAAATCGACTTACGCGAAATGAAAATTTTTTGTTATATTCTTATTCCTCACACTCCAAATTGCTCGTATATAGGTTTTGCAGCGAATTTGGAGCAACTTTTGTTCTGAGTTTATTTCGTGTCCAGGGAGCCGAGAATCGTCGGAACATCGACATGCGAAATAAAAAATTTTTGTGATATTCTTGTTCCCCACACTCCAAACTGCTCGTATATAGGTTTTGCAGCGAATTTGGAGCAACTATTGTTCTGAGTATAATTCATGTCCAAGGAGCCGAGAATCGTCGAAAAATCGACTTATGCAAAATGAAACATTTTTGTGATATTCTTGTTCCCCACATTCCAAACTGCTCGTATATAGCATTTGCAGCGAATTTTGAGCATCTTTTGTTCTGAGTATATTTCGTGTCCAGGGAGCCGATATTCGTCGAAACATCGACTTATGCGAAATGAACATTTTTTGTGATACTCTTGTTCCCACACTCCTAAACTGCTCGTATATAGGATTTGCAGCGAATTTGGAGCAAGTTTTGTTCTGAGTATATTTCGTGTCCAAGGGAGCCGAGAATCTTCGAAAAATCGACTTATGCGAAATGAAACATTTTTGTGATATTCTTGTTCCCCACACTCCAAACTGCTCAAATATAGCTT
Source organism: Hymenopus coronatus (assembly GCA_030762935.1). Taxonomy (NCBI): domain Eukaryota; kingdom Metazoa; phylum Arthropoda; class Insecta; order Mantodea; family Hymenopodidae; genus Hymenopus; species Hymenopus coronatus. The sequence continues at coordinate 55,281,282 of CM060880.1, forward strand.
TTGCAGCGAATTTGGAATAACTTTTTTTCTTAACATATTTCGTGTCCAGATAGCCGAGAATCTTCGAAAAATCGACTTACGCGAAATGAAAATTTTTTGTTATATTCTTGTTCCTCAAACTCCAAATTGCTCGTATATAGGTTTTGCAGCGAATTTGGAGCAACTTTTGTTCTGAGTATATTTCGTGTCCAGGTAGCCGAGAATTGTCGAAACATCGACTTACACGTAATGAAACATTTTTGTGATATTCTTGTACCCCACACTCCAAACTGCTGGAATACATCTTTTGCAGCGAATTTGGAGCAATTTTGTTGTGAGTATATTTCGTGTCCAGGGAGCCGAGAATCGTCTGAACATCGACATGCGAAATAAAAAATGTTTGTGATATTCTTGTTCCCCACACTCCAAACTGCTCGTATATAGGTTTAGCAGCGAATTTGGAGCAAATTTTGTTCTGAGTATATTTCGTGTCCAGGGAGCCGAGAATCGTCGAAAAATCTACTTATGCGAAATAAAAAATTTTTGTGATGTTCCCCACACTCCAAACTGCTCGTATATAGGTTTTGCAGCGAATTTGGAGCGACTTTTGTTCTGAGTATATTTCGTGTCCAGGGAGCCGAGAATCTTCGAAAAATCGACTTACGCGAAATGAAAATTTTTTGTTATATTCTTATTCCTCACACTCCAAATTGCTCGTATATAGGTTTTGCAGCGAATTTGGAGCAACTTTTGTTCTGAGTATATTTCGTGTCCAGGGAGCCGAGAATCGTCGAAACATCGATATGCGAAATAAAAAATTTTTGTGATATTCTTGTTCCCCACACTCCAAACTGCTCGTATATAGGTTTTGCAGCGAATTTGGAGCAACTATTGTTCTGAGTATATTTCATGTCCAAGGAGCCGAGAATCGTCGAAAAATCGACTTATGCGAAATGAAACATTTTTGTGGTACTCTTGTTCCCCACATTCCATACTGCTCGAATATAGCTCTTGCAGCGAATTTGGAGCAAATTTTGTTCTGAGTATATTTCGTATCCAGGGAGCCGAGAATCGTCGAAAAATCAACTTATGCGAAATAAAAAATTTTGTGATATTCTTGTTCCCCACACTCCAAACTGCTCGTATATAGGTTTTGAAGCGAATTTTGAGCATCTTTTGTTCTGAGTGTATTTCGTGCCTAGGGAGCCGAGAATCATCGAAAAATCGACTTACGCGTAAAGAAACATTCTTGTGATTTTCTTGTTCTCCAACTCCAAACTGCTCTTATATAGCTTTTGCAGCGAATTTGGAGCAAATTTTGTTCTGAGTATATTTAGCGTCCAGGGTGCCGAGAATGTTCGAAAAATCCACTTACGCGAAATGAAAATTTTTTGTTATATTCTTGTTCCTCACACTCCAAACCTCTCGATTATAGCGTTTCCAGCGAATTTGGATAAACTTTTGTTCTGAGTATAATTCATGTCCAAGGAGCCGAGAATCCTCGAAAAATCGACTTATGCGAAATGAAACATTTTTGTGATATTCTTGTTCCGCACACTCCAAACTGCTCGAAAATAGCTTTTGCAGCGAATTTGGAGCAAATTTTGTTCTGAGTATATTTCGTGTCCAGGGAGCCGAGAATCGTCGAAACATCGACTTATGCGAAATGAAAAATTTTTGTGATACTCTTGTTCCCACACTCCAAACTGCTCGAATATAGCTTTTGCAGCGAATTTGCAGCAACTTGTGTTCTGAGCATATTTCGTGTCCAGGGAGGCGAGAATCGTCAAAATGGACTTACTGCGTAATGAAACAATTTTGTGATGTTATTGTTCACCACACTCCAATCAGCTCGTATATAGCTTTTGCAGGGTATTTGGAGCAACTTTTGTTCTTAGCATATTTCGTGTCCTGGGAGCCGAGAATTGTCGAAAAATCGACTTACGCGAAATGAAAAATGTTTGTGATATTCTTGTTCATCACACTCCAACCTGCTCGAATATAGCTTTTGCAGCGAATTTGGGGCCCTTTTTGTTCTGAGTATATTTAGAGTCCAGGGTGCCGAGAATCGTCGCAAACCGACTTATGCGAAAAGAAAAATTTATGTGATATTCTTGTTCCCCACACTCTAAACTGCTCGAATATAGCTTTTGCAGCGAATTTGGAGCAACTTTTGTTCTGAGTATATTTCGTGTCCAGGGAGCCGAGATTCGTCGAAACATCGACATGCGAAATAAAAAATTTTTGTGATATTCTTGTTCCCCACACTCCAAACTGCTCGTATATAGGTTTTGCAGCGAATTTTGAACATCTTTTGTTCTGAGTATATTTCATGTCCAAGGAGCCGAGAATCGTCGAAAAATCGACTTATGCGAAATGAAATATTTTTGTGATATTCTTGTTTAGCACACACCAAACTGCTCGAATATAGCTTTTGCACCGAATTTGGAGCAATTTTGTTCTGAGTATATTTCGTGTCCAGGGAGCCGAGGATAGTCGAAACATCGACATGCGAAATAAAAAATGTTTGTGATATTCTTGTTCCCCACACTCCAAACTGATCGTGTATAGGATTCGCAGCGAATCTGGAGCAAGTTTTGTTCTGAGTATATTTCGTGTCCAAGGGAGCCGAGAATCTTCGAAAAATCGACTTACGCGAAAAGAAAATATTCTGTTATATTCTTGTTCCCCACACTCCAAACTGCTGGAATATATCTTTTGCAGCGAATTTGGAGCAATTTTGTTCTGAGTATATTTCGTGTCCAGGGAGCCGAGAATCGTCAAAACATCGACATGCGAAATAAAAAATGTTTGTGATATTCTTGTTCCCCACACTCCAAACTGCTCGTATATGGGTTTTGCAGCGATTTTTGAACATCTTTTGTTCTGAGTATATTTCATGTCCAAGGAGCCGAGAATCGTCGAAAAATCGACTTATGCGAAATCTAACATTTTTGTGATATTCTTGTTCCCCACACTCCAAACTGCTCTAATATAGCTTTTGCAGCGAATTTGGAGCAAATTTTGTTCTGAGTATATTTCGTGTCCAGAGAATCTTCGAAAAATCGACTTACGCGAAATGAAAATATTTTGTTATATTCTTGTTCCTCAAACTCCAAATTGTTCGTATATAGGTTTTGCAGCGAATTTGAAGCAACTTTTGTTCTGAGTATATTTCGTGTCCAGGTAGGCGAGAATTGTCGAAAATCGACTTATGCGAAATGAAACATTTTTGTGATATTCTTGTTCCCCACACTCCAAACTGCTCGAATATAGCTTTTGCAGCGGATTTGTAGCAAATTTTGTTCTGAGTATATTTCGTGTCCTGAGAGCCGAGAATCTTCGAAAAATCGACTTACGCGAAATGAAAATTTTTTGTTATATTCTTGTTCCTCACACTCCAAACTGCTCGATTATAGCGTTTCCAGCGAATTTGGATCAACTTTTGTTCTGAGTATATTTCATGTCCAAGGAGCCGAGAATCGTCGAAAAATCGACTTATGCGAAATGAAACATTTTTGTGATATTCTTGTTCCGCACACTCCAAACTGCTCGAATATAGCTTTTGCAGCGAATTTGGAGCAAATTTTGTTCTGAGTATATTTCGTGTCCAGGGAGCCGAGAATCGTCGAAACATCGACTTATGCGAAATGAAAAATTTTTGTGATATTCTTGTTCGGCACACTCCAAACTGCTCGAATATAGCTTTTGCAGCGAATTTGGAGCAACTTGTGTTCTGAGCATATTTCGTGTCCAGGGAGGCGAGAATCGTCAAAATGGACTTACTGCGTAATGAAACACTTTTGTGATGTTCTTGTTCACCACACTCCAAACAGCTCGTATATAGCTTTTGCAGGGTATTTGGAGCAACTTTTGTTCTTAGCATATTTCGTGTCCTGGCAGCCGAGAATTGTCGAAAAATCGACTTACGCGAAATGAAAAATGTTTGTGATATTCTTGTTCATCACACTCCAAGCTGCTCGAATATAGCTTTTGCAGCGAATTTGGAGCACTTTTTGTTCTGAGTATATTTAGAGTCCAGGGTGCCGAGAATCGTCGCAAACCGACTTAGGCGAAAAGAAAAATTTATGTGATATTCTTGTTCCCCACACTCTATACTGCTCGAATATAGCTTTTGCAGCGAATTTGGAGCAACTTTTGTTCTGAGTATATTTCGTGTCCAGGGAGCCGAGAATCTTCGAAAAATCGACTTACGCGAAATGAAAATTTTTTGTTATATTCTTATTCCTCACACTCCAAATTGCTCGTATATAGGTTTTGCAGCGAATTTGGAGCAACTTTTGTTCTGAGTATATTTCGTGTCCAGGGAGCCGAGAATCGTCGAAACATCGACATGCGAAATAAAAAATTTTTATGATATTCTTGTTCCCCACACTCCAAACTGCTGGAATATAGCTTTTGCAGCGAATTTGTAGCAAATTTTGTTCTGAGTATATTTCGTGTCCTGAGAGCCGAGAATCTTCGAAAAATCGACTTACGCGAAATGAAAATTTGTTGTTATATTCTTGTTCCTCACACTCCAAACTGCTCGATTATAGCGTTTCCAGCGAATTTGGATCAACTTTTGTTCTGAGTGTATTTAGTGCCTAGGGAGCCGAGAATCATCGAAAAATCGACTTACGCGTAAAGAAACATTCTTGTGATTTTCTTGTTCTCCAACTCCAAACTGCTCTTATATAGCTTTTGCAGCGAATTTGGAGCAACTTTTGTTCTGAGTATATTTAGTGTCCAGGGTGCCGAGAATCTTCGAAAAATCGACTTACGCGAAATGAAAATTTTTTGTTATATTCTTGTTCCTCACACTCCAAACTGCTCGATTATAGCGTTTATAGCGAATTTGGATCAACTTTTGTTCTGAGTATTATTCATGTCCAAGGAGCCGAGAATCCTCGAAAAATCGACTTATGCGAAATGAAACATTTTTGTGATATTCTTGTTCCGCACACTCCAAACTGCTCGAAAATAGCTTTTGCAGCGAATTTGGAGCAACTTGTGTTCTGAGCATATTTCGTGTCCAGGGAGGCGAGAATCGTCAAAATGGACTTACTGCGTAATGAAACACTTTTGTGATGTTATTGTTCACCACACTCCAAACAGCTCGTATATAGCTTTTGCAGGGTTATTTGGAGCACCTTTGGTTCTTAGCATATTTCGTGTCCTGGGAGCCGAGAATTGTCGAAAAATCGGCTTACGCGAAATGAAAAATGTTTGTGATATTCTTGTTCATCACACTCCAACCTGCTCGAATATAGCTTTTGCAGCGAATTTGGAGCCCTTTTTGTTCAGAGTATATTTAGAGTCCAGTGTGCCGAGAATCGTCGCAAACCGCCTTATCGAAAAGAAAAATTTATGTGATATTCTTGTTCCCCACACTCCAAACTGCTCTAATATAGCATTTGCAGCGAATTTGGAGCAACTTTTATTCTGAGTATATTTCGTGTCCAGGAAGCCGAGAACCGTGAAAATGGACTTACCGCGTAATGAAACACTTTTGTGATGTTCTTGTTCACCACACTCCAAACTGCTCGTATATAGCTTTTGCAGCGAATTTGGAGCAACTTTTGTTCTGAGCATATTTCGTGTCCATGGAGCCGAGATTCCTCGCAAATCGACTTAAGCGTAATGAAACATTTTTGTGATTTTCTTGTTCGCCACACTCCAAACTGCTCATATATAGGATTTGCAGCGAATTTGGAGCAATTTTTGTTCTGAGTATATTTCGTGTTCAGGGAGCCGAGAATCGTCGAAACATCGATATGCGAAATAAACAATTTTTGTGATATTCTTGTTCCCCACACTCCAAACTGCTCGTATATAGGTTTTGCAGCGAATTTGGAGCAACTATTGTTCTGAGTATATTTCATGTCCAAGGAGCCGAGAATCGTCGATAAATCGATTATGCGAAATGAAACATTTTTGTGATACTCTTGTTCCCCACATTCCAAACTTGTCGAATATAGCTCTTGCAGCGAATTTGGAGCAAATTTTGTTCTGAGTATATTTCGTGTCCAGGGAGCCGAGAATCGTCGAAAAATCAACTTATGCGAAATAAAAATTTTTTGTGATATTCTTGTTCCCCACACTCCAAACTGCTCGTATATAGGTTTCGCAGCGAATTTTGAGCAACTTTTGTTCTGAGTATATTTAGTATCCAGGGTGCCGAGAATCTTCGAAAAATCGACTTACGCGAAATGAAAATTTTTTGTTATATTCTTGTTCCTCACACTCCAAACTGCTCGATCATAGCGTTCCCAGCGAATTTGGATCAACTTTTGTTCTGAGTATAATTCATGTCCAAGGAGCCGAGAATCCTCGAAAAATCGACTTATGCGAAATGAAACATTTTTGTGATATTCTTGTTCCGCACACTCCAAACTGCTCGAAAATAGCTTTTGCAGCGAATTTGTAGCAAATTTTGTTCTGAGTATACTTCGTGTCCAGGGAGCCGAGAATCGTCGAAACATCGACTTATGCGAAATGAAAAATTTTTGTGATACTCTTGTTCCCACACTCCAAACTGCTCGAATATAGCTTTTGCAGCGAATTTGCAGCAACTTGTGTTCTGAGCATATTTCGTGTCCAGGGAGGCGAGAATCGTCAAAATGGACTTACTGCGTAATGCAACACTTTTGTGATGTTCTTGTTCACCACACTCCAAACAGCTCGTATATAGATATTGCAGGGTATTTGGAGCAACTTTTGTTCTTAGCATATTTCGTGTCCTGGGAGCCGAGAATTGTCGAAAAATCGACTTACGCGAAATGAAAAGTGTTTGTGATATTCTTGTTCATCACACTCCAACCTGCTCGAATATAGCTTTTGCAGCGAATTTGGAGCCCTTTTTGTTCTGAGTATATTTAGAGTCCAGGGTGCCGAGAATCGTCGCAAACCGCCTTATGCGAAAAGAAAAATGTATGTGATATTCTTGTTCCCCACACTAAACTGCTCGAATATAGCATTTGCAGCGAATTTGGAGCAACTTTTGTTCTGAGTATATTTCGTGTCCATGGAGCCGAGAATCCTCGCAAATCGACTTAAGCGTAATGAAACATTTTTGTGATTTTCTTGTTCCCCACACTCCAAACTGCTCATATATAGGATTTGCAGCGAATTTGGAGCAACTTTTGTTCTGAGTATATTTCGTGTCCAGGAAGCCGAGAACCGTGAAAATGGACTTACCGCGTAATGAAACACTTTTGTGATGTTCTTGTTCACCACACTCCAAACTGCTCGTATATAGCTTTTGCAGCGAATTTGGAGCAACTTTTGTTCTGAGCATATTTCGTGTCCATAGAGCCGAGAATCCTCGCAAATCGACTTAAGCGTAATGAAACATTTTTGTGATTTTCTTGTTCCCCACACTCCAAACTGCTCATATATAGGATTTGCAGCGAATTTGGAGCAACTTTTGTTCTGAGTATATTTCGTGTCCAGGGAGCCGAGAATCTTCGAAAAATCGACTTACGCGAAATGAAAATTTTTTGTTATATTCTTATTCCTCACACTCCAAATTGCTCGTATATAGGTTTTGCAGCGAATTTGGAGCAACTTTTGTTCTGAGTATATTTCGTGTCCAGGGAGCCGAGAATCGTCGAAACATCGATATGCGAAATAATAAATTTTTGTGATATTCTTGTTCCCCACACTCCAAACTGCTCGTATATAGGTTTTGCAGCGAATTTGGAGCAACTATTGTTCTGAGTATATTTCATGTCCAAGGAGCCGAGAATCGTCGAAAAATCGACTTATGCGAAATGAAACATTTTTGTGGTACTCTTGTTCCCCACATTCCATACTGCTCGAATATAGCTCTTGCAGCGAATTTGGAGCAAATTTTGTTCTGAGTATATTTCGTGTCCAGGGAGCCGAGAATCGTCGAAAAATCAACTTATGCGAAATAAAAAATTTTGTGATATTCTTGTTCCCCACACTCGAAACTGCTCGTATATAGGTTTTGCAACGAATTTTGAGCATCTTTTGTTCTGAGTGTATTTCGTGCCTAGGGAGCCGAGAATCATCGAAAAATCGACTTACGCGTAAAGAAACATTCTTGTGATTTTCTTGTTCTCCAACTCCAAACTGCTCTTATATAGCTTTTGCAGCGAATTTGGAGCAAATTTTGTTCTGAGTATATTTAGCGTCCAGGGTGCCGAGAATGTTCGAAAAATCGACTTACGCGAAATGAAAATTTTTTGTTATATTCTTGTTCCTCACACTCCAAACCTCTCGATTATAGCGTTTCCAGCGAATTTGGATCAACTTTTGTTCTGAGTATAATTCATGTCCAAGGAGCCGAGAATCCTCGAAAAATCGACTTATGCGAAATGAAACATTTTTGTGATATTCTTGTTCCGCACACTCCAAACTGCTCGAAAATAGCTTTTGCAGCGAATTTGGAGCAAATTTTGTTCTGAGTATACTTCGTGTCCAGGGAGCCGAGAATCGTCGAAACATCGACTTATGCGAAATGAAAAATTTTTGTGATACTCTTGTTCCCACACTCCAAACTGCTCGAATATAGCTTTTGCAGCGAATTTGCAGCAACTTGTGTTCTGAGCATATTTCGTGTCCAGGGAGGCGAGAATCGTCAAAATGGACTTACTGCGTAATGAAACAATTTTGTGATGTTATTGTTCACCACACTCCAATCAGCTCGTATATAGCTTTTGCAGGGTATTTGGAGCAACTTTTGTTCTTAGCATATTTCGTGTCCTGGGAGCCGAGAATTGTCGAAAAATCGACTTACGCGAAATGAAAAATGTTTGTGATATTCTTGTTCATCACACTCCAACCTGCTCGAATATAGCTTTTGCAGCGAATTTGGGGCCCTTTTTGTTCTGAGTATATTTAGAGTCCAGGGTGCCGAGAATCGTCGCAAACCGACTTATGCGAAAAGAAAAATTTATGTGATATTCTTGTTCCCCACACTCTAAACTGCTCGAATATAGCTTTTGCAGCGAATTTGGAGCAACTTTTGTTCTGAGTATATTTCGTGTCCAGGGAGCCGAGATTCGTCGAAACATCGACATGCGAAATAAAAAATTTTTGTGATATTCTTGTTCCCCACACTCCAAACTGCTCGTATATAGGTTTTGCAGCGAATTTTGAACATCTTTTGTTCTGAGTATATTTCATGTCCAAGGAGCCGAGAATCGTCGAAAAATCGACTTATGCGAAATGAAATATTTTTGTGATATTCTTGTTTAGCACACACCAAACTGCTCGAATATAGCTTTTGCACCGAATTTGGAGCAATTTTGTTCTGAGTATATTTCGTGTCCAGGGAGCCGAGGATAGTCGAAACATCGAAATGCGAAATAAAAAATGTTTGTGATATTCTTGTTCCCCACACTCCAAACTGATCGTATATAGGATTCGCAGCGAATCTGGAGCAAGTTTTGTTCTGAGTATATTTCGTGTCCAAGGGAGCCGAGAATCTTCGAAAAATCGACTTACGCGAAAAGAAAATATTCTGTTATATTCTTGTTCCCCACACTCCAAACTGCTGGAATATATCTTTTGCAGCGAATTTGGAGCAATTTTGTTCTGAGTATATTTCGTGTCCAGGGAGCCGAGAATCGTCAAAACATCGACATGCGAAATAAAAAATGTTTGTGATATTCTTGTTCCCCACACTCCAAACTGCTCGTATATGGGTTTTGCAGCGATTTTTGAACATCTTTTGTTCTGAGTATATTTCATGTCCAAGGAGCCGAGAATCGTCGAAAAATCGACTTATGCGAAATCTAACATTTTTGTGATATTCTTGTTCCCCACACTCCAAACTGCTCTAATATAGCTTTTGCAGCGAATTTGGAGCAAATTTTGTTCTGAGTATATTTCGTGTCCAGAGAATCTTCGAAAAATCGACTTACGCGAAATGAAAATATTTTGTTATATTCTTGTTCCTCAAACTCCAAATTGTTCGTATATAGGTTTTGCAGCGAATTTGAAGCAACTTTTGTTCTGAGTATATTTCGTGTCCAGGTAGGCGAGAATTGTCGAAAATCGACTTATGCGAAATGAAACATTTTTGTGATATTCTTGTTCCCCACACTCCAAACTGCTCGAATATAGCTTTTGCAGCGGATTTGTAGCAAATTTTGTTCTGAGTATATTTCGTGTCCTGAGAGCCGAGAATCTTCGAAAAATCGACTTACGCGAAATGAAAATTTTTTGTTATATTCTTGTTCCTCACACTCCAAACTGCTCGATTATAGCGTTTCCAGCGAATTTGGATCAACTTTTGTTCTGAGTATATTTCATGTCCAAGGAGCCGAGAATCGTCGAAAAATCGACTTATGCGAAATGAAACATTTTTGTGATATTCTTGTTCCGCACACTCCAAACTGCTCGAATATAGCTTTTGCAGCGAATTTGGAGCAAATTTTGTTCTGAGTATATTTCGTGTCCAGGGAGCCGAGAATCGTCGAAACATCGACTTATGCGAAATGAAAAATTTTTGTGATATTCTTGTTCGGCACACTCCAAACTGCTCGAATATAGCTTTTGCAGCGAATTTGGAGCAACTTGTGTTCTGAGCATATTTCGTGTCCAGGGAGGCGAGAATCGTCAAAATGGACTTACTGCGTAATGAAACACTTTTGTGATGTTCTTGTTCACCACACTCCAAACAGCTCGTATATAGCTTTTGCAGGGTATTTGGAGCAACTTTTGTTCTTAGCATATTTCGTGTCCTGGCAGCCGAGAATTGTCGAAAAATCGACTTACGCGAAATGAAAAATGTTTGTGATATTCTTGTTCATCACACTCCAAGCTGCTCGAATATAGCTTTTGCAGCGAATTTGGAGCACTTTTTGTTCTGAGTATATTTAGAGTCCAGGGTGCCGAGAATCGTCGCAAACCGACTTAGGCGAAAAGAAAAATTTATGTGATATTCTTGTTCCCCACACTCTATACTGCTCGAATATAGCTTTTGCAGCGAATTTGGAGCAACTTTTGTTCTGAGTATATTTCGTGTCCAGGGAGCCGAGAATCTTCGAAAAATCGACTTACGCGAAATGAAAATTTTTTGTTATATTCTTATTCCTCACACTCCAAATTGCTCGTATATAGGTTTTGCAGCGAATTTGAAGCAACTTTTGTTCTGAGTATATTTCGTGTCCAGGGAGCCGAGAATCGTCGAAACATCGACATGCGAAATAAAAAATTTTTATGATATTCTTGTTCCCCACACTCCAAACTGCTCGAATATAGCTTTTGCAGCGAATTTGTAGCAAATTTTGTTCTGAGTATATTTCGTGTCCTGAGAGCCGAGAATCTTCGAAAAATCGACTTACGCGAAATGAAAATTTTTTGTTATATTCTTGTTCCTCACACTCCAAACTGCTCGATTATAGCGTTTCCAGCGAATTTGGATCAACTTTTGTTCTGAGTGTATTTAGTGCCTAGGGAGCCGAGAATCATCGAAAAATCGACTTACGCGTAAAGAAACATTCTTGTGATTTTCTTGTTCTCCAACTCCAAACTGCTCTTATATAGCTTTTGCAGCGAATTTGGAGCAACTTTTGTTCTGAGTATATTTAGTGTCCAGGGTGCCGAGAATCTTCGAAAAATCGACTTACGCGAAATGAAAATTTTTTGTTATATTCTTGTTCCTCACACTCCAAACTGCTCGATTATAGCGTTTATAGCGAATTTGGATCAACTTTTGTTCTGAGTATTATTCATGTCCAAGGAGCCGAGAATCCTCGAAAAATCGACTTATGCGAAATGAAACATTTTTGTGATATTCTTGTTCCGCACACTCCAAACTGCTCGAAAATAGCTTTTGCAGCGAATTTGGAGCAACTTGTGTTCTGAGCATATTTCGTGTCCAGGGAGGCGAGAATCGTCAAAATGGACTTACTGCGTAATGAAACACTTTTGTGATGTTATTGTTCACCACACTCCAAACAGCTCGTATATAGCTTTTGCAGGGTTATTTGGAGCACCTTTGGTTCTTAGCATATTTCGTGTCCTGGGAGCCGAGAATTGTCGAAAAATCGGCTTACGCGAAATGAAAAATGTTTGTGATATTCTTGTTCATCACACTCCAACCTGCTCGAATATAGCTTTTGCAGCGAATTTGGAGCCCTTTTTGTTCAGAGTATATTTAGAGTCCAGTGTGCCGAGAATCGTCGCAAACCGCCTTATCGAAAAGAAAAATTTATGTGATATTCTTGTTCCCCACACTCCAAACTGCTCTAATATAGCATTTGCAGCGAATTTGGAGCAACTTTTATTCTGAGTATATTTCGTGTCCAGGAAGCCGAGAACCGTGAAAATGGACTTACCGCGTAATGAAACACTTTTGTGATGTTCTTGTTCACCACACTCCAAACTGCTCGTATATAGCTTTTGCAGCGAATTTGGAGCAACTTTTGTTCTGAGCATATTTCGTGTCCATGGAGCCGAGATTCCTCGCAAATCGACTTAAGCGTAATGAAACATTTTTGTGATTTTCTTGTTCGCCACACTCCAAACTGCTCATATATAGGATTTGCAGCGAATTTGGAGCAATTTTTGTTCTGAGTATATTTCGTGTTCAGGGAGCCGAGAATCGTCGAAACATCGATATGCGAAATAAACAATTTTTGTGATATTCTTGTTCCCCACACTCCAAACTGCTCGTATATAGGTTTTGCAGCGAATTTGGAGCAACTATTGTTCTGAGTATATTTCATGTCCAAGGAGCCGAGAATCGTCGATAAATCGATTATGCGAAATGAAACATTTTTGTGATACTCTTGTTCCCCACATTCCAAACTTGTCGAATATAGCTCTTGCAGCGAATTTGGAGCAAATTTTGTTCTGAGTATATTTCGTGTCCAGGGAGCCGAGAATCGTCGAAAAATCAACTTATGCGAAATAAAAATTTTTTGTGATATTCTTGTTCCCCACACTCCAAACTGCTCGTATATAGGTTTCGCAGCGAATTTTGAGCAACTTTTGTTCTGAGTATATTTAGTATCCAGGGTGCCGAGAATCTTCGAAAAATCGACTTACGCGAAATGAAAATTTTTTGTTATATTCTTGTTCCTCACACTCCAAACTGCTCGATCATAGCGTTCCCAGCGAATTTGGATCAACTTTTGTTCTGAGTATAATTCATGTCCAAGGAGCCGAGAATCCTCGAAAAATCGACTTATGCGAAATGAAACATTTTTGTGATATTCTTGTTCCGCACACTCCAAACTGCTCGAAAATAGCTTTTGCAGCGAATTTGTAGCAAATTTTGTTCTGAGTATACTTCGTGTCCAGGGAGCCGAGAATCGTCGAAACATCGACTTATGCGAAATGAAAAATTTTTGTGATACTCCCTTTCCCACACTCCAAACTGCTCGAATATAGCTTTTGCAGCGAATTTGCAGCAACTTGTGTTCTGAGCATATTTCGTGTCCAGGGAGGCGAGAATCGTCAAAATGGACTTACTGCGTAATGCAACACTTTTGTGATGTTCTTGTTCACCACACTCCAAACAGCTCGTATATAGATATTGCAGGGTATTTGGAGCAACTTTTGTTCTTAGCATATTTCGTGTCCTGGGAGCCGAGAATTGTCGAAAAATCGACTTACGCGAAATGAAAAATGTTTGTGATATTCTTGTTCATCACACTCCAACCTGCTCGAATATAGCTTTTGCAGCGAATTTGGAGCCCTTTTTGTTCTGAGTATATTTAGAGTCCAGGGTGCCGAGAATCGTCGCAAACCGCCTTATGCGAAAAGAAAAATGTATGTGATATTCTTGTTCCCCACACTAAACTGCTCGAATATAGCATTTGCAGCGAATTTGGAGCAACTTTTGTTCTGAGTATATTTCGTGTCCATGGAGCCGAGAATCCTCGCAAATCGACTTAAGCGTAATGAAACATTTTTGTGATTTTCTTGTTCCCCACACTCCAAACTGCTCATATATAGGATTTGCAGCGAATTTGGAGCAACTTTTGTTCTGAGTATATTTCGTGTCCAGGAAGCCGAGAACCGTGAAAATGGACTTACCGCGTAATGAAACACTTTTGTGATGTTCTTGTTCACCACACTCCAAACTGCTCGTATATAGCTTTTGCAGCGAATTTGGAGCAACTTTTGTTCTGAGCATATTTCGTGTCCATAGAGCCGAGAATCCTCGCAAATCGACTTAAGCGTAATGAAACATTTTTGTGATTTTCTTGTTCCCCACACTCCAAACTGCTCATATATAGGATTTGCAGCGAATTTGGAGCAACTTTTGTTCTGAGTATATTTCGTGTCCAGGGAGCCGAGAATCTTCGAAAAATCGACTTACGCGAAATGAAAATTTTTTGTTATATTCTTATTCCTCACACTCCAAATTGCTCGTATATAGGTTTTGCAGCGAATTTGGAGCAACTTTTGTTCTGAGTATATTTCGTGTCCAGGGAGCCGAGAATCGTCGAAACATCGATATGCGAAATAATAAATTTTTGTGATATTCTTGTTCCCCACACTCCAAACTGCTCGTATATAGGTTTTGCAGCGAATTTGGAGCAACTATTGTTCTGAGTATATTTCATGTCCAAGGAGCCGAGAATCGTCGAAAAATCGACTTATGCGAAATGAAACATTTTTGTGGTACTCTTGTTCCCCACATTCCATACTGCTCGAATATAGCTCTTGCAGCGAATTTGGAGCAAATTTTGTTCTGAGTATATTTCGTGTCCAGGGAGCCGAGAATCGTCGAAAAATCAACTTATGCGAAATAAAAAATTTTGTGATATTCTTGTTCCCCACACTCGAAACTGCTCGTATATAGGTTTTGCAACGAATTTTGAGCATCTTTTGTTCTGAGTGTATTTCGTGCCTAGGGAGCCGAGAATCATCGAAAAATCGACTTACGCGTAAAGAAACATTCTTGTGATTTTCTTGTTCTCCAACTCCAAACTGCTCTTATATAGCTTTTGCAGCGAATTTGGAGCAAATTTTGTTCTGAGTATATTTAGCGTCCAGGGTGCCGAGAATGTTCGAAAAATCGACTTACGCGAAATGAAAATTTTTTGTTATATTCTTGTTCCTCACACTCCAAACCTCTCGATTATAGCGTTTCCAGCGAATTTGGATCAACTTTTGTTCTGAGTATAATTCATGTCCAAGGAGCCGAGAATCCTCGAAAAATCGACTTATGCGAAATGAAACATTTTTGTGATATTCTTGTTCCGCACACTCCAAACTGCTCGAAAATAGCTTTTGCAGCGAATTTGGAGCAAATTTTGTTCTGAGTATACTTCGTGTCCAGGGAGCCGAGAATCGTCGAAACATCGACTTATGCGAAATGAAAAATTTTTGTGATACTCTTGTTCCCACACTCCAAACTGCTCGAATATAGCTTTTGCAGCGAATTTGCAGCAACTTGTGTTCTGAGCATATTTCGTGTCCAGGGAGGCGAGAATCGTCAAAATGGACTTACTGCGTAATGAAACAATTTTGTGATGTTATTGTTCACCACACTCCAATCAGCTCGTATATAGCTTTTGCAGGGTATTTGGAGCAACTTTTGTTCTTAGCATATTTCGTGTCCTGGGAGCCGAGAATTGTCGAAAAATCGACTTACGCGAAATGAAAAATGTTTGTGATATTCTTGTTCATCACACTCCAACCTGCTCGAATATAGCTTTTGCAGCGAATTTGGGGCCCTTTTTGTTCTGAGTATATTTAGAGTCCAGGGTGCCGAGAATCGTCGCAAACCGACTTATGCGAAAAGAAAAATTTATGTGATAATCTTGTTCCCCACACTCTAAACTGCTCGAATATAGCTTTTGCAGCGAATTTGGAGCAACTTTTGTTCTGAGTATATTTCGTGTCCAGGAAGCCGAGAACCGTGAAAATGGACTTACCGCGTAATGAAACACTTTTGTGATGTTCTTGTTCACCACACTCCAAACTGCTCGATTATAGCGTTTCCAACGAATTTGGATCAACTTTTGTTCTGAGCATATTTCGTGTCCATGGAGCCGAGAATCCTCGCAAATCGACTTAAGCGTAATGAAACGTTTTTGTGATTTCCTTGTTCCCCACACTCCAAACTGCTCGTATATAGGTTTTGCAGCGAATTTGGAGCAAATTTTGTTCTGAGTATATTTCGTGTCCAGGGGAGCCGAGATTCTTCAAAAAATCGACTTATGCGAAATGAAACATTTTTGTGATATTCTTGTTCCCCACACTCCAAACTGCTCAAATATAGCTTTTGCAGCGAATTTGGAATAACTTTTTTTCTTAATATATTTCGTGTCCAGAGAGCCGAGAATCTTCGAAAAATCGACTTATGCGAAATGAAACATTTTTGTGATTTTCTTGTTCCCCACACTCCAAACTGCTCAAATATAGCTTTTGCAGCGAATTTGGAATAACATTTTTTCTTAACATATTTCGTGTCCAGAGAGCCGAGAATCTTCGAAAAATCGACTTACGCGGAATGAAAATTTTTTGTTATATCCTTGTTCCTCAAACTACAAATTGCTCGTATATAGGTTTTGCAGCGAATTTTGAGCATGTTTTGTTCTGAGTGTATTTCGTGCCTAGGGAGCCGAGAATCATCGAAAAATCAACTTACGCGTAAAGAAACATTCTTGTGATTTTCTTGTTCTCCAACTCCAAACTGCTCTTATATAGCTTTTGCAGCGAATTTGGAGCAAATTTTGTTCTGAGTATATTTAGTGTCCAGGGTGCCGAGAATGTTCGAAAAATCGACTTACGCGAAATGAAAATTTTTTGTTATATTCTTGTTCCTCACACTCCAAACCTCTCGATTATAGCGTTTCCAGCGAATTTGGATCAACTTTTGTTCTGAGTATAATTCATGTCCAAGGAGCCGAGAATCCTCGAAAAATCGACTTAAGCGTAATGAAACGTTTTTGTGATTTTCTTGTTCCCCACACTCCAAACTGCTCGTATATAGGTTTTGCAGCGAATTTGGAGCAAATTTTGTTCTGAGTATATTTCGTGTCCAGGGGAGCCGAGAATCTTCAAAAAATCGACTTATGCGAAATGAAACATTTTTGTGATATGAGAATCCTCGCAAATCGACTTAAGCGTAATGAAACATTTTTGTGATTTTCTTGTTCCCCACACTCCAAACTGCTCATATATAGGATTTGCAGCGAATTTGGAGCAACTTTTGTTCTGAGTATATTTCGTGTCCAGGGAGCCGAGAATCTTCGAAAAATCGACTTACGCGAAATGAAAATTTTTTGTTATATTCTTATTCCTCACACTCCAAATTGCTCGTATATAGGTTTTGCAGCGAATTTGGAGCAACTTTTGTTCTGAGTATATTTCGTGTCCAGGGAGCCGAGAATCGTCGAAACATCGATATGCGAAATAAAAATTTTTTGTGATATTCTTGTTCCCCACACTCCAAACTGCTCGTATATAGGTTTTGCAGCGAATTTGGAGCAACTATTGTTCTGAGTATATTTCATGTCCAAGGAGCCGAGAATCGTCGAAAAATCGACTTATGCGAAATGTAACATTTTTGTGGTACCCTTGTTCCCCACATTCCATACTGCTCGAATATAGCTCTTGTAGCGAATTTGGAGCAAATTTTGTTCTGAGTATATTTCGTGTCCAGGGAGCCGAGAATCGTCGAAAAATCAACTTATGCGAAATAAAAAATTTTGTGATATTCTTGTTCCCCACACTCCAAACTGCTCGTATATAGGTTTTGCAGCGAATTTTGAGCATCTTTTGTTCTGAGTGTATTTCGTGCCTAGGGAGCCGAGAATCATCGAAAAATCGACTTACGCGTAAAGAAACATTCTTGTGATTTTCTTGTTCTCCAACTCCAAACTGCTCTTATATAGCTTTTGCAGCGAATTTGGAGCAAATTTTGTTCTGAGTATATTTAGTGTCCAGGGTGCCGAGAATGTTCGAAAAATCGACTTACGCGAAATGAAAATTTTTTGTTATATTCTTGTTCCTCACACTCCAAACCTCTCGATTATAGCGTTTCCAGCGAATTTGGATCAACTTTTGTTCTGAGTATAATTCATGTCCAAGGAGCCGAGAATCCTCGAAAAATCGACTTATGCGAAATGAAACATTTTTGTGATATTCTTGTTCCGCACACTCCAAACTGCTCGAAAATAGCTTTTGCAGCGAATTTGGAGCAAATTTTGTTCTGAGTATACTTCGTGTCCAGGGAGCCGAGAATCGTCGAAACATCGACTTATGCGAAATGAAAAATTTTTGTGATACTCTTGTTCCCACACTCCAAACTGCTCGAATATAGCTTTTGCAGCGAATTTGCAGCAACTTGTGTTCTGAGCATATTTCGTGTCCAGGGAGGCGAGAATCGTCAAAATGGACTTACTGCGTAATGAAACACTTTTGTGATGTTATTGTTCACCACACTCCAATCAGCTCGTATATAGCTTTTGCAGGGTATTTGGAGCAACTTTTGTTCTTAGCATATTTCGTGTCCTGGGAGCCGAGAATTGTCGAAAAATCGACTTACGCGAAATGAAAAATGTTTGTGATATTCTTGTTCATCACACTCCAACCTGCTCGAATATAGCTTTTGCAGCGAATTTGGGGCCCTTTTTGTTCTGAGTATATTTAGAGTCCAGGGTGCCGAGAATCGTCGCAAACCGACTTATGCGAAAAGAAAAATGTATGTGATATTCATGTTCCCCACACTCTAAACTGCTCGAATATAGCTTTTGCAGCGAATTTGGAGCAACTTTTGTTCTGAGTATATTTCGTGTCCAGGAAGCCGAGAACCGTGAAAATGGACTTTCCGCGTAATGAAACACTTTTGTGATGTTCTTGTTCACCACACTCCAAACTGCTCGTATATAGCTTTTGCAGCGAATTTGGAGCAACTTTTGTTCTGAGCATATTTCGTGTCCATGGAGCCGAGAATCCTCGCAAATCGACTTAAGCGTAATGAAACATTTTTGTGATTTTCTTGTTCCCCACACTCCAAACTGCTCATATATAGGATTTGCAGCGAATTTGGAGCAACTTTTGTTCTGAGTATATTTCGTGTCCAGGGAGCCGAGAATCTTCGAAAAATCGACTTACGCGAAATGAAAATTTTTTGTTATATTCTTATTCCTCACACTCCAAATTGCTCGTATATAGGTTTTGCAGCGAATTTGGAGCAACTTTTGTTCTGAGTATATTTCGTGTCCAGGGAGCCGAGAATCGTCGAAACATCGATATGCGAAATAAAAAATTTTTGTGATATTCTTGTTCCCCACACTCCAAACTGCTCGTATATAGGTTTTGCAGCGAATTTGGAGCAACTATTGTTCTGAGTATATTTCATGTCCAAGGAGCCGAGAATCGTCGAAAAATCGACTTATGCGAAATGAAACATTTTTGTGGTACTCTTGTTCCCCACATTCCATACTGCTCGAATATAGCTCTTGTAGCGAATTTGGAGCAAATTTTGTTCTGAGTATATTTCGTGTCCAGGGAGCCGAGAATCGTCGAAAAATCAACTTATGCGAAATAAAAAATTTGGTGATATTCTTGTTCCCCACACTCCAAACGGCTCGTATATAGGTTTTGCAGCGAATTTTGAGCATCTTTTGTTCTGAGTGTATTTCGTGCCTAGGGAGCCGAGAATCATCGAAAAATCGACTTACGCGTAAAGAAACATTCTTGTGATTTTCTTGTTCTCCAACTCCAAACTGCTGTTATATAGCTTTTGCAGCGAATTTGAAGCAAATTTTGTTCTGAGTATATTTAGTGTCCAGGGTGCCGAGAATGTTCGAAAAATCGACTTACGCGAAATGAAAATTTTTTGTTATATTCTTGTTCCTCAAACTCCAAATTGTTCGTATATAGGTTTTGCAGCGAATTTGGAGCAACTTTTGTTCTGAGAATATTTCGTGTCCTGAGAGCCGAGAATCGTGGAAAAATCGACTTACGCGAAATGAAAATTTTTTGTAATATTCTTGTTCCTCACACTCCAAACTGCTCGATTATAGCGTTTCCAGCGAATTTGGATCAACTTTTGTTCTGAGTATATTTCATGTCCAAGGAGCCGAGAATCGTCAAAATGGACTTACTGCGTAATGAAACACTTTTGTGATGTTCTTGTTCACCACACTCCAAACAGCTCGTATATAGCTTTAGCAGGGTATTTGGAGAAGCATTTGTTCTTGGCATATTTCGTGTCCTGGGAGCCGAGAATTGTCGAAAAGTCGACTTACGCGAAATGAAAAATGTTTGTGATATTCTTGTTCATCACACTCCAACCTGCTCAAATATAGCTTTTGCAGCGAATTTGGAGCACTTTTTGTTCTGAGTATATTTAGAGTCCAGGGTGCCGAGAATCGTCGCAAACCGACTTATGCGAAAAGAAAAATGTATGTGATATTCTTGTTCCCCACACTCTAAACTGCTCGAATATAGCTTTTGCAGCGAATTTAGAGCAACTTTTGTTATAAGTATATTTCGTGTCCAGGGTGCCGAGAATCGTCGCAAACCGACTTATGCGAAAAGAAAAATGTATGTTATATTCTTGTTCCTCACACTCTAAACTGCTCGATTATAGCTTTTCCAGCGAATTTGGAGCAACTTTTGTTCTGAGTTTATTTCATGTCCAAGGAGCCGAGAATCGTCGAAAATTCGACTTATGCGAAATGAAACATTTTTGTGATATTCTTGTTCCCCACACTCCAAACTGCTGGAATATAGCTTTTGCAGCGAATTTGGAGCAAATTTTGTTCTGAGTATATTTCGTGTCCAGGGAGCCGAGAATCGTCGAAAAATCTACTTATGCGAAATGAAAATTTTTTGTGATACTCTTGCTCCCACACTCCAAACTGCTCGAATATAGCTTTTGCAGCGAATTTGGAGCAACTTGTGTTCTGAGCATATTTCGTGTCCAGGGAGGCGAGAATCGTCAAAATGGACTTACTGCGTAATGAAACACTTTTGTGATGTTCTTGTTCACCACACTCCAAACAGCTCGTATATAGCTTTTGCAGAGTATTTGGAGCAACTTTTGTTCTTAGCATATTTCGTGTCCTGGGAGCCGAGAATTGTCGAAAAATCGACTTACGCGAAATGAAAAATGTTTGTGATATTCTTGTTCATCACACTCCAACCTGCTCGAATATAGCTTTTGCAGCGAATTTGGAGCACTTTTTGTTCTGAGTATATTTAGAGTCCAGGGTGCCGAGAATCGTCGCAAACCGAATTATGCGAAAAGAAAAATTTATGTGATATTCTTGTTCCCCAAACTCTAAACTGCTCGAATATAGCTTTTGCAGCGAATTTGAAGCAACTTTTGTTCTGAGTATATTTCGTGTCCAGGAAGCCGAGAACAGTGAAAATGGACTTATCGCGTAATGAAACACTTTTGTGATGTTCTTGTTCACCACACTCCAAACTGCTCGTATATAGCTTTTGCAGCGAATTTGGAGCAACTTTTGTTTTGAGTATATTTCGTGTCCAGGTAGCCCAGAATTGTCGAAATATCGACTTACACGTAATGAAACATTTTTGTGATATTCTTGTTCCCCACACTCCAAACTGCTGGAATATATCTTTTGCAGCGAATTTGGAGCAATTTTGTTCTGAGTATATTTCGTGTCCAGGGAGCCGAGAATCGTCTGAACATCGACATGCGAAATAAAAAATGTTTGTGACATTCTTGTTCCCCACACTCCAAACTGCTCGTATATAGGTTTTGCAGCGAATTTTGAGCATCTTTTGTTCTGAGTATATTTGATGTCCAAGGAGCCGAGAATCGTCGAAAAATCGACTTATGCGAAATGAAACATTTTTGTGATATTCCTGTTCCCCATACTCCAAAGTGCTCGAATATAGCTTTTGCAGCGAATTTGGAGCAAATTTTGTTCTGAGTATATTTCGTGTCAAGGGAGGTATTTGTCGAAACATCGACTTATGCGAAATGAAAAATTTTTGTGATACTCTTGTTCCCACACTCCAAACTGCTCGAATATAGGATTTGCAGCGAATCTGGAGCAAGTTTTGTTCTGAGTATATTTCGTGTCCAAGGGAGCCGAGAATCTTCGAAAAATCGACTTACGCGAAATGAAAATGTTTTGTTATATTCTTGTTCCCCACAATCCAAACTGCTGGAATATATCTTTTGCAGCGAATTTGGAGCAATTTTGTTCTGAGTATATTTCGTGTCCAGGGAGCCGAGAATCGTCAAAACATCAACATGCGAAATAAAATAAGTTTGTGATATTCTTGTTCCCCACACTCCAAACTGCTCGTATATGGGTTTTGCAGCGATTTTTGAACATCTTTTGTTCTGAGTATATTTCATGTCCAAGGAGCCGAGAATCGTCGAAAAATCGACTTATGCGAAATGAAACATTTTTGTGATATTCTTGTTCCCCACACTCCAAACTGCTCGAATATAGCTTTTGCAGCGAATTTGTAGCAAATTTTGTTCTGAGTATATTTCGTGTCCTGAGAGCCGAGAATCTTCGAAAAATCGACTTACGCGAAATGAAAATTTTTTGTTATATTCTTGTTCCTCACACTCCAAGCTGCTCGACTATAGCGTTTCCAGCAAATTTGGATCAACTGTTGTTCTGAGTATATTTCATGTCCAAGGAGCCGAGAATCGTCGAAAAATCGTCTTATGCGAAATGAAACATTTTTGTGATATTCTTGTTCCGCACACTCTAAACTGCTCGAATATAGCTTTTGCAGCGAATTTGGAGCAAATTTTGTTCTGAGTATATTTCGTGTCCAGGGAGCCGAGAATCGTCGAAACATCGACTTATGCGAAATGAAAATTTTTTGTGATACTCTTGTTCCCACACTCCAAACTGCTCGAATATAGCTTTTGCAGCGAATTTGGAGCAACTTGTGTTCTGAGCATATTTCGTGTCCAGGGAAAGGCGAGAATCGTCAAAATGGACTTACTGCGTAATGAAACACTTTTGTGATGTTCTTGTTCACCACACTCCAAACAGCTCGTATATAGCTTTTGCAGGGTATTTGGAGCAACTTTTGTTCTTAGCATATTTCGTGTCCTGGGAGCCGAGAATTGTCGAAAAATCGACTTACGCGAAATGAAAAATGTTTGTGATATTCTTGTTCATCACACTCCAACCTGCTCGAATATAGCTTTTGCAGCGAATTTGGAGCACTTTTTGTTCTGAGTATATTTAGAGTCTAGGGTGCCGAGAATCGTCGCAAACCGACTTATGCGAAAAGAAAAATTTATGTGATATTCTTGTTCCCCAAACTCTAAACTGCTCGAATATAGCTTTTGCAGCGAATTTGAAGCAACTTTTGTTCTGAGTATATTTCGTGTCCAGGAAGCCGAGAACAGTGAAAATGGACTTACCGCGTAATGAAACACTTTTGTGATGTTCTTGTTCACCACACTCCAAACTGCTCGTATATAGCTTTTGCAGCGAATTTGGAGCAACTTTTGTTCTGAGTATATTTCGTGTCCAGGTAGCCCAGAATTGTCGAAATATCGACTTACACGTAGTGAAACATTTTTGTGATATTCTTGTACCCCACACTCCAAACTGCTGGAATATATCTTTTGCAGCGAATTTTGAGCATCTTTTGTTCTGAGTATATTTCATGTCCAAGGAGCCGAGATTCGTCGAAAAATCGACTTATGCGAAATGAAACATTTTTGTGATATTCTTGTTCCCCATACTCCAAACTGCTCGAATATAGCTTTTGCAGCGAATTTGGAGCAAATTTTGTTCTGAGTATATTTCGTGTCCAGAGAGCCGAGAATCCTCGAAAAATTGACTTACGCGAAATGAAAATTTTTTGTTATATTCTTGTTCCTCACACTCCAAACTGCTCGATTATAGCTTTTCCAGCGAATTTGGAGCAACTTTTGTTCTGAGTATATTTCATGTCCAAGGAGCCGAGAATCGTCGAAAAATCGACTTATGCGAAATGTAATATTTTTGTGATATTCTTGTTCCGCACACACCTAACTGCTCGAATATAGCTTTTGCACCGAATTTGGAGCAAATTTTGTTCTTAGTATATTTCGTGTCCAGAGAGCCGAGAATCTTCGAAAAATCGACTTACGCGAAATGAAAATTTTTTGTTATATTCTTGTTCCTCAAACTGCAAATTGTTCGTATATAGGTTTTGCAGCGAATTTGGAGCAACTTTTGTTCTGAGTATATTTCGTGTCCAGCTAGGCGAGAATTGTCGAAACATCGACTTATGCGAAATGAAACATTTTTGTGATATTCTTGTTCCCCACACTCCAAACTGCTCGTATATAGGTTTTGCAGCGAATTTTGAACATCTTTTGTTCTGAGTATATTTCATGTCCAAGGAGCCGAGAATCGTCGAAAAATCGACTTATGCGAAATGAAATATTTTTGTGATATTCTTGTTCCCCACACTCCAAACTGCTGGAATATATCTTTTGCAGCGAATTTGGAGCAATTTTGTTCTGAGTATATATCGTGTCCAGAGAGCCGAGAATCGTCTAAACATCGACATGCGAAATAAAAAATGTTTGTGATATTCTTGTTTTCCACACTCCAAACTGCTCGTATATGGGTTTTGCAGTGATTTTTGAACATCTTTTGTTCTGAGTATATTTCATGTCCAAGGAGCCGAGAATCGTCGAAAAATCGACTTATGCGAAATGAAACATTTTTGTGATATTCTTGTTCCCCACACTCCAAACTGCTCTAATATAGCTTTTGCAGCGAATTTGGAGCAAATATTGTTCTGAGTATATTTCGTGTCCAGAGAGCCGAGAATCTTCGAAAAATCGATTTACGCGAAATGAAAATTTTTTGTTATATTCTTGTTCCTCAAACTCCAAGTTGTTCGTATATAGGTTTTGCAGCTAATTTGAAGCAACTTTTGTTCTAAGTATATTTCGTGTCCAGGTAGGCGAGAATTGTCGAAACATCGACTTATGCGAAATGAAACATTTTTGTGATATTCTTGTTCCCCACACTCCAAACTGCTCGAATATAGCTTTTGCAGCGAATTTGGAGCACTTTTTGTTCTGAGTATATTTAGAGTCTAGGGTGCCGAGAATCGTCGCAAACCGACTTATGCGAAAAGAAAAATTTATGTGATATTCTTGTTCCCCAAACTCTAAACTGCTCGATTATAGCGTTTCCAGCGAATTTGGATCAACTTTTGTTCTGAGTATATTTCATGTCCAAGGAGCCGAGAATCGTCGAAAAATCGACTTATGCGAAATGAAACATTTTTGTGATATTCTTGTTTCGCACACTCCAAACTGCTCGAATATAGCTTATGCAGCGTATTTGGAGCAAATTTTGTTCTGAGTATATTTCGTGTCCAGGGAGCCGAGAATCGTCGAAACATCGACTTATGCGAAATGAAAAATTTTTGTGATACTCTTGTTCCCACACTCCAAACCGCTCGAATATGTAATGAAACACTTTTGTGATGTTCTTGTTCACCATACTCCAAACAGCTCGTATATAGCTTTTGCAGGGTATTTGGAGCAACTTTTGTTCTTAGCATATTTCGTGTCCTGGGAGCCGAGAATTGTCGAAAAATCGACTTACGCGAAATGAAAAATGTTTGTGATATTCTTGTTCCCCACACTCCAAACTGCTCGAATATAGCTTTTGCAGCGAATTTGTAGCAAATTTTGTTCTGAGTATATTTCGTGTCCTGAGAGCCGAGAATCTTCGAAAATACGACTTACGCGAAATGAAAATTTTTTGTTATATTCTTGTTCCTCACACTCCAAACTGCTCGAATATAGCTTTTGCAGCGAATTTGGAGCAACTTGTGTTTTGAGCATATTTCGTGTCCAGGGAGGCGAGAATTGTCAAAATGGACTTACTGGGTAATGAAACACTTTTGTGATGTTCTTGTTCACCACAATCCAAACAGCTCGTATATAGCTTTTGCAGGGTATTTGGAGCAACTTTTGTTCTTAGCATATTTCGTGTGCTGGGAGCCGGAAATTGTCGAATAATCGACTTACGCGAAATGAAAAATGTTTGTGATATTCTTGTTCATCACACTCCAACCTGCTCGAATATAGCTTTTGCAGCGAATTTGGGGCACTTTTTGTTCTGAGTATATTTAGAGACCAGGGTGCCGAGAATCGTCGCAAACCGACTTATACGAAAAGAAAAATTTATGTGTTATTCTTGTTCCCCACACTCTAAACTGCTCGAATATAGCTTTTGCAGCGAATTTGGAGCAACTTTTGTTCTGAGTATATTTCGTGTCCAGGAAGCCGAGAACCGTGAAAATGGAGTTACCGCGTAATGAAACACTTTTGTGATGTTCTTGTTCACCACACTCCAAACTGCTCGTATATAGCTTTTGCAGCGAATTTGGAGCAACTTTTGTTCTGAGCATATTTCGTGTCCATGGAGCCGAGAATCCTCGCAAATCAACTTAAGCGTAATGAAACATTTTTGTGATTTTCTTGTTCCCCACACTCCAAACTGCTCGTATATAGGATTTGCAGCAAATTTGGAGCAACTTTTGTTCTGAGTATATTTCGTGTCCAGGGAGCCGAGAATCTTCGAAAAATCGACTTACGCGAAATGAAAATTTTTTGTTATATTCTTATTCCTCACACTCCAAATTGCTCGTATATAGGTTTTGCAGCGAATTTGGAGCAACTTTTGTTCTGAGTATATTTCATGTCCAGGGAGCCGAGAATCGTCGAAACATCGACATGCGAAATAAAAAATTTTTGTGATATTCTTGTTCCCCACACTCCAAACTGCTCGTATATGGGTTTTGCAGCGATTTTTGAACATCTTTTGTTCTGAGTATATTTCATGTCCAAGGAGCCGAGAATCGTCGAAAAATCGACTTATGCGAAATGAAACATTTTTGTGATATTCTTGTTCCCCACACTCCAAACTGCTCGAATATAGCTTTTGCAGCGAATTTGTAGCAAATTTTGTTCTGAGTATATTTCGTGTCCTGAGAGCCGAGAATCTTCGAAAAATCGACTTACGCGAAATGAAAATTTTTTGTTATATTCTTGTTCCTCACACTCCAAACTGCTCGACTATAGCGTTTCCAGCAAATTTGGATCAACTGTTGTTCTGAGTATATTTCATGTCCAAGGAGCCGAGAATCGTCGAAAAATCGTCTTATGCGAAATGAAACATTTTTTTGATATTCTTGTTCCGCACACTCTAAACTGCTCGAATATAGCTTTTGCAGCGAATTTGGAGCAAATTTTGTTCTGAGTATATTTCGTGTCCAGGGAGCCGAGAATCGTCGAAACATCGACTTATGCGAAATGAAAATTTTTTGTGATACTCTTGTTCCCACACTCCAAACTGCTCGAATATAGCTTTTGCAGCGAATTTGGAGCAACTTGTGTTCTGAGCATATTTCGTGTCCAGGGAGGCGAGAATCGTCAAAATGGACTTACTGCGTAATGAAACACTTTTGTGATGTTCTTGTTCACCACACTCCAAACAGCTCGTATATAGCTTTTGCAGGGTATTTGGAGCAACTTTTGTTCTTAGCATATTTCGTGTCCTGGGAGCCGAGAATTGTCGAAAAATCGACTTACGCGAAATGAAAAATGTTTGTGATATTCTTGTTCATCACACTCCAACCTGCTCGAATATAGCTTTTGCAGCGAATTTGGAGCACTTTTTGTTCTGAGTATATTTAGAGTCCAGGGTGCCGAGAATCGTCGCAAACCGACTTATGCGAAAAGAAAAATTTATGTGATATTCTTGTTCCCCAAACTCTAAACTGCTCGAATATAGCTTTTGCAGCGAATTTGAAGCAACTTTTGTTCTGAGTATATTTCGTGTGCAGGAAGCCGAGAACAGTGAAAATGGACTTACCGCGTAATGAAACACTTTTGTGATGTTCTTGTTCACCACACTCCAAACTGCTCGTATATAGCTTTTGCAGCGAATTTGGAGCAACTTTTGTTCTGAGTATATTTCGTGTCCAGGTAGCCCAGAATTGTCGAAATATCGACTTACACGTAGTGAAACATTTTTGTGATATTCTTGTACCCCACACTCCAAACTGCTGGAATATATCTTTTGCAGCGAATTTTGAGCATCTTTTGTTCTGAGTATATTTCATGTCCAAGGAGCCGAGATTCGTCGAAAAATCGACTTATTCGAAATGAAACATTTTTGTGATATTCTTGTTCCCCATACTCCAAACTGCTCGAATATAGCTTTTGCAGCGAATTTGGAGCAAATTTTGTTCTGAGTATATTTCGTGTCCAGAGAGCCGAGAATCCTCGAAAAATTGACTTACGCGAAATGAAAATTTTTTGTTATATTCTTGTTCCTCACACTCCAAACTGCTCGAATATAGCTTTTGCAGCGAATTTGGAGCAACTTGTGTTCTGAGCATATTTCGTGTCCAGGGAGGCGAGAATTGTCAAAATGGACTTACTGGGTAATGAACACTTTTGTGATGTTCTTGTTCACCACACTCCAAACAGCTCGTATATAGCTTTTGCAGGGTATTTGGAGCAACTTTTGTTCTTAGCATATTTCGTGTCCTGGGAGCCGGGAATTGTCGAAAAATCGACTTACGCGAAATGAAAAATGTTTGTGATATTCTTGTTCCGCACACACCAAACTGCTCGTATATAGGATTTGCAGCGAATCTGGAGCAAGTTTTGTTCTGAGTATATTTCGTGTCCAAGGGAGCCGAGAATCTTCGAAAAATCGACTTACGCGAAATGAAAATTTTTTGTTATATTCTTGTTCCTCAAACTCCAAATTGTTCGAATATAGGTTTTGCAGCGAATTTGAAGCAACTTTTGTTCTGAGTATATTTCGTGTCCAGGTAGGCGAGAATTGTCGAAACATCGACTTATGCGAAATGAAACATTTTTGTGATATTCTTGTTCCCCACACTCCAAACTGCTCGAATATAGCTTTTGCAGCGAATTTGTAGCAAATTTTGTTCTGAGTATATTTCGTGTCCTGAGAGCCGAGAATCTTCGAAAAATCGACTTACGCGAAATGAAAATTTTTTGTTATATTCTTGTTCCTCACACTCCAAACTGCTCGATTATAGCGTTTCCAGCGAATTTGGATCAACTTTTGTTCTGAGTATATTTCATGTCCAAGGAGCCGAGAATCGTCGAAAAATCAACTTATGCGAAATAAAAATTTTTTGTGATATTCTTGTTCCCCACACTCCAAACTGCTCGTATATAGGTTTTGCAGCGAATTTTGAGCATCTTTTGTTCTGAGTATATCTCGTGTCCAGGGAGCCGATATTCGTCGAAGCATCGACTTATGCGAAATGAAAATTTTTTGTGATACTCTTGTTCCCACACTCCAAACTGCTCGTATATAGGATTTGCAGCGAATCTGGAGCAAGTTTTGTTCTGAGTATATTTCGTGTCCAATGGAGCAGAGAATCTTCGAAAAATCGACTTATGCGAAATGAAACATTTTTGTGATATTCTTGTTCCGCACACACCAAACTGCTCGAATATAGCTTTTGCACCGAATTTGGAGCAAATTTTGTTCTGAGTATATTTCCTGTCCAGGGAGCCGAGAATCGTCGAAAAATCAACTTATGCGAAATAAAAAATTTTTGTGATATTCTTGTTCCCCACACTCCAAACTGCCCGTATATAGGTTTTGCAGCGAATTTTGAGCAATTTTGTTCTGAGTATATTTCGTGTCCAGGGAGCCGAGAATCGACGAAACATCGACATGCGAAATAAAAAATTTTTGTGATATTCTTGTTCCCCACACTCCAAACTGCTCGTATATAGGTTTTGCAGCGAATTTTGAACATCTTTTGTTCTGAGTATATTTCATGTCCAAGGAGCCGAGAATCGTCGAAAAATCGACTTATGCGAAATGAAATATTTTTGTGATATTCTTGTTCCGCACACACCAAACTGCTCGAATATAGCTTTTGCACCGAATTTGGAGCAAATTTTGTTCTGAGTATAGTTTCTGTCCAGGGAGCCGAGAATCGTCGAAACATCGACTTATGCGAAATGAAAAATTTTTGTGATATTCTTGTTCCCCACACTCCAAACTGCTCGTATATAGGTTTTGCAGCGAATTTTGAGCATATTTTTTTCTGAGTATATTTCGTGTCAAGGGAGCCGGTATTCGTCGAAACATCGACTTATGCGAAATGAAAAATTTTTGTGATACTCTTGTTCCCAAACTCCAAACTGCTCGTATATAGGATTTGCAGCGAATCTGGAGCAAGTTTTGTTCTGAGTTTATTTCGTGTCCAAGGGAGCCGAGAATCTTCGAAAAATCGACTTACGCGAAATGAAAATTTTTTGTTATATTCTTGTTCCCCACACTCCAAACTGCTGGAATATATCTTTTGTAGCGAATTTGGAGCAATTTTGTTCTGAGTATATATCGTGTCCAGGGAGCCGAGAATCGTCTAAACATCGACATGCGAAATAAAAAATGTTTGTGATATTCTTGTTCCCCACACTCCAAACTGCTCGTATATGGGTTTTGCAGCGATTTTTGAACATCTTTTGTTCTGAGTATATTTCATGTCCAAGGAGCCGAGAATCGTCGAAAAATCGACTTATGCGAAATGAAACATTTTTGTTATATTCTTGTTCCTCACACTCCAAACTGCTCGAATATAGCTTTTGCAGCGAATTTGGAGCAAATTTTGTTCTGAGTATATTTCGTGTCCAGGGAGCCGAGAATCGTCGAAACATCGACTTATGCGAAATGAAAAATTTTTGTGATACTCTTGTTCCCACACTCCAAACTGCTCGAATATAGCTTTTGCAGCGAATTTTGAACATCTTTTGTTCAGAGTATTTTTCATGTCCAAGGAGCCGAGTATCGTCGAAAAATCGACTTATCCGAAATGAAAGATTTTTGTGATATTCTTGTTCCCCACACTCCAAACAGCTCGTATATAGCTTTTGCAGGGTATTTGGAGCAACTTTTGTTCTTAGCATATTTCGTGTCCTGGGAGCCGAGAATTGTCGAAAAATCGACTTACGCGAAATGAAAAATGTTTGTGATATTCTTGTTCATCACACTCCAACCTGCTCGAATAGCTTTTGCAGCGAATTTGGAGCACTTTTTGTTCTGAGTATATTTAGAGTCCAGAGTGCCGAGAATCGTCGCAAACCGACTTATGCGAAAAGAAAAATTTATGTGATATTCTTGTTCCCCACACTCTAAACTGCTCGAATATAGCTTTTGCAGCGAATTTGGAGCAAATTTTGTTCTGAGTATATTTCGTGTCCTGAGAGCCGAGAATCTTCGAAAAATCGACTTACGCGAAATGAAAATTTTTTGTTATATTCTTGTTCCTCACACTCCAAACTGCTCGATTATAGCTTTTCCAGCGAATTTGGAGCAACTTTTGTTCTGAGTATATTTCGTGTCCAGGAAGCCGAGAACCGTGAAAATAGACTTACCGCGTAATGAAACATTTTTGTGATATTCTTGTTCCGCACACTCCAAACTGCTCGAATATAGCTTTTGCAGCGAATTTGGAGCAAATTTTGTTCTGAGTATATTTCGTGTCCTGAGAGCCGAGAATCTTCGAAAAATCGACTTACGCGAAATGAAAATTTTTTGTTATATTCTTGTTCCTCACACTCCAAACTGCTCGATTATAGCTTTTCCAGCGAATTTGGAGCAACTTTTGTTCTGAGTATATTTCATGTCCAGGGAGCCGAGAATCGTCGAAAAATCGACTTATGCGAAATAAAAAATTGTTGTGATATTCTTATTCCCCACACTCCAAACTGCACGTATATAGGTTTTGCAGCGAATTTTGAACATCTTTTGTTCTGAGTATATTTCATGTCCAAGGAGCCGAGAATCGTCGAAAAATCGACTTATGCGAAATGAAATATTTTTGTGATATTCTTCTTCCGCACACACCAAACTGCTCGAATATAGCTTTTGCAGCGATTTTGGAGCAACTTTTGTTCTGAGTATATTTCCTGTCCAGGGAGCCGAGAATCGTCGAAAAATCAACTTATGCGAAATAAAAAATTTTTGTGATATTCTTGTTCCCCACACTCCAAACTGCTCGTATATATGATTTGCAGCGAATTTTGAGCATCTTTTGTTCTGAGTATATTTCGTGTCAAGGGAGCCGGTATTCGTCGAAACATCGACTTATGCGAAATGAAAAATTTTTGTGATACTCTTGTTCCCACACTCCAAACTGCTCGTATATAGGATTTGCAGCGAATCTGGAGCAAGTTTTGTTCTGTGTATATTTCTTGTCCAAGGGAGCCGAGAATCTTCGAAAAAACGACTTACGCGAAATGAAAAATGTTTGTGATATTCTTGTTCCCCACACTCCAAACTGCTCGAATATAGCTTTTGCAGCGAATTTGGAGCAAATTTTTGTTCTGAGTATATTTCGTGTCCAGGGAGCCGAGAATCGTCGAAAAATCTACTTATGCGAAATAAAAAATGTTTGTGACATTCTTGTTCCCCACACTCCAAACTGCTCGTATATAGGTTTTGCAGCGAATTTTGAGCAATTTTGTTCTGAGTATATTTAGTGTCCAGGGAGCCGAGAATCGACGAAACATCGACATGCGAAATAAAAAATTTTTGTGATATTCTTGTTCCCCACACTCCAAACTGCTCGTATATAGGTTTTGCAGCGAATTTTGAATATCTTTTGTTCTGAGTATATTTCATGTCCAAGGAGCCGAGAATGGTCGAAAAATCGACTTATGCGAAATGAAATATTTTTGTGATATTCTTGTTCCGCACACACCAAACTGCTCGAATATAGCTTTTGCACCGAATTTGGAGCAAATTTTGTTCTGAGTATATTTTCTGTCCAGGGAGCCGAGAATCGTCGAAACATCGACTTATGCGAAATGAAAAATTTTTGTTATATTCTTGTTCCCCACACTCCAAACTGCTCGTATATAGGTTTTGCAGCGAATTTTGAGCATATTTTGTTCTGAGTATATTTCGTGTCAAGGGAGCCGGTATTCGTCGAAACATCGACTTATGCGAAATGATAAATTTTTGTGATACTCTTGTTCCCAAACTCCAAACTGCTCGTATATAGGATTTGCAGCGAATCTGGAGCAAGTTTTGTTCTGAGTTTATTTCGTGTCCAAGGGAGCCGAGAATCTTCGAAAAATCGACTTACGCGAAATGAAAATTTTTTGTTATATTCTTGTTCCCCACACTCCAAACTGCTGGAATATATCTTTTGTAGCGAATTTGGAGCAATTTTGTTCTGAGTATATATCGTGTCCAGGGAGCCGAGAATCGTCTAAACATCGACATGCGAAATAAAAAATGTTTGTGATATTCTTGTTCCCCACACTCCAAACTGCTCGTATATGGGTTTTGCAGCGATTTTTGAACATCTTTTGTTCTGAGTATATTTCATGTCCAAGGAGCCGAGAATCGTCGAAAAATCGACTTATGCGAAATAAAAAATGTTTGTGATATTCTTGTTCCCCACACTCCAAACTGCTCGTATATAGGTTATGCAGCGAATTTTGAGCAACTTTTGTTCTGAGTATATTTCCTGTCCAGGGAGCCGAGAATCGTCGAAAAATCAACTTATGCGAAATAAAAATTTTTTGTGATATTCTTGTTCCCCACACTCCAAACTGCTGTAATATAGCTTTTGCAGCGAATTTGGAGCAAATTTTGTTCTGAGTATATTTCGTGTCCAGAGAGCCGAGAATCTTCGAAAAATCGACTTACGCGAAATGAAAATTTTTTGTTATATTCTTGTTCGCCAAACTCCAAATTGTTCGTATATAGGTTTTGCAGCGAATTTGAAGCAACTTTTGTTCTGAGTATATTTCGTGTCCAGGTAGGCGAGAATTGTCGAAACATCGACTTATGCGAAACGAAACATTTTTGTGATATTCTTGTTCCCCACTCTCCAAACTGCTCGAATATATCTTTTGCAGCGAATTTGTAGCAAATTTTGTTCTGAGTATATTTCGTGTCCTGAGAGCCGAGTATCTTCGAAAAATCTACTTATGCGAAATAAAAAATGTTTGTGATATTCTTGTTCCCCACACTCCAAACTGCTCGTATATAGGTTTTGCAGCGAATTTTGAGCAACTTTTGTTCTGAGTATATTTCGTGTCCAGGGAGCCGAGAATCGTCGAAAAATCGACTTATGCGAAATAAAAAATTGTTGTGATATTCTTATTCCCCACACTCCAAACTGCTCGTATATAGGTTTTGCAGCGAATTTTGAACATCTTTTGTTCTGAGTATATTTCATGTCCAAGGAGCCGAGAATCGTCGAAAAATCGACTTATGCGAAATGAAATATTTTTGTGATATTCTTGTTCCGCACACACCAAACTGCTCGAATATAGCTTTTGCACCGAATTTGGAGCAAATTTTGTTCTGAGTATATTTTCTGTCCAGGGAGCCGAGAATCGTCGAAACATCGACTTATGCGAAATGAAAAATTTTTGTGATATTCTTGTTCCCCACACTCCAAACTGCTCGTATATAGGTTTTGCAGCGAATTTTGAGCATATTTTGTTCTGAGTATATTTCGTGTCAAGGGAGCCGGTATTCGTCGAAACATCGACTTATGCGAAATGAAAAATTTTTGTGATACTCTTGTTCCCAAACTCCAAACTGCTCGTATATAGGATTTGCAGCGAATCTGGAGCAAGTTTTGTTCTGAGTTTATTTCGTGTCCAAGGGAGCCGAGAATCTTCGAAAAATCGACTTACGCGAAATGAAAATTTTTTGTTATATTCTTGTTCCCCACACTCCAAACTGCTGGAATATATCTTTTGTAGCGAATTTGGAGCAATTTTGTTCTGAGTATATATCGTGTCCAGGGAGCCGAGAATCGTCTAAACATCGACATGCGAAATAAAAAATGTTTGTGATATTCTTGTTCCCCACACTCCAAACTGCTCGTATATGGGTTTTGCAGCGATTTTTGAACATCTTTTGTTCTGAGTATATTTCATGTCCAAGGAGCCGAGAATCGTCGAAAAATCGACTTATGCGAAATGAAACATTTTTGTTATATTCTTGTTCCGCACACTCCAAACTGCTCGAATATAGCTTTTGCAGCGAATTTGGAGCAAATTTTGTTCTGAGTATATTTCGTGTCCAGGGAGCCGAGAATCGTCGAAACATCGACTTATGCGAAATGAAAAATTTTTGTGATACTCTTGTTCCCACACTCCAAACTGCTCGAATATAGCTTTTGCAGCGAATTTTGAACATCTTTTGTTCAGAGTATTTTTCATGTCCAAGGAGCCGAGTATCGTCGAAAAATCGACTTATCCGAAATGAAAGATTTTTGTGATATTCTTGTTCCCCACA
Source organism: Hymenopus coronatus (assembly GCA_030762935.1). Lineage (NCBI taxonomy): Eukaryota > Metazoa > Arthropoda > Insecta > Mantodea > Hymenopodidae > Hymenopus > Hymenopus coronatus. The sequence continues at coordinate 55,316,516 of CM060880.1, forward strand.
CTCCAAACAGCTCGTATATAGCTTTTGCAGGGTATTTGGAGCAACTTTTGTTCTTAGCATATTTCGTGTCCTGGGAGCCGAGAATTGTCGAAAAATCGACTTACGCGAAATGAAAAATGTTTGTGATATTCTTGTTCATCACACTCCAACCTGCTCGAATAGCTTTTGCAGCGAATTTGGAGCACTTTTTGTTCTGAGTATATTTAGAGTCCAGAGTGCCGAGAATCGTCGCAAACCGACTTATGCGAAAAGAAAAATTTATGTGATATTCTTGTTCCCCACACTCTAAACTGCTCGAATAAAGCTTTTGCAGCGAATTTGGAGCAACTTTTGTTCTGAGTATATTTCGTGTCCAGGAAGCCGAGAACCGTGAAAATAGACTTACCGCGTAATGAAACATTTTTGTGATATTCTTGTTCCGCACACTCCAAACTGCTCGAATATAGCTTTTGCAGCGAATTTGGAGCAAATTTTGTTCTGAGTATATTTCGTGTCCTGAGAGCCGAGAATCTTCGAAAAATCGACTTACGCGAAATGAAAATTTTTTGTTATATTCTTGTTCCTCACACTCCAAACTGCTCGATTATAGCTTTTCCAGCGAATTTGGAGCAACTTTTGTTCTGAGTATATTTCATGTCCAAGGAGCCGAGAATCGTCGAAGAATCGACTTATGCGAAATGAAACATTTTTGTGATATTCTTGCTCCCCACACTCCAAACTGCTCGAATATAGCTTTTGCAGCGAATTTGGAGCAAATTTTGTTCTGAGTATATTTCGTGTCCAGGGAGCCGAGAATCGTCGAAAAATCTACTTATGCGAAATAAAAAATTTTTGTGATATTCTTGTTCCCCACACTCCAAACTGCTCGTATATAGGTTTTGCAGCGAATTTTGAGCAATTTTGTTCTGAGTATATTTCGTGTCCAGGGAGCCGAGAATCGACGAAACATCGACATGCGAAATAAAAAATTTTTGTGATATTCTTGTTCCCCACACTCCAAACTGCTCGAATATAGCTTTTGCAGCGAATTTGGAGCAAATTTTGTTCTGAGTGTATTTCGTGTCCAGGGAGCCGAGAATCGTCGAAAAATCTACTTATGCGAAATAAAAAATTTTTGTGACATTCTTGTTCCCCACACTCCAAACTGCTCGTATATAGGTTTTGCAGCGAATTTTGAGCAATTTTGTTCTGAGTATATTTAGTGTCCAGGGAGCCGAGAATCGACGAAACATCGACATGCGAAATAAAAAATTTTTCTGATATTCTTGTTCCCCACACTCCAAACTGCTCGTATATAGGTTTTGCAGCGAATTTGGAGCAAATTTTGTTGTGAGTATATTTTCTGTCCAGGGAGCCGAGAATCGTCGAAACATCGACTTATGCGAAATGAAAAATTTTTGTTATATTCTTGTTCCCCACACTCCAAACTGCTCGTATATAGGTTTTGCAGCGAATTTTGAGCATATTTTGTTCTGAGTATATTTCGTGTCAAGGGAGCCGGTATTCGTCGAAACATCGACTTATGCGAAATGATAAATTTTTGTGATACTCTTGTTCCCAAACTCCAAACTGCTCGTATATAGGATTTGCAGCGAATCTGGAGCAAGTTTTGTTCTGAGTTTATTTCGTGTCCAAGGGAGCCGAGAATCTTCGAAAAATCGACTTACGCGAAATGAAAATTTTTTGTTATATTCTTGTTCCCCACACTCCAAACTGCTGGAATATATCTTTTGTAGCGAATTTGGAGCAATTTTGTTCTGAGTATATATCGTGTCCAGGGAGCCGAGAATCGTCTAAACATCGACATGCGAAATAAAAAATGTTTGTGATATTCTTGTTCCCCACACTCCAAACTGCTCGTATATGGGTTTTGCAGCGATTTTTGAACATCTTTTGTTCTGAGTATATTTCATGTCCAAGGAGCCGAGAATCGTCGAAAAATCGACTTATGCGAAATGAAACATTTTTGTGATATTCTTGTTCCCCACACTCCAAACTGCTCGAATATAGCTTTTGCAGCGAATTTGTAGCAAATTTTGTTCTGAGTATATTTCGTGTCCAGGGAGCCGAGAATACTCGAAACATCGACTTATGCGAAATGAAAAATTTTTGTGATACTCTTGTTCCCACACTCCAAACTGCTCGAATATAGCTTTTGCAGCGAATTTTGAACATCTTTTGTTCAGAGTATTTTTCATGTCCAAGGAGCCGAGTATCGTCGAAAAATCGACTTATGCGAAATGAAAGATTTTTGTGATATTCTTGTTCCCCACACTCCAAACAGCTCGTATATAGCTTTTGCAGGGTATTTGGAGCAACTTTTGTTCTTAGCATATTTCGTGTCCTGGGAGCCGAGAATTGTCGAAAAATCGACTTACGCGAAATGAAAAATGTTTGTGATATTCTTGTTCATCACACTCCAACCTGCTCGAATATAGCTTTTGCAGCGAATTTGGAGTACTTTTTGTTCTGAGTATATTTAGAGTCCAGAGTGCCGAGAATCGTCGCAAACCGACTTATGCGAAAAGAAAAATTTATGTGATATTCTTGTTCCCCACACTCTAAACTGCTCGAATATAGCTTTTGCAGCGAATTTGGAGCAACTTTTGTTCTGAGTATATTTCGTGTCCAGGAAGCCGAGAACCGTGAAAATGGACTTACCGCGTAATGAAACATTTTTGTGATATTCTTGTTCCGCACACTCCAAACTGCTCGATTATAGCTTTTCCAGCGAATTTGGAGCAAATTTTGTTCTGAGTATATTTCGTGTCCAGGGAGCCGAGAATCGTCGAAAAATCTACTTATGCGAAATAAAAAATGTTTGTGATATTCTTGTTCCCCACACTCCAAACTGCTCGTATATAGGTTTTGCAGCGAATTTTGAGCAACTTTTGTTCTGAGTATATTTCGTGTCCAGGGAGCCGAGAATCGTCGAAAAATCGACTTATGCGAAATAAAAAATTGTTGTGATATTCTTATTCCCCACACTCCAAACTGCTCGTATATAGGTTTTGCAGCGAATTTTGAACATCTTTTGTTCTGAGTATATTTCATGTCCAAGGAGCCGAGAATCGTCGAAAAATCGACTTATGCGAAATGAAATATTTTTGTGATATTCTTGTTCCGCACACACCAAACTGCTCGAATATAGCTTTTGCAGCGAATTTGGAGCAAATTTTGTTCTGAGTATATTTCCTGTCCAGGGAGCCGAGAATCGTCGAAAAATCAACTTATGCGAAATAAAAATTTTTTGTGATATTCTTGTTCCCCACACTCCAAACTGCTCGTATATATGATTTGCAGCGAATTTTGAGCATCTTTTGTTCTGAGTATATTTCGTGTCAAGGGAGCCGGTATTCGTCGAAACATCGACTTATGCGAAATGAAAAATTTTTGTGATACTCTTGTTCCCACACTCCAAACTGCTCGTATATAGGATTTGCAGCGAATCTGGAGCAAGTTTTGTTCTGAGTATATTTCTTGTCCAAGGGAGCCGAGAATCTTCGAAAAATCGACTTACGCGAAATGAAAATTTCTTGTTATATTCTTGTTCCCCACACTCCAAACTGCTGGAACATATCTTTTGCAGCGAATTTGGAGCAATTTTGTTCTGAGTATATTTCGTGTCCAGGGAGCCGAGAATCGTCAAAACATCGACATGCGAAATAAAAAATGTTTGTGATATTCTTGTTCCCCACACTCCAAACTGCTCGTATATGGGTTTTGCAGCGATTTTTGAACATCTTTTGTTCTGAGTATATTTCATGTCCAAGGAGCCGAGTATCGTCGAAAAATCGAGTTATGCGAAATGAAACATTTTTGTGATATTCTTGTTCCCCACACTCCAAACTGCTGTAATATAGCTTTTGCAGCGAATTTGGAGCAAATTTTGTTCTGAGTATATTTCGTGTCCAGAGAGCCGAGAATCTTCGAAAAATCGACTTACGCGAAATGAAAATTTTTTGTTATATTCTTGTTCGCCAAACTCCAAATTGTTCGTATATAGGTTTTGCAGCGAATTTGAAGCAACTTTTGTTCTGAGTATATTTCGTGTCCAGGTAGGCGAGAATTGTCGAAACATCGACTTATGCGAAACGAAACATTTTTGTGATATTCTTGTTCCCCACTCTCCAAACTGCTCGAATATATCTTTTGCAGCGAATTTGTAGCAAATTTTGTTCTGAGTATATTTCGTGTCCTGAGAGCCGAGAATCTTCGAAAAATCGACTTACGCGAAATGAAAATTTTTTGTTATATTCTTGTTCCTCACACTCCAAACTGCTCGATTATAGCGTTTCCAGCGAATTTGGATCAACTTTTGTTCTGAGTATATTTCATGTCGAAGGAGCCGAGAATCCTCGAAAAATCGACTTATGCGAAATGAAACATTTTTGTGATATTCTTGTTCCGCACACTCCAAACTGCTCGAAAATAGCTTTTGCAGCGAATTTGCAGCAACTTGTGTTCTGAGCATATTTCGTGTCCAGGGAGGCGAGAATCGTCAAAATGGACTTACTGCGTAATGAAACACTTTTGTGATGTTCTTGTTCACCACACTCCAAACAGCTCGTATATAGCTTTTGCAGGGTATTTGGAGCAACTTTTGTTCTTAGCATATTTCGTGTCCTGGGAGCCGAGAATTGTCGAAAAATCGACTTACGCGAAATGAAAAATGTTTGTTATATTCTTGTTCATCACACTCCAACCTGCTCGAATATAGCTTTTGCAGCGAATTTGGAGCACTTTTTGTTCTGAGCATATTTAGAGTCCAGGTTGCCGAGAATCGTCGCAAACCGACTTATGCGAAAAGAAAAATTTATGTGATATTCTTGTTCCCCACACTCCAAACTGCTCGAATATAGCTTTTGCAGCGAATTTGGAGCAAATTTTGTTCTGAGTATATTTCGTGTCCAGGGAGCCGAGAATCGTCGAAACATCGACTTATGCGAAATGAAAAATTTTTGTGATACTCTTGTTCCCACACTCCAAACTGCTCGAATATAGCTTTTGCAGCGAATTTGGAGCAACTTGTGTTCTGAGCATATTTCGTGTCCAGGGTGGCAAGAATCGTCAAAATGGACTTACTGCGTAATGAAACACTTTTGTGATGTTCTTGTTCACCACACTCCAAACAGCTCGTATATAGCTTTTGCAGGGTATTTGGAGCAACTTTTGTTCTTAGCATATTTCGTGTCCTGGGAGCCGAGAATTGTCGAAAAATCGACTTACGCGAAATGAAAAATGTTTGTGATATTCTTGTTCCCCACACTCCAAACTGCTCGAATATAGCTTTTGCAGCGAATTTGGAGCAAATTTTGTTCTGAGTATATTTCGTGTCCAGGGAGCCGAGAATCGTCGAAAAATCTACTTATGCGAAATAAAAAATTTTTGTGATATTCTTGTTCCCCACACTCCAAACTGCTCGTATATAGGTTTTGCAGCGAATTTTGAGCAATTTTGTTCTGAGTATATTTCGTGTCCAGGGAGCCGAGATTCGACGAAACATCGACATGCGAAATAAAAAATTTTTGTGATATTCTTGTTCCCCACACTCCAAACTGCTCGAATATAGCTTTTGCAGCGAATTTGGAGCAAATTTTGTTCTGAGTGTATTTCGTGTCCAGGGAGCCGAGAATCGTCGAAAAATCTACTTATGCGAAATAAAAAATTTTTGTGATATTCTTGTTCCCCACACTCCAAACTGCTCGTATATAGGTTTTGCAGCGAATTTTGAGCAATTTTGTTCTGAGTATATTTCGTGTCCAGGGAGCCGAGAATCGACGAAACATCGACATGCGAAATAAAAAATTTTTGTGATATTCTTGTTCCCCACACTCCAAACTGCTCGAATATAGCTTTTGCAGCGAATTTGGAGCAAATTTTGTTCTGAGTGTATTTCGTGTCCAGGGAGCCGAGAATCGTCGAAAAATCTACTTATGCGAAATAAAAAATTTTTGTGACATTCTTGTTCCCCACACTCCAAACTGCTCGTATATAGGTTTTGCAGCGAATTTTGAGCAATTTTGTTCTGAGTATATTTAGTGTCCAGGGAGCCGAGAATCGACGAAACATCGACATGCGAAATAAAAAATTTTTGTGATATTCTTGTTCCCCACACTCCAAACTGCTCGTATATAGGTTTTGCAGCGAATTTGGAGCAAATTTTGTTGTGAGTATATTTTCTGTCCAGGGAGCCGAGAATCGTCGAAACATCGACTTATGCGAAATGAAAAATTTTTGTTATATTCTTGTTCCCCACACTCCAAACTGCTCGTATATAGGTTTTGCAGCGAATTTTGAGCATATTTTGTTCTGAGTATATTTCGTGTCAAGGGAGCCGGTATTCGTCGAAACATCGACTTATGCGAAATGATAAATTTTTGTGATACTCTTGTTCCCAAACTCCAAACTGCTCGTATATAGGATTTGCAGCGAATCTGGAGCAAGTTTTGTTCTGAGTTTATTTCGTGTCCAAGGGAGCCGAGAATCTTCGAAAAATCGACTTACGCGAAATGAAAATTTTTTGTTATATTCTTGTTCCCCACACTCCAAACTGCTGGAATATATCTTTTGTAGCGAATTTGGAGCAATTTTGTTCTGAGTATATATCGTGTCCAGGGAGCCGAGAATCGTCTAAACATCGACATGCGAAATAAAAAATGTTTGTGATATTCTTGTTCCCCACACTCCAAACTGCTCGTATATGGGTTTTGCAGCGATTTTTGAACATCTTTTGTTCTGAGTATATTTCATGTCCAAGGAGCCGAGAATCGTCGAAAAATCGACTTATGCGAAATGAAACATTTTTGTGATATTCTTGTTCCCCACACTCCAAACTGCTCGAATATAGCTTTTGCAGCGAATTTGTAGCAAATTTTGTTCTGAGTATATTTCGTGTCCAGGGAGCCGAGAATACTCGAAACATCAACTTATGCGAAATGAAAAATTTTTGTGATACTCTTGTTCCCACACTCCAAACTGCTCGAATATAGCTTTTGCAGCGAATTTTGAACATCTTTTGTTCAGAGTATTTTTCATGTCCAAGGAGCCGAGTATCGTCGAAAAATCGACTTATGCGAAATGAAAGATTTTTGTGATATTCTTGTTCCCCACACTCCAAACAGCTCGTATATAGCTTTTGCAGGGTATTTGGAGCAACTTTTGTTCTTAGCATATTTCGTGTCCTGGGAGCCGAGAATTGTCGAAAAATCGACTTACGCGAAATGAAAAATGTTTGTGATATTCTTGTTCATCACACTCCAACCTGCTCGAATATAGCTTTTGCAGCGAATTTGGAGTACTTTTTGTTCTGAGTATATTTAGAGTCCAGAGTGCCGAGAATCGTCGCAAACCGACTTATGCGAAAAGAAAAATTTATGTGATATTCTTGTTCCCCACACTCTAAACTGCTCGAATATAGCTTTTGCAGCGAATTTGGAGCAACTTTTGTTCTGAGTATATTTCGTGTCCAGGAAGCCGAGAACCGTGAAAATGGACTTACCGCGTAATGAAACATTTTTGTGATATTCTTGTTCCGCACACTCCAAACTGCTCGATTATAGCTTTTCCAGCGAATTTGGAGCAAATTTTGTTCTGAGTATATTTCGTGTCCAGGGAGCCGAGAATCGTCGAAAAATCTACTTATGCGAAATAAAAAATGTTTGTGATATTCTTGTTCCCCACACTCCAAACTGCTCGTATATAGGTTTTGCAGCGAATTTTGAGCAACTTTTGTTCTGAGTATATTTCGTGTCCAGGGAGCCGAGAATCGTCGAAAAATCGACTTATGCGAAATAAAAAATTGTTGTGATATTCTTATTCCCCACACTCCAAACTGCTCGTATATAGGTTTTGCAGCGAATTTTGAACATCTTTTGTTCTGAGTATATTTCATGTCCAAGGAGCCGAGAATCGTCGAAAAATCGACTTATGCGAAATGAAATATTTTTGTGATATTCTTGTTCCGCACACACCAAACTGCTCGAATATAGCTTTTGCAGCGAATTTGGAGCAAATTTTGTTCTGAGTATATTTCCTGTCCAGGGAGCCGAGAATCGTCGAAAAATCAACTTATGCGAAATAAAAATTTTTTGTGATATTCTTGTTCCCCACACTCCAAACTGCTCGTATATATGATTTGCAGCGAATTTTGAGCATCTTTTGTTCTGAGTATATTTCGTGTCAAGGGAGCCGGTATTCGTCGAAACATCGACTTATGCGAAATGAAAAATTTTTGTGATACTCTTGTTCCCACACTCCAAACTGCTCGTATATAGGATTTGCAGCGAATCTGGAGCAAGTTTTGTTCTGAGTATATTTCTTGTCCAAGGGAGCCGAGAATCTTCGAAAAATCGACTTACGCGAAATGAAAATTTCTTGTTATATTCTTGTTCCCCACACTCCAAACTGCTGGAACATATCTTTTGCAGCGAATTTGGAGCAATTTTGTTCTGAGTATATTTCGTGTCCAGGGAGCCGAGAATCGTCAAAACATCGACATGCGAAATAAAAAATGTTTGTGATATTCTTGTTCCCCACACTCCAAACTGCTCGTATATGGGTTTTGCAGCGATTTTTGAACATCTTTTGTTCTGAGTATATTTCATGTCCAAGGAGCCGAGTATCGTCGAAAAATCGAGTTATGCGAAATGAAACATTTTTGTGATATTCTTGTTCCCCACACTCCAAACTGCTGTAATATAGCTTTTGCAGCGAATTTGGAGCAAATTTTGTTCTGAGTATATTTCGTGTCCAGAGAGCCGAGAATCTTCGAAAAATCGACTTACGCGAAATGAAAATTTTTTGTTATATTCTTGTTCGCCAAACTCCAAATTGTTCGTATATAGGTTTTGCAGCGAATTTGAAGCAACTTTTGTTCTGAGTATATTTCGTGTCCAGGTAGGCGAGAATTGTCGAAACATCGACTTATGCGAAACGAAACATTTTTGTGATATTCTTGTTCCCCACTCTCCAAACTGCTCGAATATATCTTTTGCAGCGAATTTGTAGCAAATTTTGTTCTGAGTATATTTCGTGTCCTGAGAGCCGAGAATCTTCGAAAAATCGACTTACGCGAAATGAAAATTTTTTGTTATATTCTTGTTCCTCACACTCCAAACTGCTCGATTATAGCGTTTCCAGCGAATTTGGATCAACTTTTGTTCTGAGTATATTTCATGTCGAAGGAGCCGATAATCCTCGAAAAATCGACTTATGCGAAATGAAACATTTTTGTGATATTCTTGTTCCGCACACTCCACACTGCTCGAAAATAGCTTTTGCAGCGAATTTGCAGCAACTTGTGTTCTGAGCATATTTCGTGTCCAGGGAGGCGAGAATCGTCAAAATGGACTTACTGCGTAATGAAACACTTTTGTGATGTTCTTGTTCACCACACTCCAAACAGCTCGTATATAGCTTTTGCAGGGTATTTGGAGCAACTTTTGTTCTTAGCATATTTCGTGTCCTGGGAGCCGAGAATTGTCGAAAAATCGACTTACGCGAAATGAAAAATGTTTGTTATATTCTTGTTCATCACACTCCAACCTGCTCGAATATAGCTTTTGCAGCGAATTTGGAGCACTTTTTGTTCTGAGCATATTTAGAGTCCAGGTTGCCGAGAATCGTCGCAAACCGACTTATGCGAAAAGAAAAATTTATGTGATATTCTTGTTCCCCACACTCCAAACTGCTGGAATATATCTTTTGTAGCGAATTTGGAGCAATTTTGTTCTGAGTATATATCGTGTCCAGGGAGCCGAGAATCGTCTAAACATCGACATGCGAAATAAAAAATGTTTGTGATATTCTTGTTCCCCACACTCCAAACTGCTCGTATATGGGTTTTGCAGCGATTTTTGAACATCTTTTGTTCTGAGTATATTTCATGTCCAAGGAGCCGAGAATCGTCGAAAAATCGACTTATGCGAAATGAAACATTTTTGTGATATTCTTGTTCCCCACACTCCAAACTGCTCGAATATAGCTTTTGCAGCGAATTTGTAGCAAATTTTGTTCTGAGTATATTTCGTGTCCAGGGAGCCGAGAATACTCGAAACATCGACTTATGCGAAATGAAAAATTTCTGTGATACTCTTGTTCCCACACTCCAAACTGCTCGAATATAGCTTTTGCAGCGAATTTTGAACATCTTTTGTTCAGAGTATTTTTCATGTCCAAGGAGCCGAGTATCGTCGAAAAATCGACTTATGCGAAATGAAATATTTTTGTGATATTCTTGTTCCCCACACTCCAAACAGCTCGTATATAGCTTTTGCAGGGTATTTGGAGCAACTTTTGTTCTTAGCATATTTCGTGTCCTGGGAGCCGAGAATTGTCGAAAAATCGACTTACGCGAAATGAAAAATGTTTGTGATATTCTTGTTCATCACACTCCAACCTGCTCGAATATAGCTTTTGCAGCGAATTTGGAGTACTTTTTGTTCTGAGTATATTTAGAGTCCAGAGTGCCGAGAATCGTCGCAAACCGACTTATGCGAAAAGAAAAATTTATGTGATATTCTTGTTCCCCACACTCTAAACTGCTCGAATATAGCTTTTGCAGCGAATTTGGAGCAACTTTTGTTCTGAGTATATTTCGTGTCCAGGAAGCCGAGAACCGTGAAAATGGACTTACCGCGTAATGAAACATTTTTGTGATATTCTTGTTCCGCACACTCCAAACTGCTCGATTATAGCTTTTCCAGCGAATTTGGAGCAAATTTTGTTCTGAGTATATTTCTTGTCCAGGGAGCCGAGAATCGTCGAAAAATCTACTTATGCGAAATAAAAAATGTTTGTGATATTCTTGTTCCCCACACTCCAAACTGCTCGTATATAGGTTTTGCAGCGAATTTTGAGCAACTTTTGTTCTGAGTATATTTCGTGTCCAGGGAGCCGAGAATCGTCGAAAAATCGACTTATGCGAAATAAAAAATTGTTGTGATATTCTTATTCCCCACACTCCAAACTGCTCGTATATAGGTTTTGCAGCGAATTTTGAACATCTTTTGTTCTGAGTATATTTCATGTCCAAGGAGCCGAGAATCGTCGAAAAATCGACTTATGCGAAATGAAATATTTTTGTGATATTCTTGTTCCGCACACACCAAACTGCTCGAATATAGCTTTTGCAGCGAATTTGGAGCAAATTTTGTTCTGAGTATATTTCCTGTCCAGGGAGCCGAGAATCGTCGAAAAATCAACTTATGCGAAATAAAAATTTTTTGTGATATTCTTGTTCCCCACACTCCAAACTGCTCGTATATATGATTTGCAGCGAATTTTGAGCATCTTTTGTTCTGAGTATATTTCGTGTCAAGGGAGCCGGTATTCGTCGAAACATCGACTTATGCGAAATGAAAAATTTTTGTGATACTCTTGTTCCCACACTCCAAACTGCTCGTATATAGGATTTGCAGCGAATCTGGAGCAAGTTTTGTTCTGAGTATATTTCTTGTCCAAGGGAGCCGAGAATCTTCGAAAAATCGACTTACGCGAAATGAAAATTTCTTGTTATATTCTTGTTCCCCACACTCCAAACTGCTGGAACATATCTTTTGCAGCGAATTTGGAGCAATTTTGTTCTGAGTATATTTCGTGTCCAGGGAGCCGAGAATCGTCAAAACATCGACATGCGAAATAAAAAATGTTTGTGATATTCTTGTTCCCCACACTCCAAACTGCTCGTATATGGGTTTTGCAGCGATTTTTGAACATCTTTTGTTCTGAGTATATTTCATGTCCAAGGAGCCGAGTATCGTCGAAAAATCGAGTTATGCGAAATGAAACATTTTTGTGATATTCTTGTTCCCCACACTCCAAACTGCTGTAATATAGCTTTTGCAGCGAATTTGGAGCAAATTTTGTTCTGAGTATATTTCGTGTCCAGAGAGCCGAGAATCTTCGAAAAATCGACTTACGCGAAATGAAAATTTTTTGTTATATTCTTGTTCGCCAAACTCCAAATTGTTCGTATATAGGTTTTGCAGCGAATTTGAAGCAACTTTTGTTCTGAGTATATTTCGTGTCCAGGTAGGCGAGAATTGTCGAAACATCGACTTATGCGAAACGAAACATTTTTGTGATATTCTTGTTCCCCACTCTCCAAACTGCTCGAATATATCTTTTGCAGCGAATTTGTAGCAAATTTTGTTCTGAGTATATTTCGTGTCCTGAGAGCCGAGAATCTTCGAAAAATCGACTTACGCGAAATGAAAATTTTTTGTTATATTCTTGTTCCTCACACTCCAAACTGCTCGATTATAGCGTTTCCAGCGAATTTGGATCAACTTTTGTTCTGAGTATATTTCATGTCGAAGGTGCCGAGAATCCTCGAAAAATCGACTTATGCGAAATGAAACATTTTTGTGATATTCTTGTTCCGCACACTCCAAACTGCTCGAAAATAGCTTTTGCAGCGAATTTGCAGCAACTTGTGTTCTGAGCATATTTCGTGTCCAGGGAGGCGAGAATCGTCAAAATGGACTTACTGCGTAATGAAACACTTTTGTGATGTTCTTGTTCACCACACTCCAAACAGCTCGTATATAGCTTTTGCAGGGTATTTGGAGCAACTTTTGTTCTTAGCATATTTCGTGTCCTGGGAGCCGAGAATTGTCGAAAAATCGACTTACGCGAAATGAAAAATGTTTGTTATATTCTTGTTCATCACACTCCAACCTGCTCGAATATAGCTTTTGCAGCGAATTTGGAGCACTTTTTGTTCTGAGCATATTTAGAGTCCAGGTTGCCGAGAATCGTCGCAAACCGACTTATGCGAAAAGAAAAATTTATGTGATATTCTTGTTCCCCACACTCCAAACTGCTCGAATATAGCTTTTGCAGCGAATTTGGAGCAAATTTTGTTCTGAGTATATTTCGTGTCCAGGGAGCCGAGAATCGTCGAAACATCGACTTATGCGAAATGAAAAATTTTTGTGATACTCTTGTTCCCACACTCCAAACTGCTCGAATATAGCTTTTGCAGCGAATTTGGAGCAACTTGTGTTCTGAGCATATTTCGTGTCCAGGGTGGCAAGAATCGTCAAAATGGACTTACTGCGTAATGAAACACTTTTGTGATGTTCTTGTTCACCACACTCCAAACAGCTCGTATATAGCTTTTGCAGGGTATTTGGAGCAACTTTTGTTCTTAGCATATTTCGTGTCCTGGGAGCCGAGAATTGTCGAAAAATCGACTTACGCGAAATGAAAAATGTTTGTGATATTCTTGTTCCCCACACTCCAAACTGCTCGAATATAGCTTTTGCAGCGAATTTGGAGCAAATTTTGTTCTGAGTATATTTCGTGTCCAGGGAGCCGAGAATCGTCGAAAAATCTACTTATGCGAAATAAAAAATTTTTGTGATATTCTTGTTCCCCACACTCCAAACTGCTCGTATATAGGTTTTGCAGCGAATTTTGAGCAATTTTGTTCTGAGTATATTTCGTGTCCAGGGAGCCGAGATTCGACGAAACATCGACATGCGAAATAAAAAATTTTTGTGATATTCTTGTTCCCCACACTCCAAACTGCTCGAATATAGCTTTTGCAGCGAACTTGGAGCAAATTTTGTTCTGAGTGTATTTCGTGTCCAGGGAGCCGAGAATCGTCGAAAAATCTACTTATGCGAAATAAAAAATTTTTGTGATATTCTTGTTCCCCACACTCCAAACTGCTCGTATATAGGTTTTGCAGCGAATTTTGAGCAATTTTGTTCTGAGTATATTTCGTGTCCAGGGAGCCGAGAATCGACGAAACATCGACATGCGAAATAAAAAATTTTTGTGATATTCTTGTTCCCCACACTCCAAACTGCTCGAATATAGCTTTTGCAGCGAATTTGGAGCAAATTTTGTTCTGAGTGTATTTCGTGTCCAGGGAGCCGAGAATCGTCGAAAAATCTACTTATGCGAAATAAAAAATTTTTGTGACATTCTTGTTTCCCACACTCCAAACTGCTCGTATATAGGTTTTGCAGCGAATTTTGAGCAATTTTGTTCTGAGTATATTTAGTGTCCAGGGAGCCGAGAATCGACGAAACATCGACATGCGAAATAAAAAATTTTTCTGATATTCTTGTTCCCCACACTCCAAACTGCTCGTATATAGGTTTTGCAGCGAATTTGGAGCAAATTTTGTTGTGAGTATATTTTCTGTCCAGGGAGCCGAGAATCGTCGAAACATCGACTTATGCGAAATGAAAAATTTTTGTTATATTCTTGTTCCCCACACTCCAAACTGCTCGTATATAGGTTTTGCAGCGAATTTTGAGCATATTTTGTTCTGAGTATATTTCGTGTCAAGGGAGCCGGTATTCGTCGAAACATCGACTTATGCGAAATGATAAATTTTTGTGATACTCTTGATCCCAAACTCCAAACTGCTCGTATATAGGATTTGCAGCGAATCTGGAGCAAGTTTTGTTCTGAGTTTATTTCGTGTCCAAGGGAGCCGAGAATCTTCGAAAAATCGACTTACGCGAAATGAAAATTTTTTGTTATATTCTTGTTCCCCACACTCCAAACTGCTGGAATATATCTTTTGTAGCGAATTTGGAGCAATTTTGTTCTGAGTATATATCGTGTCCAGGGAGCCGAGAATCGTCTAAACATCGACATGCGAAATAAAAAATGTTTGTGATATTCTTGTTCCCCACACTCCAAACTGCTCGTATATGGGTTTTGCAGCGATTTTTGAACATCTTTTGTTCTGAGTATATTTCATGTCCAAGGAGCCGAGAATCGTCGAAAAATCGACTTATGCGAAATGAAACATTTTTGTGATATTCTTGTTCCCCACACTCCAAACTGCTCGAATATAGCTTTTGCAGCGAATTTGTAGCAAATTTTGTTCTGAGTATATTTCGTGTCCAGGGAGCCGAGAATACTCGAAACATCGACTTATGCGAAATGAAAAATTTTTGTGATACTCTTGTTCCCACACTCCAAACTGCTCGAATATAGCTTTTGCAGCGAATTTTGAACATCTTTTGTTCAGAGTATTTTTCATGTCCAAGGAGCCGAGTATCGTCGAAAAATCGACTTATGCGAAATGAAAGATTTTTGTGATATTCTTGTTCCCCACACTCCAAACAGCTCGTATATAGCTTTTGCAGGGTATTTGGAGCAACTTTTGTTCTTAGCATATTTCGTGTCCTGGGAGCCGAGAATTGTCGAAAAATCGACTTACGCGAAATGAAAAATGTTTGTGATATTCTTGTTCATCACACTCCAACCTGCTCGAATATAGCTTTTGCAGCGAATTTGGAGTACTTTTTGTTCTGAGTATATTTAGAGTCCAGAGTGCCGAGAATCGTCGCAAACCGACTTATGCGAAAAGAAAAATTTATGTGATATTCTTGTTCCCCACACTCTAAACTGCTCGAATATAGCTTTTGCAGCGAATTTGGAGCAACTTTTGTTCTGAGTATATTTCGTGTCCAGGAAGCCGAGAACCGTGAAAATGGACTTACCGCGTAATGAAACATTTTTGTGATATTCTTGTTCCGCACACTCCAAACTGCTCGATTATAGCTTTTCCAGCGAATTTGGAGCAAATTTTGTTCTGAGTATATTTCGTGTCCAGGGAGCCGAGAATCGTCGAAAAATCTACTTATGCGAAATAAAAAATGTTTGTGATATTCTTGTTCCCCACACTCCAAACTGCTCGTATATAGGTTTTGCAGCGAATTTTGAGCAACTTTTGTTCTGAGTATATTTCGTGTCCAGGGAGCCGAGATGCTTATGCGAAATAAAAAATTGTTGTGATATTCTTATTCCCCACACTCCAAACTGCTCGTATATAGGTTTTGCAGCGAATTTTGAACATCTTTTGTTCTGAGTATATTTCATGTCCAAGGAGCCGAGAATCGTCGAAAAATCGACTTATGCGAAATGAAATATTTTTGTGATATTCTTGTTCCGCACACACCAAACTGCTCGAATATAGCTTTTGCAGCGAATTTGGAGCAAATTTTGTTCTGAGTATATTTCCTGTCCAGGGAGCCGAGAATCGTCGAAAAATCAACTTATGCGAAATAAAAATTTTTTGTGATATTCTTGTTCCCCACACTCCAAACTGCTCGTATATATGATTTGCAGCGAATTTTGAGCATCTTTTGTTCTGAGTATATTTCGTGTCAAGGGAGCCGGTATTCGTCGAAACATCGACTTATGCGAAATGAAAAATTTTTGTGATACTCTTGTTCCCACACTCCAAACTGCTCGTATATAGGATTTGCAGCGAATCTGGAGCAAGTTTTGTTCTGAGTATATTTCTTGTCCAAGGGAGCCGAGAATCTTCGAAAAATCGACTTACGCGAAATGAAAATTTCTTGTTATATTCTTGTTCCCCACACTCCAAACTGCTGGAACATATCTTTTGCAGCGAATTTGGAGCAATTTTGTTCTGAGTATATTTCGTGTCCAGGGAGCCGAGAATCGTCAAAACATCGACATGCGAAATAAAAAATGTTTGTGATATTCTTGTTCCCCACACTCCAAACTGCTCGTATATGGGTTTTGCAGCGATTTTTGAACATCTTTTGTTCTGAGTATATTTCATGTCCAAGGAGCCGAGTATCGTCGAAAAATCGAGTTATGCGAAATGAAACATTTTTGTGATATTCTTGTTCCCCACACTCCAAACTGCTGTAATATAGCTTTTGCAGCGAATTTGGAGCAAATTTTGTTCTGAGTATATTTCGTGTCCAGAGAGCCGAGAATCTTCGAAAAATCGACTTACGCGAAATGAAAATTTTTTGTTATATTCTTGTTCGCCAAACTCCAAATTGTTCGTATATAGGTTTTGCAGCGAATTTGAAGCAACTTTTGTTCTGAGTATATTTCGTGTCCAGGTAGGCGAGAATTGTCGAAACATCGACTTATGCGAAACGAAACATTTTTGTGATATTCTTGTTCCCCACTCTCCAAACTGCTCGAATATATCTTTTGCAGCGAATTTGTAGCAAATTTTGTTCTGAGTATATTTCGTGTCCTGAGAGCCGAGAATCTTCGAAAAATCGACTTACGCGAAATGAAAATTTTTTGTTATATTCTTGTTCCTCACACTCCAAACTGCTCGATTATAGCGTTTCCAGCGAATTTGGATCAACTTTTGTTCTGAGTATATTTCATGTCGAAGGAGCCGAGAATCCTCGAAAAATCGACTTATGCGAAATGAAACATTTTTGTGATATTCTTGTTCCGCACACTCCAAACTGCTCGAAAATAGCTTTTGCAGCGAATTTGCAGCAACTTGTGTTCTGAGCATATTTCGTGTCCAGGGTGGCAAGAATCGTCAAAATGGACTTACTGCGTAATGAAACACTTTTGTGATGTTCTTGTTCACCACACTCCAAACAGCTCGTATATAGCTTTTGCAGGGTATTTGGAGCAACTTTTGTTCTTAGCATATTTCGTGTCCTGGGAGCCGAGAATTGTCGAAAAATCGACTTACGCGAAATGAAAAATGTTTGTGATATTCTTGTTCCCCACACTCCAAACTGCTCGAATATAGCTTTTGCAGCGAATTTGGAGCAAATTTTGTTCTGAGTATATTTCGTGTCCAGGGAGCCGAGAATCGTCGAAAAATCTACTTATGCGAAATAAAAAATTTTTGTGATATTCTTGTTCCCCACACTCCAAACTGCTCGTATATAGGTTTTGCAGCGAATTTTGAGCAATTTTGTTCTGAGTATATTTCGTGTCCAGGGAGCCGAGATTCGACGAAACATCGACATGCGAAATAAAAAATTTTTGTGATATTCTTGTTCCCCACACTCCAAACTGCTCGAATATAGCTTTTGCAGCGAACTTGGAGCAAATTTTGTTCTGAGTGTATTTCGTGTCCAGGGAGCCGAGAATCGTCGAAAAATCTACTTATGCGAAATAAAAAATTTTTGTGATATTCTTGTTCCCCACACTCCAAACTGCTCGTATATAGGTTTTGCAGCGAATTTTGAGCAATTTTGTTCTGAGTATATTTCGTGTCCAGGGAGCCGAGAATCGACGAAACATCGACATGCGAAATAAAAAATTTTTGTGATATTCTTGTTCCCCACACTCCAAACTGCTCGAATATAGCTTTTGCAGCGAATTTGGAGCAAATTTTGTTCTGAGTGTATTTCGTGTCCAGGGAGCCGAGAATCGTCGAAAAATCTACTTATGCGAAATAAAAAATTTTTGTGACATTCTTGTTTCCCACACTCCAAACTGCTCGTATATAGGTTTTGCAGCGAATTTTGAGCAATTTTGTTCTGAGTATATTTAGTGTCCAGGGAGCCGAGAATCGACGAAACATCGACATGCGAAATAAAAAAATTTTCTGATATTCTTGTTCCCCACACTCCAAACTGCTCGTATATAGGTTTTGCAGCGAATTTGGAGCAAATTTTGTTGTGAGTATATTTTCTGTCCAGGGAGCCGAGAATCGTCGAAACATCGACTTATGCGAAATGAAAAATTTTTGTTATATTCTTGTTCCCCACACTCCAAACTGCTCGTATATAGGTTTTGCAGCGAATTTTGAGCATATTTTGTTCTGAGTATATTTCGTGTCAAGGGAGCCGGTATTCGTCGAAACATCGACTTATGCGAAATGATAAATTTTTGTGATACTCTTGTTCCCAAACTCCAAACTGCTCGTATATAGGATTTGCAGCGAATCTGGAGCAAGTTTTGTTCTGAGTTTATTTCGTGTCCAAGGGAGCCGAGAATCTTCGAAAAATCGACTTACGCGAAATGAAAATTTTTTGTTATATTCTTGTTCCCCACACTCCAAACTGCTGGAATATATCTTTTGTAGCGAATTTGGAGCAATTTTGTTCTGAGTATATATCGTGTCCAGGGAGCCGAGAATCGTCTAAACATCGACATGCGAAATAAAAAATGTTTGTGATATTCTTGTTCCCCACACTCCAAACTGCTCGTATATGGGTTTTGCAGCGATTTTTGAACATCTTTTGTTCTGAGTATATTTCATGTCCAAGGAGCCGAGAATCGTCGAAAAATCGACTTATGCGAAATGAAACATTTTTGTGATATTCTTGTTCCCCACACTCCAAACTGCTCGAATATAGCTTTTGCAGCGAATTTGTAGCAAATTTTGTTCTGAGTATATTTCGTGTCCAGGGAGCCGAGAATACTCGAAACATCGACTTATGCGAAATGAAAAATTTTTGTGATACTCTTGTTCCCACACTCCAAACTGCTCGAATATAGCTTTTGCAGCGAATTTTGAACATCTTTTGTTCAGAGTATTTTTCATGTCCAAGGAGCCGAGTATCGTCGAAAAATCGACTTATGCGAAATGAAAGATTTTTGTGATATTCTTGTTCCCCACACTCCAAACAGCTCGTATATAGCTTTTGCAGGGTATTTGGAGCAACTTTTGTTCTTAGCATATTTCGTGTCCTGGGAGCCGAGAATTGTCGAAAAATCGACTTACGCGAAATGAAAAATGTTTGTGATATTCTTGTTCATCACACTCCAACCTGCTCGAATATAGCTTTTGCAGCGAATTTGGAGTACTTTTTGTTCTGAGTATATTTAGAGTCCAGAGTGCCGAGAATCGTCGCAAACCGACTTATGCGAAAAGAAAAATTTATGTGATATTCTTGTTCCCCACACTCTAAACTGCTCGAATATAGCTTTTGCAGCGAATTTGGAGCAACTTTTGTTCTGAGTATATTTCGTGTCCAGGAAGCCGAGAACCGTGAAAATGGACTTACCGCGTAATGAAACATTTTTGTGATATTCTTGTTCCGCACACTCCAAACTGCTCGATTATAGCTTTTCCAGCGAATTTGGAGCAAATTTTGTTCTGAGTATATTTCGTGTCCAGGGAGCCGAGAATCGTCGAAAAATCTACTTATGCGAAATAAAAAATGTTTGTGATATTCTTGTTCCCCACACTCCAAACTGCTTGTATATAGGTTTTGCAGCGAATTTTGAGCAACTTTTGTTCTGAGTATATTTCGTGTCCAGGGAGCCGAGATGCTTATGCGAAATAAAAAATTGTTGTGATATTCTTATTCCCCACACTCCAAACTGCTCGTATATAGGTTTTGCAGCGAATTTTGAACATCTTTTGTTCTGAGTATATTTCATGTCCAAGGAGCCGAGAATCGTCGAAAAATCGACTTATGCGAAATGAAATATTTTTGTGATATTCTTGTTCCGCACACACCAAACTGCTCGAATATAGCTTTTGCAGCGAATTTGGAGCAAATTTTGTTCTGAGTATATTTCCTGTCCAGGGAGCCGAGAATCGTCGAAAAATCAACTTATGCGAAATAAAAATTTTTTGTGATATTCTTGTTCCCCACACTCCAAACTGCTCGTATATATGATTTGCAGCGAATTTTGAGCATCTTTTGTTCTGAGTATATTTCGTGTCAAGGGAGCCGGTATTCGTCGAAACATCGACTTATGCGAAATGAAAAATTTTTGTGATACTCTTGTTCCCACACTCCAAACTGCTCGTATATAGGATTTGCAGCGAATCTGGAGCAAGTTTTGTTCTGAGTATATTTCTTGTCCAAGGGAGCCGAGAATCTTCGAAAAATCGACTTACGCGAAATGAAAATTTCTTGTTATATTCTTGTTCCCCACACTCCATACTGCTGGAACATATCTTTTGCAGCGAATTTGGAGCAATTTTGTTCTGAGTATATTTCGTGTCCAGGGAGCCGAGAATCGTCAAAACATCGACATGCGAAATAAAAAATGTTTGTGATATTCTTGTTCCCCACACTCCAAACTGCTCGTATATGGGTTTTGCAGCGATTTTTGAACATCTTTTGTTCTGAGTATATTTCATGTCCAAGGAGCCGAGTATCGTCGAAAAATCGAGTTATGCGAAATGAAACATTTTTGTGATATTCTTGTTCCCCACACTCCAAACTGCTGTAATATAGCTTTTGCAGCGAATTTGGAGCAAATTTTGTTCTGAGTATATTTCGTGTCCAGAGAGCCGAGAATCTTCGAAAAATCGACTTACGCGAAATGAAAATTTTTTGTTATATTCTTGTTCGCCAAACTCCAAATTGTTCGTATATAGGTTTTGCAGCGAATTTGAAGCAACTTTTGTTCTGAGTATATTTCGTGTCCAGGTAGGCGAGAATTGTCGAAACATCGACTTATGCGAAACGAAACATTTTTGTGATATTCTTGTTCCCCACTCTCCAAACTGCTCGAATATATCTTTTGCAGCGAATTTGTAGCAAATTTTGTTCTGAGTATATTTCGTGTCCTGAGAGCCGAGAATCTTCGAAAAATCGACTTACGCGAAATGAAAATTTTTTGTTATATTCTTGTTCCTCACACTCCAAACTGCTCGATTATAGCGTTTCCAGCGAATTTGGATCAACTTTTGTTCTGAGTATATTTCATGTCGAAGGAGCCGAGAATCCTCGAAAAATCGACTTATGCGAAATGAAACATTTTTGTGATATTCTTGTTCCGCACACTCCAAACTGCTCGAAAATAGCTTTTGCAGCGAATTTGCAGCAACTTGTGTTCTGAGCATATTTCGTGTCCAGGGAGGCGAGAATCGTCAAAATGGACTTACTGCGTAATGAAACACTTTTGTGATGTTCTTGTTCACCACACTCCAAACAGCTCGTATATAGCTTTTGCAGGGTATTTGGAGCAACGTTTGTTCTTAGCATATTTCGTGTCCTGGGAGCCGAGAATTGTCGAAAAATCGACTTACGCGAAATGAAAAATGTTTGTTATATTCTTGTTCATCACACTCCAACCTGCTCGAATATAGCTTTTGCAGCGAATTTGGAGCACTTTTTGTTCTGAGCATATTTAGAGTCCAGGTTGCCGAGAATCGTCGCAAACCGACTTATGCGAAAAGAAAAATTTATGTGATATTCTTGTTCCCCACACTCCAAACTGCTCGAATATAGCTTTTGCAGCGAATTTGGAGCAAATTTTGTTCTGAGTATATTTCGTGTCCAGGGAGCCGAGAATCGTCGAAACATCGACTTATGCGAAATGAAAAATTTTTGTGATACTCTTGTTCCCACACTCCAAACTGCTCGAATATAGCTTTTGCAGCGAATTTGGAGCAACTTGTGTTCTGAGCATATTTCGTGTCCAGGGTGGCAAGAATCGTCAAAATGGACTTACTGCGTAATGAAACACTTTTGTGATGTTCTTGTTCACCACACTCCAAACAGCTCGTATATAGCTTTTGCAGGGTATTTGGAGCAACTTTTGTTCTTAGCATATTTCGTGTCCTGGGAGCCGAGAATTGTCGAAAAATCGACTTACGCGAAATGAAAAATGTTTGTGATATTCTTGTTCCCCACACTCCAAACTGCTCGAATATAGCTTTTGCAGCGAATTTGGAGCAAATTTTGTTCTGAGTATATTTCGTGTCCAGGGAGCCGAGAATCGTCGAAAAATCTACTTATGCGAAATAAAAAATTTTTGTGATATTCTTGTTCCCCACACTCCAAACTGCTCGTATATAGGTTTTGCAGCGAATTTTGAGCAATTTTGTTCTGAGTATATTTCGTGTCCAGGGAGCCGAGATTCGACGAAACATCGACATGCGAAATAAAAAATTTTTGTGATATTCTTGTTCCCCACACTCCAAACTGCTCGAATATAGCTTTTGCAGCGAATTTGGAGCAAATTTTGTTCTGAGTGTATTTCGTGTCCAGGGAGCCGAGAATCGTCGAAAAATCTACTTATGCGAAATAAAAAATTTTTGTGATATTCTTGTTCCCCACACTCCAAACTGCTCGTATATAGGTTTTGCAGCGAATTTTGAGCAATTTTGTTCTGAGTATATTTCGTGTCCAGGGAGCCGAGAATCGACGAAACATCGACATGCGAAATAAAAAATTTTTGTGATATTCTTGTTCCCCACACTCCAAACTGCTCGAATATAGCTTTTGCAGCGAATTTGGAGCAAATTTTGTTCTGAGTGTATTTCGTGTCCAGGGAGCCGAGAATCGTCGAAAAATCTACTTATGCGAAATAAAAAATTTTTGTGACATTCTTGTTCCCCACACTCCAAACTGCTCGTATATAGGTTTTGCAGCGAATTTTGAGCAATTTTGTTCTGAGTATATTTAGTGTCCAGGGAGCCGAGAATCGACGAAACATCGACATGCGAAATAAAAAATTTTTCTGATATTCTTGTTCCCCACACTCCAAACTGCTCGTATATAGGTTTTGCAGCGAATTTGGAGCAAATTTTGTTGTGAGTATATTTTCTGTCCAGGGAGCCGAGAATCGTCGAAACATCGACTTATGCGAAATGAAAAATTTTTGTTATATTCTTGTTCCCCACACTCCAAACTGCTCGTATATAGGTTTTGCAGCGAATTTTGAGCATATTTTGTTCTGAGTATATTTCGTGTCAAGGGAGCCGGTATTCGTCGAAACATCGACTTATGCGAAATGATAAATTTTTGTGATACTCTTGTTCCCAAACTCCAAACTGCTCGTATATAGGATTTGCAGCGAATCTGGAGCAAGTTTTGTTCTGAGTTTATTTCGTGTCCAAGGGAGCCGAGAATCTTCGAAAAATCGACTTACGCGAAATGAAAATTTTTTGTTATATTCTTGTTCCCCACACTCCAAACTGCTGGAATATATCTTTTGTAGCGAATTTGGAGCAATTTTGTTCTGAGTATATATCGTGTCCAGGGAGCCGAGAATCGTCTAAACATCGACATGCGAAATAAAAAATGTTTGTGATATTCTTGTTCCCCACACTCCAAACTGCTCGTATATGGGTTTTGCAGCGATTTTTGAACATCTTTTGTTCTGAGTATATTTCATGTCCAAGGAGCCGAGAATCGTCGAAAAATCGACTTATGCGAAATGAAACATTTTTGTGATATTCTTGTTCCCCACACTCCAAACTGCTCGAATATAGCTTTTGCAGCGAATTTGTAGCAAATTTTGTTCTGAGTATATTTCGTGTCCAGGGAGCCGAGAATACTCGAAACATCGACTTATGCGAAATGAAAAATTTTTGTGATACTCTTGTTCCCACACTCCAAACTGCTCGAATATAGCTTTTGCAGCGAATTTTGAACATCTTTTGTTCAGAGTATTTTTCATGTCCAAGGAGCCGAGTATCGTCGAAAAATCGACTTATGCGAAATGAAAGATTTTTGTGATATTCTTGTTCCCCACACTCCAAACAGCTCGTATATAGCTTTTGCAGGGTATTTGGAGCAACTTTTGTTCTTAGCATATTTCGTGTCCTGGGAGCCGAGAATTGTCGAAAAATCGACTTACGCGAAATGAAAAATGTTTGTGATATTCTTGTTCATCACACTCCAACCTGCTCGAATATAGCTTTTGCAGCGAATTTGGAGTACTTTTTGTTCTGAGTATATTTAGAGTCCAGAGTGCCGAGAATCGTCGCAAACCGACTTATGCGAAAAGAAAAATTTATGTGATATTCTTGTTCCCCACACTCTAAACTGCTCGAATATAGCTTTTGCAGCGAATTTGGAGCAACTTTTGTTCTGAGTATATTTCGTGTCCAGGAAGCCGAGAACCGTGAAAATGGACTTACCGCGTAATGAAACATTTTTGTGATATTCTTGTTCCGCACACTCCAAACTGCTCGATTATAGCTTTTCCAGCGAATTTGGAGCAAATTTTGTTCTGAGTATATTTCGTGTCCAGGGAGCCGAGAATCGTCGAAAAATCTACTTATGCGAAATAAAAAATGTTTGTGATATTCTTGTTCCCCACACTCCAAACTGCTCGTATATAGGTTTTGCAGCGAATTTTGAGCAACTTTTGTTCTGAGTATATTTCGTGTCCAGGGAGCCGAGAATCGTCGAAAAATCGACTTATGCGAAATAAAAAATTGTTGTGATATTCTTATTCCCCACACTCCAAACTGCTCGTATATAGGTTTTGCAGCGAATTTTGAACATCTTTTGTTCTGAGTATATTTCATGTCCAAGGAGCCGAGAATCGTCGAAAAATCGACTTATGCGAAATGAAATATTTTTGTGATATTCTTGTTCCGCACACACCAAACTGCTCGAATATAGCTTTTGCAGCGAATTTGGAGCAAATTTTGTTCTGAGTATATTTCCTGTCCAGGGAGCCGAGAATCGTCGAAAAATCAACTTATGCGAAATAAAAATTTTTTGTGATATTCTTGTTCCCCACACTCCAAACTGCTCGTATATATGATTTGCAGCGAATTTTGAGCATCTTTTGTTCTGAGTATATTTCGTGTCAAGGGAGCCGGTATTCGTCGAAACATCGACTTATGCGAAATGAAAAATTTTTGTGATACTCTTGTTCCCACACTCCAAGCTGCTCGTATATAGGATTTGCAGCGAATCTGGAGCAAGTTTTGTTCTGAGTATATTTCTTGTCCAAGGGAGCCGAGAATCTTCGAAAAATCGACTTACGCGAAATGAAAATTTCTTGTTATATTCTTGTTCCCCACACTCCAAACTGCTGGAACATATCTTTTGCAGCGAATTTGGAGCAATTTTGTTCTGAGTATATTTCGTGTCCAGGGAGCCGAGAATCGACGAAACATCGACATGCGAAATAAAAAAATTTTCTGATATTCTTGTTCCCCACACTCCAAACTGCTCGTATATAGGTTTTGCAGCGAATTTGGAGCAAATTTTGTTGTGAGTATATTTTCTGTCCAGGGAGCCGAGAATCGTCGAAACATCGACTTATGCGAAATGAAAAATTTTTGTTATATTCTTGTTCCCCACACTCCAAACTGCTCGTATATAGGTTTTGCAGCGAATTTTGAGCATATTTTGTTCTGAGTATATTTCGTGTCAAGGGAGCCGGTATTCGTCGAAACATCGACTTATGCGAAATGATAAATTTTTGTGATACTCTTGTTCCCAAACTCCAAACTGCTCGTATATAGGATTTGCAGCGAATCTGGAGCAAGTTTTGTTCTGAGTTTATTTCGTGTCCAAGGGAGCCGAGAATCTTCGAAAAATCGACTTACGCGAAATGAAAATTTTTTGTTATATTCTTGTTCCCCACACTCCAAACTGCTGGAATATATCTTTTGTAGCGAATTTGGAGCAATTTTGTTCTGAGTATATATCGTGTCCAGGGAGCCGAGAATCGTCTAAACATCGACATGCGAAATAAAAAATGTTTGTGATATTCTTGTTCCCCACACTCCAAACTGCTCGTATATGGGTTTTGCAGCGATTTTTGAACATCTTTTGTTCTGAGTATATTTCATGTCCAAGGAGCCGAGAATCGTCGAAAAATCGACTTATGCGAAATGAAACATTTTTGTGATATTCTTGTTCCCCACACTCCAAACTGCTCGAATATAGCTTTTGCAGCGAATTTGTAGCAAATTTTGTTCTGAGTATATTTCGTGTCCAGGGAGCCGAGAATACTCGAAACATCGACTTATGCGAAATGAAAAATTTTTGTGATACTCTTGTTCCCACACTCCAAACTGCTCGAATATAGCTTTTGCAGCGAATTTTGAACATCTTTTGTTCAGAGTATTTTTCATGTCCAAGGAGCCGAGTATCGTCGAAAAATCGACTTATGCGAAATGAAAGATTTTTGTGATATTCTTGTTCCCCACACTCCAAACAGCTCGTATATAGCTTTTGCAGGGTATTTGGAGCAACTTTTGTTCTTAGCATATTTCGTGTCCTGGGAGCCGAGAATTGTCGAAAAATCGACTTACGCGAAATGAAAAATGTTTGTGATATTCTTGTTCATCACACTCCAACCTGCTCGAATATAGCTTTTGCAGCGAATTTGGAGTACTTTTTGTTCTGAGTATATTTAGAGTCCAGAGTGCCGAGAATCGTCGCAAACCGACTTATGCGAAAAGAAAAATTTATGTGATATTCTTGTTCCCCACACTCTAAACTGCTCGAATATAGCTTTTGCAGCGAATTTGGAGCAACTTTTGTTCTGAGTATATTTCGTGTCCAGGAAGCCGAGAACCGTGAAAATGGACTTACCGCGTAATGAAACATTTTTGTGATATTCTTGTTCCGCACACTCCAAACTGCTCGATTATAGCTTTTCCAGCGAATTTGGAGCAAATTTTGTTCTGAGTATATTTCGTGTCCAGGGAGCCGAGAATCGTCGAAAAATCTACTTATGCGAAATAAAAAATGTTTGTGATATTCTTGTTCCCCACACTCCAAACTGCTTGTATATAGGTTTTGCAGCGAATTTTGAGCAACTTTTGTTCTGAGTATATTTCGTGTCCAGGGAGCCGAGATGCTTATGCGAAATAAAAAATTGTTGTGATATTCTTATTCCCCACACTCCAAACTGCTCGTATATAGGTTTTGCAGCGAATTTTGAACATCTTTTGTTCTGAGTATATTTCATGTCCAAGGAGCCGAGAATCGTCGAAAAATCGACTTATGCGAAATGAAATATTTTTGTGATATTCTTGTTCCGCACACACCAAACTGCTCGAATATAGCTTTTGCAGCGAATTTGGAGCAAATTTTGTTCTGAGTATATTTCCTGTCCAGGGAGCCGAGAATCGTCGAAAAATCAACTTATGCGAAATAAAAATTTTTTGTGATATTCTTGTTCCCCACACTCCAAACTGCTCGTATATATGATTTGCAGCGAATTTTGAGCATCTTTTGTTCTGAGTATATTTCGTGTCAAGGGAGCCGGTATTCGTCGAAACATCGACTTATGCGAAATGAAAAATTTTTGTGATACTCTTGTTCCCACACTCCAAACTGCTCGTATATAGGATTTGCAGCGAATCTGGAGCAAGTTTTGTTCTGAGTATATTTCTTGTCCAAGGGAGCCGAGAATCTTCGAAAAATCGACTTACGCGAAATGAAAATTTCTTGTTATATTCTTGTTCCCCACACTCCATACTGCTGGAACATATCTTTTGCAGCGAATTTGGAGCAATTTTGTTCTGAGTATATTTCGTGTCCAGGGAGCCGAGAATCGTCAAAACATCGACATGCGAAATAAAAAATGTTTGTGATATTCTTGTTCCCCACACTCCAAACTGCTCGTATATGGGTTTTGCAGCGATTTTTGAACATCTTTTGTTCTGAGTATATTTCATGTCCAAGGAGCCGAGTATCGTCGAAAAATCGAGTTATGCGAAATGAAACATTTTTGTGATATTCTTGTTCCCCACACTCCAAACTGCTGTAATATAGCTTTTGCAGCGAATTTGGAGCAAATTTTGTTCTGAGTATATTTCGTGTCCAGAGAGCCGAGAATCTTCGAAAAATCGACTTACGCGAAATGAAAATTTTTTGTTATATTCTTGTTCGCCAAACTCCAAATTGTTCGTATATAGGTTTTGCAGCGAATTTGAAGCAACTTTTGTTCTGAGTATATTTCGTGTCCAGGTAGGCGAGAATTGTCGAAACATCGACTTATGCGAAACGAAACATTTTTGTGATATTCTTGTTCCCCACTCTCCAAACTGCTCGAATATATCTTTTGCAGCGAATTTGTAGCAAATTTTGTTCTGAGTATATTTCGTGTCCTGAGAGCCGAGAATCTTCGAAAAATCGACTTACGCGAAATGAAAATTTTTTGTTATATTCTTGTTCCTCACACTCCAAACTGCTCGATTATAGCGTTTCCAGCGAATTTGGATCAACTTTTGTTCTGAGTATATTTCATGTCGAAGGAGCCGAGAATCCTCGAAAAATCGACTTATGCGAAATGAAACATTTTTGTGATATTCTTGTTCCGCACACTCCAAACTGCTCGAAAATAGCTTTTGCAGCGAATTTGCAGCAACTTGTGTTCTGAGCATATTTCGTGTCCAGGGAGGCGAGAATCGTCAAAATGGACTTACTGCGTAATGAAACACTTTTGTGATGTTCTTGTTCACCACACTCCAAACAGCTCGTATATAGCTTTTGCAGGGTATTTGGAGCAACGTTTGTTCTTAGCATATTTCGTGTCCTGGGAGCCGAGAATTGTCGAAAAATCGACTTACGCGAAATGAAAAATGTTTGTTATATTCTTGTTCATCACACTCCAACCTGCTCGAATATAGCTTTTGCAGCGAATTTGGAGCACTTTTTGTTCTGAGCATATTTAGAGTCCAGGTTGCCGAGAATCGTCGCAAACCGACTTATGCGAAAAGAAAAATTTATGTGATATTCTTGTTCCCCACACTCCAAACTGCTCGAATATAGCTTTTGCAGCGAATTTGGAGCAAATTTTGTTCTGAGTATATTTCGTGTCCAGGGAGCCGAGAATCGTCGAAACATCGACTTATGCGAAATGAAAAATTTTTGTGATACTCTTGTTCCCACACTCCAAACTGCTCGAATATAGCTTTTGCAGCGAATTTGGAGCAACTTGTGTTCTGAGCATATTTCGTGTCCAGGGTGGCAAGAATCGTCAAAATGGACTTACTGCGTAATGAAACACTTTTGTGATGTTCTTGTTCACCACACTCCAAACAGCTCGTATATAGCTTTTGCAGGGTATTTGGAGCAACTTTTGTTCTTAGCATATTTCGTGTCCTGGGAGCCGAGAATTGTCGAAAAATCGACTTACGCGAAATGAAAAATGTTTGTGATATTCTTGTTCCCCACACTCCAAACTGCTCGAATATAGCTTTTGCAGCGAATTTGGAGCAAATTTTGTTCTGAGTATATTTCGTGTCCAGGGAGCCGAGAATCGTCGAAAAATCTACTTATGCGAAATAAAAAATTTTTGTGATATTCTTGTTCCCCACACTCCAAACTGCTCGTATATAGGTTTTGCAGCGAATTTTGAGCAATTTTGTTCTGAGTATATTTCGTGTCCAGGGAGCCGAGATTCGACGAAACATCGACATGCGAAATAAAAAATTTTTGTGATATTCTTGTTCCCCACACTCCAAACTGCTCGAATATAGCTTTTGCAGCGAATTTGGAGCAAATTTTGTTCTGAGTGTATTTCGTGTCCAGGGAGCCGAGAATCGTCGAAAAATCTACTTATGCGAAATAAAAAATTTTTGTGATATTCTTGTTCCCCACACTCCAAACTGCTCGTATATAGGTTTTGCAGCGAATTTTGAGCAATTTTGTTCTGAGTATATTTCGTGTCCAGGGAGCCGAGAATCGACGAAACATCGACATGCGAAATAAAAAATTTTTGTGATATTCTTGTTCCCCACACTCCAAACTGCTCGAATATAGCTTTTGCAGCGAATTTGGAGCAAATTTTGTTCTGAGTGTATTTCGTGTCCAGGGAGCCGAGAATCGTCGAAAAATCTACTTATGCGAAATAAAAAATTTTTGTGACATTCTTGTTCCCCACACTCCAAACTGCTCGTATATAGGTTTTGCAGCGAATTTTGAGCAATTTTGTTCTGAGTATATTTAGTGTCCAGGGAGCCGAGAATCGACGAAACATCGACATGCGAAATAAAAAATTTTTCTGATATTCTTGTTCCCCACACTCCAAACTGCTCGTATATAGGTTTTGCAGCGAATTTGGAGCAAATTTTGTTGTGAGTATATTTTCTGTCCAGGGAGCCGAGAATCGTCGAAACATCGACTTATGCGAAATGAAAAATTTTTGTTATATTCTTGTTCCCCACACTCCAAACTGCTCGTATATAGGTTTTGCAGCGAATTTTGAGCATATTTTGTTCTGAGTATATTTCGTGTCAAGGGAGCCGGTATTCGTCGAAACATCGACTTATGCGAAATGATAAATTTTTGTGATACTCTTGTTCCCAAACTCCAAACTGCTCGTATATAGGATTTGCAGCGAATCTGGAGCAAGTTTTGTTCTGAGTTTATTTCGTGTCCAAGGGAGCCGAGAATCTTCGAAAAATCGACTTACGCGAAATGAAAATTTTTTGTTATATTCTTGTTCCCCACACTCCAAACTGCTGGAATATATCTTTTGTAGCGAATTTGGAGCAATTTTGTTCTGAGTATATATCGTGTCCAGGGAGCCGAGAATCGTCTAAACATCGACATGCGAAATAAAAAATGTTTGTGATATTCTTGTTCCCCACACTCCAAACTGCTCGTATATGGGTTTTGCAGCGATTTTTGAACATCTTTTGTTCTGAGTATATTTCATGTCCAAGGAGCCGAGAATCGTCGAAAAATCGACTTATGCGAAATGAAACATTTTTGTGATATTCTTGTTCCCCACACTCCAAACTGCTCGAATATAGCTTTTGCAGCGAATTTGTAGCAAATTTTGTTCTGAGTATATTTCGTGTCCAGGGAGCCGAGAATACTCGAAACATCGACTTATGCGAAATGAAAAATTTTTGTGATACTCTTGTTCCCACACTCCAAACTGCTCGAATATAGCTTTTGCAGCGAATTTTGAACATCTTTTGTTCAGAGTATTTTTCATGTCCAAGGAGCCGAGTATCGTCGAAAAATCGACTTATGCGAAATGAAAGATTTTTGTGATATTCTTGTTCCCCACACTCCAAACAGCTCGTATATAGCTTTTGCAGGGTATTTGGAGCAACTTTTGTTCTTAGCATATTTCGTGTCCTGGGAGCCGAGAATTGTCGAAAAATCGACTTACGCGAAATGAAAAATGTTTGTGATATTCTTGTTCATCACACTCCAACCTGCTCGAATATAGCTTTTGCAGCGAATTTGGAGTACTTTTTGTTCTGAGTATATTTAGAGTCCAGAGTGCCGAGAATCGTCGCAAACCGACTTATGCGAAAAGAAAAATTTATGTGATATTCTTGTTCCCCACACTCTAAACTGCTCGAATATAGCTTTTGCAGCGAATTTGGAGCAACTTTTGTTCTGAGTATATTTCGTGTCCAGGAAGCCGAGAACCGTGAAAATGGACTTACCGCGTAATGAAACATTTTTGTGATATTCTTGTTCCGCACACTCCAAACTGCTCGATTATAGCTTTTCCAGCGAATTTGGAGCAAATTTTGTTCTGAGTATATTTCGTGTCCAGGGAGCCGAGAATCGTCGAAAAATCTACTTATGCGAAATAAAAAATGTTTGTGATATTCTTGTTCCCCACACTCCAAACTGCTCGTATATAGGTTTTGCAGCGAATTTTGAGCAACTTTTGTTCTGAGTATATTTCGTGTCCAGGGAGCCGAGAATCGTCGAAAAATCGACTTATGCGAAATAAAAAATTGTTGTGATATTCTTATTCCCCACACTCCAAACTGCTCGTATATAGGTTTTGCAGCGAATTTTGAACATCTTTTGTTCTGAGTATATTTCATGTCCAAGGAGCCGAGAATCGTCGAAAAATCGACTTATGCGAAATGAAATATTTTTGTGATATTCTTGTTCCGCACACACCAAACTGCTCGAATATAGCTTTTGCAGCGAATTTGGAGCAAATTTTGTTCTGAGTATATTTCCTGTCCAGGGAGCCGAGAATCGTCGAAAAATCAACTTATGCGAAATAAAAATTTTTTGTGATATTCTTGTTCCCCACACTCCAAACTGCTCGTATATATGATTTGCAGCGAATTTTGAGCATCTTTTGTTCTGAGTATATTTCGTGTCAAGGGAGCCGGTATTCGTCGAAACATCGACTTATGCGAAATGAAAAATTTTTGTGATACTCTTGTTCCCACACTCCAAGCTGCTCGTATATAGGATTTGCAGCGAATCTGGAGCAAGTTTTGTTCTGAGTATATTTCTTGTCCAAGGGAGCCGAGAATCTTCGAAAAATCGACTTACGCGAAATGAAAATTTCTTGTTATATTCTTGTTCCCCACACTCCAAACTGCTGGAACATATCTTTTGCAGCGAATTTGGAGCAATTTTGTTCTGAGTATATTTCGTGTCCAGGGAGCCGAGAATCGTCAAAACATCGACATGCGAAATAAAAAATGTTTGTGATATTCTTGTTCCCCACACTCCAAACTGCTCGTATATGGGTTTTGCAGCGATTTTTGAACATCTTTTGTTCTGAGTATATTTCATGTCCAAGGAGCCGAGTATCGTCGAAAAATCGAGTTATGCGAAATGAAACATTTTTGTGATATTCTTGTTCCCCACACTCCAAACTGCTGTAATATAGCTTTTGCAGCGAATTTGGAGCAAATTTTGTTCTGAGTATATTTCGTGTCCAGAGAGCCGAGAATCTTCGAAAAATCGACTTACGCGAAATGAAAATTTTTTGTTATATTCTTGTTCGCCAAACTCCAAATTGTTCGTATATAGGTTTTGCAGCGAATTTGAAGCAACTTTTGTTCTGAGTATATTTCGTGTCCAGGTAGGCGAGAATTGTCGAAACATCGACTTATGCGAAACGAAACATTTTTGTGATATTCTTGTTCCCCACTCTCCAAACTGCTCGAATATATCTTTTGCAGCGAATTTGTAGCAAATTTTGTTCTGAGTATATTTCGTGTCCTGAGAGCCGAGAATCTTCGAAAAATCGACTTACGCGAAATGAAAATTTTTTGTTATATTCTTGTTCCTCACACTCCAAACTGCTCGATTATAGCGTTTCCAGCGAATTTGGATCAACTTTTGTTCTGAGTATATTTCATGTCGAAGGAGCCGAGAATCCTCGAAAAATCGACTTATGCGAAATGAAACATTTTTGTGATATTCTTGTTCCGCACACTCCAAACTGCTCGAAAATAGCTTTTGCAGCGAATTTGCAGCAACTTGTGTTCTGAGCATATTTCGTGTCCAGGGAGGCGAGAATCGTCAAAATGGACTTACTGCGTAATGAAACACTTTTGTGATGTTCTTGTTCACCACACTCCAAACAGCTCGTATATAGCTTTTGCAGGGTATTTGGAGCAACTTTTGTTCTTAGCATATTTCGTGTCCTGGGAGCCGAGAATTGTCGAAAAATCGACTTACGCGAAATGAAAAATGTTTGTTATATTCTTGTTCATCACACTCCAACCTGCTCGAATATAGCTTTTGCAGCGAATTTGGAGCACTTTTTGTTCTGAGCATATTTAGAGTCCAGGTTGCCGAGAATCGTCGCAAACCGACTTATGCGAAAAGAAAAATTTATGTGATATTCTTGTTCCCCACACTCCAAACTGCTCGAATATAGCTTTTGCAGCGAATTTGGAGCAAATTTTGTTCTGAGTATATTTCGTGTCCAGGGAGCCGAGAATCGTCGAAACATCGACTTATGCGAAATGAAAAATTTTTGTGATACTCTTGTTCCCACACTCCAAACTGCTCGAATATAGCTTTTGCAGCGAATTTGGAGCAACTTGTGTTCTGAGCATATTTCGTGTCCAGGGTGGCAAGAATCGTCAAAATGGACTTACTGCGTAATGAAACACTTTTGTGATGTTCTTGTTCACCACACTCCAAACAGCTCGTATATAGCTTTTGCAGGGTATTTGGAGCAACTTTTGTTCTTAGCATATTTCGTGTCCTGGGAGCCGAGAATTGTCGAAAAATCGACTTACGCGAAATGAAAAATGTTTGTGATATTCTTGTTCCCCACACTCCAAACTGCTCGAATATAGCTTTTGCAGCGAATTTGGAGCAAATTTTGTTCTGAGTATATTTCGTGTCCAGGGAGCCGAGAATCGTCGAAAAATCTACTTATGCGAAATAAAAAATTTTTGTGATATTCTTGTTCCCCACACTCCAAACTGCTCGTATATAGGTTTTGCAGCGAATTTTGAGCAATTTTGTTCTGAGTATATTTCGTGTCCAGGGAGCCGAGATTCGACGAAACATCGACATGCGAAATAAAAAATTTTTGTGATATTCTTGTTCCCCACACTCCAAACTGCTCGAATATAGCTTTTGCAGCGAATTTGGAGCAAATTTTGTTCTGAGTGTATTTCGTGTCCAGGGAGCCGAGAATCGTCGAAAAATCTACTTATGCGAAATAAAAAATTTTTGTGACATTCTTGTTCCCCACACTCCAAACTGCTCGTATATAGGTTTTGCAGCGAATTTTGAGCAATTTTGTTCTGAGTATATTTAGTGTCCAGGGAGCCGAGAATCGACGAAACATCGACATGCGAAATAAAAAATTTTTGTGATATTCTTGTTCCCCACACTCCAAACTGCTCGTATATAGGTTTTGCAGCGAATTTTGAACATATTTTGTTCTGAGTATATTTCGTGTCAAGGGAGCCGGTATTCGTCGAAACATCGACTTATGCGAAATGAAAAATTTTTGTGATACTCTTGTTCCCAAACTCCAAACTGCTCGTATATAGGATTTGCAGCGAATCTGGAGCAAGTTTTGTTCTGAGTTTATTTCGTGTCCAAGGGAGCCGAGAATCTTCGAAAAATGGACTTACGCGAAATGAAAATTTTTTGTTATATTCTTGTTCCCCACACTCCAAACTGCTGGAATATATCTTTTGTAGCGAATTTGGAGCAATTTTGTTCTGAGTATATATCGTGTCCAGGGAGCCGAGAATCGTTTAAACATCGACATGCGAAATAAAAAATGTTTGTGATATTCTTGTTCCCCACACTCCAAACTGCTCGTATATGTGTTTTGCAGCGATTTTTGAACATCTTTTGTTCTGAGTATATTTCATGTCCAAGGAGCCGAGAATCGTCGAAAAATCGACTTATGCGAAATGAAACATTTTTGTGATATTCTTGTTCCCCACACTCCAAACTGCTCGAATATAGCTTTTGCAGCGAATTTGTAGCAAATTTTGTTCTGAGTATATTTCGTGTCCTGAGAGCCGAGAATCTTCGAAAAATCGACTTATGCGAAATAAAAAATTGTTGTGATATTCTTATTCCCCACACTCCAAACTGCTCGTATATAGGTTTTGCAGCGAATTTTGAACATCTTTTGTTCTGAGTATATTTCATGTCCAAGGAGCCGAGAATCGTCGAAAAATCGACTTATGCGAAATGAAATATTTTTGTGATATTCTTGTTCCGCACACACCAAACTGCTCGAATATAGCTTTTGCAGCGAATTTGGAGCAAATTTTGTTCTGAGTATATTTCCTGTCCAGGGAGCCGAGAATCGTCGAAAAATCAACTTAAGCGAAATAAAAATTTTTTGTGATATTCTTGTTCCCCACACTCCAAACTGCTCGTATATATGATTTGCAGCGAATTTTGAGCATCTTTTGTTCTGAGTATATTTCGTGTAAAGGGAGCCGGTATTCGTCGAAACATCGACTTATGCGAAATGAAAAATTTTTGTGATACTCTTGTTCCCACACTCCAAACTGCTCGTATATAGGATTTGCAGCGAATCTGGAGCAAGTTTTGTTCTGAGTATATTTCTTGTCCAAGGGAGCCGAGAATCTTCGAAAAATCGACTTACGCGAAATGAAAATTTCTTGTTATATTCATGTTCCCCACACTCCAAACTGCTGGAACATATCTTTTGCAGCGAATTTGGAGCAATTTTGTTCTGAGTATATTTCGTGTCCAGGGAGCCGAGAATCGTCAAAACATCGACATGCGAAATAAAAAATGTTTGTGATATTCTTGTTCCCCACACTCCAAACTGCTCGTATATGGGTTTTGCAGCGATTTTTGAACATCTTTTGTTCTGAGTATATTTCATGTCCAAGGAGCCGAGTATCGTCGAAAAATCGACTTATGCGAAATGAAACATTCTTGTGATATTCTTGTTCCCCACACTCCAAACTGCTGTAATATAGCTTTTGCAGCGAATTTGGAGCAAATTTTGTTCTGAGTATATTTCGTGTCCAGAGAGCCGAGAATCTTCGAAAAATCGACTTACGCGAAATGAAAATTTTTTGTTATATTCTTGTTCGCCAAACTCCAAATTGTTCGTATATAGGTTTTGCAGCGAATTTGAAGCAACTTTTGTTCTGAGTATATTTCGTGTCCAGGTAGGCGAGAATTGTCGAAACATCGACTTATGCGAAACGAAACATTTTTGTGATATTCTTGTTCCCCACTCTCCAAACTGCTCGAATATATCTTTTGCAGCGAATTTGTAGCAAATTTTGTTCTGAGTATATTTCGTGTCCTGAGAGCCGAGAATCTTCGAAAAATCGACTTACGCGAAATGAAAATTTTTTGTTATATTCTTGTTCCTCACACTCCAAACTGCTCGATTATAGCGTTTCCAGCGAATTTGGATCAACTTTTGTTCTGAGTATATTTCATGTCGAAGGAGCCGAGAATCCTCGAAAAATCGACTTATGCGAAATGAAACATTTTTGTGATATTCTTGTTCCGCACACTCCAAACTGCTCGAAAATAGCTTTTGCAGCGAATTTGCAGCAACTTGTGTTCTGAGCATATTTCGTGTCCAGGGAGGCGAGAATCGTCAAAATGGACTTACTGCGTAATGAAACACTTTTGTGATGTTCTTGTTCACCACACTCCAAACAGCTCGTATATAGCTTTTGCAGGGTATTTGGAGCAACTTTTGTTCTTAGCATATTTCGTGTCCTGGGAGCCGAGAATTGTCGAAAAATCGACTTACGCGAAATGAAAAATGTTTGTTATATTCTTGTTCATCACACTCCAACCTGCTCGAATATAGCTTTTGCAGCGAATTTGGAGCACTTTTTGTTCTGAGCATATTTAGAGTCCAGGTTGCCGAGAATCGTCGCAAACCGACTTATGCGAAAAGAAAAATTTATGTGATATTCTTGTTCCCCACACTCCAAACTGCTCGAATATAGCTTTTGCAGCGAATTTGGAGCAAATTTTGTTCTGAGTATATTTCGTGTCCAGGGAGCCGAGAATCGTCGAAACATCGACTTATGCGAAATGAAAAATTTTTGTGATACTCTTGTTCCCACACTCCAAACTGCTCGAATATAGCTTTTGCAGCGAATTTGGAGCAACTTGTGTTCTGAGCATATTTCGTGTCCAGGGTGGCAAGAATCGTCAAAATGGACTTACTGCGTAATGAAACACTTTTGTGATGTTCTTGTTCACCACACTCCAAACAGCTCGTATATAGCTTTTGCAGGGTATTTGGAGCAACTTTTGTTCTTAGCATATTTCGTGTCCTGGGAGCCGAGAATTGTCGAAAAATCGACTTACGCGAAATGAAAAATGTTTGTGATATTCTTGTTCCCCACACTCCAAACTGCTCGAATATAGCTTTTGCAGCGAATTTGGAGCAAATTTTGTTCTGAGTATATTTCGTGTCCAGGAAGCCGAGAATCGTCGAAAAATCTACTTATGCGAAATAAAAAATTTTTGTGATATTCTTGTTCCCCACACTCCAAACTGCTCGTATATAGGTTTTGCAGCGAATTTTGAGCAATTTTGTTCTGAGTATATTTCGTGTCCAGGGAGCCGAGATTCGACGAAACATCGACATGCGAAATAAAAAATTTTTGTGATATTCTTGTTCCCCACACTCCAAACTGCTCGAATATAGCTTTTGCAGCGAATTTGGAGCAAATTTTGTTCTGAGTGTATTTCGTGTCCAGGGAGCCGAGAATCGTCGAAAAATCTACTTATGCGAAATAAAAAATTTTTGTGACATTCTTGTTCCCCACACTCCAAACTGCTCGTATATAGGTTTTGCAGCGAATTTTGAGCAATTTTGTTCTGAGTATATTTAGTGTCCAGGGAGCCGAGAATCGACGAAACATCGACATGCGAAATAAAAAATTTTTGTGATATTCTTGTTCCCCACACTCCAAACTGCTCGTATATAGGTTTTGCAGCGAATTTTGAACATATTTTGTTCTGAGTATATTTCGTGTCAAGGGAGCCGGTATTCGTCGAAACATCGACTTATGCGAAATGATAAATTTTTGTGATACTCTTGTTCCCAAACTCCAAACTGCTCGTATATAGGATTTGCAGCGAATCTGGAGCAAGTTTTGTTCTGAGTTTATTTCGTGTCCAAGGGAGCCGAGAATCTTCGAAAAATCGACTTACGCGAAATGAAAATTTTTTGTTATATTCTTGTTCCCCACACTCCAAACTGCTGGAATATATCTTTTGTAGCGAATTTGGAGCAATTTTGTTCTGAGTATATATCGTGTCCAGGGAGCCGAGAATCGTTTAAACATCGACATGCGAAATAAAAAATGTTTGTGATATTCTTGTTCCCCACACTCCAAACTGCTCGTATATGGGTTTTGCAGCGAATTTTGAACATCTTTTGTTCTGAGTATATTTCATGTCCAAGGAGCCGAGAATCGTCGAAAAATCGACTTATGCGAAATGAAATATTTTTGTGATATTCTTGTTCCGCACACACCAAACTGCTCGAATATAGCTTTTGCAGCGAATTTGGAGCAAATTTTGTTCTGAGCATATTTCGTGTCCAGGGAGCCGAGAATCGTCGAAAAATCAACTTAAGCGAAATAAAAATTTTTGTGATATTCTTGTTCCCCACACTCCAAACTGCTCGTATATATGATTTGCAGCGAATTTTGAGCATCTTTTGTTCTGAGTATATTTCGTGTAAAGGGAGCCGGTATTCGTCGAAACATCGACTTATGCGAAATGAAAAATTTTTGTGATACTCTTGTTCCCACACTCCAAACTGCTCGTATATAGGATTTGCAGCGAATCTGGAGCAAGTTTTGTTCTGAGTATATTTCTTGTCCAAGGGAGCCGAGAATCTTCGAAAAATCGACTTACGCGAAATGAAAATTTCTTGTTATATTCTTGTTCCCCACACTCCAAACTGCTGGAACATATCTTTTGCAGCGAATTTGGAGCAATTTTGTTCTGAGTATATTTCGTGTCCAGGGAGCCGAGAATCGTCAAAACATCGACATGCGAAATAAAAAATGTTTGTGATATTCTTGTTCCCCACACTCCAAACTGCTCGTATATGGGTTTTGCAGCGATTTTTGAACATCTTTTGTTCTGAGTATATTTCATGTCCAAGGAGCCGAGTATCGTCGAAAAATCGACTTATGCGAAATGAAACATTTTTGTGATATTCTTGTTCCCCACACTCCAAACTGCTGTAATATAGCTTTTGCAGCGAATTTGGAGCAAATTTTGTTCTGAGTATATTTCGTGTCCAGAGAGCCGAGAATCTTCGAAAAATCGACTTACGCGAAATGAAAATTTTTTGTTATATTCTTGTTCGCCAAACTCCAAATTGTTCGTATATAGGTTTTGCAGCGAATTTGAAGCAACTTTTGTTCTGAGTATATTTCGTGTCCAGGTAGGCGAGAATTGTCGAAACATCGACTTATGCGAAACGAAACATTTTTGTGATATTCTTGTTCCCCACTCTCCAAACTGCTCGAATATATCTTTTGCAGCGAATTTGTAGCAAATTTTGTTCTGAGTATATTTCGTGTCCTGAGAGCCGAGAATCTTCGAAAAATCGACTTACGCGAAATGAAAATTTTTTGTTATATTCTTGTTCCTCACACTCCAAACTGCTCGATTATAGCGTTTCCAGCGAATTTGGATCAACTTTTGTTCTGAGTATATTTCATGTCGAAGGAGCCGAGAATCCTCGAAAAATCGACTTATGCGAAATGAAACATTTTTGTGATATTCTTGTTCCGCACACTCCAAACTGCTCGAAAATAGCTTTTGCAGCGAATTTGCAGCAACTTGTGTTCTGAGCATATTTCGTGTCCAGGGAGGCGAGAATCGTCAAAATGGACTTACTGCGTAATGAAACACTTTTGTGATGTTCTTGTTCACCACACTCCAAACAGCTCGTATATAGCTTTTGCAGGGTATTTGGAGCAACTTTTGTTCTTAGCATATTTCGTGTCCTGGGAGCCGAGAATTGTCGAAAAATCGACTTACGCGAAATGAAAAATGTTTGTTATATTCTTGTTCATCACACTCCAACCTGCTCGAATATAGCTTTTGCAGCGAATTTGGAGCACTTTTTGTTCTGAGCATATTTAGAGTCCAGGTTGCCGAGAATCGTCGCAAACCGACTTATGCGAAAAGAAAAATTTATGTGATATTCTTGTTCCCCACACTCCAAACTGCTCGAATATAGCTTTTGCAGCGAATTTGGAGCAAATTTTGTTCTGAGTATATTTCGTGTCCAGGGAGCCGAGAATCGTCGAAACATCGACTTATGCGAAATGAAAAATTTTTGTGATACTCTTGTTCCCACACTCCAAACTGCTCGAATATAGCTTTTGCAGCGAATTTGGAGCAACTTGTGTTCTGAGCATATTTCGTGTCCAGGGTGGCGAGAATCGTCAAAATGGACTTACTGCGTAATGAAACACTTTTGTGATGTTCTTGTTCACCACACTCCAAACTGCTCGAATATAGCTTTTGCAGCGAATTTGGAGCAAATTTTGTTCTGAGTATATTTCGTGTCCAGGGAGCCGAGAATCGTCGAAAAATCTACTTATGCGAAATAAAAAATTTTTGTGATATTCTTGTTCCCCACACTCCAAACTGCTCGTATATAGGTTTTGCAGCGAATTTTGAGCAATTTTGTTCTGAGTATATTTCGTGTCCAGGGAGCCGAGATTCGACGAAACATCGACATGCGAAATAAAAAATTTTTGTGATATTCTTGTTCCCCACACTCCAAACTGCTCGAATATAGCTTTTGCAGCGAATTTGGAGCAAATTTTGTTCTGAGTGTATTTCGTGTCCAGGGAGCCGAGAATCGTCGAAAAATCTACTTATGCGAAATAAAAAATTTTTGTGACATTCTTGTTCCCCACACTCCAAACTGCTCGTATATAGGTTTTGCAGCGAATTTTGAGCAATTTTGTTCTGAGTATATTTAGTGTCCAGGGAGCCGAGAATCGACGAAACATCGACATGCGAAATAAAAAATTTTTGTGATATTCTTGTTCCCCACACTCCAAACTGCTCGTATATAGGTTTTGCAGCGAATTTTGAACATATTTTGTTCTGAGTATATTTCGTGTCAAGGGAGCCGGTATTCGTCGAAACATCGACTTATACGAAATGAAAAATTTTTGTGATACTCTTGTTCCCAAACTCCAAACTGCTCGTATATAGGATTTGCAGCGAATCTGGAGCAAGTTTTGTTCTGAGTTTATTTCGTGTCCAAGGGAGCCGAGAATCTTCGAAAAATCGACTTACGCGAAATGAAAATTTTTTGTTATATTCTTGTTCCCCACACTCCAAACTGCTGGAATATATCTTTTGTAGCGAATTTGGAGCAATTTTGTTCTGAGTATATATCGTGTCCAGGGAGCCGAGAATCGTTTAAACATCGACATGCGAAATAAAAAATGTTTGTGATATTCTTGTTCCCCACACTCCAAACTGCTCGTATATGGGTTTTGCAGCGATTTTTGAACATCTTTTGTTCTGAGTATATTTCATGTCCAAGGAGCCGAGAATCGTCGAAAAATCGACTTTGCGAAATGAAACATTTTTGTGATATTCTTGTTCCCCACACTCCAAACTGCTCGAATATAGCTTTTGCAGCGAATTTGTAGCAAATTTTGTTCTGAGTATATTTCGTGTCCTGAGAGCCGAGAATCTTCGAAAAATCGACTTATGCGAAATAAAAAATTGTTGTGATATTCTTATTCCCCACACTCCAAACTGTTCGTATATAGGTTTTGCAGCGAATTTTGAACATCTTTTGTTCTGAGTATATTTCATGTCCAAGGAGCCGAGAATCGTCGAAAAATCGACTTATGCGAAATGAAATATTTTTGTGATATTCTTGTTCCGCACACACCAAACTGCTCGAATATAGCTTTTGCAGCGAATTTGGAGCAAATTTTGTTCTGAGTATATTTCCTGTCCAGGGAGCCGAGAATCGTCGAAAAATCAACTTATGCGAAATAAAAATTTTTTGTGATATTCTTGTTCCCCACACTCCAAACTGCTCGTATATATGATTTGCAGCGAATTTTGAGCATCTTTTGTTCTGAGTATATTTCGTGTAAAGGGAGCCGGTATTCGTCGAAACATCGACTTATGCGAAATGAAAAATTTTTGTGATACTCTTGTTCCCACACTCCAAACTGCTCGTATATAGGATTTGCAGCGAATCTGGAGCAAGTTTTGTTCTGAGTATATTTCTTGTCCAAGGGAGCCGAGAATCTTCGAAAAATCGACTTACGCGAAATGAAAATTTCTTGTTATATTCTTGTTCCCCACACTCCAAACTGCTGGAACATATCTTTTGCAGCGAATTTGGAG
This sequence comes from Hymenopus coronatus, assembly GCA_030762935.1. Taxonomy (NCBI): domain Eukaryota; kingdom Metazoa; phylum Arthropoda; class Insecta; order Mantodea; family Hymenopodidae; genus Hymenopus; species Hymenopus coronatus. The sequence goes on from CM060880.1 coordinate 55,359,508, forward strand.
CAATTTTGTTCTGAGTATATTTCGTGTCCAGGGAGCCGAGAATCGTCAAAACATCGACATGCGAAATAAAAAATGTTTGTGATATTCTTGTTCCCCACACTCCAAACTGCTCGTATATGGGTTTTGCAGCGATTTTTGAACATCTTTTGTTCTGAGTATATTTCATGTCCAAGGAGCCGAGTATCGTCGAAAAATCGACTTATGCGAAATGAAACATTTTTGTGATATTCTTGTTCCCCACACTCCAAACTGCTGTAATATAGCTTTTGCAGCGAATTTGGAGCAAATTTTGTTCTGAGTATATTTCGTGTCCAGAGAGCCGAGAATCTTCGAAAAATCGACTTACGCGAAATGAAAATTTTTTGTTATATTCTTGTTCGCCAAACTCCAAATTGTTCGTATATAGGTTTTGCAGCGAATTTGAAGCAACTTTTGTTCTGAGTATATTTCGTGTCCAGGTAGGCGAGAATTGTCGAAACATCGACTTATGCGAAACGAAACATTTTTGTGATATTCTTGTTCCCCACTCTCCAAACTGCTCGAATATATCTTTTGCAGCGAATTTGTAGCAAATTTTGTTCTGAGTATATTTCGTGTCCTGAGAGCCGAGAATCTTCGAAAAATCGACTTACGCGAAATGAAAATTTTTTGTTATATTCTTGTTCCTCACACTCCAAACTGCTCGATTATAGCGTTTCCAGCGAATTTGGATCAACTTTTGTTCTGAGTATATCTCATGTCGAAGGAGCCGAGAATCCTCGAAAAATCGACTTATGCGAAATGAAACATTTTTGTGATATTCTTGTTCCGCACACTCCAAACTGCTCGAAAATAGCTTTTGCAGCGAATTTGCAGCAACTTGTGTTCTGAGCATATTTCGTGTCCAGGGAGGCCAGAATCGTCAAAATGGACTTACTGCGTAATGAAACACTTTTGTGATGTTCTTGTTCACCACACTCCAAACAGCTCGTATATAGCTTTTGCAGGGTATTTGGAGCAACTTTTGTTCTTAGCATATTTCGTGTCCTGGGAGCCGAGAATTGTCGAAAAATCGACTTACGCGAAATGAAAAATGTTTGTTATATTCTTGTTCATCACACTCCAACCTGCTCGAATATAGCTTTTGCAGCGAATTCGGAGCACTTTTTGTTCTGAGCATATTTAGAGTCCAGGTTGCCGAGAATCGTCGCAAACCGACTTATGCGAAAAGAAAAATTTATGTGATATTCTTGTTCCCCACACTCCAAACTGCTCGAATATAGCTTTTGCAGCGAATTTGGAGCAAATTTTGTTCTGAGTATATTTCGTGTCCAGGGAGCCGAGAATCGTCGAAAATTCGACTTATGCGAAATGAAAAATTTTTGTGATACTCTTGTTCCCACAATCCAAACTGCTCGAATATAGCTTTTGCAGCGAATTTGGAGCAACTTGTGTTCTGAGCATATTTCGTGTCCAGGGTGGCGAGAATCGTCAAAATGGACTTACTGCGTAATGAAACACTTTTGTGATGTTCTTGTTCACCACACTCCAAACAGCTCGTATATAGCTTTTGCAGGGTATTTGGAGCAACTTTTGTTCTTAGCATATTTCGTGTCCTGGGAGCCGAGAATTGTCGAAAAATCGACTTACGCGAAATGAAAAATGTTTGTGATATTCTTGTTCCCCACACTCCAAACTGCTCGAATATAGCTTTTGCAGCGAATTTGGAGCAAATTTTGTTCTGAGTATATTTCGTGTCCAGGGAGCCGAGAATCGTCGAAAAATCTACTTATGCGAAATAAAAAATTTTTGTGATATTCTTGTTCCCCACACTCCAAACTGCTCGTATATAGGTTTTGCAGCGAATTTTGAGCAATTTTGTTCTGAGTATATATCGTGTCCAGGGAGCAGAGATTCGACGAAACATCGACATGCGAAATAAAAAATTTTTGTGATATTCTTGTTCCCCACACTCCAAACTGCTCGAATATAGCTTTTGCAGCGAATTTGGAGCAAATTTTGTTCTGAGTGTATTTCGTGTCCAGGGAGCCGAGAATCGTCGAAAAATCTACTTATGCGAAATAAAAAATTTTTGTGACATTCTTGTTCCCCACACTCCAAACTGCTCGTATATAGGTTTTGCAGCGAATTTTGAGCAATTTTGTTCTGAGTATATTTAGTGTCCAGGGAGCCGAGAATCGACGAAACATCGACATGCGAAATAAAAAATTTTTGTGATATTCTTGTTCCCCACACTCCAAACTGCTCGTATATAGGTTTTGCAGCGAATTTTGAACATATTTTGTTCTGAGTATATTTCGTGTCAAGGGAGCCGGTATTCGTCGAAACATCGACTTATGCGAAATGAAAAATTTTTGTGATACTCTTGTTCCCAAACTCCAAACTGCTCGTATATAGGATTTGCAGCGAATCTGGAGCAAGTTTTGTTCTGAGTTTATTTCGTGTCCAAGGGAGCCGAGAATCTTCGAAAAATCGACTTACGCGAAATGAAAATTTTTTGTTATATTCTTGTTCCCCACACTCCAAACTGCTGGAATATATCTTTTGTAGCGAATTTGGAGCAATTTTGTTCTGAGTATATATCGTGTCCAGGGAGCCGAGAATCGTTTAAACATCGACATGCGAAATAAAAAATGTTTGTGATATTCTTGTTCCCCACACTCCAAACTGCTCGTATATGGGTTTTGCAGCGATTTTTGAACATCTTTTGTTCTGAGTATATTTCATGTCCAAGGAGCCGAGAATCGTCGAAAAATCGACTTATGCGAAATGAAACATTTTTGTGATATTCTTGTTCCCCACACTCCAAACTGCTCGAATATAGCTTTTGCAGCGAATTTGTAGCAAATTTTGTTCTGAGTATATTTCGTGTCCTGAGAGCCGAGAATCTTCGAAAAATCGACTTACGCGAAATGAAATTTTTTTGTTATATTCTTGTTCCTGACACTCCAAACTGCTCGATTATAGCGTTTCCAGCGAATTTGGATCAACTTTTGTTCTGAGTATATTTCATGTCCAAGGAGCCGAGAATCGTCGAAAAATCGACTTATGCGAAATGAAACATTTTTGTTATATTCTTGTTCCGCACACTCCAAACTGCTCGAATATAGCTTTTGCAGCGAATTTGGAGCAAATTTTGTTCAGAGTATTTTTCATGTCCAAGGAGCCGAGTATCGTCGAAAAATCGACTTATGCGAAATGAAAGATTTTTGTGATATTCTTGTTCCCCACCCTCCAAACAGCTCGTATATAGCTTTTGCAGGGTATTTGGAGCAACTTTTGTTCTTAATATATTTCGTGTCCTGGGAGCCGAGAATTGTCGAAAAATCGACTTACGCGAAATGAAAAATGTTTGTGATATTCTTGTTCATCACACTCCAACCTGCTCGAATATAGCTTTTGCACCGAATTTGGAGCACTTTTTGTTCTGAGTATATTTAGAGTCCAGAGTGCCGAGAATCGTCGCAAACCGACTTATGCGAAAAGAAAAATTTATGTGATATTCTTGTTCCCCACACTCTATACTGCTCGAATATAGCTTTTGCAGCGAATTTGGAGCAACTTTTGTTTTGAGTATATTTCGTGTCCAGGAAGCCGAGAACCGTGAAAATGGACTTACCGCGTAATGAAACATTTTTGTGATATTCTTGTTCCGCACACTCCAAACTGCTCGAATATAGCTTTTGCAGCGAATTTGGAGCAAATTTTGTTCTGAGTATATTTCGTGTCCAGAGAGCCGAGAATCTTCGAAAAATAGACTTACGCGAAATGAAAATTTTTTGTTATATTCTTGTTCCTCACACTCCAAACTGCTCGATTATAGCTTTTCCAACGAATTTTGAGCAACTTTTGTTCTGAGTATATTTCATGTCCAAGGAGCCGAGAATCGTCGAAGAATCGACTTATGCGAAATGAAACATTTTTGTGATATTCTTGTTCCCCACACTCCAAACTGCTCGAATATAGCTTTTGCAGCGAATTTGGAGCAAATTTTGTTCTGAGTATATTTCGTGTCCAGGGAGCCGAGAATCGTCGAAAAATCTACTTATGCGAAATAAAAAATGTTATGTATATTCTTGTTCCCCACACTCCAAACTGCTCGTATATAGGTTTTGCAGCGAATTTTGAGCAACTTTTGTTCTGAGTATATTTCGTGTCCAGGGAGCCGAGAATCGTCGAACAATCGACTTATGCGAAATAAAAAATTGTTGTGATATTCTTATTCCCCACACTCCAAACTGCTCGTATATAGGTTTTGCAGCGAATTTTGAACATCTTTTGTTCTGAGTATATTTCATGTCCAAGGAGCCGAGAATCGTCGAAAAATCGACTTATGCGAAATGAAATATTTTTGTGATATTCTTGTTCCGCACACACCAAACTGCTCGAATATAGCTTTTGCAGCGAATTTGGAGCAAATTTTGTTCTGAGTATATTTCCTGTCCAGGGAGCCGAGAATCGTCGAAAAATCAACTTATGCGAAATAAAAAATTTTTGTGATATTCTTGTTCCCCACACTCCAAGCTGCTCGTATATATGATTTGCAGCGAATTTTGAGCATCTTTTGTTCTGAGTATAATTCGTGTCAAGGGAGCCGGTATTCGTCGAAACATCGACTTATGCGAAATGAAAAATTTTTGTGATACTCTTGTTCCCACACTCCAAACTGCTCGTATATAGGATTTGCAGCGAATCAGGAGCAAGTTTTGTTCTGAGTATATTTCCTGTCCAGGGAGCCGAGAATCTTCGAAAAATCGACTTACGCTAAATGAAAATTTTTTGTTATATTCTTATTCCTCACACTCCAAATTGCTCGTATATAGGTTTTGCAGCGAATTTGGAGCAACTTTTGTTCTGAGCATATTTCGTGTCCATGGAGCCGAGAATCCTCGCAAATCGACTTAAGCGTAATGAAACATTTTTGTGATTTTCTTGTTCCCCACACTCCAAACTGCTCGTATATAGGATTTGCAGCGAATTTGGAGCAACTTTTGTTCTGAGTATATTTCGTGTCCAGGGAGCCGAGAATCTTCGAAAAATCGACTTAGGCGAAATGAACATTTTTTGTTATATTCTTGTTCCCCACACTCCAAACTGCTCGAATATAGCTTTTGCAGCGAATTTGGAGCAAATTTTGTTCTGAGTATATTTCGTGTCCAGGGAGCCGAGAATCGTCGAAACATCGACTTATGCGAAATGAAAAATTTTTGTGATACTCTTGTTCCCACACTCCAAACTGCTCGAATATAGCTTTTGCAGCGAATTTTGAACATCTTTTGTTCAGAGTATTTTTCATGTCCAAGGAGCCGAGTATCGTCGAAAAATCGACTTATCCGAAATGAAAGATTTTTGTGATATTCTTGTTCCCCACACTCCAAACAGCTCGTATATAGCTTTTGCAGGGTATTTGGAGCAACTTTTGTTCTTAGCATATTTCGTGTCCTGGGAGCCGAGAATTGTCGAAAAATCGACTTACGCGAAATGAAAAATGTTTGTGATATTCTTGTTCATCACACTCCAACCTGCTCGAATAGCTTTTGCAGCGAATTTGGAGCACTTTTTGTTCTGAGTATATTTAGAGTCCAGAGTGCCGAGAATCGTCGCAAACCGACTTATGCGAAAAGAAAAATTTATGTGATATTCTTGTTCCCCACACTCTAAACTGCTCGAATAAAGCTTTTGCAGCGAATTTGGAGCAACTTTTGTTCTGAGTATATTTCGTGTCCAGGAAGCCGAGAACCGTGAAAATAGACTTACCGCGTAATGAAACATTTTTGTGATATTCTTGTTCCGCACACTCCAAACTGCTCGAATATAGCTTTTGCAGCGAATTTGGAGCAAATTTTGTTCTGAGTATATTTCGTGTCCTGAGAGCCGAGAATCTTCGAAAAATCGACTTACGCGAAATGAAAATTTTTTGTTATATTCTTGTTCCTCACACTCCAAACTGCTCGATTATAGCTTTTCCAGCGAATTTGGAGCAACTTTTGTACTGAGTATATTTCATGTCCAAGGAGCCGAGAATCGTCGAAGAATCGACTTATGCGAAATGAAACATTTTTGTGATATTCTTGCTCCCCACACTCCAAACTGCTCGAATATAGCTTTTGCAGCGAATTTGGAGCAAATTTTGTTCTGAGTATATTTCGTGTCCAGGGAGCCGAGAATCGTCGAAAAATCTACTTATGCGAAATAAAAAATTTTTGTGATATTCTTGTTCCCCACACTCCAAATTGCTCGTATATAGGTTTTGCAGCGAATTTTGAGCAATTTTGTTCTGAGTATATTTCGTGTCCAGGGAGCCGAGAATCGACGAAACATCGACATGCGAAATAAAAAATTTTTGTGATATTCTTGTTCCCCACACTCCAAACTGCTCGAATATAGCTTTTGCAGCGAATTTGGAGCAAATTTTGTTCTGAGTGTATTTCGTGTCCAGGGAGCCGAGAATCGTCGAAAAATCTACTTATGCGAAATAAAAAATTTTTGTGACATTCTTGTTCCCCACACTCCAAACTGCTCGTATATAGGTTTTGCAGCGAATTTTGAGCAATTTTGTTCTGAGTATATTTAGTGTCCAGGGAGCCGAGAATCGACGAAACATCGACATGCGAAATAAAAAATTTTTGTGATATTCTTGTTCCCCACACTCCAAACTGCTCGTATATAGGTTTTGCAGCGAATTTGGAGCAAATTTTGTTGTGAGTATATTTTCTGTCCAGGGAGCCGAGAATCGTCGAAACATCGACTTATGCGAAATGAAAAATTTTTGTTATATTCTTGTTCCCCACACTCCAAACTGCTCGTATATAGGTTTTGCAGCGAATTTTGAGCATATTTTGTTCTGAGTATATTTCGTGTCAAGGGAGCCGGTATTCGTCGAAACATCGACTTATGCGAAATGATAAATTTTTGTGATACTCTTGTTCCCAAACTCCAAACTGCTCGTATATAGGATTTGCAGCGAATCTGGAGCAAGTTTTGTTCTGAGTTTATTTCGTGTCCAAGGGAGCCGAGAATCTTCGAAAAATCGACTTACGCGAAATGAAAATTTTTTGTTATATTCTTGTTCCCCACACTCCAAACTGCTGGAATATATCTTTTGTAGCGAATTTGGAGCAATTTTGTTCTGAGTATATATCGTGTCCAGGGAGCCGAGAATCGTCTAACATCGACATGCGAAATAAAAAATGTTTGTGATATTCTTGTTCCCCACACTCCAAACTGCTCGTATATGGGTTTTGCAGCGATTTTTGAACATCTTTTGTTCTGAGTATATTTCATGTCCAAGGAGCCGAGAATCGTCGAAAAATCGACTTATGCGAAATGAAACATTTTTGTGATATTCTTGTTCCCCACACTCCAAACTGCTCGAATATAGCTTTTGCAGCGAATTTGTAGCAAATTTTGTTCTGAGTATATTTCGTGTCCAGGGAGCCGAGAATACTCGAAACATCGACTTATGCGAAATGAAAAATTTTTGTGATACTCTTGTTCCCACACTCCAAACTGCTCGAATATAGCTTTTGCAGCGAATTTTGAACATCTTTTGTTCAGAGTATTTTTCATGTCCAAGGAGCGGAGTATCGTCGAAAAATCGACTTATGCGAAATGAAAGATTTTTGTGATATTCTTGTTCCCCACACTCCAAACAGCTCGAATATAGCTTTTGCAGCGAATTTGGAGCACTTTTTGTTCTGAGTATATTTAGAGTCCAGAGTGCCGAGAATCGTCGCAAACCGACTTATGCGAAAAGAAAAATTTATGTGATATTCTTGTTCCCCACACTCTAAACTGCTCGAATATAGCTTTTGCAGCGAATTTGGAGCAACTTTTGTTCTGAGTATATTTCGTGTCCAGGAAGCCGAGAACCGTGAAAATGGACTTACCGCGTAATGAAACATTTTTGTGATATTCTTGTTCCGCACACTCCAAACTGCTCGATTATAGCTTTTCCAGCGAATTTGGAGCAAATTTTGTTCTGAGTATATTTCGTGTCCAGGGAGCCGAGAATCGTCGAAAAATCTACTTATGCGAAATAAAAAATGTTTGTGATATTCTTGTTCCCCACACTCCAAACTGCTCGTATATAGGTTTTGCAGCGAATTTTGAGCAACTTTTGTTCTGAGTATATTTCGTGTCCAGGGAGCCGAGAATCGTCGAAAAATCGACTTATGCGAAATAAAAAATTGTTGTGATATTCTTATTCCCCACACTCCAAACTGCTCGTATATAGGTTTTGCAGCGAATTTTGAACATCTTTTGTTCTGAGTATATTTCATGTCCAAGGAGCCGAGAATCGTCGAAAAATCGACTTATGCGAAATGAAATATTTTTGTGATATTCTTGTTCCGCACACACCAAACTGCTCGAATATAGCTTTTGCAGCGAATTTGGAGCAAATTTTGTTCTGAGTATATTTCCTGTCCAGGGAGCCGAGAAACGTCGAAAAATCAACTTATGCGAAATAAAAATTTTTTGTATTATTCTTGTTCCCCACACTCCAAACTGCTCGTATATATGATTTGCAGCGAATTTTGAGCATCTTTTGTTCTGAGTATATTTCGTGTCAAGGGAGCCGGTATTCGTCGAAACATCGACTTATGCGAAATGAAAAATTTTTGTGATACTCTTGTTCCCACACTCCAAACTGCTCGTATATAGGATTTGCAGCGAATCTGGAGCAAGTTTTGTTCTGAGTATATTTCTTGTCCAAGGGAGCCGAGAATCTTCGAAAAATCGACTTACGCGAAATGAAAATTTCTTGTTATATTCTTGTTCCCCACACTCCAAACTGCTCAAACATATCTTTTGCAGCGAATTTGGAGCAATTTTGTTCTGAGTATATTTCGTGTCCAGGGAGCCGAGAATCGTCAAAACATCGACATGCGAAATAAAAAATGTTTGTGATATTCTTGTTCCCCACACTCCAAACTGCTCGTATATGGGTTTTGCAGCGATTTTTGAACATCTTTTGTTCTGAGTATATTTCATGTCCAAGGAGCCGAGTATCGTCGAAAAATCGACTTATGCGAAATGAAACATTTTTGTGATATTCTTGTTCCCCACACTCCAAACTGCTGTAATATAGCTTTTGCAGCGAATTTGGAGCAAATTTTGTTCTGAGTATATTTCGTGTCCAGAGAGCCGAGAATCTTCGAAAAATCGACTTACGCGAAATGAAAACTTTTTGTTATATTCTTGTTCGCCAAACTCCAAATTGTTCGTATATAGGTTTTGCAGCGAATTTGAAGCAACTTTTGTTCTGAGTATATTTCGTGTCCAGGTAGGCGAGAATTGTCGAAACATCGACTTATGCGAAACGAAACATTTTTGTGATATTCTTGTTCCCCACTCTCCAAACTGCTCGAATATATCTTTTGCAGCGAATTTGTAGCAAATTTTGTTCTGAGTATATTTCGTGTCCTGAGAGCCGAGAATCTTCGAAAAATCGACTTACGCGAAATGAAAATTTTTTGTTATATTCTTGTTCCTCACACTCCAAACTGCTCGATTATAGCGTTTCCAGCGAATTTGGATCAACTTTTGTTCTGAGTATATTTCATGTCGAAGGAGCCGAGAATCCTCGAAAAATCGACTTATGCGAAATGAAACATTTTTGTGATATTCTTGTTCCGCACACTCCAAACTGCTCGAAAATAGCTTTTGCAGCGAATTTGCAGCAACTTGTGTTCTGAGCATATTTCGTGTCCAGGGAGGCGAGAATCGTCAAAATGGACTTACTGCGTAATGAAACACTTTTGTGATGTTCTTGTTCACCACACTCCAAACAGCTCGTATATAGCTTTTGCAGGGTATTTGGAGCAACTTTTGTTCTTAGCATATTTCGTGTCCTGGGAGCCGAGAATTGTCGAAAAATCGACTTACGCGAAATGAAAAATGTTTGTTATATTCTTGTTCATCACACTCCAACCTGCTCGAATATAGCTTTTGCAGCGAATTTGGAGCACTTTTTGTTCTGAGCATATTTAGAGTCCAGGTTGCCGAGAATCGTCGCAAACCGACTTATGCGAAAAGAAAAATTTATGTGATATTCTTGTTCCCCACACTCCAAACTGCTCGAATATAGCTTTTGCAGCGAATTTGGAGCAAATTTTGGTCTGAGTATATTTCGTGTCCAGGGAGCCGAGAATCGTCGAAACATCGACTTATGCGAAATGAAAAATTTTTGTGATACTCTTGTTCCCACACTCCAAACTGCTCGAATATAGCTTTTGCAGCGAATTTGGAGCAACTTGGGTTCTGAGCATATTTCGTGTCCAGGGTGGCGAGAATCGTCAAAATGGACTTACTGCGTAATGAAACACTTTTGTGATGTTCTTGTTCACCACACTCCAAACAGCTCGTATATAGCTTTTGCAGGGTATTTGGAGCAACTTTTGTTCTTAGCATATTTCGTGTCCTGGGAGCCGAGAATTGTCGAAAAATCGACTTACGCGAAATGAAAAATGTTTGTGATATTCTTGTTCCCCACACTCGAAACTGCTCGTATATAGCTTTTGCAGCGAATTTGGAGCAAATTTTGTTCTGAGTATATTTCGTGTCCAGGGAGCCGAGAATCGTCGAAAAATCTACTTATGCGAAATAAAAAATTTTTGTGATATTCTTGTTCCCCACACTCCAAACTGCTCGTATATAGGTTTTGCAGCGAATTTTGAGCAATTTTGTTCTGAGTATATTTCGTGTCCAGGGAGCCGAGATTCGACGAAACATCGACATGCGAAATAAAAAATTTTTGTGATATTCTTGTTCCCCACACTCCAAACTGCTCGAATATAGCTTTTGCAGCGAATTTGGAGCAAATTTTGTTCTGAGTGTATTTCGTGTCCAGGGAGCCGAGAATCGTCGAAAAATCTACTTATGCGAAATAAAAAATATTTGTGACATTCTTGTTCCCCACACTCCAAACTGCTCGTATATAGGTTTTGCAGCGAATTTTAGGCAATTTTGTTCTGAGTATATTTAGTGTCCAGGGAGCCGAGAATCGACGAAACATCGACATGCGAAATAAAAAATTTTTGAAATATTCTTGTTCCCCACACTCCAAACTGCTCGTATATAGGTTTTGCAGCGAATTTTGAACATATTTTGTTCTGAGTATATTTCGTGTCAAGGGAGCCGGTATTCGTCGAAACATCGACTTATGCGAAATGAAAAATTTTTGTGATACTCTTGTTCCCAAACTCCAAACTGCTCGTATATAGGATTTGCAGCGAATCTGGAGCAAGTTTTGTTCTGAGTTTATTTCGTGTCCAAGGGAGCCGAGAATCTTCGAAAAATCGACTTACGCGAAATGAAAATTTTTTGTTATATTCTTGTTCCCCACACTCCAAACTGCTGGAATATATCTTTTGTAGCGAATTTGGAGCAATTTTGGGTTGAGTATATATCGTGTCCAGGGAGCCGAGAATCGTTTAAACATCGACATGCGAAATAAAAAATGTTTGTGATATTCTTGTTCCCCACACTCCAAACTGCTCGTATATGGGTTTTGCAGCGATTTTTGAACATCTTTTGTTCTGAGTATATTTCATGTCCAAGGAGCCGAGAATCGTCGAAAAATCGACTTATGCGAAATGAAACATTTTTGTGATATTCTTGTTCCCCACACTCCAAACTGCTCGAATATAGCTTTTGCAGCGAATTTGTAGCAAATTTTGTTCTGAGTATATTTCGTGTCCTGAGAGCCGAGAATCTTCGAAAAATCGACTTATGCGAAATAAAAAATTCTTGTGATATTCTTATTCCCCACACTCCAAACTGCTCGTATATAGGTTTTGCAGCGAATTTTGAACATCTTTTGTTCTGAGTATATTTCATGTCCAAGGAGCCGAGAATCGTCGAAAAATCGACTTATGCGAAATGAAATATTTTTGTGATATTCTTGTTCCGCACACACCAAACTGCTCGAATATAGCTTTTGCAGCGAATTTGGAGCAAATTTTGTTCTGAGTATATTTCCTGTCCAGGGAGCCGAGAATCGTCGAAAAATCAACTTATGCGAAATAAAAATTTTTTGTGATATTCTTGTTCCCCACACTCCAAACTGCTCGTATATATGATTTGCAGCGAATTTTGAGCATCTTTTGTTCTGAGTATATTTCGTGTCAAGGGAGCCGGTATTCGTCGAAACATCGACTTATGCGAAATGAAAAATTTTTGTGATACTCTTGTTCCCACACTCCAAACTGCTCGTATATAGGATTTGCAGCGAATCTGGAGCAAGTTTTGTTCTGAGTATATTTCTTGTCCAAGGGAGCCGAGAATCTTCGAAAAATCGACTTACGCGAAATGAAAATTTCTTGTTATATTCTTGTTCCCCACATTCCAAACTGCTGGAACATATCTTTTGCAGCGAATTTGGAGCAATTTTGTTCTGAGTATATTTCGTGTCCAGGGAGCCGAGAATCGTCAAAACATCGACATGCGAAATAAAAAATGTTTGTGATATTCTTGTTCCCCACACTCCAAACTGCTCGTATATGGGTTTTGCAGCGATTTTTGAACATCTTTTGTTCTGAGTATATTTCATGTCCAAGGAGCCGAGTATCGTCGAAAAATCGACTTATGCGAAATGAAACATTTTTGTGATATTCTTGTTCCCCACACTCCAAACTGCTGTAATATAGCTTTTGCAGCGAATTTGGAGCAAATTTTGTTCTGAGTATATTTCGTGTCCAGAGAGCCGAGAATCTTCGAAAAATCGACCTACGCGAAATGAAAATATTTTGTTATATTCTTGTTCGCCAAACTCCAAATTGTTCGTATATAGGTTTTGCAGCGAATTTGAAGCAACTTTTGTTCTGAGTATATTTCGTGTCCAGGTAGGCGAGAATTGTCGAAACATCGACTTATGCGAAACGAAACATTTTTGTGATATTCTTGTTCCCCACTCTCCAAACTGCTCGAATATATCTTTTGCAGCGAATTTGTAGCAAATTTTGTTCTGAGTATATTTCGTGTCCTGAGAGCCGAGAATCTTCGAAAAATCGACTTACGCGAAATGAAAATTTTTTGTTATATTCTTGTTCCTCACACTCCAAACTGCTCGATTATAGCGTTTCCAGCGAATTTGGATCAACTTTTGTTCTGAGTATATTTCATGTCGAAGGAGCCGAGAATCCTCGAAAAATCGACTTATGCGAAATGAAACATTTTTGTGATATTCTTGTTCCGCACACTCCAAACTGCTCGAAAATAGCTTTTGCAGCGAATTTGCAGCAACTTGTGTTCTGAGCATATTTCGTGTCCAGGGAGGCGAGAATCGTCAAAATGGACTTACTGCGTAATGAAACACTTTTGTGATGTTCTTGTTCACCACACTCCAAACAGCTCGTATATAGCTTTTGCAGGGTATTTGGAGCAACGTTTGTTCTTAGCATATTTCGTGTCCTGGGAGCCGAGAATTGTCGAAAAATCGACTTACGCGAAATGAAAAATGTTTGTTATATTCTTGTTCATCACACTCCAACCTGCTCGAATATAGCTTTTGCAGCGAATTTGGAGCACTTTTTGTTCTGAGCATATTTAGAGTCCAGGTTGCCGAGAATCGTCGCAAACCGACTTATGCGAAAAGAAAAATTTATGTGATATTCTTGTTCCCCACACTCCAAACTGCTCGAATATAGCTTTTGCAGCGAATTTGGAGCAAATTTTGTTCTGAGTATATTTCATGTCCAGGGAGCCGAGAATCGTCGAAACATCGACTTATGCGAAATGAAAAATTTTTGTGATACTCTTGTTCCCACACTCCAAACTGCTCGAATATAGGATTTGCAGCGAATTTGGAGCAACTTGTGTTCTGAGCATATTTCGTGTCCAGGGTGGCGAGAATCGTCAAAATGGACTTACTGCGTAATGAAACACTTTTGTGATGTTCTTGTTCACCACACTCCAAACAGCTCGTATATAGCTTTTGCAGGGTATTTGGAGCAACTTTTGTTCTTAGCATATTTCGTGTCCTGGGAGCCGAGAATTGTCGAAAAATCGACTTACGCGAAATGAAAAATGTTTGTGATATTCTTGTTCCCCACACTCCAAACTGCTCGAATATAGCTTTTGCAGCGAATTTGGAGCAAATTTTGTTCTGAGTATATTTCGTGTCCAGGGAGCCGAGAATCGTCGAAAAATCTACTTATGCGAAATAAAAAATTTTTGTGATATTCTTGTTCCCCACACTCCAAACTGCTCGTATATAGGTTTTGCAGCGAATTTTGAGCAATTTTGTTCTGAGTATATTTCGTGTCCAGGGAGCCGAGATTCGACGAAACATCGACATGCGAAATAAAAATTTTTTGTGATATTCTTGTTCCCCACACTCCAAACTGCTCGAATATAGCTTTTGCAGCGAATTTGGAGCAAATTTTGTTCTGAGTGTATTTCGTGTCCAGGGAGCCGAGAATCGTCGAAAAATCTACTTATGCGAAATAAAAAATTTTTGTGACATTCTTGTTCCCCACACTCCAAACTGCTCGTATATAGGTTTTGCAGCGAATTTTGAGCAATTTTGTTCTGAGTATATTTAGTGTCCAGGGAGCCGAGAATCGACGAAACATCGACATGCGAAATAAAAAATTTTTGTGATATTCTTGTTCCCCACACTCCAAACTGCTCGTATATAGGTTTTGCAGCGAATTTTGAACATATTTTGTTCTGAGTATATTTCGTGTCAAGGGAGCCGGTATTCGTCGAAACATCGACTTATGCGAAATGAAAAATTTTTGTGATACTCTTGTTCCCAAACTCCAAACTGCTCGTATATAGGATTTGCAGCGAATCTGGAGCAAGTTTTGTTCTGAGTTTATTTCGTGTCCAAGGGAGCCGAGAATCTTCGAAAAATCGACTTACGCGAAATGAAAATTTTTTGTTATATTCTTGTTCCCCACACTCCAAACTGCTGGAATATATCTTTTGTAGCGAATTTGGAGCAATTTTGTTCTGAGTATATATCGTGTCCAGGGAGCCGAGAATCGTTTAAACATCGACTAACGAAATAAAAAATGTTTGTGATATTCTTGTTCCCCACACTCCAAACTGCTCGTATATGGGTTTTGCAGCGATTTTTGAACATCTTTTGTTCTGAGTATATTTCATGTCCAAGGAGCCGAGAATCGTCGAAAAATCGACTTATGCGAAATGAAACATTTTTGTGATATTCTTGTTCCCCACACTCCAAACTGCTCGAATATAGCTTTTGCAGCGAATTTGTAGCAAATTTTGTTCTGAGTATATTTCGTGTCCTGAGAGCCGAGAATCTTCGAAAAATCGACTTACGCGAAATGAAATTTTTTTGTTATATTCTTCTTCCTCACACTCCAAACTGCTCGATTATAGCTTTTGCAGCGAATTTGGAGCAAATTTTGTTCAGAGTATTTTTCATGTCCAAGGAGCCGAGTATCGTCGAAAAATCGACTTATGCGAAATGAAAGATTTTTGTGATATTCTTCTTCCCCACCCTCCAAACAGCTCGTATATAGCTTTTGCAGGGTATTTGGAGCAACTTTTGTTCTTAACATATTTCGTGTCCTGGGAGCCGAGAATTGTCGAAAAATCGACTTACGCGAAATGAAAAATGTTTGTGATAGTCTTGTTCATCACACTCCAACCTGCTCGAATATAGCTTTTGCAGCGAATTTGGAGCACTTTTTGTTCTGAGTATATTTAGAGTCCAGAGTGCCGAGAATCGTCGCAAACCGACTTATGCGAAAAGAAAAATTTATGTGATATTCTTGTTCCCCACACTCTAAACTGCTCGAATATAGCTTTTGCAGCGAATTTGGAGCAACTTTTGTTTTGAGTATATTTCGTGTCCAGGAAGCCGAGAACCGTGAAAATGGACTTACCGCGTAATGAAACATTTTTGTGATATTCTTGTTCCGCACACTCCAAACTGCTCGAATATAGCTTTTGCAGCGAATTTGGAGCAAATTTTGTTCTGAGTATATTTCGTGTCCAGAGAGCCGAGAATCTTCGAAAAATAGACTTACGCGAAATGAAAATTTTTTGTTATATTCTTGTTCCTCACACTCCAAACTGCTCGATTATAGCTTTTCCAACGAATTTTGAGCAACTTTTGTTCTGAGTATATTTCATGTCCAAGGAGCCGAGAATCGTCGAAGAATCGACTTATGCGAAATGAAACATTTTTGTGATATTCTTGTTCCCCACACTCCAAACTGCTCGAATATAGCTTTTGTAGCGAATTTGGAGCAAATTTTGTTCTGAGTATATTTCGTGTCCAGGGAGCCGAGAATCGTCGAAAAATCTACTTATGCGAAATAAAAAATGTTATGTATATTCTTGTTCCCCACACTCCAAACTGCTCGTATATAGGTTTTGCAGCGAATTTTGAGCAACTTTTGTTCTGAGTATATTTCGTGTCCAGGGAGCCGAGAATCGTCGAACAATCGACTTATGCGAAATAAAAAATTGTTGTGATATTCTTATTCCCCACACTCCAAACTGCTCGTATATAGGTTTTGCAGCGAATTTTGAACATCTTTTGTTCTGAGTATATTTCATGTCCAAGGAGCCGAGAATCGTCGAAAAATCGACTTATGCGAAATGAAATATTTTTGTGATATTCTTGTTCCGCACACACCAAACTGCTCGAATATAGCTTTTGCAGCGAATTTGGAGCAAATTTTGATCTGTGTATATTTCCTGTCCAGGGAGCCGAGAATCGTCGAAAAATCAACTTATGCGAAATAAAAAATTTTTGTGATATTCTTGTTCCCCACACTCCAAACTGCTCGTATATATGATTTGCAGCGAATTTTGAGCATCTTTTGTTCTGAGTATATTTCGTGTCCAGGGAGCCGAGAATCGTCGAAACATCGACATGCGAAATAAACAATTTTTGTGATATTCTTGTTCCCCACACTCCAACCTGCTCGTATATAGGTTTTGCAGCGAATTTGGAGCAACTATTGTTCTGAGTATATTTCGTGTCCAGGGAGCCGAGAATCGTCGAAAAATCAACTTATGCGAAATAAAAATTTTTTGTGATATTCCTGTTCCCCACCCTCCAAACTGCTCGTATATAGGTTTTGCAGCGAATTTTGAGCATCTTTTGTTCTGAGTATAATTCGTGTCAAGGGAGCCGGTATTCGTCGAAACATCGACTTATGCGAAATGAAAAATTTTTGTGATACTCTTGTTCCCACACTCCAAACTGCTCGTATATAGGATTTGCAGCGAATCTGGAGCAAGTTTTGTTCTGAGTATATTTCCTGTCCAGGGAGCCGAGAATCTTCGAAAAATCGACTTACGCTAAATGAAAATTTTTTGTTATATTCTTATTCCTCACACTCCAAATTGCTCGTATATAGGTTTTGCAGCGAATTTGGAGCAACTTTTGTTCTGAGTATATTTCGTGTCCAGGGAGCCGAGAATCGTCGAAACATCGACATGCGAAATAAACAATGTTTGTGATATTCTTGTTCCCCACACTCTAAACTGCTCGAATATAGCTTTTGCAGCGAATTTGGAGCAACTTTTGTTCTGAGCATATTTCGTGTCCATGGAGCCGAGAATCCTCGCAAATCGACTTAAGCGTAATGAAACATTTTTGTGATTTTCTTGTTCCCCACACTCCAAACTGCTCGTATATAGGATTTGCAGCGAATTTGGAGCAACTTTTGTTCTGAGTATATTTCGTGTCCAAGGAGCCGAGAATCTTCGAAAAATCGACTTAGGCGAAATGAACATTTTTTGTTATATTCTTGTTCCCCACACTCCAAACTGCTCGTATATAGGTTTTGCAGCGAATTTTGAGCATCTTTTGTTCTCAGTATATTTCGTGTCCAAGGGAGCCGAGAATCTTCGAAAAATCGACTTATGCGAAATTAAAATTTTTTGTGATATTCTTGTTCCCCACACTCCAAACTGCTCAAATATAGCTTTTGCAGCGAATTTGGAATAACTTTTTTTCTTAACATATTTCTTGTCCAGAGAGCCGAGAATCTTCGAAAAATCGACTTACGCGAAATGAAAATTTTTTGTTATATTCTTGTTCCTCAAACTCCAAATAGCTCGTATATAGGTTTTGCAGCGAATTTTGAGCATCTTTTGTTCTGAGTGTATTTCGTGCCTAGGGAGCCGAGAATCATCGAAAAATCGACTTACGCGTAAAGAAACATTCTTGTGTTTTTCTTGTTCTCCAACTCCAAACTGCTCTTATATAGCTTTTGCAGCGAATTTGGAGCAACTTTTGTTCTGAGTATATTTAGTGTCCAGGGTGCCGAGAATCTTCGAAAAATCGACTTACGCGAAATGAAAATTTTTTGTTATATTCTTGTTCCTCAAACTCCAAACTGCTCGATTATAGCGTTTCCAACGAATTTGGATCAACTTTTGTTCTGAGTATATTTCATGTCCAAGGAGCCGAGAATCCTCGAAAAATCGACTTATGCGAAATGAAACATTTTTGTGATATTCTTGTTCCGCACACTCCAAACTGCTCGAAAATAGCTTTTGCAGCGAATTTTGAGCAAATTTTGTTCTGAGTATACTTCGTGTCCAGGGAGCCGAGAATCGTCGAAACATCGACTTATGCGAAATGAAACATTTTTGTGATATTCTTGTTCCCCACTCTCCAAACTGCTCGAATATATCTTTTGCAGCGAATTTGTAGCAAATTTTGTTCTGAGTATATTTCGTGTCCTGAGAGCCGAGAATCTTCGAAAAATCGACTTACGCGAAATGAAAATTTTTTGTTATATTCTTGTTCCTCACACTCCAAACTGCTCGATTATAGCGTTTCCAGCGAATTTGGATCAACTTTTGTTCTGAGTATATTTCATGTCCAAGGAGCCAAGAATCCTCGAATAATCGACTTATGCGAAATGAAACATTTTTGTGATATTCTTGTTCCGCACACTCCAAACTGCTCGAAAATAGCTTTTGCAGCTAATTTGCAGCAACTTGTGTTCTGAGCATATTTCGTGTCCAGGGAGGCGAGAATCGTCAAAATGGACTTACTGCGTAATGAAACTTTTTTGTGATGTTCTTGTTCACCACACTCCAAACAGCTCGTACATAGCTTTTGCAGGGTATTTGGAGCAACTTTTGTTCTTAGCATATTTCGTGTCCTGGGAGCCGAGAATTGTCGAAAAATCGACTTACGCGAAATGAAAAATGTTTGTTATATTCTTGTTCATCACACTCCAACCTGCTCGAATATAGCTTTTGCAGCGAATTTGGAGCACTTTTTGTTCTGAGCATATTTAGAGTCCAGGTTGCCGAGAATCGCTGCAAACCGACGTATGCGAAAAGAAAAATTTATGTGTTATTCTTGTTCCCCACACTCTAAACTGCTCGAATATAGGTTTTGCAGCGAATTTGGAGCAACTTTTGTTCTGAGCATATTTCGTGTCCATGGAGCCGAGAATCCTCGCAAATCGACTTAAGCGTAATGAAACATTTTTGTGATTTTCTTGTTCCCCACACTCCAAACTGCTCGTATATAGGATTTGCAGCGAATTTGGAGCAACTTTTGTTCTGAGTATATTTCGTGTCCAGGGAGCCGTGAATCTTCGAAAAATCGACTTAGGCGAAATGAACATTTTTTGTTATATTCTTGTTCCCCACACTCCAAACTGCTCGTATATAGGTTTTGCAGCGAATTTTGAGCATCTTTTGTTCTCAGTATATTTCGTGTCAAAGGGAGCCGAGAATCTTCGAAAAATCGACTTATGCGAAATTAAAATTTTTTGTGATATTCTTGTTCCCCACACTCCAAACTGCTCAAATATAGCTTTTGCAGCGAATTTGGAATAACTTTTTTTCTTAACATATTTCGTGTCCAGAGAGCCGAGAATCTTCGAAAAATCGACTTACGCGAAACTAAAATTTTTTGTTATATTCTTGTTCCTCAAACTCCAAATAGATCGTATATAGGTTTTGCAGCGAATTTTGAGCATCTTTTGTTCTGAGTGTATTTCGTGCCTAGGGAGCCGAGAATCATCGAAAAATCGACTTACGCGTAAAGAAACATTCTTGTGTTTTTCTTGTTCTCCAACTCCAAACTGCTCTTATATAGCTATTGCAGCGAATTTGGAGCAACTTTTGTTCTGAGTATATTTAGTGTCCAGGGTGCCGAGAATCTTCGAAAAATCGACTTACGCGAAATGAAAATTTTTTGTTATATTCTTGTTCCTCAAACTCCAAACTGCTCGATTATAGCGTTTCCAACGAATTTGGAGCAACTTTTGTTCTGAGTATATTTCATGTCCAAGGAGCCGAGAATCCTCGAAAAATCGACTTATGCGAAATGAAACATTTTTGTGATATTCTTGTTCCGCACACTCCAAACTGCTCGAAAATAGCTTTTGCAGCGAATTTGCAGCAACTTGTGTTCTGAGCATATTTCGTGTCCAGGGAGGCGAGAATCGTCAAAATGGACTTACTGCGTAATGAAACACTTTTGTGATGTTCTTGTTCACCACACTCCAAACAGCCCGTATATAAGCTTTTGCAGGGTATTTGGAGCAACTTTTGTCTTAGCATATTTCGTGTCCTGGGAGCCGAGAATTGTCGAAAAATCGACTTACGCGAAATGAAAAATGTTTGTGATATTCTTGTTCATCACACTCCAACCTGCTCGAATATAGCTTTTGCAGCGAATTTGGAGCAAATTTTCTTCTGAGTATATTTCGTGTCCAGAGAGCCGAGAATCTTCGAAAAATCGATTTACGCGAAATGAAAATTTTTTGTTATATTCTTGTTCCTCACACTCCAAACTGCTCGATTATAGCTTTTCCAGCGAATTTGGAGCAACTTTTGTTCTGAGTATGTTTCATGTCCAAGGAGCCGAGAATCGTCGAAAAATCGACTTATGCGAAATGAAACATTTTTTTGATATTCTTGTTCCCCACATTCCAAACTGCTCGAATATAGCTTTTGCAGCGAATTTGCAGCAACTTGTGTTCTGAGCATATTTCGTGTCCAGGGAGGCGAGAATCGTCAAAATGGACTTACTGCGTAATGAAACACTCTTGTGATGTTCTTGTTCACCACACTCCAAACAGCTCGTATATAAGCTTTTGCAGGGTATTTGGAGCAACTTTTGTTCTTAGTATATTTCGTGTCCTGGGAGCCGAGAATTGTCGAAAAATCGACTTACGCGAAATGAAAAATGTTTGTGAAATTCTTGTTCATCACACTCCAACCTGCTCGAATATAGCTTTTGCAGCGAATTTGGAGCAAATTTTCTTCTGAGTATATTTCGTGTCCAGAGAGCAGAGAATCTTCGAAAAATCGACTTACGCGAAATGAAAATTTTTTGTTATATTCTTGTTCATCACACTCCTACCTGCTCGAATATATCTTTTGCAGCGAATTTGGAGCAACTTTTGTTCTGAGTATATTTCGTGTCCAGGAAGCCGAGAACCGTGAAAATGGACTTACCGCGTAATGAAACACTTTTGTGATGTTCTTGTTCACCACACTCAAAAATGCTCGTATATAGCTTTTGCAGCGAATTTGGAGCAACTTTTGTTCTGAGCATATTTCGTGTCCATGGAGCCGAGAATCCTCGCAAATCGACTTAAGCGTAATGAAACATTTTTGTGATTTTCTTGTTCCCCACACTCCAAACTGCTGGTATATAGGATTTGCAGCGAATTTGGAGCAATTTTTGTTCTGAGTATATTTCCTGTCCAGGGAGCCGAGAATCTTCGAAAAATCGACTTACGCTAAATGAAAATTTTTTTGTATATTCTTATTCCTCACACTCCAAATTGCTCGTATATAGGTTTTGCAGCGAATTTGGAGCAACTTTTGTTCTGAGTATATTTCGTGTCCAGGGAGCCGAGAATCGTCGAAAAATCGACATGCGAAATAAACAATTTTTGTGATATTCTTGTTCCCCACACTCCAACCTGCTCGTATATAGGTTTTGCAGCGAATTTGGAGCAACTATTGTTCTGAGTATATTTCGTGTCCAGGGAGCCGAGAATCGTCGAAAAATCAACTTATGCGAAATAAAAATTTTTTGTGATATTCTTGTTCCCCACCCTCCAAACTGCTCGTATATAGGTTTTGCAGCGAATTTTGAGCATCTTTTGTTCTCAGTAAATTTCGTGTCCAAGGGAGCCGAGAATCTTCGAAAAATCGACTTACGCGAAATGAAACATTTTTGTGATATTCTTGTTCCCCACTCTCCAAACTGCTCAAATATAGCTTTTGCAGCGAATTTGGAATAACTTTTTTTCTTAACATATTTCGTGTCCAGAGAGCCGAGAATCTTCGAAAAATCGACTTACGCGAAATGAAAATTTTTTGTTATATTCTTGTTCCTCAAACTCCAAATTGCTCGTATATAGGTTTTGCAGTGAATTTTGAGCATCTTTTGTTCTGAGTGTATTTCGTGCCTAGGGAGCCGAGAATCATCGAAAAATCGACTTACGCGTAAAGAAACATTCTTGTGATTTTCTTGTTCTCCAACTCCAAACTGCTCTTATATAGCTTTTGCAGCGAATTTGGAGCAACTTTTGTTCTGAGTATATTTAGGGTCCAGGGTGCCGAGAATCTTCGAAAAATCGACTTACGCGAAATGAAAATTTTTTGTTATATTCTTGTTCCTCAAACTCCAAACTGCTCGATTATAGCGTTTCCAACGAATTTGGATCAACTTTTGTTCTGAGTATATTTCATGTCCAAGGAGCCGAGAATCCTCGAAAAATCGACTTATGCGAAATGAAACATTTTTGTGATATTCTTGTTCCGCACACTCCAAACTGCTCGAAAATAGCTTTTGCAGCGAATTTGGAGCAAATTTTGTTTTGAGCATATTTCGTGTCCAGGGAGGCGAGAATCGTCAAAATGGACTTACTGCGTAATGAAACACTTTTGTGATGTTCTTGTTCACCACACTCCAAACAGCTCGTATATAAGCTTTTGCAGGGTATTTGGAGCAACTTTTGTTCTTAGCATATTTCGTGTCCTGGGAGCCGAGAATTGTCGAAAAATCGACTTACGCGAAATTAAAAATGTTTGTGATATTCTTGTTCATCACACTCCAACCTGCTCGAATATATCTTTTGCAGCGAATTTGGAGCAACTTTTGTTCTGAGTATATTTCGTGTCCAGGAAGCCGAGAACCGTGAAAATGGACTTACCGCGTAATGAAACACTTTTGTGATGTTCTTGTTCACCACACTCCAAACTGCTCGTATATAGCTTTTGCAGCGAATTTGGAGCAACTTTTGTTCTGAGCATATTTCGTGTCCATGGAGCCGAGAATCCTCGCAAATCGACTTAAGCGTAATGAAACATTTTTGTGATTTTCTTGTTCCCCACACTCCAAACTGCTGGTATATACGATTTGCAGCGAATTTGGAGCAAATTTTCTTCTGAGTATATTTCGTGTCCAGAGAGCCGAGAATCTTCGAAAAATCGACTTACGCGAAATGAAAATTTTTTGTTATATTCTTGTTCCTCACACTCCAAACTGCTCGATTATAGCTTTTCCAGCGAATTTGTAGCAACTTTTGTTCTGAGTATATTTCATGTCCAAGGAGCCGAGAATCGTCGAAAAATCGACTTATGCGAAATGAAACATTTTTGTGATATTCTTGTTCCCCACTCTCCAAACTGCTCGTATATAGGTTTTGCAGCGAATTTTGAGCAACTTTTGTTCTGAGTATATTTCGTGTCCAGGGAGCCGAGAATCGTCGAAACATCGACATGCGAAATAAACAATTTTTGTGATATTCTTGTTCCCCACACTCCAACCTGCTCGTATATAGGTTTTGCAGCGAATTTGGAGCAACTATTGTTCTGAGTATATTTCATGTCCAAGGAGCCGAGAATCGTCGAAAAATCGCCTTATGCGAAATGAAACATTTTTGTGATACTCTTGTTCCCCACATTCCAAACTGCTCGAATATAGCTCTTGCAGCGAATTTGGAGCAAATTTTGTTCTGAGTATATTTCGTGCCTAGGGAGCCGAAAATCATCGAAAAATCGACTTACGCGTAAAGAAACATTCTTGTGATTTTCTTGTTCTCCAACTCCAAACTGCTCTTATATAGCTTTTGCAGCGAATTTGGAGCAACTTTTGTTCTGAGTATATTTAGTGTCCAGGGTGCCGAGAATCATCGAAAAATCGACTTACGCGAAATGAAAATTTTTTGTTATATTCTTGTTCCTCAAACTCCAAACTGCTCGATTATAGCGTTTCCAACGAATTTGGATCAACTTTTGTTCTGAGTATATTTCATGTCCAAGGAGCCGAGAATCCTCGAAAAATCGACTTATGCGAAATGAACCATTTTTGTGATATTCTTGTTCCGCACACTCCAAACTGCTCGAAAATAGCTTTTGCAGCGAATTTAGAGCAAATTTTGTTCTGAGTGTACTTCGTGTCCAGTGAGCCTAGAATCGTCGAAACATCGACTTATGCGAAATGAAACATTTTTGTGATACTCTTGTTCCCACACTCCAAACTGCTCGAATATAGCTCTTTTGCAGGGAATTTGCAGCAACTTGAGTTCTGAGCATATTTCGTGTCCAGGGAGGCGAGAATCGTCAAAATGGACTTACTGCGTAATGAAACACTTTTGTGATGTTCTTGTTCACCACACTCCAAACAGCTCGTATATAAGCTTTTGCAGGGTATTTGGAGCAACTTTTGTTCTTAGCATATTTCGTGTCCTGGGAGCCGAGAATTGTCGAAAAATCGACTTACGCGATATGAAAAATGTTTGTGATATTCTTGTTCATCACACTCCAACCTGCTCGATTATAGCTTTTCCAGCCAATTTGGAGCAACTTTTGTTCTGAGTATATTTCATGTCCAAGGAGCCGAGAATCGTCGAAAAATCGACTTATGCGAAATGAAACATTTTTGTGATATTCTTGTTCCCCACATTGCAAACTGCTCGAATATAGCTTTTGCAGCGAATTTGCAGCAACTTGTGTTTTGAGCATATTTCGTGTCCAGGGAGGCGAGAATTGTCAAAATGGACTTACTGCGTAATGAAACACTCTTGTGATGTTCTTGTTCACCACACTCCAAACAGCTCGTATATAAGCTTTTGCAGGGTATTTGGAGCAACTTTTGTTCTTAGTATATTTCGTGTCCTGGGAGCCGAGAATCGTCGAAAAATCGACTTACGCGAAATGAAAAATGTTTGTGATATTCTTGTTCAACACACTCCAACCTGCTCGAATATATCTTTTGCAGCGAATTTGGAGCAACTTTTGTTCTGAGTATATTTCGTGTCCAGGAAGCCGAGAACCGTGAAAATGGACTTACCGCGTAATGAAACACTTTTGTGATGTTCTTGTTCACCACACTCCAAACTGCTCGTATATAGCTTTTGCAGCGAATTTGGAGCAACTTTTGTTCTGAGCATATTTCGTGTCCATGGAGCCGAGAATCCTCGCAAAACGACTTAAGCGTAATGAAACATTTTTGTGATTTTCTTGTTCCCCACACTCCAAACTGCTCGTATATAGGATTTGCAGCGAATTTTGAGCATCTTTTGTTCTGAGTATATTTCGTGTCCAGGGACCGATATTCGTCGAAATATCGACTTATGCGAAATGAAAAATTTTTGTGATACTCTTGTTCCCACACTCCAAACTGCTCGTATATAGGATTTGCAGCGAATTTGGAGCAAGTTTTGTTCTGAGTATATTTCGTGTCCAGGGAGCCGAGAATCGTCGAAACATCGACATGCGAAATAAAAAATTTTTGTGAATTTCTTGTTCCCCTCACTCCAAACTGCTCGTATATAGGTTTTGCAGCGAATCTGGAGCAACTTTTGTTCTTAGCATATTTCGTGTCCAAGGGAGCCGAGAATCTTCGAAAAATCGACTTACGCGAAATGAAAATTTTTTGTTATATTCTTGTTCCCCACACTCCAAACTGCTGGAATATATCTTTTGCAGCGCATTTGGAGCAATTTTGTTCTGAGTATATTTCGTGTCCTGAGAGCCGAGAATCTTCGAAAAATCGACTTACGCGAAATGAAAATTTTTTGTTATATTCTTGTTCCTCACACTCCAAACTGCTCGATTATAGCGTTTCCAGCGAATTTCTATCAACTTTTGTTCTGAGTATATTTCATGTCCAAGGAGCCGAGAATCGTCGAAAAATCGACTTATGCGAAATGAAACATTTTTGTGATATTCATGTTCCGCACACTCCAAACTGCTCGAATATAGCTTTTGCAGCGAATTTGGAGCAAATTTTGTTCTGAGTATATTTCGTGTCCAGGGAGCCGAGAATCGTCGAAACATCGACTTATGCGAAATGAAAAATGTTTGTGATACTCTTGTTCCCCCACTCCAAACTGCTCGAATATCTCTTTTGCAGCGAATTTGGAGCAACTTGTGTTCTGAGCATATTTCGTGTCCAGGGAGGCGAGAATCGTCAAATTGGACTTACTGCGTAATGAAACACTTTTGTGATGTTCTTGTTCACCACACTCCAAACAGCTCGTATATAGCTTTTGCAGGGTATTTGGAGCAACTTTTGTTCTTAGCATATTTCGTGTCCTGGGAGCCGAGAATTGTCGAAAAATCGACTTACGCGAAATGAAAAATGTTTGTGATATTCTTGTTCATCACACTCCAACCTGCTCGAATATATCTTTTGCAGCGAATTTGGAGCAACTTTTGTTCTGAGCATATTTCGTGTCCATGGAGCCGAGAATCCTCGCAAATCGACTTAAGCGTAATGAAAATTTTTTGTTATATTCTTGTTCCTCAAACTCCAAATTGCTCGTATATAGGTTTTGCAGTGAATTTTGAGCATCTTTTGTTCTGAGTGTATTTCGTGCCTAGGGAGCCGAGAATCATCGAAAAATCGACTTACGCGTAAAGAAACATTCTTGTGATTTTCTTGTTCTCCAACTCCAAACTTTGCAGCGAATTTGGAGCAACTTTTGTTCTGAGTATATTTAGTGTCCAGGGTGCCGAGAATCTTCGAAAAATCGACTTACGCGAAATGAAAATTGTTTGTGATATTCTTGTTCATCACACTCCAACCTGCTCGAATATTGCTTTTGCAGCGAATTTGGAGCACTTTTTGTTCTGAGTATATTTAGAGTCCAGGGTGCCGAGAATCGTCGCAAACCGACTTATGCGAAAAGAAAAATTTATGTGATATTCTTGTTCCCCACACTCTAAACTGCTCGAATATAGCTTTTGCAGCGAATTTGGAGCAACTTTTGTTCTGAGTATATTTCGTGTCCAGGAAGCCGAGAACCGTGAAAATGGACTTACCGCGTAATGAAACACTTTTGTGATGTTCTTGTTCACCACACTCCAAACTGCTCGTATATAGCTTTTGCAGCGAATTTGGAGCAACTTTTGTTTTGAGCATATTTCGTGTCCATGGAGCCGAGAATCCTCGCAAATCGACTTAAGCGTAATGAAACATTTTTGTGATTTTCTTGTTCCCCACATTCCAAACTGCTCGAATATAGCTCTTGCAGCGAATTTGGAGCAAATTTTGTTCTGAGTATATTTCGTGTCCAGGGAGCCGAGAATCGTCGAAAAATCAACTTATGCGAAATAAAAAATGTTTGTGATTTTTTGTTCCCCACCCTCCAAACTGCTCGTATATAGGTTTTGCAGCGAATTTTGAGCATCTTTTGTTCTCAGTATATTTCGTGTCCAAGGGAGCCGAGAATCTTCGAAAAATCGACTTATGCGAAATGAAACATTTTTGTGATATTCTTGTTCCCCACTCTCCAAACTGCTCAAATATAGCTTTTGCAGCGAATTTGGAATAACTTTTTTTTCTTAACATATTTCGTGTCCAGAGAGCCGAGAATCTTCGAAAAATCGACTTACTCGAAATGAAAATTTTTTGTTATATTCTTGTTCCTCAAACTCCAAATTGCTCGTATATAGGTTTTGCAGCGAATTTTGAGCATCTTTTGTTCTGAGTGTATTTCGTGCCTAGGGAGCCGAGAATCATCGAAAAATCGACTTATGCGTAAAGAAACATTCTTGTGATTTTCTTGTTCTCCAACTCCAAACTGCTCGATTATAGCGTTTCCAGCGAATTTGGATCAACTTTTGTTCTGAGTATATTTCATGTCCAAGGAGCCGAGAATCCTCGAAAAATCGACTTATGCGAAATGAAACATTTTTGTGATATTCTTGTTCCGCACACTCCAAACTGCTCGAAAATAGCTTTTGCAGCGAATTTGGAGCAAATTTTGTTCTGAGTATACTTCGTGTCCAGGGAGCCGAGAATCGTCGAAACATCGACTTATGCGAAATGAAAAATTTTTGTGATACTCTTGTTCCCACACTCCAAACTGCTCGAATATAGCTTTTGCAGCGAATTTGCAGCAACTTGTGTTCTGAGCATATTTCGTGTCCAGGGAGGCGAGAATCGTCAAAATGGACTTACTGCGTAATGAAACACTTTTGTGATGTTCTTGTTCACCACACTCCAAAGAGCTCGTATATAGCTTTTGCAGGATATTTGGAGCAACTTTTGTTCTTAGCATATTTCGTGTCCTGGGAGCCGAGAATTGTCGAAAAATCGACTTACGCGAAATGAAAAATGTGATATTCTTGTTCATCACACTCCAACCTGGTCCAATATAGCTTTTGCAGCGAATTTGGAGCACTTTTTGTTCTGAGTATATTTAGAGTCCAGGGTGCCGAGAATCGTCGCAAACGTACTTATGCGAAAAGAAAAATTTATGTCATATTCTTGTTCCCCACACTCTAAACTGCTCGAATATAGCTTTTGCAGCGAATTTGGAGCAACTTTTGTTCTGAGCATATTTCGTGTCCACGGAGCCGAGAATCCTCGCAAATCGACTTACGCGAAATGAAAATTTTTTGTTATATTCTTATTTCTCACACTCCAAATTGCTCGTATATAGGTTTTGCAGCGAATTTGGAACAACTTTTGTTCTGAGTATATTTCGTGTCCAGGGAGCCGAGAATCGTCGAAACATCGACATGCGAAATAAAAAATTTTTGTGATATTCTTGTTCCCCACACTCCAACCTGCTCGTATATAGGTTTTGCAGCGAATTTGGAGTAACTATTGTTCTGAGTATATTTCATGTCCAAGGAGCCGAGAATCGTCGAAAAATCGACTTATGCGAAATGAAAATTTTTTGTTATATTCTTATTTCTCACACTCCAAATTGCTCGGATATAGGTTTGCAGCGAATTTGGAACAACTTTTGTTCTGAGTATATTTCGTGTCCAGGGAGCCGAGAATCGTCGAAACATCGACATGCGAAATGAAACATTTTTGTGATATTCTTGTTCCCCACACTCCAAACTGCTCTAATATAGCTTTTGCAGCGAATTTGGAGCAAATTTTGTTCTGAGTATATTTAGAGTCCAGGGTGCCGAGAATCGTCGCAAACCGACTTATGCGAAAAGAAAAATTTATGTGATATTCTTGTTCCCCACACTCTAAACTGCTCGAATATAGCTTTTGCAGCGAATTTGGAGCAACTTTTGTTCTGAGCATATTTCGTGTTCATGGAGCCCAGAATCCTCGCAAATCGACTTAAGCGTAATGAAACATTTTTGTGATTCAGCGTATCCAGCGAATTTGGAGTAAATTTTGTTCCCGAGTATATTTCGTGTCCAGGAAGCCGAGAACCGTGAAAATGGACTTACCGCGTAAGGAAACACTTTTGTGATGTTCTTGTTCACCACACTCCAAACTGCTCGTATATAGCTTTTGCAGCGAATTTGGAGCAACTTTTGTTCTGAGTATATTTCGTGTCCAGGGAGCCGAAAATGTTCGAAAAATCGACTTACGCGAAATGAAAATTTTTTGTTATATTCTTGTTCCTCACACTCCAAAATATAGCTTTTGCAGCGAATTTGGAGCAACTTTTGTTCTGAGTATATTTCGTGTCCAGGAAGCCGAGAACCGTGAAAATGGACTTACCGCGTAATGAAACACTTTTGTGATGTTCTTGTTCACCACACTCCAAACTGCTCGTATATAGCTTTTGCAGGGTATTTGGAGCAACTTTTGTTCTGAGCATATTTCGTGTCCAAGGAGCCGAGAATCTTCGAAAAATCGACTTACGCGAAATGAAAATTTTTTGTTATATTCTTGTTCCTCAAACTCCAGATTGCTCGTATATAGGTTTTGCAGCGAATTTTGAGCATCTTTTGTTCTGAGTATATTTCGTGTCCAAGGAGCCGAGAATCTTCGAAAAATCGACTTACGCGAAATGGAAATTTTTTGTTATATTCTTGTTCCTCAAACTCCAAATTGCTCGTATATAGGTTTTGCAGCGAATTTTGAGCATCTTTTGTTCTGAGCATATTTCGTGCCTAGCGAGCCGAGAATCGTCGAAAAATCGACTTACGCGTAAAGAAACATGCTTGTGATTTACTTGTTCTCCATCTCCAAACTGCTCTTATATAGCTTTTGCAGCGACTTTGGAGCAACTTAGTTCTGAGTATATTTCGTGTCCAGGAAGCCAGCCGAGAACCGTCAAAATGGACTTACCACGTAATGAAACACGTTTGTGATGTTTTTGTTCATCACACTCCAAACAGCTCGTTTATAGCTTTTCCAGCGAATTTGGAGCAACTTCTGTTTTCAGTATATTTCGTGTCAACGGAGCCGAGAATCGTCGAAAAATCGACTTATGCTAAATGAAAAATTTTTGTGATATTCTTGTTTCCCACACTCCAAACTGCTCGAATATAGCTTTTGCAGCGAATTTGGAGCAACTTTTGTTCTGAGTATATTTCGTGTCCAGGTAGGCGAGAATTGTCGAAACATCGACTTATGCGAAATGAAACATTTTTGTGATATTCTTGTTCCCCACACTCCAAACTGCTCGAATATAGCTTTTGCAGCGAATTTGGAGCAAATTTTGTTCTGAGTATATTTCGTGTCCAGAGAGCCGAGAATCTTCGAAAAATCGACTTACGCGAAATGAAAATCTTTTGTTATATTCTTGTTGCTCACACTCCAAACTGCTCGATTATAGCTTTTCCAGCGAATTTGGAGCTACTTTTGTTCTGAGTATATTTCATGTCCAAGGAGCCGAGAATCGTCGAAAAATCGACCTTTGCATAATGAAACATTTTTGTGATATTCTTGTTCCCCACATTCCAAACTGCTGGAATATAGCTTTTGCAGCGAATTTGGAGCAAATTTTGTTCTGAGTATATTTCCTGTCCAGGGAGCCGAGAATCGTCGAAAAATCTACTTATGCGAAATAAAAAATTGTGTTATTCTTGTTCCCCACACTCCAAGCTGCTCGTATATAGGTTTTGCAGAAAATTTTGAGCATCTTTTGTTCTGAGTATTTTTCGTGTCCAGGTAGGCGAGAATTGTCGAAACATCCCCTTATGCGAAATGAAACATTTTTGTGATATTCTTGTTCCCCACACTCCAAACTGCTCGTATATAGGATTTGCAGCGAATTTGGAGCAACTTTTGTTCTGAGTATATTTCGTGTCCAGGGAGCCGAGAATCGTCGAAACATCGACATGCGAAATAAAACATTTTTGTGATTTTCTTGTTCCCCACACTCCAAACTGCTCGTATATAGGTTTTGCTAGCGAATTTGGAGCAACTATTGTTCTGAGTATATTTCGAGTCCAGGGAGCCGAGAATCGTCGAAACATCGACTTATGCGAAATGAAAAATTTTTGTGATACTCTTGTTCCCACACTCCAAACAGCTCGTATATAGCTTTTGCAGGGTATTTGGAGACTTTTGTTCTTAGCATATTTCCTGTCCTGGGAGCCGAGAATTGTCGAAAAATCGACTTACGCGAAATGAAAAATGTTTGTGATATTCTTGTTCATCACACTCCAACCTGCTCGAATATAGCTTTTGCAGCGAATTTGGAGCAAATTTTGTTCTGAGTATATTTCCTGTCCAGGGAGCCGAGAATCGTCGAAAAATCTACTTATGCGAAATAAAAAATTGTGTTATTCTTGTTCCCCACACTCCAAACTGCTCGTATATAGGTTTTGCAGAAAATTTTGAGCATCTTTTGTTCTGAGTATTTTTCGTGTCCAGGTAGGCGAGAATTGTCGAAACATCCCCTTATGCGAAATGAAACATTTTTGTGATATTCTTGTTCCCCACACTCCAAACTGCTCGTATATAGGATTTGCAGCGAATTTGGAGCAACTTTTGTTCTGAGTATATTTCGTGTCCAGGGTGCCGAGAATCTTCGAAAAATCGACTTACGCGAAATGAAAATTTTTTGTGATTTTCTTGTTCCTCACATTCCAAATTGCTCGTATATAGGTTTTGCAGCGAATTTGGAGCAACTTTTGTTCTGAGTATATTTCGTGTCCAGGGAGCCCAGAATCGTCGAAACATCGACATGCGAAATAAAAAATTTTTGTGATATTCTTGTTCCCCACACTCCAAACTGCTCGTATATAGGTTTTGCAGCGAATTTGGAGCAACTATTGTTCTGAGTATATTTCGTGTCCAGGGAGCCGAGAATCGTCGAAAAATCAACTTATGCGAAATAAAAAATTTTTGTGATATTCTTGTTCCCCACACTCCAAACTGCTCGTATATAGGCTTTGCAGCGAATTTTGAGCATCTTTTGTTCTGAGTATATTTCGTGTCAAGGGAGCCGGTGTTCGTCGAAACATCGACTTATGCGAAATGAAAAATTTTTGTGATACTCTTGTTCCCACACTCCAAACTGCTCGTATATAGGATTTGCAGCGAATCTGGAGCAACTTTTGTTCTTAGCATATTTAGTGTCCAAGGGAGCCGAGAATCTTCGAAAAATCGACTTACGCGAAATGAAAATTTTTTGTTATATTCTTGTTCCCCACACTCCAAACTGCTGGAATATATCTTTTGCAGCGAATTTGGAGCAATTTTGTTCTGAGTATATTTCGTGTCCTGAGAGCCGAGAATCTTCGAAAAATCGACTTACGCGAAATGAAAATTTTTTGTTATATTCTTGTTCCTCACACTCCAAACTGTTCGATTATAGCGTTTCCAGCGAATTTGGATCAACTTTTGATCTGAGTATTTTTCATGTCCAAGGAGCCGAGAATCGTCAAAAAATCGACTTATGCGAAATGAAAAATTTTTGTGATACTCTTGTTCCCCCACTCCAAACTGCTCGAATATAGCTTTTGCAGCGAATTTGGAGCAACTTGTGTTCTGAGCATATTTCGTGTCCAGGGAGGCGAGAATCATCAAAATGGACTTACTGCGTAATGAAACACTTTTGTGATGTTCTTGTTCACCACACTCCAAACAGCTCCTATATAGCTTTTGCAGGGTATTTGGAGCAACTTTTGTTCTTAGCATATTTCGTGTCCTGGGAGCCGAGAATTGTCGAAAAAAATGACTTACGCGAAATGAAAAATGTTTGTGATATTCTTGTTCATCACACTCCAACCTGCTCGAATATATCTTTTGCAGCGAATTTGGAGCAATTTTGTTCTGAGTATATTTAGAGTCCAGGGTGCCGAGAATCGTCGCAAACCGGCTTATGCGAAAAGAAAAATTTATGTGATATTCTTGTTCCCCACACTCTAAACTGCTCGAATATAGCTTTTGCAGCGAATTTGGAGCAACTTTTGTTCTGAGTATATTTCGTGTCCAGGAAGCCGAGAACCGTGAAAATGGACTTACCGCGTAATGAAACACTTTTGTGATGTTCTTGTTCACCACACTCCAAACTGCTCGTATATAGCTTTTGCAGCGAATTTGGAGCAACTTTTGTTCTGAGCATATTTCGTGTCCTGAGAGCCGAGAATCTTCGAAAAATCGACTTACGCGAAATGAAATTTTTTTTTTATATTATTGTTCCTCACACTCCAAACTGCTCGATTATAGCGTTTCCAGAGAATTTGGATCAACTTTTGTTCTGAGTATATTTCGTGTCCAGGGAGCCGAGAATCGTCGAAACATCGACTTATGCGAAATGAAAAATTTTTGTGATACTCTTGTTTCCACACTCCAAACTGCTCGAATATAGCTTTTGCAGCGAATTTGCAGTAACTTGTGTTCTGAGCATATTTCGTGTCCAGGGAGGCGAGAATCGTCAAAATGGACTTACTGCGTAATGAAACACTTTTGTGATGTTCTTGTTCACCACACTCCAAGCAACTCGTATATAGCTTTAGCAGGGTATTTGGAGCAACTTTTGTTGTTAGCATATTTCGTGTCCTGGGAGCCGTGAATTGTCGAAAAATCGACTTATGCGAAATGAAAAATTTTTGTGATATTCTTGTTCATCACACTCCAACCTGCTCGAATATAGCTTTTGCAGCGAATTTGGAGCACTTTTTGTTCTGAGTATATTTAGTGTCCAGCGTGCCGAGAATCGTCGCAAACCGACTTATGCGAAAAGAAAAATTTATGTGATATTCTTGTTCCCCACACTCTAAACTGCTCGAATATAGCTTTTGCAGCGAATTTGGAGCAACTTTTATTCCGAGTATATTTCGTGTCCAGGAAGCCGAGAACCGTGAAAATGGACTTACCGCGTAATGAAGCACTTTTGTGATGTTCTTGTTCACCACTCTCCAAACTGCTCGTATATAGCTTTTGCAGCGAATTTGGAGCAACTTTTGTTCTGAGTATATTTCGTGTCCAGGGAGCCGAGAATCTTCGAAAAATCGACGTACGCGAAATGAAACTTTTTTGTTATATTCTTGTTCCTCACACTCCAAATTGCTCGTATATAGGTTTTGCAGCGAATTTGGAGCAACTTTTGTTCTGAGTATATTTCGTGTCCAGGGAGCCGAGAATCGTTGAAACATCGACATGCGAAATAAAAGATTTTTGTGATATTCTTGTTCCCCACACTCCAAACTGCTCGAATATAGCTGTTGCAGCGAATTTGGAGCAAATTTTGTTCTGAGTATATTTCGTGTCCAGGGAGCCGAGAATCGTCGAAAAATCAACTTATGCGAAATAAAAATTTTTTGTGATATTCTTGTTCCCCACACTCCAAGCTGCTCGTATATAGGTTTTGCTGCGAATTTTGAGCATCTTTTGTTCTGAGTATATTTCCTGTCCAAGGAGCCGAGAATCGTAAAATGGACTTACCGCGTATTTAAACACTTTTGTGATGTTCTTGTTCACCACACTCCAAACTGCTCGAATATAGCTTTTGCAGCGCATTTGGAGCAACTTGTGTTCTGAGTATATTTCGTGTCCAGGGAGCCGAGAATCGTCGAAACATCGACTTATGCGAAATGAAAAATGTTTGTGATACTCTTGTTCCCACACTCCAAAAAGCTCGTATATAGCTTTTGCAGGGTATTTGGAGACTTTTGTTCTTAGCATATTTCGTGTTCTGGGAGCCGAGAATTGTCGAAAAATCGACTTACGCGAAGTGAAAAATGTTTGTGATATTCTTGTTCATCACACTCCAACCTGCTCGAATATAGCATTTGCTGCGAATTTGGAGCACTTTTTGTTCTGAGTATATTTAGTGTCCAGGGTGCCGAGAATCGTCGCAAACCGACTTATGCGAAAAGAAAAATTTATGTGATACTCTTGTTCCCCACACTCTAAACTGCTCGAATATAGCTTTTGCAGCGAATTTGGAGCAACTTTTGTTCTGAGTATATTTCGTGTCCAGGAAGCCGAGAACCGTGAAAATGGACTTACCGCGTAATGAAACACTTTTGTGATGTTCTTGTTCACCACACTCCAAACTGCTCGTATATAGGATTTGCAGCGAATTTTGAGCATCTTTTATTCTGAGTATATTTCGTGTCCAGGGATCCGAGAATCGTCGAAAAATCTACTTATGCGAAATAAAAAATTTTTGTGATATTCTTGTTCCCCACACTCCAAACTGCTCGTATATAGGATTTGCAGCGAATTTTGAGCATCTTTTGTTCTGAGTATATTTCGTGTCAAGGGAGCCGGTGTTCGTCGAAACATCGACTTATGCGAAATGAAAAATTTTTGATACTCTTGTTCGCACACTCCAAACTGCTCGTATATAGGATTTGCAGCGAATCTGGAGCAACTTTTGTTCTTAGCATATTTCGTGTCCAAGGGAGCCGAGAATCTTCGAAAAATCGACTTACGCGAAATGAAAATTTTTTGTTATATTCATGTTCCCCACACTCCAAACTGCTGGAATATATCTTTTGCAGCGAATTTGGAGCAATTTTGTTCTGAGTATATTTCGTGTCCCGAGAGCCGAGAATCTTCGAAAAATCGACTTACGCGAAATGAAAATTTTTTGTTATATTCTTGTTCCTCACACTCCAAACTGCTCGATTATAGCGTTTCCAGCGAATTTGGATCTACTTTTGTTCTGAGTATATTTCATGTCCATGGAGCCGAGAATCGTCGAAAAATCGACTTATGCGAAATGAAACATTTTTGTGATATTCTTGTTCCCCACATTCCAAACTGCTGGAATATAGCTTTTGCAGCGAATTTGGAGCAAATATTGTTCTGAGTATATTTCCTGTCCAGAAGGCCGAGAATCGTCGAAAAATCTACTTATGCGAAATAAAAAATTGTGATATTCTTGTTCCCCACACTCCAAACTGCTCGTATATAGGTTTTGCAGCGAATTTGGAGCAACTATTGTTCTGAGTATATTTCATGTCCAGGGAGCCGAGAATCGTAAAATGGACTTACCGCGTAATGAAACACTTTTGTGATGTTCTTGTTCAACACACTCCAAGCAGCTCGTATATAGCTTTTGCAGGAAATTTGGAGCAGCTTTTGTTCTTAGCATATTTCGTGTCCATGGAGCCGTGAATCATCGAAAAATCGACTTAAGCGTAGTGAGACATTTTTGTGATTTGCTTGTTCCCCACACTCTAAACTGCTCGTATATAGCTTTTGCAGCGAATTTGGAGCTACTTTTGTTCTGAGTATATTTCATGTCCAAGGAGCCGAGAATCGTCGAAAAATCGACCTTTGCATAATGAAACATTTTTGTGATATTCTTGTTCCCCACATTCCAAACTGCTGGAATATAGCTTTTGCAGCGAATTTGGAGCAAATTTTGTTCTGAGTATATTCCCTGTCCAGGGAGCCGAGAATCGTCGAAAAATCTACTTATGCGAAATGAAACATTTTTGTGATATTCATGTTCCCCACACTCCAAACTGCTCGAATATAGCCTTTGCAGCGAATTTGTAGCAAATTTTGTTCTGAGTATATTTCGTGTCCTGAGAGCCGAGAATCTTCGAAAAATCGACTTACGCGAAATGAAAATTTTTTGTTATATTCTTGTTCCTCACACTCCAAACTGCTCGATTATAGCGTTTCCAGCGAATTTGGATCAACTTTTGTTCTGAGTATATTTCATGTCCAAGGAGCCGAGAATCGTCGAAAAATCGACTTATGCGAAATGAAATATTTTTGTGATATTCTTGTTCCGGACACTCCAAACTGCTCGAATATAGCTTTTGCAGCGAATTTGGAGCAAATTTTGTTCTGAGTATATTTCGTGTTCAGGGAGCTGAGAATCGTCGAAACATCGACTTATGCGAAATGAAAAATTTTTGTGATACTCTTGTTCCCACACTGCAAACTGCTCGAATATAGCTTTTGCAGCGAATTTGGAGCAACTTGTGTTCTGAACATATTTCGTGTCCAGGGAGGCGAGAACCGTGAAAATGTACTTACCGCGTAATGAAACACTTTTGTGATGTTCTTGTTCACCACACTCCAAACTGCTCGTATATAGCTTTTGCAGCGAATTTGGAGCAACTTTTGTTCTGAGCATATTTCGTGTCCATGGAGCCGAGAATCCTCGCAAATCGACTTAAGCGTAATTTAAACATTTTTGTGATATTCTTGTTCCCCACACTCCAAACTGCTCGTATATAGGATTTGCAGCGACTTTGGAAGCAACTTTTGTTCTGAGTATATTACGTGTCCAGGGAGCCGAGAATCTTCGAAAAATCGACTTACGCGAAATGAAAATTTTTTGTTATATTCTTGTTCCTCACACTCCAAATTGCTCGTATATAGGTTTTGCAGCGAATTTGGAGCAACTTTTGTTCTGAGTATATTTCGTGTCCAGGGAGCCGAGAATCGTCGAAACATCGACATGCGAAATAAAAAATTTTTGTGATATTCTTGTTCCCCACACTCCAAACTGCTCGTATATAGGTTTTGCAGCGAATTTGGAGCAACTATTGTTCTGAGAATATTTCATGTCCAAGGAGCCGAGAATCGTCGAAAAATCGACTTATGCGAAATGAAAAATTTTTGTGATACTGTTGTTCCCACACTCCAAACTGCTCGAATATAGCTTTTGCAGCGAATTTGGAGCAACTTGTATTGTGAGTATATTTCGTTTCCAGGGAGGCGAGAATCGTCAAAATGGACTTACTGCGTAATGAAACATTTTTGTGATATTCTTATTCCCCACATTCCAAACTGCTCGAATATAGCTTTTGCAGCGAATTTGGAGCAAATTTTGTTCTGAGTATATTTCGTGGTCAGGGAGCCGAGAATCGTCGAAACATCGACTTATGCGAAATGAAAAATTTTTGTGTTAGTCTTGTTCCCACACTCCAAACTGCTCGCATATAGCTTTTGCAGGGTATTTGGAGCTACTTTTGTTCTTAGCATATTTCGTGTCCTGGGAGCCGAGAATCGTCGAAAAATCGACTTATGCGAAATGAAAAATTTTTGGGATATTCTTGTTCATCACACTCCAACCTGCTCGAGTATAGCTTTTTCAGCGAATTTGGAGCAAATTTTGTTCTGAGTATATTTCGTGTCCAGGGAGCCGAGAAAGGTCGAAAAATCAACTTATGCGAAATAAAATTTTTTGTGATATTCTTGTTCCCCACACTCCAAACTGCTCGTATATAGGTTTTGCAGCGAATTTTGAGCATCTTTTGTTCTGAGCATATTTCGTGTCCAGGGAGCCAAGAATCGTCATAAACTTGACTTACGCGAAATGAAAATATTTTGTGATATTCTTGTTCCCCAATCTCCAAACTGCTCATATATAGCTTTTGCAGAGAATTTGGAGCATCTTTTGCTCTGAGCATATTTCGTGTCCATGGAGCCGAGACTCCTCGCAAATCGACTTTAAGCGTAATGAAACATTTTTGTGATGTTCTTCTTCCCCAACACCAAACTGCTCTTATATAGCTTTTGCAGCGAATTTGGAGCAACCTTTGTTCTGAGTATATTTCGTGTCCAGGGAGCCAAGAATCGTCACAAACTCGACTTACGCGAAATGAAAATTTTTTGTGATATTCCTGTTCCCCACACTCCAAACTGCTCGATTATAGCTTTTCCAGCGAATTTGGAGCAACCTTTGTTCTGAGTATATTTCGTGTCCAGGGAGCCAAGAATCGTCACAAACTCGACTTACGCGAAATGAAAATTTTTTGTGATATTCCTGTTCCCCACACTCCAAACTGCTCGATTATAGCTTTTCCAGCGAATTTGGAGCAACTTTTGTTCTGTGTATATTTAGTGTCCAGGGAGCCGAGAATCGTCGAAAGGTCGACTTATGCGAAATAAAAAATTTTTGTGATATTCTTGTTCCCCACACTCCAAACTGCTCGAATATATCTTTTGCAGCGAATTTGGAATAACTTTTGTTCTTAACATATTTCGTGTCCTGGGAGCCGACAATTGAAGAAAAATCGCCATGCGAAATGCAAATTTTTTGTGATATTCTTGCTCCTCACACTCCAACCTGCTAAAATATAGCTTTTGCAGCGAATTTGGAGCTACTTTTGTTCTGTGTATATTTCATGTCCAAGGAGCCGAGAATCTTCGAAAAATCGACTTACGCGAAATGAAAATTTTTTGTTATATTCTTGTTCCTCACACTCCAAACTGCTCGATTATAGCGTTTCCAGAGAATTTGGATCAACTTTTGTTCTGAGTATATTTCATGTCCAAGGGGCCGAGAATCGTCGAAAAATCGATTTATGCGAAATGAAACATTTTTGTGATATTCTTGTTCCGCACATTCCAAACTGCTCGAATATAGCTTTTGCAGCGAATTTGGAGCAAATTTTGTTCTGAGTATATTTAGTGTCCAGTGTGCCGTGAATGGTCGCAAACCGACTTACGCGAAAAGAAAAATGTATGTAATATTCTTGTTCCCCACACTCTAAACTGCTCGAATATAGCTTTTGCAGCGAATTTGGAGCAACTTTTGTTCTGAGTATATTTCGTGTCCAGGAAGCCGAGAACCGTGAAAATGGACTTACTGCGTAATGAAGCACTTTTGTGATGTTCTTGTTCCCCACACTCTAAACTGCTCGAATATAGCTTTTGCAGCGAATTTGGAGCAACTTTTGTACTTAGCATATTTCGTGTCCGGGGAGCCAATAAAAGTCGAAAAATCGATTTATGCGAAATGAAAAATTTTTGTGATACTCTTGTTCCTCACACTCCAACCTGCTCGAATATAGCTTTTGCAGCGAATTTGGAGCAACTTTTGTTCTGAGTATATTACGTGTCCAGGGAGCCGAGAATCCTCGCAAATCGACTTAAGCGTAATGAAACATTCTTGTGATTTTCTCTTTCGCCACACTCCAAACTGCTCGTATATAGGATTTGCAGCGAATTTGGAGCAACTTTTGTTCTGAGTATATTTCATGTCCAAGGAGCCGAGAATCGTGAAACATCGACATGCGAAATAAAAGATTTTTGTGATATTCTTGTTCCCCACACTCCAAACTGCTCGTATATAGGTTTTGCAGCGAATTTTGAGCATCTTTTGTTCTGAGCATATTTCGTGTCC
Source organism: Hymenopus coronatus (assembly GCA_030762935.1). NCBI lineage: Eukaryota > Metazoa > Arthropoda > Insecta > Mantodea > Hymenopodidae > Hymenopus > Hymenopus coronatus. Next base: position 55,400,208 of record CM060880.1, read on the forward strand.
AGGGAGCCAAGAATCGTCATAAACTTGACTTACGCGAAATGAAAATATTTTGTGATATTCTTGTTCCCCAATCTCCAAACTGCTCATATATAGCTTTTGCAGAGAATTTGGAGCATCTTTTGCTCTGAGCATATTTCGTGTCCATGGAGCCGAGACTCCTCGCAAATCGACTTTAAGCGTAATGAAACATTTTTGTGATGTTCTTCTTCCCCAACACCAAACTGCTCTTATATAGCTTTTGCAGCGAATTTGGAGCAACCTTTGTTCTGAGTATATTTCGTGTCCAGGGAGCCAAGAATCGTCACAAACTCGACTTACGCGAAATGAAAATTTTTTGTGATATTCCTGTTCCCCACACTCCAAACTGCTCGATTATAGCTTTTCCAGCGAATTTGGAGCAACCTTTGTTCTGAGTATATTTCGTGTCCAGGGAGCCAAGAATCGTCACAAACTCGACTTACGCGAAATGAAAATTTTTTGTGATATTCCTGTTCCCCACACTCCAAACTGCTCGATTATAGCTTTTCCAGCGAATTTGGAGCAACTTTTGTTCTGTGTATATTTAGTGTCCAGGGAGCCGAGAATCGTCGAAAGGTCGACTTATGCGAAATAAAAAATTTTTGTGATATTCTTGTTCCCCACACTCCAAACTGCTCGAATATATCTTTTGCAGCGAATTTGGAATAACTTTTGTTCTTAACATATTTCGTGTCCTGGGAGCCGACAATTGAAGAAAAATCGCCATGCGAAATGCAAATTTTTTGTGATATTCTTGCTCCTCACACTCCAACCTGCTAAAATATAGCTTTTGCAGCGAATTTGGAGCTACTTTTGTTCTGAGTATATTTCATGTCCAAGGAGCCGAGAATCTTCGAAAAATCGACTTACGCGAAATGAAAATTTTTTGTTATATTCTTGTTCCTCACACTCCAAACTGCTCGATTATAGCGTTTCCAGAGAATTTGGATCAACTTTTGTTCTGAGTATATTTCATGTCCAAGGGGCCGAGAATCGTCGAAAAATCGATTTATGCGAAATGAAACATTTTTGTGATATTCTTGTTCCGCACATTCCAAACTGCTCGAATATAGCTTTTGCAGCGAATTTGGAGCAAATTTTGTTCTGAGTATATTTAGTGTCCAGTGTGCCGTGAATGGTCGCAAACCGACTTACGCGAAAAGAAAAATGTATGTAATATTCTTGTTCCCCACACTCTAAACTGCTCGAATATAGCTTTTGCAGCGAATTTGGAGCAACTTTTGTTCTGAGTATATTTCGTGTCCAGGAAGCCGAGAACCGTGAAAATGGACTTACTGCGTAATGAAGCACTTTTGTGATGTTCTTGTTCCCCACACTCTAAACTGCTCGAATATAGCTTTTGCAGCGAATTTGGAGCAACTTTTGTACTTAGCATATTTCGTGTCCGGGGAGCCAATAAAAGTCGAAAAATCGATTTATGCGAAATGAAAAATTTTTGTGATACTCTTGTTCCTCACACTCCAACCTGCTCGAATATAGCTTTTGCAGCGAATTTGGAGCAAATTTTGTTCTGAGTATATTTAGTGTCCAGTGTGCCGTGAATGGTCGCAAACCGACTTACGCGAAAAGAAAAATGTATGTAATATTCTTGTTCCCCACACTCTAAACTGCTCGAATATAGCTTTTGCAGCGAATTTGGAGCAACTTTTGTTCTGAGTATATTTCGTGTCCAGGAAGCCGAGAACCGTGAAAATGGACTTACTGCGTAATGAAGCACTTTTGTGATGTTCTTGTTCCCCACACTCTAAACTGCTCGAATATAGCTTTTGCAGCGAAATTGGAGCAACTTTTGTACTTAGCATATTTCGTGTCCGGGGAGCCAATAAAAGTCGAAAAATCGATTTATGCGAAATGAAAAATTTTTGTGATACTCTTGTTCCTCACACTCCAACCTGCTCGAATATAGCTTTTGCAGCGAATTTGGAGCAACTTTTGTTCTGAGTATATTACGTGTCCAGGGAGCCGAGAATCCTCGCAAATCGACTTAAGCGTAATGAAACATTCTTGTGATTTTCTCTTTCGCCACACTCCAAACTGCTCGTATATAGGATTTGCAGCGAATTTGGAGCAACTTTTGTTCTGAGTATATTTCATGTCCAAGGAGCCGAGAATCGTGAAACATCGACATGCGAAATAAAAGATTTTTGTGATATTCTTGTTCCCCACACTCCAAACTGCTCGTATATAGGTTTTGCAGCGAATTTTGAGCATCTTTTGTTCTGAGCATATTTCGTGTCCAGGGAGCCAAGAATCGTCATAAACTTGACTTACGCGAAATGAAAATATTTTGTGATATTCTTGTTCCCCAATCTCCAAACTGCTCATATATAGCTTTTGCAGAGAATTTGGAGCATCTTTTGCTCTGAGCATATTTCGTGTCCATGGAGCCGAGACTCCTCGCAAATCGACTTTAAGCGTAATGAAACATTTTTGTGATGTTCTTCTTCCCCAACACCAAACTGCTCTTATATAGCTTTTGCAGCGAATTTGGAGCAACCTTTGTTCTGAGTATATTTCGTGTCCAGGGAGCCAAGAATCGTCACAAACTCGACTTACGCGAAATGAAAATTTTTTGTGATATTCCTGTTCCCCACACTCCAAACTGCTCGATTATAGCTTTTCCAGCGAATTTGGAGCAACCTTTGTTCTGAGTATATTTCGTGTCCAGGGAGCCAAGAATCGTCACAAACTCGACTTACGCGAAATGAAAATTTTTTGTGATATTCCTGTTCCCCACACTCCAAACTGCTCGATTATAGCTTTTCCAGCGAATTTGGAGCAACTTTTGTTCTGTGTATATTTAGTGTCCAGGGAGCCGAGAATCGTCGAAAGGTCGACTTATGCGAAATAAAAAATTTTTGTGATATTCTTGTTCCCCACACTCCAAACTGCTCGAATATATCTTTTGCAGCGAATTTGGAATAACTTTTGTTCTTAACATATTTCGTGTCCTGGGAGCCGACAATTGAAGAAAAATCGCCATGCGAAATGCAAATTTTTTGTGATATTCTTGCTCCTCACACTCCAACCTGCTAAAATATAGCTTTTGCAGCGAATTTGGAGCTACTTTTGTTCTGAGTATATTTCATGTCCAAGGAGCCGAGAATCTTCGAAAAATCGACTTACGCGAAATGAAAATTTTTTGTTATATTCTTGTTCCTCACACTCCAAACTGCTCGATTATAGCGTTTCCAGAGAATTTGGATCAACTTTTGTTCTGAGTATATTTCATGTCCAAGGGGCCGAGAATGTCGAAAAATCGATTTATGCGAAATGAAACATTTTTGTGATATTCTAGTTCCGCACATTCCAAACTGCTCGAATATAGCTTTTGCAGCGAATTTGGAGCAAATTTTGTTCTGAGTATATTTAGTGTCCAGTGTGCCGTGAATGGTCGCAAACCGACTTACGCGAAAAGAAAAATGTATGTAATATTCTTGTTCCCCACACTCTAAACTGCTCGAATATAGCTTTTGCAGCGAATTTGGAGCAACTTTTGTTCTGAGTATATTTCGTGTCCAGGAAGCCGAGAACCGTGAAAATGGACTTACTGCGTAATGAAGCACTTTTGTGATGTTCTTGTTCCCCACACTCTAAACTGCTCGAATATAGCTTTTGCAGCGAATTTGGAGCAACTTTTGTACTTAGCATATTTCGTGTCCGGGGAGCCAATAAAAGTCGAAAAATCGATTTATGCGAAATGAAAAATTTTTGTGATACTCTTGTTCCTCACACTCCAACCTGCTCGAATATAGCTTTTGCAGCGAATTTGGAGCAACTTTTGTTCTGAGTATATTATGTGTCCAGGGAGCCGAGAATCCTCGCAAATCGACTTAAGCGTAATGAAACATTCTTGTGATTTTCTCTTTCGCCACACTCCAAACTGCTCGTATATAGGATTTGCAGCGAATTTGGAGCAACTTTTGTTCTGAGTATATTTCATGTCCAAGGAGCCGAGAATCGTGAAACATCGACATGCGAAATAAAAGATTTTTGTGATATTCTTGTTCCCCACACTCCAAACTGCTCGTATATAGGTTTTGCAGCGAATTTGGAGCAACTATTGTTCTGAGTATATTTCATGTCCAAGGAGCTGAGAATCGTCGAAAAATCGACTTATGCGAAATGAAACGTTTTTGTGATATTCTTGTTCCCCACACTCCAAACTGCTTGAATATAGCTTTTGCAGCGAATTTGGAGCAAATTTTGTTCTGAGTATATTTCGTGTCCAGGGAGCCGAGAAAGGTCGAAACATCAACTTATGCGAAATACAATTTTTTTGTGATATTCTTGTTCCCCACACTCCAAACTGCTCGTATATAGGTTTTGCAGCGAATTTTGAGCATCTTTTGTTCTGAGCATATTTCGTGTCCAGGGAGCCAAGAATCGTCATAAACTTGACTTACGCGAAAAAAAATTTTTTGTGATGTTCTTGTTCCCCAACACCAAACTGCTCTTATATAGCTTTTGCAGCGAATTTGGAGCAACCTTTGTTCTGAGTATATTTCGTGTCCAGGGAGCCAAGAATCGTCACAAACTCGACTTACGCGAAATGAAAATTTTTTGTGATATTCCTGTTCCCCACACTCCAAACTGCTCGATTATAGCTTTTCCAGCGAATTTGGAGCAACTTTTGTTCTGAGTATATTTAGTGTCCCGGGAGCCGAGAATCGTCGAAAGGTCCACTTATGCGAAATGAAAAATTTTTGTGATATTCTTGTTCCCCACACTCCAAACTGCTCGAATATATCTTTTGCAGCGAATTTGAAGCAACTTTTGTTCTGAGCATATTTCGTGTACATGTAGCCGAGAATCATCGAAAAATCGACTTAAGCGTAATGAAACATTTTTGTGATTTTCTTGTTCCCCACACTCTAAACTGCTAGTATATGGCTTTTGCAGCGAATTTGGAATAACTTTTGTTCTTAACATATTTCGTGTCCAGGGAGCCGAGAATTGTCGAAAAATCGCCATGCGAAATGAAAATTTTTTGTGATATTCTTGCTCCTCACACTCCTACCTGCTCAAATATAGCTTTTGCAGCAAATTTGGAGCTACTTTTGTTCTGAGTATATTTCATGTCCAAGGAGCCAGGAATCGTCGAAAAATCGACCTTTGCGAAATGAAACATTTTTGTGATATTCTTGTTCCCCACATTCCAAACTGCTGGAATATAGCTTTTGAAGCGAATTTGGAGCAAATTTTGTTCTGAGTATATTTCCTGTCCAGGGAGCCCAGAATCGTCGAAAAATCTACTTATGCGAAATAAAAAATTGTGTTATTCTTGTTCCCCACACTCCAAACTGCTCGTATATAGGTTTTGCAGAAAATTTGGAGCAATTTTGTTCTGAGTATTTTTCGTGTCCAGGTAGGCGAAAATTGTCGAAACATCGACTTATGCGAAATGAAACATTTTTGTGATATTCTTGTTCCCCACACTCCAAACTGCTCGAATATAGCTTTTGCAGCGAATATGTAGCAAATTTTGTTCTGAGTATATTTCGTGTCCTGAGAGCCGAGAATCTTCGAAAAATCGACTTACACGAAATGAAAATTTTTTGTTATATTCTTGTTCCTCACACTCAAAACTGCTGGATTATAGCGTTTCAAGCGAATTTGGATCAACTTTTGTTCTGAGTATATTTCATGTCCAAGGAGCCGAAAATCGTCGAAAAATCGACTTATGCGAAATGAAACATTTTTGTGATATTCTTGTTCCGCACACTCCAAACTGCTCGAATATAGCTTTTGCAGCGAATTTGGAGCAACTTGTGTTCTGAGCATATTTCGTGTCCAGGGAGGCGAGAATCGTCAAAATGGACTTACTGCGTAATGAAACACTTTTGTGATGTCCTTGTTCACCACATTCCAAACAGCTCGTATATAGCTTTTGCAGGGTATTTGGAGCAACTTTCGTTCTTAGCATATTTCGTGTCCTTGGAGCCTAGAATTGTCGAAAAATTGACTTACGCGAAATGAAAAATGTTTGTGATATTCTTGTTCATCACACTCCAACCTGCTCGAATATAGCTTTTGCAGCGAATTTGGAGCAACTTTTGTTCTGAGCATATTTCGTGTCCATGGAGCCGAGAATCCTCGCAAATCGACTTAAGCGTAATGAAACATTTTTGTGATTTTCTTGTTCCCCACACTCCAAACTGCTCGTATATAGGATTTGCAGCGAATTTGGGGCAACTTTTGTTCTGAGTATATTTCGTGTCCAGGGAGCCGAGAATCGTCGAAACATCGACATGCGAAATAAAAATTTTTTGTGATGTTCTTGTTCCCCACACTCCAAACTGCTGGTATATAGGTTTTGCAGCGAATTTGGAGCAACTATTGTTCTGAGTATATTTCATGTCCAAGGAGCCGAGAATCGTCGAAAAATCGACTTATGCGAAATGAAACATGTTTGTGATATTCTTGTTCCCCACATTCCAAACTGCTCGAATATAGCTCTTGCAGCGAATTGGGAGCAAATTTTGTTCTGAGTATATTTCGTGTCCAGGGAGCCGAGAATCGTCGAAAAATCAACTTATGCGAAATAAAAATTTTTCTGATATTCTTGTTCCCCACACTCCAAACTGATCGTATATAGGTTTTGCAGCGAATTTGGAGCAAATTTTGTTCTGAGTATATTTCCTGTCCAGGGAGCCGAGAATCGTCGAAAAAACTACTTATGCGAAATAAAAAATTGTTGTGTTATTCTTGTTCCCCACACTCCAAACTGCTCGTATATAGGTTTTGGAAAAAATTTTGAGCATCTTTTCTATTTTTCCTGACCAGGTAGGCGAGAATTGTCGAAACATCGACTTATGCGAAATGAAACATTTTTGTGATATTCTTGTTCACCACACTCCAAACTGCTCGAATATAGCTTTTGCAGCGAATTTGTAGCAAATTTTGTTCTGAGTAAATTTCGTGTCCTGAGAGCCGAGAATTGTCGCAAACCGACTTTTGCGAAAGGAAAAATTTATGTGATATTCTTGTTCCCCACAGTCTAAACTGCTCGAATATAGCTTTTGCAGCGAATTTGGTGCAACTTTTTTTCTGAGTATATTTCATGTCCAGGAAGCCGAGAACCGTGAAAATGGACTTACCGCGTAATGAAACACTTTTGTGATGTTCTTGTTCACCACACTCCAAACTGCTCGTATATAGCTTTTGCAGCGAATTTGGAGCAACTTTTGTTCTGAGCATATTTCGTGTCCATGGAGCCGAGAATCCTCGCAAATCGACTTAAGCGTAATGAAACATTTTTGTGATTTTCTTGTTCCCCACACTCCAAACAGCTCGTATATAGGATTTGCAGCGAATTTGGTGCAACATTTTTCTGAGTATATTTCGTGTCCAGGGAGCCGAGAATCTTCGAAAAATCGACTTACGCGAAATGAAAATTTTTTGTTATATTCTTGTTCCTCACACTCCCAATTGCTCGTATATAGGTTTTGCAGCGAATTTGGAGCAACTTTTGTCCTGAGTATATTTCGTGTCCAGGGAGCCGAGAATCGTCGAAACATCGACATGCGAAATAAAAAATTTTTGTGATATTCTTGTTCCCCACACTCCAAACTGCTCGTATATAGTTTTGCAGCGAATTTGGAGCAACTATTGTTCTGAGTATACTTCATGTCCAAGGAGCCGAGAATCGTCGAAAAATCGACTTATGCGAAATGAAACATTTTTGTGATATTCTTATTCCCCACATTCCAAACTGCTCGAATATAGCTTTTGCAGCGAATTTGGAGCAAATTTTGTTCTGAGTATATTTCGTGGTCAGGGAGCCGAGAATCGTCGAAACATCGACTTATGCGAAATGAAAAATTTTTGTGTTAGTCTTGTTCCCACACTCCAAACTGCTCGAATATAGCTTTTGCAGCGAATTTGCAGCAACTTGTGTTCTGAGCATATTTCGTGTCCAGGGAGGCGAGAATCGTCAAAATGGACTTACTGCGTAATGAAACACTTTTGTGATGTTCTTGTTCACCACACTCCAAACAGCTCGTATATAGCTTTTGCAGGGTATTTGGAGCAACTTTTGTTCTTAGCATATTTCGTGTCCTGGGAGCCGAGAATTGTCGAAAAATCGACTTATGCGAAATGAAAAATTTTTGTGATATTCTTGTTCATCACACTCCAAACTGCACGAATATAGCTTTTGCAGCGAATTTGGAGCACTTTTTGTTATGAGTATATTTAGTGTCCAGTGTGCCGAGAATCGTCGCAAACCGACTTACGCGAAAAGAAAAATGTATGTAATATTCTTGTTCCCCACACTCTAAACTGCTCGAATATAGCTTTTGCAGCGAATTTGGAGCAACTTTTGTTCTGAGCATATTTCGTGTCCATGGAGCCGAGAATCCTCGCAAATCAACAAAAGCGTAATGAAACATTGTTGTGATTTTCTCTTTCATCACACTCCAAACTGCTCGTAAATAGGATTTGCAGCGAATTTGGAGCAACTTTTGTTCTGAGTATATTTCGTGTCCAGGGAGCCGAGAATCGTCGAAACATCGACATGCGAAATGAAAATTTTTTGTGATATTCTTGCTCCTCACACTCCAACCTGCTCAAATATAGCTTTTGCAGCGAATTTGGAGCTACTTTTGTTCTGAGTATATTTCATGTCCAAGGAGCCAGGAATCGTCGAAAAATCGACCTTTGCGAAATGAAACATTTTTGTGATATTCTTGTTCCCCACATTCCAAACTGCTGGAATATAGCTTTTGCAGCGAATTTGGAGCAAATTTTGTTCTGAGCATATTTCCTGTCCAGGGAGCCGAGAATCGTCGAAAAATCTACTTATGCGAAATAAAAAATTGTGTTATTCTTGTTCCCCACACTCCAAACTGCTCGTATATAGGTTTTGCAGAAAATTTTGAGCATCTTATGTTCTGAGTATTTTTCGTGTCCAGGTAGGCGAAAATTGTGGAAACATCGACTTATGCGAAATGAAACATTTTTGTGATATTCTTGTTCCCCACACTCCAAACTGCTCGAATATAGCTTTTACAGCGAATATGTAGCAAATTTTGTTCTGAGTATATTTCGTGTCCTGAGAGCCGAGAATCTTCGAAAAATCGACTTACGCGAAAATAAAATTTTTTGTGTTAGTCTTGTTCCCACACTCCAAACTGCTCGAATATAGCTTTAGCAGCGAATTTGCAGCAACATGTGTTCTGAGCATATTTCGTGTCCAGGGAGGCGAGAATCGTCAAAATGGACTTACTGCGTAATGAAACACTTTTGTGATGTTCTTGTTCACCACACTCCAAACAGCTCGTATATAGCTTTTGCAGGGTATTTGGAGCAACTTTTGTTCTTAGCATATTTCGTGTCCTGGGAGCCGAGAATTGTCGAAAAATCGACTTATGCGAAATGAAAAATTTTTGTGATATTCTTGTTCATCACACTCCAACCTGCTCGAATATAGCTTTTGCAGCGAATTTGGAGCACTTTTTGTTATGAGTATATTTAGTGTCCAGTGTGCCGAGAATCGTCGCAAACCGACTTACGCGAAAAGAAAAATTTATGTAATATTCTTGTTCCCCACACTCTAAACTGCTCGAATATAGCTTTTGCAGCGAATTTGGAGCAACTTTTGTACTGAGTATATTTCGTGTCCAGGAAGCCGAGAACCGTGAAAATGGACTTACCGCGTAATGAAGCACTTTTGTGATGTTCTTGTTCACCACACTCCAAACTGCTCGTATATAGCTTTTGCAGCGAATTTGGAGCAACTTTTGTTCTGAGCATATTTCGTGTCCATGGAGCCGAGAATCCTCGCAAATCGACAAAAGCGTAATGAAACATTGTTGTGATTTTCTCTTTCGCCACACTCCAAACTGCTCGTATATAGGATTTGCAGCGAATTTGGAGCAACTTTTGTTCTGAGTATATTTCGTGTCCAGGGAGCCGAGAATCTTCGAAAAATCGACGTACGCGAAATGAAACTTTTTTGTTATATTCTTGTGTATCACACTCCAAATTGCTCGTATATAGGTTTTGCAGCGAATTTGGAGCAACTTTTGTTCTGAGTATATTTCGTGTCCAGGGAGCCGAGAATCGTCGAAACATCGACATGAGAAATGAAAATTTTTTGTGATATTCTTGCTCCTCACACTCCAACCTGCTCAAATATAGCTTTTGCAGGGAATTTGGAGCTACTTTTGTTCTGAGTATATTTCATGTCCAAGGAGCCAGGAATCGTCGAAAAATCGACCTTTGCGAAATGAAACATTTTTGTGATATTCTTGTTCCCGACATTCCAAACTGCTGGAATATAGCTTTTGCAGCGAATTTGGAGCAAATTTTGTTCTGAGTATATTTCCTGTCCAGGGAGCCGAAAATCGTCGAAAAATCTACTTATGCGAAATAAAAAATTGTGTTATTCTTGTTCCCCACACTCCAAACTGCTCGTATATAGGTTTTGCAGAAAATTTTGAGCATCTTATGTTCTGAGTATTTTTCGTGTCAAGGTAGGCGAAAATTGTGGAAACATCGACTTATGCGAAATGAAACATTTTTGTGATATTCTTGTTCCCCACACTCCAAACTGCTCGAATATAGCTTTTGCAGCGAATATGTAGCAAATTTTGTTCTGAGTATATTTCGTGTCCTGAGAGCCGAGAATCTTCGAAAAATCGACTTACACGAAATGAAAATTTTTTGTTATATTCTTGTTCCTCACACTCAAAACTGCTGGATTATAGCGTTTCAAGCGAATTTGGATCAACTTTTGTTCTGAGTATATTTCATGTCCAAGGAGCCGAAAATCGTCGAAAAATCGACTTATGCGAAATGAAACATTTTTGTGATACTCTTGTTCCCACACTCCAAACTGCTCGAATATAGCATTTGCAGGGAATTTGGAGCAACTTGTGTTCTGAGCATATTTCGTGTCCAGGGAGGCGAGAATCGTCAAAATCGACTTACTGCGTAATGAAACACTTTTGTGATGTTCTTGTTCACCACACTCCAAACTGCTCGTATATAGATTTTGCAGCGAATTTGGAGCAACTTTTGTTCTGAGCATATTTCGTGTCCTGAGAGCCGAGAATCTTCGAAAAATCGACTTACGCGAAATGAAAATTTTTTGTTATATTCTTGTTCCTCACACTCCAAACTGCTCGATTATAGCTTTTGCAGGGAATTTGGAGCAAATTTTGTTCTGAGTATATTTCGTGTCCAGGGAGCCGAGAATCGTCGAAACATCGACTTATGCGAAATGAAAAATTTTTGTGATATTCTTGTTCCCCACACTCCAAACTGCTCTAATATAGCTTTTGCAGCGAATTTGGAGCAAATTTTGTTCTGAGTATATTTCGTGTCCAGAGTGCCGAGAATTTTCGAAAAATCGACTTACGCGAAATAAAAATCTTTTGTTATATTCTTGTTCCTGAAACTCCAAATTGTTCGTATATAGGTTTTGCAGCGAATTTGGAGCAACTTTTGTTCTGAGTAAATTTCTTGTCCAGAGATCCGAGAATCTTCGAAAAATCGACTTACGCGAAATGAAAATTTTTTGTTATATTCTTGTTCCTCAAACTAGAAATTGCTCGTATATAGGTTTTGCAGCGAATTTGGAGCAACTTTTGTTCTGATTATATTTCGTGTCCAGGTAGGCGAGAATTGTCGAAACATCGACTTATGCGAAATGAAACATTTTTGTGATATTCTTGTTCCCCACACTCCAAACTGCTCGAATATAGCTTTTGCAGCGAATTTGGAGCAAATTTTGTTCTGAGTATATTTCGTGTCCTGAGAGCCGACAATCTTCGAAAAATCGACTTACGCGAAATGAAAATTTTTTGTTATATTCTTGTTCCTCACACTCCAAACTGCTCGATTATAGCGTTTCCAGCGAATTTGGATCAACTTTTGTTCTGAGTATATTTCATGTCCAAGGAGCCGAGTCTCGTCGAAAAATAGACTTATGCGAAATGAAACATTTTTGTGATATTCTTGTTCCGCACACTCCAAACTGCTCGAATATAGCTTTTGCAGCGAATTTGGAGCAACTTGTGTTCTGAGCATATTTCGTGTCCAGGGAGGCGAGAATCGTCAAAATGGACTTACTGCGTAATTAAACACTTTAGTGATGTTCTTGTTCACCACATTCCAAACAGCTCGTATATAGCTTTTGCAGGGTATTTGGAGCAACTTTCGTTCTTTGCATATTTCGTGTCCTGGGAGCCTAGAATTGTCGAAAAATTGACTTACGCGAAATGAAAAATGTTTGTGATATTCTTGTTCATCACACTCCAACCTGCTCGAATATAGCTTATGCAGCGAATTTGGAGCACTTTTTGTTCTGAGCATATTTAGTGTCCAGGGTGCCGAGATTCGTCGCAAACCGACTTATGCGAAAAGAAAAATTTATGTGATATTCTTGTTCCCCACACTCTAAACTGCTCGAATATAGCTTTTGTAGCGAATTTGGAGCAACTTTTGTCCTGAGTATATTTCGTGTCCAGGAAGCCGAGAACCGTGAAAATGGACTTACCGCGTTATGAAACACTTTTGTGATGTTCTTGTTCACTACACTCCAAACTGCTCGTATACAGCTTTTGTAGCGAATTTGGAGCAACTTTTGTTCTGAGCATATTTCGTGTCCATGGAGCCGAGAATCCTCGCAAATCGACTTAAGCGTAATGAAACATTTTTGTGATTTTCTTGTTCCCCACACTCCAAATTGTTCGTATATAGGTTTTGCAGCGAAATGGGAGCAAATTTTGTTCTGAGTATATTTCGTGTCCAGGGAGCCGAGAATCGTCGAAAAATCAACTTATGCGAAATAAAAATTTTTGTGATATTCTTGTTCCCCACACTCCAAACTGCTCGTATATAGGTTTTGCAGCGAATTTGGAGCAAATTTTGTTCTGAGTATATTTCCTGTCCAGGGAGCCGAGAAACGTCGAAAAATCTACTTATGCGAAATAAAAAATTGTTGTGTTATTCTTGTTCCCCACACTCCAAACTGCTCGTATATAGGTTTTGGAAAAAATTTTGAGCATCTTTTGTATTTTTCGTGTCCAGGAAGGCGAGAATTGTCGAAACATCGACTTATGCGAAATGAAACATTTCTGTGATATTCTTGTTCCCCACACTCCAAACTGCTCGAATATAGCTTTTGCAGCGAATTTGTAGCAAATTTTGTTCTGAGTAAATTTCGTGTCCTGAGAGCCGAGAATCTTCGAAAAATCGACTTACGCGAAATGAAAATTTTTTGTTATATTCTTGTTCCTCACACTCCAAACTGCTCGATTATAGCGTTTCCAGCGAATTTGGATCAACTTTTGTTCTGAGTATATTTCATGTCCAAGGAGCCGAGAATCGTCGAAAAATCGACTTATGCGAAATGAAACATTTTTGTGATATTCTTGTTCCGCACACTCCAAACTGCTCGAATATTACTTTTGCAGCGAATTTGGAGCAAATTTTGTTCTGAGTATATTTCGTGTCCAGGGAGCCGAGAATCGTCGAAACATAGACTTATGCGAAATGAAAAATTTTTGTGATACTCTTGTTCCCACACTCCAAACTGCTCGAATATAGCTTTTGCAGCGAATTTGGAGTAACTTGTGTTCTGAGCATATTTCGTGTCCAGGGAGGCGAGAATCGTCAAAATGGACTTACTGTGTAATGAAACACTTTTGTGATGTTCTTGTTCACCACACTCCAAACAGCTCGTATATAGCTTTTGCAGGGTATTTGGAGCAACTTTTGTTCTTAGCATATTTCGTGTCCTGGGAGCCGAGAATTGTCGCAAACCGACTTATGCGAAAGGAAAAATTTATGTAATATTCTTGTTCCCCACACTCTAAACTGCTCGAATATAGCTTTTGCAGCGAATTTGGAGCAACTTTTTTTCTGAGTATATTTCATGTCCAGGAAGCCGAGAACCGTGAAAATGGACTTACCGCGTAATGAAACACTTTTGTGATGTTTTTGTTCACCACACTCCAAACTGCTCGTATATAGCTTTTGCAGCGAATTTGGAGCAACATTTTTCTGAGTATATTTCGTGTCCAGGGAGCCGAGAATCTTCGAAAAATCGACTTATGCGAAATGTAAATTTTTTGTTATATTCTTGTTCCTCACACTCCCATTTGCTCGTATATAGGTTTTGCAGCGAATTTGGAGCAACTTTTGTCCTGAGTATATTTCGTGTCCAGGGAGCCGAGAATCGTCGAAACATCGACATGCGAAATAAAAAATTTTTGTGATATTCTTGTTCCCCACACTCCAAACTGCTCGTATATAGTTTTGCAGCGAATTTGGAGCAACTATTGTTCTGAGTATACTTCATGTCCAAGGAGCCGAGAATCGTCGAAAAATCGACTTATGCGAAATGAAACATTTTTGTGATATTCTTATTCCCCACATTCCAAACTGCTCGAATATAGCTTTTGCAGCGAATTTGGAGCAAATTTTGTTCTGAGTATATTTCGTGTCCAGGGAGCCGAGAATCGTCGAAAAATCAACTTATGCGAAATAAAAAATTTTTGTGATATTCTTGTTCCCCACTCTCCAAACTGCTCGTATATAGGTTTTGCAACGAATTTTGAGCATCAATTGTTCTGAGTATATTTCGTGTCCAGGGAGCCGATATTCGTCGAAACATCGACTTATGCGAAATGAAAATGTTTTGTGATACTCATGTTCCCACACTCCAAACTGCTCGTATATAGGATTTGCAGCGAATTTGGAGCAAGTTTTGTTCTGAGTATATTTCGTGTCCAAGTGAGCCGAGAATCTTCGAAAAATCGACTTACGCGAAATGAAAATTTTTTGTTATATTCATGTTCCTCACACTCCAATTTGCTCGTATATAGGTTTTGCAGCAAATTTGGAGCAACTTTTGTTCTGAGTATATTTCGTGTCCAAGTAGGCGAGAATTGTCGAAATATGGACTTACACGTAATGAAACATTTTTGTGATATTCTTGTTCCTCACACTCCAAACTGCTGGAATATATCTTTTGCAGCGAATTTGGAACAATTTCGTTCTGAGTATATTTCGTGTCCAGGGAGCCGAGCATCGTCAAAACATCGACATGCGAAATAAAAAATGTTTGTGATATTCTTGTTCCCCACACTCCAAACTGCTCGTATATGGGTTTTGCAGCGATTTTTGAACATCTTTTGTTCTGAGTATATTTCATATCCAAGGAGCCGAGAATCGTCGAAAAATCGACTTATGCGAAATGAAACATTTTTGTGATATTCTTGTTCCCCACACTCCAAACTGCTCTAATATAGCTTTGGCAGCGAATTTGGAGCAAATTTTGTTCTGAGTATATTTCGTGTCCAGAGAGCCGAGAATCTTCGAAAAATCGACTTATGCGAAATGAAAATTTTTTGTTATATTCTTGTTCCTCAAACTTCAAATTGTTCGTATATAGGCTTTGCAGCGAATTTGGAGCAACTTTTGTTCTGAGTATATTTCATGTCCAAGGAGCCGAGAATCGTCGAAAAATCGACTTATGCGAAATGAAACATTTTTGTGATATTCTTGTTCCGCACACTCCAAACTGCTCGAATATAGCTTTTGCAGCAAATTTGGAGCAAATTTTGTTCTGAGTATATTTCGTGTCCAGGGAGCCGAGAATCGTCGAAACATAGACTTATGCGAAATGAAAAATTTTTGTGATACTCTTGTTCCCACACTCCAAACTGCTCGAATATAGCTTTTGCAGCGAATTTGGAGCAATTTTTGTTGTGAGCATATTTCGTGTCCATGGAGCCGAGAATCCTCGCAAATCGACTTAAGCGTAATGAAACATTTTGTGATTTTCTTGTTCCCCACACTCCTAACAGCTCGTATATAGGATTTGCAGCGAATTTGGAGCAACATTTTTCTGAGTATATTTCGTGTCCAGGGAGCCGAGAATCTTCGAAAAATCGACTTAAGCGTAATGAAACATTTTTGTGATTTTCTTGTTCCCCACACTCACTACTGGTCGAATATAGCTTTTGCAGCGAATTTGGAGCAACTTTTGTCCTGAGTATATTTCGTGTCCAGGGAGCCGAGAATCGTCGAAACATCGACATGCGAAATAAAAAATTTTTGTGATATTCTTGTTCCCCACACTCCAAACTGCTCGTATATAGTTTTGCAGCGAATTTGGAGCAACTATTGTTCTGAGTATATTTCATGTCCAAGGAGCCGAGAATCGTCGAAAAATCGACTTATGCGAAATGAAAAATTTTTGTGATACTCTTGTTCCTCACACTCCCACCTGCTCGAATATAGCTTTTGTAGCGAATTTGTAGCAACATTTGGTCTGAGTATATTTCGTGTCCAGGTAGCCGAGAATCTTCGAAACATCGACTTATGCAAAATGAAAATTTTTTGTGATATTCTTGTCCCCCCACACCAAACTGCTCGTATATAGCTCTTACAGCGAATTTGGAAAAGGTTTTGTTCTGAGCATATTTCGTGTCCATGGAGCCGAGAATCGTAGAAAAGTCTACCTACCACGTAATGAAACACTTTTGTGATGTTCTTGTTCCCCACACAACTAACTGCTCGTATATAGGTTTTGCAGCGAATTTGGAGCAACTTTTGTTCTGAGTATATTTCGTGTCCAGGGAGCCGAGAATCTTCGAAAAATCGACTTACCACATAATGAAACACTTTTGTGATGTTCTTGTTCCCCACACTCCAAACTTTTCGAATATAACTTTTGCAGCGAATTTGGAGCAATTTTTTTCTGAGTATATTTCGTGTTCAGGGAGCCGAAAATCCTCGAAACATCGACTTATGCGAAATGAAAAATTTTTGTGATATTCTTGTTCCCCACACTCCAAACTGCTCGAATATAGCTTTTGCAGCGAATTTGGAGCAACTTGTGTTCTGAGTATATTTCTTGTCCAGGGAGTAGAGTTTCGTCGAAAATTGACTTATGCGAAATGAATATTTTTCTGATATTCTTGTTCCACACACCCCACAACTGCTCGAATATTGCTTTTGCAGCGTTTTTGGAGCAACTTTTGTTCTGATTATATTTCGTGTCCAGGGAGCCGAGAATCATCGAAAAATCGACTTACGCGTAATGAAACATTCCTGTGGTTTTCTTGTTACCCAACTCCAAACTGCTCTTATATAGCTTTTGCAGCGAATTTGGAGCAACTTTTGTTCTGAGTATATTTCGTGTCCAGGGAGCCAAGAATCGTCATAAACTCGACTTACGCGAAATGAAATTTTTTGTGATATTCTTGTTCCCCACACACCAAACTGCTCGTATATAGCTCTTACAGCGAATTTGGAAAAGCTGTTGTTCTGATAATATTTCGTGTCCAGGGAGCCGAGAATCACCGAAAAATCGACTTACCACGTAATGAAACACTTTTGTGATGTTCTTGTTCCTCTCACTCCAACCTGCTCGAATATAGCTTTTGCAGCGAATTTGGAGCAACTTTTGTTCTGAGCATATTTCGTGTCCAGGAAGCCGAGAATCATTGAAAAATCGACTTACGCGTAATGAAACATTTTTGTGATTTTCTTGTTCCCCAACTCCAAACTGCTCTTATATAGCTTTAGCAGCGAATTTGGAGCAACTTTTGTTCTGAGCATATTTCGTGTCCATGGATCGAGAATCATCTAAAAATCGACTTAAGGGTAATGAAACATATTTGTGATATTCTTGTTCCTCACACCCCAAACTGTTCGTATATAGCTCTAGCAGAGAATTTGGAGCAGCTTTTGTACTGAGCGTATTTCGTGTCCATGGAGCCGAGAATCATCGAAAAATCGACTTAAGCTTAATAAAACACTATTGTGATATTTTTGTTCCCCACACTCCAAACTGCTCGAGTAAGCGTAATGAAACATTTTTGTGATTTTCTTGTTCCCCACACTCCAAACTGGTTGAATATAGGTTTTGCAGCGAATTTGGAGCAACTTTTGCTCTGAATATATTTCGTGTCCAGGGAGCCGAGAATCTACGAAAAATCAACTTGCGCGAAATGAAAATTTTTTGTGATATTCTTGCTCCCCACACCCCAAACTGCTCGTATATAGCTCTTACAGCGAATTTGGAGCAGCTTTTGAACTGAGCATATTTCGTGTCCATGGAGCCGAGAATCGTCGAAAAGTCGACTTAATCGTAATGAAAAATGTTTGTAATATTCTTGTTCCCCACACCCCAAACTGCTCGAATATAGCTTTCGCAGCGAATTTGGAGTCACTTTTGTTCTGAGTATATATTTTCGTGTCCAGGGAGCCGAGAATCATCGAAAAATGGACTTACCACGTAATGAAACACTTTTGTGATGTTCTTGTTCCTCACACTCCAACCTGCTCGAATATAGCTTTTGCAGCGAATTTGGAGCAACTTTTGTTCTGAGTATATTTCGTGTCCAGTGAGCCGAGATTCGTCGCAAATCGACTTATGCGAAATGAATATTTTTGTGATATCCTCGTTCCACACACCCCACAACTGCTCGAATATTGCTTTTGCAGCGAATTTGGAGCAACTTTTGTTCTGATTATATTTCGTGTCCAGGGAGCCGAGAATCGTCGAAAAATCGACTTATGCGAAATGAAAAATGTTTGTGATACTCTTGTTCCCACACTCCAAACTGCTCGAATATAGCTTTTGCAGCGAATTTGGAGCAATTTTTGTTGTGAGCATATTTCGTGTCCATGGAGCCGAGAATCCTCGCAAATCGACTTAAGCGTAATGAAACATTTTGTGATTTTCTTGTTCCCCATACTCCTAACAGCTCGTATATAGGATTTGCAGCGAATTTGGAGCAACATTTTTCTGAGTATATTTCGTGTCCAGGGAGCCGAGAATCTTCGAAAAATCGACTTAAGCGTAATGAAACATTTTTGTGATTTTCTTGTTCCCCACACTCACTACTGGTCGAATATAGCTTTTGCAGCGAATTTGGAGCAACTTTTGTCCTGAGTATATTTCGTGTCCAGGGAGCCGAGAATCGTCGAAACATCGACATGCGAAATAAAAAATTTTTGTGATATTCTTGTTCCCCACACTCCAAACTGCTCGTATATAGTTTTGCAGCGAATTTGGAGCAACTATTGTTCTGAGTATATTTCATGTCCAAGGAGCCGAGAATCGTCGAAAAATCGACTTATGCGAAATGAAAAATTTTTGTGATACTCTTGTTCCTCACACTCCCACCTGCTCGAATATAGCTTTTGTAGCGAATATGTAGCAACATTTGGTCTGAGTATATTTCGTGTCCAGGTAGCCGAGAATCTTCGAAACATCGACTTATGCAAAATGAAAATTTTTTGTGATATTCTTGTCCCCCCACACCAAACTGCTCGTATATAGCTCTTACAGCGAATTTGGAAAAGGTTTTGTTCTGAGCATATTTCGTGTCCATGGAGCCGAGAATCGTAGAAAAGTCTACCTACCACGTAATGAAACACTTTTGTGATGTTCTTGTTCCCCACACAACTAACTGCTCGTATATAGGTTTTGCAGCGAATTTGGAGCAACTTTTGTTCTGAGTATATTTCGTGTCCAGGGAGCCGAGAATCTTCGAAAAATCGACTTACCACATAATGAAACACTTTTGTGATGTTCTTGTTCCCCACACTCCAAACTTTTCGAATATAACTTTTGCAGCGAATTTGGAGCAATTTTTTTCTGAGTATATTTCGTGTTCAGGGAGCCGAAAATCCTCGAAACATCGACTTATGCGAAATGAAAAATTTTTGTGATATTCTTGTTCCCCACACTCCAAACTGCTCGAATATAGCTTTTGCAGCGAATTTGGAGCAACTTGTGTTCTGAGTATATTTCTTGTCCAGGGAGTAGAGTTTCGTCGAAAATTGACTTATGCGAAATGAATATTTTTCTGATATTCTTGTTCCACACACCCCACAACTGCTCGAATATTGCTTTTGCAGCGTTTTTGGAGCAACTTTTGTTCTGATTATATTTCGTGTCCAGGGAGCCGAGAATCATCGAAAAATCGACTTACGCGTAATGAAACATTCCTGTGGTTTTCTTGTTACCCAACTCCAAACTGCTCTTATATAGCTTTTGCAGCGAATTTGGAGCAACTTTTGTTCTGAGTATATTTCGTGTCCAGGGAGCCAAGAATCGTCATAAACTCGACTTACGCGAAATGAAATTTTTTGTGATATTCTTGTTCCCCACACACCAAACTGCTCGTATATAGCTCTTACAGCGAATTTGGAAAAGCTGTTGTTCTGATAATATTTCGTGTCCAGGGAGCCGAGAATCACCGAAAAATCGACTTACCACGTAATGAAACACTTTTGTGATGTTCTTGTTCCTCTCACTCCAACCTGCTCGAATATAGCTTTTGCAGCGAATTTGGAGCAACTTTTGTTCTGAGCATATTTCGTGTCCAGGAAGCCGAGAATCATTGAAAAATCGACTTACGCGTAATGAAACATTTTTGTGATTTTCTTGTTCCCCAACTCCAAACTGCTCTTATATAGCTTTAGCAGCGAATTTGGAGCAACTTTTGTTCTGAGCATATTTCGTGTCCATGGATCGAGAATCATCTAAAAATCGACTTAAGGGTAATGAAACATATTTGTGATATTCTTGTTCCTCACACCCCAAACTGTTCGTATATAGCTCTAGCAGAGAATTTGGAGCAGCTTTTGTACTGAGCGTATTTCGTGTCCATGGAGCCGAGAATCATCGAAAAATCGACTTAAGCTTAATAAAACACTATTGTGATATTTTTGTTCCCCACACTCCAAACTGCTCGAGTAAGCGTAATGAAACATTTTTGTGATTTTCTTGTTCCCCACACTCCAAACTGGTTGAATATAGGTTTTGCAGCGAATTTGGAGCAACTTTTGCTCTGAATATATTTCGTGTCCAGGGAGCCGAGAATCTACGAAAAATCAACTTGCGCGAAATGAAAATTTTTTGTGATATTCTTGCTCCCCACACCCCAAACTGCTCGTATATAGCTCTTACAGCGAATTTGGAGCAGCTTTTGAACTGAGCATATTTCGTGTCCATGGAGCCGAGAATCGTCGAAAAGTCGACTTAATCGTAATGAAAAATGTTTGTAATATTCTTGTTCCCCACACCCCAAACTGCTCGAATATAGCTTTCGCAGCGAATTTGGAGTCACTTTTGTTCTGAGTATATATTTTCGTGTCCAGGGAGCCGAGAATCATCGAAAAATGGACTTACCACGTAATGAAACACTTTTGTGATGTTCTTGTTCCTCACACTCCAACCTGCTCGAATATAGCTTTTGCAGCGAATTTGGAGCAACTTTTGTTCTGAGTATATTTCGTGTCCAGTGAGCCGAGATTCGTCGCAAATCGACTTATGCGAAATGAATATTTTTGTGATATCCTCGTTCCACACACCCCACAACTGCTCGAATATTGCTTTTGCAGCGAATTTGGAGCAACTTTTGTTCTGATTATATTTCGTGTCCAGGGAGCCGAGAATCGTCGAAAAATCGACTTATGCGAAATGAAAAATTTTTGTGATATTCTTGTTCCCCACACTCCAACCTGCTCGAATATAGCTTTTGCAGCGAATTTGGAAAAGCTTTTGTTCTGAGCATATTTCGTGTCCATGGAGCCGAGAATCATCGAAAAATCGACTTAAACGTAATGAAAAATTTTTATGATATTCTAGTTCTCCACACCCCAAACTGCTCGAATATAGCTTTTGCAGCGAATTTGGAGTCACTTTTGTTCTGAGTATATTTCGTGTCCAGGGAGCCGAGGATCATCGAAAAATTGACTTACCACGTAATGAAACACTTTTGTGATGTTCTTGTTCCTCACATTCCAACCTGCTCGAATATAGGTTTTGCAGCGAATTTGGAGCAACTTTTGTTCTGAGCATATTTCGTGTCCATAGAGCCGAGAATCATCGAAAAATCGTCTTAAGCGTAATGAAACATATTTGTGATTTTCTTGTTCCCCACACACCAAACTGCTCGTATATAGGTTTTGCAGCGAATTTGGAGTAACTTTTGTTCTGAGCATATTTCGTGTCCATGGAGCCGAGAATCATCGAAAAATCGTCTTAAGCGTAATGAAACATATGTGTGATTTTCTTGTTCCCCGCACTCCAAATTGCTCGTATATAGGTTTTGCAGCGAATTTGGAGCAACTTTTGTTCTGAGCATATTTCGTGTCCATGGAGCCGAGAATCATCGAAAAATCGACTTAAGCGTAATGAAACATATTTATGATTTTCTTGTTCCTAACACACACCAAACTGCTCGTATATAGGTTTTGCAGCGAATTTGGAGCCACTTTTGTTCTGAGTATATTTCGTGTCCAGGGAGCCGAGAATATTCGAAAAATCGACTTACGGGAAATCAAATTTTTTTGTTATATTCTTGCTCCCCACACCTTAAATTGCTCGCATTTGGGTTTTGCAGCGAATTTGGAGCAACTTTTCTCCTGTGTATATTTCGTGTCCAGGTAGCCGAGAATTATCGAAATATCGTCTTACACGTAATGAAACATTTTAATGATATTCTTGTTCCCCACACTCCAAGCTGCACGAATATATCTTTTGCAGCGAATTTGGAGCAATTTTGTTCTGAGTATATTATTATTCAGGGAGCCGAGAATCGTCGAAACATGGACTTATGCGAAATGAAACATATTTGTTATTTTCTTGTTCCCCACACTCCAAGCTAGTCGAATATAGGTTTTGCAGCGAATTTAGAGCAACTTTTGTTCTGAGTATTTTTCGTGTCCAGGGAGCCGAGAATCATCGAAAAATCAACTTATGCGAAATAAAAAATTTTTGTGATATTCTTGTTTCCCACACTCCAAACTGCTCGTATATAGGTTTTGCAGCGAATTTTGAGCATCTTTTGTTCTCAGTATATTTCGTGTCCAAGGGAGCCGAGAATCTTCGAAAAATCGACTTATGCGAAATAAAAAATTTTTGTGATATTCTTGTTCCCCACACTCCAAACTGCTCGTATATAGGTTTTGCAGCGAATTTTGAGCATCTTTTGTTCTCAGTATATTTCATGTCCAAGGGAGCCGAGAATCTTCGAAAAATCGACTTATGCGAAATGAAACATTTTTGTGATATTCTTGTTCCCCACACTCCAAACTTCTCAAATAAAGCTTTTGAGCGAATTTGGAATAACTTTTTTTCTTAACATATTTCGTGTCCAGAGAGCCGAGAATCTTCGAAAAATCGACTTACGCGAAATAAAAATTTTTTGATATATTCTTGTTCCTCAAACTCAAAATTGTTCGTATATAGGTTTTGCAGCGAATTTTGAGCATCTTTTGTTGAGTGTATTTCGTGCCTAGGGAGCCGAGAATCATCGAAAAATCGACTTACGCGTAAAGAAACATTCTTGTGATTTTCTTGTTCTCCAACTCCAAACTGCTCTTATATAGCTTTTGCAGCGAATTTGGAGCAACTTTTGTTCTGAGTATATTTAGTGTCCAGGGTGCCGAGAATCTTCGAAAAATCGACTTACGCGAAATGATAATTTTTTGTTATATTCTTATTCCTCACACTCCAAATTGCTCCTATATAGGTTTTGCAGCGAATTTGGAGCAACTTTTGTTCTGAGTATATTTCGTGTCCAGGGAGCCGAGAATCTTCGAAACATCGACATGCGAAATAAAAAATTTTTGTGATATTCTTGTTCCCCACACTCCAAACTGCTCGTATATAGGTTTTGCAGCGAATTTTAGAGCAACTATTGTTCTGAGTATATTTCATGTCCAAGGAGCCGAGAATCGTCGAAAAATCGACTTATGCGAAATGAAACATTTTTGTGATATTCTCTTTCCCCACATTCCAAACTGCTCGAATATAGCTTTTGCAGCGAATTTGGAGCAAATTTTGTTCTGAGTATATTTCGTGTCCAGGGAGCCGAGAATCGTCGAAAAATCAACTTATGCGAAATAAAAAATGTTTGTGATATTCTTGTTCCCCACACTCCAAACTGCTCGTATATAGGTTTTGCGGCGAATTTTGAGCATCTTTTGTTCTGAGTATGTTTCGTGTCCAGGGAGCCGATATTCGTCGAAACATTGACTTATGCGAAATGAAAATTTTTTGTGATACTCTTGTTCCCACACTCCAAACTACTCGTATATAGGATTTGCAGCGAATTTGGAGCAAGTTTTGTTCTGAGTATATTTCGTGTCCAAGGGAGCCGAGAATCTTCGAAAAATCGACTTATGCGAAATGAAACATTTTTGTGATATTCTTGTTCCCCACACTCCAAACTGCTCAAATATAGCTTTTGCAGAGAATTTGGAATAACTTTTTTTCTTAACAAATTTCGTGTCCAGAGAGCCGAGAATCTTCGAAAAATCGACTTACGCGAAATGAAAATTTTTTGTTATATTCTTGTTCCTCAAACTCCAAATTGCTCGTATATAGGTTTTGCAGCGAATTTTGAGCATCTTTTGTTCTGAGTGTATTTCGTGCCTAGGGAGGCGAGAATCATCGAAAAATCGACCTACGCGTAAAGAAACATTCTTGTGATTTTCTTGTTCTCCAACTCCAAACTGCTCTTATATAGCTTTTGCAGCGAATTTGGAGCAAATTTTGTTCTGAGTATATTTCGTGTCCAGGAAGCCGAGAACCGTGAAAATGGACTTACCGCGTAATGAAACAGTTTTGTGAGGTTCTTGTTCACCACACTCCAAACTGCTCGTATATAGGATTTGCAGCGAATTTGGTGCAAGTTTTGTTCTGAGTATATTTCGTGTCCAGGGAGCCGAGAATCGTCGAAACATCGACATGCGAAATAAAAATTTTTTGTGATATTCTTGTTCCCCTCACTCCAAACTGCTCGTATATAGGTTTTGCAGCGAATTTGGAGCAACTATTGTTCTGAGTATATTTCATGTCCAAGGAGCCGAGAATCGTCGAAAAATCGACTTATGCGAAATGAAACATTTTTGTGATATTCTTGTTCCCCACATTACAAACTGCTCGAATATAGCTTTTGCAGCGAATTTGGAGCAAATTTTGTTCTGAGTATATTTCGTGTCCAGGGAGCCGAGAATCGTCGAAAAATCAACTTATGCGAAATAAAAATTTTTTGTGATATTCTTGTTCCCCACACACCAAACTGCTCGTATATAGGTTTTGCTGCGAATTTTGAGCATCTTTTGTTCTGAGTATATTTCGTGTCCAGGGAGCCGAGAATCGTAAAATGGACTTACCGCGTAATGAAACACTTTTGTGATGTTCTTGTTCACCACACTCCAAACTTCTCGAATATAGCTTTTGCAGCGCATTTGGAGCAACTTGTGTTCTGAGCATATTTCGCGTCCTGGGAGCCGTGAATCGTCAAAATGGACTTACCGCGTAATGAAACACTTTTGTGATGTTCTTGTTCACCACACTCCAAACTTCTCGAATATAGCTTTTGCAGCGCATTTGGAGCAACTTGTGTTCTTAGCATATTTCGTGTCCATGGAGCCGTGAATTATCGAAAAATCGACTTAAGCGTAGTGAGACATTTTTGTGATTTGCTTGTTCCCCACACTCCAAACTGCTCGTATATAGGTTTTGCAGCGAATTTTGAGCAACTTTTGTTCAGAGTATATTTCGTGTCCAGCGAGCCGAGAAACATCGAAAAATCGACTTACCACGTAATGAAACACTTTGTGATGTTCTTGTTCCCCACACTCTAAACTGCTCGTATATGGCTTTTGCAGCGAATTTGGAATAACCTTTGTTCTTAACATATTTCGTGTCCTGGGATCCGAGAATTGTCGAAAAATCGACATGCGAAATGAAAATTTTGTGTGATATTCTTGTTCCTCACACTCCAAACTGCACAAATATAGCTTTTGCATCGAATTTGGAGCAACTTTTGTTCTGAGTATATTTCGTGTCCAGGGTGCCGAGAATCTTCGAAAAATCGACCTACGCGAAATTAAAATTTTTTGTTATATTCTTGTTCCTCACACTCCAAACTGCTCGATTATAGCTTTTCCAGCGAATTTGGAGCAACTTTTGTTCTGAGTATATTTCATGTCCAGGGAGCCGAGATTCGTCGCAAATCGACTCATGCGAAATGAAAATTTTTTGTGATATTCTTGTTCCCCACACTCCAAACTGCTCGTATATAGCTCTTACAGCGAATTTGGAAAAGCTTTTGTTCTGAGCATATTTCGTGTCCATGGAGCGAGAATCGTCGAAAACTCGACTTGAGCGTAATGAAAAATTTTTGTGATTTTATTGTTTTCCAACTCCAAACTGCTCTTATATAACTTTTGCAGCGAATTTGGAGCAACTTTGTTCTGAGCATATTTTGTGTGCAGGGAGCCAAGAATCGTCATAAACTCGACTTACGCGAAATGAAATTTTTTTGTGATATTCCAGTTCCCCACACCCCAAACTGCTCGTATATAGCTCTTGCAGCGAGTTTGGAGCAGCTTTTGTTCTGAGCATATTTCGTGTCCATGGACATGAGAATCATCGAAAAATCGACTTAAGCGTAATGAAAAATTTTTGTGATATTCTTGTTCCCCTTACCCCAAACTGCTCGAATATAGCTTTTGCTGCGAATTTGGAGCCACTTTTGTTCTGAGTATTTTTCGTGTCCAGGGAGCCGAGAATCATCGAAAAATCGACTTACCACGTAATGAAACACTTTTGTGATTTTCATGTTCCCCACACTCCAAACTGCTTGTATATGGCTTTTGCAGCGAATGTGGAATAATTTTTGTTCTTAGCATATTTCGTGTCCTGGGAGCCGAGAATTGTCGAAAAAACGGCTTATGCGAAATGAAAAATGTTTGTGATATTCTTGTTCCCCACACTCCATACTGCTCGTATATAGATTGTGCAGCGAATTTTGAGCATCTTTTGTTCTGAGTATATTTCCTGTCCAGGGAGCCGAGATTCGTCGCAAATCGACTCATGCGAAATGAAAATTTTTTGTGATATTCTTGTTCCCCACACTCCAAACTGCTCGTATATAACTCTTACAGCGAATTTGGAAAAGCTTTTGTTCTGAGCATATTTCGTGTCCATGGAGCGAGAATCGTCGAAAACTCGACTTGAGCGTAATGAAAAATTTTTGTGATTTTATTGTTTTCCAACTCCAAACTGCTCTTATATAACTTTTGCAGCGAATTTGGAGCAACTTTGTTCTGAGCATATTTTGTGTGCAGGGAGCCAAGAATCGTCATAAACTCGACTTACGCGAAATGAAATTTTTTTGTGATATTCCAGTTCCCCACACCCCAAACTTCTCGTATATAGCTCTTGCAGCGAGTTTGGAGCAGCTTTTGTTCTGAGCATATTTCGTGTCCATGGACATGAGAATCATCGAAAAATCGACTTAAGCGTAATGAAAAATTTTTTTATATTCTTGTTCCCCTTACCCCAAACTGCTCGAATATAGCTATTGCTGCGAATTTGGAGCCACTTTTGTTCTGAGTATTTTTCGTGTCCAGGGAGCCGAGAATCATCGAAAAATCGACTTACCACGTAATGAAACACTTTGTTGATTTTCATGTTCCCCACACTCCAAACTGCTTGTATATGGCTTTTGCAGCGAATGTGGAATAACTTTTGTTCTTAGCATATTTCGTGTCCTGGGAGCCGAGAATTGTCGAAAAAACGGCTTATGCGAAATGAAAAATGTTTGTGATATTCTTGTTCCACGCACTCCACACTGCTCGAATATAGCTTTTGCAGCGAATTTGGAGTAACTTTTGTACTTAGCATATTTCGTGTCCTGGGAGCCAAGAAAAGTCGAAAAATCGATTTATGCGAAATGAAAAATTTTTGTGATACTCTTGTTCCTCACACTCCAACCTGCTCGAATATAGCTTTTGCAGCGAATTTGTAGCAACATTTGGTCTGAGTATATTTCGTGTCCAGGTAGCCGAGAATCTTCGAAACATCGACTTATGCAAAATGAAAATTTTTTGTGATATTCTTGTCCCCCCACACCAAAATGCTCGTATATAGCTCTTACAGCGAATTTGGAAAAGGTTTTGTTCTGAGCATATTTCGTGTCCATGGAGCCGAGAATCGTAGAAAAGTCTACTTACCACGTAATGAAACACTTTTGTGATGTTCTTGTTCCCCACACAACTAACTGCTCGTATATAGGTTTTGCAGCGAATTTGGAGCAACTTTTGTTCTGAGTATATTTCGTGTCCAGGGAGCCGAGAATCTTCGAAAAATCGACTTACCACATAATGAAACACTTTTGTGATGTTCTTGTTCCCCACACTCCAAACTTTTCGAATATAACTTTTGCAGCGAATTTGGAGCAATTTTTTTCTGAGTATATTTCGTGTTCAGGGAGCCGAAAATCCTCGAAACATCGACTTATGCGAAATGAAAAATTTTTGTGATTTTCTTGTTCTCCAACTCCAAACTGCTCTTATATAGCTTTTGCAGCGAATTTGGAGCAAATTTTGTTCTGAGTATATTTCGTGTCCAGGAAGCCGAGAACCGTGAAAATGGACTTACCGCGTAATGAAACAGTTTTGTGAGGTTCTTGTTCACCACACTCCAAACTGCTCGTATATAGGATTTGCAGCGAATTTTGAGCATCTTTTGTTCTGAGTATATTTCGTGTACAGGGAGCCGATATTCTTCGAAACATCGACTTATGCGAAATGAAACATTTTTGTGATACTCTTGTTCCCACACTCCAAACTGCTCGTATATAGGATTTGCAGCGAATTTGGTGCAAGTTTTGTTCTGAGTATATTTCGTGTCCAGGGAGCCGAGAATCGTCGAAACATCGACATGCGAAATAAAAATTTTTTGTGATATTCATGTTCCCCTCACTCCAAACTGCTCGTATATAGGTTTTGCAGCGAATTTGGAGCAACTATTGTTCTGAGTATATTTCATGTCCAAGGAGCCGAGAATCGTCGAAAAATCGACTTATGCGAAATGAAACATTTTTGTGATATTCTTGTTCCCCACATTACAAACTGCTCGAATATAGCTTTTGCAGCGAATTTGGAGCAAATTTTGTTCTGAGTATATTTCGTGTCCAGGGAGCCGAGAATCGTCGAAAAATCAACTTATGCGAAATAAAAATTTTTTGTGATATTCTTGTTCCCCACACACCAAACTGCTCGTATATAGGTTTTGCTGCGAATTTTGAGCATCTTTTGTTCTGAGTATATTTCGTGTCCAGGGAGCCGAGAATCGTAAAATGGACTTACCGCGTAATGAAACACTTTTGTGATGTTCTTGTTCACCACACTCCAAACTTCTCGAATATAGCTTTTGCAGCGCATTTGGAGCAACTTGTGTTCTGAGCATATTTCGTGTCCTGGGAGCCGTGAATCGTCAAAATGGACCTACCGCGTAATGAAACACTTTTGTGATGTTCTTGTTCACCACACTCCAAACTTCTCGAATATAGCTTTTGCAGCGCATTTGGAGCAACTTGTGTTCTTAGCATATTTCGTGTCCATGGAGCCGTGAATTATCGAAAAATCGACTTAAGCGTAGTGAGACATTTTTGTGATTTGCTTGTTCCCCACACTCCAAACTGCTCGTATATAGGTTTTGCAGCGAATTTTGAGCAACTTTTGTTCAGAGTATATTTCGTGTCCAGCGAGCCGAGAAACATCGAAAAATCGACTTACCACGTAATGAAACACTTTGTGATGTTCTTGTTCCCCACACTCTAAACTGCTCGTATATGGCTTTTGCAGCGAATTTGGAATAACCTTTGTTCTTAACATATTTCGTGTCCTGGGAGCCGAGAATTGTCGAAAAATCGACATGCGAAATGAAAATTTTGTGTGATATTCTTGTTCCTCACACTCCAAACTGCACAAATATAGCTTTTGCATCGAATTTGGAGCAACTTTTGTTCTGAGTATATTTCGTGTCCAGGGTGCCGAGAATCTTCGAAAAATCGACCTACGCGAAATTAAAATTTTTTGTTATATTCTTGTTCCTCACACTCCAAACTGCTCGATTATAGCTTTTCCAGCGAATTTGGAGCAACTTTTGTTCTGAGTATATTTCATGTCCAGGGAGCCGAGATTCGTCGCAAATCGACTCATGCGAAATGAAAATTTTTTGTGATATTCTTGTTCCCCACACTCCAAACTGCTCGTATATAGCTCTTACAGCGAATTTGGAAAAGCTTTTGTTCTGAGCATATTTCGTGTCCATGGAGCGAGAATCGTCGAAAACTCGACTTGAGCGTAATGAAAAATTTTTGTGATTTTATTGTTTTCCAACTCCAAACTGCTCTTATATAACTTTTGCAGCGAATTTGGAGCAACTTTGTTCTGAGCATATTTTGTGTGCAGGGAGCCAAGAATCGTCATAAACTCGACTTACGCGAAATGAAATTTTTTTGTGATATTCCAGTTCCCGACACCCCAAACTGCTCGTATATAGCTCTTGCAGCGAGTTTGGAGCAGATTTTGTTCTGAGCATATTTCGTGTCCATGGACATGAGAATCATCGAAAAATCGACTTAAGCGTAATGAAAAATTTTTGTGATATTCTTGTTCCCCTTACCCCAAACTGCTCGAATATAGCTTTTGCTGCGAATTTGGAGCCACTTTTGTTCTGAGTATTTTTCGTGTCCAGGGAGCCGAGAATCATCGAAAAATCGACTTACCACGTAATGAAACACTTTTGTGATTTTCATGTTCCCCACACTCCAAACTGCTTGTATATGGCTTTTGCAGCGAATGTGGAATAATTTTTGTTCTTAGCATATTTCGTGTCCTGGGAGCCGAGAATTGTCGAAAAAACGGCTTATGCGAAATGAAAAATGTTTGTGATATTCTTGTTCCCCACACTCCATACTGCTCGTATATAGATTTTGCAGCGAATTTTGAGCATCTTTTGTTCTGAGTATATTTCCTGTCCAGGGAGCCGAGATTCGTCGCAAATCGACTCATGCGAAATGAAAATTTTTTGTGATATTCTTGTTCCCCACACTCCAAACTGCTCGTATATAGCTCTTACAGCGAATTTGGAAAAGCTTTTGTTCTGAGCATATTTCGTGTCCATGGAGCGAGAATCGTCGAAAACTCGACTTGAGCGTAATGAAAAATTTTTGTGAT
Organism: Hymenopus coronatus; assembly: GCA_030762935.1. Classification (NCBI taxonomy): domain Eukaryota; kingdom Metazoa; phylum Arthropoda; class Insecta; order Mantodea; family Hymenopodidae; genus Hymenopus; species Hymenopus coronatus. Next base: position 55,431,270 of record CM060880.1, read on the forward strand.
TTTATTGTTTTCCAACTCCAAACTGCTCTTATATAACTTTTGCAGCGAATTTGGAGCAACTTTGTTCTGAGCATATTTTGTGTGCAGGGAGCCAAGAATCGTCATAAACTCGACTTACGCGAAATGAAATTTTTTTGTGATATTCCAGTTCCCCACACCCCAAACTGCTCGTATATAGCTCTTGCAGCGAGTTTGGAGCAGCTTTTGTTCTGAGCATATTTCGTGTCCATGGACATGAGAATCATCGAAAAATCGACTTAAGCGTAATGAAAAATTTTTTTATATTCTTGTTCCCCTTACCCCAAACTGCTCGAATATAGCTATTGCTGCGAATTTGGAGCCACTTTTGTTCTGAGTATTTTTCGTGTCCAGGGAGCCGAGAATCATCGAAAAATCGACTTACCACGTAATGAAACACTTTGTTGATTTTCATGTTCCCCACACTCCAAACTGCTTGTATATGGCTTTTGCAGCGAATGTGGAATAACTTTTGTTCTTAGCATATTTCGTGTCCTGGGAGCCGAGAATTGTCGAAAAAACGGCTTATGCGAAATGAAAAATGTTTGTGATATTCTTGTTCCACGCACTCCACACTGCTCGAATATAGCTTTTGCAGCGAATTTGGAGTAACTTTTGTACTTAGCATATTTCGTGTCCTGGGAGCCAAGAAAAGTCGAAAAATCGATTTATGCGAAATGAAAAATTTTTGTGATACTCTTGTTCCTCACACTCCAACCTGCTCGAATATAGCTTTTGCAGCGAATTTGTAGCAACATTTGGTCTGAGTATATTTCGTGTCCAGGTAGCCGAGAATCTTCGAAACATCGACTTATGCAAAATGAAAATTTTTTGTGATATTCTTGTCCCCCCACACCAAAATGCTCGTATATAGCTCTTACAGCGAATTTGGAAAAGGTTTTGTTCTGAGCATATTTCGTGTCCATGGAGCCGAGAATCGTAGAAAAGTCTACTTACCACGTAATGAAACACTTTTGTGATGTTCTTGTTCCCCACACAACTAACTGCTCGTATATAGGTTTTGCAGCGAATTTGGAGCAACTTTTGTTCTGAGTATATTTCGTGTCCAGGGAGCCGAGAATCTTCGAAAAATCGACTTACCACATAATGAAACACTTTTGTGATGTTCTTGTTCCCCACACTCCAAACTTTTCGAATATAACTTTTGCAGCGAATTTGGAGCAATTTTTTTCTGAGTATATTTCGTGTTCAGGGAGCCGAAAATCCTCGAAACATCGACTTATGCGAAATGAAAAATTTTTGTGATATTCTTGTTCCCCACACTCCAAACTGCTCGAATATAGCTTTTGCAGCGAATTTGGAGCAACTTGTGTTCTGAGTATATTTCTTGTCCAGGGAGCCGAGTTTCGTCGAAAATTGACTTATGCGAAAGGAATATTTTTCTGATATTCTTGTTCCACACACCCCACAACTGCTCGAATATAGCTTTTGCAGCGAATTTGGATCAACTTATCTTCTGATTATATTTCGTGTCCAGGGAGCCGAGAATCATCGCAAAATCGACTTATGCGAAATGAAAAATTTTTGTGATATTCTTGTTCCCCACACTCCAAACTGCTCGAATATAGCTTTTGCAGCGAATTTGGAGCAACTTGTGTTCTGAGTATATTTCTTGTCCAGGGAGTAGAGTTTCGTCGAAAATTGACTTATGCGAAATGAATATTTTTCTGATATACTTGTTCCACACACCCCACAACTGGTCGAATATTGCTTTTGCAGCGTTTTTGGAGCAACTTTTGTTCTGATTATATTTCGTGTCCAGGGAGCCGAGAATCATCGAAAAATCGACTTACGCGTAATGAATCTTTCCTGTGGTTTTCTTGTTACCCAACTCCAAACTGCTCTTATATAGCTTTTGCAGCGAATTTGGAGCAACTTTTGTTCTGAGTATATTTCGTGTCCAGGGAGCCAAGAATCGTCATAAACTCGACTTACGCGAAATGAAATTTTTTGTGATATTCTTGTTCCCCACACACCAAACTGCTCGTATATAGCTCTTACAGCGAATTTGGAAAAGCTTTTGTTCTGATAATATTTCGTGTCCAGGGAGCCGAGAATCACCGAAAAATCGACTTACCACGTAATGAAACACTTTTGTGATGTTCTTGTTCCTCTCACTCCAACCTGCTCGAATATAGCTTTTGCAGCGAATTTGGAGCAACTTTTGTTCTGAGCATATTTCGTGTCCAGGAAGCCGAGAATCATTGAAAAATCGACTTACGCGTAATGAAACATTTTTGTGATTTTCTTGTTCCCCAACTCCAAACTGCTCTTATATAGCTTTAGCAGCGAATTTGGAGCAACTTTTGTTCTGAGCATATTTCGTGTCCATGGAGCCGAGAATCATCTAAAAATCGACTTAAGGGTAATGAAACATATTTGTGATATTCTTGTTCCTCACACCCCAAACTGTTCGTATATAGCTCTAGCAGAGAATTTGGAGCAGCTTTTGTACTGAGCGTATTTCGTGTCCATGGAGCCGAGAATCATCGAAAAATCCACTTAAGCTTAATAAAACACTATTGTGATATTTTTGTTCCCCACACTCCAAACTGCTCGAGTAAGCGTAATGAAACATTTTTGTGATTTTCTTGTTCCCCACACTCCAAACTGGTGGAATATAGGTTTTGCAGCGAATTTGGAGCAACTTTTGCTCTGAGTATATTTCGTGTCCAGGGAGCCGAGAATCTACGAAAAATCAACTTGCGCGAAATGAAAATTTTTTTGTGATATTCTTGCTCCCCACACCCCAAACTGCTCGTATATAGCTCTTACAGCGAATTTGGAGCAGCTTTTGAACTGAGCATATTTCGTGTCCATGGAGCCGAGAATCGTCGAAAAGTCGACTTAATCGTAATGAAAAATTTTTGTAATATTCTTGTTCCCCACACCCCAAACTGCTCGAATATAGCTTTTGCAGCGAATTTGGAGTCACTTTTGTTCTGAGTATATATTTTCGTGTCCAGGTAGCCGAGAATCATCGAAAAATGGACTTACCACGTAATGAAACACTTTTGTGATGTTCTTGTTCCTCAAACTCCAACCTGCTCGAATATAGCTTTTGCAGCGAATTTGGAGCAACTTTTGTTCTGAGTATATTTCGTGTCCAGTGAGCCGAGATTCGTCGCAAATCGACTTATGCGAAATGAATATTTTTGTGATATCCTCGTTCCACACACCCCACAACTGCTCGAATATTGCTTTTGCAGCGAATTTGGAGCAACTTTTGTTCTGATTATATTTCGTGTCCAGGGAGCCGAGAATCGTCGAAAAATCGACTTATGCGAAATGAAAAATTTTTGTGATATTCTTGTTCCCCACACTCCAACCTGCTCGAATATAGCTTTTGCAGCGAATTTGGAAAAGCTTTTGTTCTGAGCATATTTCGTGTCCATGGAGCCGAGAATCATCGAAAAATCGACTTAAACGTAATGAAAAATTTTTATGATATTCTAGTTCCCCACACCCCAAACTGCTCGAATATAGCTTTTGCAGCGAATTTGGAGTCACTTTTGTTCTGAGTATATTTCGTGTCCAGGGAGCCGAGGATCATCGAAAAATCGACTTACCACGTAATGAAACACTTTTGTGATGTTCTTGTTCCTCACATTCCAACCTGCTCGAATATAGGTTTTGCAGCGAATTTGGAGCAACTTTTGTTCTGAGCATATTTCGTGTCCATAGAGCCGAGAATCATCGAAAAATCGTCTTAAGCGTAATGAAACATATTTGTGATTTTCTTGTTCCCCACACACCAAACTGCTCGTATATAGGTTTTGCAGCGAATTTGGAGTAACTTTTGTTCTGAGCATATTTCGTGTCCATGGAGCCGAGAATCATCGAAAAATCGACTTAAGCGTAATGAAACATATTTGTGATTTTCTTGTTCCCCGCACTCCAAATTGCTCGTATATAGGTTTTGCAGCGAATTTGGAGCAACTTTTGTTCTGAGCATATTTCGTGTCCATGGAGCCGAGAATCATCGAAAAATCGACTTAAGTGTAATGAAACATATTTATGATTTTCTTGTTCCTAACACACACCAAACTGCTCGTATATAGGTTTTGCAGCGAATTTGGAGCCACTTTTGTTCTGAGTATATTTCGTGTCCAGGGAGCCGAGAATATTCGAAAAATCGACTTACGGGAAATGAAAATTTTTTGTTATATTCTTACTCCCCACACCTTAAATTGCTCGCATATGGGTTTTGCAGCGAATTTGGAGCAACTTTTGTCCTGTGTATATTTCGTGTCCAGGTAGCCGAGAATTATCGAAATATCGTCTTACACGTAATGAAACATTTTAATGATATTCTTGTTCCCCACACTCCAAGCTGCACGAATATATCTTTTGCAGCGAATTTGGAGCAATTTTGTTCTGAGTATATTATTATTCAGGGAGCCGAGAATCGTCGAAACATCGACTTATGCGAAATGAAACATATTTGTTATTTTCTTGTTCCCCACACTCCAAGCTAGTCGAATATAGGTTTTGCAGCGAATTTAGAGCAACTTTTGTTCTGAGTATTTTTCGTGTCCAGGGAGCCGAGAATCATCGAAAAATCGACTTACCACGTAATGAAACACTTTTGTGATGTTCTTGTTCCCCACACTCCAAACTGCTTGAATATGGCTTTTGCAGAGAATTTGGAATAACTTTTGTTCTTAGCATAATTCGTGTCCTTGGAGCCAAGAAAAGTCGAAAAATCGATTTATGCGAAATGAAAAATTTATGTGATACTCTTGTTCCTCACACTCCAACCTGCTCGAATATAGCTTTTGTAGCGAATTTGGAGCAACATTTGTTATGAGTATATTTCGTGTCCTGGGAGCCGAGAATCGTCGCTAATCGACTTAAGCGTAATGAAAAATTTTTGTGATATTCTTGTTCCCCTCACTCCAAACTGCTCGAATATAGCTTATGCAGCGAATTTGGAGCAAATTTTGTTCTGAGCATATTTCATGTCCATGGAGCCGAGAATCATCGAAAAATCGACTTAAGCGTAATGAAACATTTTTGTGATTTTCTTGTTCCCCACACTCACTACTGGTCGAATATAGCTTTTGCAGCGAATTTGGAGCAACTTTTGTTCTGAGCATATTTCGTGTCCATGGAGCCGAGAATCCTCGCAAATCGACTTACGCGAAATGAAAATTTTTTGTTATATTCTTATTTCTCACACTCCAAATTGCTCGTATATAGGTTTTGCAGCGAATTTGGAACAACTTTTGTTCTGAGTATATTTCGTGTCCAGGGAGCCGAGAATCGTCGAAACATCGACATGCGAAATAAAAAATTTTTGTGATATTCTTGTTCCCCACACTCCAACCTGCTCGTATATAGGTTTTGCAGCGAATTTGGAGTAACTATTGTTCTGAGTATATTTCATGTCCAAGGAGCCGAGAATCGTCGAAAAATCGACTTATGCGAAATGAAACATTTTTGTGATACTCTTGTTCCCCACATTCCAAACTGCTCGAATATAGCTCTTGCAGCGAATTTGGAGCAAATTTTGTTCTGAGTATATTTCGTGTCCAGGGAGCCGAGAATCGTCGAAAAATCAACTTATGCGAAATAAAAAATTTTTGTGATATTCTTGTTCCCCACACTCCAAACTGCTCGTATATAGGTTTTGCAGCGAATTTTGAGCATCTTTTGTTCTCAGTATATTTCGTGTCCAAGGGAGCCGAGAATCTTCGAAAAATCGACTTATGCGAAATAAAAAATTTTTGTGATATTCTTGTTCCCCACACTCCAAACTGCTCGTATATAGGTTTTGCAGCGAATTTTGAGCATCTTTTGTTCTCAGTATATTTCATGTCCAAGGGAGCCGAGAATCTTCGAAAAATCGACTTATGCGAAATGAAACATTTTTGTGATATTCTTGTTCCCCACACTCCAAACTTCTCAAATATAGCTTTTGCAGCGAATTTGGAATAACTTTTTTTCTTAACATATTTCGTGTCCAGAGAGCCGAGAATCTTCGAAAAATCGACTTACGCGAAATAAAAATTTTTTGATATATTCTTGTTCCTCAAACTCAAAATTGTTCGTATATAGGTTTTGCAGCGAATTTTGAGCATCTTTTGTTCTGAGTGTATTTCGTGCCTAGGGAGCCGAGAATCATCGAAAAATCGACTTACGCGTAAAGAAACATTCTTGTGATTTTCTTGTTCTCCAACTCCAAACTGCTCTTATATAGCTTTTGCAGCGAATTTGGAGCAACTTTTGTTCTGAGTATATTTAGTGTCCAGGGTGCCGAGAATCTTCGAAAAATCGACTTACGCGAAATGATAATTTTTTGTTATATTCTTATTCCTCACACTCCAAATTGCTCCTATATAGGTTTTGCAGCGAATTTGGAGCAACTTTTGTTCTGAGTATATTTCGTGTCCAGGGAGCCGAGAATCGTCGAAACATCGACATGCGAAATAAAAAATTTTTGTGATATTCTTGTTCCCCACACTCCAAACTGCTCGTATATAGGTTTTGCAGCGAATTTGGAGCAACTATTGTTCTGAGTATATTTCATGTCCAAGGAGCCGAGAATCGTCGAAAAATCGACTTATGCGAAATGAAACATTTTTGTGATATTCTCTTTCCCCACATTCCAAACTGCTCGAATATAGCTTTTGCAGCGAATTTGGAGCAAATTTTGTTCTGAGTATATTTCGTGTCCAAGGGAGCCGAGAATCTTCGAAAAATCGACTTATGCGAAATGAAACATTTTTGTGATATTCTTGTTCCCCACACTCCAAACTGCTCAAATATAGCTTTTGCAGAGAATTTGGAATAACTTTTTTTCTTAACAAATTTCGTGTCCAGAGAGCCGAGAATCTTCGAAAAATCGACTTACGCGAAATGAAAATTTTTTGTTATATTCTTGTTCCTCAAACTCCAAATTGCTCGTATATAGGTTTTGCAGCGAATTTTGAGCATCTTTTGTTCTGAGTGTATTTCGTGCCTAGGGAGGCGAGAATCATCGAAAAATCGACCTACGCGTAAAGAAACATTCTTGTGATTTTCTTGTTCTCCAACTCCAAACTGCTCTTATATAGCTTTTGCAGCGAATTTGGAGCAAATTTTGTTCTGAGTAGATTTCGTGTCCAGGAAGCAGAGAACCGTGAAAATGGACTTACCGCGTAATGAAACAGTTTTGTGATGTTCTTGTTCACCACACTCCAAACTGCTCGTATATAGGATTTGCAGCGAATTTTGAGCATCTTTTGTTCTGAGTATATTTCGTGTCCAGGGAGCCGATATTCGTCGAAACATCGACTTATGCGAAATGAAACATTTTTGTGATACTCTTGTTCCCACACTCCAAACTGCTCGTATATAGGATTTGCAGCGAATTTGGAGCAAGTTTTGTTCTGAGTATATTTCGTGTCCAGGGAGCCGAGAATCGTCGAAACATCGACATGCGAAATAAAAATTTTTTGTGATATTCTTGTTCCCCTCACTCCAAACTGCTCGTATATAGGTTTTGCAGCGAATTTGGAGCAACTATTGTTCTGAGTATATTTCATGTCCAAGGAGCCGAGAATCGTCGAAAAATCGACTTATGCGAAATGAAACATTTTTGTGATATTCTTGTTCCCCACATTACAAACTGCTCGAATATAGCTTTTGCAGCGAATTTGGAGCAAATTTTGTTCTGAGTATATTTCGTGTCCAGGGAGCCGAGAATCGTCGAAAAATCAACTTATGCGAAATAAAAATTTTTTGTGATATTCTTGTTCCCCACACACCAAACTGCTCGTATATAGGTTTTGCTGCGAATTTTGAGCATCTTTTGTTCTGAGTATATTTCGTGTCCAGGGAGCCGAGAATCGTAAAATGGACTTACCGCGTAATGAAACACTTTTGTGATGTTCTTGTTCACCACACTCCAAACTTCTCGAATATAGCTTTTGCAGCGCATTTGGAGCAACTTGTGTTCTGAGCATATTTCGTGTCCTGGGAGCCGTGAATCGTCAAAATGGACTTACCGCGTAATGAAACACTTTTGTGATGTTCTTGTTCACCACACTCCAAACAGCTCGTATATAGCTTTTGCAGCAAATTTGGAGCAACTTTTGTTCTTAGCATATTTCGTGTCCATGGAGCCGTGAATTATCGAAAAATCGACTTAAGCGTAGTGAGACATTTTTGTGATTTGCTTGTTCCCCACACTCCAAACTGCTCGTATATAGGTTTTGCAGCGAATTTTGAGCAACTTTTGTTCAGAGTATATTTCGTGTCCAGCGAGCCGAGAAACATCGAAAAATCGACTTACCACGTAATGAAACACTTTGTGATGTTCTTGTTCCCCACACTCTAAACTGCTCGTATATGGCTTTTGCAGCGAATTTGGAATAACCTTTGTTCTTAACATATTTCGTGTCCTGGGAGCCGAGAATTGTCGAAAAATCGACATGCGAAATGAAAATTTTGTGTGATATTCTTGTTCCTCACACTCCAAACTGCTCAAATATAGCTTTTGCAGCGAATTTGGAGCAACTTTTGTTCTGAGTATATTTCGTGTCCAGGGTGCCGAGAATCTTCGAAAAATCGACCTACGCGAAATTAAAATTTTTTGTTATATTCTTGTTCCTCACACTCCAAACTGCTCGATTATAGCTTTTCCAGCGAATTTGGAGCAACTTTTGTTCTGAGTATATTTCATGTCCAAGGAGCCGAGAATCGTCGAAAAATCGACTTATGCGAAATGAAACATTTTTGTGATATTCTTGTGCCCCACATTCCAAACTGCTCGAATATAGCTTTTGCAGCGAATTTGGAGCAAATTTTTTTCTGAGTATATTTCCTGTCCAGGGAGCCGAGAATCGTCGAAAAATCAACTTATGCGAAATAAAAAATTTTTGTGATATTCTTGTTCCCCACACTCCATACTGCTCGTATATAGATTTTGCAGCGAATTTTGAGCATCTTTTGTTCTGAGTATATTTCGTGTCCAGGGAGCCGATATTCGTCGAAACATCGACTTATGCGAAATGAAAAATTTTTGTGATACTCTTGTTCCCACACTCCAAACTGCTCGTATATAGGATTTGCAGCGAATTTGGAGCAAGTTTTGTTCTGAGTATATTTCGTGTCCAAGGGAGCCGAGAATCTTCGAAAAATCAACTTATGCGAAATAAAAAATTTTTGTGATATTCTTGTTCCCCACACTCCATACTGCTCGTATATAGATTTTGCAGCGAATTTTGAGCATCTTTTGTTCTGAGTATATTTCCTGTCCAGGGAGCCGAGATTCGTCGCAAATCGACTCATGCGAAATGAAAATTTTTTGTGATATTCTTGTTCCCCACACTCCAAACTGCTCGTATATAGCTCTTACAGCGAATTTGGAAAAGCTTTTGTTCTGAGCATATATCGTGTCCATGGAGCGAGAATCGTCGAAAACTCGACTTGAGCGTAATGAAAAATTTTTGTGATTTTATTGTTTTCCAACTCCAAACTGCTCTTATATAACTTTTGCAGCGAATTTGGAGCAACTTTGTTCTGAGCATATTTTGTGTGCAGGGAGCCAAGAATCGTCATAAACTCGACTTACGCGAAATGAAATGTTTTTGTGATATTCCAGTTCCCCACACCCCAAACTGCTCGTATATAGCTCTTGCAGCGAGTTTGGAGCAGCTTTTGTTCTGAGCATATTTCGTGTCCATGGACATGAGAATCATCGAAAAATCGACTTAATCGTAATGAAAAATTTTTGTGATATTCTTGTTCCCCTTACCCCAAACTGCTCGAATATAGCTTTTGCTGCGAATTTGGAGCCACTTTTGTTCTGAGTATTTTTCGTGTCCAGGGAGCCGAGAATCATCGAAAAATCGACTTACCACGTAATGAAACACTTTTGTGATTTTCATGTTCCCCACACTCCAAACTGCTTGTATATGGCTTTTGCAGCGAATTTGGAATAACTTTTGTTCTTAGCATATTTCGTGTCCTGGGAGCCGAGAAATGTCGAAAAAACGGCTTATGCGAAATGAAAAATGTTTGTGATATTCTTGTTCCCCACACTCCATACTGCTCGTATATAGATTTTGCAGCGAATTTTGAGCATCTTTTGTTCTGAGTATATTTCCTGTCCAGGGAGCCGAGATTCGTCGCAAATCGACTCATGCGAAATGAAAATTTTTTGTGATATTCTTGTTCCCCACACTCCATACTGCTCGTATATAGATTTTGCAGCGAATTTTGAGCATCTTTTGTTCTGAGTATATTTCGTGTCCAGGGAGCCGATATTCGTCGAAACATCGACTTATGCGAAATGAAAAATTTTTGTGATACTCTTGTTCCCACACTCCAAACTGCTCGTATATAGGATTTGCAGCGAATTTGGAGCAAGTTTTGTTCTGAGTATATTTCGTGTCCAGGGAGCCGAGAATCTTCGAAAAATCGACTTAGGCGAAATGAACATTTTTTGTTATATTCTTGTTCCCCACACTCCAAACTGCTCGTATATAGGTTTTGCAGCGAATTTTGAGCATCTTTTGTTCTCAGTATATTTCGTGTCCAAGGGAGCCGAGAATCTTCGAAAAATCGACTTATGCGAAATTAAAATTTTTTGTGATATTCTTGTTCCCCACACTCCAAACTGCTCAAATATAGCTTTTGAAACGAATTTGGAATAACTTTTTTTCTTAACATATTTGGTGTCCAGAGAGCCGTGAATCTTCGAAAAATCGACTTACGCGAAATGAAAATTTTTTGTTATATTCTTGTTCCTCACACACCAAACTGCTCGATTATAGCTTTTCCAGCGAATTTGGAGCAACTTTTTTTCTGAGTATATTTCATGTCCAAGGAGACGAGAATCGTCGAAAAATCGACTTATGCGAAATGAAACATTTTTGTGATATTCTTGTTCCCCACTCCCCAAACTGCTCGTATATAGGTTTTGCAGCGAATTTTGAGCAACTTTTGTTCTGAGTATATTTCGTGTCCAGGGAGCCGAGAATCGTCGAAACATCGACATGCGAAATAAAAAAATTTTGTGATATTCTTGTTCCCCACACTCCAAACTGCTCGTATATAGTTTTTGCAGCGAATTTTGAACATCTTTTGTTCTGAGTATATTTCATGTCCAAGGAGCCGGGAATCGTCGAAAAATCGACTTATGCGAAATCAAATATTTTTGTGATATTCTTGTTCCGCACACACCAAACTGCTCGAATATAGCTTTTGCACCGAATTTGGAGCAAATTTTGTTCTGAGTATATTTCCTGTCCAGGGAGCCGAGAATCGTCGAAAAATCAACTTATGCGAAATAAAAAATTTTTGTGATATTCTTGTTCCCCATACTCCAAACTGCTCGTATTTAGGATTTGCAGCGAATTTTGAGCATCTTTTGTTCTGAGTATATTTCGTGTCAAGGGAGCCGGTGTTCGTCGAAACATCGTCTTATGCGAAATGAAAAATTTTTGTGATACTCTTGTTCCCACACTCCAAACTGCTCGTATATAGGATTTGCAGCGAATCTGGAGCAACTTTTGTTCTTAGCATATTTCGTGTCCAAGGGAGCCGAGAATCTTCGAAAAATCGACTTACGCGAAATGAAAATTTTTTGTTATATTCTTGTTCCCCACACTCCAAACTGCTAGAATATATCTTTTGCAGCGAATTTGGAGCAATTTTGTTCTGAGTATATGTCGTGTCCTGAGAGCCGAGAATCTTCGAAAAATCGACTTACGCGAAATGAAAATTTTTTGTTATATTCTTGTTCCTCACACTCATAACTGCTCGATTATAGCGTTTCCAGCGAATTTGGATCAACTTTTGTTCTGAGTATATTTCATGTCCAAGGAGCCGAGAATCGTCGAAAAATCGACTTATGCGAAAAGAAAAATTTATGTGATATTCTTGTTCCCCACACTCTAAACTGCTCGAATATATCTTTTGCAGCGAATTTGGAGCAACTTTTGTTTTGAGCATATTTCGTGTCCATGGAGCCGAGAATCCTCGCAAATCGACTTAAGCGTAATGAAACATTTTTGTGATTTTCTTGTTCCCCACACTCCAAACTGCTCGTATATAGGATTTGCAGCGAATTTGGAGCAACTTTTGTTCTGAGTATATTTCGTGTCCAGGGAGCCGAGAATCTTCGAAAAATCGACTTAGGCGAAATGAACATTTTTTGTTATATTCTTGTTCCCCACACTCCAAGCTGCTCGTATATAGGTTTTGCAGCGAATTTTGAGCATCTTTTGTTCTCAGTATATTTCGTGTCCAAGGGAGCCGAGAATCTTCGAAAAATCGACTTATGCGAAATTAAAATTTTTTGTGATATTCTTGTTCCCCACACTCCAAACTGCTCAAATATAGCTTTTGAAACGAATTTGGAATAACTTTTTTTCTTAACATATTTGGTGTCCAGAGAGCCGTGAATCTTCGAAAAATCGACTTACGCGAAATGAAAATTTTTTGTTATATTCTTGTTCCTCAAACTCCAAATAGCTCGTATATAGGTTTTGCAGCGAATTTGGAGCATCTTTTGTTCTGAGTGTATTTCGTGCCTAGGGAGCCGAGAATCATCGAAAAATCGACTTACGCGTAAAGAAACATTCTTGTGTTTTTCTTGTTCTCCAACTCCAAACTGCTCTTATATAGCTTTTGCAGCGAATTTGGAGCAACTTTTGTTCTGAGTATATTTAGTGGCCAGGGTGCCGAGAATCTTCTAAAAATCGACTTACGCGAAATGAAAATTTTTTGTTATATTCTTGTTCCTCAAACTCCAAACTTCTCGATTATAGCGTTTCCAACGAATTTGGATCAACTTTTGTTCTGAGTATATTTCATGTCCAAGGAGCCGAGAATCCTCGAAAAATCGACTTATGCGAAATGAAACATTTTTGTGATATTCTTGTTCTGCACACTCCAAACTGCTCGAAAATAGCTTTTGCAGCGAATTTATAGCAACTTGTGTTCTGAGCATATTTCGTGTCCAGGGAGGCGAGAATCGTCAAAATGGACTTACTGCGTAATGAAACACTTTTGTGATGTTCTTGTTCACCACACTCCAAACAGCTCGTATATAAGCTTTTGCAGGGTATTTGGAGCAACTTTTGTTCTTAGCATATTTCGTGTCCTGGGAGCCGAGAATTGTCGAAAAATCGACTTACGCGAAATGAAAAATGTTTGTGATATTCTTGTTCATCACACTCCAACCTGCTCGAATATAGCTTTTGCAGCGAATTTGGAGCAAATTTTCTTCTGAGTATATTTCGTGTCCAGAGAGCCGAGAATCTTCGAAAAATCGACTTACGCGAAATGAAAATTTTTTGTTATATTCTTGTTCCTCACACACCAAACTGCTCGATTATAGCTTTTCCAGCGAATTTGGAGCAACTTTTTTTCTGAGTATATTTCATGTCCAAGGAGACGAGAATCGTCGAAAAATCGACTTATGCGAAATGAAACATTTTTGTGATATTCTTGTTCCCCACTCCCCAAACTGCTCGTATATAGGTTTTGCAGCGAATTTTGAGCAACTTTTGTTCTGAGTATATTTCGTGTCCAGGGAGCCGAGAATCGTCGAAACATCGACATGCGAAATAAAAAAATTTTGTGATATTCTTGTTCCCCACACTCCAAACTGCTCGTATATAGTTTTTGCAGCGAATTTTGAACATCTTTTGTTCTGAGTATATTTCATGTCCAAGGAGCCGGGAATCGTCGAAAAATCGACTTATGCGAAATCAAATATTTTTGTGATATTCTTGTTCCGCACACACCAAACTGCTCGAATATAGCTTTTGCACCGAATTTGGAGCAAATTTTGTTCTGAGTATATTTCCTGTCCAGGGAGCCGAGAATCGTCGAAAAATCAACTTATGCGAAATAAAAAATTTTTGTGATATTCTTGTTCCCCATACTCCAAACTGCTCGTATTTAGGATTTGCAGCGAATTTTGAGCATCTTTTGTTCTGAGTATATTTCGTGTCAAGGGAGCCGGTGTTCGTCGAAACATCGTCTTATGCGAAATGAAAAATTTTTGTGATACTCTTGTTCCCACACTCCAAACTGCTCGTATATAGGATTTGCAGCGAATCTGGAGCAACTTTTGTTCTTAGCATATTTCGTGTCCAAGGGAGCCGAGAATCTTCGAAAAATCGACTTACGCGAAATGAAATTTTTTTGTTATATTCTTGTTCCCCACACTCCAAACTGCTAGAATATATCTTTTGCAGCGAATTTGGAGCAATTTTGTTCTGAGTATATGTCGTGTCCTGAGAGCCGAGAATCTTCGAAAAATCGACTTACGCGAAATGAAAATTTTTTGTTATATTCTTGTTCCTCACACTCCAAACTGCTCGATTATAGCGTTTCCAGCGAATTTGGATCAACTTCTGTTCTGAGTATATTTCATGTCCAAGGAGCCGAGAATCGTCGAAAAATCGACTTATGCGAAATGAAACATTTTTGTGATATTCTTGTTCCGCACACTCCAAACTGCTCGAATATAGCTTTTGCAGCGAATTTGGAGCAAATTTTGTTCTGAGTATATTTCGTGTCCAGGGAGCCGAGAATCGTCGAAACATCGACTTATGCGAAATGAAAAATGTTTGTGATACTCTTGTTCCCCCACTCCAAACTGCTCGAATATCTCTTTTGCAGCGAATTTGGAGCAACTTGTGTTCTGAGCATATTTTGTGTCCAGGGAGGCGAGAATCTTCAAAATGGACTTACTGCGTAATGAAACACTTTTGTGATGTTCTTGTTCACCACACTCCAAACAGCTCGTATATAGCTTTTGCAGGGTATTTGGAGCAAATTTTGTTCTTAGCATATTTCGTGTCCTGGGAGCCGAGAATTGTCGAAAAATCGACTTACGCGAAATGAAAAATGTTTGTGATATTCTTGTTCATCACACTCCAACCTGCTCGAATATATCTTTTGCAGCGAATTTGGAGCAACTTTTGTTCTGAGTATATTTCGTGTCCAGGAAGCCGAGAACCGTGAAAATGGACTTACCGCGTAATAAAACACTTTTGTGATGTTCTTGTTCACCACACTCCAAACTGCTCGTATATAGCTTTTGCAGCGAATTTGGAGCAACTTTTGTTCTGAGCATATTTCGTGTCCATGGAGCCGAGAATCCTCGCAAATCGACTTAAGCGTAATGAAACATTTTTGTGATTTTCTTGTTCCCCGCACTCCAAACTGCTCGTATATAGGATTTGCAGCGAATTTGGAGCAATTTTTGTTCTGAGTATATTTCCTGTCCAGGGAGCCGAGAATCTTCGAAAAATCGACTTACGCTAAATGAAAATTTTTTGTTATATTCTTATTCCTCACACTCCAAATTGCTCGTATAAAGGTTTTGCAGCGAATTTGGAGCAACTTTTGTTCTGAGTATATTTCGTGTCCAGGGAGCCGAAAATCGTCGAAACATCGACATGCGAAATAAACAATTTTTGTGATATTCTTGTTCCCCACATTCCAAACTGCTCGAATATAGCTCTTGCAGCGAATTTGGAGCAAATTTTGTTCTGAGTATATTTCGTGTCCAGGGAGCCGAGAATCGTCGAAAAAACAACTTATGCGAAATAAAAATTTTTTGTGATATTCTTGTTCCCCACCCTCCAAACTGCTCGTATATAGGTTTTGCAGCGAATTTTGAGCATCTTTTGTTCTCAGTAAATTTCGTGTCCAAGGGAGCCGAGAATCTTCGAAAAATCGACTTACGCGAAATGAAAATTTTTTGTTATATTCTTGTTCATCAAACTCCAAACTGCTCGATTATAGCGTTTCCAACGAATTTGGATCAACTTTTGTTCTGAGTATATTTCATGTCCAAGGAGCCGAGAATCCTCGAAAAATCGACTTACGCGAAATGAAACATTTTTGTGATATTCTTGTTCCGCACACTCCAAACTGCTCGAAAATAGCTTTTGCAGCGAATTTGGAGCAAATTTTGTTCTGAGTATACTTCGTGTCCAGGGAGCCGAGAATCGTCGAAACATCGACTTATGCGAAATGAAACATTTTTGTGATACTCTTGTTCCCACACTCCAAACTGCTCGAATATAGCTTTTGCAGCGAATTTGCAGCAACTTGTGTTCTGAGCATATTTCGTGTCCAGGGTGGCGAGAATCTTCAAAATGGACTTACTGCGTAATGAAACACTTTTGTGATGTTCTTGTTCACCACACTCCAAACAGCTCGTATATAAGCTTTTGCAGGGTATTTGGAGCAACTTTTGTTCTTAGCATATTTCGTGTCCTGGGAGCCGAGAATTGTCAAAAATCGACTTACGCGAAATGAAAAATGTTTGTGATATTCTTGTTCATCACACTCCAACCTGCTCGATTATAGCTTTTCCAGCGAATTTGGAGCAAATTTTCTTCTGAGTATATTTCGTGTCCAGAGAGCCGAGAATCTTCGAAAAATCGACTTACGCGAAATGAAAATTTTTTGTTATATTCTTGTTCCTCACACTCCAAACTGCTCGATTATAGCTTTTCCAGCGAATTTGGAGCAACTTTTGTTCTGAGTATATTTCATGTCCAAGGAGCCGAGAATCGTCGAAAAATCGACTTATGCGAAATGAAACATTTTTGTGATATTCTTGTTCCCCATTCTCCAAACTGCTCGTATATAGGTTTTGCAGTGAATTTTGAGCAACTTTTGTTCTGAGTATATTTCGTGTCCAGAGAGCCGAGAATCGTCGAAACATCGACAGGCGAAATAAAAAATTTTTGTGATATTCTTGTTCCGCACATACCAAACTGCTCGAATATAGCTTTTGCACCGAATTTTGAGCATCTTTTGTTCTGAGTATATTTCGTGTCAAGGGAGCCGGTGTTCGTCGAAACATCGACTTATGCGAAATGAAAAATTTTTGTGATACTCTTGTTCCCACACTCCAAACTGCTCGTATATAGGATTTGCAGCGAATCTGGAGCAACTTTTGTTCTTAGCATATTTCGTGTCCAAGGGAGCCGAGAATCTTCGAAAAATCGACTTACGCGAAATGAAAATTTTTTGTTATATTCTTGTTCCTCACACTCCAAACTGCTGGAATATATCTTTTGCAGCGAATTTGGAGCAATTTTGTTCTGAGTATATTTCGTGTCCTGAGAGCCGAGAATCTTCGAAAAATCGACTTACGCGAAATGAAAATTTTTTGTTATATTCTTGTTCCTCACACTCCAAACTGCTCAATTATAGCGTTTCCAGCGAATTTGGATCAACTTTTGTTCTGAGTATATTTCATGTCCAAGGAGCCGAGAATCGTCGAAAAATCGACTTATGCGAAATGAAACATTTTTGTGATATTCTTGTTCCGCACACTCCAAACTGCTCGAATATAGCTTTTGCAGCGAATTTGGAGCAAATTTTGTTCTGAGTACATTTCGTGTCCAGGGAGCCGAGAATCGTCGAAACATCGACTTATGCGAAATGAAAAATGTTTGTGATACTCTTGTTCCCCCACTCCAAACTGCTCGAATATCTCTTTTGCAGCGAATTTGGAGCAACTTGTGTTCTGAGCATATTTTGTGTCCAGGGAGGCGAGAATCGTCAAAATGGACTTACTGCGTAATGAAACACTTTTGTGATGTTCTTCTTCACCACACTCCAAACAGCTCGTATATAGATTTTGCAGGGTATTTGGAGCAACTTTTGTTCTTAGCATATTTCGTGTCCTGGGAGCCGAGAATTGTCGAAAAATCGACTTACGCGAAATGAAAAATGTTTGTGATATTCCTGTTCATCACACTCCAACCTGCTCGAATATATCTTTTGCAGCGAATTTGGAGCAACTTTTGTTCTGAGTATATTTCGTGTCCAGGAAGCCGAGAACCGTGAAAATGGACTTACCGCGTAATGAAACACTTTTGTGATGTTCTTGTTCACCACACTCCAAACTGCTCGTATATAGCTTTTGCAGCGAATTTGGAGCAACTTTTGTTCTGAGCATATTTCGTGTCCATGGAGCCGAGAATCCTCGCAAATCGACTTAAGCGTAATGAAACATTTTTGTGATTTTCTTGTTCCCCACACTCCAAACTGCTCGTATATAGGATTTGCAGCGAATTTGGAGCAAATTTTGTTCTGAGTATATTTGGTGTCCAGGGAGCCGAGAATCTTCGAAAAATCGACTTACGCGAAATGAAAATTTTTTGTTATATTCTTATTCCTCACACTCCAAATTGCTCGTATATAGGTTTTGCAGCGAATTTGGAGCAACTTTTGTTCTGAGTATATTTCGTGTCCAGGGAGCCGAGAATCGTCGAAAAATCGACATGCGAAATAAACAATTTTTGTGATATTCTTGTTCCCCACACTCCAACCTGCTCGTATATAGGTTTTGCTGCGAATTTGGAGCAACTATTGTTCTGAGTATATTTCATGTCCAAGGAGCCGAGAATCGTCGAAAAATCGACTTATGCGAAATGAAACATTTTTGTGTACTCTTGTTCCCCAAATTCCAAACTGCTCGAATATAGCTCTTGCAGCGAATTTGGAGCAAATTTTGTTCTGAGTATATTTCGTGTCCAGGGAGCCGAGAATCGTCGAAAAATCAACTAATGCGAAATAAAAAATTTTTGTGATATTCTTGTTCCCCACACTCCAAACTGCTCGTATATAGGTTTTGCAGCGAATTTTGAGTATCTTTTGTTCTCAGTATATTTCGTGTCCAAGGGAGCCGAGAATCTTCGAAAAATCGACTTACGCGAAATGAAAATTTTTTGTTATATTCTTATTCCTCACACTCCAAATTGCTCGTATATAGGTTTTGCAGCGAATTTGGAGCAACTTTTGTTCTGAGTATATTTCGTGTCCAGGGAGCCGAGAATCGTCGAAAAATCGACATGCGAAATAAACAATTTTTGTGATATTCTTGTTCCCCACACTCCAACCTGCTCGTATATAGGTTTTGCAGCGAATTTGGAGCAACTATTGTTCTGAGTATATTTCATGTCCAAGGAGCCGAGAATCGTCGAAAAATCGACTTATGCGAAATGAAACATTTTTGTGTACTCTTGTTCCCCAAATTCCAAACAGCTCGAATATAGCTCTTGCAGCGAATTTGGAGCAAATTTTGTTCTGAGTATATTTCGTGTCCAGGGAGCCGAGAATCGTCGAAAAATCAACTAATGCGAAATAAAAAATGTTTGTGATATTCTTGTTCCCCATACTCCAAACTGCTCCTATATAGGTTTTACAGCGAATTTTGAGTATCTTTTGTTCTCAGTATATTTCGTGTCCAAGGGAGCCGAGAATCTTCGAAAAATCGACTTATGCGAAATGAAACATTTTTGTGATATTCTTGTTCCCCACACTCCAAACTGCTCAAATATAGCTTTTGCAGCGAATTTGGAATAACTTTTTTTCTTAACATATTTCGTGTCCAGAGAGCCGAGAATCTTCGAAAAATCGACTTACGCGAAATGAAAATTTTTTGTTATATTCTTGTTCCTCAAACTCCAAATTGCTCGTATATAGGTTTTGCAGCGAATTTTGAGCATCTTTTGTTCTGAGTGTATTTCGTGCCTAGGGAGCCGAGAATCATCGAAAAATCGACTTACGCGTAAAGAAACATTCTTGTGATTTTCTTGTTCTCCAACTCCAAACTGCTCTTATATAGCTTTTGCAGCGAATTTGGAGCAACTTTTGTTCTGAGTATATTTAGTGTCCAGGGTGCCGAGAATCTTCGAAAAATCGACTTACGCGAAATGATAATTTTTTGTTATATTCTTGTTCCTCACACTCCAAACTGCTCGATTATAGCGTTTCCAGCGAACTTGGATCAACTTTTGTTCTGAGTATATTTCATGTCCAAGGAGCCGAGAATCCTCGCAAATCGACTTAAGCGTAATGAAACATTTTTGTGATTTTGTTGTTCCCCACACTCCAAACTGCTCGTATATAGGATTTGCAGCGAATTTGGAGCAACTTTTGTTCTGAGTATATTTCGTGTCCAGGGAGCCGATAATCTTCGAAAAATCGACTTACGCGTAATGAAAATTTTTTGTTATATTCTTATTCCTCACACTCCAAATTGCGGGTATATAGGTTTTGCAGCGAATTTGGAGCAACTTTTGTTCTGAGTATATTTCGTGTCCAGGGAGCCGAGAATCGTCGAAACATCGACATGGGAAATAAAAAAATTTATTGATATTCTTGTTCCCCTCACTCCAAACTGCTCGTATATAGGTTTTGCAGCGAATTTGGAGCAACTATTGTTCTGAGTATATTTCATGTCCAAGGAGCCGAGAATCGTCGAAAAATCCACTTATGCGAAATGAAACATTTTTGTGATATTCTTGTTCCCCACATTCCAAACTGCTCGAATATAGCTTTTGCAGCGAATTTGGAGCAAATTTTGTTCTGAGTATACTTCGTGTCCAGGGAGCAGAGAATCGTCGAAACATCGACTTATGCGAAATGAAACATTTTTGTGATACTCTTGTTCCCACACTCCAAACTGCTCGAAAATAGCTTTTGCAGCGAATTTGCAGCAACTTGTGTTCTGAGCATATTTCGTGTCCAGGGAGGCGAGAATCGTCAAAATGGACTTACTGCGTAATGAAACACTTTTGTGATGTTCTTGTTCACCACACTCCAAACAGCTCGTATATAGCTTTTGCAGGGTATTTGGAGCAACTTTTGTTCTTAGCATATTTCCTGTCCTGGGAGCCGAGAATTGTCGAAAAATCGACTTACGCGAAATGAAAAATGTTTATGATATTCTTGTTCATCACACTCCAACCTGCTCGAATATATCTTTTGCAGCGAATTTGGAGCAATTTTGTTCTGAGTATATTTAGAGTCCAGGGTGCCGAGAATCGTCGCAAACCGACTTATGCGAAAAGAAAAATTTATGTGATATTCTTGTTCCCCACACTCTAAACTGCTCGAATATAGCTTTTGCAGCGAATTTGGAGCAACTTTTGTTCTGAGTATATTTCGTGTCCAGGAAGCCGAGAACCGTGAAAATGGACTTACCGCGTAATGAAACACTTTTGTGATGTTCTTGTTCACCACACTCCAAACTGCTCGTATATAGCTTTTGCAGCGAATTTGGAGCAACTTTTGTTTTGAGCATATTTCGTGTCCATGGAGCCGAGAATCCTCGCAAAACGACTTAAGCGTAATGAAACATTTTTGTGATTTTCTTGTTCCCCACACTCCAAACTGCTCGTATATAGGATTTGCAGCGAATTTGGAGCAACTTTTGTTCTGAGTATATTTCGTGTCCAGGGAGACGAGAATCTTCGAAAAATCGACTTACGCGAAATGAAAATTTTTTGTTATATTCTTATTCCTCACACTCCAAATTGCTCGTATATAGGTATTGCAGCGAATTTGGAGCAACTTTTGTTCTGAGTATATTTCGTGTCCAGGGAGCCGAGAATCGTCGAAACATCGACATGCGAAATAAACAATTTTTGTGATATTCTTGTTCCCCACACTCCAACCTGCTCGTATATAGGTTTTGCAGCGAATTTGGAGCAACTATTGTTCTGAGTATATTTCAAGTCCAAGGAGCCGAGAATCGTCGAAAAATCGCCTTATGCGAAATGAAACATTTTTGTGATACTCTTGTTCCCCACATTCCAAACTGCTCGAATATAGCTCTTGCAGCGAATTTGGAGCAACTTTTGTTCTGAGTATATTTCGTGTCCAGGGAGCCGAGAATCTTCGAAAAATCGACTTAGGCGAAATGAACATTTTTTGTTATATTCTTGTTCCCCACACTCCAAGCTGCTCGTATATAGGTTTTGCAGCGAATTTTGAGCATCTTTTGTTCTCAGTATATTTCGTGTCCAAGGGAGCCGAGAATCTTCGAAAAATCGACTTATGCGAAATTAAAATTTTTTGTGATATTCTTGTTCCCCACACTCCAAACTGCTCAAATATAGCTTTTGAAACGAATTTGGAATAACTTTTTTTCTTAACATATTTGGTGTCCAGAGAGCCGTGAATCTTCGAAAAATCGACTTACGCGAAATGAAAATTTTTTGTTATATTCTTGTTCCTCAAACTCCAAATAGCTCGTATATAGGTTTTGCAGCGAATTTGGAGCATCTTTTGTTCTGAGTGTATTTCGTGCCTAGGGAGCCGAGAATCATCGAAAAATCGACTTACGCGTAAAGAAACATTCTTGTGTTTTTCTTGTTCTCCAACTCCAAACTGCTCTTATATAGCTTT
Source organism: Hymenopus coronatus (assembly GCA_030762935.1). NCBI lineage: Eukaryota > Metazoa > Arthropoda > Insecta > Mantodea > Hymenopodidae > Hymenopus > Hymenopus coronatus. The sequence continues at coordinate 55,453,479 of CM060880.1, forward strand.
TGCAGCGAATTTGGAGCAACTTTTGTTCTGAGTATATTTAGTGGCCAGGGTGCCGAGAATCTTCTAAAAATCGACTTACGCGAAATGAAAATTTTTTGTTATATTCTTGTTCCTCAAACTCCAAACTTCTCGATTATAGCGTTTCCAACGAATTTGGATCAACTTTTGTTCTGAGTATATTTCATGTCCAAGGAGCCGAGAATCCTCGAAAAATCGACTTATGCGAAATGAAACATTTTTGTGATATTCTTGTTCTGCACACTCCAAACTGCTCGAAAATAGCTTTTGCAGCGAATTTATAGCAACTTGTGTTCTGAGCATATTTCGTGTCCAGGGAGGCGAGAATCGTCAAAATGGACTTACTGCGTAATGAAACACTTTTGTGATGTTCTTGTTCACCACACTCCAAACAGCTCGTATATAAGCTTTTGCAGGGTATTTGGAGCAACTTTTGTTCTTAGCATATTTCGTGTCCTGGGAGCCGAGAATTGTCGAAAAATCGACTTACGCGAAATGAAAAATGTTTGTGATATTCTTGTTCATCACACTCCAACCTGCTCGAATATAGCTTTTGCAGCGAATTTGGAGCAAATTTTCTTCTGAGTATATTTCGTGTCCAGAGAGCCGAGAATCTTCGAAAAATCGACTTACGCGAAATGAAAATTTTTTGTTATATTCTTGTTCCTCACACACCAAACTGCTCGATTATAGCTTTTCCAGCGAATTTGGAGCAACTTTTTTTCTGAGTATATTTCATGTCCAAGGAGACGAGAATCGTCGAAAAATCGACTTATGCGAAATGAAACATTTTTGTGATATTCTTGTTCCCCACTCCCCAAACTGCTCGTATATAGGTTTTGCAGCGAATTTTGAGCAACTTTTGTTCTGAGTATATTTCGTGTCCAGGGAGCCGAGAATCGTCGAAACATCGACATGCGAAATAAAAAAATTTTGTGATATTCTTGTTCCCCACACTCCAAACTGCTCGTATATAGTTTTTGCAGCGAATTTTGAACATCTTTTGTTCTGAGTATATTTCATGTCCAAGGAGCCGGGAATCGTCGAAAAATCGACTTATGCGAAATCAAATATTTTTGTGATATTCTTGTTCCGCACACACCAAACTGCTCGAATATAGCTTTTGCACCGAATTTGGAGCAAATTTTGTTCTGAGTATATTTCCTGTCCAGGGAGCCGAGAATCGTCGAAAAATCAACTTATGCGAAATAAAAAATTTTTGTGATATTCTTGTTCCCCATACTCCAAACTGCTCGTATTTAGGATTTGCAGCGAATTTTGAGCATCTTTTGTTCTGAGTATATTTCGTGTCAAGGGAGCCGGTGTTCGTCGAAACATCGTCTTATGCGAAATGAAAAATTTTTGTGATACTCTTGTTCCCACACTCCAAACTGCTCGTATATAGGATTTGCAGCGAATCTGGAGCAACTTTTGTTCTTAGCATATTTCGTGTCCAAGGGAGCCGAGAATCTTCGAAAAATCGACTTACGCGAAATGAAATTTTTTTGTTATATTCTTGTTCCCCACACTCCAAACTGCTAGAATATATCTTTTGCAGCGAATTTGGAGCAATTTTGTTCTGAGTATATGTCGTGTCCTGAGAGCCGAGAATCTTCGAAAAATCGACTTACGCGAAATGAAAATTTTTTGTTATATTCTTGTTCCTCACACTCCAAACTGCTCGATTATAGCGTTTCCAGCGAATTTGGATCAACTTCTGTTCTGAGTATATTTCATGTCCAAGGAGCCGAGAATCGTCGAAAAATCGACTTATGCGAAATGAAACATTTTTGTGATATTCTTGTTCCGCACACTCCAAACTGCTCGAATATAGCTTTTGCAGCGAATTTGGAGCAAATTTTGTTCTGAGTATATTTCGTGTCCAGGGAGCCGAGAATCGTCGAAACATCGACTTATGCGAAATGAAAAATGTTTGTGATACTCTTGTTCCCCCACTCCAAACTGCTCGAATATCTCTTTTGCAGCGAATTTGGAGCAACTTGTGTTCTGAGCATATTTTGTGTCCAGGGAGGCGAGAATCTTCAAAATGGACTTACTGCGTAATGAAACACTTTTGTGATGTTCTTGTTCACCACACTCCAAACAGCTCGTATATAGCTTTTGCAGGGTATTTGGAGCAAATTTTGTTCTTAGCATATTTCGTGTCCTGGGAGCCGAGAATTGTCGAAAAATCGACTTACGCGAAATGAAAAATGTTTGTGATATTCTTGTTCATCACACTCCAACCTGCTCGAATATATCTTTTGCAGCGAATTTGGAGCAACTTTTGTTCTGAGTATATTTCGTGTCCAGGAAGCCGAGAACCGTGAAAATGGACTTACCGCGTAATAAAACACTTTTGTGATGTTCTTGTTCACCACACTCCAAACTGCTCGTATATAGCTTTTGCAGCGAATTTGGAGCAACTTTTGTTCTGAGCATATTTCGTGTCCATGGAGCCGAGAATCCTCGCAAATCGACTTAAGCGTAATGAAACATTTTTGTGATTTTCTTGTTCCCCGCACTCCAAACTGCTCGTATATAGGATTTGCAGCGAATTTGGAGCAATTTTTGTTCTGAGTATATTTCCTGTCCAGGGAGCCGAGAATCTTCGAAAAATCGACTTACGCTAAATGAAAATTTTTTGTTATATTCTTATTCCTCACACTCCAAATTGCTCGTATAAAGGTTTTGCAGCGAATTTGGAGCAACTTTTGTTCTGAGTATATTTCGTGTCCAGGGAGCCGAAAATCGTCGAAACATCGACATGCGAAATAAACAATTTTTGTGATATTCTTGTTCCCCACATTCCAAACTGCTCGAATATAGCTCTTGCAGCGAATTTGGAGCAAATTTTGTTCTGAGTATATTTCGTGTCCAGGGAGCCGAGAATCGTCGAAAAAACAACTTATGCGAAATAAAAATTTTTTGTGATATTCTTGTTCCCCACCCTCCAAACTGCTCGTATATAGGTTTTGCAGCGAATTTTGAGCATCTTTTGTTCTCAGTAAATTTCGTGTCCAAGGGAGCCGAGAATCTTCGAAAAATCGACTTACGCGAAATGAAAATTTTTTGTTATATTCTTGTTCATCAAACTCCAAACTGCTCGATTATAGCGTTTCCAACGAATTTGGATCAACTTTTGTTCTGAGTATATTTCATGTCCAAGGAGCCGAGAATCCTCGAAAAATCGACTTACGCGAAATGAAACATTTTTGTGATATTCTTGTTCCGCACACTCCAAACTGCTCGAAAATAGCTTTTGCAGCGAATTTGGAGCAAATTTTGTTCTGAGTATACTTCGTGTCCAGGGAGCCGAGAATCGTCGAAACATCGACTTATGCGAAATGAAACATTTTTGTGATACTCTTGTTCCCACACTCCAAACTGCTCGAATATAGCTTTTGCAGCGAATTTGCAGCAACTTGTGTTCTGAGCATATTTCGTGTCCAGGGTGGCGAGAATCTTCAAAATGGACTTACTGCGTAATGAAACACTTTTGTGATGTTCTTGTTCACCACACTCCAAACAGCTCGTATATAAGCTTTTGCAGGGTATTTGGAGCAACTTTTGTTCTTAGCATATTTCGTGTCCTGGGAGCCGAGAATTGTCAAAAATCGACTTACGCGAAATGAAAAATGTTTGTGATATTCTTGTTCATCACACTCCAACCTGCTCGATTATAGCTTTTCCAGCGAATTTGGAGCAAATTTTCTTCTGAGTATATTTCGTGTCCAGAGAGCCGAGAATCTTCGAAAAATCGACTTACGCGAAATGAAAATTTTTTGTTATATTCTTGTTCCTCACACTCCAAACTGCTCGATTATAGCTTTTCCAGCGAATTTGGAGCAACTTTTGTTCTGAGTATATTTCATGTCCAAGGAGCCGAGAATCGTCGAAAAATCGACTTATGCGAAATGAAACATTTTTGTGATATTCTTGTTCCCCATTCTCCAAACTGCTCGTATATAGGTTTTGCAGTGAATTTTGAGCAACTTTTGTTCTGAGTATATTTCGTGTCCAGAGAGCCGAGAATCGTCGAAACATCGACAGGCGAAATAAAAAATTTTTGTGATATTCTTGTTCCGCACATACCAAACTGCTCGAATATAGCTTTTGCACCGAATTTTGAGCATCTTTTGTTCTGAGTATATTTCGTGTCAAGGGAGCCGGTGTTCGTCGAAACATCGACTTATGCGAAATGAAAAATTTTTGTGATACTCTTGTTCCCACACTCCAAACTGCTCGTATATAGGATTTGCAGCGAATCTGGAGCAACTTTTGTTCTTAGCATATTTCGTGTCCAAGGGAGCCGAGAATCTTCGAAAAATCGACTTACGCGAAATGAAAATTTTTTGTTATATTCTTGTTCCTCACACTCCAAACTGCTGGAATATATCTTTTGCAGCGAATTTGGAGCAATTTTGTTCTGAGTATATTTCGTGTCCTGAGAGCCGAGAATCTTCGAAAAATCGACTTACGCGAAATGAAAATTTTTTGTTATATTCTTGTTCCTCACACTCCAAACTGCTCAATTATAGCGTTTCCAGCGAATTTGGATCAACTTTTGTTCTGAGTATATTTCATGTCCAAGGAGCCGAGAATCGTCGAAAAATCGACTTATGCGAAATGAAACATTTTTGTGATATTCTTGTTCCGCACACTCCAAACTGCTCGAATATAGCTTTTGCAGCGAATTTGGAGCAAATTTTGTTCTGAGTACATTTCGTGTCCAGGGAGCCGAGAATCGTCGAAACATCGACTTATGCGAAATGAAAAATGTTTGTGATACTCTTGTTCCCCCACTCCAAACTGCTCGAATATCTCTTTTGCAGCGAATTTGGAGCAACTTGTGTTCTGAGCATATTTTGTGTCCAGGGAGGCGAGAATCGTCAAAATGGACTTACTGCGTAATGAAACACTTTTGTGATGTTCTTCTTCACCACACTCCAAACAGCTCGTATATAGATTTTGCAGGGTATTTGGAGCAACTTTTGTTCTTAGCATATTTCGTGTCCTGGGAGCCGAGAATTGTCGAAAAATCGACTTACGCGAAATGAAAAATGTTTGTGATATTCCTGTTCATCACACTCCAACCTGCTCGAATATATCTTTTGCAGCGAATTTGGAGCAACTTTTGTTCTGAGTATATTTCGTGTCCAGGAAGCCGAGAACCGTGAAAATGGACTTACCGCGTAATGAAACACTTTTGTGATGTTCTTGTTCACCACACTCCAAACTGCTCGTATATAGCTTTTGCAGCGAATTTGGAGCAACTTTTGTTCTGAGCATATTTCGTGTCCATGGAGCCGAGAATCCTCGCAAATCGACTTAAGCGTAATGAAACATTTTTGTGATTTTCTTGTTCCCCACACTCCAAACTGCTCGTATATAGGATTTGCAGCGAATTTGGAGCAAATTTTGTTCTGAGTATATTTGGTGTCCAGGGAGCCGAGAATCTTCGAAAAATCGACTTACGCGAAATGAAAATTTTTTGTTATATTCTTATTCCTCACACTCCAAATTGCTCGTATATAGGTTTTGCAGCGAATTTGGAGCAACTTTTGTTCTGAGTATATTTCGTGTCCAGGGAGCCGAGAATCGTCGAAAAATCGACATGCGAAATAAACAATTTTTGTGATATTCTTGTTCCCCACACTCCAACCTGCTCGTATATAGGTTTTGCTGCGAATTTGGAGCAACTATTGTTCTGAGTATATTTCATGTCCAAGGAGCCGAGAATCGTCGAAAAATCGACTTATGCGAAATGAAACATTTTTGTGTACTCTTGTTCCCCAAATTCCAAACTGCTCGAATATAGCTCTTGCAGCGAATTTGGAGCAAATTTTGTTCTGAGTATATTTCGTGTCCAGGGAGCCGAGAATCGTCGAAAAATCAACTAATGCGAAATAAAAAATTTTTGTGATATTCTTGTTCCCCACACTCCAAACTGCTCGTATATAGGTTTTGCAGCGAATTTTGAGTATCTTTTGTTCTCAGTATATTTCGTGTCCAAGGGAGCCGAGAATCTTCGAAAAATCGACTTACGCGAAATGAAAATTTTTTGTTATATTCTTATTCCTCACACTCCAAATTGCTCGTATATAGGTTTTGCAGCGAATTTGGAGCAACTTTTGTTCTGAGTATATTTCGTGTCCAGGGAGCCGAGAATCGTCGAAAAATCGACATGCGAAATAAACAATTTTTGTGATATTCTTGTTCCCCACACTCCAACCTGCTCGTATATAGGTTTTGCAGCGAATTTGGAGCAACTATTGTTCTGAGTATATTTCATGTCCAAGGAGCCGAGAATCGTCGAAAAATCGACTTATGCGAAATGAAACATTTTTGTGTACTCTTGTTCCCCAAATTCCAAACAGCTCGAATATAGCTCTTGCAGCGAATTTGGAGCAAATTTTGTTCTGAGTATATTTCGTGTCCAGGGAGCCGAGAATCGTCGAAAAATCAACTAATGCGAAATAAAAAATGTTTGTGATATTCTTGTTCCCCATACTCCAAACTGCTCCTATATAGGTTTTACAGCGAATTTTGAGTATCTTTTGTTCTCAGTATATTTCGTGTCCAAGGGAGCCGAGAATCTTCGAAAAATCGACTTATGCGAAATGAAACATTTTTGTGATATTCTTGTTCCCCACACTCCAAACTGCTCAAATATAGCTTTTGCAGCGAATTTGGAATAACTTTTTTTCTTAACATATTTCGTGTCCAGAGAGCCGAGAATCTTCGAAAAATCGACTTACGCGAAATGAAAATTTTTTGTTATATTCTTGTTCCTCAAACTCCAAATTGCTCGTATATAGGTTTTGCAGCGAATTTTGAGCATCTTTTGTTCTGAGTGTATTTCGTGCCTAGGGAGCCGAGAATCATCGAAAAATCGACTTACGCGTAAAGAAACATTCTTGTGATTTTCTTGTTCTCCAACTCCAAACTGCTCTTATATAGCTTTTGCAGCGAATTTGGAGCAACTTTTGTTCTGAGTATATTTAGTGTCCAGGGTGCCGAGAATCTTCGAAAAATCGACTTACGCGAAATGATAATTTTTTGTTATATTCTTGTTCCTCACACTCCAAACTGCTCGATTATAGCGTTTCCAGCGAACTTGGATCAACTTTTGTTCTGAGTATATTTCATGTCCAAGGAGCCGAGAATCCTCGCAAATCGACTTAAGCGTAATGAAACATTTTTGTGATTTTGTTGTTCCCCACACTCCAAACTGCTCGTATATAGGATTTGCAGCGAATTTGGAGCAACTTTTGTTCTGAGTATATTTCGTGTCCAGGGAGCCGATAATCTTCGAAAAATCGACTTACGCGTAATGAAAATTTTTTGTTATATTCTTATTCCTCACACTCCAAATTGCGGGTATATAGGTTTTGCAGCGAATTTGGAGCAACTTTTGTTCTGAGTATATTTCGTGTCCAGGGAGCCGAGAATCGTCGAAACATCGACATGGGAAATAAAAAAATTTATTGATATTCTTGTTCCCCTCACTCCAAACTGCTCGTATATAGGTTTTGCAGCGAATTTGGAGCAACTATTGTTCTGAGTATATTTCATGTCCAAGGAGCCGAGAATCGTCGAAAAATCCACTTATGCGAAATGAAACATTTTTGTGATATTCTTGTTCCCCACATTCCAAACTGCTCGAATATAGCTTTTGCAGCGAATTTGGAGCAAATTTTGTTCTGAGTATACTTCGTGTCCAGGGAGCAGAGAATCGTCGAAACATCGACTTATGCGAAATGAAACATTTTTGTGATACTCTTGTTCCCACACTCCAAACTGCTCGAAAATAGCTTTTGCAGCGAATTTGCAGCAACTTGTGTTCTGAGCATATTTCGTGTCCAGGGAGGCGAGAATCGTCAAAATGGACTTACTGCGTAATGAAACACTTTTGTGATGTTCTTGTTCACCACACTCCAAACAGCTCGTATATAGCTTTTGCAGGGTATTTGGAGCAACTTTTGTTCTTAGCATATTTCCTGTCCTGGGAGCCGAGAATTGTCGAAAAATCGACTTACGCGAAATGAAAAATGTTTATGATATTCTTGTTCATCACACTCCAACCTGCTCGAATATATCTTTTGCAGCGAATTTGGAGCAATTTTGTTCTGAGTATATTTAGAGTCCAGGGTGCCGAGAATCGTCGCAAACCGACTTATGCGAAAAGAAAAATTTATGTGATATTCTTGTTCCCCACACTCTAAACTGCTCGAATATAGCTTTTGCAGCGAATTTGGAGCAACTTTTGTTCTGAGTATATTTCGTGTCCAGGAAGCCGAGAACCGTGAAAATGGACTTACCGCGTAATGAAACACTTTTGTGATGTTCTTGTTCACCACACTCCAAACTGCTCGTATATAGCTTTTGCAGCGAATTTGGAGCAACTTTTGTTTTGAGCATATTTCGTGTCCATGGAGCCGAGAATCCTCGCAAAACGACTTAAGCGTAATGAAACATTTTTGTGATTTTCTTGTTCCCCACACTCCAAACTGCTCGTATATAGGATTTGCAGCGAATTTGGAGCAACTTTTGTTCTGAGTATATTTCGTGTCCAGGGAGACGAGAATCTTCGAAAAATCGACTTACGCGAAATGAAAATTTTTTGTTATATTCTTATTCCTCACACTCCAAATTGCTCGTATATAGGTATTGCAGCGAATTTGGAGCAACTTTTGTTCTGAGTATATTTCGTGTCCAGGGAGCCGAGAATCGTCGAAACATCGACATGCGAAATAAACAATTTTTGTGATATTCTTGTTCCCCACACTCCAACCTGCTCGTATATAGGTTTTGCAGCGAATTTGGAGCAACTATTGTTCTGAGTATATTTCAAGTCCAAGGAGCCGAGAATCGTCGAAAAATCGCCTTATGCGAAATGAAACATTTTTGTGATACTCTTGTTCCCCACATTCCAAACTGCTCGAATATAGCTCTTGCAGCGAATTTGGAGCAAATTTTGTTCTGAGTATATTTCGTGTCCAGGGAGCCGAGAATCGTCGAAAAATCAACTTATGCGAAATAAAAAATTTTTGTGATATTCTTGTTCCCCACACTCCAAACTGCTCGTATATAGGTTTTGCAGCGAATTTTGAGTATCTTTTGTTCTCAGTATATTTCGTGTCCAAGGGAGCCGAGAATCTTCGAAAAATCGACTTATGCGAAATGAAACATTTTTGTGATATTCTTGTTCCCCACACTCCAAACTGCTCAAATATAGCTTTTGCAGCGAATTTGGAATAACTTTTTTTCTTAACATATTTCGTGTCCAGAGAGCCGAGAATCTTCGAAAAATCGACTTACGCGAAATGAAAATTTTTTGTGATACTCTTGTTCCCACACTCCAAACTGCTCGAAAATAGCTTTTGCAGCGAATTTGCAGCAACTTGTGTTCTGAGCATATTTCGTGTCCAGGGAGGCGAGAATCGTCAAAATGGACTTACTGCGTAATGAAACACTTTTGTGATGTTCTTGTTCACCACACTCCAAACAGCTCGTATATAGCTTTTGCAGGGTATTTGGAGCAACTTTTGTTCTTAGCATATTTCGTGTCCTGGGAGCCGAGAATTGTCGAAAAATCGACTTACGCGAAATGAAAAATGTGATATTCTTGTTCATCACACTCCAACCTGGTCGAATATAGCTTTTGCAGCGAATTTGGAGCACTTTTTGTTCTGAGTATATTTAGAGTCCAGGGTGCCGAGAATCGTCGCAAACGTACTTATGCGAAAAGAAAAATTTATGTGATATTCTTGTTCCCCACTCTCTAAACTGCTCGAATATAGCTTTTGCAGCGAATTTGGAGCAACTTTTGTTCTGAGCATATTTCGTGTCCATGGAGCCGAGAATCCTCGCAAATCGACTTACGCGAAATGAAATTTTTTTGTTATATTCTTATTTCTCACACTCCAAATTGCTCGTATATAGGTTTTGCAGCGAATTTGGAACAACTTTTGTTCTGAGTATATTTCGTGTCCAGGGAGCCGAGAATCGTCGAAACATCGACATGCGAAATAAAAAATTTTTGTGATATTCTTGTTGCCCACACTCCAACCTGCTCGTATATAGGTTTTGCAGCGAATTTGGAGTAACTATTGTTCTGAGTATATTTCATGTCCAAGGAGCCGAGAATCGTCGAAAAATCGACTTATGCGAAATGAAACATTTTTGTGATACTCTTGTTCCCCACATTCCAAACTGCTCGAATATAGGTTTTGCAGCGAATTTTGAGCATGTTTTGTTCTCAGTATATTTCGTGTCCAAGGGAGCCGAAAATCTTCGAAAAATCGACTTATGCGAAATAAAAAATTTTTGTGATATTCTTGTTCCCCACACTCCAAACTGCTCGTATATAGGTTTTGCAGCGAATTTTGAGCATCTTTTGTTCTCAGTATATTTCATGTCCAAGGGAGCCGAGAATCTTCGAAAAATCGACTTATGCGAAATGAAACATTTTTGTGATATTCTTGTTCCCCACACTCCAAACTTCTCAAATATAGCTTTTGCAGCGAATTTGGAATAACTTTTTTTCTTAACATATTTCGTGTCCAGAGAGCCGAGAATCTTCGAAAAATCGACTTACGCGAAATGAAAATTTTTTGATATATTCTTGTTCCTCAAACTCCAAATTGTTCGTATATAGGTTTTGCAGCGAATTTTGAGCATCTTTTGTTCTGAGTGCATTTCGTGCCTAGGGAGCCGAGAATCATCGAAAAATCGACTTACGCGTAAAGAAACATTCTTGTGATTTTCTTGTTCTCCAACTCCAAACTGCTCTTATATAGCTTTTGCAGCGAATTTGGAGCAACTTTTGTTTTGAGTATATTTAGTGTCCAGGGTGCCGAGAATCTTCGAAAAATCGACTTACGCGAAATGATAATTTTTTGTTATATTCTTATTCCTCACACTCCAAATTGCTCCTATATAGGTTTTGCAGCGAATTTGGAGCAACTTTTGTTCTGAGTATATTTCGTGTCCAGTGAGCCGAGAATCGTCGAAACATCGACATGCGAAATAAAAAATTTTTGTGATATTCTTGTTCCCCACACTCCAAACTGCTCGTATATAGGTTTTGCAGCGAATTTGGAGCAACTATTGTTCTGAGTATATTTCATGTCCAAGGAGCCGAGAATCGTCGAAAAATCAACTTATGCGAAATAAAAAATGTTTGTGATATTCTTGTTCCCCACACTCCAAACTGCTCGTATATAGGTTTAGCGGCGAATTTTGAGCATCTTTTGTTCTGAGTATGTTTCGTGTCCAGGGAGCCCATATTCGTCCAAACATTGACTTATGCGAAATGAAAATTTTTTGTTATATTCTTGTTCCTCAAACTCCAAATTGCTCGTATATAGGTTTTGCAGCGAATTTTGAGCATCTTTTGTTCTGAGTGTATTTCGTGCCTAGGGAGGCGAGAATCATCGAAAAATCGACCTACGCGTAAAGAAACATTCTTGTGATTTTCTTGTTCTCCAACTCCAAACTGCTCTTATATAGCTTTTGCAGCGAATTTGGAGCAAATTTTGTTCTGAGTATATTTCGTGTCCAGGAAGCCGAGAACCGTGAAAATGGACTTACCGCGTAATGAAACAGTTTTGTGATGTTCTTGTTCTCCAACTCCAAACTGCTCGTATATAGGATTTGCAGCGAATTTTGAGCATCTTATGTTCTGAGTATATTTCGTGTCCAGGGAGCCGATATTCGTCGAAACATCGACTTATGCGAAATGAAACATTTTTGTGATACTCTTGTTCCCACACTCCAAACTGCTCGTATATAGGATTTGCAGCGAATTTGGAGCAAGTTTTGTTCTGAGTATATTTCGTGTCCAGGGAGCCGAGAATCGTCGAAACATCGACATGCGAAATAAAAATTTTTTGTGATATTCTTGTTCCCCTCACTCCAAACTGCTCGTATATAGGTTTTGCAGCGAATTTGGAGCAACTATTGTTCTGAGTATATTTCATGTCCAAGGAGCCGAGAATCGTCGAAAAATCGACTTATGCGAAATGAAACATTTTTGTGATATTCTTGTTCCCCACATTACAAACTGCTCGAATATAGCTTTTGCAGCGAATTTGGAGCAAATTTTGTTCTGAGTATATTTCGAGTCTAGGGAGCCGAGAATCGTCGAAAAATCAACTTATGCGAAATAAAAATTTTTTGTGATATTCTTGTTCCCCACACACCAAACTGCTCGTATATAGGTTTTGCTGCGAATTTTGAGCATCTTTTGTTCTGAGTATATTTCGTGTCCAGGGAGCCGAGAATCGTAAAATGGACTTACCGCGTAATGAAACACTTTTGTGATGTTCTTGTTCACCACACTCCAAACTTCTCGAATATAGCTTTTGCAGCGCATTTGGAGCAACTTGTGTTCTGAGCATATTTCGTGTCCTGGGAGCCGTGAATCGTCAAAATGGACTTACCGCGTAATGAAACACTTTTGTGATGTTCTTGTTCACCACACTCCAAACAGCTCGTATATAGCTTTTGCAGCAAATTTGGAGCAACTTTTGTTCTTAGCATATTTCGTGTCCATGGAGCCGTGAATTATCGAAAAATCGACTTAAGCGTAGTGAGACATTTTTGTGATTTGCTTGTTCCCCACACTCCAAACTGCTCGTATATAGGTTTTGCAGCGAATTTTGAGCAACTTTTGTTCAGAGTATATTTCGTGTCCAGCGAGCCGAGAAACATCGAAAAATCGACTTACCACGTAATGAAACACTTTTGTGATGTTCTTGTTCCCCACACTCTAAACTGCTCGTATATGGCTTTTGCAGCGAATTTGGAATAACCTTTGTTCTTAACATATTTCGTGTCCAGGGTGCCGAGAATCTTCGAAAAATCGACCTCCGCGAAATTAAAATTTTTGTTATATTCTTGTTCCTCACACTCCAAACTGCTCGATTATAGCTTTTCCAGCGAATTTGGAGCAACTTTTGTTCTGAGTATATTTCATGTCCAAGGAGCCGAGAATCGTCGAAAAATCGACTTATGCGAAATGAAACATTTTTGTGATATTCTTGTTCCCCACATTCCAAACTGCTCGAATATAGCTTTTGCAGCGAATTTGGAGCAAATTTTTTTCTGAGTATATTTCCTGTCCAGGGAGCCGAGAATCGTCGAAAAATCAACTTATGCGAAATAAAAATTTTTTGTGATATTCTTGTTCCCCACACTCCATACTGCTCGTATATAGATTTTGCAGCGAATTTTGAGCATCTTTTGTTCTGAGTATATTTCGTGTCCAGGGAGCCGATATTCGTCGAAACATCGACTTATGCGAAATGAAAAATTTTTGTGATACTCTTGTTCCCACACTCCAAACTGCTCGTATATAGGATTTGCAGCGATTTTGGAGCAAGTTTTGTTCTGAGTATATTTCGTGTCCAAGGGAGCCGAGAATCTTCGAAAAATCGACTTATGCGAAATGAAAATTTTTTGTTATATTCTTGTTCCTCACACTCCAAATTGCTCGTATATATAGATTTTGCAGCGAATTTGGAGCAACTTTTGTTCTGAGTATATTTCGTGTCCAGGTAGGCGAGAATTGTCGAAATATCGACTTACACGTAATGAAACATTTTTGTGATATTCTTGTTCCCCACACTCCAAACTGCTGGAATATATCTTTTGCAGCGAATTTGGAGCAATTTTGTTCTGAGTATATTTCGTGTCCAGGGAGTCGATAATCGTCGCAAACCGACTTATGCGAAAATAAAAATTTATGTGATATTCTTGTTCCCCACACTCCAAACTGCTCGTATATGGGTTTTGCAGCGATTTTTGAACATATTTTGTTATGAGTATATTTCATGTCCAAGAGCCGAGAATCGTTGAAAAATCGACTTATGCGAAATGAAACATTTTGAGATATTCTTGTTCCCCACACTCCAAACTGCTCTAATATAGCTTTTGCAGCGAATTTGGAGCAAATTTTGTTCTGAGTATATTTAGAGTCCAGGGTGCCGAGAATCGTCGCAAACCGACTTATGCGAAAAGAAAAATTTATGTGATATTCTTGTTCCCCACACTCTAAACTGCTCGAATATAGCTTTTGCAGCGAATTTGGAGCAACTTTTGTTCTGAGCATATTTCGTGTCCATGGAGCCGAGAATCCTCGCAAATCGACTTAAGCGTAATGAAACATTTTTGTGATTCAGCGTTTCCAGCGAATTTGGATCAACTTTTGTTCTGAGTATATTTCATGTCCAAGGAGCCGAGAATCGTCGAAAAATCGACTTATGCGAAATGAAATATTTTTGTGATATTCTTGTTCCGCACACTCCAAACTGCTCGAATATAGCTTTTGCAGAGAATTTGGAGCAAATTTTGTTCCCGAGTATATTTCGTGTCCAGGAAGCCGAGAACCGTGAAAATGGACTTACCGCGTAATGATACACTTTTGTGATTTTCTTGTTCACCACACTCCAAACTGCTCGTATATAGCTTTTGCAGCGAATTTGGAGCAACTTTTGTTCTGAGCATATTTCGTGTCCATGGAGCCGAGAATCCTCGCAAATCGACTTAAGCGTAATGAAACATTTTTGTGATATTCTTGTTCCCCACACTCCAAACTGCTCGTATATAGCTTTTGCAGCGAATTTGGTGCAACTTTTGTTCTGAGTATATTTCGTGTCCAGGGAGCCGAGAATCTTCGAAAAGTCGACTTACGCGAAATGAAAATTTTTTGTTATATTCTTGTTCCTCACACTCCAAATTGCTCGTATATAGGTTTTGCAGCGAATTTGGAGCAACTTTTGTTCTGAGTATATTTCGTGTCCAGGAAGCCGAGAACTGTGAAAATGGACTTACCGCGTAATGAAACACTTTTGTGATGTTCTTGTTCACCACACTCCAAACTGCTCGTATATAGCTTTTGCAGGGTATTTGGAGCAACTTTTGTTCTGAGCATATTTCGTGTCCAAGTTGCCGAGAATCTTCGAAAAATCGACTTACGCGAAATGAAAATTTTTTGTTATATTCTTGTTCCTAAAACTCCAAATTGCTCGTATATAGGTTTTGCAGCAAATTTTGAGCATCTTTTGTTCTGAGTATATTTCGTGTCCAAGGAGCCGAGAATCTTCGAAAAATCGACTTACGCGAAATGAAAATTTTTTGTTATATTCTTGTTCCTCAAACTCCAAATTGCTCGTATATAGGTTTTGCAGCGAATTTTGAGCATCTTTTGTTCTGAGCATATTTCGTGCCTAGGGAGCCGAGAATCGTCGAAAAATCGACTTACGCGTAAAGAAAAATGCTTGTGATTATCTTGTTCTCGATCTCCAAACTGCTCTTATATAGCTTTTGCAGCGAATTTGGAGCAACTTAGTTCTGATTATATTTCGTGTCCAGGAAGCCGAGAACCGTCAAAATGGACTTACCACGTAATGAAACACTTTTGTGATGTTTTTGTTCATCACACTCCAAACAGCTCGTTTATAGCTTTTCCAGCGAATTTGGAGCAACTTCTGTTTTGAGTATATTTCGTGTCAACGGAGCCGAGAATCGTCGAAAAATCGACTTATGCTAAATGAAAAATTTTTGTGATATTCTTGTTCACCACACTCCAAACTGCTCGAATATAGCTTTTGCAGCGAATTTGGAGCAACTTTTGTTCTGAGTATATTTCGTGTCCAGGTAGGCGAGAATTGTCGAAACATCGACTTAGGCGAAATGAAACATTTTTGTGATATTCTTGTTCCCCACACTCCAAACTGCTCGAATATAGCTTTTGCAGCGAATTTGGAGCAAATTTTGTTCTGAGTATATTTCATGTCCATGGAGCCGAGAATCGTCGAAAAATCGACTTATGCGAAATGAAACATTTTTGTGATATTCTTGTTCCCCACATTCCAAACTGCTAGAATATAGCTTTTGCAGCGAATTTGGAGCAAATTTTGTTCTGAGTATATTTCCTGTCCAGGGAGCCGAGAATCGTCGAAAAATCTACTTATGCGAAATAAAAAATTGTGTTATTCTTGTTCCCCACACTCCAAACTGCTCGTATATAGGTTTTGCAGAAAATTTTGAGCATCTTTTGTTCTGAGTATTTTTCGTGTCCAGGTAGGCGAGAATTGTCGAAACATCCCCTTATGCGAAATGAAACATTTTTGTGATATTCATGTTCCCCACACTCCAAACTGTTCGTATATAGGATTTGCAGCGAATTTGGAGCAACTTTTGTTCTGAGTATATTTCGTGTCCAGGGAGCCGAGAATCTTCGAAAAATCGACTTACGCGAAATGAAAATTTTTTGTTATATTCTTATTCCTCACACTCCAAATTGCTCGTATATAGGTTTTGCAGCGAATTTGGAGCAACTTTTGTTCTGAGTATATTTCGTGTACAGGGAGCCGAGAATCGTCGAAACATCGACATGCGAAATAAAACATTTTTGTGATATTCTTGTTCCCCACACTCCAACCTGCTCGTATATAGGTTTTGCAGCGAATTTAGAGCATCTTTTGTTCTCAGTATATTTCGTGTCCAAGGGAGCCGAGAATCTTCAAAAATCGACTTATGCGAAATGAAACATTTTTGTGATATTCTTGTTCCCCACACTCCAAACTGCTCAAATATAGCTTTTGCAGCGAATTTGGAATAACTTTTTTTCTTAACATATTTCGTGTACAGGGAGCCGAGAATCGTCGAAACATCGACATGCGAAATAAAACATTTTTGTGATATTCTTGTTCCCCACACTCCAACCTGCTCGTATATAGGTTTTGCAGCGAATTTTGAGCATCTTTTGTTCTGAGTGTATTTCGAGCCTAGGGAGGCGAGAATCATCGAAAAATCGACTTACGCGTAAAGAAACATTCTTGTGATTTTCTTGTTCTCCAACTCCAAACTGCTCTTATATAGCTTTTGCAGCGAATTTGGAGCAAATTTTGTTCTGAGTATATTTCGTGTCCAGGAAGCCGAGAACCGTGAAAATGGACTTACCGCGTAATGAAACACTTTTGTGATGTTCTTGTTCACCACACTCCAAACTGCTCGAATATAGCTTTTGGAGCGCATTTGGAGCAACTTGTGTTCTGAGCATATTTCGTGTCCTGGGAGCCGTGAATCGTCAAAATGGACTTACCGCGTAATGAAACACTTTTGTGATGTTCTTGTTCACCAAACTCCAAACAGCTCGTATATAGCTTTTGCAGCAAATTTGGAGCAACTTTTGTTCTTAGCATATTTCGTGTCCATGGAGCCGTGAATCATCGAAAAATCCACTTAAGCGTAGTGAGACATTTTTGTGATTTGCTTGTTCCCCACATTCCAAACTGCTCGATTATAGGTTTTGCAGCGAATTTTGAGCAACTTTTGTTCAGAGTATATTTCGTGTCCAGGAAGCCGAGAACCGTGAAAATGGACTTACCGCGTAATGAAACACTTTTGTGATGTTCTTGTTCCCCACACTCCAAACTGCTCGTATATAGGATTTGCAGTGTATTTGGAGCAACTTTTGTTCTGAGTATATTTCGTGTCCAGAGAGCCGAGAATCTTCGAAAAATCGACTTACGCGAAATGAAAATATTTTGTTATATTCTTGTTCCTCACACTCCAAACTGCACGATTATAGCTTTTCCAGCGAATTCGGAGCTACTTTTGTTCTGAGTATATTTCATGTCCAAGGAGCCGAGAATCATCGAAAAATCGACCTTTGCATAATGAAACATTTTTGTGATATTCTTGTTCCCCACATTCCAAACTGCTGGAATATATCTTTTGCAGCGAATTTGGAGCAAATTTTGTTCTGAGTATATTTCCTGTCCAGGGAGCCGAGAATCGTCGAAAAATCTACTTATGCGAAATAAAAAATTGTGTTATTCTTGTTCCCCACACTCCAAACTGCTCGAATATAGCTTTTGCAGAAAATTTTGAGCATCTTTTGTTCTGAGTATTTTTCGTGTCCAGGTAGGCGAGAATTGTCGAAACATCCCCTTATGCGAAATGAAACATTTTTGTGATATTCTTGTTCCCCACACTCCAAACTGCTCGTATATAGGATTTGCAGCGAATTTGGAGCAACTTTTGTTCTGAGTATATTTCGTGTCCAGGGTGCGGAGAATCGTCGAAACATCGACATGCGAAATAAAAGATTTTTGTGATTTTTTTGTTCCCCACACTCCAAACTGCTCGTATATAGGATTTGCAGCGAATTTGGAGCAACTTTTGTTCTGAGTATATTTCGTGTCCAGGGAGCCGAGAATCTTCGAAAAATCGACGTACCCGAAATGAAACTTTTTTGTTATATTCTTGTTCCTCACACTCCAAATTGCTCGTATATAGGTTTTGCAGCGAATTTGGAGCATCTTTTGTTCTGAGTATATTTCGTGTCCAGGGAGCCGAGAATCGTCGAAACATCGACATGCGAAATAAAAAATTTTTGTGATATTCTTGTTCCCCACACTCCAAACTGCTCGTATATAGGTTTTGCTAGCGAATTTGGAGCAACTATTGTTCTGAGTATATTTCATGTCCAAGGAGCCGAGAATCGTCGAAAAATCGACTTACGCGAAATGAAACATTTTTGTGATATTCTTGTTCCCCACACTCCAAACTGCTCGAATATAGCTTTTGCAGCGAATTTGGAGCAAATTTTGTTCTGAGTATATTTCGTGTCCAGGGAGCCGAGAATCGTCGAAAAATCAACTTATGCGAAATAAAAATTTTTTGTGATATTCTTGTTCCCCACACTCCAAACTGCTCGTATATAGGTGTTGCTGCGAAGTTTGAGCATCTTTTGTTCTGAGTATATTTCGTGTCCAGGGAGCCGAGAATCGTAAAATGGACTTACCGCGTATGTAAACACTTTTGAGATGTTCTTGTTCACCACACTCCAAACTGCTGGAATATATCTTTTGCAGCGCATTTGAAGCAACTTGTGTTCTGAGTATATTTCGTGTCCAGGGAGCCGAGAATCGTCGAAACATCGACTTATGCGAAATGAAAAATTTTTGTGATACTCTTGTTCCCACACTCCTAACAGCTCGTATATAGCTTTTGCAGGGTATTTGGAGACTTTTGTTCTTAGCATATTTCGTGTCCTGGGAGCCGAGAATTGTCGAAAAATCGACTTACGCGAAATGAAAAATGTTTGTGATATTCTTGTTCATCACACTCCAACTTCTCGAATATAGCTTTTGCTGCGAATTTGGAGCACTTTTTGTTCTGAGTATATTTAGTGTCCAGGGTGCCGAGAATCGTCGCAAACCGACTTATGCGAAAAGAAAAATTTATGTGATACTCTTGTTCCCCACACTCTAAACTGCTCGAATATAGCTTTTGCAGCGAATTTGGAGCAACTTTTGTTCTAAGTATATTTCGTGTCCAGGAAGCCGAGAACCGTGAAAATGGACTTACCGCGTAATGAAACACTTTTGTGATGTTCTTGTTCACCACACTCCAAACTGCTCGTATATAGGATTTGCAGCGAATTTGGAGCAACTTTTGTTCTGAGTATATTTCGTGTCCAAGGAGCCGAGAATCTTCGAAAAATCGACTTACGCGAAATGAAAATTTTTTGTTATATTCTTGTTCCTCAAACTCCAAATTGCTCGTATATAGGTTTTGCAGCGAATTTTGAACATCTTTTGTTCTGAGTATATTTCATGTCCAAGGAGCCGAGAATCGTCGAAAAATCGACTTATGCGAAATGAAATATTTTTGTGATATTCTTGTTCCGCACACACCAAACTGCTCGAATATAGCTTTAGCACCGAATTTGGAGCAAATTTTGTTCTGAGTATATTTCCTGTCCAGGGAGCCGAGAATCGTCGAAAAATCAACTTATGCGAAATAAAAAATTTTTGTGATATTCTTGTTCATCACACTCCAAACTGCTCATATATAGGATTTGCAGCGAATTTTGAGCATCTTTTGTTCTGAGTATATTTCGTGTCAAGGGAGCCGGTGTTCGTCGAAACATCGACTTATGCGAAATGAAAAATTTTTGTGATACTCTTGTTCCTCACACTCCAAACTGCTCGATTATAGCGTTTCCAGCGAATTTGGATCTACTTTTGTTCTGAGTATATTTCATGTCCATGGAGCCGAGAATCGTCGAAAAATCGACTTATGCGAAATGAAACATTTTTGTGATATTCTTGTTCCCCACATTCCAAACTGCTAGAATATAGCTTTTGCAGCGAATTTGGAGCAAATTTTGTTCTGAGTATATTTCCTGTCCAGGGAGCCGAGAATCGTCGAAAAATCTACTTATGCGAAATAAAAAATTGTGTTATTCTTGTTCCCCACACTCCAAACTGCTCGTATATAGGTTTTGCAGAAAATTTTGAGCATCTTTTGTTCTGAGTATTTTTCGTGTCCAGGTAGGCGAGAATTGTCGAAACATCCCCTTAGGCGAAATGAAACATTTTTGTGATATTCATGTTCCCCACACTCCAAACTGTTCGTATATAGGATTTGCAGCGAATTTGGAGCAACTTTTGTTCTGAGTATATTTCGTGTCCAGGGAGCCGAGAATCTTCGAAAAATCGACTTACGCGAAATGAAAATTTTTTGTTATATTCTTATTCCTCACACTCCAAATTGCTCGTATATAGGTTTTGCAGCGAATTTGGAGCAACTTTTGTTCTGAGTATATTTCGTGTACAGGGAGCCGAGAATCGTCGAAACATCGACATGCGAAATAAAACATTTTTGTGATATTCTTGTTCCCCACACTCCAACCTGCTCGTATATAGGTTTTGCAGCGAATTTAGAGCATCTTTTGTTCTCAGTATATTTCGTGTCCAAGGGAGCCGAGAATCTTCAAAAATCGACTTATGCGAAATGAAACATTTTTGTGATATTCTTGTTCCCCACACTCCAAACTGCTCAAATATAGCTTTTGCAGCGAATTTGGAATAACTTTTTTTCTTAACATATTTCGTGTACAGGGAGCCGAGAATCGTCGAAACATCGACATGCGAAATAAAACATTTTTGTGATATTCTTGTTCCCCACACTCCAACCTGCTCGTATATAGGTTTTGCAGCGAATTTTGAGCATCTTTTGTTCTGAGTGTATTTCGAGCCTAGGGAGGCGAGAATCATCGAAAAATCGACTTACGCGTAAAGAAACATTCTTGTGATTTTCTTGTTCTCCAACTCCAAACTGCTCTTATATAGCTTTTGCAGCGAATTTGGAGCAAATTTTGTTCTGAGTATATTTCGTGTCCAGGAAGCCGAGAACCGTGAAAATGGACTTACCGCGTAATGAAACACTTTTGTGATGTTCTTGTTCACCACACTCCAAACTGCTCGAATATAGCTTTTGGAGCGCATTTGGAGCAACTTGTGTTCTGAGCATATTTCGTGTCCTGGGAGCCGTGAATCGTCAAAATGGACTTACCGCGTAATGAAACACTTTTGTGATGTTCTTGTTCACCAAACTCCAAACAGCTCGTATATAGCTTTTGCAGCAAATTTGGAGCAACTTTTGTTCTTAGCATATTTCGTGTCCATGGAGCCGTGAATCATCGAAAAATCCACTTAAGCGTAGTGAGACATTTTTGTGATTTGCCTTCTCCCCACATTCCAAACTGCTCGATTATAGGTTTTGCAGCGAATTTTGAGCAACTTTTGTTCAGAGTATATTTCGTGTCCAGGAAGCCGAGAACCGTGAAAATGGACTTACCGCGTAATGAAACACTTTTGTGATGTTCTTGTTCCCCACACTCCAAACTGCTCGTATATAGGATTTGCAGTGTATTTGGAGCAACTTTTGTTCTGAGTATATTTCGTGTCCAAGGAGCCGAGAATCTTCGAAAAATCGACTTACGCGAAATGAAAATATTTTGTTATATTCTTCTTCCTCAAACTCCAAATTGCTCGTATATAGGTTTTGCAGCGAATTTTGAGCATATTTTGTTCTGAGTGTATTTCGTGCCTAGGGAGCCGAGAATCATCGAAAAATCGACTTACGCCTAAAGAAACATGCTTGTGATTTTCTTGTTCTCCAACTCCAAACTGCTCTTATATAGCTTTTGCAGCGAATTTGGAGCAACTTTGTTCTGAGTATATTTCGTTGCCAGGAAGCCGAGAACCGTCAAAATGGACTTACCGCGTAATGAAACACTTTTGTGATGTTTTTGTTCATCACACTAAAAACAGCTCGTTTATAGCTTTACCAGCGAATTTGGAGCAACTTCTGTTTTGAGTATATTTCATGTCAACGGAGCCGAGAATCGTCGAAAAATCGACTTATGCTAAATGAAAAATTTTTGTGATATTCTTGTTCCCCACACTCCAAACTGCTCGTATATAGATTTTGCAGAAAATTTGGAGCAACTTTTGTTCTGAGCATATTTTGTGTCCATGGAGCCGAGAATCATCAAAAATCGACTTAAGCGTAATGAAACATTTTTGTGATATTCTTGTTCCCCACACTGCAAACTGCTCGAATATAGCTTTTGCAGCGAATTTGGAGCAACGTGTGTTCTGAGTATATTTCGTGTCCAGGTAGGCGAGAATTGTCGAAACATCGACTTATGCGAAACGAAACATTTTTGTGATATTCTTGTTCCCCACACTCCAAACTGCTCGAATATAGCTTTTGCAGCGAATTTGGAGCAAATTTTGTTCTGAGTATATTTCGTGTCCAGGGAGCCGAGAATCGTCAAAAAATCAAATTATGCGAAATAAAAATTTTTTGTGATATTCTAGTTCCCCACACTCCAAACTGCTCGTATATAGGTTTTGCTGCGAATTTTGAGTATCTTTTGTTCTGAGTATATTTCGTGTCCAGGGAGCCGAGAATCATAAATGGACTTACCGCGTAATGAAACACTTTTGTGATGTTCTTGTTCACCACACTCCAAACAGCTCGTATATAGCTTTTGCAGGAAATTTGGAGCAACTTTTGTTCTTAGCATATTTCGTGTCCATGGAGCCGTGAATCATCCAAAAATCGACTTAAGCGTAGTGAGACATTTTTGTGATTTGCTTGTTCCCCACACCCTAAACTGCTCGTATATAGCTTTTGCAGCGAATTTGGAGCTAATTTTGTTCTGAGTATATTTCATGTCCAAGGAGCCGAGAATCGTCGAAAAATCGACCTTTGCATAATGAAACATTTTTGTGATATTCTTGTTCCCCACATTCCAAACTGCTGGAATATAGCTTTTGCAGCGAATTTGGAGCAAATTTTGTTCTGAGTATATTTCCTGTCCAGGGAGCCGAGAATCGTCGAAAAATCTACTTATGCGAAATGAAACATTTTTGTGATATTCATGTTCCCCACACTCCAAACAGCTCGAATATAGCCTTTGCAGCGAATTTGTAGCAAATTTTGTTCTGAGTATATTTCGTGTCCTGAGAGCCGAGAATCTTCGAAAAATCGACTTACGCGAAATGAAAATTTTTTGTTATATTCTTGTTCCTCACACTCCAAACTGCTCGATTATAGCGTTTCCAGCGAATTTGGATCAACTTTTGTTCTGAGTATATTTCACGTCCTAGGAGCCGAGAATCGTCGAAAAATCGACTTATGCGAAATGAAATATTTTTGTGATACTCTTGTTCCCACACTGCAAACTGCTCGAATATAGCTTTTGCAGCGAATTTGGAGCAAATTTTGTTCTGAGTATATTTCGTGTCCAGGGAGCCGAGAATCGTCGAAACATCGACTTATGCGAAATGCAAAATTTTTGTGATACTCTTGTTCCCACACTGCAAACTGCTCGAATATAGCTTTTGCAGCGAATTTGGAGCAACTTGTGTTCTGAACATATTTCGTGTCCAGGGAGGCGAGAACCGTGAAAATGTACTTACCGCGTAATGAAACACTTTTGTGATGTTCTTGTTCACCACACTCCAAACTGCTCGAATATAGCTTTTGCAGCGAATTTGGAGCAACTTTTGTTCTGAGCATATTTCGTGGCCATGGAGCCGAGAATCCTCGCAAATCGACTTAAGCGTAATTTAAACATTTTTGTGATATTCTTGTTCCCCACACTCCAAACTGCTCGTATATAGGATTTGCAGCGACTTTGGAAGCAACTTTTGTTCTGAGTATATTACGTGTCCAGGGAGCCGAGAATCTTCGAAAAATCGACTTACGCGAAATGAAAATTTTTTGTTATATTCTTGTTCCTCACACTCCAAATTGCTGGTATATAGGTTTTGCAGCGAATTTGGAGCAACTTTTGTTCTGAGTATATTTCGTGTCCAGGGAGCCGAGAATCGTCGAAACATCGACATGCGAAATAAAAAATTTTTGTGATATTCTTGTTCCCCACATTCTAAACTGCTCGAATATAGCTTTTGCAGCGAATTTGGAGCAACTTTTGTTCTGAGTATATTTCGTGTCCAGGAAGCCGAGAACCGTGAAAATGGACTTACCGCGTAATGAAGTACTTTTGTGATGTTCTTGTTCACCACACTCCAAACTGCTCGTATATAGCTTTTGCAGCGAATTTGGAGCAACTTTTGTTCTGAGCATATTTCGTGTCCATGGAGCCGAGAATCCTCGCAAATCGACTTAAGCGTAATGAAACATTTTTGTGATTTTCTTGTTCCCCGCACTCCAAACTGCTCGTATATGGGACTTGCAGCGAATTTGGAGCAACTATTGTTCTGAGAATATTTCATGTCCAAGGAGCCGAGAATCGTCGAAAAATCGACTTATGCGAAATGAAAAATTTTTGTGATACTGTTGTTCCCACACTCCAAACTGCTCGAATATGGCTTTTGCAGCGAATTTGGAGCAACTTGTGTTGTGAGCATATTTCGTGTCCAGGGAGGCGAGAATCGTCAAAATGGACTTACTGCGTAATGAAACACTTTTGTGATGTTCTTGTTCACCACACTCCAAACAGCTCGCATATAGCTTTTGCAGGGTATTTGGAGCAACTTTTGTTCTTAGCATATTTCGTGTCCTGGGAGCCGAGAATCGTCGAAAAATCGTCTTATGCGAAATGAAAAATTTTTGGGATATTCTTGTTCATCACACTCCAACCTGCTCGAGTATAGCTTTTGCAGCGAATTTGGAGCACTTTTTGTTCTGAGTATATTTAGTGTCCAGGGTGCCGAGAATCGTCGCAAACCGACTTAAGCGAAAAGAAAAAGTTATGTGATATTGTTGCTCCCCACACTCTAAACTGCTCGAATATAGCTTTTGCAGCGAATTTGGAGCAACTTTTGTTCTGAGTATATTTCGTGTCCAGGAAGCCGAGAATCGTCGAAACATCTACATGCGAAATAAAAGATTTTTGTTATATTCTTATTCCCCACACTCCAAACTGCTCGTATATAGGTTTTGCAGCGAATTTGGAGCAACTATTGTTCTGAGTATATTTCATGTCCAAGGAGCCGAGAATCGTCGAAAAATCGACTTATGCGAAATGAAACATTTTTGTGATATTCTTGTTCCCCACACTCCAAACTGCTTGAATATAGCTTTTGCAGCGAATTTGGAGCAAATTTTGTTCTGAGTATATTTCGTGTCCAGGGAGCCGAGAAAGGTCGAAAAATCAACTTATGCGAAATAAAATTTTTTTGTGATATTCTTGTTCCCCACCTTCCAAACTGCTCGTATATAGGTTTTGCAGCGAATTTTGAGCATCTTTTGTTCTGAGCATATTTCGTGTCCAGGGAGCCAAGAATCGTCATAAACTTGACTTACGCGAAATGAAAATATTTTGTGATATTCTTGTTCCCCAATCTCCAAACTGCTCATATATAGCTTTTGCAGAGAATTTGGAGCATCTTTTGCTCTGAGCATATTTCGTGTCCATGGAGCCCAGACTCCTCGCAAATCGACTTTAAGCGTAATGAAACATTTTTGTGATGTTCTTGTTCCCCAACACCAAACTGCTCTTATATAGCTTTTGCAGCGAATTTGGAGCAACCTTTGTTCTGAGTATATTTCGTGTCCAGGGAGCCAAGAATCGTCACAAACTCGACTTACGCGAAATGAAACATTTTTGTGATTTTCTTGTTCCCCACACTCTAAACTGCTCGTATATGGCTTTTGCAGCGAATTTGGAATAACTTTTGTTCTTAACATATTTCGTGTCCTGGGAGCCGAGAATTGTAGAAAAATCGCCATTCGAAATGAAAATTTTTTGTGATATTCTTGCTCCTCACACTCCAACCTGCTCGATTATAGCGTTTCCAGCGAATTTGGATCAAATTTTGTTCTATTTCATGTCCAAGGAGCCGAGAATCCTCGAAAAATCGACATATGCGAAATGAAACATTTTTGTGATATTCTTGTTCCGCACACTCCAAACTGCTCGAAAATAGCTTTTGCAGCGAATTTGCAGCAACTTGTGTTCTGAGCATATTTCGTGTCCAGGGAGGCGAGAATCGTCAAAATGGACTTACTGCGTAATGAAGCACTTTTGTGATGTTCTTGTTCACCACACTCCAAACAGCTCGTATATAGCTTTTGCAGGGTATTTGGAGCAACTTTTGTTCTTAGCATATTTCGTGTCCTGGGAGCCGAGAATTGTCGAAAAATCGACTTACGCGAAATGAAAAATGTTTGTTATATTCTTGTTCATCACACTCCAACCTGCTCGAATATAGCTTTTGCAGCGAATTTGGAGCACTTTTTGTTCTGAGCATATTTAGAGTCCAGGTTGCCGAGAATCGTCGCAAACCGACTTATGCGAAAAGAAAAATTTTTGTGATATTCTTGTTCCCCACACTCCAAACTGCTCGAATATAGCTTTTGCAGCGAATTTGGAGCAAATTTTGTTCTGAGTATATTTCGTGTCCAGGGAGCCGAGAATCGTCGAAACATCCACTTATGCGAAAAGAAAAATTTTTGTGATACTCTTGTTCCCACACTCCAAACTGCTCGAATATAGCTTTTCCAGCGAATTTGGAGCAACTTGTGTTCTGAGCATATTTCGTGTCCAGGGTGGCGAGAATCGTCAAAATGGACTTACTGCGTAATGAAACACTTTTGTGATGTTCTTGTTCACCACACTCCAAACAGCTCGTATATAGCTTTTGCAGGGTATTTGGAGCAACTTGTGTTCTGAGCATATTTCGTGTCCAGGGTGGCGAGAATCGTCAAAATGGACTTACTGCGTAATGAATCACTTTTGTGATGTTCTTGTTCACCACACTCCAAACAGCTCGTATATAGCTTTTGCAGGGTATTTGGAGCAACTTTTGTTCTCAGCATATTTCGTGTCCTGGGAGCCGAGAATTGTCGAAAAATCGACTTACGCGAAATGAAAAATGTTTGTGATATTCTTGTTCCCCACACTCCAAGCTGCTCGAATATAGCTTTTGCAGCGAATTTGGAGCAAATTTTGTTCTGAGTATATTTCGTGTCCAGGGAGCCGAGAATCGTCGAAAAATCTTCTTATGCGAAATAAAACATTTTTGTGATATTCTTGTTCCCCACACTCCAAACTGCCCGTATATTGGTTTTGCAGCGAATTTTGAGCAATTTTGTTCTGAGTATATTTCGTGTCCAGGGAGCCGAGAATCGACGAAACATCGACATGCGAAATAAAAAATTTTTGTGATATTCTTGTTCCCCACACTCCAAACTGCTCGTATATAGGTTTTGCAGCGAATTTTGAACATCTTTTGTTCTGAGTATATTTCATGTCCAAGGAGCCGAGAATCGTCGAAAAATCGACTTATGCGAAATGAAAGATTTTTGTGATATTCTTGTTCCCCACATTCCAAACAGCTCGTATATAGCTTTTGCAGGGTATTTGGAGCAACTTTTGTTCTTAGCATATTTCGTGTCCTGGGAGCCGAGAATTGTGGAAAAATCGACTTACGCGAAATGAAAAATGTTAGTGATATTCTTGTTCATCACACTCCAACCTGCTCGAATATAGCTTTTGCAGCGAATTTGGATCAACTTTTGTTCTGAGTATATTTCACGTCCTAGGAGCCGAGAATCGTCGAAAAATCGACTTATGCGAAATGAAATATTTTTGTGATACTCTTGTTCCCACACTGCAAACTGCTCGAATATAGCTTTTGCAGCGAATTTGGAGCAAATTTTGTTCTGAGTATATTTCGTGTCCAGGGAGCCGAGAATCGTCGAAACATCGACTTATGCGAAATGCAAAATTTTTGTGATACTCTTGTTCCCACACTGCAAACTGCTCGAATATAGCTTTTGCAGCGAATTTGGAGCAACTTGTGTTCTGAACATATTTCGTGTCCAGGGAGGCGAGAACCGTGAAAATGTACTTACCGCGTAATGAAACACTTTTGTGATGTTCTTGTTCACCACACTCCAAACTGCTCGAATATAGCTTTTGCAGCGAATTTGGAGCAACTTTTGTTCTGAGCATATTTCGTGGCCATGGAGCCGAGAATCCTCGCAAATCGACTTAAGCGTAATTTAAACATTTTTGTGATATTCTTGTTCCCCACACTCCAAACTGCTCGTATATAGGATTTGCAGCGACTTTGGAAGCAACTTTTGTTCTGAGTATATTACGTGTCCAGGGAGCCGAGAATCTTCGAAAAATCGACTTACGCGAAATGAAAATTTTTTGTTATATTCTTGTTCCTCACACTCCAAATTGCTCGTATATAGGTTTTGCAGCGAATTTGGAGCAACTTTTGTTCTGAGTATATTTCGTGTCCAGGGAGCCGAGAATCGTCGAAACATCGACATGCGAAATAAAAAATTTTTGTGATATTCTTGTTCCCCACATTCTAAACTGCTCGAATATAGCTTTTGCAGCGAATTTGGAGCAACTTTTGTTCTGAGTATATTTCGTGTCCAGGAAGCCGAGAACCGTGAAAATGGACTTACCGCGTAATGAAGTACTTTTGTGATGTTCTTGTTCACCACACTCCAAACTGCTCGTATATAGCTTTTGCAGCGAATTTGGAGCAACTTTTGTTCTGAGCATATTTCGTGTCCATGGAGCCGAGAATCCTCGCAAATCGACTTAAGCGTAATGAAACATTTTTGTGATTTTCTTGTTCCCCGCACTCCAAACTGCTCGTATATGGGACTTGCAGCGAATTTGGAGCAACTATTGTTCTGAGAATATTTCATGTCCAAGGAGCCGAGAATCGTCGAAAAATCGACTTATGCGAAATGAAAAATTTTTGTGATACTGTTGTTCCCACACTCCAAACTGCTCGAATATGGCTTTTGCAGCGAATTTGGAGCAACTTGTGTTGTGAGCATATTTCGTGTCCAGGGAGGCGAGAATCGTCAAAATGGACTTACTGCGTAATGAAACACTTTTGTGATGTTCTTGTTCACCACACTCCAAACAGCTCGCATATAGCTTTTGCAGGGTATTTGGAGCAACTTTTGTTCTTAGCATATTTCGTGTCCTGGGAGCCGAGAATCGTCGAAAAATCGTCTTATGCGAAATGAAAAATTTTTGGGATATTCTTGTTCATCACACTCCAACCTGCTCGAGTATAGCTTTTGCAGCGAATTTGGAGCACTTTTTGTTCTGAGTATATTTAGTGTCCAGGGTGCCGAGAATCGTCGCAAACCGACTTAAGCGAAAAGAAAAAGTTATGTGATATTGTTGTTCCCCACACTCTAAACTGCTCGAATATAGCTTTTGCAGCGAATTTGGAGCAACTTTTGTTCTGAGTATATTTCGTGTCCAGGAAGCCGAGAATCGTCGAAACATCTACATGCGAAATAAAAGATTTTTGTTATATTCTTATTCCCCACACTCCAAACTGCTCGTATATAGGTTTTGCAGCGAATTTGGAGCAACTATTGTTCTGAGTATATTTCATGTCCAAGGAGCCGAGAATCGTCGAAAAATCGACTTATGCGAAATGAAACATTTTTGTGATATTCTTGTTCCCCACACTCCAAACTGCTTGAATATAGCTTTTGCAGCGAATTTGGAGCAAATTTTGTTCTGAGTATATTTCGTGTCCAGGGAGCCGAGAAAGGTCGAAAAATCAACTTATGCGAAATAAAATTTTTTTGTGATATTCTTGTTCCCCACCTTCCAAACTGCTCGTATATAGGTTTTGCAGCGAATTTTGAGCATCTTTTGTTCTGAGCATATTTCGTGTCCAGGGAGCCAAGAATCGTCATAAACTTGACTTACGCGAAATGAAAATATTTTGTGATATTCTTGTTCCCCAATCTCCAAACTGCTCATATATAGCTTTTGCAGAGAATTTGGAGCATCTTTTGCTCTGAGCATATTTCGTGTCCATGGAGCCGAGACTCCTCGCAAATCGACTTTAAGCGTAATGAAACATTTTTGTGATGTTCTTGTTCCCCAACACCAAACTGCTCTTATATAGCTTTTGCAGCGAATTTGGAGCAACCTTTGTTCTGAGTATATTTCGTGTCCAGGGAGCCAAGAATCGTCACAAACTCGACTTACGCGAAATGAAACATTTTTGTGATTTTCTTGTTCCCCACACTCTAAACTGCTCGTATATGGCTTTTGCAGCGAATTTGGAATAACTTTTGTTCTTAACATATTTCGTGTCCTGGGAGCCGAGAATTGTAGAAAAATCGCCATTCGAAATGAAAATTTTTTGTGATATTCTTGCTCCTCACACTCCAACCTGCTCGATTATAGCGTTTCCAGCGAATTTGGATCAAATTTTGTTCTATTTCATGTCCAAGGAGCCGAGAATCCTCGAAAAATCGACATATGCGAAATGAAACATTTTTGTGATATTCTTGTTCCGCACACTCCAAACTGCTCGAAAATAGCTTTTGCAGCGAATTTGCAGCAACTTGTGTTCTGAGCATATTTCGTGTCCAGGGAGGCGAGAATCGTCAAAATGGACTTACTGCGTAATGAAGCACTTTTGTGATGTTCTTGTTCACCACACTCCAAACAGCTCGTATATAGCTTTTGCAGGGTATTTGGAGCAACTTTTGTTCTTAGCATATTTCGTGTCCTGGGAGCCGAGAATTGTCGAAAAATCGACTTACGCGAAATGAAAAATGTTTGTTATATTCTTGTTCATCACACTCCAACCTGCTCGAATATAGCTTTTGCAGCGAATTTGGAGCACTTTTTGTTCTGAGCATATTTAGAGTCCAGGTTGCCGAGAATCGTCGCAAACCGACTTATGCGAAAAGAAAAATTTTTGTGATATTCTTGTTCCCCACACTCCAAACTGCTCGAATATAGCTTTTGCAGCGAATTTGGAGCAAATTTTGTTCTGAGTATATTTCGTGTCCAGGGAGCCGAGAATCGTCGAAACATCGACTTATGCGAAATGAAAAATTTTTGTGATACTCTTGTTCCCACACTCCAAACTGCTCGAATATAGCTTTTGCAGCGAATTTGGAGCAAGTTGTGTTCTGAGCATATTTCGTGTCCAGGGTGGCGAGAATCGTCAAAATGGACTTACTGCGTAATGAAACACTTTTGTGATGTTCTTGTTCACCACACTCCAAACAGCTCGTATATAGCTTTTGCAGGGTATTTGGAGCAACTTGTGTTCTGAGCATATTTCGTGTCCAGGGTGGCGAGAATCGTCAAAATGGACTTACTGCGTAATGAATCACTTTTGTGATGTTCTTGTTCACCACACTCCAAACAGCTCGTATATAGCTTTTGCAGGGTATTTGGAGCAACTTTTGTTCTCAGCATATTTCGTGTCCTGGGAGCCGAGAATTGTCGAAAAATCGACTTACGCGAAATGAAAAATGTTTGTGATATTCTTGTTCCCCACACTCCAAGCTGCTCGAATATAGCTTTTGCAGCGAATTTGGAGCAAATTTTGTTCTGAGTATATTTCGTGTCCAGGGAGCCGAGAATCGTCGAAAAATCTACTTATGCGAAATAAAACATTTTTGTGATATTCTTGTTCCCCACACTCCAAACTGCTCGTATATAGGTTTTGCAGCGAATTTTGAGCAATTTTGTTCTGAGTATATTTCGTGTCCAGGGAGCCGAGAATCGACGAAACATCGACATGCGAAATAAAAAATTTTTGTGATATTCTTGTTCCCCACACTCCAAACTGCTCGTATATAGGTTTTGCAGCGAATTTTGAACATCTTTTGTTCTGAGTATATTTCATGTCCAAGGAGCCGAGAATCGTCGAAAAATCGACTTATGCGAAATGAAAGATTTTTGTGATATTCTTGTTCCCCACATTCCAAACAGCTCGTATATAGCTTTTGCAGGGTATTTGGAGCAACTTTTGTTCTTAGCATATTTCGTGTCCTGGGAGCCGAGAATTGTCGAAAAATCGACTTACGCGAAATGAAAAATGTTAGTGATATTCTTGTTCATCACACTCCAACCTGCTCGAATATAGCTTTTGCAGCGAATTTGGAGCACTTTTTGTTCTGAGTATATTTAGAGTCCAGAGTGCCGAGAATCGTCGCAAACCGACTTATGTGAAAAGAAAAATTTATGTGATATTCTTGTTCCCCACACTCTAAACTGCTCCAATATAGCTTTTGCAGCGAATTTGGAGCAACTTTTGTTCGGAGTATATTTCGTGTCCAGGAAGCCGAGAACCGTGAAAATGGACTTACCGCGTAATGAAACATTTTTGTGATATTCTTGTTCCGCACACTCCAAACTGCTCGAATATAGCTTTTGCAGCGAATTTGGAGCAAATTTTGTTCTGAGTATATTTCGTGTCCAGAGAGCCGAGAATCTTCGAAAAATCGACTTACGCGAAATGAAAATTTTTTGTTATATTCTTGTTCCTCACACTCCAAACTGCTCGATTATAGCTTTTCCAGCGAATTTGGAGCAACTTTTGTTCTGAGTATATTTCATGTCCAAGGAGCCGAGAATCGTCGAAGAATCGACTTATGCGAAACGAAACATTTTTGTGATATTCTTGTTCCCCACACTCCAAACTGCTCGAATATAGCTTTTGCAGGTAATTTGGAGCAAATTTTGTTCTGAGTATATTTCGTGTCCAGGGAGCCGAGAATCGTCGAAAAATCTACTTATGCGAAATAAAAAATGTTTGTGATATTCTTGTTCCCCACACTCCAAACTGCTCGTATATAGGTTTTGCAGCGAATTTTGAGCAACTTTTGTTCTGAGTATATTTCGTGTCCAGGGAGCCGAGAATCGTCGAAAAATCGACTTATGCGAAATAAAAAATTGTTGTGATATTCTTATTCCCCACACTCCAAACTGCTCGTATATAGGTTTTGCAGCGAATTTTGAGCAACTTTTGTTCTGAGTATATTTCGTGTCAAGGGAGCCGGTATTCGTCGAAACATCGACTTATGCGAAATGAAAAATTTTTGTGATACTCTTGTTCCCACACTCCAAACTGCTCGTATATAGGATTTGCAGCGAATCTGGAACAAGTTTTGTTCTGAGTATATTTCTTGTCCAAGGGAGCCGAGAATCTTCGAAAAATCGACTTACGCGAAACGAAAATTTCTTGTTATATTCTTGTTCCCCACACTCCAAACTGCTGGAATATATCTTTTGCAGCGAATTTGGAGCAATTTTGTTCTGAGTATATTTCGTGTCCAGGGAGCCGAGAATCGTCAAAACATCGACATGCGAAATAAAAAATGTTTATGATATTCTTGTTCCCCACACTCCAAACTGCTCGTATATGGGTTTTGCAGCGATTTTTGAACATCTTTTGTTCTGAGTATATTTCATGTCCAAGGAGCCGAGTATCGTCGAAAAATCGACTTATGCGAAATGAAACATTTTTGTGATATTCTTGTTCCCCACACTCCAAACTGCTGTAATATAGCTTTTGCAGCGAATTTGGAGCAAATTTTGTTCTGAGTATATTTCGTGTCCAGAGAGCCGAGAATCTTCGAAAAATCGACTTACGCGAAACGAAAATTTTTTGTTATATTCTTGTTCGCCAAACTCCATATTGTTCGTATATAGGTTTTGCAGCGAATTTGAAGCAACTTTTGTTCTGAGTATATTTCGTGTCCAGGTAGGCGAGAATTGTCGAAACATCGACTTATGCGAAATGAAACATTTTTGTGATATTCTTGTTCCCCACTCTCCAAACTGCTCGAATATATCTTTTCCAGCGAATTTGGATCAACTTTTGTTCTGAGTATATTTCATGTCCAAGGAGCCGAGAATCCTCGAAAAATCGACTTATGCGAAATGAAACATTTTTGTGATATTCTTGTTCCGCACACTCCAAACTGCTCGAAAATAGCTTTTGCAGCGAATTTGCAGCAACTTGTGTTCTGAGCATATTTCGTGTCCAGGGAGGCGAGAATCGTCAAAATGGACTTACTGCGTAATGAAACACTTTTGTGATGTTCTTGTTCACCACACTCCAAACAGCTCGTATATAGCTTTTGCAGGGTATTTGGAGCAACTTTTGTTCTTAGCATATTTCGTGTCCTGGGAGCCGAGAATTGTCGAAAAATCGACTTACGCGAAATGCAAAAAGTTTGTTATATTCTTGTTCATCACACTCCAACCTGCTCGAATATAGCTTTTGGAGCGAATTTGGAGCACTTTTTGTTCTGAGCATATTTAGAGTCCAGGTTGCCGAGAATCGTCGCAAACCGACTTATGCGAAAAGAAAAATTTATGTGATATTCTTGTTCCCCACACTCTAAACTGCTCGAATATAGCTTTTGCAGCGAATTTGGAGCAACTTTTGTTCTGAGCATATTTCGTGTCCATGGAGCCGAGAATCCTCGCAAATCGACTTAAGCGTAATGAAACATTTTTGTGATTTTCTTGTTCCCCACACTCCAAACTGCTCGTATATAGGATTTGCAGCGAATTTGGAGCAACTTTTGTTCTGAGTATATTTCGTGTCCAGGGAGCCGAGAATCTTCGAAAAATCGACTTAGGCGAAATGAACATTTTTTGTTATATTCTTGTTCCCCACACTCCAAACTGCTCGTATATAGGTTTTGCAGCGAATTTTGAGCATCTTTTGTTCTCAGTATATTTCGTGTCAAAGGGAACCGAGAATCTTCGAAAAATCGACTTATGCGAAATTAAAATTTTTTGTAATATTCTTGTTCCCCACACTCCAAAATGCTCAAATATAGCTTTTGCAGCGAATTTGGAATAACTTTTTTTCTTAACATATTTCGTGTCCAGAGAGCCGAGAATCTTCGAAAAATCGACTTACGCGAAATGAAAATTTTTTGTTATATTCTTGTTCCTCAAACTCCAAATAGCTCGTATATAGGTTTTGCAGCGAATTTTGAGTATCTTTTGTTCTGAGTGTATTTCGTGCCTAGGGAGCCGAGAATCATCGAAAAATCGACTTACGCGTAAAGAAACATTCTTGTGTTTTTCTTGTTCTCCAACTCCAAACTGCTCTTATATAGCTTTTGCAGCGAATTTGGAGCAACTTTTGTTCTGAGTATATTTAGTGTCCAGGGTGCCGAGAATCTTCGAAAAATCGACTTACGCGAAATGAAAATTTTTGTTATATTCTTGTTCCTCAAACTCCAAACTGCTCGATTATAGCGTTTCCAACGAATTTGGATCAACTTTTGTTCTGAGTATATTTCATGTCCAAGGAGCCGAGAATCCTCGAAAAATCGACTTATGCGAAATGTAACATTTTTGTGATATTCTTGTTCCGCACACTCCAAACTGCTCGAAAATAGCTTTTGCAGCGAATTTGGAGCAACTTGTGTTCTGAGTATATTTCGTGTCCAGGTAGGCGAGAATTGTCGAAACATCGACTTATGCGAAATGAAACATTTTTGTGATATTCTTGTTCCCCACTCTCCAAACTGCTCGAATATATCTTTTGCAGCGAATTTTTAGCAAATTTTGTTCTGAGTATATTTCGTGTCCTGAGAGCCGAGAATCTTCGAAAAATCGACTTACGCGAAATGAAAATTTTTTGTTATATTCTTGTTCCTCACACTCCAAACTGCTCGATTATAGCGTTTCCAGCGAATTTGGATCAACTTTTGTTCTGAGTATATTTCATGTCCAAGGAGCCGAGAATCCTCGAAAAATCGACTTATGCGAAATGAAACATTTTTGTGATATTCTTGTTCCGCACACTCCAAACTGCTCGAAAATAGCTTTTGCAGCGAATTTGCAGCAACTTGTGTTCTGAGCATATTTCATGTCCAGGGAGGCGAGAATCGTCAAAATGGACTTACTGCGTAATGAAACACTTTTGTGATATTCTTGTTCACCACACTCCAAACAGCTCGTATATAGCTTTTGCAGGGTATTTGGAGCAACTTTTGTTCTTAGCATATTTCGTGTCCTGGGAGCCGAGAATTGTC
Source organism: Hymenopus coronatus (assembly GCA_030762935.1). Classification (NCBI taxonomy): domain Eukaryota; kingdom Metazoa; phylum Arthropoda; class Insecta; order Mantodea; family Hymenopodidae; genus Hymenopus; species Hymenopus coronatus. Next base: position 55,489,662 of record CM060880.1, read on the forward strand.
GAAAAATCGACTTACGCGAAATGAAAAAAGTTTGTTATATTCTTGTTCATCACACTCCAACCTGCTCGAATATAGCTTTTGGAGCGAATTTGGAGCACTTTTTGTTCTGAGCATATTTAGAGTCCAGGTTGCCGAGAATCGTCGCAAACCGACTTATGCGAAAAGAAAAATTTATGTGATATTCTTGTTCCCCACACTCTAAACTGCTCGAATATAGCTTTTGCAGCGAATTTGGAGCAACTTTTGTTCTGAGCTTATTTCGTGTCCATGGAGCCGAGAATCCTCGCAAATCGACTTAAGCGTAACGAAACATTTTTGTGATTTTCTTGTTCCCCACACTCCAAACTGCTCGTATATAGGATTTGCAGCGAATTTGGAGCAACTTTTGTTCTGAGTATATTTCGTGTCCAGGGAGCCGAGAATCTTCGAAAAATCGACTTAGGCGAAATGAACATTTTTTGTTATATTCTTGTTCCCCACACTCCAAACTGCTCGTATATAGGTTTTTCAGCGAATTTTGAGCATCTTTTGTTCTCAGTATATTTCGTGTCAAAGGGAACCGAGAATCTTCGAAAAATCGACTTATGCGAAATTAAAATTTTTTGTAATATTCTTGTTCCCCACACTCCAAACTGCTCAAATATAGCTTTTGCAGCGAATTTGGAATAACTTTTTTTCTTAACATATTTCGTGTCCAGAGAGCCGAGAATCTTCGAAAAATCGACTTACGCGAAATGAAAATTTTTTGTTATATTCTTGTTCCTCAAACTCCAAATAGCTCGTATATAGGTTTTGCAGCGAATTTTGAGCATGTTTTGTTCTGAGTGTATTTCGTGCCTAGGGAGCCGAGAATCATCGAAAAATCGACTTACGCGTAAAGAAACATTCTTGTGTTTTTCTTGTTCTCCAACTCCAAACTGCTCTTATATAGCTTTTGCAGCATATTTGGAGCAACTTTTGTTCTGAGTATATTTAGTGTCCAGGGTGCCGAGAATCTTCTAAAAATCGACTTACGCGAAATGAAAATTTTTTGTTATATTCTTGTTCCTCAAACTCCAAACTGCTCGATTATAGCGTTTCCAACGAATTTGGATCAACTTTTGTTCTGAGTATATTTCATGTCCAAGGAGCCGAGAATCCTCGAAAAATCGACTTATGCGAAATGAAACATTTTTGTGATATTCTTGTTCCGCACACTCCAAACTGCTCGAAAATAGCTTTTGCAGCGAATTTGGAGCAACTTGTGTTCTGAGTATATTTCGTGTCCAGGTAGGCGAGAATTGTCGAAACATCGACTTATGCGAAATGAAACATTTTTGTGATATTCTTGTTCCCCACTCTCCAAACTGCTCGAATATATCTTTTGCAGCGAATTTTTAGCAAATTTTGTTCTGAGTATATTTCGTGTCCTGAGAGCCGAGAATCTTCGAAAAATCGACTTACGCGAAATGAAAATTTTTTGTTATATTCTTGTTCCTCACACTCCAAACTGCTCGATTATAGCGTTTCCAGCGAATTTGGATCAACTTTTGTTCTGAGTATATTTCATGTCCAAGGAGCCGAGAATCCTCGAAAAATCGACTTATGCGAAATAAAAATTTTTTGTAATATTCTTGTTCCCCACACTCCAAACTGCTCAAATATAACTTTTGCAGCGAATTTGGAATAACTTTTTTTCTTAACATATTTCGTGTCCAGAGAGCCGAGAATCTTCGAAAAATCGACTTACGCGAAAAGAAAATTTTTTGTTATATTCTTGTTCCTCAAACTCCAAATAGCTCGTATATAGGTTTTGCAGCGAATTTTGAGCATCTTTTGTTCTGAGTGTATTTCGTGCCTAGGGAGCCGAGAATCATCGAAAAATCGACTTACGCGTAAAGAAACATTCTTGTGTTTTTCTTGTTCTCCAACTCCAAACTGCTCTTATATAGCTTTTGCAGCGAATTTGGAGCAACTTTTGTTCTGAGTATATTTAGTGTCCAGGGTGCCGAGAATCTTCTAAAAATCGACTTACGCGAAATGAAAATTTTTTGTTATATTCTTGTTCCTCAAACTCCAAACTGCTCGATTATAGCGTTTCCAACGAATTTGGATCAACTTTTGTTCTGAGTATATTTCATGTCCAAGGAGCCGAGAATCCTCGAAAAATCGACTTATGCGAAATGAAACATTTTTGTGATATTCTTGTTCCGCACATTCCAAACTGCTCGAAAATAGCTTTTGCAGCGAATTTATAGCAACTTGTGTTCTGAGCATATTTCGTGTCCAGGGAGGCGAGAATCGTCAAAATGGACTTACTGCGTAATGAAACACTTTTGTGATGTTCTTGTTCACCACACTCCAAACAGCTCGTATATAAGCTTTTGCAGGGTATTTGGAGCAACTTTTGTTCTTAGCATATTTCGTGTCCTGGGAGCCGAGAATCGTCGAAAAATCGACTTATGCGAAATGAAACATTTTTGTTATAATCTTGTTCCGCACACTCCAAACTGCTCGAATATAGCTTTTGCAGCGAATTTGGAGCAAATTTTGTTCTGAGTATATTTCGTGTCCAGGGAGCCGAGAATCGTCGAAACATTGACTTATGCGAAATGAAAAATTTTTGTGATACTCTTGTTCCCACACTCCAAACTGCTCGAATATAGCTTTTGCAGCGAAGTTTGAACATCTTTTGTTCAGAGTATTTTTCATGTCCAAGGAGCCGAGTATCGTCGAAAAATCGACTTATGCGAAATGAAAGATTTTTGTGATATTCTTGTTCCCCACACTCCAAACAGCTCGTATATAGCTTTTGCAGGGTATTTGGAGCAACTTTTGTTCTTAGCATATTTCGTGTCCTGGGAGCCGAGAATTGTCGAAAAATCGACTTACGCGAAATGAAAAATGTTTGTGATATTCTTGTTCATCACACTCCAACCTGCTCGAATATAGCTTTTGCAGCGAATTTGGAGCACTTTTTGTTCTGAGTATATTTAGGGTCCAGAGTGCCGAGAATCGTCGCAAACCGACTTATGTGAAAAGAAAAATTTATGTGATATTCTTGTTCCCCACACTCTAAACTGCTCGAATATAGCTTTTGCAGCGAATTTGGAGCAACTTTTGTTCTGAGTATATTTCGTGTCCAGGAAGCCGAGAACCGTGAAAATGGACTTACCGCGTAATGAAACATTTTTGTGATATTCTTGTTCCGCACACTCCAAACTGCTCGAATATAGCTTTTGCAGCGAATTTGGAGCAAATTTTGTTCTGAGTATATTTCGTGTCCAGAGAGCCGAGAATCTTCGAAAAATCGACTTACGCGAAATGAAAATTTTTTGTTATATTCTTGTTCCTCACACTCCAAACTGCTCGATTATAGCTTTTCCAGCGAATTTGGAGCAAATTTTGTTCTGAGTATATTTCGTGTCCAGGGAGCCGAGAATCGTCGAAAAATCTACTTATGCGAAATAAAAAATGTTTGTGATATTCTTGTTCCCCACACTCCAAACTGCTCGTATATAGGTTTTGCAGCGAATTTTGAGCAACTTTTGTTCTGAGTATATTTCGTGTCCAGGGAGCCGAGAATCGTCGAAAAATCGACTTATGCGAAATAAAAAATTGTTGTGATATTCTTATTCCCCACACTCCAAACTGCTCGTATATAGGTTTTGCAGCGAATTTTGAGCAACTTTTGTTCTGAGTATATTTCGTGTCAAGGGAGCCGGTATTCGTCGAAACATCGACTTATGCGAAATGAAAAATTTTTGTGATACTCTTGTTCCCACACCCCAAACTGCTCGTATATAGGATTTGCAGCGAATCTGGAGCAAGTTTTGTTCTGAGTATATTTCTTGTCCAAGGGAGCCGAGAATCTTCGAAAAATCGACTTACGCGAAATGAAAATTTCTTGTTATATTCTTGTTCCCCACACTCCAAACTGCTGGAATATATCTTTTGCAGCGAATTTGGAGCAATTTTGTTCTGAGTATATTTCGTGTCCAGGGAGCCGAGAATCGTCAAAACATCGACATGCGAAATAAAAAAAGTTTGTGATATTCTTGTTCCCCACACTCCAAACTGCTCGTATATGGGTTTTGCAGCGATTTTTGAACATCTTTTGTTCTGAGTATATTTCATGTCCAAGAAGCCGAGTATCGTCGAAATATCGACTTATGCGAAATGAAACATTTTTGTGATATTCTTGTTCCCCACACTCCAAACTGCTGTAATATAGCTTTTGCAGCGAATTTGGAGCAAATTTTGTTCTGAGTATATTTCGTGTCCAGAGAGCTGAGAATCTTCGAAAAATCGACTTTCGCGAAACGAAAATTTTTTGTTATATTCTTGTTCGCCAAACTCCAAATTGTTCGTATATAGGTTTTGCAGCGAATTTGAAGCAACTTTTGTTCTGAGTATATTTCGTGTCCAGGTAGGCGAGAATTGTCGAAACATCGACTTATGCGAAATGAAACATTTTTGTGATATTCTTGTTCCCCACTCTCCAAACTGCTCGAATATATCTTTTGCAGCGAATTTGTAGCAAATTTTGTTCTGAGTATATTTCGTGTCCTGAGAGCCGAGGATCTTCGAAAAATCGACTTACGCGAAATGAAAATTTTTTGTTATATTCTTGTTCCTCACACTCCAAACTGCTCGATTATAGCGTTTCCAGCGAATTTTGATCAACTTTTGTTCTGAGTATATTTCATGTCCAAGGAGCCGAGAATCCTCGAAAAATCGACTTATGCGAAATGAAACATTTTTGTGATATTCTTGTTCCGCACACTCCAAACTGCTCGAAAATAGCTTTTGCAGCGAATTTGCAGCAACTTGTGTTCTGAGCATATTTCGTGTCCAGGGAGGCGAGAATCGTCAAAATGGACTTACTGCGTAATGAAACACTTTTGTGATGTTCTTGTTCACCACACTCCAATCAGCTCGTATATAGCTTTTGCAGGGTATTTGGAGCAACTTTTGTTCTTAGCACATTTCGTGTCCTGGGAGCCGAGAATTGTCGAAAAATCGACTTACGCGAAATGAAAAATGTTTGTTATATTCTTGTTCATCACACTCCAACCTGCTCGAATATAGCTTTTGCAGCGAATTTGGAGCACTTTTTGTTCTGAGCATATTTAGAGTCCAGGTTGCCGAGAATCGTCGCAAACCGACTTATGCGAAAAGAAAAATGTATGTGATATTCTTGTTCCCCACACTCTAAACTGCTCGAATATAGGTTTTGCAGCGAATTTGGAGCAACTTTTGTTCTGAGCATATTTCGTGTCCATGGAGCCGAGAATCCTCGCAAATCGACTTAAGCGTAATGAAACATTTTTGTGATTTTCTTGTTCCCCACACTCCAAACTGCTCGTATATAGGATTTGCAGCGAATTTGGAGCAACTTTTGTTCTGAGTATATTTCGTGTCCAGGGAGCCGAGAATCTTCTAAAAATCGACTTAGGCGAAATGAACATTTTTTGTTATATTCTTGTTCCCCACACTCCAAACTGCTCGTATATAGGTTTTGCAGCGAATTTTGAGCATCTTTTGTTCTCAGTATATTTCGTGTCCAAGGGAGCCGAGAATCTTCGAAAAATCGACTTATGCGAAATTAAAATTTTTTGTGATATTCTTGTTCCCCACACTCCAAACTGCTCAAATATAGCTTTTGCAGCGAATTTGGAATAACTTTTTTTCTTAACATATTTCGTGTCCAGAGAGCCGTGAATCTTCGAAAAATCGACTTACGCGAAATGAAAATTTTTTGTTATATTCTTGTTCCTCAAACTCCAAATAGCTCGTATATAGGTTTTGCAGCGAATTTTGAGCATCTTTTGTTCTGAGTGTATTTCGTGCCTAGGGAGCCGAGAATCATCGAAAAATCGACTTACGCGTAAAGAAACATTCTTGTGTTTTTCTTGTTCTCCAACTCCAAACTGCTCTTATATAGCTTTTGCAGCGAATTTGGAGCAACTTTTGTTCTGAGTATATTTAGTGGCCAGTGTGCCGAGAATCTTCTAAAAATCGACTTACGCGAAATGAAAATTTTTTGTTATATTCTTGTTCCTCAAACTCCAAACTGCTCGATTATAGCGTTTCCAACGAATTTGGATCAACTTTTGTTCTGAGTATATTTCATGTCCAAGGAGCCGAGAATCCTCGAAAAATCGACTTATGCGAAATGAAACACTTTTGTGATATTCTTGTTCCGCACACTCCAAACTGCTCGAAAATAGCTTTTGCAGCGAATTTGGAGCAACTTGTGTTCTGAGTATATTTCGTGTCCAGGTAGGCGAGAATTGTCGAAACATCGACTTATGCGAAATGAAACATTTTTGTGATATTCTTGTTCCCCACTCTCCAAACTGCTCGAATATATCTTTTGCAGCGAATTTTTAGCAAATTTTGTTCTGAGTATATTTCGTGTCCTGAGAGAAGAGAATCTTCGAAAAATCGACTTACGCGAAATGAAAATTTTTTGTTATATTCTTGTTCCTCACACTCCAAACTGCTCGATTATAGCGTTTCCAGCGAATTTGGATCAACTTTTGTTCTGAGTATATTTCATGTCCAAGGAGCCGAGAATCCTCGAAAAATCGACTTATGCGAAATGAAACATTTTTGTGATATTCTTGTTCCGCACACTCCAAACTGCTCGAAAATAGCTTTTGCAGCGAATTTGCAGCAACTTGTGTTCGGAGCATATTTCGTGTCCAGGGAGGCGAGAATCGTCAAAATGGACTTACTGCGTAATGAAACACTTTTGTGATGTTCTTGATCACCACACTCCAAACAGCTCGTATATAAGCTTTTGCAGGGTATTTGGAGCAACTTTTGTTCTTAGCATATTTCGTGTCCTGGGAGCTGAAAGAAGTTTGTTATATTCTTGTTCATCACACTCCAACCTGCTCGAATATAGCTTTTGCAGCGAATTTGGAGCAACTTTTGTTCTGAGCATATTTCGTGTCCATGGATGGAGCCGAGAATCCTCGCAAATCGACTTAAGCGTAATGAAACATTTTGTGATTTTCTTGTTCCCCACACTCCAAACTGCTCGTATATAGGAATTGCAGCGAATTTTGAGCATCTTTTGTTCTCAGTATATTTCGTGTCAAAGGGAACCGAGAATCTTCGAAAAATCGACTTATGCGAAATTAAAATTTTTTGTAATATTCTTGTTCCCCACACTCCAAACTGCTCAAATATAGCTTTTGCAGCGAATTTGGAATAACTTTTTTTCTTAACATATTTCGTGTCCAGAGAGCCGAGAATCTTCGAAAAATCGACTTACGCGAAATGAAAATTTTTTGTTATATTCTTGTTCCTCAAACTCCAAATAGCTCGTATATAGGTTTTGCAGCGAATTTTGAGCATGTTTTGTTCTGAGTGTATTTCGTGCCTAGGGAGCCGAGAATCATCGAAAAATCGACTTACGCGTAAAGAAACATTCTTGTGTTTTTCTTGTTCTCCAACTCCAAACTGCTCTTATATAGCTTTTGCAGCGAATTTGGAGCAACTTTTGTTCTGAGTATATTTAGTGTCCAGGGTGCCGAGAATCTTCTAAAAATCGACTTACGCGAAATGAAAATTTTTTGTTATATTCTTGTTCCTCAAACTCCAAACTGCTCGATTATAGCGTTTCCAACGAATTTGGATCAACTTTTGTTCTGAGTATATTTCATGTCCAAGGAGCCGAGAATCCTCGAAAAATCGACTTATGCGAAATGAAACATTTTTGTGATATTCTTGTTCCGCACATTCCAAACTGCACGAAAATAGCTTTTGCAGCGAATTTATAGCAACTTGTGTTCTGAGCATATTTCGTGTCCAGGGAGGCGAGAATCGTCAAAATGGACTTACTGCGTAATGAAACACTTTTGTGATGTTCTTGTTCACCACACTCCAAACAGCTCGTATATAAGCTTTTGCAGGGTATTTGGAGCAACTTTTGTTCTTAGCATATTTCGTGTCCTGGGAGCCGAGAATCGTCGAAAAATCGACTTATGCGAAATGAAACATTTTTGTTATAATCTTGTTCCGCACACTCCAAACTGCTGGAATATAGCTTTTGTAGCGAATTTGGAGCAAATTTTGTTCTGAGTATATTTCGTGTCCAGGGAGCCGAGAATCGTCGAAACATTGACTTATGCGAAATGAAAAATTTTTGTGATACTCTTGTTCCCACACTCCAAACTGCTCGAATATAGCTTTTGCAGCGAAGTTTGAACATCTTTTGTTCAGAGTATTTTTCATGTCCAAGGAGCCGAGTATCGTCGAAAAATCGACTTATGCGAAATGAAAGATTTTTGTGATATTCTTGTTCCCCACACTCCAAACAGCTCGTATATAGCTTTTGCAGGGTATTTGGAGCAACTTTTGTTCTTTGCATATTTCGTGTCCTGGGAGCCGAGAATTGTCGAAAAATCGACTTACGCGAAATGAAAAATGTTTGTGATATTCTTGTTCATCACACTCCAACCTGCTCGAATATAGCTTTTGCAGCGAATTTGGAGCACTTTTTGTTCTGAGTATATTTAGGGTCCAGAGTGCCGAGAATCGTCGCAAACCGACTTATGTGAAAAGAAAAATTTATGTTATATTCTTGTTCCCCACACTCTAAACTGCTCGAATATAGCTTTTGCAGCGAATTTGGAGCAACTTTTGTTCTGAGTATATTTCGTGTCCAGGAAGCCGAGAACCGTGAAAATGGACTTACCGCGTAATGAAACATTTTTGTGATATTCTTGTTCCGCACACTCCAAACTGCTCGAATATAGCTTTTGCAGCGAATTTGGAGCAAATTTTGTTCTGAGTATATTTCATGTCCAAGGAGCCGAGAATCGTCGAAGAATCGACTTATGCGAAATGAAACATTTTTGTGATATTCTTGTTCCCCACACTCCAAACTGCTCGAATATAGCTTTTGCAGCGAATTTGGAGCAAATTTTGTTCTGAGTATATTTCGTGTCCAGGGAGCCGAGAATCGTCGAAAAATCTACTTATGCGAAATAAAAAATGTTTGTGATATTCTTGTTCCCCACACTCCAAACTGCTCGTATATAGGTTTTGCAGCGAATTTTGAGCAACTTTTGTTCTGAGTATATTTCGTGTCCAGGGAGCCGAGAATCGTCGAAAAATCGACTTATGCGAAATAAAAAATTGTTGTGATATTCTTATTCCCCACACTCCAAACTGCTCGTATATAGGTTTTGCAGCGAATTTTGAGCAACTTTTGTTCTGAGTATATTTCGTGTCAAGGGAGCCGGTATTCGTCGAAACATCGACTTATGCGAAATGAAAAATTTTTGTGATACTCTTGTTCCCACACTCCAAACTGCTCGTATATAGGATTTGCAGCGAATCTGGAGCAAGTTTTGTTCTGAGTATATTTCGTGTCCAGAGAGCCGAGAATCTTCGAAAAATCGACTTACGCGAAATGAAAATTTCTTGTTATATTCTTGTTCCCCACACTCCAAACTGCTGGAATATATCTTTTGCAGCGAATTTGGAGCAATTTTGTTCTGAGTATATTTCGTGTCCAGGGAGCCGAGAATCGTCAAAACATCGACATGCGAAATAAAAAATGTTTGTGATATTGTTGTTCCCCACACTCCAAACTGCTCGTATATGGGTTTTGCAGCGATTTTTGAACATCTTTTGTTCTGAGTATATTTCATGTCCAAGGAGCCGAGTATCGTCGAAAAATCGACTTATGCGAAATGAAACATTTTTGTGATATTCTTGTTCCCCACACTCCAAACTGCTGTAATATAGCTTTTGCAGCGAATTTGGAGCAAATTTTGTTCTGAGTATATTTCGTGTCCAGAGAGCCGAGAATCTTCGAAAAATCGACTTACGCGAAACGAAAATTTTTTGTTATATTCTTGTTCGCCAAACTCCAAATTGTTCGTATATAGGTTTTGCAGCGAATTTGAAGCAACTTTTGTTCTGAGTATATTTCGTGTCCAGGTAGGCGAGAATTGTCGAAACATCGACTTATGCGAAATGAAACATTTTTGTGATATTCTTGTTCCCCACTCTCCAAACTGCTCGAATATATCTTTTGCAGCGAATTTGTAGCAAATTTTGTTCTGAGTATATTTCGTGTCCTGAGAGCCGAGAATCCTCGAAAAATCGACTTATGCGAAATGAAACATTTTTGTGATATTCTTGTTCCGCACACTCCAAACTGCTCGAAAATAGCTTTTGCAGCGAATTTGCAGCAACTTGTGTTCTGAGCATATTTCGTGTCCAGGGAGGCGAGAATCGTCAAAATGGACTTACTGCGTAATGAAACACTTTTGTGATGTTCTTGTTCACCACACTCCAATCAGCTCGTATATAGCTTTTGCAGGGTATTTGGAGCAACTTTTGTTCTTAGCATATTTCGTGTCCTGGGAGCCGAGAATTGTCGAAAAATCGACTTACGCGAAATGAAAAATGTTTGTTATATTCTTGTTCATCACACTCCAACCTGCTCGAATATAGCTTTTGCAGCGAATTTGGAGCACTTTTTGTTCTGAGCATATTTAGAGTCCGGGTTGCCGAGAATCATCGCAAACCGACTTATGCGAAAAGAAAAATTTATGTGATATTCTTGTTCCCCACACTCTAAACTGCTCGAATATAGCTTTTGCAGCGAATTTGGAGCAACTTTTGTTCTGAGCATATTTCGTGTCCATGGAGCCGAGAATCCTCGCAAATCGACTTAAGCGTAATGAAACATTTTTGTGATTTTCTTGTTCCCCACACTCCAAACTGCTCGTATATAGGATTTGCAGCGAATTTGGAGCAACTTTTGTTCTGAGTATATTTCGTGTCCAGGGAGCCGAGAATCTTCGAAAAATCGACTTAGGCGAAATGAACATTTTTTGTTATATTCTTGTTCCCCACACTCCAAACTGCTCAAATATAGCTTTTGCAGCGAATTTGGAATAACTTTTTTTCTTAACATATTTCGTGTCCAGAGAGCCGAGAATCTTCGAAAAATCGACTTACGCGAAATGAAAATTTTTTGTTATATTCTTGTTCCTCAAACTCCAAACTGCTCGATTATAGCGTTTCCAACGAATTTGGATCAACTTTTGTTCTGAGTATATTTCATGTCCAAGGAGCCGAGAATCCTCGAAAAATCGACTTATGCGAAATGAAACATTTTTGTGATATTCTTGTTCCGCACACTCCAAACTGCTCGAAAATAGCTTTTGCAGCGAATTTGGAGCAACTTGTGTTCTGAGTATATTTCGTGTCCAGGTAGGCGAGAATTGTCGAAACATCGACTTATGCGAAATGAAACATTTTTGTGATATTCTTGTTCCCCACTCTCCAAACTGCTCGAATATATCTTTTGCAGCGAATTTGTAGCAAATTTTGTTCTGAGTATATTTCGTGTCCTGAGAGCCGAGAATCTTCGAAAAATCGACTTACGCGAAATGAAAATTTTTTGTTATATTCTTGTTCCTCACACTCCAAACTGCTCGATTATAGCGTTTCCAGCGAATTTGGATCAACTTTTGTTCTGAGTATATTTCAATTCCAAGGAGCCGAGAATCCTCGAAAAATCGACTTATGCGAAATGAAACATTTTTGTGATATTCTTGTTCCGCACACTCCAAACTGCTCGAAAATAGCTTTTGCAGCGAATTTGCAGCAACTTGTGTTCTGAGCATATTTCGTGTCCAGGGAGGCGAGAAAAGTCAAAATGGACTTACTGCGTAATGAAACACTTTTGTGATGTTCTTGTTCACCACACTCCAAACAGCTCGTATATAGCTTTTGCAGGGTATTTGGAGCAAATTTGTTCTTAGCATATTTCGTGTCCTGGGAGCCGAGAATTGTCGAAAAATCGACTTACGCGAAATGAAAAATGTTTGTTATATTCTTGTTCATCACACTCCAACCTGCTCGAATATAGCTTTTGCAGCGAATTTGGAGCACTTTTTGTTCTGAGCATATTTAGAGTCCAGGTTGCCGAGAATCGTCGCAAACCGACTTATGCGAAAAGAAAAATTTATGTGATATTCTTGTTCCCCACACTCTAAACTGCTCGAATATAGGTTTTGCAGCGAATTTGGAGCAACTTTTGTTTTGAGCATATTTCGTGTCCATGGAGCCGAGAATCCTCGCAAATCGACTTAATCGTAATGAAACATTTTTGTGATTTTCTTGTTCCCCACACTCCAAACTGCTCGTATATAGGATTTGCAGCGAATTTGGAGCAACTTTTGTTCTGAGTATATTTCGTGTCCAGGGAGCCGAGAATCTTCGAAAAATCGACTTAGGCGAAATGAACATTTTTTGTTATATTCTTGTTCCCCACACTCCAAACTGCTCGTATATAGGTTTTGCAGCGAATTTTGAGCATCTTTTGTTCTCAGTATATTTCGTGTCCAAGGGAGCCGAGAATCTTCGAAAAATCGACTTATGCGAAATTAAAATTTTTTGTGATATTCTTGTTCCCCACACTCCAAACTGCTCAAATATAGCTTTTGCAGCGAATTTGGAGTAACTTTTTTTCTTAACATATTTCGTGTCCAGAGAGCCGTGAATCTTCGAAAAATCGACTTACGCGAAATGAAAATTTTTTGTTATATTCTTGTTCCTCAAACTCCAAATAGCTCGTATATAGGTTTTGCAGCGAATTTTGAGCATCTTTTGTTCTGAGTGTATTTCGTGCCTAGGGAGCCGAGAATCATCGAAAAATCGACTTACGCGTAAAGAAACATTCTTGTGTTTTTCTTGTTCTCCAACTCCAAACTGCTCTTATATAGCTTTTGCAGCGAATTTGGAGCAACTTTTGTTCTGAGTATATTTAGTGGCCAGGGTGCCGAGAATCTTCTAAAAATCGACTTACGCGAAATGAAAATTTTTTGTTATATTCTTGTTCCTCAAACTCCAAACTGCTCGATTATAGCGTTTCCAACGAATTTGGATCAACTTTTGTTCTGAGTATATTTCATGTCCAAGGAGCCGAGAATCCTCGAAAAATCGACTTATGCGAAATGAAACATTTTTGTGATATTCTTGTTCCGCACACTCCAAACTGCTCGAAAATAGCTTTTGCAGCGAATTTATAGCAACTTGTGTTCTGAGCATATTTCGTGTCCAGGGAGGCGACAATCGTCAAAATGGACTTACTGCGTAATGAAACACTTTTGTGATGTTCTTGTTCACCACACTCCAAACAGCTCGTATATAAGCTTTTGCAGGGTATTTGGAGCAACTTTTGTTCTTAGCATATTTCGTGTCCTGGGAGCCGAGAATTGTCGAAAAATCGACTTACGCGAAATGAAAAATGTTTGTGATATTCTTGTTCATCACACTCCAACCTGCTCGAATATAGCTTTTGCAGCGAATTTGGAGCAAATTTTCTTCTGAGTATATTTCGTTTCCAGAGAGCCGAGAATCGTCGAAAAATCGACTTATGCGAAATGAAACATTTTTGTGATATTCTTGTTCCCCACTCTCCAAACTGCTCGTATATAGGTTTTGCAGCGAATTTTGAGCAACTTTTGTTCTGAGTTATTTCGTGTCCAGGGAGCCGAGAATCGTCGAAACATCGACATGCGAAATAAAAATTTTTTGTGATATTCTTGTTCCCCACACTCCAAACTGCTCGTATATAGTTTTTGCAGCGAATTTTGAACATCTTTTGTTCTGAGTATATTTCATGTCCAAGGAGCCGGGAATCGTCGAAAAATCGACTTATGCGAAATGAAATATTTTTGTGATATTCTTGTTCCGCACACACCAAACTGCTCGAATATAGCTTTTGCACCGAATTTGGAGCAAATTTTGTTCTGAGTATATTTCCTGTCCAGGGAGCCGAGAATCGTCGAAAAATCAACTTATGCGAAATAAAAAATTTTTGTGATATTCTTGTTCCCCATACTCCAAACTGCTCGTATTTGGGATTTGCAGCGAATTTTGAGCATCTTTTGTTCTGAGTATATTTCGTGTCAAGGGAGCCGGTGTTCGTCGAAACATCGTCTTATGCGAAATGAAAAATTTTTGTGATACTCTTGTTCCCACACTCCAAACTGCTCGTATATAGGATTTGCAGCGAATCTGGAGCAACTTTTGTTCTTAGCATATTTCGTGTCCAAGGGAGCCGAGAATCTTCGAAAAATCGACTTACGCGAAATGAAAATTTTTTGTTATATTCTTGTTCCCCACACTCCAAACTGCTAGAATATATCTTTTGCAGCGAATTTGGAGCAATTTTGTTCTGAGTATATGTCGTGTCCTGAGAGCCGAGAATCTTCGAAAAATCGACTTACGCGAAATGAAAATTTTTTGTTATATTCTTGTTCCTCACACTCCAAACTGCTCGATTATAGCGTTTCCAGCGAATTTGGATCAACTTTTGTTCTGAGTATATTTCATGTCCAAGGAGCCGAGAATCGTCGAAAAATCGACTTATGCGAAAAGAAAAATTTATGTGATATTCTTGTTCCCCACACTCTAAACTGCTCGAATATAGCTTTTGCAGCGAATTTGGAGAACTTTTGTTTTGAGCATATTTCGTGTCCATGGAGCCGAGAATCCTCGCAAATCGACTTAAGCGTAATGAAACATTTTTGTGATTTTCTTGTTCCCCACACTCCAAACTGCTCGTATATAGGATTTGCAGCGAATTTGGAGCAACTTTTGTTCTGAGTATATTTCGTGTCCAGGGAGCCGAGAATCTTCGAAAAATCGACTTAGGCGAAAAGAACATTTTTTGTTATATTCTTGTTCCCCACACTCCAAACTGCTCGTATATAGGTTTTGCAGCGAATTTTGAGCATCTTTTGTTCTCAGTATATTTCGTGTCCAAGGGAGCCGAGAATCTTCGAAAAATCGACTTATGCGAAATGAAAATTTTTTGTGATATTCTTGTTCCCCACACTCCAAACTGCTCAAATATAGCTTTTGCAGCGAATTTGGAATAACTTTTTTTCTTAACATATTTCGTGTCCAGAGAGCCGTGAATCTTCGAAAAATCGACTTACGCGAAATGAAAATTTTTTGTTATATTCTTGTTCCTCAAACTCCAAATAGCTCGTATATAGGTTTTGCAGCGAATTTTGAGCATCTTTTGTTCTGAGTGTATTTCGTGCCTAGGGAGCCGAGAATCATCGAAAAATCGACTTACGCGTAAAGAAACATTCTTGTGTTTTTCTTGTTCTCCAACTCCAAACTGCTCTTATATAGCTTTTGCAGCGAATTTGGAGCAACTTTTGTTCTGAGTATATTTAGTGGCCAGGGTGCCGAGAATCTTCTAAAAATCGACTTACGCGAAATGAAAATTTTTTGTTATATTCTTGTTCCTCAAACTCCAAACTGCTCGATTATAGCGTTTCCAACGAATTTGGATCAACTTTTGTTCTGAGTATATTTCATGTCCAAGGAGCCGAGAATCCTCGAAAAATCGACTTATGCGAAATGAAACATTTTTGTGATATTCTTGTTCCGCACACTCCAAACTGCTCGAAAATAGCTTTTGCAGCGAATTTATAGCAACTTGTGTTCTGAGCATATTTCGTGTCCAGGGAGGCGAGAATCGTCAAAATGGACTTACTGCGTAATGAAACACTTTTGTGATGTTCTTGTTCACCACACTCCAAACAGCTCGTATATAAGCTTTTGCAGGGTATTTGGAGCAACTTTTGTTCTTAGCATATTTCGTGTCCTGGGAGCCGAGAATTGTCGAAAAATCGACTTACGCGAAATGAAAAATGTTTGTGATATTCTTGTTCATCACACTCCAACCTGCTCGAATATAGCTTTTGCAGCGAATTTGGAGCAAATTTTCTTCTGAGTATATTTCGTGTCCAGAGAGCCGAGAATCTTCGAAAAATCGACTTACGCGAAATGAAAATTTTTTGTTATATTCTTGTTCCTCACACACCAAACTGCTCGATTATAGCTTTTCCAGCGAATTTGGAGCAACTTTTTTTCTGAGTATATTTCATGTCCAAGGAGACGAGAATCGTCGAAAAATCGACTTATGCGAAATGAAACATTTTTGTGATATTCTTGTTCCCCACTCTCCAAACTGCTCGTATATAGGTTTTGCAGCGAATTTTGAGCAACTTTTGTTCTGAGTATATTTCGTGTCCAGGGAGCCGAGAATCGTCGAAACATCGACATGCGAAATAAAAAATTTTTGTGATATTCTTGTTCCCCACACTCCAAACTGCTCGTATATAGTTTTTGCAGCGAATTTTGAACATCTTTTGTTCTGAGTATATTTCATGTCCAAGGAGCCGGGAATCGTCGAAAAATCGACTTATGCGAAATGAAATATTTTTGTGATATTCTTGTTCCGCACACACCAAACTGCTCGAATATAGCTTTTGCACCGAATTTGGAGCAAATTTTGTTCTGAGTATATTTCCTGTCCAGGGAGCCGAGAATCGTCGAAAAATCAACTTATGCGAAATAAAAAATTTTTGTGATATTCTTGTTCCCCATACTCCAAACTGCTCGTATTTAGGATTTGCAGCGAATTTTGAGCATCTTTTGTTCTGAGTATATTTCGTGTCAAGGGAGCCGGTGTTCGTCGAAACATCGTCTTATGCAAAAATGAAAAATTTTTGTGATACTCTTGTTCCCACACTCCAAACTGCTCGTATATAGGATTTGCAGCGAATCTGGAGCAACTTTTGTTCTTAGCATATTTCGTGTCCAAGGGAGCCGAGAATCTTCGAAAAATCGACTTACGCGAAATGAAAATTTTTTGTTATATTCTTGTTCCCCACACTCCAAACTGCTAGAATATATCTTTTGCAGCGAATTTGGAGCAATTTTGTTCTGAGTATATGTCGTGTCCTGAGAGCCGAGAATCTTCGAAAAATCGACTTACGCGAAATGAAAATTTTTTGTTATATTCTTGTTCCTCACATTCCAAACTGCTCGATTATAGCGTTTCCAGCGAATTTGGATCAACTTTTGTTCTGAGTATATTTCATGTCCAAGGAGCCGAGAATCGTCGAAAAATCGACTTATGCGAAATGAAACATTTTTGTGATATTCTTGTTCCGCACACTCCAAACTGCTCGAATATAGCTTTTGCAGCGAATTTGGAGCAAATTTTGTTCTGAGTATATTTCGTGTCCAGGGAGCCCAGAATCGTCGAAACATCGACTTATGCGAAATGAAAAATGTTTGTGATACTCTTGTTCCCCCACTCCAAACTGCTCGAATATCTCTTTTGTAGCGAATTTGGAGCAACTTCTGTTCTGAGCATATTTTGTGCCCAGGGAGGCGAGAATCGTCAAAATGGACTTACTGCGTAATGAAACACTTTTGTGATGTTCTTGTTCACCACACTCCAAACAGCTCGTATATAGCTTTTGCAGGGTATTTGGAGCAACTTTTGTTCTTAGCATATCTCGTGTCCTGGGAGCCGAGAATTGTCGAAAAATCGACTTACGCGAAATGAAAAATGTTTGTGATATTCTTGTTCATCACACTCCAACCTGCTCGAATATATCTGTTGCAGCGAATTTGGAGCAACTTTTGTTCTGAGTATATTTCGTGTCCAGGAAGCCGAGAACCGTGAAAATGGACTTACCGCGTAATGAAACACTTTTGTGATGTTCTTGTTCACCACACTCCAAACTGCTCGTATATAGCTTTTGCAGCGAATTTGGAGCAACTTTTGTTCTGAGCATATTTCGTGTCCATGGAGCCGAGAATCCTCGCAAATCGACTTAAGCGTAATGAAACATTTTTGTGATTTTCTTGTTCCCCACACTCCAAACTGCTCGTATATAGGATTTGCAGCGAATTTGGAGCAATTTTTGTTCTGAGTATATTTCCTGTCCAGGGAGCCGAGAATCTTCGAAAAATCGACTTACGCTAAATGAAAATTTTTTGTTATATTCTTATTCCTCACACTCCAAATTGCTCGTATAAAGGTTTTGCAGCGAATTTGGAGCAACTTTTGTTCTGAGTATATTTCGTGTCCAGGGAGCCGAGAATCGTCGAAACATCGACATGCGAAATAAACAATTTTTGTGATATTCTTGTTCCCCACACTCCAACCTGCTCGTATATAGGTTTTTGAGCGAATTTGGAGCAACTATTGTTCTGAGTATATTTCATGTCCAAGGAGCCGAGAATCGTCGACAAATCGCCTTATGCGAAATGAAACATTTTTGTGATACTCTTGTTCCCCACATTCCAAACTGCTCGAATATAGCTCTTGCAGCGAATTTGGAGCAAATTTTGTTCTGAGTATATTTCGTGTCCAGGGAGCCGAGAATCGTCGAAAAATCAACTTATGCGAAATAAAAATTTTTTGTGATATTCTTGTTCCCCACCCTCCAAACTGCTCGTATATAGGTATTGCAGCGAATTTTGAGCATCTTTTGTTCTCAGTAAATTTCGTGTCCAAGGGAGCCGAGAATCTTCGAAAAATCGACTTATGCGAAATGAAACATTTTTGTGATATTCTTGTTCCCCACTCTCCAAACTGCTCAAATATAGCTTTTGCAGCGAATTTGGAATAACTTTTTTTCTTAACATATTTCGTGTCCAGAGAGCCGAGAATCTTCGAAAAATCGACTTACGCGAAATGAAAATTTTTTGTTATATTCTTGTTCCTCAAACTCCAAATTGCTCGTATATAGGTTTTGCAGTGAATTTTGAGCATCTTTTGTTCTGAGTGTATTTCGTGCCTAGGGAGCCGAGAATCATCGAAAAATCGACTTACACGTAAAGAAACATTCTTGTGATTTTCTTGTTCTCCAACTCCAAACTGCTCTTATATAGCTTTTGCAGCGAATTTGGAGCAACTTTTGTTCTGAGTATATTTAGTGTCCAGGGTGCCGAGAATCTTCGAAAAATCGACTTACGCGAAATGAAAATTTTTTGTTATATTCTTGTTCCTCAAACTCCAAACTGCTCGATTATAGCTTTTCCAACGAATTTGGATCAACTTTTGTTCTGAGTATATTTCATGTCCAAGGAGCCGAGAATCCTCGAAAAATCGACTTATGCGAAATGAAACATTTTTGTGATATTCTTGTTCCGCACACTCCAAACTGCTCGAAAATAGCTTTTGCAGCGAATTTGGAGCAAATTTTGTTCTGAGTATACTTCGTGTCCAGGGAGCCGAGAATCGTCGAAACATCGACTTATGCGAAATGAAACATTTTTGTGATACTCTTGTTCCCACACTCCAAACTGCTCGAATATAGCTTTTGCAGCGAATTTGGAGCAACTTTTGTTCTGAGTATATTTAGTGTCCAGGGTGCCGAGAATCTTCGAAAAATCGACTTACGCGAAATGAAAATTTTTTGTTATATTCTTGTTCCTCAAACTCCAAACTGCTCGATTATAGCGTTTCCAACGAATTTGGATCAACTTTTGTTCTGGGTATATTTCATGTCCAAGGAGCCGAGAATCCTCGAAAAATCGACTTATGCGAAATGAAACATTTTTGTGATATTCTTGTTCCGCACACTCCAAGCTGCTCGAAAATAGCTTTTGCAGCGAATTTGGAGCAAATTTTGTTCTGAGTATACTTCGTGTCCAGGGAGCCGAGAATCGTCGAAACATCGACTTATGCGAAATGAAACATTTTTGTGATACTCTTGTTCACTACACTCCAAACAGCTCGTATATAAGCTTTTGCAGGGTATTTGGAGCAACTTTTGTTCTTAGCATATTTCGTGTCCTGGGAGCCGAGAATTGTCAAAAATCGACTTACGCGAAATGAAAAATGTTTGTGATATTCTTGTTCAGCACACTCCAACCTGCTCGAATATAGCTTTTGCAGCGAATTTGGAGCAAATTTTCTTCTGAGTATATTTCGTGTCCAGAGAGCCGAGAATCTTCGAAAAATCGACTTACGCGAAATGAAAATTTTTTGTTATATTCTTGTTCCTCACACTCCAAACTGCTCGATTATAGCTTTTCCAGCGAATTTGGAGCAACTTTTGTTCTGAGTATATTTCATGTCCAAGGAGCCGAGAATCGTCGAAAAATCGACTTATGCGAAATTAAACATTTTTGTGATATTCTTGTTCCCCACATTCCAAACTGCTCGAATATAGCTTTTGCAGCGAATTTGCAGCAACTTGTGTTCTGAGCATATTTCGAGTCCATGGAGGCGAGAATCGTCAAAATGGACTTACTGCGTAATGAAACACTCTTGTGATGTTCTTGTTCACCACACTCCAAACAGCTCGTATATAAGCTTTTGCAGGGTATTTGGAGCAACTTTTGTTCTTAGTATATTTCGTGTCCTGGGAGCCGAGAATCGTCGAAACATCGACATGCGAAATAAAAAATTTTTGTGATATTCTTGGTCCGCACATACCAAACTGCTCGAATATAGCTTTTGCACCGAATTTGGAGCAAATTTTGTTCTGAGTATATTTCCTGTCCAGGGAGCCGAGAATCGTCGAAAAATCAACTTATGCGAAATAAAAAATTTTTGTGATATTCTTGTTCCCCATACTCCAAACTGCTCGTATATAGGATTTGCAGCGAATTTTGAGCATCTTTTGTTCTGAGTATATTTCGTGTCAAGGGAGCCGGTGTTCGTCGAAACATCGACTTATGCGAAATGAAAAATTTTTGTGATACTCTTGTTCCCACACTCCAAACTGCTCGTATATAGGATTTGCAGCGAATCTGGAGCAACTTTTGTTCTTAGCATATTTCGTGTCCAAGGGAGCCGAGAATCTTCGAAAAATCGACTTACGCGAAATGAAAATTTTTTGTTATATTCTTGTTCCTCACACTCCAAACTGCTGGAATATATCTTTTGCAGCGAATTTGGAGCAATTTTGTTCTGAGTATATTTCGTGTCCTGAGAGCCGAGAATCTTCGAAAAATCGACTTACGCGAAATGAAAATTTTTTGTTATATTCTTGTTCCTCAAACTCCAAACTGCTCGATTATAGCGTTTCCAACGAATTTGGATCAACTTTTGTTCTGAGTATATTTCATGTCCAAGGAGCCGAGAATCCTCGAAAAATCGACTTATGCGAAATGAAACATTTTTGTGATATTCTTGTTCCGCACACTCCAAACTGCTCGAAAATAGCTTTTGCAGCGAATTTGGAGCAAATTTTGTTCTGAGTATACTTCGTGTCCAGGGAGCCGAGAATCGTCGAAACATCGACTTATGCGAAATGAAACATTTTTGTGATACTCTTGTTCCCACACTCCAAACTGCTCGAATATAGCTTTTGCAGCGAATTTGGAGCAACTTTTGTTCTGAGTATATTTAGTGTCCAGGGTGCCGAGAATCTTCGAAAAATCGACTTACGCGAAATGAAAATTTTTTGTTATATTCTTGTTCCTCAAACTCCAAACTGCTCGATTATAGCGTTTCCAACGAAT
Organism: Hymenopus coronatus; assembly: GCA_030762935.1. Lineage (NCBI taxonomy): Eukaryota > Metazoa > Arthropoda > Insecta > Mantodea > Hymenopodidae > Hymenopus > Hymenopus coronatus. Next base: position 55,510,983 of record CM060880.1, read on the forward strand.
TTGGATCAACTTTTGTTCTGAGTATATTTCATGTCCAAGGAGCCGAGAATCCTCGAAAAATCGACTTATGCGAAATGAAACATTTTTGTGATATTCTTGTTCCGCACACTCCAAACTGCTCGAAAATAGCTTTTGCAGCGAATTTGGAGCAAATTTTGTTCTGAGTATACTTCGTGTCCAGGGAGCCGAGAATCGTCGAAACATCGACTTATGCGAAATGAAACATTTTTGTGATACTCTTGTTCCCACACTCCAAACTGCTCGAATATAGCTTTTGCAGCGAATTTGCAGCAACTTGTGTTCTGAGCATATTTCGTGTCCAGGGTGGCGAGAATCTTCAAAATGGACTTATTGCGTAATGAAACACTTTTGTGATGTTCTTGTTCACCACACTCCAAACAGCTCGTATATAAGCTTTTGCAGGGTATTTGGAGCAACTTTTGTTCTTAGCATATTTCGTGTCCTGGGAGCCGAGAATTGTCAAAAATCGACTTACGCGAAATGAAAAATGTTTGTGATATTCTTGTTCAGCACACTCCAACCTGCTCGAATATAGCTTTTGCAGCGAATTTGGAGCAAATTTTCTTCTGAGTATATTTCGTGTCCAGAGAGCCGAGAATCTTCGAAAAATCGACTTACGCGAAATGAAAATTTTTTGTTATATTCTTGTTCCTCACACTCCAAACTGCTCGATTATAGCTTTTCCAGCGAATTTGGAGCAACTTTTGTTCTGAGTATATTTCATGTCCAAGGAGCCGAGAATCGTCGAAAAATCGACTTATGCGAAATTAAACATTTTTGTGATATTCTTGTTCCCCACATTCCAAACTGCTCGAATATAGCTTTTGCAGCGAATTTGCAGCAACTTGTGTTCTGAGCATATTTCGAGTCCATGGAGGCGAGAATCGTCAAAATGGACTTACTGCGTAATGAAACACTCTTGTGATGTTCTTGTTCACCACCCTCCAAACAGCTCGTATATAAGCTTTTGCAGGGTATTTGGAGCAACTTTTGTTCTTAGTATATTTCGTGTCCTGGGAGCCGAGAATCGTCGAAACATCGACATGCGAAATAAAAAATTTTTGTGATATTCTTGGTCCGCACATACCAAACTGCTCGAATATAGCTTTTGCACCGAATTTGGAGCAAATTTTGTTCTGAGTATATTTCCTGTCCAGGGAGCCGAGAATCGTCGAAAAATCAACTTATGCGAAATAAAAAATTTTTGTGATATTCTTGTTCCCCATACTCCAAACTGCTCGTATATAGGATTTGCAGCGAATTTTGAGCATCTTTTGTTCTGAGTATATTTCGTGTCAAGGGAGCCGGTGTTCGTCGAAACATCGACTTATGCGAAATGAAAAATTTTTGTGATACTCTTGTTCCCACACTCCAAACTGCTCGTATATAGGATTTGCAGCGAATCTGGAGCAACTTTTGTTCTTAGCATATTTCGTGTCCAAGGGAGCCGAGAATCTTCGAAAAATCGACTTACGCGAAATGAAAATTTTTTGTTATATTCTTGTTCCTCACACTCCAAACTGCTGGAATATATCTTTTGCAGCGAATTTGGAGCAATTTTGTTCTGAGTATATTTCGTGTCCTGAGAGCCGAGAATCTTCGAAAAATCGACTTACGCGAAATGAAAATTTTTTGTTATATTCTTGTTCCTCAAACTCCAAACTGCTCGATTATAGCGTTTCCAACGAATTTGGATCAACTTTTGTTCTGAGTATATTTCATGTCCAAGGAGCCGAGAATCGTCGAAAAATCGACTTCTGCGAAATGAAACATTTTTGTGATATTCTTGTTCCGCACACTCCAAACTGCTCGAAAATAGCTTTTGCAGCGAATTTATAGCAACTTGTGTTCTGAGCATATTTCGTGTCCAGGGAGGCGAGAATCGTCAAAATGGACTTACTGCGTAATGAAACACTTTTGTGATGTTCTTGTTCACCACACTCCAAACAGCTCGTATATAACCTTTTGCAGGGTATTTGGAGCAACTTTTGTTCTTAGCATATTTCGTGTCCTGGGAGCCGAGAATTGTCGAAAAATCGACTTACGCGAAATGAAAAATGTTTGTGATATTCTTGTTCCTCACACACCAAACTGCTCGATTATAGCTTTTCCAGCGAATTTGGAGCAACTTTTTTTCTGAGTATATTTCATGTCCAAGGAGACGAGAATCGTCGAAAAATCGACTTATGCGAAATGAAACATTTTTGTGATATTCTTGTTCCCCACTCTCCAAACTGCTCGTATATAGGTTTTGCAGCGAATTTTGAGCAACTTTTGTTCTGAGTATATTTCGTGTCCAGGGAGCCGAGAATCGTCGAAACATCGACATGCGAAATAAAAAATTTTTGTGATATTCTTGTTCCCCACACTCCAAACTGCTCGTATATAGTTTTTGCAGCGAATTTTGAACATCTTTTGTTCTGAGTATATTTCATGTCCAAGGAGCCGGGAATCGTTGAAAAATCGACTTATGCGAAATGAAATATTTTTGTGATATTCTTGTTCCGCACACACCAAACTGCTCGAATATAGCTTTTGCACCGAATTTGGAGCAAATTTTGTTCTGAGTATATTTCCTGTTCAGGGAGCCGAGAATCGTCGAAAAATCAACTTATGGGAAATAAAAAATTTTTGTGATATTCTTGTTCCCCATACTCCAAACTGCTCGTATTTAGGATTTGCAGCGAATTTTGAGCATCTTTTGTTCTGAGTATATTTCGTGTCAAGGGAGCCAGTGTTCGTCGAAACATCGTCTTATGCGAAATGAAAAATTTTTGTGATACTCTTGTTCCCACACTCCAAACTGCTCGTATATAGGATTTGCAGCGAATCTGGAGCAACTTTTGTTCTTAGCATATTTCGTGTCCTAGGGAGCCGAGAATCTTCGAAAAATCGACTTACGCGAAATGAAAATTTTTTGTTATATTCTTGTTCCCCACACTCCAAACTGCTAGAATATATCTTTTGCAGCGAATTTGGAGCAATTTTGTTCTGAGTATATGTCGTGTCCTGAGAGCCGAGAATCTTCGAAAAATCGACTTACGCGAAATGAAAATTTTTTGTTATATTCTTGTTCCTCACACTCCAAACTGCTCGATTATAGCGTTTCCAGCGAATTTGGATCAACTTTTGTTCTGAGTATATTTCATGTCCAAGGAGCCGAGAATCGTCGAAAAATCGACTTATGCGAAATGAAACATTTTTGTGATATTCTTGTTCCGCACACTCCAAACTGCTCGAATATAGCTTTTGCAGCGAATTTGGAGCAAATTTTGTTCTGAGTATATTTCGTGTCCAGGGAGCCCAGAATCGTCGAAACATCGACTTATGCGAAATGAAAAATGTTTGTGATACTCTTGTTCCCCCACTCCAAACTGCTCGAATATCTCTTTTGTAGCGAATTTGGAGCAACTTGTGTTCTGAGCATATTTTGTGTCCAGGGAGGCGAGAATCGTCAAAATGGACTTACTGCGTAATGAAACACTTTTGTGATGTTCTTGTTCACCACACTCCAAACAGCTCGTATATAGCTTTTGCAGGGTATTTGGAGCAACTTTTGTTCTTAGCATATTTCGTGTCCTGGGAGCCGAGAATTGTCGAAAAATCGACTTACGCGAAATGAAAAATGTTTGTGATATTCTTGTTCATCACACTCCAACCTGCTCGAATATATCTTTTGCAGCGAATTTGGAGCAACTTTTGTTCTGAGTATATTTCGTGTCCAGGAAGCCGAGAACCGTGAAAATGGACTTACCGCGTAATGAAAGACTTTAGTGATGTTCTTGTTCACCACACTCCAAACTGCTCGTATATAGCTTTTGCAGCGAATTTGGAGCAACTTTTGTTCTGAGCATATTTCGTGTCCATGGAGCCGAGAATCCTCGCAAATCGACTTAAGCGTAATGAAACATTTTTGTGATTTTCTTGTTCCCCACACTCCAAACTGCTCGTATATAGGATTTGCAGCGAATTTGGAGCAATTTTTGTTCTGAGTATATTTCCTGTCCAGGGAGCCGAGAATCTTCGAAAAATCGACTTACGCTAAATGAAAATTTTTTGTTATATTCTTATTCCTCACACTCCAAATTGCTCGTATAAAGGTTTTGCAGCGAATTTGGAGCAACTTTTGTTCTGAGTATATTTCGTGTCCAGGGAGCCGAGAATCGTCGAAACATCGACATGCGAAATAAACAATTTTTGTGATATTCTTGTTCCCCACACTCCAACCTGCTCGTATATAGGTTTTTGAGCGAATTTGGAGCAACTATTGTTCTGAGTATATTTCATGTCCAAGGAGCCGAGAATCGTCGACAAATCGCCTTATGCGAAATGAAACATTTTTGTGATACTCTTGTTCCCCACATTCCAAACTGCTCGAATATAGCTCTTGCAGCGAATTTGGAGCAAATTTTGTTCTGAGTATATTTCGTGTCCAGGGAGCCGAGAATCGTCGAAAAATCAACTTATGCGAAATAAAAATTTTTTGTGATATTCTTGTTCCCCACCCTCCAAACTGCTCGTATATAGGTTTTGCAGCGAATTTTGAGCATCTTTTGTTCTCAGTAAATTTCGTGTCCAAGGGAGCCGAGAATCTTCGAAAAATCGACTTATGCGAAATGAAACATTTTTGTGATATTCTTGTTCCCCACTTTCCAAACTGCTCAAATATAGCTTTTGCAGCGAATTTGGAATAACTTTTTTTCTTAACATATTTCGTGTCCAGAGAGCCGAGAATCTTCGAAAAATCGACTTACGCGAAATGAAAATTTTTTGTTATATTCTTGTTCCTCAAACTCCAAATTGCTCGTATATAGGTTTTGCAGTGAATTTTGAGCATCTTTTGTTCTGAGTGTATTTCGTGCCTAGGGAGCCGAGAATCATCGAAAAATCGACTTACGCGTAAAGAAACATTCTTGTGATTTTCTTGTTCTCCAACTCCAAACTGCTCTTATATAGCTTTTGCAGCGAATTTGGAGCAACTTTTGTTCTGAGTATATTTAGTGTCCAGGGTGCCGAGAATCTTCGAAAAATCGACTTACGCGAAATGAAAATTTTTTGTTATATTCTTGTTCCTCAAACTCCAAACTACTCGATTATAGCTTTTCCAACGAATTTGGATCAACTTTTGTTCTGAGTATATTTCATGTCCAAGGAGCCGAGAATCCTCGAAAAATCGACTTATGCGAAATGAAACATTTTTGTGATATTCTTGTTCCGCACACTCCAAACTGCTCGAAAATAGCTTTTGCAGCGAATTTGGAGCAAATTTTGTTCTGAGTATACTTCGTGTCCAGGGAGCCGAGAATCGTCGAAACATCGACTTATGCGAAATGAAACATTTTTGTGATACTCTTGTTCCCACACTCCAAACTGCTCGAATATAGCTTTTGCAGCGAATTTGGAGCAACTTTTGTTCTGAGTATATTTAGTGTCCAGGGTGCCGAGAATCTTCGAAAAATCGACTTACGCGAAATGAAAATTTTTTGTTATATTCTTGTTCCTCAAACTCCAAACTGCTCGATTATAGCGTTTCCAACGAATTTGGATCAACTTTTGTTCTGAGTATATTTCATGTCCAAGGAGCCGAGAATCCACGAAAAATCGACTTATGCGAAATGAAACATTTTTGTGATATTCTTGTTCCGCACACTCCAAACTGCTCGAAAATAGCTTTTGCAGCGAATTTGGAGCAAATTTTGTTCTGAGTATACTTCGTGTCCAGGGAGCCGAGAATCGTCGAAACATCGACTTATGCGAAATGAAACATTTTTGTGATACTCTTGTTCCCACACTCCAAACTGCTCGAATATAGCTTTTGCAGCGAATTTGCAGCAACTTGTGTTCTGAGCATATTTCGTGTCCAGGGTGGCGAGAATCTTCAAAAAGGACTTACTGCGTAATTTAACACTTTTGTGATGTTCTTGTTCACCACACTCCAAACAGCTCGTATATAAGCTTTTGCAGGGTATTTGGAGCAACTTTTGTTCTTAGCATATTTCGTGTCCTGGGAGCCGAGAATTGTCAAAAATCGACTTACGCGAAATGAAAAATGTTTGTGATATTCTTGTTAAGCACACTCCAACCTGCTCGAATATAGCTTTTGCAGCGAATTTGGAGCAAATTTTCTTCTGAGTATATTTCGTGTCCAGAGAGCCGAGAATCTTCGAAAAATCGACTTACGCGAAATGAAAATTTTTTGTTATATTCTTGTTCCTCACACTCCAAACTGCTCGATTATAGCTTTTCCAGCGAATTTGGAGCAACTTTTGTTCTGAGTATATTTCATGTCCAAGGAGCCGAGAATCGTCGAAAAATCGACTTATGCGAAATTAAACATTTTTGTGATATTCTTGTTCCCCACATTCCAAACTGCTCGAATATAGCTTTTGCAGCGAATTTGCAGCAACTTGTGTTCTGAGCATATTTCGAGTCCATGGAGGCGAGAATCGTCAAAATGGACTTACTGCGTAATGAAACACTCTTGTGATGTTCTTGTTCACCACACTCCAAACAGCTCGTATATAAGCTTTTGCAGGGTATTTGGAGCAACTTTTGTTCTTAGTATATTTCGTGTCCTGGGAGCCGAGAATCGTCGAAACATCGACATGCGAAATAAAAAATTTTTGTGATATTCTTGGTCCGCACATACCAAACTGCTCGAATATAGCTTTTGCACCGAATTTGGAGCAAATTTTGTTCTGAGTATATTTCCTGTCCAGGGAGCCGAGAATCGTCGAAAAATCAACTTATGCGAAATAAAAAATTTTTGTGATATTCTTGTTCCCCATACTCCAAACTGCTCGTATATAGGATTTGCAGCGAATTTTGAGCATCTTTTGTTCTGAGTATATTTCGTGTCAAGGGAGCCGGTGTTCGTCGAAACATCGACTTATGCGAAATGAAAAATTTTTGTGATACTCTTGTTCCCACACTCCAAACTGCTCGTATATAGGATTTGCAGCGAATCTGGAGCAACTTTTGTTCTTAGCATATTTCGTGTCCAAGGGAGCCGAGAATCTTCGAAAAATCGACTTACGCGAAATGAAAATTTTTTGTTATATTCTTGTTCCTCACACTCCAAACTGCTGGAATATATCTTTTGCAGCGAATTTGGAGCAATTTTGTTCTGAGTATATTTCGTGTCCTGAGAGCCGAGAATCTTCGAAAAATCGATTTACGCGAAATGAAAATTTTTTGTTATATTCTTGTTCCTCACACTCCAAACTGCTCGATTATAGCGTTTCCAGCGAATTTGGATCAACTTTTGTTCTGAGTATATTTCATGTCCAAGGAGCCGAGAATCGTCGAAAAATCGACTTATGCGAAATGAAACATTTTTGTGATATTCTTGTTCCGCACACTCCAAACTGCTCGAATATAGCTTTTGCAGCGAATTTGGAGCAAATTTTGTTCTGAGTATATTTCGTGTCCAGGGAGCCGAGAATCGTCGAAACATCGACTTATGCGAAATGAAAAATGTTTGTGATACTCTTGTTCCCCCACTCCAAACTGCTCGAATATCTCTTTTGCAGCGAATTTGGAGCAACTTTTGTTCTGAGCATATTTCGTGTCCATGGAGCCGAGAATCCTCGCAAATCGACTTAAGCGTAATGAAACATTTTTGTGATTTTCTTGTTCCCCACATTCTAAACTGCTCGAATATAGCTTTTGCAGCGAATTTGGAGCAACTTTTGTTCTGAGTATATTTCGTGTCCAGGGAGCCGAGAATCTTCGAAAAATCGACTTACGCGAAATGAAAAGTTTTTGTTATATTCTTATTTCTCACACTCCAAATTGCTCGTATATAGGTTTTGCAGCGAATTTGGAACAACTTTTGTTCTGAGTATATTTCGTGTCCAGGGAGCCGAGAATCGTCGAAACATCGACATGCGAAATAAAAAATTTTTGTGATATTCTTGTTCCCCACACTCCAACCTGCTCGTATATAGGTTTTGCAGCGAATTTGGAGCAACTATTGTTCTGAGTATATTTCATGTCCAAGGAGCCGAGAATCGTCGAAAAATCGACTTATGCGAAATGAAACATTTTTGTGATACTCTTGTTCCCCACATTCCAAACTGCTCGAATATAGCTCTTGCAGCGAATTTGGAGCAAATTTTGTTCTGAGTATATTTCGTGTCCAGGGAGCCGAGAATCGTCGAAAAATCAACTTATGCGAAATGAAACATTTTTGTGATATTCTTGTTCCCCACACTCCAAACTGCTCAAATATAGCTTTTGCAGCGAATTTGGAATAACTTTTTTTCTTAACATATTTCGTGTCCAGAGAGCCGAGAATCTTCGAAAAATCGACTTACGCGAAATGAAAATTTTTTGTTATATTCTTGTTCCTCAAACTCCAAATTGCTCGTATATAGGTTTTGCAGCGAATTTTGAGCATCTTTTGTTCTGAGTGTATTTCGTGCCTAGGGAGCCGAGAATCATCGAAAAATCGACTTACGCGTAAAGAAACATTCTTGTGATTTTCTTGTTCTCCAACTCCAAACTGCTCTTATATAGCTTTTGCAGCGAATTTGCAGCAACTTTTGTTCTGAGTATATTTAGTGTCCAGGGTGCCGAGAATCTTCGAAAAATCGACTTACGCGAAATGATAATTTTTTGTTATATTCTTGTTCCTCACACTCCAAACTGCTCGATTATAGCGTTTCCAGCGAACTTGGATCAACTTTTGTTCTGAGTATATTTCATGTCCAAGGAGCCGAGAATCCTCGCAAATCGACTTAAGCGTAATGAAACATTTTTGTAATTTTGTTGTTCCCCACACTCCAAACTGCTCGTATATAGGATTTGCAGCGAATTTGGAGCAACTTTTGTTCTGAGTATATTTCGTGTCCAGGGAGCCGATAATCTTCGAAAACTCGACTTACGCGTAATGAAAATTTTTTGTTATATTCTTATTCCTCACACTCCAAATTGCGGGTATATAGGTTTTGCAGCGAATTTGGAGCAACTTTTGTTCTGAGTATATTTCGTGTCCAGGGAGCCGAGAATCGTCGAAACATCGACATGCGAAATAAAAATTTTTTGTGATATTCTTGTTCCCCTCACTCCTAACTGCTCGTATATAGGTTTTGCAGCGAATTTGGAGCAACTATTGTTCTGAGTATATTTCATGTCCAAGGAGCCGAGAATCGTCGAAAAATCGACTTATGCGAAATGAAACATTTTTGTGATACTCTTGTTCCCACACTCCAAACTGCTCGAAAATAGCTTTTGCAGCGAATTTGCAGCAACTTGTGTTCTGAGCATATTTCGTGTCCAGGGAGGCGAGAATCGTCAAAATGGACTTACTGCGTAATGAAACACTTTTGTGATGTTCTTGTTCACCACACTCCAAACAGCTCGTATATAGCTTTTGCGGGGTATTTGGAGCAACTTTTGTTCTTAGCATATTTCGTGTCCTGGGAGCCGAGAATTGTCGAAAAATCGACTTACGCGAAATGAAAAATGTGATATTCTTGTTCATCACACTCCAACCTGGTCGAATATAGCTTTTGCAGCGAATTTGGAGCACTTTTTGTTCTGAGTATATTTAGAGTCCAGGGTGCCGAGAATCGTCGCAAACGTACTTATGCGAAAAGAAAAATTTATGTGATATTCTTGTTCCCCACACTCTAAACTGCTCGAATATAGCTTTTGCAGCGAATTTGGAGCAACTTTTGTTCTGAGCATATTTCGTGTCCATGGAGCCGAGAATCCTCGCAAATCGACTTACGCGAAATGAAAATTTTTTGTTATATTCTTATTTCTCACACTCCAAATTGCTCGTATATAGGTTTTGCAGCGAATTTGGAACAACTTTTGTTCTGAGTATATTTCGTGTCCAGGGAGCCGAGAATCGTCGAAACATCGACATGCGAAATAAAAAATTTTTGTGATATTCTTGTTCCCCACACTCCATCCTGCTCGTATATAGGTTTTGCAGCGAATTTGGAGTAACTATTGGTCTGAGTATATTTCATGTCCAAGGAGCCGAGAATCGTCGAAAAATCGACTTATGCGAAATGAAACATTTTTGTGATACTCTTGTTCCCCACATTCCAAACTGCTCGAATATAGCTCTTGCAGCGAATTTGGAGCAAATTTTGTTCTGAGTATATTTCGTGTCCAGGGAGCCGAGAATCGTCGAAAAATCAACTTATGCGAAATAAAAAATTTTTGTGATATTCTTGTTCCCCACACTCCAAACTGCTCGTATATAGGTTTTGCAGCGAATTTTGAGCATCTTTTGTTCTCAGTATATTTCGTGTCCAAGGGAGCCGAAAATCTTCGAAAAATCGACTTATGCGAAATAAAAAATTTTTGTGATATTCTTGTTCCCCACACTCCAAACTGCTCGTATATAGGTTTTGCAGCGAATTTTGAGCATCTTTTGTTCTCAGTATATTTCATGTCCAAGGGAGCCGAGAATCTTCGAAAAATCGACTTATGCGAAATGAAACATTTTTGTGATATTCTTGGTCCCCACACTCCAAACTGCTCAAATATAGCTTTTGCAGCGAATTTGGAATAACTTTTTTTCTTAACATATTTCGTGTCCAGAGAGCTGAGAATCTTCGAAAAATCGACTTACGCGAAATGAAAATTTTTTGTTATATTCTTGTTCCTCAAACTCCAAATTGCTCGTATATAGGTTTTGCAGCGAATTTTGAGCATCTTTTGTTCTGAGTGTATTTCGTGCCTAGGGAGCCGAGAATCATCGAAAAATCGACTTCCGCGTAAAGAAACATTCTTGTGATTTTCTTGTTCTCCAACTCCAAACTGCTCTTATATAGCTTTTGCAGCGAATTTGGAGCAACTTTTGTTCTGAGTATATTTAGTGTCCAGGGTGCCGAGAATCTTCGAAAAATCGACTTACGCGAAATGATAATTTTTTGTTATATTCTTGTTCCTCACACTCCAAACTGCTCGATTATAGCGTTTCCAGCGAACTTGGATCAACTTTTGTTCTGAGTATATTTCATGTCCAAGGAGCCGAGAATCCTCGCAAATCGACTTAAGCGTAATGAAACATTTTTGTGATTTTGTTGTTCCCCACACTCCAAACTGCTCGTATATAGGATTTGCAGCGAATTTGGAGCAACTTTTGTTCTGAGTATATTTCGTGTCCAGGGAGCCGATAATCTTCGAAAAATCGACTTACGCGTAATGAAAATTTTTTGTTATATTCTTATTTCTCACACTCCAAATTGCGGGTATATAGGTTTTGCAGCGAATTTGGAGCAACTTTTGTTCTGAGTATATTTCGTGTCCAGGGAGCCGAGAAACGTCGAAACATCGACATGCGAAATAAAAAATTTTTGTGATATTCTTGTTCCCCTCACTCCAAACTGCTCGTATATAGGTTTTGCAGCGAATTTGGAGCAACTATTGTTCTGAGTATATTTCATGTCCAAGGAGCCGAGAATCGTCGAAAAATCGACTTATGCGAAATGAAACATTTTTGTGATATTCTTGTTCCCCACATTCCAAACTGCTCGAATATAGCTTTTGCAGCGAATTTGGAGCAAATTTTGTTCTGTGTATACTTCGTGTCCAGGGAGCAGAGAATCGTCGAAACATCGACTTATGCGAAATGAAACATTTTTGTGATACTCTTGTTCCCACACTCCAAACTGCTCGAAAATAGCTTTTGCAGCGAATTTGCAGCAACTTGTGTTCTGAGCATATTTCGTGTCCAGGGAGGCGAGAATCGTCAAAATGGACTTACTGCGTAATGAAACACTTTTGTGATGTTCTTGTTCACCACACTCCAAACAGCTCGTATATAGCTTTTGCGGGGTATTTGGAGCAACTTTTGTTCTTAGCATATTTCGTGTCCTGGGAGCCGAGAATTGTCGAAAAATCGACTTACGCGAAATGAAAAATGTGATATTCTTGTTCATCACACTCCAACCTGGTCGAATATAGCTTTTGCAGCGAATTTGGAGCACTTTTTGTTCTGAGTATATTTAGAGTCCAGGGTGCCGAGAATCGTCGCAAACGTACTTATGCGAAAAGAAAAATTTATGTGATATTCTTGTTCCCCACACTCTAAACTGCTCGAATATAGCTTTTGCAGCGAATTTGGAGCAACTTTTGTTCTGAGCATATTTCGTGTCCATGGAGCCGAGAATCCTCGCAAATCGACTTACGCGAAATGAAAATATTTTGTTATATTCTTATTTCTCACACTCCAAATTGCTCGTATATAGGTTTTGCAGCGAATTTGGAACAACTTTTGTTCTGAGTATATTTCGTGTCCAGGGAGCCGAGAATCGTCGAAACATCGACATGCGAAATAAAAAATTTTTGTGATATTCTTGTTCCCCACACTCCAACCTGCTCGTATATAGGTTTTGCAGCGAATTTGGAGTAACTATTGGTCTGAGTATATTTCATGTCCAAGGAGCCGAGAATCGTCGAAAAATCGACTTATGCGAAATGAAACATTTTTGTGATACTCTTGTTCCCCACATTCCAAACTGCTCGAATATAGCTCTTGCAGCGAATTTGGAGCAAATTTTGTTCTGAGTATATTTCGTGTCCAGGGAGCCGAGAATCGTCGAAAAATCAACTTATGCGAAATAAAAAATTTTTGTGATATTCTTGTTCCCCACACTCCAAACTGCTCGTATATAGGTTTTGCAGCGAATTTTGAGCATCTTTTGTTCTCAGTATATTTCGTGTCCAAGGGAGCCGAAAATCTTCGAAAAATCGACTTATGCGAAATAAAAAATTTTTGTGATATTCTTGTTCCCCAGGAGCCAGGAGCCAGGAGCAGGAACTAGTCGCCCGAGTGTACTCGGGCGGGGGCAAATCACCACGGTACCTATCCGCTTTTCTTGCGGATTTACCCGTGTGATATAGTAGATGTAGTCATATGCAAGCGTTTTTGTCATGTCAAAGTAATTGGGCAGGGTGTTCCCTCTGTGCAGCCGGCGCGGGCTGGCTTACCTATCCGAGTGCGCTTGCGGGCTGTCAAGGAAAGCAGTGCCGGCTAGCGGGGAGACATGAAGGGATATAGGTACGGGGTGGGGGAAGCCAGTGTTGCAGATCTGGTCGGAGTACGACTGGATGGTCACCCGTCCGAGTCGTGACCATGCCCGATGCTGCTTAACTTGGCGGGTAGACAATAAGGGAGAGGCGGCCGGAAAACTACCATCCCAAGGCGTCCTTGGGAAGGCGGTAGCTTACGCGTCTCCTTGGTAGCGTGTGGTCGTAAAGACCGAGAGTGTTCACCTGGGGATTTGGGTGGGGAGCAAGTTTAGTGTATATTGTGCGAGCTCTTTCTCGCACAACGTCCACTATGTAGGGGATTCCGGAGTGGGAATGGAGAATGTGGGACGGGAATCTGCGGTCTGTGCCGTATATCATCCTCAATGCCCTGTTCTGCACGGCCTGCAGCCTGCGGATGGTGGAACGAGCCACCGAACCCCAGACCTCACAGCCGTACAGCATCAGGGGCGGGATGACTGCGCGGTACAGCCGCAGTTTAAGGTGTGTAGGCATGGTGGAGCGGAAGATGGGAAACAACTGCCGCAGGGCAGCGTGTCCCAAGCCGACCTTCTCCCTGACATGTGGAGTGAAAGTAAGGCCGCGGTCGAGGAGGACTCCGAGGTATTTGGCGGAGCGGACCCAGGGGATCCGCCGCCGCCGCAACCTCAGCGACCTCTCCGGTCGCCAGCCACGGACTTTAGCCAGCAGTAGAGCTGAGCTCTTCTGCGGGCTGATGGCCATCCGCCACTGTTCACTCCATCTGCCTATGGCCTGGAGCTGTCTCTGTAGCGGGGGGAAGCAATATCGGTCGTTCTTGTTACGCGCCATTATGAGGACATCGTCGGCATACTGGCACGTAACTGTACTGGGTTCTGTGGGGAAGTCGGACATGTAGGCAGCAAAGAGTAACGGCGACAGCACGCTGCCTTCCGGCACTCCCGCCGCTATGGGTCTGACTGTGGAATGCCTCCCCTCCACCCTCACCCTGAAAGTGCGGTCCCGAAGGAAGCTACTAAGCAGGTGAAGGTAGGGGGGAGGAATTTCTGCGTTCTTGAGCTTGTACAAAAGTCCCTGATGCCACGTGGTGGCGAAGGCCTTTTCCACGTCCAAGAGCACCGCGACTGTTTTGAAGTTGTCCTGGAAGCCCAGGGCAGCCTTCTCAGCCAGTCGCAGCAACTGCAGGGTTGTGGAATGTCCAGTACGGAAACCAAACTGATGATCCGGGAGTAGGAGTCTCTCTTCGAAGAGAGGGGTGAGGCGAGGTAGGAGTAACCGCTCGAATACTTTCGAGACGATCGGAAGTAAGCTAATAGATCTGTAGCTTGACGGGAAGACCGGGTCCTTGCCGGGTTTCAAAATGCATACCACCCGCGCCTCCTTCCAACACGTTGGAAAGTGACGTAGGTGCAGGCATGCATTGTAAATCCGCGTCAGGTGGATTACGGCCTTTCTGGGTAGGTGCTGGAGCATAGGCGCCGTAACGCCGTCATGTCCAGGGGCTTTGTTAGGTTTTAGGTGGTTGAGTTGGGAAGCCACCTCTTTCGGGGTGACTATAGGAATGCGGATCTCCTCATGGGGCGGCGGGGGCTCCTCATAGAGGTAGTCTACCGTCGCTTCCACGAGCTCAGTAAAGTCCTCATCCTGGGGGTCTTCACGGGGTTCGAATTGGGACTCCAGATAATCTGCGAAATCCGTGGCTTTATCCTGGGGCTCAAAAGAGAGTCTCCCACGGGAGCCATGGATGGGATGCTGAAACTGACTTTTGTCTTTCCTGAGGGATCGGATGATCCTCCAGGGTTGTTTCTCTTCCAGGTTTATATGTGCCATTGTGTGTTCCCAGGCCGCTTTGCGGTGCGCGCGAAGCAGGCGCCTTGCCAGGGATTTTAACCGCTGGTACACTGCTTGGATCCTGGGATGGCGGAAGCGCTGCCATAGCTTCCGTACGGTTGCCTTGGCTTTTAGCAGCTGCCGGAGTTCATTCGGTATGGTTCTCGGGTTAGGTTTGTTAGATGGGATGCGGTAGGTATGCGCGCGTACCACATTCAGGAGTTGGCGGGAGAAGGCCGTGGCTGCCGCTTCCAGCGCTTCGATGGAGTCGATGCGCGGTCGCGGGTCCACGGTTTGGTTTAGGTCTAGGACGGCTGCGTCCCAGTCGATCTCATTTATCCAGTCTGGTGTTACCAGAGCTGATACGGTCTCGGTTGTATCCACCACGACAGGGTCATGGTCGGAGTCCAACTCGTTGACCGCCGAGAGGTCTAGATGAAATGGTGTGTTCTTGGTGATTATGATGTCAAGAACATCCGGTCTGCCGCGAGCCGGATGACACGTAGGTCCTCTCGGTCCGTGCGCGACGAGGGCGGGGTTGCCGCTGATGAGGCGGTAGAGCCCGCGGCCTCGGGGGTTGTTGGTGCGGCTGTGCCAGAGGGCATGTTTCGCGTTGAGATCTCCTGCGATGCATACCACTGGGTGAAGGTTGAGTAGGGTGGTGTAGTCCGCTTCATGGAAGCGGTGGTTTGGTGGGTCATATGCAGCTATCAGCAGCGCGTCTAGCCCGGCAACGGCAAGCCGGATTGCACAGGCCTCCACGTGCTGTAGTGCTGGGAGTTGGACAGGAGTATGGGTTATGTGGTTCTTAATGAAGATAGCTGTACCGCCACCCTGTCGGCCGACCCGATCGGACCGATGGGTGACGTAACTAGGCAGCGAGAAGTCAGTAACAGCATCCAGATGGGTTTCGCAAACCATCAGAATGTCAATTCCGTACGATTGTACAAACTCAATGACGCCTGGGCGTTGCCCCCGGATGCCGTTCGCGTTCCAGTACGCGAGTCGCAATGGTCTCCGAACGAATCTAGAGACCATTACTTAGCGGAACCCGGGTACAACTGCTCCAAGGTTTGGAGGAACAGGGTGTGTTTCTGGAGGGGGGAGAGTCTGGGGTTGCTGTACTGCAACTTGAAATTGCGCAGTACAGGTAGGACCTTACTTAGGAGGTCACCGAACCACAGGGCTAGGTCCTGAAGTTCATCCAGGTCCGCCTGTGGGATGGCCGCTGTAAAGGCCGAGGAAGCCGCTGTGGTGGTAGGTGCAGCAGGAGCCTCTGCTACTGGAGTAGGTACTGTGGCGGTCCCACACTCCAAACTGCTCGTATATAGGTTTTGCAGCGAATTTTGAGCATCTTTTGTTCTCAGTATATTTCATGTCCAAGGGAGCCGAGAATCTTCGAAAAATCGACTTATGCGAAATGAAACATTTTTGTGATATTCTTGGTCCCCACACTCCAAACTGCTCAAATATAGCTTTTGCAGCGAATTTGGAATAACTTTTTTTCTTAACATATTTCGTGTCCAGAGAGCTGAGAATCTTCGAAAAATCGACTTACGCGAAATGAAAATTTTTTGTTATATTCTTGTTCCTCAAACTCCAAATTGCTCGTATATAGGTTTTGCAGCGAATTTTGAGCATCTTTTGTTCTGAGTGTATTTCGTGCCTAGGGAGCCGAGAATCATCGAAAAATCGACTTCCGCGTAAAGAAACATTCTTGTGATTTTCTTGTTCTCCAACTCCAAACTGCTCTTATATAGCTTTTGCAGCGAATTTGGAGCAACTTTTGTTCTGAGTATATTTAGTGTCCAGGGTGCCGAGAATCTTCGAAAAATCGACTTACGCGAAATGATAATTTTTTGTTATATTCTTGTTCCTCACACTCCAAACTGCTCGATTATAGCGTTTCCAGCGAACTTGGATCAACTTTTGTTCTGAGTATATTTCATGTCCAAGGAGCCGAGAATCCTCGCAAATCGACTTAAGCGTAATGAAACATTTTTGTGATTTTGTTGTTCCCCACACTCCAAACTGCTCGTATATAGGATTTGCAGCGAATTTGGAGCAACTTTTGTTCTGAGTATATTTCGTGTCCAGGGAGCCGATAATCTTCGAAAAATCGACTTACGCGTAATGAAAATTTTTTGTTATATTCTTATTTCTCACACTCCAAATTGCGGGTATATAGGTTTTGCAGCGAATTTGGAGCAACTTTTGTTCTGAGTATATTTCGTGTCCAGGGAGCCGAGAAACGTCGAAACATCGACATGCGAAATAAAAAATTTTTGTGATATTCTTGTTCCCCTCACTCCAAACTGCTCGTATATAGGTTTTGCAGCGAATTTGGAGCAACTATTGTTCTGAGTATATTTCATGTCCAAGGAGCCGAGAATCGTCGAAAAATCGACTTATGCGAAATGAAACATTTTTGTGATATTCTTGTTCCCCACATTCCAAACTGCTCGAATATAGCTTTTGCAGCGAATTTGGAGCAAATTTTGTTCTGAGTATACTTCGTGTCCAGGGAGCAGAGAATCGTCGAAACATCGACTTATTCGAAATGAAACATTTTTGTGATACTCTTGTTCCCACACTCCAAACTGCTCGAAAATAGCTTTTGCAGCGAATTTGCAGCAACTTGTGTTCTGAGCATATTTCGTGTCCAGGGAGGCGAGAATCGTCAAAATGGACTTACTGCGTAATGAAACACTTTTGTGATGTTCTTGTTCACCACACTCCAAACAGCTCGTATATAGCTTTTGCAGGGTATTTGGAGCAACTTTTGTTCTTAGCATATTTCGTGTCCTGGGAGCCGAGAATTGTCGAAAAATCGACTTACGCGAAATGAAAAATGTGATATTTTTGTTCATCACACTCCAACCTGGTCGAATATAGCTTTTGCAGCGAATTTGGAGCACTTTTTGTTCTGAGTATATTTAGAGTCCAGGGTGCCGAGAATCGTCGCAAACGTACTTATGCGAAAAGAAAAATTTATGTGATATTCTTGTTCCCCACACTCTAAACTGCTCGAATATAGCTTTTGCAGCGAATTTGGAGCAACTTTTGTTCTGAGCATATTTCGTGTCCATGGAGCCGAGAATCCTCGCAAATCGACTTACGCGAAATGAAAATTTTTTGTTATATTCTTATTTCTCACACTCCAAATTGCTCGTATATAGGTTTTGCAGCGAATTTGGAACAACTTTTGTTCTGAGTATATTTAGTGTCCAGGGAGCCGAGAATCGTCGAAACATCGACATGCGAAATAAAAAATTTTTGTGATATTCTTGTTCCCCACACTCCAACCTGCTCGTATATAGGTTTTGCAGCGAATTTGGAGTAACTATTGTTCTGAGTATATTTCATGTCCAAGGAGCCGAGAATCGTCGAAAAATCGACTTATGCGAAATGAAACATTTTTGTGATACTCTTGTTCCCCACATTCCAAACTGCTCGAATATAGCTCTTGCAGCGAATTTGGAGCAAATTTTGTTCTGAGTATATTTCGTGTCCAGGGAGCCGAGAATCGTCGAAAAATCAACTTATGCGAAATAAAAAATTTTTGTGATATTCTTGTTCCCCACACTCCAAACTGCTCGTATATAGGTTTTGCAGCGAATTTTGAGCATCTTTTGTTCTCAGTATATTTCGTGTCCAAGGGAGCCGAAAATCTTCGAAAAATCGACTTATGCGAAATAAAAAATTTTTGTGATATTCTTGTTCCCCACACTCCAAACTGCTCGTATATAGGTTTTGCAGCGAATTTTGAGCATCTTTTGTTCTCAGTATATTTCATGTCCAAGGGAGCCGAGAATCTTCGAAAAATCGACTTATGCGAAATGAAACATTTTTGTGATATTCTTGTTCCCCACACTCCAAACTGCTCAAATATAGCTTTTGCAGCGAATTTGGAATAACTTTTTTTCTTAACATATTTCGTGTCCAGAGAGCCGAGAATCTTCGAAAAATCGACTTACGCGAAATGAAAATTTTTTGTTATATTCTTGTTCCTCAAACTCCAAATTGCTCGTATATAGGTTTTGCAGCGAATTTTGAGCATCTTTTGTTCTGAGTGTATTTCGTGCCTAGGGAGCCGAGAATCATCGAAAAATCGACTTACGCGTAAAGAAACATTCTTGTGATTTTCTTGTTCTCCAACTCCAAACTGCTCTTATATAGCTTTTGCAGCGAATTTGCAGCAACTTTTGTTCTGAGTATATTTAGTGTCCAGGGTGCCGAGAATCTTCGAAAAATCGACTTACGCGAAATGATAATTTTTTGTTATATTCTTGTTCCTCACACTCCAAACTGCTCGATTATAGCGTTTCCAGCGAACTTGGATCAACTTTTGTTCTGAGTATATTTCATGTCCAAGGAGCCGAGAATCCTCGCAAATCGACTTAAGCGTAATGAAACATTTTTGTAATTTTGTTGTTCCCCACACTCCAAACTGCTCGTATATAGGATTTGCAGCGAATTTGGAGCAACTTTTGTTCTGAGTATATTTCGTGTCCAGGGAGCCGATAATCTTCGAAAACTCGACTTACGCGTAATGAAAATTTTTTGTTATATTCTTATTCCTCACACTCCAAATTGCGGGTATATAGGTTTTGCAGCGAATTTGGAGCAACTTTTGTTCTGAGTATATTTCGTGTCCAGGGAGCCGAGAATCGTCGAAACATCGACATGCGAAATAAAAATTTTTTGTGATATTCTTGTTCCCCTCACTCCAAACTGCTCGTATATAGGTTTTGCAGCGACTTTGGAGCAACTATTGTTCTGAGTATATTTCATGTCCAAGGAGCCGAGAATCGTCGAAAAATCGACTTATGCGAAATGAAACATTTTTGTGATATTCTTGTTCCCCACATTCCAAACTGCTCGAATATAGCTTTTGCAGCGAATTTGGAGCAAATTTTGTTCTGTGTATACTTCGTGTCCAGGGAGCAGAGAATCGTCGAAACATCGACTTATGCGAAATGAAACATTTTTGTGATACTCTTGTTCCCACACTCCAAACTGCTCGAAAATAGCTTTTGCAGCGAATTTGCAGCAACTTGTGTTCTGAGCATATTTCGTGTCCAGGGAGGCGAGAATCGTCAAAATGGACTTACTGCGTAATGAAACACTTTTGTGATGTTCTTGTTCACCACACTCCAAACAGCTCGTATATAGCTTTTGCGGGGTATTTGGAGCAACTTTTGTTCTTAGCATATTTCGTGTCCTGGGAGCCGAGAATTGTCGAAAAATCGACTTACGCGAAATGAAAAATGTGATATTCTTGTTCATCACACTCCAACCTGGTCGAATATAGCTTTTGCAGCGAATTTGGAGCACTTTTTGTTCTGAGTATATTTAGAGTCCAGGGTGCCGAGAATCGTCGCAAACGTACTTATGCGAAAAGAAAAATTTATGTGATATTCTTGTTCCCCACACTCTAAACTGCTCGAATATAGCTTTTGCAGCGAATTTGGAGCAACTTTTGTTCTGAGCATATTTCGTGTCCATGGAGCCGAGAATCCTCGCAAATCGACTTACGCGAAATGAAAATTTTTTGTTATATTCTTATTTCTCACACTCCAAATTGCTCGTATATAGGTTTTGCAGCGAATTTGGAACAACTTTTGTTCTGAGTATATTTCGTGTCCAGGGAGCCGAGAATCGTCGAAACATCGACATGCGAAATAAAAAATTTTTGTGATATTCTTGTTCCCCACACTCCAACCTGCTCGTATATAGGTTTTGCAGCGAATTTGGAGTAACTATTGGTCTGAGTATATTTCATGTCCAAGGAGCCGAGAATCGTCGAAAAATCGACTTATGCGAAATGAAACATTTTTGTGATACTCTTGTTCCCCACATTCCTAACTGCTCGAATATAGCTCTTGCAGCGAATTTGGAGCAAATTTTGTTCTGAGTATATTTCGTGTCCAGGGAGCCGAGAATCGTCGAAAAATCAACTTATGCGAAATAAAAAATTTTTGTGATATTCTTGTTCCCCACACTCCAAACTGCTCGTATATAGGTTTTGCAGCGAATTTTGAGCATCTTTTGTTCTCAGTATATTTCGTGTCCAAGGGAGCCGAAAATCTTCGAAAAATCGACTTATGCGAAATAAAAAATTTTTGTGATATTCTTGTTCCCCACACTCCAAACTGCTCGTATATAGGTTTTGCAGCGAATTTTGAGCATCTTTTGTTCTCAGTATATTTCATGTCCAAGGGAGCCGAGAATCTTCGAAAAATCGACTTATGCGAAATGAAACATTTTTGTGATATTCTTGGTCCCCACACTCCAAACTGCTCAAATATAGCTTTTGCAGCGAATTTGGAATAACTTTTTTTCTTAACATATTTCGTGTCCAGAGAGCTGAGAATCTTCGAAAAATCGACTTACGCGAAATGAAAATTTTTTGTTATATTCTTGTTCCTCAAACTCCAAATTGCTCGTATATAGGTTTTGCAGCGAATTTTGAGCATCTTTTGTTCTGAGTGTATTTCGTGCCTAGGGAGCCGAGAATCATCGAAAAATCGACTTCCGCGTAAAGAAACATTCTTGTGATTTTCTTGTTCTCCAACTCCAAACTGCTCTTATATAGCTTTTGCAGCGAATTTGGAGCAACTTTTGTTCTGAGTATATTTAGTGTCCAGGGTGCCGAGAATCTTCGAAAAATCGACTTACGCGAAATGATAATTTTTTGTTATATTCTTGTTCCTCACACTCCAAACTGCTCGATTATAGCGTTTCCAGCGAACTTGGATCAACTTTTGTTCTGAGTATATTTCATGTCCAAGGAGCCGAGAATCCTCGCAAATCGACTTAAGCGTAATGAAACATTTTTGTGATTTTGTTGTTCCCCACACTCCAAACTGCTCGTATATAGGATTTGCAGCGAATTTGGAGCAACTTTTGTTCTGAGTATATTTCGTGTCCAGGGAGCCGATAATCTTCGAAAACTCGACTTACGCGTAATGAAAATTTTTTGTTATATTCTTATTCCTCGCACTCCAAATTGCGGGTATATAGGTTTTGCAGCGAATTTGGAGCAACTTTTGTTCTGAGTATATTTCGTGTCCAGGGAGCCGAGAATCGTCGAAACATCGACATGCGAAATAAAAAATTTTTGTGATATTCTTGTTCCCCTCACTCCAAACTGCTCGTATATAGGTTTTGCAGCGAATTTGGAGCAACTATTGTTCTGAGTATATTTCATGTCCAAGGAGCCGAGAATCGTCGAAAAATCGACTTATGCGAAATGAAACATTTTTGTGATATTCTTGTTCCCCACATTCCAAACTGCTCGAATATAGCTTTTGCAGCGAATTTGGAGCAAATTTTGTTCTGAGTATACTTCGTGTCCAGGGAGCAGAGAATCGTCGAAACATCGACTTATTCGAAATGAAACATTTTTGTGATACTCTTGTTCCCACACTCCAAACTGCTCGAAAATAGCTTTTGCAGCGAATTTGCAGCAACTTGTGTTCTGAGCATATTTCGTGTCCAGGGAGGCGAGAATCGTCAAAATGGACTTACTGCGTAATGAAACACTTTTGTGATGTTCTTGTTCACCACACTCCAAACAGCTCGTATATAGCTTTTGCGGGGTATTTGGAGCAACTTTTGTTCTTAGTATATTTCGTGTCCTGGGAGCCGAGAATTGTCGAAAAATCGACTTACGCGAAATGAAAAATGTGATATTCTTGTTCATCACACTCCAACCTGGTCGAATATAGCTTTTGCAGCGAATTTGGAGCACTTTTTGTTCTGAGTATATTTAGAGTCCAGGGTGCCGAGAATCGTCGCAAACGTACTTATGCGAAAAGAAAAATTTATGTGATATTCTTGTTCCCCACACTCTAAACTGCTCGAATATAGCTTTTGCAGCGAATTTGGAGCAACTTTTGTTCTGAGCATATTTCGTGTCCATGGAGCCGAGAATCCTCGCAAATCGACTTACGCGAAATGAAAATTTTTTGTTATATTCTTATTTCTCACACTCCAAATTGCTCGTATATAGGTTTTGCAGCGAATTTGGAACAACTTTTGTTCTGAGTATATTTCGTGTCCAGGGAGCCGAGAATCGTCGAAACATCGACATGCGAAATAAAAAATTTTTGTGATATTCTTGTTCCCCACACTCCAACCTGCTCGTATATAGGTTTTGCAGCGAATTTGGAGTAACTATTGGTCTGAGTATATTTCATGTCCAAGGAGCCGAGAATCGTCGAAAAATCGACTTATGCGAAATGAAACATTTTTGTGATACTCTTGTTCCCCACATTCCAAACTGCTCGAATATAGCTCTTGCAGCGAATTTGGAGCAAATTTTGTTCTGAGTATATTTCGTGTCCAGGGAGCCGAGAATCGTCGAAAAATCAACTTATGCGAAATAAAAAATTTTTGTGATATTCTTGTTCCCCACACTCCAAACTGCTCGTATATAGGTTTTGCAGCGAATTTTGAGCATCTTTTGTTCTCAGTATATTTCGTGTCCAAGGGAGCCGAAAATCTTCGAAAAATCGACTTATGCGAAATAAAAAATTTTTGTGATATTCTTGTTCCCCACACTCCAAACTGCTCGTATATAGGTTTTGCAGCGAATTTTGAGCATCTTTTGTTCTCAGTATATTTCATGTCCAAGGGAGCCGAGAATCTTCGAAAAATCGACTTATGCGAAATGAAACATTTTTGTGATATTCTTGGTCCCCACACTCCAAACTGCTCAAATATAGCTTTTGCAGCGAATTTGGAATAACTTTTTTTCTTAACATATTTCGTGTCCAGAGAGCTGAGAATCTTCGAAAAATCGACTTACGCGAAATGAAAATTTTTTGTTATATTCTTGTTCCTCAAACTCCAAATTGCTCGTATATAGGTTTTGCAGCGAATTTTGAGCATCTTTTGTTCTGAGTGTATTTCGTGCCTAGGGAGCCGAGAATCATCGAAAAATCGACTTCCGCGTAAAGAAACATTCTTGTGATTTTCTTGTTCTCCAACTCCAAACTGCTCTTATATAGCTTTTGCAGCGAATTTGGAGCAACTTTTGTTCTGAGTATATTTAGTGTCCAGGGTGCCGAGAATCTTCGAAAAATCGACTTACGCGAAATGATAATTTTTTGTTATATTCTTGTTCCTCACACTCCAAACTGCTCGATTATAGCGTTTCCAGCGAACTTGGATCAACTTTTGTTCTGAGTATATTTCATGTCCAAGGAGCCGAGAATCCTCGCAAATCGACTTAAGCGTAATGAAACATTTTTGTGATTTTGTTGTTCCCCACACTCCAAACTGCTCGTATATAGGATTTGCAGCGAATTTGGAGCAACTTTTGTTCTGAGTATATTTCGTGTCCAGGGAGCCGATAATCTTCGAAAAATCGACTTACGCGTAATGAAAATTTTTTGTTATATTCTTATTTCTCACACTCCAAATTGCGGGTATATAGGTTTTGCAGCGAATTTGGAGCAACTTTTGTTCTGAGTATATTTCGTGTCCAGGGAGCCGAGAAACGTCGAAACATCGACATGCGAAATAAAAAATTTTTGTGATATTCTTGTTCCCCTCACTCCAAACTGCTCGTATATAGGTTTTGCAGCGAATTTGGAGCAACTATTGTTCTGAGTATATTTCATGTCCAAGGAGCCGAGAATCGTCGAAAAATCGACTTATTCGAAATGAAACATTTTTGTGATACTCTTGTTCCCACACTCCAAACTGCTCGAAAATAGCTTTTGCAGCGAATTTGCAGCAACTTGTGTTCTGAGCATATTTCGTGTCCAGGGAGGCGAGAATCGTCAAAATGGACTTACTGCGTAATGAAACACTTTTGTGATATTCTTGTTCACCACACTCCAAACAGCTCGTATATAGCTTTTGCAGGGTATTTGGAGCAACTTTTGTTCTTAGCATATTTCGTGTCCTGGGAGCCGAGAATTGTCGAAAAATCGACTTACGCGAAATGAAAAATGTGATATTTTTGTTCATCACACTCCAACCTGGTCGAATATAGCTTTTGCAGCGAATTTGGAGCACTTTTTGTTCTGAGTATATTTAGAGTCCAGGGTGCCGAGAATCGTCGCAAACGTACTTATGCGAAAAGAAAAATTTATGTGATATTCTTGTTCCCCACACTCTAAACTGCTCGAATATAGCTTTTGCAGCGAATTTGGAGCAACTTTTGTTCTGAGCATATTTCGTGTCCATGGAGCCGAGAATCCTCGCAAATCGACTTACGCGAAATGAAAATTTTTTGTTTTATTCTTATTTCTCACACTCCAAATTGCTCGTATATAGGTTTTGCAGCGAATTTGGAACAACTTTTGTTCTGAGTATATTTCGTGTCCAGGGAGCCGAGAATCGTCGAAACATCGACATGCGAAATAAAAAATTTTTGTGATATTCTTGTTCCCCACACTCCAACCTGCTCGTATATAGGTTTTGCAGCGAATTTGGAGTAACTATTGTTCTGAGTATATTTCATGTCCAAGGAGCCGAGAATCGTCGAAAAATCGACTTATGCGAAATGAAACATTTTTGTGATACTCTTGTTCCCCACATTCCAAACTGCTCGAATATAGCTCTTGCAGCGAATTTGGAGCAAATTTTGTTCTGAGTATATTTCGTGTCCAGGGAGCCGAGAATCGTCGAAAAATCAACTTATGCGAAATAAAAAATTTTTGTGATATTCTTGTTCCCCACACTCCAAACTGCTCGTATATAGGTTTTGCAGCGAATTTTGAGCATCTTTTGTTCTCAGTATATTTCGTGTCCAAGGGAGCCGAAAATCTTCGAAAAATCGACTTATGCGAAATAAAAAATTTTTGTGATATTCTTGTTCCCCACACTCCAAACTGCTCGTATATAGGTTTTGCAGCGAATTTTGAGCATCTTTTGTTCTCAGTATATTTCATGTCCAAGGGAGCCGAGAATCTTCGAAAAATCGACTTATGCGAAATGAAACATTTTTGTGATATTCTTGTTCCCCACACTCCAAACTGCTCAAATATAGCTTTTGCAGCGAATTTGGAATAACTTTTTTTCTTAACATATTTCGTGTCCAGAGAGCCGAGAATCTTCGAAAAATCGACTTACGCGAAATGAAAATTCTTTGTTATATTCTTGTTCCTCAAACTCCAAATTGCTCGTATATAGGTTTTGCAGCGAATTTTGAGCATCTTTTGTTCTGAGTGTATTTCGTGCCTAGGGAGCCGAGAATCATCGAAAAATCGACTTACGCGTAAAGAAACATTCTTGTGATTTTCTTGTTCTCCAACTCCAAACTGCTCTTATATAGCTTTTGCAGCGAATTTGCAGCAACTTTTGTTCTGAGTATATTTAGTGTCCAGGGTGCCGAGAATCTTCGAAAAATCGACTTACGCGAAATGATAATTTTTTGTTATATTCTTGTTCCTCACACTCCAAACTGCTCGATTATAGCGTTTCCAGCGAACTTGGATCAACTTTTGTTCTGAGTATATTTCATGTCCAAGGAGCCGAGAATCCTCGCAAATCGACTTAAGCGTAATGAAACATTTTTGTAATTTTGTTGTTCCCCACACTCCAAACTGCTCGTATATAGGATTTGCAGCGAATTTGGAGCAACTTTTGTTCTGAGTATATTTCGTGTCCAGGGAGCCGATAATCTTCGAAAACTCGACTTACGCGTAATGAAAATTTTTTGTTATATTCTTATTCCTCACACTCCAAATTGCGGGTATATAGGTTTTGCAGCGAATTTGGAGCAACTTTTGTTCTGAGTATATTTCGTGTCCAGGGAGCCGAGAATCGTCGAAACATCGACATGCGAAATAAAAATTTTTTGTGATATTCTTGTTCCCCTCACTCCAAACTGCTCGTATATAGGTTTTGCAGCGACTTTGGAGCAACTATTGTTCTGAGTATATTTCATGTCCAAGGAGCCGAGAATCGTCGAAAAATCGACTTATGCGAAATGAAACATTTTTGTGATATTCTTGTTCCCCACATTCCAAACTGCTCGAATATAGCTTTTGCAGCGAATTTGGAGCAAATTTTGTTCTGTGTATACTTCGTGTCCAGGGAGCAGAGAATCGTCGAAACATCGACTTATGCGAAATGAAACATTTTTGTGATACTCTTGTTCCCACACTCCAAACTGCTCGAAAATAGCTTTTGCAGCGAATTTGCAGCAACTTGTGTTCTGAGCATATTTCGTGTCCAGGGAGGCGAGAATCGTCAAAATGGACTTACTGCGTAATGAAACACTTTTGTGATGTTCTTGTTCACCACACTCCAAACAGCTCGTATATAGCTTTTGCGGGGTATTTGGAGCAACTTTTGTTCTTAGCATATTTCGTGTCCTGGGAGCCGAGAATTGTCGAAAAATCGACTTACGCGAAATGAAAAATGTGATATTCTTGTTCATCACACTCCAACCTGGTCGAATATAGCTTTTGCAGCGAATTTGGAGCACTTTTTGTTCTGAGTATATTTAGAGTCCAGGGTGCCGAGAATCGTCGCAAACGTACTTATGCGAAAAGAAAAATTTATGTGATATTCTTGTTCCCCACACTCTAAACTGCTCGAATATAGCTTTTGCAGCGAATTTGGAGCAACTTTTGTTCTGAGCATATTTCGTGTCCATGGAGCCGAGAATCCTCGCAAATCGACTTACGCGAAATGAAAATTTTTTGTTATATTCTTATTTCTCACACTCCAAATTGCTCGTATATAGGTTTTGCAGCGAATTTGGAACAACTTTTGTTCTGAGTATATTTCGTGTCCAGGGAGCCGAGAATCGTCGAAACATCGACATGCGAAATAAAAAATTTTTGTGATATTCTTGTTCCCCACACTCCAACCTGCTCGTATATAGGTTTTGCAGCGAATTTGGAGTAACTATTGTTCTGAGTATATTTCATGTCCAAGGAGCCGAGAATCGTCGAAAAATCGACTTATGCGAAATGAAACATTTTTGTGATACTCTTGTTCCCCACATTCCAAACTGCTCGAATATAGCTCTTGCAGCGAATTTGGAGCAAATTTTGTTCTGAGTATATTTCGTGTCCAGGGAGCCGAGAATCGTCGAAAAATCAACTTATGCGAAATAAAAAATTTTTGTGATATTCTTGTTCCCCACACTCCAAACTGCTCGTATATAGGTTTTGCAGCGAATTTTGAGCATCTTTTGTTCTCAGTATATTTCGTGTCCAAGGGAGCCGAAAATCTTCGAAAAATCGACTTATGCGAAATAAAAAATTTTTGTGATATTCTTGTTCCCAACACTCCAAACTGCTCGTATATAGGTTTTGCAGCGAATTTTGAGCATCTTTTGTTCTCAGTATATTTCATGTCCAAGGGAGCCGAGAATCTTCGAAAAATCGACTTATGCGAAATGAAACATTTTTGTGATATTCTTGGTCCCCACACTCCAAACTGCTCAAATATAGCTTTTGCAGCGAATTTGGAATAACTTTTTTTCTTAACATATTTCGTGTCCAGAGAGCTGAGAATCTTCGAAAAATCGACTTACGCGAAATGAAAATTTTTTGTTATATTCTTGTTCCTCAAACTCCAAATTGCTCGTATATAGGTTTTGCAGCGAATTTTGAGCATCTTTTGTTCTGAGTGTATTTCGTGCCTAGGGAGCCGAGAATCATCGAAAAATCGACTTCCGCGTAAAGAAACATTCTTGTGATTTTCTTGTTCTCCAACTCCAAACTGCTCTTATATAGCTTTTGCAGCGAATTTGGAGCAACTTTTGTTCTGAGTATATTTAGTGTCCAGGGTGCCGAGAATCTTCGAAAAATCGACTTACGCGAAATGATAATTTTTTGTTATATTCTTGTTCCTCACACTCCAAACTGCTCGATTATAGCGTTTCCAGCGAACTTGGATCAACTTTTGTTCTGAGTATATTTCATGTCCAAGGAGCCGAGAATCCTCGCAAATCGACTTAAGCGTAATGAAACATTTTTGTGATTTTGTTGTTCCCCACACTCCAAACTGCTCGTATATAGGATTTGCAGCGAATTTGGAGCAACTTTTGTTCTGAGTATATTTCGTGTCCAGGGAGCCGATAATCTTCGAAAACTCGACTTACGCGTAATGAAAATTTTTTGTTATATTCTTATTCCTCGCACTCCAAATTGCGGGTATATAGGTTTTGCAGCGAATTTGGAGCAACTTTTGTTCTGAGTATATTTCGTGTCCAGGGAGCCGAGAATCGTCGAAACATCGACATGCGAAATAAAAAATTTTTGTGATATTCTTGTTCCCCTCACTCCAAACTGCTCGTATATAGGTTTTGCAGCGAATTTGGAGCAACTATTGTTCTGAGTATATTTCATGTCCAAGGAGCCGAGAATCGTCGAAAAATCGACTTATGCGAAATGAAACATTTTTGTGATATTCTTGTTCCCCACATTCCAAACTGCTCGAATATAGCTTTTGCAGCGAATTTGGAGCAAATTTTGTTCTGAGTATACTTCGTGTCCAGGGAGCAGAGAATCGTCGAAACATCGACTTATTCGAAATGAAACATTTTTGTGATACTCTTGTTCCCACACTCCAAACTGCTCGAAAATAGCTTTTGCAGCGAATTTGCAGCAACTTGTGTTCTGAGCATATTTCGTGTCCAGGGAGGCGAGAATCGTCAAAATGGACTTACTGCGTAATGAAACACTTTTGTGATGTTCTTGTTCACCACACTCCAAACAGCTCGTATATAGCTTTTGCGGGGTATTTGGAGCAACTTTTGTTCTTAGTATATTTCGTGTCCTGGGAGCCGAGAATTGTCGAAAAATCGACTTACGCGAAATGAAAAATGTGATATTCTTGTTCATCACACTCCAACCTGGTCGAATATAGCTTTTGCAGCGAATTTGGAGCACTTTTTGTTCTGAGTATATTTAGAGTCCAGGGTGCCGAGAATCGTCGCAAACGTACTTATGCGAAAAGAAAAATTTATGTGATATTCTTGTTCCCCACACTCTAAACTGCTCGAATATAGCTTTTGCAGCGAATTTGGAGCAACTTTTGTTCTGAGCATATTTCGTGTCCATGGAGCCGAGAATCCTCGCAAATCGACTTACGCGAAATGAAAATTTTTTGTTATATTCTTATTTCTCACACTCCAAATTGCTCGTATATAGGTTTTGCAGCGAATTTGGAACAACTTTTGTTCTGAGTATATTTCGTGTCCAGGGAGCCGAGAATCGTCGAAACATCGACATGCGAAATAAAAAATTTTTGTGATATTCTTGTTCCCCACACTCCAACCTGCTCGTATATAGGTTTTGCAGCGAATTTGGAGTAACTATTGGTCTGAGTATATTTCATGTCCAAGGAGCCGAGAATCGTCGAAAAATCGACTTATGCGAAATGAAACATTTTTGTGATACTCTTGTTCCCCACATTCCAAACTGCTCGAATATAGCTCTTGCAGCGAATTTGGAGCAAATTTTGTTCTGAGTATATTTCGTGTCCAGGGAGCCGAGAATCGTCGAAAAATCAACTTATGCGAAATAAAAAATTTTTGTGATATTCTTGTTCCCCACACTCCAAACTGCTCGTATATAGGTTTTGCAGCGAATTTTGAGCATCTTTTGTTCTCAGTATATTTCGTGTCCAAGGGAGCCGAAAATCTTCGAAAAATCGACTTATGCGAAATAAAAAATTTTTGTGATATTCTTGTTCCCCACACTCCAAACTGCTCGTATATAGGTTTTGCAGCGAATTTTGAGCATCTTTTGTTCTCAGTATATTTCATGTCCAAGGGAGCCGAGAATCTTCGAAAAATCGACTTATGCGAAACGAAACATTTTTGTGATATTCTTGGTCCCCACACTCCAAACTGCTCAAATATAGCTTTTGCAGCGAATTTGGAATAACTTTTTTTCTTAACATATTTCGTGTCCAGAGAGCCGAGAATCTTCGAAAAATCGACTTACGCGAAATGAAAATTTTTTGTTATATTCTTGTTCCTCAAACTCCAAATTGCTCGTATATAGGTTTTGCAGCGAATTTTGAGCATCTTTTGTTCTGAGTGTATTTCGTGCCTAGGGAGCCGAGAATCATCGAAAAATCGACTTCCGCGTAAAGAAACATTCTTGTGATTTTCTTGTTCTCCAACTCCAAACTGCTCTTATATAGCTTTTGCAGCGAATTTGGAGCAACTTTTGTTCTGAGTATATTTAGTGTCCAGGGTGCCGAGAATCTTCGAAAAATCGACTTACGCGAAATGATAATTTTTTGTTATATTCTTGTTCCTCACACTCCAAACTGCTCGATTATAGCGTTTCCAGCGAACTTGGATCAACTTTTGTTCTGAGTATATTTCATGTCCAAGGAGCCGAGAATCCTCGCAAATCGACTTAAGCGTAATGAAACATTTTTGTGATTTTGTTGTTCCCCACACTCCAAACTGCTCGTATATAGGATTTGCAGCGAATTTGGAGCAACTTTTGTTCTGAGTATATTTCGTGTCCAGGGAGCCGATAATCTTCGAAAAATCGACTTACGCGTAATGAAAATTTTTTGTTATATTCTTATTTCTCACACTCCAAATTGCGGGTATATAGGTTTTGCAGCGAATTTGGAGCAACTTTTGTTCTGAGTATATTTCGTGTCCAGGGAGCCGAGAAACGTCGAAACATCGACATGCGAAATAAAAAATTTTTGTGATATTCTTGTTCCCCTCACTCCAAACTGCTCGTATATAGGTTTTGCAGCGAATTTGGAGCAACTATTGTTCTGAGTATATTTCATGTCCAAGGAGCCGAGAATCGTCGAAAAATCGACTTATGCGAAATGAAACATTTTTGTGATATTCTTGTTCCCCACATTCCAAACTGCTCGAATATAGCTTTTGCAGCGAATTTGGAGCAAATTTTGTTCTGAGTATACTTCGTGTCCAGGGAGCAGAGAATCGTCGAAACATCGACTTATTCGAAATGAAACATTTTTGTGATACTCTTGTTCCCACACTCCAAACTGCTCGAAAATAGCTTTTGCAGCGAATTTGCAGCAACTTGTGTTCTGAGCATATTTCGTGTCCAGGGAGGCGAGAATCGTCAAAATGGACTTACTGCGTAATGAAACACTTTTGTGATGTTCTTGTTCACCACACTCCAAACAGCTCGTATATAGCTTTTGCAGGGTATTTGGAGCAACTTTTGTTCTTAGCATATTTCGTGTCCTGGGAGCCGAGAATTGTCGAAAAATCGACTTACGCGAAATGAAAAATGTGATATTTTTGTTCATCACACTCCAACCTGGTCGAATATAGCTTTTGCAGCGAATTTGGAGCACTTTTTGTTCTGAGTATATTTAGAGTCCAGGGTGCCGAGAATCGTCGCAAACGTACTTATGCGAAAAGAAAAATTTATGTGATATTCTTGTTCCCCACACTCTAAACTGCTCGAATATAGCTTTTGCAGCGAATTTGGAGCAACTTTTGTTCTGAGCATATTTCGTGTCCATGGAGCCGAGAATCCTCGCAAATCGACTTACGCGAAATGAAAATTTTTTGTTATATTCTTATTTCTCACACTCCAAATTGCTCGTATATAGGTTTTGCAGCGAATTTGGAACAACTTTTGTTCTGAGTATATTTCGTGTCCAGGGAGCCGAGAATCGTCGAAACATCGACATGCGAAATAAAAAATTTTTGTGATATTCTTGTTCCCCACACTCCAACCTGCTCGTATATAGGTTTTGCAGCGAATTTGGAGTAACTATTGTTCTGAGTATATTTCATGTCCAAGGAGCCGAGAATCGTCGAAAAATCGACTTATGCGAAATGAAACATTTTTGTGATACTCTTGTTCCCCACATTCCAAACTGCTCGAATATAGCTCTTGCAGCGAATTTGGAGCAAATTTTGTTCTGAGTATATTTCGTGTCCAGGGAGCCGAGAATCGTCGAAAAATCAACTTATGCGAAATAAAAAATTTTTGTGATATTCTTGTTCCCCACACTCCAAACTGCTCGTATATAGGTTTTGCAGCGAATTTTGAGCATCTTTTGTTCTCAGTATATTTCGTGTCCAAGGGAGCCGAAAATCTTCGAAAAATCGACTTATGCGAAATAAAAAATTTTTGTGATATTCTTGTTCCCCACACTCCAAACTGCTCGTATATAGGTTTTGCAGCGAATTTTGAGCATCTTTTGTTCTCAGTATATTTCATGTCCAAGGGAGCCGAGAATCTTCGAAAAATCGACTTATGCGAAATGAAACATTTTTGTGATATTCTTGTTCCCCACACTCCAAACTGCTCAAATATAGCTTTTGCAGCGAATTTGGAATAACTTTTTTTCTTAACATATTTCGTGTCCAGAGAGCCGAGAATCTTCGAAAAATCGACTTACGCGAAATGAAAATTCTTTGTTATATTCTTGTTCCTCAAACTCCAAATTGCTCGTATATAGGTTTTGCAGCGAATTTTGAGCATCTTTTGTTCTGAGTGTATTTCGTGCCTAGGGAGCCGAGAATCATCGAAAAATCGACTTACGCGTAAAGAAACATTCTTGTGATTTTCTTGTTCTCCAACTCCAAACTGCTCTTATATAGCTTTTGCAGCGAATTTGCAGCAACTTTTGTTCTGAGTATATTTAGTGTCCAGGGTGCCGAGAATCTTCGAAAAATCGACTTACGCGAAATGATAATTTTTTGTTATATTCTTGTTCCTCACACTCCAAACTGCTCGATTATAGCGTTTCCAGCGAACTTGGATCAACTTTTGTTCTGAGTATATTTCATGTCCAAGGAGCCGAGAATCCTCGCAAATCGACTTAAGCGTAATGAAACATTTTTGTAATTTTGTTGTTCCCCACACTCCAAACTGCTCGTATATAGGATTTGCAGCGAATTTGGAGCAACTTTTGTTCTGAGTATATTTCGTGTCCAGGGAGCCGATAATCTTCGAAAACTCGACTTACGCGTAATGAAAATTTTTTGTTATATTCTTATTCCTCACACTCCAAATTGCGGGTATATAGGTTTTGCAGCGAATTTGGAGCAACTTTTGTTCTGAGTATATTTCGTGTCCAGGGAGCCGAGAATCGTCGAAACATCGACATGCGAAATAAAAATTTTTTGTGATATTCTTGTTCCCCTCACTCCAAACTGCTCGTATATAGGTTTTGCAGCGACTTTGGAGCAACTATTGTTCTGAGTATATTTCATGTCCAAGGAGCCGAGAATCGTCGAAAAATCGACTTATGCGAAATGAAACATTTTTGTGATATTCTTGTTCCCCACATTCCAAACTGCTCGAATATAGCTTTTGCAGCGAATTTGGAGCAAATTTTGTTCTGTGTATACTTCGTGTCCAGGGAGCAGAGAATCGTCGAAACATCGACTTATGCGAAATGAAACATTTTTGTGATACTCTTGTTCCCACACTCCAAACTGCTCGAAAATAGCTTTTGCAGCGAATTTGCAGCAACTTGTGTTCTGAGCATATTTCGTGTCCAGGGAGGCGAGAATCGTCAAAATGGACTTACTGCGTAATGAAACACTTTTGTGATGTTCTTGTTCACCACACTCCAAACAGCTCGTATATAGCTTTTGCGGGGTATTTGGAGCAACTTTTGTTCTTAGCATATTTCGTGTCCTGGGAGCCGAGAATTGTCGAAAAATCGACTTACGCGAAATGAAAAATGTGATATTCTTGTTCATCACACTCCAACCTGGTCGAATATAGCTTTTGCAGCGAATTTGGAGCACTTTTTGTTCTGAGTATATTTAGAGTCCAGGGTGCCGAGAATCGTCGCAAACGTACTTATGCGAAAAGAAAAATTTATGTGATATTCTTGTTCCCCACACTCTAAACTGCTCGAATATAGCTTTTGCAGCGAATTTGGAGCAACTTTTGTTCTGAGCATATTTCGTGTCCATGGAGCCGAGAATCCTCGCAAATCGACTTACGCGAAATGAAAATTTTTTGTTATATTCTTATTTCTCACACTCCAAATTGCTCGTATATAGGTTTTGCAGCGAATTTGGAACAACTTTTGTTCTGAGTATATTTCGTGTCCAGGGAGCCGAGAATCGTCGAAACATCGACATGCGAAATAAAAAATTTTTGTGATATTCTTGTTCCCCACACTCCAACCTGCTCGTATATAGGTTTTGCAGCGAATTTGGAGTAACTATTGTTCTGAGTATATTTCATGTCCAAGGAGCCGAGAATCGTCGAAAAATCGACTTATGCGAAATGAAACATTTTTGTGATACTCTTGTTCCCCACATTCCAAACTGCTCGAATATAGCTCTTGCAGCGAATTTGGAGCAAATTTTGTTCTGAGTATATTTCGTGTCCAGGGAGCCGAGAATCGTCGAAAAATCAACTTATGCGAAATAAAAAATTTTTGTGATATTCTTGTTCCCCACACTCCAAACTGCTCGTATATAGGTTTTGCAGCGAATTTTGAGCATCTTTTGTTCTCAGTATATTTCGTGTCCAAGGGAGCCGAAAATCTTCGAAAAATCGACTTATGCGAAATAAAAAATTTTTGTGATATTCTTGTTCCCCACACTCCAAACTGCTCGTATATAGGTTTTGCAGCGAATTTTGAGCATCTTTTGTTCTCAGTATATTTCATGTCCAAGGGAGCCGAGAATCTTCGAAAAATCGACTTATGCGAAATGAAACATTTTTGTGATATTCTTGTTCCCCACACTCCAAACTGCTCAAATATAGCTTTTGCAGCGAATTTGGAATAACTTTTTTTCTTAACATATTTCGTGTCCAGAGAGCCGAGAATCTTCGAAAAATCGACTTACGCGAAATGAAAATTCTTTGTTATATTCTTGTTCCTCAAACTCCAAATTGCTCGTATATAGGTTTTGCAGCGAATTTTGAGCATCTTTTGTTCTGAGTGTATTTCGTGCCTAGGGAGCCGAGAATCATCGAAAAATCGACTTACGCGTAAAGAAACATTCTTGTGATTTTCTTGTTCTCCAACTCCAAACTGCTCTTATATAGCTTTTGCAGCGAATTTGCAGCAACTTTTGTTCTGAGTATATTTAGTGTCCAGGGTGCCGAGAATCTTCGAAAAATCGACTTACGCGAAATGATAATTTTTTGTTATATTCTTGTTCCTCACACTCCAAACTGCTCGATTATAGCGTTTCCAGCGAACTTGGATCAACTTTTGTTCTGAGTATATTTCATGTCCAAGGAGCCGAGAATCCTCGCAAATCGACTTAAGCGTAATGAAACATTTTTGTAATTTTGTTGTTCCCCACACTCCAAACTGCTCGTATATAGGATTTGCAGCGAATTTGGAGCAACTTTTGTTCTGAGTATATTTCGTGTCCAGGGAGCCGATAATCTTCGAAAACTCGACTTACGCGTAATGAAAATTTTTTGTTATATTCTTATTCCTCACACTCCAAATTGCGGGTATATAGGTTTTGCAGCGAATTTGGAGCAACTTTTGTTCTGAGTATATTTCGTGTCCAGGGAGCCGAGAATCGTCGAAACATCGACATGCGAAATAAAAATTTTTTGTGATATTCTTGTTCCCCTCACTCCAAACTGCTCGTATATAGGTTTTGCAGCGACTTTGGAGCAACTATTGTTCTGAGTATATTTCATGTCCAAGGAGCCGAGAATCGTCGAAAAATCGACTTATGCGAAATGAAACATTTTTGTGATATTCTTGTTCCCCACATTCCAAACTGCTCGAATATAGCTTTTGCAGCGAATTTGGAGCAAATTTTGTTCTGTGTATACTTCGTGTCCAGGGAGCAGAGAATCGTCGAAACATCGACTTATGCGAAATGAAACATTTTTGTGATACTCTTGTTCCCACACTCCAAACTGCTCGAAAATAGCTTTTGCAGCGAATTTGCAGCAACTTGTGTTCTGAGCATATTTCGTGTCCAGGGAGGCGAGAATCGTCAAAATGGACTTACTGCGTAATGAAACACTTTTGTGATGTTCTTGTTCACCACACTCCAAACAGCTCGTATATAGCTTTTGCGGGGTATTTGGAGCAACTTTTGTTCTTAGCATATTTCGTGTCCTGGGAGCCGAGAATTGTCGAAAAATCGACTTACGCGAAATGAAAAATGTGATATTCTTGTTCATCACACTCCAACCTGGTCGAATATAGCTTTTGCAGCGAATTTGGAGCACTTTTTGTTCTGAGTATATTTAGAGTCCAGGGTGCCGAGAATCGTCGCAAACGTACTTATGCGAAAAGAAAAATTTATGTGATATTCTTGTTCCCCACACTCTAAACTGCTCGAATATAGCTTTTGCAGCGAATTTGGAGCAACTTTTGTTCTGAGCATATTTCGTGTCCATGGAGCCGAGAATCCTCGCAAATCGACTTACGCGAAATGAAAATTTTTTGTTATATTCTTATTTCTCACACTCCAAATTGCTCGTATATAGGTTTTGCAGCGAATTTGGAACAACTTTTGTTCTGAGTATATTTCGTGTCCAGGGAGCCGAGAATCGTCGAAACATCGACATGCGAAATAAAAAATTTTTGTGATATTCTTGTTCCCCACACTCCAACCTGCTCGTATATAGGTTTTGCAGCGAATTTGGAGTAACTATTGTTCTGAGTATATTTCATGTCCAAGGAGCCGAGAATCGTCGAAAAATCGACTTATGCGAAATGAAACATTTTTGTGATACTCTTGTTCCCCACATTCCAAACTGCTCGAATATAGCTCTTGCAGCGAATTTGGAGCAAATTTTGTTCTGAGTAAATTTCGTGTCCAGGGAGCCGAGAATCGTCGAAAAATCAACTTATGCGAAATAAAAAATTTTTGTGATATTCTTGTTCCCCACACTCCAAACTGCTCGTATATAGGTTTTGCAGCGAATTTTGAGCATCTTTTGTTCTCAGTATATTTCGTGTCCAAGGGAGCCGAAAATCTTCGAAAAATCGACTTATGCGAAATAAAAAATTTTTGTGATATTCTTGTTCCCCACACTCCAAACTGCTCGTATATAGGTTTTGCAGCGAATTTTGAGCATCTTTTGTTCTCAGTATATTTCATGTCCAAGGGAGCCGAGAATCTTCGAAAAATCGACTTATGCGAAATGAAACATTTTTGTGATATTCTTGTTCCCCACACTCCAAACTGCTCAAATATAGCTTTTGCAGCGAATTTGGAATAACTTTTTTTCTTAACATATTTCGTGTCCAGAGAGCCGAGAATCTTCGAAAAATCGACTTACGCGAAATGAAAATTCTTTGTTATATTCTTGTTCCTCAAACTCCAAATTGCTCGTATATAGGTTTTGCAGCGAATTTTGAGCATCTTTTGTTCTGAGTGTATTTCGTGCCTAGGGAGCCGAGAATCATCGAAAAATCGACTTACGCGTAAAGAAACATTCTTGTGATTTTCTTGTTCTCCAACTCCAAACTGCTCTTATATAGCTTTTGCAGCGAATTTGCAGCAACTTTTGTTCTGAGTATATTTAGTGTCCAGGGTGCCGAGAATCTTCGAAAAATCGACTTACGCGAAATGATAATTTTTTGTTATATTCTTGTTCCTCACACTCCAAACTGCTCGATTATAGCGTTTCCAGCGAACTTGGATCAACTTTTGTTCTGAGTATATTTCATGTCCAAGGAGCCGAGAATCCTCGCAAATCGACTTAAGCGTAATGAAACATTTTTGTAATTTTGTTGTTCCCCACACTCCAAACTGCTCGTATATAGGATTTGCAGCGAATTTGGAGCAACTTTTGTTCTGAGTATATTTCGTGTCCAGGGAGCCGATAATCTTCGAAAACTCGACTTACGCGTAATGAAAATTTTTTGTTATATTCTTATTCCTCACACTCCAAATTGCGGGTATATAGGTTTTGCAGCGAATTTGGAGCAACTTTTGTTCTGAGTATATTTCGTGTCCAGGGAGCCGAGAATCGTCGAAACATCGACATGCGAAATAAAAATTTTTTGTGATATTCTTGTTCCCCTCACTCCAAACTGCTCGTATATAGGTTTTGCAGCGACTTTGGAGCAACTATTGTTCTGAGTATATTTCATGTCCAAGGAGCCGAGAATCGTCGAAAAATCGACTTATGCGAAATGAAACATTTTTGTGATATTCTTGTTCCCCACATTCCAAACTGCTCGAATATAGCTTTTGCAGCGAATTTGGAGCAAATTTTGTTCTGTGTATACTTCGTGTCCAGGGAGCAGAGAATCGTCGAAACATCGACTTATGCGAAATGAAACATTTTTGTGATACTCTTGTTCCCACACTCCAAACTGCTCGAAAATAGCTTTTGCAGCGAATTTGCAGCAACTTGTGTTCTGAGCATATTTCGTGTCCAGGGAGGCGAGAATCGTCAAAATGGACTTACTGCGTAATGAAACACTTTTGTGATGTTCTTGTTCACCACACTCCAAACAGCTCGTATATAGCTTTTGCGGGGTATTTGGAGCAACTTTTGTTCTTAGCATATTTCGTGTCCTGGGAGCCGAGAATTGTCGAAAAATCGACTTACGCGAAATGAAAAATGTGATATTCTTGTTCATCACACTCCAACCTGGTCGAATATAGCTTTTGCAGCGAATTTGGAGCACTTTTTGTTCTGAGTATATTTAGAGTCCAGGGTGCCGAGAATCGTCGCAAACGTACTTATGCGAAAAGAAAAATTTATGTGATATTCTTGTTCCCCACACTCTA
This sequence comes from Hymenopus coronatus, assembly GCA_030762935.1. Lineage (NCBI taxonomy): Eukaryota > Metazoa > Arthropoda > Insecta > Mantodea > Hymenopodidae > Hymenopus > Hymenopus coronatus. Next base: position 55,550,479 of record CM060880.1, read on the forward strand.
AACTGCTCGAATATAGCTTTTGCAGCGAATTTGGAGCAACTTTTGTTCTGAGCATATTTCGTGTCCATGGAGCCGAGAATCCTCGCAAATCGACTTACGCGAAATGAAAATTTTTTGTTATATTCTTATTTCTCACACTCCAAATTGCTCGTATATAGGTTTTGCAGCGAATTTGGAACAACTTTTGTTCTGAGTATATTTCGTGTCCAGGGAGCCGAGAATCGTCGAAACATCGACATGCGAAATAAAAAATTTTTGTGATATTCTTGTTCCCCACACTCCAACCTGCTCGTATATAGGTTTTGCAGCGAATTTGGAGTAACTATTGGTCTGAGTATATTTCATGTCCAAGGAGCCGAGAATCGTCGAAAAATCGACTTATGCGAAATGAAACATTTTTGTGATACTCTTGTTCCCCACATTCCTAACTGCTCGAATATAGCTCTTGCAGCGAATTTGGAGCAAATTTTGTTCTGAGTATATTTCGTGTCCAGGGAGCCGAGAATCGTCGAAAAATCAACTTATGCGAAATAAAAAATTTTTGTGATATTCTTGTTCCCCACACTCCAAACTGCTCGTATATAGGTTTTGCAGCGAATTTTGAGCATCTTTTGTTCTCAGTATATTTCGTGTCCAAGGGAGCCGAAAATCTTCGAAAAATCGACTTATGCGAAATAAAAAATTTTTGTGATATTCTTGTTCCCCACACTCCAAACTGCTCGTATATAGGTTTTGCAGCGAATTTTGAGCATCTTTTGTTCTCAGTATATTTCATGTCCAAGGGAGCCGAGAATCTTCGAAAAATCGACTTATGCGAAATGAAACATTTTTGTGATATTCTTGGTCCCCACACTCCAAACTGCTCAAATATAGCTTTTGCAGCGAATTTGGAATAACTTTTTTTCTTAACATATTTCGTGTCCAGAGAGCTGAGAATCTTCGAAAAATCGACTTACGCGAAATGAAAATTTTTTGTTATATTCTTGTTCCTCAAACTCCAAATTGCTCGTATATAGGTTTTGCAGCGAATTTTGAGCATCTTTTGTTCTGAGTGTATTTCGTGCCTAGGGAGCCGAGAATCATCGAAAAATCGACTTCCGCGTAAAGAAACATTCTTGTGATTTTCTTGTTCTCCAACTCCAAACTGCTCTTATATAGCTTTTGCAGCGAATTTGGAGCAACTTTTGTTCTAAGTATATTTAGTGTCCAGGGTGCCGAGAATCTTCGAAAAATCGACTTACGCGAAATGATAATTTTTTGTTATATTCTTGTTCCTCACACTCCAAACTGCTCGATTATAGCGTTTCCAGCGAACTTGGATCAACTTTTGTTCTGAGTATATTTCATGTCCAAGGAGCCGAGAATCCTCGCAAATCGACTTAAGCGTAATGAAACATTTTTGTGATTTTGTTGTTCCCCACACTCCAAACTGCTCGTATATAGGATTTGCAGCGAATTTGGAGCAACTTTTGTTCTGAGTATATTTCGTGTCCAGGGAGCCGATAATCTTCGAAAACTCGACTTACGCGTAATGAAAATTTTTTGTTATATTCTTATTCCTCGCACTCCAAATTGCGGGTATATAGGTTTTGCAGCGAATTTGGAGCAACTTTTGTTCTGAGTATATTTCGTGTCCAGGGAGCCGAGAATCGTCGAAACATCGACATGCGAAATAAAAAATTTTTGTGATATTCTTGTTCCCCTCACTCCAAACTGCTCGTATATAGGTTTTGCAGCGAATTTGGAGCAACTATTGTTCTGAGTATATTTCATGTCCAAGGAGCCGAGAATCGTCGAAAAATCGACTTATGCGAAATGAAACATTTTTGTGATATTCTTGTTCCCCACATTCCAAACTGCTCGAATATAGCTTTTGCAGCGAATTTGGAGCAAATTTTGTTCTGAGTATACTTCGTGTCCAGGGAGCAGAGAATCGTCGAAACATCGACTTATTCGAAATGAAACATTTTTGTGATACTCTTGTTCCCACACTCCAAACTGCTCGAAAATAGCTTTTGCAGCGAATTTGCAGCAACTTGTGTTCTGAGCATATTTCGTGTCCAGGGAGGCGAGAATCGTCAAAATGGACTTACTGCGTAATGAAACACTTTTGTGATGTTCTTGTTCACCACACTCCAAACAGCTCGTATATAGCTTTTGCGGGGTATTTGGAGCAACTTTTGTTCTTAGCATATTTCGTGTCCTGGGAGCCGAGAATTGTCGAAAAATCGACTTACGCGAAATGAAAAATGTGATATTCTTGTTCATCACACTCCAACCTGGTCGAATATAGCTTTTGCAGCGAATTTGGAGCACTTTTTGTTCTGAGTATATTTAGAGTCCAGGGTGCCGAGAATCGTCGCAAACGTACTTATGCGAAAAGAAAAATTTATGTGATATTCTTGTTCCCCACACTCTAAACTGCTCGAATATAGCTTTTGCAGCGAATTTGGAGCAACTTTTGTTCTGAGCATATTTCGTGTCCATGGAGCCGAGAATCCTCGCAAATCGACTTACGCGAAATGAAAATTTTTTGTTATATTCTTATTTCTCACACTCCAAATTGCTCGTATATAGGTTTTGCAGCGAATTTGGAACAACTTTTGTTCTGAGTATATTTCGTGTCCAGGGAGCCGAGAATCGTCGAAACATCGACATGCGAAATAAAAAATTTTTGTGATATTCTTGTTCCCCACACTCCAACCTGCTCGTATATAGGTTTTGCAGCGAATTTGGAGTAACTATTGGTCTGAGTATATTTCATGTCCAAGGAGCCGAGAATCGTCGAAAAATCGACTTATGCGAAATGAAACATTTTTGTGATACTCTTGTTCCCCACATTCCTAACTGCTCGAATATAGCTCTTGCAGCGAATTTGGAGCAAATTTTGTTCTGAGTATATTTCGTGTCCAGGGAGCCGAGAATCGTCGAAAAATCAACTTATGCGAAATAAAAAATTTTTGTGATATTCTTGTTCCCCACACTCCAAACTGCTCGTATATAGGTTTTGCAGCGAATTTTGAGCATCTTTTGTTCTCAGTATATTTCGTGTCCAAGGGAGCCGAAAATCTTCGAAAAATCGACTTATGCGAAATAAAAAATTTTTGTGATATTCTTGTTCCCCACACTCCAAACTGCTCGTATATAGGTTTTGCAGCGAATTTTGAGCATCTTTTGTTCTCAGTATATTTCATGTCCAAGGGAGCCGAGAATCTTCGAAAAATCGACTTATGCGAAATGAAACATTTTTGTGATATTCTTGGTCCCCACACTCCAAACTGCTCAAATATAGCTTTTGCAGCGAATTTGGAATAACTTTTTTTCTTAACATATTTCGTGTCCAGAGAGCTGAGAATCTTCGAAAAATCGACTTACGCGAAATGAAAATTTTTTGTTATATTCTTGTTCCTCAAACTCCAAATTGCTCGTATATAGGTTTTGCAGCGAATTTTGAGCATCTTTTGTTCTGAGTGTATTTCGTGCCTAGGGAGCCGAGAATCATCGAAAAATCGACTTCCGCGTAAAGAAACATTCTTGTGATTTTCTTGTTCTCCAACTCCAAACTGCTCTTATATAGCTTTTGCAGCGAATTTGGAGCAACTTTTGTTCTGAGTATATTTAGTGTCCAGGGTGCCGAGAATCTTCGAAAAATCGACTTACGCGAAATGATAATTTTTTGTTATATTCTTGTTCCTCACACTCCAAACTGCTCGATTATAGCGTTTCCAGCGAACTTGGATCAACTTTTGTTCTGAGTATATTTCATGTCCAAGGAGCCGAGAATCCTCGCAAATCGACTTAAGCGTAATGAAACATTTTTGTGATTTTGTTGTTCCCCACACTCCAAACTGCTCGTATATAGGATTTGCAGCGAATTTGGAGCAACTTTTGTTCTGAGTATATTTCGTGTCCAGGGAGCCGATAATCTTCGAAAACTCGACTTACGCGTAATGAAAATTTTTTGTTATATTCTTATTCCTCGCACTCCAAATTGCGGGTATATAGGTTTTGCAGCGAATTTGGAGCAACTTTTGTTCTGAGTATATTTCGTGTCCAGGGAGCCGAGAATCGTCGAAACATCGACATGCGAAATAAAAAATTTTTGTGATATTCTTGTTCCCCTCACTCCAAACTGCTCGTATATAGGTTTTGCAGCGAATTTGGAGCAACTATTGTTCTGAGTATATTTCATGTCCAAGGAGCCGAGAATCGTCGAAAAATCGACTTATGCGAAATGAAACATTTTTGTGATATTCTTGTTCCCCACATTCCAAACTGCTCGAATATAGCTTTTGCAGCGAATTTGGAGCAAATTTTGTTCTGAGTATACTTCGTGTCCAGGGAGCAGAGAATCGTCGAAACATCGACTTATTCGAAATGAAACATTTTTGTGATACTCTTGTTCCCACACTCCAAACTGCTCGAAAATAGCTTTTGCAGCGAATTTGCAGCAACTTGTGTTCTGAGCATATTTCGTGTCCAGGGAGGCGAGAATCGTCAAAATGGACTTACTGCGTAATGAAACACTTTTGTGATGTTCTTGTTCACCACACTCCAAACAGCTCGTATATAGCTTTTGCGGGGTATTTGGAGCAACTTTTGTTCTTAGCATATTTCGTGTCCTGGGAGCCGAGAATTGTCGAAAAATCGACTTACGCGAAATGAAAAATGTGATATTCTTGTTCATCACACTCCAACCTGGTCGAATATAGCTTTTGCAGCGAATTTGGAGCACTTTTTGTTCTGAGTATATTTAGAGTCCAGGGTGCCGAGAATCGTCGCAAACGTACTTATGCGAAAAGAAAAATTTATGTGATATTCTTGTTCCCCACACTCTAAACTGCTCGAATATAGCTTTTGCAGCGAATTTGGAGCAACTTTTGTTCTGAGCATATTTCGTGTCCATGGAGCCGAGAATCCTCGCAAATCGACTTACGCGAAATGAAAATTTTTTGTTATATTCTTATTTCTCACACTCCAAATTGCTCGTATATAGGTTTTGCAGCGAATTTGGAACAACTTTTGTTCTGAGTATATTTCGTGTCCAGGGAGCCGAGAATCGTCGAAACATCGACATGCGAAATAAAAAATTTTTGTGATATTCTTGTTCCCCACACTCCAACCTGCTCGTATATAGGTTTTGCAGCGAATTTGGAGTAACTATTGGTCTGAGTATATTTCATGTCCAAGGAGCCGAGAATCGTCGAAAAATCGACTTATGCGAAATGAAACATTTTTGTGATACTCTTGTTCCCCACATTCCTAACTGCTCGAATATAGCTCTTGCAGCGAATTTGGAGCAAATTTTGTTCTGAGTATATTTCGTGTCCAGGGAGCCGAGAATCGTCGAAAAATCAACTTATGCGAAATAAAAAATTTTTGTGATATTCTTGTTCCCCACACTCCAAACTGCTCGTATATAGGTTTTGCAGCGAATTTTGAGCATCTTTTGTTCTCAGTATATTTCGTGTCCAAGGGAGCCGAAAATCTTCGAAAAATCGACTTATGCGAAATAAAAAATTTTTGTGATATTCTTGTTCCCCACACTCCAAACTGCTCGTATATAGGTTTTGCAGCGAATTTTGAGCATCTTTTGTTCTCAGTATATTTCATGTCCAAGGGAGCCGAGAATCTTCGAAAAATCGACTTATGCGAAATGAAACATTTTTGTGATATTCTTGGTCCCCACACTCCAAACTGCTCAAATATAGCTTTTGCAGCGAATTTGGAATAACTTTTTTTCTTAACATATTTCGTGTCCAGAGAGCTGAGAATCTTCGAAAAATCGACTTACGCGAAATGAAAATTTTTTGTTATATTCTTGTTCCTCAAACTCCAAATTGCTCGTATATAGGTTTTGCAGCGAATTTTGAGCATCTTTTGTTCTGAGTGTATTTCGTGCCTAGGGAGCCGAGAATCATCGAAAAATCGACTTCCGCGTAAAGAAACATTCTTGTGATTTTCTTGTTCTCCAACTCCAAACTGCTCTTATATAGCTTTTGCAGCGAATTTGGAGCAACTTTTGTTCTGAGTATATTTAGTGTCCAGGGTGCCGAGAATCTTCGAAAAATCGACTTACGCGAAATGATAATTTTTTGTTATATTCTTGTTCCTCACACTCCAAACTGCTCGATTATAGCGTTTCCAGCGAACTTGGATCAACTTTTGTTCTGAGTATATTTCATGTCCAAGGAGCCGAGAATCCTCGCAAATCGACTTAAGCGTAATGAAACATTTTTGTGATTTTGTTGTTCCCCACACTCCAAACTGCTCGTATATAGGATTTGCAGCGAATTTGGAGCAACTTTTGTTCTGAGTATATTTCGTGTCCAGGGAGCCGATAATCTTCGAAAACTCGACTTACGCGTAATGAAAATTTTTTGTTATATTCTTATTCCTCGCACTCCAAATTGCGGGTATATAGGTTTTGCAGCGATTTTGGAGCAACTTTTGTTCTGAGTATATTTCGTGTCCAGGGAGCCGAGAATCGTCGAAACATCGACATGCGAAATAAAAAATTTTTGTGATATTCTTGTTCCCCCACTCCAAACTGCTCGTATATAGGTTTTGCAGCGAATTTGGAGCAACTATTGTTCTGAGTATATTTCATGTCCAAGGAGCCGAGAATCGTCGAAAAATCGACTTATGCGAAATGAAACATTTTTGTGATATTCTTGTTCCCCACATTCCAAACTGCTCGAATATAGCTTTTGCAGCGAATTTGGAGCAAATTTTGTTCTGAGTATACTTCGTGTCCAGGGAGCAGAGAATCGTCGAAACATCGACTTATTCGAAATGAAACATTTTTGTGATACTCTTGTTCCCACACTCCAAACTGCTCGAAAATAGCTTTTGCAGCGAATTTGCAGCAACTTGTGTTCTGAGCATATTTCGTGTCCAGGGAGGCGAGAATCGTCAAAATGGACTTACTGCGTAATGAAACACTTTTGTGATGTTCTTGTTCACCACACTCCAAACAGCTCGTATATAGCTTTTGCAGGGTATTTGGAGCAACTTTTGTTCTTAGCATATTTCGTGTCCTGGGAGCCGAGAATTGTCGAAAAATCGACTTACGCGAAATGAAAATTGTGATATTTTTGTTCATCACACTCCAACCTGGTCGAATATAGCTTTTGCAGCGAATTTGGAGCACTTTTTGTTCTGAGTATATTTAGAGTCCAGGGTGCCGAGAATCGTCGCAAACGTACTTATGCGAAAAGAAAAATTTATGTGATATTCTTGTTCCCCACACTCTAAACTGCTCGAATATAGCTTTTGCAGCGAATTTGGAGCAACTTTTGTTCTGAGCATATTTCGTGTCCATGGAGCCGAGAATCCTCGCAAATCGACTTACGCGAAATGAAAATTTTTTGTTATATTCTTATTTCTCACACTCCAAATTGCTCGTATATAGGTTTTGCAGCGAATTTGGAACAACTTTTGTTCTGAGTATATTTCGTGTCCAGGGAGCCGAGAATCGTCGAAACATCGACATGCGAAATAAAAAATTTTTGTGATATTCTTGTTCCCTACACTCCAACCTGCTCGTATATAGGTTTTGCAGCGAATTTGGAGTAACTATTGTTCTGAGTATATTTCATGTCCAAGGAGCCGAGAATCGTCGAAAAATCGACTTATGCGAAATGAAACATTTTTGTGATACTCTTGTTCCCCACATTCCAAACTGCTCGAATATAGCTCTTGCAGCGAATTTGGAGCAAATTTTGTTCTGAGTATATTTCGTGTCCAGGGAGCCGAGAATCGTCGAAAAATCAACTTATGCGAAATAAAAAATTTTTGTGATATTCTTGTTCCCCACACTCCAAACTGCTCGTATATAGGTTTTGCAGCGAATTTTGAGCATCTTTTGTTCTCAGTATATTTCGTGTCCAAGGGAGCCGAAAATCTTCGAAAAATCGACTTATGCGAAATAAAAAATTTTTGTGATATTCTTGTTCCCCACACTCCAAACTGCTCGTATATAGGTTTTGCAGCGAATTTTGAGCATCTTTTGTTCTCAGTATATTTCATGTCCAAGGGAGCCGAGAATCTTCGAAAAATCGACTTATGCGAAATGAAACATTTTTGTGATATTCTTGTTCCCCACACTCCAAACTGCTCAAATATAGCTTTTGCAGCGAATTTGGAATAACTTTTTTTCTTAACATATTTCGTGTCCAGAGAGCCGAGAATCTTCGAAAAATCGACTTACGCGAAATGAAAATTTTTTGTTATATTCTTGTTCCTCAAACTCCAAATTGCTCGGATATAGGTTTTGCAGCGAATTTTGAGCATCTTTTGTTCTGAGTGTATTTCGTGCCTAGGGAGCCGAGAATCATCGAAAAATCGACTTCCGCGTAAAGAAACATTCTTGTGATTTTCTTGTTCTCCAACTCCAAACTGCTCTTATATAGCTTTTGCAGCGAATTTGGAGCAACTTTTGTTCTGAGTATATTTAGTGTCCAGGGTGCCGAGAATCTTCGAAAAATCGACTTACGCGAAATGATAATTTTTTGTTATATTCTTGTTCCTCACACTCCAAACTGCTCGATTATAGCGTTTCCAGCGAACTTGGATCAACTTTTGTTCTGAGTATATTTCATGTCCAAGGAGCCGAGAATCCTCGCAAATCGACTTAAGCGTAATGAAACATTTTTGTGATTTTGTTGTTCCCCACACTCCAAACTGCTCGTATATAGGATTTGCAGCGAATTTGGAGCAACTTTTGTTCTGAGTATATTTCGTGTCCAGGGAGCCGATAATCTTCGAAAACTCGACTTACGCGTAATGAAAATTTTTTGTTATATTCTTATTCCTCGCACTCCAAATTGCGGGTATATAGGTTTTGCAGCGATTTTGGAGCAACTTTTGTTCTGAGTATATTTCGTGTCCAGGGAGCCGAGAATCGTCGAAACATCGACATGCGAAATAAAAAATTTTTGTGATATTCTTGTTCCCCTCACTCCAAACTGCTCGTATATAGGTTTTGCAGCGAATTTGGAGCAACTATTGTTCTGAGTATATTTCATGTCCAAGGAGCCGAGAATCGTCGAAAAATCGACTTATGCGAAATGAAACATTTTTGTGATATTCTTGTTCCCCACATTCCAAACTGCTCGAATATAGCTTTTGCAGCGAATTTGGAGCAAATTTTGTTCTGAGTATACTTCGTGTCCAGGGAGCAGAGAATCGTCGAAACATCGACTTATTCGAAATGAAACATTTTTGTGATACTCTTGTTCCCACACTCCAAACTGCTCGAAAATAGCTTTTGCAGCGAATTTGCAGCAACTTGTGTTCTGAGCATATTTCGTGTCCAGGGAGGCGAGAATCGTCAAAATGGACTTACTGCGTAATGAAACACTTTTGTGATGTTCTTGTTCACCACACTCCAAACAGCTCGTATATAGCTTTTGCAGGGTATTTGGAGCAACTTTTGTTCTTAGCATATTTCGTGTCCTGGGAGCCGAGAATTGTCGAAAAATCGACTTACGCGAAATGAAAAATGTGATATTTTTGTTCATCACACTCCAACCTGGTCGAATATAGCTTTTGCAGCGAATTTGGAGCACTTTTTGTTCTGAGTATATTTAGAGTCCAGGGTGCCGAGAATCGTCGCAAACGTACTTATGCGAAAAGAAAAATTTATGTGATATTCTTGTTCCCCACACTCTAAACTGCTCGAATATAGCTTTTGCAGCGAATTTGGAGCAACTTTTGTTCTGAGCATATTTCGTGTCCATGGAGCCGAGAATCCTCGCAAATCGACTTACGCGAAATGAAAATTTTTTGTTATATTCTTATTTCTCACACTCCAAATTGCTCGTATATAGGTTTTGCAGCGAATTTGGAACAACTTTTGTTCTGAGTATATTTCGTGTCCAGGGAGCCGAGAATCGTCGAAACATCGACATGCGAAATAAAAAATTTTTGTGATATTCTTGTTCCCTACACTCCAACCTGCTCGTATATAGGTTTTGCAGCGAATTTGGAGTAACTATTGTTCTGAGTATATTTCATGTCCAAGGAGCCGAGAATCGTCGAAAAATCGACTTATGCGAAATGAAACATTTTTGTGATACTCTTGTTCCCCACATTCCAAACTGCTCGAATATAGCTCTTGCAGCGAATTTGGAGCAAATTTTGTTCTGAGTATATTTCGTGTCCAGGGAGCCGAGAATCGTCGAAAAATCAACTTATGCGAAATAAAAAATTTTTGTGATATTCTTGTTCCCCACACTCCAAACTGCTCGTATATAGGTTTTGCAGCGAATTTTGAGCATCTTTTGTTCTCAGTATATTTCGTGTCCAAGGGAGCCGAAAATCTTCGAAAAATCGACTTATGCGAAATAAAAAATTTTTGTGATATTCTTGTTCCCCACACTCCAAACTGCTCGTATATAGGTTTTGCAGCGAATTTTGAGCATCTTTTGTTCTCAGTATATTTCATGTCCAAGGGAGCCGAGAATCTTCGAAAAATCGACTTATGCGAAATGAAACATTTTTGTGATATTCTTGTTCCCCACACTCCAAACTGCTCAAATATAGCTTTTGCAGCGAATTTGGAATAACTTTTTTTCTTAACATATTTCGTGTCCAGAGAGCCGAGAATCTTCGAAAAATCGACTTACGCGAAATGAAAATTTTTTGTTATATTCTTGTTCCTCAAACTCCAAATTGCTCGGATATAGGTTTTGCAGCGAATTTTGAGCATCTTTTGTTCTGAGTGTATTTCGTGCCTAGGGAGCCGAGAATCTTCGAAAAATCGACTTCCGCGTAAAGAAACATTCTTGTGATTTTCTTGTTCTCCAACTCCAAACTGCTCTTATATAGCTTTTGCAGCGAATTTGGAGCAACTTTTGTTCTGAGTATATTTAGTGTCCAGGGTGCCGAGAATCTTCGAAAAATCGACTTACGCGAAATGATAATTTTTTGTTATATTCTTGTTCCTCACACTCCAAACTGCTCGATTATAGCGTTTCCAGCGAACTTGGATCAACTTTTGTTCTGAGTATATTTCATGTCCAAGGAGCCGAGAATCCTCGCAAATCGACTTAAGCGTAATGAAACATTTTTGTGATTTTGTTGTTCCCCACACTCCAAACTGCTCGTATATAGGATTTGCAGCGAATTTGGAGCAACTTTTGTTCTGAGTATATTTCGTGTCCAGGGAGCCGATAATCTTCGAAAACTCGACTTACGCGTAATGAAAATTTTTTGTTATATTCTTATTCCTCGCACTCCAAATTGCGGGTATATAGGTTTTGCAGCGATTTTGGAGCAACTTTTGTTCTGAGTATATTTCGTGTCCAGGGAGCCGAGAATCGTCGAAACATCGACATGCGAAATAAAAAATTTTTGTGATATTCTTGTTCCCCTCACTCCAAACTGCTCGTATATAGGTTTTGCAGCGACTTTGGAGCAACTATTGTTCTGAGTATATTTCATGTCCAAGGAGCCGAGAATCGTCGAAAAATCGACTTATGCGAAATGAAACATTTTTGTGATATTCTTGTTCCCCACATTCCAAACTGCTCGAATATAGCTTTTGCAGCGAATTTGGAGCAAATTTTGTTCTGAGTATACTTCGTGTCCAGGGAGCAGAGAATCGTCGAAACATCGACTTATTCGAAATGAAACATTTTTGTGATACTCTTGTTCCCACACTCCAAACTGCTCGAAAATAGCTTTTGCAGCGAATTTGCAGCAACTTGTGTTCTGAGCATATTTCGTGTCCAGGGAGGCGAGAATCGTCAAAATGGACTTACTGCGTAATGAAACACTTTTGTGATGTTCTTGTTCACCACACTCCAAACAGCTCGTATATAGCTTTTGCAGGGTATTTGGAGCAACTTTTGTTCTTAGCATATTTCGTGTCCTGGGAGCCGAGAATTGTCGAAAAATCGACTTACGCGAAATGAAAAATGTGATATTTTTGTTCATCACACTCCAACCTGGTCGAATATAGCTTTTGCAGCGAATTTGGAGCACTTTTTGTTCTGAGTATATTTAGAGTCCAGGGTGCCGAGAATCGTCGCAAACGTACTTATGCGAAAAGAAAAATTTATGTGATATTCTTGTTCCCCACACTCTAAACTGCTCGAATATAGCTTTTGCAGCGAATTTGGAGCAACTTTTGTTCTGAGCATATTTCGTGTCCATGGAGCCGAGAATCCTCGCAAATCGACTTACGCGAAATGAAAATTTTTTGTTATATTCTTATTTCTCACACTCCAAATTGCTCGTATATAGGTTTTGCAGCGAATTTGGAACAACTTTTGTTCTGAGTATATTTCGTGTCCAGGGAGCCGAGAATCGTCGAAACATCGACATGCGAAATAAAAAATTTTTGTGATATTCTTGTTCCCTACACTCCAACCTGCTCGTATATAGGTTTTGCAGCGAATTTGGAGTAACTATTGTTCTGAGTATATTTCATGTCCAAGGAGCCGAGAATCGTCGAAAAATCGACTTATGCGAAATGAAACATTTTTGTGATACTCTTGTTCCCCACATTCCAAACTGCTCGAATATAGCTCTTGCAGCGAATTTGGAGCAAATTTTGTTCTGAGTATATTTCGTGTCCAGGGAGCCGAGAATCGTCGAAAAATCAACTTATGCGAAATAAAAAATTTTTGTGATATTCTTGTTCCCCACACTCCAAACTGCTCGTATATAGGTTTTGCAGCGAATTTTGAGCATCTTTTGTTCTCAGTATATTTCGTGTCCAAGGGAGCCGAAAATCTTCGAAAAATCGACTTATGCGAAATAAAAAATTTTTGTGATATTCTTGTTCCCCACACTCCAAACTGCTCGTATATAGGTTTTGCAGCGAATTTTGAGCATCTTTTGTTCTCAGTATATTTCATGTCCAAGGGAGCCGAGAATCTTGGAAAAATCGACTTATGCGAAATGAAACATTTTTGTGATATTCTTGTTCCCCACACTCCAAACTGCTCAAATATAGCTTTTGCAGCGAATTTGGAATAACTTTTTTTCTTAACATATTTCGTGTCCAGAGAGCCGAGAATCTTCGAAAAATCGACTTACGCGAAATGAAAATTTTTTGTTATATTCTTGTTCCTCAAACTCCAAATTGCTCGGATATAGGTTTTGCAGCGAATTTTGAGCATCTTTTGTTCTGAGTGTATTTCGTGCCTAGGGAGCCGAGAATCATCGAAAAATCGACTTCCGCGTAAAGAAACATTCTTGTGATTTTCTTGTTCTCCAACTCCAAACTGCTCTTATATAGCTTTTGCAGCGAATTTGGAGCAACTTTTGTTCTGAGTATATTTAGTGTCCAGGGTGCCGAGAATCTTCGAAAAATCGACTTACGCGAAATGATAATTTTTTGTTATATTCTTGTTCCTCACACTCCAAACTGCTCGATTATAGCGTTTCCAGCGAACTTGGATCAACTTTTGTTCTGAGTATATTTCATGTCCAAGGAGCCGAGAATCCTCGCAAATCGACTTAAGCGTAATGAAACATTTTTGTGATTTTGTTGTTCCCCACACTCCAAACTGCTCGTATATAGGATTTGCAGCGAATTTGGAGCAACTTTTGTTCTGAGTATATTTCGTGTCCAGGGAGCCGATAATCTTCGAAAACTCGACTTACGCGTAATGAAAATTTTTTGTTATATTCTTATTCCTCACACTCCAAATTGCGGGTATATAGGTTTTGCAGCGAATTTGGAGCAACTTTTGTTCTGAGTATATTTCGTGTCCAGGGAGCCGAGAATCGTCGAAACATCGACATGCGAAATAAAAAATTTTTGTGATATTCTTGTTCCCCTCACTCCAAACTGCTCGTATATAGGTTTTGCAGCGAATTTGGAGCAACTATTGTTCTGAGTATATTTCATGTCCAAGGAGCCGAGAATCGTCGAAAAATCGACTTATGCGAAATGAAACATTTTTGTGATATTCTTGTTCCCCACATTCCAAACTGCTCGAATATAGCTTTTGCAGCGAATTTGGAGCAAATTTTGTTCTGAGTACACTTCGTGTCCAGGGAGCAGAGAATCGTCGAAACATCGACTTATTCGAAATGAAACATTTTTGTGATACTCTTGTTCCCACACTCCAAACTGCTCGAAAATAGCTTTTGCAGCGAATTTGCAGCAACTTGTGTTCTGAGCATATTTCGTGTCCAGGGAGGCGAGAATCGTCAAAATGGACTTACTGCGTAATGAAACACTTTTGTGATGTTCTTGTTCACCACACTCCAAACAGCTCGTATATAGCTTTTGCAGGGTATTTGGAGCAACTTTTGTTCTTAGCATATTTCGTGTCCTGGGAGCCGAGAATTGTCGAAAAATCGACTTACGCGAAATGAAAAATGTGATATTTTTGTTCATCACACTCCAACCTGGTCGAATATAGCTTTTGCAGCGAATTTGGAGCACTTTTTGTTCTGAGTATATTTAGAGTCCAGGGTGCCGAGAATCGTCGCAAACGTACTTATGCGAAAAGAAAAATTTATGTGATATTCTTGTTCCCCACACTCTAAACTGCTCGAATATAGCTTTTGCAGCGAATTTGGAGCAACTTTTGTTCTGAGCATATTTCGTGTCCATGGAGCCGAGAATCCTCGCAAATCGACTTACGCGAAATGAAAATTTTTTGTTATATTCTTATTTCTCACACTCCAAATTGCTCGTATATAGGTTTTGCAGCGAATTTGGAACAACTTTTGTTCTGAGTATATTTCGTGTCCAGGGAGCCGAGAATCGTCGAAACATCGACATGCGAAATAAAAAATTTTTGTGATATTCTTGTTCCCCACACTCCAACCTGCTCGTATATAGGTTTTGCAGCGAATTTGGAGTAACTATTGGTCTGAGTATATTTCATGTCCAAGGAGCCGAGAATCGTCGAAAAATCGACTTATGCGAAATGAAACATTTTTGTGATACTCTTGTTCCCCACATTCCAAACTGCTCGAATATAGCTCTTGCAGCGAATTTGGAGCAAATTTTGTTCTGAGTATATTTCGTGTCCAGGGAGCCGAGAATCGTCGAAAAATCAACTTATGCGAAATAAAAAATTTTTGTGATATTCTTGTTCCCCACACTCCAAACTGCTCGTATATAGGTTTTGCAGCGAATTTTGAGCATCTTTTGTTCTCAGTATATTTCGTGTCCAAGGGAGCCGAAAATCTTCGAAAAATCGACTTATGCGAAATAAAAAATTTTTGTGATATTCTTGTTCCCCACACTCCAAACTGCTCGTATATAGGTTTTGCAGCGAATTTTGAGCATCTTTTGTTCTCAGTATATTTCATGTCCAAGGGAGCCGAGAATCTTCGAAAAATCGACTTATGCGAAATGAAACATTTTTGTGATATTCTTGGTCCCCACACTCCAAACTGCTCAAATATAGCTTTTGCAGCGAATTTGGAATAACTTTTTTTCTTAACATATTTCGTGTCCAGAGAGCCGAGAATCTTCGAAAAATCGACTTACGCGAAATGAAAATTTTTTGTTATATTCTTGTTCCTCAAACTCCAAATTGCTCGTATATAGGTTTTGCAGCGAATTTTGAGCATCTTTTGTTCTGAGTGTATTTCGTGCCTAGGGAGCCGAGAATCATCGAAAAATCGACTTCCGCGTAAAGAAACATTCTTGTGATTTTCTTGTTCT
Organism: Hymenopus coronatus; assembly: GCA_030762935.1. Classification (NCBI taxonomy): domain Eukaryota; kingdom Metazoa; phylum Arthropoda; class Insecta; order Mantodea; family Hymenopodidae; genus Hymenopus; species Hymenopus coronatus. The sequence continues at coordinate 55,566,125 of CM060880.1, forward strand.
CCAACTCCAAACTGCTCTTATATAGCTTTTGCAGCGAATTTGGAGCAACTTTTGTTCTGAGTATATTTAGTGTCCAGGGTGCCGAGAATCTTCGAAAAATCGACTTACGCGAAATGATAATTTTTTGTTATATTCTTGTTCCTCACACTCCAAACTGCTCGATTATAGCGTTTCCAGCGAACTTGGATCAACTTTTGTTCTGAGTATATTTCATGTCCAAGGAGCCGAGAATCCTCGCAAATCGACTTAAGCGTAATGAAACATTTTTGTGATTTTGTTGTTCCCCACACTCCAAACTGCTCGTATATAGGATTTGCAGCGAATTTGGAGCAACTTTTGTTCTGAGTATATTTCGTGTCCAGGGAGCCGATAATCTTCGAAAACTCGACTTACGCGTAATGAAAATTTTTTGTTATATTCTTATTCCTCACACTCCAAATTGCGGGTATATAGGTTTTGCAGCGAATTTGGAGCAACTTTTGTTCTGAGTATATTTCGTGTCCAGGGAGCCGAGAATCGTCGAAACATCGACATGCGAAATAAAAAATTTTTGTGATATTCTTGTTCCCCTCACTCCAAACTGCTCGTATATAGGTTTTGCAGCGAATTTGGAGCAACTATTGTTCTGAGTATATTTCATGTCCAAGGAGCCGAGAATCGTCGAAAAATCGACTTATGCGAAATGAAACATTTTTGTGATATTCTTGTTCCCCACATTCCAAACTGCTCGAATATAGCTTTTGCAGCGAATTTGGAGCAAATTTTGTTCTGAGTATACTTCGTGTCCAGGGAGCAGAGAATCGTCGAAACATCGACTTATTCGAAATGAAACATTTTTGTGATACTCTTGTTCCCACACTCCAAACTGCTCGAAAATAGCTTTTGCAGCGAATTTGCAGCAACTTGTGTTCTGAGCATATTTCGTGTCCAGGGAGGCGAGAATCGTCAAAATGGACTTACTGCGTAATGAAACACTTTTGTGATGTTCTTGTTCACCATACTCCAAACAGCTCGTATATAGCTTTTGCAGGGTATTTGGAGCAACTTTTGTTCTTAGCATATTTCGTGTCCTGGGAGCCGAGAATTGTCGAAAAATCGACTTACGCGAAATGAAAAATGTGATATTCTTGTTCATCACACTCCAACCTGGTCGAATATAGCTTTTGCAGCGAATTTGGAGCACTTTTTGTTCTGAGTATAATTAGAGTCCAGGGTGCCGAGAATCGTCGCAAACGTACTTATGCGAAAAGAAAAATTTATGTGATATTCTTGTTTCCCACACTCTAAACTGCTCGAATATAGCTTTTGCAGCGAATTTGCAGCAACTTTTGTTCTGAGTATATTTAGTGTCCAGGGTGCCGAGAATCTTCGAAAAATCGACTTACGCGAAATGATAATTTTTTGTTATATTCTTGTTCCTCACACTCCAAACTGCTCGATTATAGCGTTTCCAGCGAACTTGGATCAACTTTTGTTCTGAGTATATTTCATGTCCAAGGAGCCGAGAATCCTCGCAAATCGACTTAAGCGTAATGAAACATTTTTGTGATTTTGTTGTTCCCCACACTCCAAACTGCTCGTATATAGGATTTGCAGCGAATTTGGAGCAACTTTTGTTCTGAGTATATTTCGTGTCCAGGGAGCCGAGAATCGTCGAAACATCGACATGCGAAATAAAAAATTTTTGTGATATTCTTGTTCCCCACACTCCAACCTGCTCGTATATTGGTTTTGCAGCGAATTTGGAGTAACTATTGTTCTGAGTATATTTCATGTCCAAGGAGCCGAGAATCGTCGAAAAATCGACTTATGCGAAATGAAACATTTTTGTGATACTCTTGTTCCCCACATTCCAAACTGCTCGAATATAGCTCTTGCAGCGAATTTGGAGCAAATTTTGTTCTGAGTATATTTCGTGTCCAGGGAGCCGAGAATCGTCGAAAAATCAACTTATGCGAAATAAAAAATTTTTGTGATATTCTTGTTCCCCACACTCCAAACTGCTCGTATATAGGTTTTGCAGCGAATTTTGAGCATCTTTTGTTCTCAGTATATTTCGTGTCCAAGGGAGCCGAAAATCTTCGAAAAATCGACTTATGCGAAATAAAAAATTTTTGGGATATTCTTGTTCCCCACACTCCAAACTGCTCGTATATAGGTTTTGCAGCGAATTTTGAGCATCTTTTGTTCTCAGTATATTTCATGTCCAAGGGAGCCGAGAATCTTCCAAAAATCGACTTATGCGAAATGAAACATTTTTGTGATATTCTTGTTCCCCACACTCCAAACTTCTCAAATATAGCTTTTGCAGCGAATTTGGAATAACTTTTTTTCTTAACATATTTCGTGTCCAGAGAGCCGAGAATCTTCGAAAAATCGACTTACGTGAAATGAAAATTTTTTGATATATTCTTGTTCCTCAAACTCCAAATTGTTCGTATATAGGTTTTGCAGCGAATTTTGAGCATCTTTTGTTCTGAATGTATTTCGTGCCTAGGGAGCCGAGAATCATCGAAAAATCGACTTACGCGTAAAGAAACATTCTTGTGATTTTCTTGTTCTCCAACTCCAAACTGCTCTTATAGCTTTTGCAGCGAATTTGGAGCAACTTTTGTTTTGAGTATATTTAGTGTCCAGGGTGCCGAGAATCTTCGAAAAATCGACTTACGCGAAATGATAATTTTTTGTTATATTCTTATTCCTCACACTCCAAATTGCTCCTATATAGGTTTTGCAGCGAATTTGGAGCAACTTTTGTTCTGAGTATATTTCGTGTCCAGTGAGCCGAGAATCGTCGAAACATCGACATGCGAAATAAAAAATTTTTGTGATATTCTTGTTCCCCACACTCCAAACTGCTCGTATATAGGTTTTGCAGCGAATTTGGAGCAACTATTGTTCTGAGTATATTTCATGTCCAAGGAGCCGAGAATCGTCGAAAAATCAACTTATGCGAAATAAAAAATGTTTGTGATATTCTTGTTCCCCACACTCCAAACTGCTCGTATATAGGTTTTGCGGCGAATTTTGAGCATCTTTTGTTCTGAGTATGTTTCGTGTCCAGGGAGCCGATATTCGTCGAAACATTGACTTATGCGAAATGAAAATTTTTTGTGATACTCTTGTTCCCACACTCCAAACTACTCGTATATAGGATTTGCAGCGAATTTGGAGCAAGTTTTGTTCTGAGTATATTTCGTGTCCAAGGGAGCCGAGAATCTTCGAAAAATCGACTTATGCGAAATGAAACATTTTTGTGATATTCTTGTTCCCCACACTCCAAACTGCTCAAATATAGCTTTTGCAGAGAATTTGGAATAACTTTTTTTCTTAACAAATTTCGTGTCCAGAGAGCCGAGAATCTTCGAAAAATCGACTTACGCGAAATGAAAATTTTTTGTTATATTCTTGTTCCTCAAACTCCAAATTGCTCGTATATAGGTTTTGCAGCGAATTTTGAGCATCTTTTGTTCTGAGTGTATTTCGTGCCTAGGGAGGCGAGAATCATCGAAAAATCGACTAACGCGTAAAGAAACATTCTTGTGATTTTCTTGTTCTCCAACTCCAAACTGCTCTTATATAGCTTTTGCAGCGAATTTGGAGCAAATTTTGTTCTGAGTATATTTCGTGTCCAGGAAGCCGAGAACCGTGAAAATGGACTTACCGCGTAATGAAACAGTTTTGTGATGTTCTTGTTCTCCAACTCCAAACTGCTCGTATATAGGATTTGCAGCGAATTTTGAGCATCTTTTGTTCTGAGTATATTTCGTGTCCAGGGAGCCGATATTCGTCGAAACATCGACTTATGCGAAATGAAACATTTTTGTGATACTCTTGTTCCCACACTCCAAACTGCTCGTATATAGGATTTGCAGCGAATTTGGAGCAAGTTTTGTTCTGAGTATATTTCGTGTCCAGGGAGCCGAGAATCGTCGAAACATCGACATGCGAAATAAAAATCTTTTGTGATATTCTTGTTCCCCTCACTTCAAACTGCTCGTATATAGGTTTTGCAGCCAATTTGGAGCAACTATTGTTCTGAGTATATTTCATGTCCAAGGAGCCGAGAATCGTCGAAAAATCGACTTATGCGAAATGAAACATTTTTGTGATATTCTTGTTCCCCACATTACAAACTGCTCGAATATAGCTTTTGCAGCGAATTTGGAGCAAATTTTGTTCTGAGTATATTTCGTGTCCAGGGAGCCGAGAATCGTCGAAAAATCAACTTATGCGAAATAAAAATTGTTTGTGATATTCTTGTTCCCCACACACCAAACTGCTCGTATATAGGTTTTGCTGCGAATTTTGAGCATCTTTTGTTCTGAGTATATTTCGTGTCCAGGGAGCCGAGAATCGTAAAATGGACTTACCGCGTAATGAAACACTTTTGTGATGTTCTTGTTCACCACACTCCAAACAGCTCGTATATAGCTTTTGCAGCAAATTTGGAGCAACTTTTGTTCTTAGCATATTTCGTGTCCATGGAGCCGTGAATTATCGAAAAATCGACTTAAGCGTAGTGAGACATTTTTGTGATTTGCTTGTTCCCCACACTCCAAACTGCTCGTATATAGGTTTTGCAGCGAATTTGGAGCAAATTTTGTTCTGAGTATATTTCGTGTCCAGCGAGCCGAGAAACATCGAAAAATCGACTTACCACGTAATGAAACACTTTTGTGATGTTCTTGTTCCCCACACTCTAAACTGCTCGTATATGGCTTTTGCAGCGAATTTGGAATAACCTTTGTTCTTAACATATTTCGTGTCCTAGGAGCCGAGAATTGTCGAAAAATCGACATGCGAAATGAAAATTTTGTGTGATATTCTTGTTCCTCACACTCCAAACTGCTCAAATATAGCTTTTGCAGCGAATTTGGAGCAACTTTTGTTCTGAGTATATTTCGTGTCCAGGGTGCCGAGAATCTTCGAAAAATCGACCTACGCGAAATTAAAATTTTTGTTATATTCTTGTTCCTCACACTCCAAACTGCTCGATTATAGCTTTTCCAGCGAATTTGGAGCAACTTTTGTTCTGAGTATATTTCATGTCCAAGGAGCCGAGAATCGTCGAAAAATCGACTTATGCGAAATGAAACATTTTTGTGATATTCTTGTTCCCCACACTCCAAACTGCTCTAATATAGCTTTTGCAGCGAATTTGGAGCAAATTTTGTTCTGAGTATATTTAGAGTCCAGGGTGCCGAGAATCGTCGCAAACCGACTTATGCGAAAAGAAAAATTTATGTGATATTCTTGTTCCCCACACTCTAAACTGCTCGAATATAGCTTTTGCAGCGAATTTGGAGCAACTTTTGTTCTGAGCATATTTCGTGTCCATGGAGCCGAGAATCCTCGCAAATCGACTTACGCGAAATGAAAATTTTTTGTTATATTCTTATTTCTCACACTCCAAATTGCTCGTATATAGGTTTTGCAGCGAATTTGGAACAACTTTTGTTCTGAGTATATTTCGTGTCCAGGGAGCCGAGAATCGTCGAAACATCGACATGCGAAATAAAAAATTTTTGTGATATTCTTGTTCCCCACACTCCAACCTGCTCGTATATAGGTTTTGCAGCGAATTTGGAGTAACTATTGTTCTGAGTATATTTCATGTCCAAGGAGCCGAGAATCGTCGAAAAATCGACTTATGCGAAATGAAACATTTTTGTGATACTCTTGTTCCCCACATTCCAAACTGCTCGAATATAGCTCTTGCAGCGAATTTGGAGCAAATTTTGTTCTGAGTATATTTCGTGTCCAGGGAGCCGAGAATCGTCGAAAAATCAACTTATGCGAAATAAAAAATTTTTGTGATATTCTTGTTCCCCACACTCCAAACTGCTCGTATATAGGTTTTGCAGCGAATTTTGAGCATCTTTTGTTCTCAGTATATTTCATGTCCAAGGGAGCCGAGAATCTTCGAAAAATCGACTTATGCGAAATGAAACATTTTTGTGATATTCTTGTTCCCCACACTCCAAACTTCTCAAATATAGCTTTTGCAGCGAATTTGGAATAACTTTTTTTCTTAACATATTTCGTGTCCAGAGAGCCGAGAATCTTCGAAAAATCGACTTACGCGAAATGAAAATTTTTTGATATATTCTTGTTCCTCAAACTCCAAATTGTACGTATATAGGTTTTGCAGCGAATTTTGAGCAACTTTTGTTCTGAGTGTATTTCGTGCCTAGGGAGCCGAGAATCATCGAAAAATCGACTTACGCGTAAAGAAACATTCTTGTGATTTTCTTGTTCTCCAACTCCAAACTGCTCTTATATAGCTTTTGCAGCGAATTTGGAGCAACTTTTGTTTTGAGTATATTTAGTGTCCAGGGTGCCGAGAATCTTCGAAAAATCGACTTACGCGAAATGATAATTTTTTGTTATATTCTTATTCCTCACACTCCAAATTGCTCCTATATAGGTTTTGCAGCGAATTTGGAGCAACTTTTGTTCTGAGTATATTTCGTGTCCAGGGTGCCGAGAATCTTCGAAAAATCGACCTACGCGAAATTAAAATTTTTGTTATATTCTTGTTCCTCACACTCCAAACTGCTCGATTATAGCTTTTCCAGCGAATTTGGAGCAACTTTTGTTCTGAGTATATTTCATGTCCAAGGAGCCGAGAATCGTCGAAAAATCGACTTATGCGAAATGAAACATTTTTGTGATATTCTTGTTCCCCACACTCCAAACTGCTCTAATATAGCTTTTGCAGCGAATTTGGAGCAAATTTTGTTCTGAGTATATTTAGAGTCCAGGGTGCCGAGAATCGTCGCAAACCCACTTATGCGAAAAGAAAAATTTATGTGATATTCTTGTTCCCCACACTCTAAACTGCTCGAATATAGCTTTTGCAGCGAATTTGGAGCAACTTTTGTTCTGAGCATATTTCGTGTCCATGGAGCCGAGAATCCTCGCAAATCGACTTACGCGAAATGAAAATTTTTTGTTATATTCTTATTTCTCACACTCCAAATTGCTCGTATATAGGTTTTGCAGCGAATTTGGAACAACTTTTGTTCTGAGTATATTTCGTGTCCAGGGAGCCGAGAATCGTCGAAACATCGACATGCGAAATAAAAAATTTTTGTGATATTCTTGTTCCCCACACTCCAACCTGCTCGTATATAGGTTTTGCAGCGAATTTGGAGTAACTATTGTTCTGAGTATATTTCATGTCCAAGGAGCCGAGAATCGTCGAAAAATCGACTTATGCGAAATGAAACATTTTTGTGATACTCTTGTTCCCCACATTCCAAACTGCTCGAATATAGCTCTTGCAGCGAATTTGGAGCAAATTTTGTTCTGAGTATATTTCGTGTCCAGGGAGCCGAGAATCGTCGAAAAATCAACTTATGCGAAATAAAAAATTTTTGTGATATTCTTGTTCCCCACACTCCAAACTGCTCGTATATAGGTTTTGCAGCGAATTTTGAGCATCTTTTGTTCTCAGTATATTTCGTGTCCAAGGGAGCCGAAAATCTTCGAATAATCGACTTATGCGAAATAAAAAATTTTTGTGATATTCTTGTTCCCCACACTCCAAACTGCTCGTATATAGGTTTTGCAGCGAATTTTGAGCATCTTTTGTTCTCAGTATATTTCATGTCCAAGGGAGCCGAGAATCTTCGAAAAATCGACTTATGCGAAATGAAACATTTTTGTGATATTCTTGTTCCCCACACTCCAAACTTCTCAAATATAGCTTTTGCAGCGAATTTGGAATAACTTTTTTTCTTAACATATTTCGTGTCCAGAGAGCCGAGAATCTTCGAAAAATCGACTTACGCGAAATGAAAATTTTTTGATATATTCTTGTTCCTCAAACTCCAAATTGTACGTATATAGGTTTTGCAGCGAATTTTGAGCATCTTTTGTTCTGAGTGTATTTCGTGCCTAGGGAGCCGAGAATCATCGAAAAATCGACCTACGCGTAAAGAAACATTCTTGTGATTTTCTTGTTCTCCAACTCCAGACTGCTCTTATATAGCTTTTGCAGCGAATTTGGAGCAACTTTTGTTTTGAGTATATTTAGTGTCCAGGGTGCCGAGAATCTTCGAAAAATCGACTTACGCGAAATGATAATTTTTTGTTATATTCTTATTCCTCACACTCCAAATTGCTCCTATATAGGTTTTGCAGCGAATTTGGAGCAACTTTTGTTCTGAGTATATTTCGTGTCCAGTGAGCCGAGAATCGTCGAAACATCGACATGCGAAATAAAAAATTTTTGTGATATTCTTGTTCCCCACACTCCAAACTGCTCGTATATAGGTTTTGCAGCGAATTTGGAGCAACTATTGTTCTGGGTATATTTCATGTCCAAGGAGCCGAGAATCGTCGAAAAATCAACTTATGCGAAATAAAAAATGTTTGTGATATTCTTGTTCCCCACACTCCAAACTGCTCGTATATAGGTTTTGCGGCGAATTTTGAGCATCTTTTGTTCTGAGTATGTTTCGTGTCCAGGGAGCCGATATTCGTCGAAACATTGACTTATGCGAAATGAAAATTTTTTGTGAAACTCTTGTTCCCACACTCCAAACTACTCGTATATAGGATTTGCAGCGAATTTGGAGCAAGTTTTGTTCTGAGTATATTTCGTGTCCAAGGGAGCCGAGAATCTTCGAAAAATCGACTTATGCGAAATGAAACATTTTTGTGATATTCTTGTTCCCCACACTCCAAACTGCTCAAATATAGCTTTTGCAGAGAATTTGGAATAACTTTTTTTCTTAACAAATTTCGTGTCCAGAGAGCCGAGAATCTTCGAAAAATCGACTTACGCGAAATGAAAATTTTTTGTTATATTCTTGTTCCTCAAACTCCAAATTGCTCGTATATAGGTTTTGCAGCGAATTTTGAGCATCTTTTGTTCTGAGTGTATTTCGTGCCTAGGGAGGCGAGAATCATCGAAAAATCGACCTACGCGTAAAGAAACATTCTTGTGATTTTCTTGTTCTCCAACTCCAAACTGCTCTTATATAGCTTTTGCAGCGAATTTGGAGCAAATTTTATTCTGAGTATATTTCGTGTCCAGGAAGCCGAGAACCGTGAAAATGGACTTACCGCGTAATGAAACAGTTTTGTGATGTTCTTGTTCTCCAACTCCAAACTGCTCGTATATAGGATTTGCAGCGAATTTTGAGCATCTTTTGTTCTGAGTATATTTCGTGTCCAGGGAGCCGATATTCGTCGAAACATCGACTTATGCGAAATGAAACATTTTTTTGATACTCTTGTTCCCACACTCCAAACTGCTCGTATATAGGATTTGCAGCGAATTTGGAGCAAGTTTTGTTCTGAGTATATTTCGTGTCCAGGGAGCCGAGAATCGTCGAAACATCGACATGCGAAATAAAAATTTTTTGTGATATTCTTGTTCCCCTCACTCCAAACTGCTCGTATATAGGTTTTGCAGCGAATTTGGAGCAACTTTTGTTCTGAGTATATTTCGTGTCCAAGGAGCCGAGAATCTTCGAAAAATCGACTTACGCGAAATGAAAATTTTTTGTTATATTCTTGTTCCTCAAACTCCAAATTGCTCGTATATAGGTTTTGCAGCGAATTTTGAACATCTTTTGTTCTGAGTATATTTCATGTCCAAGGAGCCGAGAATCGTCGAAAAATCGACTTATGCGAAATGAAATATTTTTGTGATATTCTTGTTCCGCACACACCAAACTGCTCGAATATAGCTTTAGCACCGAATTTGGAGCAAATTTTGTTCTGAGTATATTTCCTGTCCAGGGAGCCGAGAATCGTCGAAAAATCAACTTATGCGAAATAAAAAATTTTTGTGATATTCTTGTTCCCCACACTCCAAACTGCTCATATATAGGATTTGCAGCGAATTTTGAGCATCTTTTGTTCTGAGTATATTTCGTGTCAAGGGAGCCGGTGTTCGTCGAAACATCGACTTATGCGAAATGAAAAATTTTTGTGATACTCTTGTTCCTCACACTCCAAACTGCTCGATTATAGCGTTTCCAGCGAATTTGGATCTACTTTTGTTCTGAGTATATTTCATGTCCATGGAGCCGAGAATCGTCGAAAAATCGACTTATGCGAAATGAAACATTTTTTTGATATTCTTGTTCCCCACATTCCAAACTGCTAGAATATAGCTTTTGCAGCGAATTTGGAGCAAATTTTGTTCTGAGTATATTTCCTGTCCAGGGAGCCGAGAATCGTCGAAAAATCTACTTATGCGAAATAAAAAATTGTGTTATTCTTGTTCCCCACACTCCAAACTGCTCGTATATAGGTTTTGCAGAAAATTTTGAGCATCTTTTGTTCTGAGTATTTTTCGTGTCCAGGTAGGCGAGAATTGTCGAAACATCCCCTTATGCGAAATGAAACATTTTTGTGATATTCTTGTTCCCCACACTCCAAACTGCTCGTATATAGGATTTGCAGCGAATTTGGAGCAACTTTTGTTCTGAGTATATTTCGTGTCCAGGGTGCGGAGAATCGTCGAAACATCGACATGCGAAATAAAAGATTTTTGTGATTTTTTTGTTCCCCACACTCCAAACTGCTCGTATATAGGATTTGCAGCGAATTTGGAGCAACTTTTGTTCTGAGTATATTTCGTGTCCAGGGAGCCGAGAATCTTCGAAAAATCGACGTACGCGAAATGAAACTTTTTTGTTATATTCTTGTTCCTCACACTCCAAATTGCTCGTATATAGGTTTTGCAGCGAATTTGGAGCATCTTTTGTTCTGAGTATATTTCGTGTCCAGGGAGCCGAGAATCGTCGAAACATCGACATGCGAAATAAAAAATTTTTGTGATATTCTTGTTCCCCACACTCCAAACTGCTCGTATATAGATTTTGCTAGCGAATTTGGAGCAACTATTGTTCTGAGTATATTTCATGTCCAAGGAGCCGAGAATCGTCGAAAAATCGACTTATGCGAAATGAAACATTTTTGTGATACTCTTGTTCCCCACATTCCAAACTGCTCGAATATAGCTCTTGCAGCGAATTTGGAGCAAATTTTGTTCTGAGTATATTTCGTGTCCAGGGTGCCGAGAATCGTCGAAACATCGACATGCGAAATAAAAAATTTTTGTGATATTCTTGTTCCCCACACTCCAACCTGCTCGTATATAGGTTTTGCAGCGAATTTGGAGTAACTATTGTTCTGAGTATATTTCATGTCCAAGGAGCCGAGAATCGTCGAAAAATCGACTTATGCGAAATGAAACATTTTTGTGATACTCTTGTTCCCCACATTCCAAACTGCTCGAATATAGCTCTTGCAGCGAATTTGGAGCAAATTTTGTTCTGAGTATATTTCGTGTCCAGGGAGCCGAGAATCGTCGAAAAATCAACTTATGCGAAATAAAAAATTTTTGTGATATTCTTGTTCCCCACACTCCAAACTGCTCGTATATAGGTTTTGCAGCGAATTTTGAGCATCTTTTGTTCTCAGTATATTTCGTGTCCAAGGGAGCCGAAAATCTTCGAATAATCGACTTATGCGAAATAAAAAATTTTTGTGATATTCTTGTTCCCCACACTCCAAACTGCTCGTATATAGGTTTTGCAGCGAATTTTGAGCATCTTTTGTTCTCAGTATATTTCATGTCCAAGGGAGCCGAGAATCTTCGAAAAATCGACTTATGCGAAATGAAACATTTTTGTGATATTCTTGTTCCCCACACTCCAAACTGCTCAAATATAGCTTTTGCAGAGAATTTGGAATAACTTTTTTTCTTAACAAATTTCGTGTCCAGAGAGCCGAGAATCTTCGAAAAATCGACTTACGCGAAATGAAAATTTTTTGTTATATTCTTGTTCCTCAAACTCCAAATTGCTCGTATATAGGTTTTGCAGCGAATTTTGAGCATCTTTTGTTCTGAGTGTATTTCGTGCCTAGGGAGGCGAGAATCATCGAAAAATCGACCTACGCGTAAAGAAACATTCTTGTGATTTTCTTGTTCTCCAACTCCAAACTGCTCTTATATAGCTTTTGCAGCGAATTTGGAGCAATTTTGTTCTGAGTATATTTCGTGTCCAGGAAGCCGAGAACCGTGAAAATGGACTTACCGCGTAATGAAACAGTTTTGTGATGTTCTTGTTCTCCAACTCCAAACTGCTCGTATATAGGATTTGCAGCGAATTTTGAGCATCTTTTGTTCTGAGTATATTTCGTGTCCAGGGAGCCGATATTCGTCGAAACATCGACTTATGCGAAATGAAACATTTTTGTGATACTCTTGTTCCCACACTCCAAACTGCTCGTATATAGGATTTGCAGCGAATTTGGAGCAAGTTTTGTTCTGAGTATATTTCGTGTCCAGGGAGCCGAGAATCGTCGAAACATCGACATGCGAAATAAAAATTTTTTGTGATATTCTTGTTCCCCTCACTTCAAACTGCTCGTATATAGGTTTTGCAGCCAATTTGGAGCAACTATTGTTCTGAGTATATTTCATGTCCAAGGAGCCGAGAATCGTCGAAAAATCGACTTATGCGAAATGAAACATTTTTGTGATATTCTTGTTCCCCACATTACAAACTGCTCGAATATAGCTTTTGCAGCGAATTTGGAGCAAATTTTGTTCTGAGTATATTTCGTGTCCAGGGAGCCGAGAATCGTCGAAAAATCAACTTATGCGAAATAAAAATTTTTTGTGATATTCTTGTTCCCCACACACCAAACTGCTCGTATATAGGTTTTGCTGCGAATTTTGAGCATCTTTTGTTCTGAGTATATTTCGTGTCCAGGGAGCCGAGAATCGTAAAATGGACTTACCGCGTAATGAAACACTTTTGTGATGTTCTTGTTCACCACACTCCAAACAGCTCGTATATAGCTTTTGCAGCAAATTTGGAGCAACTTTTGTTCTTAGCATATTTCGTGTCCATGGAGCCGTGAATTATCGAAAAATCGACTTAAGCGTAGTGAGACATTTTTGTGATTTGCTTGTTCCCCACACTCCAAACTGCTCGTATATAGGTTTTGCAGCGAATTTTGAGCAACTTTTGTTCAGAGTATATTTCGTGTCCAGCGAGCCGAGAAACATCGAAAAATCGACTCACCACGTAATGAAACACTTTTGTGATGTTCTTGTTCCCCACACTCCAAACTGCTCGTATATAGGTTTTGCAGAAAATTTTGAGCATCTTTTGTTCTGAGTATTTTTCGTGTCCAGGTAGCCGAGAATCTTCGAAAAATCGACCTACGCGAAATTAAAATTTTTGTTATATTCTTGTTCCTCACACTCCAAACTGCTCGATTATAGCTTTTCCAGCGAATTTGGAGCAACTTTTGTTCTGAGTATATTTCATGTCCAAGGAGCCGAGAATCGTCGAAAAATCGACTTATGCGAAATGAAACATTTTTGTGATATTCTTGTTCCCCACATTCCAAACTGCTCGAATATAGCTTTTGCAGCGAATTTGGAGCAAATTTTTTTCTGAGTATATTTCCTGTCCAGGGAGCCGAGAATCGTCGAAAAATCAACTTATGCGAAATAAAAAATTTTTGTGATATTCTTGTTCCCCACACTCCATACTGCTCGTATATAGATTTTGCAGCGAATTTTGAGCATCTTTTGTTCTGAGTATATTTCGTGTCCAGGGAGCCGATATTCGTCGAAACATCGACTAATGCGAAATGAAAAATTTTTGTGATACTCTTGTTCCCACACTCCAAACTGCTCGTATATAGGATTTGCAGCGAATTTGGAGCAAGTTTTGTTCTGAGTATATTTCGTGTCCAAGGGAGCCGAGAATCTTCGAAAAATCGACTTACGCGAAATGAAAATTTTTTGTTATATTCTTGTTCCTCACACTCCAAATTGCTCGTATATATAGATTTTGCAGCGAATTTGGAGCAACTTTTGTTCTGAGTATATTTCGTGTCCAGGTAGGCGAGAATTGTCGAAATATCGACTTACACGTAATGAAACATTTTTGTGATATTCTTGTTCCCCACACTCCAAACTGCTGGAATATATCTTTTGCAGCGAATTTGGAGCAATTTTGTTCTGAGTATATTTCGTGTCCAGGGAGTCGAGAATCGTCAAAACATCGACATGCGAAATAAAAAATGTTTGTGATATTCTTGTTCCCTACACTCCAAACTGCTCGTATATGGGTTTTGCAGCGATTTTTGAACATATTTTGTTATGAGTATATTTCATGTCCAAGAGCCGAGAATCGTTGAAAAATCGACTTATGCGAAATGAAACATTTTTGTGATATTCTTGTTCCCCACACTCCAAACTGCTCTAATATAGCTTTTGCAGCGAATTTGGAGCAAATTTTGTTCTGAGTATATTTAAGAGTCCAGGGTGCCGAGAATCGTCGCAAACCGACTTATGCGAAAAGAAAAATTTATGTGATAATCTTGTTCCCCACACTCTAAACTGCTCGAATATAGCTTTTGCAGCGAATTTGGAGCAACTTTTGTTCTGAGCATATTTCGTGTCCATGGAGCCGAGAATCCTCGCAAATCGACTTACGCGAAATGAAAATTTTTTGTTATATTCTTATTTCTCACACTCCAAATTGCTCGTATATAGGTTTTGCAGCGAATTTGGAACAACTTTTGTTCTGAGTATATTTCGTGTCCAGGGAGCCGAGAATCGTCGAAACATCGACATGCGAAATAAAAAATTTTTGTGAAATTCTTGTTCCCCACACTCCAACCTGCTCGTATATAGGTTTTGCAGCGAATTTGGAGTAACTATTGTTCTGAGTATATTTCATGTCCAAGGAGCCGAGAATCGTCGAAAAATCGACTTATGCGAAATGAAACATTTTTGTGATACTCTTGTTCCCCACATTCCAAACTGCTCGAATATAGCTCTTGCAGCGAATTTGGAGCAAATTTTGTTCTGAGTATATTTCGTGTCCAGGGAGCCGAGAATCGTCGAAAAATCAACTTATGCGAAATAAAAAATTTTTGTGATATTCTTGTTCCCCACACTCCAAACTGCTCGTATATAGGTTTTGCAGCGAATTTTGAGCATCTTTTGTTCTCAGTACATTTCGTGTCCAAGGGAGCCGAAAATCTTCGAATAATCGACTTATGCGAAATAAAAAATTTTTGTGATATTCTTGTTCCCCACACTCCAAACTGCTCGTATATAGGTTTTGCAGCGAATTTTGAGCATCTTTTGTTCTCAGTATATTTCATGTCCAAGGGAGCCGAGAATCTTCGAAAAATCGACTTATGCGAAATGAAACATTTTTGTGATATTCTTGTTCCCCACACTCCAAACTTCTCAAATATAGCTTTTGCAGCGAATTTGGAATAACTTTTTTTCTTAACATATTTCGTGTCCAGAGAGCCGAGAATCTTCGAAAAATCGACTTACGCGAAATGAAAATTTTTTGATATATTCTTGTTCCTCAAACTCCAAATTGTACGTATATAGGTTTTGCAGCGAATTTTGAGCATCTTTTGTTCTGAGTGTATTTCGTGCCTAGGGAGCCGAGAATCATCGAAAAATCGACTTACGCGTAAAGAAACATTCTTGTGATTTTCTTGTTCTCCAACTCCAAACTGCTCTTATATAGCTTTTGCAGCGAATTTGGAGCAACTTTTGTTTTGAGTATATTTAGTGTCCAGGGTGCCGAGAATCTTCGAAAAATCGACTTACGCGAAATGATAATTTTTTGTTATATTCTTATTCCTCACACTCCAAATTGCTCCTATATAGGTTTTGCAGCGAATTTGGAGCAACTTTTGTTCTGAGTATATTTCGTGTCCAGTGAGCCGAGAATCGTCGAAACATCGACATGCGAAATAAAAAATTTTTGTGATATTCTTGTTCCCCACACTCCAAACTGCTCGTATATAGGTTTTGCAGCGAATTTGGAGCAACTATTGTTCTGGGTATATTTCATGTCCAAGGAGCCGAGAATCGTCGAAAAATCAACTTATGCGAAATAAAAAATGTTTGTGATATTCTTGTTCCCCACACTCCAAACTGCTCGTATATAGGTTTTGCGGCGAATTTTGAGCATCTTTTGTTCTGAGTATGTTTCGTGTCCAGGGAGCCGATATTCGTCGAAACATTGACTTATGCGAAATGAAAATTTTTTGTGAAACTCTTGTTCCCACACTCCAAACTACTCGTATATAGGATTTGCAGCGAATTTGGAGCAAGTTTTGTTCTGAGTATATTTCGTGTCCAAGGGAGCCGAGAATCTTCGAAAAATCGACTTATGCGAAATGAAACATTTTTGTGATATTCTTGTTCCCCACACTCCAAACTGCTCAAATATAGCTTTTGCAGAGAATTTGGAATAACTTTTTTTCTTAACAAATTTCGTGTCCAGAGAGCCGAGAATCTTCGAAAAATCGACTTACGCGAAATGAAAATTTTTTGTTATATTCTTGTTCCTCAAACTCCAAATTGCTCGTATATAGGTTTTGCAGCGAATTTTGAGCATCTTTTGTTCTGAGTGTATTTCGTGCCTAGGGAGGCGAGAATCATCGAAAAATCGACCTACGCGTAAAGAAACATTCTTGTGATTTTCTTGTTCTCCAACTCCAAACTGCTCTTATATAGCTTTTGCAGCGAATTTGGAGCAAATTTTATTCTGAGTATATTTCGTGTCCAGGAAGCCGAGAACCGTGAAAATGGACTTACCGCGTAATGAAACAGTTTTGTGATGTTCTTGTTCTCCAACTCCAAACTGCTCGTATATAGGATTTGCAGCGAATTTTGAGCATCTTTTGTTCTGAGTATATTTCGTGTCCAGGGAGCCGATATTCGTCGAAACATCGACTTATGCGAAATGAAACATTTTTTTGATACTCTTGTTCCCACACTCCAAACTGCTCGTATATAGGATTTGCAGCGAATTTGGAGCAAGTTTTGTTCTGAGTATATTTCGTGTCCAGGGAGCCGAGAATCGTCGAAACATCGACATGCGAAATAAAAATTTTTTGTGATATTCTTGTTCCCCTCACTCCAAACTGCTCGTATATAGGTTTTGCAGCGAATTTGGAGCAACTTTTGTTCTGAGTATATTTCGTGTCCAAGGAGCCGAGAATCTTCGAAAAATCGACCTACGCGAAATGAAAATTTTTTGTTATATTCTTGTTCCTCAAACTCCAAATTGCTCGTATATAGGTTTTGCAGCGAATTTTGAACATCTTTTGTTCTGAGTATATTTCATGTCCAAGGAGCCGAGAATCGTCGAAAAATCGACATATGCGAAATGAAATATTTTTGTGATATTCTTGTTCCGCACACACCAAACTGCTCGAATATAGCTTTAGCACCGAATTTGGAGCAAATTTTGTTCTGAGTATATTTCCTGTCCAGGGAGCCGAGAATCGTCGAAAAATCAACTTATGCGAAATAAAAAATTTTTGTGATATTCTTGTTCCCCACACTCCAAACTGCTCATATATAGGATTTGCAGCGAATTTTGAGCATCTTTTGTTCTGAGTATATTTCGTGTCAAGGGAGCCGGTGTTCGTCGAAACATCGACTTATGCGAAATGAAAAATTTTTGTGATACTCTTGTTCCTCACACTCCAAACTGCTCGATTATAGCGTTTCCAGCGAATTTGGATCTACTTTTGTTCTGAGTATATTTCATGTCCATGGAGCCGAGAATCGTCGAAAAATCGACTTATGCGAAATGAAACATTTTTGTGATATTCTTGTTCCCCACATTCCAAACTGCTAGAATATAGCTTTTGCAGCGAATTTGGAGCAAATTTTGTTCTGAGTATATTTCCTGTCCAGGGAGCCGAGAATCGTCGAAAAATCTACTTATGCGAAATAAAAAATTGTGTTATTCTTGTTCCCCACACTCCAAACTGCTCGTATATAGGTTTTGCAGAAAATTTTGAGCATCTTTTGTTCTGAGTATTTTTCGTGTCCAGGTAGGCGAGAATTGTCGAAACATCCCCTTATGCGAAATGAAACATTTTTGTGATATTCTTGTTCCCCACACTCCAAACTGCTCGTATATAGGATTTGCAGCGAATTTGGAGCAACTTTTGTTCTGAGTATATTTCGTGTCCAGGGTGCGGAGAATCGTCGAAACATCGACATGCGAAATAAAAGATTTTTGTGATTTTTTTGTTCCCCACACTCCAAACTGCTCGTATATAGGATTTGCAGCGAATTTGGAGCAACTTTTGTTCTGAGTATATTTCGTGTCCAGGGAGCCGAGAATCTTCGAAAAATCGACGTACGCGAAATGAAACTTTTTTGTTATATTCTTGTTCCTCACACTCCAAATTGCTCGTATATAGGTTTTGCAGCGAATTTGGAGCATCTTTTGTTCTGAGTATATTTCGTGTCCAGGGAGCCGAGAATCGTCGAAACATCGACATGCGAAATAAAAAATTTTTGTGATATTCTTGTTCCCCACACTCCAAACTGCTCGTATATAGATTTTGCTAGCGAATTTGGAGCAACTATTGTTCTGAGTATATTTCATGTCCAAGGAGCCGAGAATCGTCGAAAAATCGACTTATGCGAAATGAAACATTTTTGTGATACTCTTGTTCCCCACATTCCAAACTGCTCGAATATAGCTCTTGCAGCGAATTTGGAGCAAATTTTGTTCTGAGTATATTTCGTGTCCAGGGAGCCGAGAATCGTCGAAAAATCAACTTATGCGAAATAAAAAATTTTTGTGATATTCTTGTTCCCCACACTCCAAACTGCTCGTATATAGGTTTTGCAGCGAATTTTGAGCATCTTTTGTTCTCAGTATATTTCGTGTCCAAGGGAGCCGAAAATCTTCGAAAAATCGACTTATGCGAAATAAAAAATTTTTGGGATATTCTTGTTCCCCACACTCCAAACTGCTCGTATATAGGTTTTGCAGCGAATTTTGAGCATCTTTTGTTCTCAGTATATTTCATGTCCAAGGGAGCCGAGAATCTTCGAAAAATCGACTTATGCGAAATGAAACATTTTTGTGATATTCTTGTTCCCCACACTCCAAACTTCTCAAATATAGCTTTTGCAGCGAATTTGGAATAACTTTTTTTCTTAACATATTTCGTGTCCAGAGAGCCGAGAATCTTCGAAAAATCGACTTACGCGAAATGAAAATTTTTTGATATATTCTTGTTCCTCAAACTCCAAATTGTTCGTATATAGGTTTTGCAGCGAATTTTGAGCATCTTTTGTTCTGAGTGTATTTCGTGCCTAGGGAGCCGAGAATCATCGAAAAATCGACTTACGCGTAAAGAAACATTCTTGTGATTTTCTTGTTCTCCAACTCCAAACTGCTCTTATATAGCTTTTGCAGCGAATTTGGAGCAACTTTTGTTTTGAGTATATTTAGTGTCCAGGGTGCCGAGAATCTTCGAAAAATCGACTTACGCGAAATGATAATTTTTTGTTATATTCTTATTCCTCACACTCCAAATTGCTCCTATATAGGTTTTGCAGCGAATTTGGAGCAACTTTTGTTCTGAGTATATTTCGTGTCCAGTGAGCCGAGAATCGTCGAAACATCGACATGCGAAATAAAAAATTTTTGTGATATTCTTGTTCCCCACACTCCAAACTGCTCGTATATAGGTTTTGCAGCGAATTTGGAGCAACTATTGTTCTGAGTATATTTCATGTCCAAGGAGCCGAGAATCGTCGAAAAATCAACTTATGCGAAATAAAAAATGTTTGTGATATTCTTGTTCCCCACACTCCAAACTGCTCGTATATAGGTTTTGCGGCGAATTTTGAGCATCTTTTGTTCTGAGTATGTTTCGTGTCCAGGGAGCCGATATTCGTCGAAACATTGACTTATGCGAAATGAAAATTTTTTGTGATACTCTTGTTCCCACACTCCAAACTACTCGTATATAGGATTTGCAGCGAATTTGGAGCAAGTTTTGTTCTGAGTATATTTCGTGTCCAAGGGAGCCGAGAATCTTCGAAAAATCGACTTATGCGAAATGAAACATTTTTGTGATATTCTTGTTCCCCACACTCCAAACTGCTCAAATATAGCTTTTGCAGAGAATTTGGAATAACTTTTTTTCTTAACAAATTTCGTGTCCAGAGAGCCGAGAATCTTCGAAAAATCGACTTACGCGAAATGAAAATTTTTTGTTATATTCTTGTTCCTCAAACTCCAAATTGCTCGTATATAGGTTTTGCAGCGAATTTTGAGCATCTTTTGTTCTGAGTGTATTTCGTGCCTAGGGAGGCGAGAATCATCGAAAAATCGACCTACGCGTAAAGAAACATTCTTGTGATTTTCTTGTTCTCCAACTCCAAACTGCTCTTATATAGCTTTTGCAGCGAATTTGGAGCAAATTTTGTTCTGAGTATATTTCGTGTCCAGGAAGCCGAGAACCGTGAAAATGGACTTACCGCGTAATGAAACAGTTTTGTGATGTTCTTGTTCTCCAACTCCAAACTGCTCGTATATAGGATTTGCAGCGAATTTTGAGCATCTTTTGTTCTGAGTATATTTCGTGTCCAGGGAGCCGATATTCGTCGAAACATCGACTTATGCGAAATGAAACATTTTTGTGATACTCTTGTTCCCACACTCCAAACTGCTCGTATATAGGATTTGCAGCGAATTTGGAGCAAGTTTTGTTCTGAGTTTTTTCGTGTCCAGGGAGCCGAGAATCGTCGAAACATCGACATGCGAAATAAAAATTTTTTGTGATATTCTTGTTCCCCTCACTTCAAACTGCTCGTATATAGGTTTTGCAGCCAATTTGGAGCAACTATTGTTCTGAGTATATTTCATGTCCAAGGAGCCGAGAATCGTCGAAAAATCGACTTATGCGAAATGAAACATTTTTGTGATATTCTTGTTCCCCACATTACAAACTGCTCGAATATAGCTTTTGCAGCGAATTTGGAGCAAATTTTGTTCTGAGTATATTTCGTGTCCAGGGAGCCGAGAATCGTCGAAAAATCAACTTATGCGAAATAAAAATTTTTTGTGATATTCTTGTTCCCCACACACCAAACTGCTCGTATATAGGTTTTGCTGCGAATTTTGAGCATCTTTTGTTCTGAGTATATTTCGTGTCCAGGGAGCCGAGAATCGTAAAATGGACTTACCGCGTAATGAAACACTTTTGTGATGTTCTTGTTCACCACACTCCAAACAGCTCGTATATAGCTTTTGCAGCAAATTTGGAGCAACTTTTGTTCTTAGCATATTTCGTGTCCATGGAGCCGTGAATTATCGAAAAATCGACTTAAGCGTAGTGAGACTTTTTTGTGATTTGCTTGTTCCCCACACTCCAAACTGCTCGTATATAGGTTTTGCAGCGAATTTTGAGCAACTTTTGTTCAGAGTATATTTCGTGTCCAGCGAGCCGAGAAACATCGAAAAATCGACTTACCACGTAATGAAACACTTTTGTGATGTTCTTGTTCCCCACACTCTAAACTGCTCGTATATGGCTTTTGCAGCGAATTTGGAATAACCTTTGTTCTTAACATATTTCGTGTCCTGGGAGCCGAGAATTGTCGAAAAATCGACATGCGAAATGAAAATTTTGTGTGATATTCTTGTTCCTCACACTCCAAACTGCTCAAATATAGCTTTTGCAGCGAATTTGGAGCAACTTTTGTTCTGAGTATATTTCGTGTCCAGGGTGCCGAGAATCTTCGAAAAATCGACCTACGCGAAATTAAAATTTTTGTTATATTCTTGTTCCTCACACTCCAAACTGCTCGTATATAGCTTTTCCAGCGAATTTGGAGCAACTTTTGTTCTGAGTATATTTCATGTCCAAGGAGCCGAGAATCGTCGAAAAATCGACTTATGCGAAATGAAACATTTTTGTGATATTCTTGTTCCCCACATTCCAAACTGCTCGAATATAGCTTTTGCAGCGAATTTGGAGCAAATTTTTTTCTGAGTATATTTCCTGTCCAGGGAGCCGAGAATCGTCGAAAAATCAACTTATGCGAAATAAAAAATTTTTGTGATATTCTTGATCCCCACACTCCATACTGCTCGTATATAGATTTTGCAGCGAATTTTGAGCATCTTTTGTTCTGAGTATATTTCGTGTCCAGGGAGCCGATATTCGTCGAAACATCGACTTATGCGAAATGAAAAATTTTTGTGATACTCTTGTTCCCACACTCCAAACTGCTCGTATATAGGATTTGCAGCGAATTTGGAGCAAGTTTTGTTCTGAGTATATTTCGTGTCCAAGGGAGCCGAGAATCTTCGAAAAATCGACTTACGCGAAATGAAAATTTTTTGTTATATTCTTGTTCCTCACACTCCAAATTGCTCGTATATATAGATTTTGCAGCGAATTTGGAGCAACTTTTGTTCTGAGTATATTTCGTGTCCAGGTAGGCGAGAATTGTCGAAATATCGACTTACACGTAATGAAACATTTTTGTGATATTCTTGTTCCCCACACTCCAAACTGCTGGAATATATCTTTTGCAGCGAATTTGGAGCAATTTTGTTCTGAGTATATTTCGTGTCCAGGGAGTCGAGAATCGTCAAAACATCGACATGCGAAATAAAAAATGTTTGTGATATTCTTGTTCCCTACACTCCAAACTGCTCGTATATGGGTTTTGCAGCGATTTTTGAACATATTTTGTTATGAGTATATTTCATGTCCAAGAGCCGAGAATCGTTGAAAAATCGACTTATGCGAAATGAAACATTTTTGTGATATTCTTGTTCCCCACACTCCAAACTGCTCTAATATAGCTTTTGCAGCGAATTTGGAGCAAATTTTGTTCTGAGTATATTTAGAGTCCAGGGTGCCGAGAATCGTCGCAAACCGACTTATGCGAAAAGAAAAATTTATGTGATATTCTTGTTCCCCACACTCTAAACTGCTCGAATATAGCTTTTGCAGCGAATTTGGAGCAACTTTTGTTCTGAGCATATTTCGTGTCCATGGAGCCGAGAATCCTCGCAAATCGACTTAAGCGTAATGAAACATTTTTGTGATTCAGCGTTTCCAGCGAATTTGGATCAACTTTTGTTCTGAGTATATTTCATGTCCAAGGAGCCGAGAATCGTCGAAAAATCGACTTATGCGAAATGAAATATTTTTGTGATATTCTTGTTCCGCACACTCCAAACTGCTCGAATATAGCTTTTGCAGAGAATTTGGAGCAAATTTTGTTCCCGAGTATATTTCGTGTCCAAGAAGCCGAGAACCGTGAAAATGGACTTACCGCGTAATGATACACTTTTGTGCTTTTCTTGTTCACCACACTCCAAACTGCTCGTATATAGCTTTTGCAGCGAATTTGGAGCAGCTTTTTTCTGAGCATATTTCGTGTCCATGGAGCCGAGAATCCTCGCAAATCGACTTAAGCGTAATGAAACATTTTTGTGATATTCTTGTTCCCCACACTCCAAACTGCTCGTATATAGCTTTTGCAGCGAATTTGGTGCAACTTTTGTTCTGAGTATATTTCGTGTCCAGGGAGCCGAGAATCTTCGAAAAATCGACGTACGCGAAATGAAACTTTTTTGTTATATTCTTGTTCCTCACACTCCAAATTGCTCGTATATAGGTTTTGCAGCGAATTTGGAGCATCTTTTGTTCTGAGTATATTTCGTGTCCAGGGAGCCGAGAATCGTCGAAACATCGACATGCGAAATAAAAAATTTTTGTGATATTCTTGTTCCCCACACTCCAAACTGCTCGTATATAGATTTTGCTAGCGAATTTGGAGCAACTATTGTTCTGAGTATATTTCATGTCCAAGGAGCCGAGAATCGTCGAAAAATCGACTTATGCGAAATGAAACATTTTTGTGATACTCTTGTTCCCCACATTCCAAACTGCTCGAATATAGCTCTTGCAGCGAATTTGGAGCAAATTTTGTTCTGAGTATATTTCGTGTCCAGGGAGCCGAGAATCGTCGAAAAATCAACTTATGCGAAATAAAAAATTTTTGTGATATTCTTGTTCCCCACACTCCAAACTGCTCGTATATGGGTTTTGCAGCGAATTTTGAGCATCTTTTGTTCTCAGTATATTTCGTGTCCAAGGGAGCCGAAAATCTTCGAAAAATCGACTTATG
The DNA here is from genome assembly GCA_030762935.1 of Hymenopus coronatus. NCBI lineage: Eukaryota > Metazoa > Arthropoda > Insecta > Mantodea > Hymenopodidae > Hymenopus > Hymenopus coronatus. Next base: position 55,590,132 of record CM060880.1, read on the forward strand.
CGAAATAAAAAATTTTTGGGATATTCTTGTTCCCCACACTCCAAACTGCTCGTATATAGGTTTTGCAGCGAATTTTGAGCATCTTTTGTTCTCAGTATATTTCATGTCCAAGGGAGCCGAGAATCTTCAAAAATCGACTTATGCGAAATGAAACATTTTTGTGATATTCTTGATCCCCACACTCCAAACTTCTCAAATATAGCTTTTGCAGCGAATTTGGAATAACTTTTTTTCTTAACATATTTCGTGTCCAGAGAGCCGAGAATCTTCGAAAAATCGACTTACGCGAAATGAAAATTTTTTGATATATTCTTGTTCCTCAAACTCCAAATTGTTCGTATATAGGTTTTGCAGCGAATTTTGAGCATCTTTTGTTCTGAGTGTATTTCGTGCCTAGGGAGCCGAGAATCATCGAAAAATCGACTTACGCGTAAAGAAACATTCTTGTGATTTTCTTGTTCTCCAACTCCAAACTGCTCTTATATAGCTTTTGCAGCGAATTTGGAGCAACTTTTGTTTTGAGTATATTTAGTGTCCAGGGTGCCGAGAATCTTCGAAAAATCGACTTACGCGAAATGATAATTTTTTGTTATATTCTTATTCCTCACACTCCAAATTGCTCCTATATAGGTTTTGCAGCGAATTTGGAGCAACTTTTGTTCTGAGTATATTTCGTGTCCAGTGAGCCGAGAATCGTCGAAACATCGACATGCGAAATAAAAAATTTTTGTGATATTCTTGTTCCCCACACTCCAAACTGCTCGTATATAGGTTTTGCAGCGAATTTGGAGCAACTATTGTTCTGAGTATATTTCATGTCCAAGGAGCCGAGAATCGTCGAAAAATCAACTTATGCGAAATAAAAAATGTTTGTGATATTCTTGTTCCCCACACTCCAAACTGCTCGTATATAGGTTTTGCGGCGAATTTTGAGCATCTTTTGTTCTGAGTATGTTTCGTGTCCAGGGAGCCGATATTCGTCGAAACATTGACTTATGCGAAATGAAAATTTTTTGTGATACTCTTGTTCCCACACTCCAAACTACTCGTATATAGGATTTGCAGCGAATTTGGAGCAAGTTTTGTTCTGAGTATATTTCGTGTCCAAGGGAGCCGAGAATCTTCGAAAAATCGACTTATGCGAAATGAAACATTTTTGTGATATTCTTGTTCCCCACACTCCAAACTGCTCAAATATAGCTTTTGCAGAGAATTTGGAATAACTTTTTTTCTTAACAAATTTCGTGTCCAGAGAGCCGAGAATCTTCGAAAAATCGACTTACGCGAAATGAAAATTTTTTGTTATATTCTTGTTCCTCAAACTCCAAATTGCTCGTATATAGGTTTTGCAGCGAATTTTGAGCATCTTTTGTTCTGAGTGTATTTCGTGCCTAGGGAGGCGAGAATCATCGAAAAATCGACCTACGCGTAAAGAAACATTCTTGTGATTTTCTTGTTCTCCAACTCCAAACTGCTCTTATATAGCTTTTGCAGCGAATTTGGAGCAAATTTTGTTCTGAGTATATTTCGTGTCCAGGAAGCCGAGAACCGTGAAAATGGACTTACCGCGTAATGAAACAGTTTTGTGATGTTCTTGTTCTCCAACTCCAAACTGCTCGTATATAGGATTTGCAGCGAATTTTGAGCATCTTTTGTTCTGAGTATATTTCGTGTCCAGGGAGCCGATATTCGTCGAAACATCGACTTATGCGAAATGAAACATTTTTGTGATACTCTTGTTCCCACACTCCAAACTGCTCGTATATAGGATTTGCAGCGAATTTGGAGCAAGTTTTGTTCTGAGTTTTTTCGTGTCCAGGGAGCCGAGAATCGTCGAAACATCGACATGCGAAATAAAAATTTTTTGTGATATTCTTGTTCCCCTCACTTCAAACTGCTCGTATATAGGTTTTGCAGCCAATTTGGAGCAACTATTGTTCTGAGTATATTTCATGTCCAAGGAGCCGAGAATCGTCGAAAAATCGACTTATGCGAAATGAAACATTTTTGTGATATTCTTGTTCCCCACATTACAAACTGCTCGAATATAGCTTTTGCAGCGAATTTGGAGCAAATTTTGTTCTGAGTATATTTCGTGTCCAGGGAGCCGAGAATCGTCGAAAAATCAACTTATGCGAAATAAAAATTTTTTGTGATATTCTTGTTCCCCACACACCAAACTGCTCGTATATAGGTTTTGCTGCGAATTTTGAGCATCTTTTGTTCTGAGTATATTTCGTGTCCAGGGAGCCGAGAATCGTAAAATGGACTTACCGCGTAATGAAACACTTTTGTGATGTTCTTGTTCACCACACTCCAAACAGCTCGTATATAGCTTTTGCAGCAAATTTGGAGCAACTTTTGTTCTTAGCATATTTCGTGTCCATGGAGCCGTGAATTATCGAAAAATCGACTTAAGCGTAGTGAGACATTTTTGTGATTTGCTTGTTCCCCACACTCCAAACTGCTCGTATATAGGTTTTGCAGCGAATTTTGAGCAACTTTTGTTCAGAGTATATTTCGTGTCCAGCGAGCCGAGAAACATCGAAAAATCGACTTACCACGTAATGAAACACTTTTGTGATGTTCTTGTTCCCCACACTCTAAACTGCTCGTATATGGCTTTTGCAGCGAATTTGGAATAACCTTTGTTCTTAACATATTTCGTGTCCTGGGAGCCGAGAATTGTCGAAAAATCGACATGCGAAATGAAAATTTTGTGTGATATTCTTGTTCCTCACACTCCAAACTGCTCAAATATAGCTTTTGCAGCGAATTTGGAGCAACTTTTGTTCTGAGTATATTTCGTGTCCAGGGTGCCGAGAATCTTCGAAAAATCGACCTACGCGAAATTAAAATTTTTGTTATATTCTTGTTCCTCACACTCCAAACTGCTCGTATATAGCTTTTCCAGCGAATTTGGAGCAACTTTTGTTCTGAGTATATTTCATGTCCAAGGAGCCGAGAATCGTCGAAAAATCGACTTATGCGAAATGAAACATTTTTGTGATATTCTTGTTCCCCACATTCCAAACTGCTCGAATATAGCTTTTGCAGCGAATTTGGAGCAAATTTTTTTCTGAGTATATTTCCTGTCCAGGGAGCCGAGAATCGTCGAAAAATCAACTTATGCGAAATAAAAAATTTTTGTGATATTCTTGATCCCCACACTCCATACTGCTCGTATATAGATTTTGCAGCGAATTTTGAGCATCTTTTGTTCTGAGTATATTTCGTGTCCAGGGAGCCGATATTCGTCGAAACATCGACTTATGCGAAATGAAAAATTTTTGTGATACTCTTGTTCCCACACTCCAAACTGCTCGTATATAGGATTTGCAGCGAATTTGGAGCAAGTTTTGTTCTGAGTATATTTCGTGTCCAAGGGAGCCGAGAATCTTCGAAAAATCGACTTACGCGAAATGAAAATTTTTTGTTATATTCTTGTTCCTCACACTCCAAATTGCTCGTATATATAGATTTTGCAGCGAATTTGGAGCAACTTTTGTTCTGAGTATATTTCGTGTCCAGGTAGGCGAGAATTGTCGAAATATCGACTTACACGTAATGAAACATTTTTGTGATATTCTTGTTCCCCACACTCCAAACTGCTGGAATATATCTTTTGCAGCGAATTTGGAGCAATTTTGTTCTGAGTATATTTCGTGTCCAGGGAGTCGAGAATCGTCAAAACATCGACATGCGAAATAAAAAATGTTTGTGATATTCTTGTTCCCTACACTCCAAACTGCTCGTATATGGGTTTTGCAGCGATTTTTGAACATATTTTGTTATGAGTATATTTCATGTCCAAGAGCCGAGAATCGTTGAAAAATCGACTTATGCGAAATGAAACATTTTTGTGATATTCTTGTTCCCCACACTCCAAACTGCTCTAATATAGCTTTTGCAGCGAATTTGGAGCAAATTTTGTTCTGAGTATATTTAGAGTCCAGGGTGCCGAGAATCGTCGCAAACCGACTTATGCGAAAAGAAAAATTTATGTGATATTCTTGTTCCCCACACTCTAAACTGCTCGAATATAGCTTTTGCAGCGAATTTGGAGCAACTTTTGTTCTGAGCATATTTCGTGTCCATGGAGCCGAGAATCCTCGCAAATCGACTTAAGCGTAATGAAACATTTTTGTGATTCAGCGTTTCCAGCGAATTTGGATCAACTTTTGTTCTGAGTATATTTCATGTCAAAGGAGCCGAGAATCGTCGAAAAATCGACTTATGCGAAATGAAATATTTTTGTGATATTCTTGTTCCGCACACTCCAAACTGCTCGAATATAGCTTTTGCAGAGAATTTGGAGCAAATTTTGTTCCCGAGTATATTTCGTGTCCAAGAAGCCGAGAACCGTGAAAATGGACTTACCGCGTAATGATACACTTTTGTGCTTTTCTTGTTCACCACACTCCAAACTGCTCGTATATAGCTTTTGCAGCGAATTTGGAGCAGCTTTTTTCTGAGCATATTTCGTGTCCATGGAGCCGAGAATCCTCGCAAATCGACTTAAGCGTAATGAAACATTTTTGTGATATTCTTGTTCCCCACACTCCAAACTGCTCGTATATAGCTTTTGCAGCGAATTTGGTGCAACTTTTGTTCTGAGTATATTTCGTGTCCAGGGAGCCGAGAATCTTCGAAAAATCGACTTACGCGAAATGAAAATTTTTTGTTATATTCTTGTTCCTCACACTCCAAATTGCTCGTATATAGGTTTTGCAGCGAATTTGGAGCAACTTTTGTTCTGAGTATATTTCGTGTCCAGGAAGCCGAGAACTGTGAAAATGGACTTACCGCGTAATGAAACACTTTTGTGATGTTCTTGTTCACCACACTCCAAACTGCTCGTATATGGCTTTTGCAGGGTATTTGGAGCAACTTTTGTTCTGAGCATATTTCGTGTCCAAGGAGCCGAGAATCTTCGAAAAATCGACTTACGCGAAATGAAAATTTTTTGTTATATTCTTGTTCCTAAAACTCCAAATTGCTCGTATATAGGTTTTGCAGCAAATTTTGAGCATCTTTTGTTCTGAGTATATTTCGTGTCCAAGGAGCCGAGAATCTTCGAAAAATCGACTTACGCGAAATGAAAATTTTTTGTTATATTCTTGTTCCTCAAACTCCAAATTGCTCGTATATAGGTTTTGCAGCGAATTTTGAGCATCTTTTGTTCTGAGCATATTTCGTGCCTAGGGAGCCGAGAATCGTCGAAAAATCGACTTACGCGTAAAGAAACATGCTTGTGATTTTCTTGTTCTCCATCTCCAAACTGCTCTTATATAGCTTTTGCAGCGAATTTGGAGCAACTTAGTTCTGAGTATATTTCGTGTCCAGGAAGCCGAGAACCGTCAAAATGGACTTACCACGTAATGAAACACTTTTGTGATGTTTTTGTTCATCACACTCCAAACAGCTCGTTTATAGCTTTTCCAGCGAATTTGGAGCAACTTCTGTTTTGAGTATATTTCGTGTCAACGGAGCCGAGAATCGTCGAAAAATCGACTTATGCTAAATGAAAAATTTTTGTGATATTCTTGTTCCCCACACTCCAAACTGCTCGAATATAGCTTTTGCAGCGAATTTGAAGCAACTTTTGTTCTGAGTATATTTCGTGTCCAGGTAGGCGAGAATTTTCGAAACATCGACTTATGCGAAATGAAACATTTTTGTGATATTCGTGTTCCCCACACTCCAAACTGCTGGAATATAGCTTTTGCAGCGAATTTGAAGCAACTTTTGTTCTGAGTATATTTCGTGTCCAGGTAGGCGAGAATTTTCGAAACATCGACTTATGCGAAATGAAACATTTTTGTGATATTCGTGTTCCCCACACTCCAAACTGCTGGAATATAGCTTTTGCAGCGAATTTGGAGCAAATTTTGTTCTGAGTATATTTCCTGTCCAGGGAGCCGAGAATCGTCGAAAAATCTACTTATGCGAAATAAAAAATTGTGTTATTCTTGTTCCCCACACTCCAAACTGCTCGTATATAGGTTTTGCAGAAAATTTTGAGCATCTTTTGTTCTGAGTATTTTTCGTGTCCAGGTAGGCGAGAATTGTCGAAACATCCCCTTATGCGAAATGAAACATTTTTGTGATATTCTTGTTCCCCACACTCCAAACTGCTCGTATATAGGATTTGCAGCGAATTTGGAGCAACTTTTGTTCTGAGTATATTTCGTGTCCAGGGTGCGGAGAATCGTCGAAACATCGACATGCGAAATAAAAGATTTTTGTGATTTTTTTGTTCCCCACACTCCAAACTGCTCGTATATAGGATTTGCAGCGAATTTGGAGCAACTTTTGTTCTGAGTATATTTCGTGTCCAGGGAGCCGAGAATCTTCGAAAAATCGACGTACGCGAAATGAAACTTTTTTGTTATATTCTTGTTCCTCACACTCCAAATTGCTCGTATGTAGGTTTTGCAGCGAATTTGGAGCATCTTTTGTTCTGAGTATATTTCGTGTCCAGGGAGCCGAGAATCGTCGAAACATCGACATGCGAAATAAAAAATTTTTGTGATATTCTTGTTCCGCACACTCCAAACTGCTCGAATATAGCTTTTGCAGAGAATTTGGAGCAAATTTTGTTCCCGAGTATATTTCGTGTCCAAGAAGCCGAGAACCGTGAAAATGGACTTACCGCGTAATGATACACTTTTGTGCTTTTCTTGTTCACCACACTCCAAACTGCTCGTATATAGCTTTTGCAGCGAATTTGGAGCAGCTTTTGTTCTGAGCATATTTCGTGTCCATGGAGCCGAGAATCCTCGCAAATCGACTTAAGCGTAATGAAACATTTTTGTGATATTCTTGTTCCCCACACTCCAAACTGCTCGTATATAGCTTTTGCAGCGAATTTGGTGCAACTTTTGTTCTGAGTATATTTCGTGTCCAGGGAGCCGAGAATCTTCGAAAAATCGACTTACGCGAAATGAAAATTTTTTGTTATATTCTTGTTCCTCACACTCCAAATTGCTCGTATATAGGTTTTGCAGCGAATTTGGAGCAACTTTTGTTCTGAGTATATTTCGTGTCCAGGAAGCCGAGAACTGTGAAAATGGACTTACCGCGTAATGAAACACTTTTGTGATGTTCTTGTTCACCACACTCCAAACTGCTCGTATATGGCTTTTGCAGGGTATTTGGAGCAACTTTTGTTCTGAGCATATTTCGTGTCCAAGGAGCCGAGAATCTTCGAAAAATCGACTTACGCGAAATGAAAATTTTTTGTTATATTCTTGTTCCTAAAACTCCAAATTGCTCGTATATAGGTTTTGCAGCAAATTTTGAGCATCTTTTGTTCTGAGTATATTTCGTGTCCAAGGAGCCGAGAATCTTCGAAAAATCGACTTACGCGAAATGAAAATTTTTTGTTATATTCTTGTTCCTCAAACTCCAAATTGCTCGTATATAGGTTTTGCAGCGAATTTTGAGCATCTTTTGTTCTGAGCATATTTCGTGCCTAGGGAGCCGAGAATCGTCGAAAAATCGACTTACGCGTAAAGAAACATGCTTGTGATTTTCTTGTTCTCCATCTCCAAACTGCTCTTATATAGCTTTTGCAGCGAATTTGGAGCAACTTAGTTCTGAGTATATTTCGTGTCCAGGAAGCCGAGAACCGTCAAAATGGACTTACCACGTAATGAAACACTTTTGTGATGTTTTTGTTCATCACACTCCAAACAGCTCGTTTATAGCTTTTCCAGCGAATTTGGAGCAACTTCTGTTTTGAGTATATTTCGTGTCAACGGAGCCGAGAATCGTCGAAAAATCGACTTATGCTAAATGAAAAATTTTTGTGATATTCTTGTTCCCCACACTCCAAACTGCTCGAATATAGCTTTTGCAGCGAATTTGAAGCAACTTTTGTTCTGAGTATATTTCGTGTCCAGGTAGGCGAGAATTTTCGAAACATCGACTTATGCGAAATGAAACATTTTTGTGATATTCGTGTTCCCCACACTCCAAACTGCTCGAATATAGCTTTTGCAGCGAATTTGGAGCAAATTTTGTTCTGAGTATATTTCGTGTCCAAGGAGCCGAGAATCGTCGAAAAATCGACCTTTGCATAATGAAACATTTTTGTGATATTCTTGTTCCCCACATTCCAAACTGCTGGAATATAGCTTTTGCAGCGAATTTGGAGCAAATTTTGTTCTGAGTATATTTCCTGTCCAGGGAGCCGAGAATCGTCGAAAAATCTACTTATGCGAAATAAAAAATTGTGTTATTCTTGTTCCCCACACTCCAAACTGCTCGTATATAGGTTTTGCAGAAAATTTTGAGCATCTTTTGTTCTGAGTATTTTTCGTGTCCAGGTAGGCGAGAATTGTCGAAACATCCCCTTATGCGAAATGAAACATTTTTGTGATATTCTTGTTCCCCACACTCCAAACTGCTCGTATATAGGATTTGCAGCGAATTTGGAGCAACTTTTGTTCTGAGTATATTTCGTGTCCAGGGTGCGGAGAATCGTCGAAACATCGACATGCGAAATAAAAGATTTTTGTGATTTTTTTGTTCCCCACACTCCAAACTGCTCGTATATAGGATTTGCAGCGAATTTGGAGCAACTTTTGTTCTGAGTATATTTCGTGTCCAGGGAGCCGAGAATCTTCGAAAAATCGACGTACGCGAAATGAAACTTTTTTGTTATATTCTTGTTCCTCACACTCCAAATTGCTCGTATGTAGGTTTTGCAGCGAATTTGGAGCATCTTTTGTTCTGAGTATATTTCGTGTCCAGGGAGCCGAGAATCGTCGAAACATCGACATGCGAAATAAAAAATTTTTGTGATATTCTTGTTCCCCACACTCCAAACTGCTCGTATATAGATTTTGCTAGCGAATTTGGAGCAACTATTGTTCTGAGTATATTTCATGTCCAAGGAGCCGAGAATCGTCGAAAAATCGACTTACGCGAAATGAAACATTTTTGTGATGTTCTTGTTCACCACACTCCAAACAGCTCGTATATAGCTTTTGCAGCAAATTTGGAGCAACTTTTGTTCTTAGCATATTTCGTGTCCATGGAGCCGTGAATTATCGAAAAATCGACTTAAGCGTAGTGAGACATTTTTGTGATTTGCTTGTTCCCCCACTCCAAACTGCTCGTATATAGGTTTTGCAGCGAATTTTGAGCAACTTTTGTTCAGAGTATATTTCGTGTCCAGCGAGCCGAGAAACATCGAAAAATCGACTTACCACGTAATGAAACACTTTTGTGATGTTCTTGTTCCCCACACTCTAAACTGCTCGTATATGGCTTTTGCAGCGAATTTGGAATAACCTTTGTTCTTAACATATTTCGTGTCCTGGGAGCCGAGAATTGTCGAAAAATCGACATGCGAAATGAAAATTTTGTGTGATATTCTTGTTCCTCACACTCCAAACTGCTCAAATATAGCTTTTGCAGCGAATTTGGAGCAACTTTTGTTCTGAGTATATTTCGTGTCCAGGGTGCCGAGAATCTTCGAAAAATCGACCTACGCGAAATTAAAATTTTTGTTATATTCTTGTTCCTCACACTCCAAACTGCTCGATTATAGCTTTTCCAGCGAATTTGGAGCAACTTTTGTTCTGAGTATATTTCATGTCCAAGGAGCCGAGAATCGTCGAAAAATCGACTTATGCGAAATGAAACATTTTTGTGATATTCTTGTTCCCCACATTCCAAACTGCTCGAATATAGCTTTTGCAGCGAATTTGGAGCAAATTTTTTTCTGAGTATATTTCCTGTCCAGGGAGCCGAGAATCGTCGAAAAATCAACTTATGCGAAATAAAAAATTTTTGTGATATTCTTGTTCCCCACACTCCATACTGCTCGTATATAGATTTTGCAGCGAATTTTGAGCATCTTTTGTTCTGAGTATATTTCGTGTCCAGGGAGCCGATATTCGTCGAAACATCGACTTATGCGAAATGAAAAATTTTTGTGATACTCTTGTTCCCACACTCCAAACTGCTCGTATATAGGATTTGCAGCGAATTTGGAGCAAGTTTTGTTCTGAGTATATTTCGTGTCCAAGGGAGCCGAGAATCTTCGAAAAATCGACTTACGCGAAATGAAACTTTTTTGTTATATTCTTGTTCCTCACACTCCAAATTGCTCGTATATAGGTTTTGCAGCGAATTTGGAGCATCTTTTGTTCTGAGTATATTTCGTGTCCAGGGAGCCGAGAATCGTCGAAACATCGACATGCGAAATAAAAAATTTTTGTGATATTCTTGTTCCCCACACTCCAAACTGCTCGTATATAGATTTTGCTAGCGAATTTGGAGCAACTATTGTTCTGAGTATATTTCATGTCCAAGGAGCCGAGAATCGTCGAAAAATCGACTTATGCGAAATGAAACATTTTTGTGATACTCTTGTTCCCCACATTCCAAACTGCTCGAATATAGCTCTTGCAGCGAATTTGGAGCAAATTTTGTTCTGAGTATATTTCGTGTCCAGGGAGCCGAGAATCGTCGAAAAATCAACTTATGCGAAATAAAAAATTTTTGTGATATTCTTGTTCCCCACACTCCAAACTGCTCGTATATGGGTTTTGCAGCGAATTTTGAGCATCTTTTGTTCTCAGTATATTTCGTGTCCAAGGGAGCCGAAAATCTTCGAAAAATCGACTTATGCGAAATAAAAAATTTTTGGGATATTCTTGTTCCCCACACTCCAAACTGCTCGTATATAGGTTTTGCAGCGAATTTTGAGCATCTTTTGTTCTCAGTATATTTCATGTCCAAGGGAGCCGAGAATCTTCAAAAATCGACTTATGCGAAATGAAACATTTTTGTGATATTCTTGATCCCCACACTCCAAACTTCTCAAATATAGCTTTTGCAGCGAATTTGGAATAACTTTTTTTCTTAACATATTTCGTGTCCAGAGAGCCGAGAATCTTCGAAAAATCGACTTACGCGAAATGAAAATTTTTTGATATATTCTTGTTCCTCAAACTCCAAATTGTTCGTATATAGGTTTTGCAGCGAATTTTGAGCATCTTTTGTTCTGAGTGTATTTCGTGCCTAGGGAGCCGAGAATCATCGAAAAATCGACTTACGCGTAAAGAAACATTCTTGTGATTTTCTTGTTCTCCAACTCCAAACTGCTCTTATATAGCTTTTGCAGCGAATTTGGAGCAACTTTTGTTTTGAGTATATTTAGTGTCCAGGGTGCCGAGAATCTTCGAAAAATCGACTTACGCGAAATGATAATTTTTTGTTATATTCTTATTCCTCACACTCCAAATTGCTCCTATATAGGTTTTGCAGCGAATTTGGAGCAACTTTTGTTCTGAGTATATTTCGTGTCCAGTGAGCCGAGAATCGTCGAAACATCGACATGCGAAATAAAAAATTTTTGTGATATTCTTGTTCCCCACACTCCAAACTGCTCGTATATAGGTTTTGCAGCGAATTTGGAGCAACTATTGTTCTGAGTATATTTCATGTCCAAGGAGCCGAGAATCGTCGAAAAATCAACTTATGCGAAATAAAAAATGTTTGTGATATTCTTGTTCCCCACACTCCAAACTGCTCGTATATAGGTTTTGCGGCGAATTTTGAGCATCTTTTGTTCTGAGTATGTTTCGTGTCCAGGGAGCCGATATTCGTCGAAACATTGACTTATGCGAAATGAAAATTTTTTGTGATACTCTTGTTCCCACACTCCAAACTACTCGTATATAGGATTTGCAGCGAATTTGGAGCAAGTTTTGTTCTGAGTATATTTCGTGTCCAAGGGAGCCGAGAATCTTCGAAAAATCGACTTATGCGAAATGAAACATTTTTGTGATATTCTTGTTCCCCACACTCCAAACTGCTCAAATATAGCTTTTGCAGAGAATTTGGAATAACTTTTTTTCTTAACAAATTTCGTGTCCAGAGAGCCGAGAATCTTCGAAAAATCGACTTACGCGAAATGAAAATTTTTTGTTATATTCTTGTTCCTCAAACTCCAAATTGCTCGTATATAGGTTTTGCAGCGAATTTTGAGCATCTTTTGTTCTGAGTGTATTTCGTGCCTAGGGAGGCGAGAATCATCGAAAAATCGACCTACGCGTAAAGAAACATTCTTGTGATTTTCTTGTTCTCCAACTCCAAACTGCTCTTATATAGCTTTTGCAGCGAATTTGGAGCAAATTTTGTTCTGAGTATATTTCGTGTCCAGGAAGCCGAGAACCGTGAAAATGGACTTACCGCGTAATGAAACAGTTTTGTGATGTTCTTGTTCTCCAACTCCAAACTGCTCGTATATAGGATTTGCAGCGAATTTTGAGCATCTTTTGTTCTGAGTATATTTCGTGTCCAGGGAGCCGATATTCGTCGAAACATCGACTTATGCGAAATGAAACATTTTTGTGATACTCTTGTTCCCACACTCCAAACTGCTCGTATATAGGATTTGCAGCGAATTTGGAGCAAGTTTTGTTCTGAGTTTTTTCGTGTCCAGGGAGCCGAGAATCGTCGAAACATCGACATGCGATATAAAAATTTTTTGTGATATTCTTGTTCCCCTCACTTCAAACTGCTCGTATATAGGTTTTGCAGCCAATTTGGAGCAACTATTGTTCTGAGTATATTTCATGTCCAAGGAGCCGAGAATCGTCGAAAAATCGACTTATGCGAAATGAAACATTTTTGTGATATTCTTGTTCCCCACATTACAAACTGCTCGAATATAGCTTTTGCAGCGAATTTGGAGCAAATTTTGTTCTGAGTATATTTCGTGTCCAGGGAGCCGAGAATCGTCGAAAAATCAACTTATGCGAAATAAAAATTTTTTGTGATATTCTTGTTCCCCACACACCAAACTGCTCGTATATAGGTTTTGCTGCGAATTTTGAGCATCTTTTGTTCTGAGTATATTTCGTGTCCAGGGAGCCGAGAATCGTAAAATGGACTTACCGCGTAATGAAACACTTTTGTGATGTTCTTGTTCACCACACTCCAAACAGCTCGTATATAGCTTTTGCAGCAAATTTGGAGCAACTTTTGTTCTTAGCATATTTCGTGTCCATGGAGCCGTGAATTATCGAAAAATCGACTTAAGCGTAGTGAGACATTTTTGTGATTTGCTTGTTCCCCACACTCCAAACTGCTCGTATATAGGTTTTGCAGCGAATTTTGAGCAACTTTTGTTCAGAGTATATTTCGTGTCCAGCGAGCCGAGAAACATCGAAAAATCGACTTACCACGTAATGAAACACTTTTGTGATGTTCTTGTTCCCCACACTCTAAACTGCTCGTATATGGCTTTTGCAGCGAATTTGGAATAACCTTTGTTCTTAACATATTTCGTGTCCTGGGAGCCGAGAATTGTCGAAAAATCGACATGCGAAATGAAAATTTTGTGTGATATTCTTGTTCCTCACACTACAAACTGCTCAAATATAGCTTTTGCAGCGAATTTGGAGCAACTTTTGTTCTGAGTATATTTCGTGTCCAGGGTGCCGAGAATCTTCGAAAAATCGACCTACGCGAAATTAAAATTTTTGTTATATTCTTGTTCCTCACACTCCAAACTGCTCGTATATAGCTTTTCCAGCGAATTTGGAGCAACTTTTGTTCTGAGTATATTTCATGTCCAAGGAGCCGAGAATCGTCGAAAAATCGACTTATGCGAAATGAAACATTTTTGTGATATTCTTGTTCCCCACATTCCAAACTGCTCGAATATAGCTTTTGCAGCGAATTTGGAGCAAATTTTTTTCTGAGTATATTTCCTGTCCAGGGAGCCGAGAATCGTCGAAAAATCAACTTATGCGAAATAAAAAATTTTTGTGATATTCTTGATCCCCACACTCCATACTGCTCGTATATAGATTTTGCAGCGAATTTTGAGCATCTTTTGTTCTGAGTATATTTCGTGTCCAGGGAGCCGATATTCGTCGAAACATCGACTTATGCGAAATGAAAAATTTTTGTGATACTCTTGTTCCCACACTCCAAACTGCTCGTATATAGGATTTGCAGCGAATTTGGAGCAAGTTTTGTTCTGAGTATATTTCGTGTCCAAGGGAGCCGAGAATCTTCGAAAAATCGACTTACGCGAAATGAAAATTTTTTGTTATATTCTTGTTCCTCACACTCCAAATTGCTCGTATATATAGATTTTGCAGCGAATTTGGAGCAACTTTTGTTCTGAGTATATTTCGTGTCCAGGTAGGCGAGAATTGTCGAAATATCGACTTACACGTAATGAAACATTTTTGTGATATTCTTGTTCCCCACACTCCAAACTGCTGGAATATATCTTTTGCAGCGAATTTGGAGCAATTTTGTTCTGAGTATATTTCGTGTCCAGGGAGTCGAGAATCGTCAAAACATCGACATGCGAAATAAAAAATGTTTGTGATATTCTTGTTCCCTACACTCCAAACTGCTCGTATATGGGTTTTGCAGCGATTTTTGAACATATTTTGTTATGAGTATATTTCATGTCCAAGAGCCGAGAATCGTTGAAAAATCGACTTATGCGAAATGAAACATTTTTGTGATATTCTTGTTCCCCACACTCCAAACTGCTCTAATATAGCTTTTGCAGCGAATTTGGAGCAAATTTTGTTCTGAGTATATTTAGAGTCCAGGGTGCCGAGAATCGTCGCAAACCGACTTATGCGAAAAGAAAAATTTATGTGATATTCTTGTTCCCCACACTCTAAACTGCTCGAATATAGCTTTTGCAGCGAATTTGGAGCAACTTTTGTTCTGAGCATATTTCGTGTCCATGGAGCCGAGAATCCTCGCAAATCGACTTAAGCGTAATGAAACATTTTTGTGATTCAGCGTTTCCAGCGAATTTGGATCAACTTTTGTTCTGAGTATATTTCATGTCCAAGGAGCCGAGAATCGTCGAAAAATCGACTTATGCGAAATGAAATATTTTTGTGATATTCTTGTTCCGCACACTCCAAACTGCTCGAATATAGCTTTTGCAGAGAATTTGGAGCAAATTTTGTTCCCGAGTATATTTCGTGTCCAAGAAGCCGAGAACCGTGAAAATGGACTTACCGCGTAATGATACACTTTTGTGCTTTTCTTGTTCACCACACTCCAAACTGCTCGTATATAGCTTTTGCAGCGAATTTGGAGCAGCTTTTTTCTGAGCATATTTCGTGTCCATGGAGCCGAGAATCCTCGCAAATCGACTTAAGCGTAATGAAACATTTTTGTGATATTCTTGTTCCCCACACTCCAAACTGCTCGTATATAGCTTTTGCAGCGAATTTGGTGCAACTTTTGTTCTGAGTATATTTCGTGTCCAGGGAGCCGAGAATCTTCGAAAAATCGACTTACGCGAAATGAAAATTTTTTGTTATATTCTTGTTCCTCACACTCCAAATTGCTCGTATATAGGTTTTGCAGCGAATTTGGAGCAACTTTTGTTCTGAGTATATTTCGTGTCCAGGAAGCCGAGAACTGTGAAAATGGACTTACCGCGTAATGAAACACTTTTGTGATGTTCTTGTTCACCACACTCCAAACTGCTCGTATATGGCTTTTGCAGGGTATTTGGAGCAACTTTTGTTCTGAGCATATTTCGTGTCCAAGGAGCCGAGAATCTTCGAAAAATCGACTTACGCGAAATGAAAATTTTTTGTTATATTCTTGTTCCTAAAACTCCAAATTGCTCGTATATAGGTTTTGCAGCAAATTTTGAGCATCTTTTGTTCTGAGTATATTTCGTGTCCAAGGAGCCGAGAATCTTCGAAAAATCGACTTACGCGAAATGAAAATTTTTTGTTATATTCTTGTTCCTCAAACTCCAAATTGCTCGTATATAGGTTTTGCAGCGAATTTTGAGCATCTTTTGTTCTGAGCATATTTCGTGCCTAGGGAGCCGAGAATCGTCGAAAAATCGACTTACGCGTAAAGAAACATGCTTGTGATTTTCTTGTTCTCCATCTCCAAACTGCTCTTATATAGCTTTTGCAGCGAATTTGGAGCAACTTAGTTCTGAGTATATTTCGTGTCCAGGAAGCCGAGAACCGTCAAAATGGACTTACCACGTAATGAAACACTTTTGTGATGTTTTTGTTCATCACACTCCAAACAGCTCGTTTATAGCTTTTCCAGCGAATTTGGAGCAACTTCTGTTTTGAGTATATTTCGTGTCAACGGAGCCGAGAATCGTCGAAAAATCGACTTATGCTAAATGAAAAATTTTTGTGATATTCTTGTTCCCCACACTCCAAACTGCTCGAATATAGCTTTTGCAGCGAATTTGAAGCAACTTTTGTTCTGAGTATATTTCGTGTCCAGGTAGGCGAGAATTTTCGAAACATCGACTTATGCGAAATGAAACATTTTTGTGATATTCGTGTTCCCCACACTCCAAACTGCTGGAATATAGCTTTTGCAGCGAATTTGAAGCAACTTTTGTTCTGAGTATATTTCGTGTCCAGGTAGGCGAGAATTTTCGAAACATCGACTTATGCGAAATGAAACATTTTTGTGATATTCGTGTTCCCCACACTCCAAACTGCTGGAATATAGCTTTTGCAGCGAATTTGGAGCAAATTTTGTTCTGAGTATATTTCCTGTCCAGGGAGCCGAGAATCGTCGAAAAATCTACTTATGCGAAATAAAAAATTGTGTTATTCTTGTTCCCCACACTCCAAACTGCTCGTATATAGGTTTTGCAGAAAATTTTGAGCATCTTTTGTTCTGAGTATTTTTCGTGTCCAGGTAGGCGAGAATTGTCGAAACATCCCCTTATGCGAAATGAAACATTTTTGTGATATTCTTGTTCCCCACACTCCAAACTGCTCGTATATAGGATTTGCAGCGAATTTGGAGCAACTTTTGTTCTGAGTATATTTCGTGTCCAGGGTGCGGAGAATCGTCGAAACATCGACATGCGAAATAAAAGATTTTTGTGATTTTTTTGTTCCCCACACTCCAAACTGCTCGTATATAGGATTTGCAGCGAATTTGGAGCAACTTTTGTTCTGAGTATATTTCGTGTCCAGGGAGCCGAGAATCTTCGAAAAATCGACGTACGCGAAATGAAACTTTTTTGTTATATTCTTGTTCCTCACACTCCAAATTGCTCGTATGTAGGTTTTGCAGCGAATTTGGAGCATCTTTTGTTCTGAGTATATTTCGTGTCCAGGGAGCCGAGAATCGTCGAAACATCGACATGCGAAATAAAAAATTTTTGTGATATTCTTGTTCCGCACACTCCAAACTGCTCGAATATAGCTTTTGCAGAGAATTTGGAGCAAATTTTGTTCCCGAGTATATTTCGTGTCCAAGAAGCCGAGAACCGTGAAAATGGACTTACCGCGTAATGATACACTTTTGTGCTTTTCTTGTTCACCACACTCCAAACTGCTCGTATATAGCTTTTGCAGCGAATTTGGAGCAGCTTTTGTTCTGAGCATATTTCGTGTCCATGGAGCCGAGAATCCTCGCAAATCGACTTAAGCGTAATGAAACATTTTTGTGATATTCTTGTTCCCCACACTCCAAACTGCTCGTATATAGCTTTTGCAGCGAATTTGGTGCAACTTTTGTTCTGAGTATATTTCGTGTCCAGGGAGCCGAGAATCTTCGAAAAATCGACTTACGCGAAATGAAAATTTTTTGTTATATTCTTGTTCCTCACACTCCAAATTGCTCGTATATAGGTTTTGCAGCGAATTTGGAGCAACTTTTGTTCTGAGTATATTTCGTGTCCAGGAAGCCGAGAACTGTGAAAATGGACTTACCGCGTAATGAAACACTTTTGTGATGTTCTTGTTCACCACACTCCAAACTGCTCGTATATGGCTTTTGCAGGGTATTTGGAGCAACTTTTGTTCTGAGCATATTTCGTGTCCAAGGAGCCGAGAATCTTCGAAAAATCGACTTACGCGAAATGAAAATTTTTTGTTATATTCTTGTTCCTAAAACTCCTATTTGCTCGTATATAGGTTTTGCAGCAAATTTTGAGCATCTTTTGTTCTGAGTATATTTCGTGTCCAAGGAGCCGAGAATCTTCGAAAAATCGACTTACGCGAAATGAAAATTTTTTGTTATATTCTTGTTCCTCAAACTCCAAATTGCTCGTATATAGGTTTTGCAGCGAATTTTGAGCATCTTTTGTTCTGAGCATATTTCGTGCCTAGGGAGCCGAGAATCGTCGAAAAATCGACTTACGCGTAAAGAAACATGCTTGTGATTTTCTTGTTCTCCATCTCCAAACTGCTCTTATATAGCTTTTGCAGCGAATTTGGAGCAACTTAGTTCTGAGTATATTTCGTGTCCAGGAAGCCGAGAACCGTCAAAATGGACTTACCACGTAATGAAACACTTTTGTGATGTTTTTGTTCATCACACTCCAAACAGCTCGTTTATAGCTTTTCCAGCGAATTTGGAGCAACTTCTGTTTTGAGTATATTTCGTGTCAACGGAGCCGAGAATCGTCGAAAAATCGACTTATGCTAAATGAAAAATTTTTGTGATATTCTTGTTCCCCACACTCCAAACTGCTCGAATATAGCTTTTGCAGCGAATTTGAAGCAACTTTTGTTCTGAGTATATTTCGTGTCCAGGTAGGCGAGAATTTTCGAAACATCGACTTATGCGAAATGAAACATTTTTGTGATATTCGTGTTCCCCACACTCCAAACTGCTCGAATATAGCTTTTGCAGCGAATTTGGAGCAAATTTTGTTCTGAGTATATTTCGTGTCCAAGGAGCCGAGAATCGTCGAAAAATCGACCTTTGCATAATGAAACATTTTTGTGATATTCTTGTTCCCCACATTCCAAACTGCTGGAATATAGCTTTTGCAGCGAATTTGGAGCAAATTTTGTTCTGAGTATATTTCCTGTCCAGGGAGCCGAGAATCGTCGAAAAATCTACTTATGCGAAATAAAAAATTGTGTTATTCTTGTTCCCCACACTCCAAACTGCTCGTATATAGGTTTTGCAGAAAATTTTGAGCATCTTTTGTTCTGAGTATTTTTCGTGTCCAGGTAGGCGAGAATTGTCGAAACATCCCCTTATGCGAAATGAAACATTTTTGTGATATTCTTGTTCCCCACACTCCAAACTGCTCGTATATAGGATTTGCAGCGAATTTGGAGCAACTTTTGTTCTGAGTATATTTCGTGTCCAGGGTGCGGAGAATCGTCGAAACATCGACATGCGAAATAAAAGATTTTTGTGATTTTTTTGTTCCCCACACTCCAAACTGCTCGTATATAGGATTTGCAGCGAATTTGGAGCAACTTTTGTTCTGAGTATATTTCGTGTCCAGGGAGCCGAGAATCTTCGAAAAATCGACGTACGCGAAATGAAACTTTTTTGTTATATTCTTGTTCCTCACACTCCAAATTGCTCGTATGTAGGTTTTGCAGCGAATTTGGAGCATCTTTTGTTCTGAGTATATTTCGTGTCCAGGGAGCCGAGAATCGTCGAAACATCGACATGCGAAATAAAAAATTTTTGTGATATTCTTGTTCCCCACACTCCAAACTGCTCGTATATAGATTTTGCTAGCGAATTTGGAGCAACTATTGTTCTGAGTATATTTCATGTCCAAGGAGCCGAGAATCGTCGAAAAATCGACTTACGCGAAATGAAACACTTTTGTGATGTTCTTGTTCACCACACTCCAAACAGCTCGTATATAGCTTTTGCAGCAAATTTGGAGCAACTTTTGTTCTTAGCATATTTCGTGTCCATGGAGCCGTGAATTATCGAAAAATCGACTTAAGCGTAGTGAGACATTTTTGTGATTTGCTTGTTCCCCCACTCCAAACTGCTCGTATATAGGTTTTGCAGCGAATTTTGAGCAACTTTTGTTCAGAGTATATTTCGTGTCCAGCGAGCCGAGAAACATCGAAAAATCGACTTACCACGTAATGAAACACTTTTGTGATGTTCTTGTTCCCCACACTCTAAACTGCTCGTATATGGCTTTTGCAGCGAATTTGGAATAACCTTTGTTCTTAACATATTTCGTGTCCTGGGAGCCGAGAATTGTCGAAAAATCGACATGCGAAATGAAAATTTTGTGTGATATTCTTGTTCCTCACACTCCAAACTGCTCAAATATAGCTTTTGCAGCGAATTTGGAGCAACTTTTGTTCTGAGTATATTTCGTGTCCAGGGTGCCGAGAATCTTCGAAAAATCGACCTACGCGAAATTAAAATTTTTGTTATATTCTTGTTCCTCACACTCCAAACTGCTCGATTATAGCTTTTCCAGCGAATTTGGAGCAACTTTTGTTCTGAGTATATTTCATGTCCAAGGAGCCGAGAATCGTCGAAAAATCGACTTATGCGAAATGAAACATTTTTGTGATATTCTTGTTCCCCACATTCCAAACTGCTCGAATATAGCTTTTGCAGCGAATTTGGAGCAAATTTTTTTCTGAGTATATTTCCTGTCCAGGGAGCCGAGAATCGTCGAAAAATCAACTTATGCGAAATAAAAAATTTTTGTGATATTCTTGTTCCCCACACTCCATACTGCTCGTATATAGATTTTGCAGCGAATTTTGAGCATCTTTTGTTCTGAGTATATTTCGTGTCCAGGGAGCCGATATTCGTCGAAACATCGACTTATGCGAAATGAAAAATTTTTGTGATACTCTTGTTCCCACACTCCAAACTGCTCGTATATAGGATTTGCAGCGAATTTGGAGCAAGTTTTGTTCTGAGTATATTTCGTGTCCAAGGGAGCCGAGAATCTTCGAAAAATCGACTTACGCGAAATGAAAATTTTTTGTTATATTCTTGTTCCTCACACTCCAAATTGCTCGTATATATAGATTTTGCAGCGAATTTGGAGCAACTTTTGTTCTGAGTATATTTCGTGTCCAGGTAGGCGAGAATTGTCGAAATATCGACTTACACGTAATGAAACATTTTTGTGATATTCTTGTTCCCCACACTCCAAACTGCTGGAATATATCTTTTGCAGCGAATTTGGAGCAATTTTGTTCTGAGTATATTTCGTGTCCAGGGAGTCGAGAATCGTCAAAACATCGACATGCGAAATAAAAAATGTTTGTGATATTCTTGTTCCCTACACTCCAAACTGCTCGTATATGGGTTTTGCAGCGATTTTTGAACATATTTTGTTATGAGTATATTTCATGTCCAAGAGCCGAGAATCGTTGAAAAATCGACTTATGCGAAATGAAACATTTTTGTGATATTCTTGTTCCCCACACTCCAAACTGCTCTAATATAGCTTTTGCAGCGAATTTGGAGCAAATTTTGTTCTGAGTATATTTAGAGTCCAGGGTGCCGAGAATCGTCGCAAACCGACTTATGCGAAAAGAAAAATTTATGTGATATTCTTGTTCCCCACACTCTAAACTGCTCGAATATAGCTTTTGCAGCGAATTTGGAGCAACTTTTGTTCTGAGCATATTTCGTGTCCATGGAGCCGAGAATCCTCGCAAATCGACTTAAGCGTAATGAAACATTTTTGTGATTCAGCGTTTCCAGCGAATTTGGATCAACTTTTGTTCTGAGTATATTTCATGTCCAAGGAGCCGAGAATCGTCGAAAAATCGACTTATGCGAAATGAAATATTTTTGTGATATTCTTGTTCCGCACACTCCAAACTGCTCGAATATAGCTTTTGCAGAGAATTTGGAGCAAATTTTGTTCCCGAGTATATTTCGTGTCCAAGAAGCCGAGAACCGTGAAAATGGACTTACCGCGTAATGATACACTTTTGTGATTTTCTTGTTCACCACACTCCAAACTGCTCGTATATAGCTTTTGCAGCGAATTTGGAGCAGCTTTTGTTCTGAGCATATTTCGTGTCCATGGAGCCGAGAATCCTCGCAAATCGACTTAAGCGTAATGAAACATTTTTGTGATATTCTTGTTCCCCACACTCCAAACTGCTCGTATATAGCTTTTGCAGCGAATTTGGTGCAACTTTTGTTCTGAGTATATTTCGTGTCCAGGGAGCCGAGAATCTTCGAAAAATCGACTTACGCGAAATGAAAATTTTTTGTTATATTCTTGTTCCTCACACTCCAAATTGCTCGTATATAGGTTTTGCAGCGAATTTGGAGCAACTTTTGTTCTGAGTATATTTCGTGTCCAGGAAGCCGAGAACTGTGAAAATGGACTTACCGCGTAATGAAACACTTTTGTGATGTTCTTGTTCACCACACTCCAAACTGCTCGTATATGGCTTTTGCAGGGTATTTGGAGCAACTTTTGTTCTGAGCATATTTCGTGTCCAAGGAGCCGAGAATCTTCGAAAAATCGACTTACGCGAAATGAAAATTTTTTGTTATATTCTTGTTCCTAAAACTCCAAATTGCTCGTATATAGGTTTTGCAGCAAATTTTGAGCATCTTTTGTTCTGAGTATATTTCGTGTCCAAGGAGCCGAGAATCTTCGAAAAATCGACTTACGCGAAATGAAAATTTTTTGTTATATTCTTGTTCCTCAAACTCCAAATTGCTCGTATATAGGTTTTGCAGCGAATTTTGAGCATCTTTTGTTCTGAGCATATTTCGTGCCTAGGGAGCCGAGAATCGTCGAAAAATCGACTTACGCGTAAAGAAACATGCTTGTGATTTTCTTGTTCTCCATCTCCAAACTGCTCTTATATAGCTTTTGCAGCGAATTTGGAGCAACTTAGTTCTGAGTATATTTCGTGTCCAGGAAGCCGAGAACCGTCAAAATGGACTTACCACGTAATGAAACACTTTTGTGATGTTTTTGTTCATCACACTCCAAACAGCTCGTTTATAGCTTTTCCAGCGAATTTGGAGCAACTTCTGTTTTGAGTATATTTCGTGTCAACGGAGCCGAGAATCGTCGAAAAATCGACTTATGCTAAATGAAAAATTTTTGTGATATTCTTGTTCCCCACACTCCAAACTGCTCGAATATAGCTTTTGCAGCGAATTTGGAGCAACTTTTGTTCTGAGTATATTTCGTGTCCAGGTAGGCGAGAATTTTCGAAACATCGACTTATGCGAAATGAAACATTTTTGTGATATTCGTGTTCCCCACACTCCAAACTGCTCGAATATAGCTTTTGCAGCGAATTTGGAGCAAATTTTGTTCTGAGTATATTTCGTGTCCAGAGAGCCGAGAATCTTCGAAAAATCGACTTACGCGAAATGAAAATATTTTGTTATATTCTTGTTCCTCACACTCCAAACTGCTCGATTATAGCTTTTCCAGCGAATTTGGAGCTACTTTTGTTCTGAGTATATTTCATGTCCAAGGAGCCGAGAATCGTCGAAAAATCGACCTTTGCATAATGAAACATTTTTGTGATATTCTTGTTCCCCACATTCCAAACTGCTGGAATATAGCTTTTGCAGCGAATTTGGAGCAAATTTTGTTCTGAGTATATTTCCTGTCCAGGGAGCCGAGAATCGTCGAAAAATCTACTTATGCGAAATAAAAAATTGTGTTATTCTTGTTCCCCACACTCCAAACTGCTCAAATATAGCTTTTGCAGCGAATTTGGAGCAACTTTTGTTCTGAGTATATTTCGTGTCCAGGGTGCCGAGAATCTTCGAAAAATCGACCTACGCGAAATTAAAATTTTTGTTATATTCTTGTTCCTCACACTCCAAACTGCTCGATTATAGCTTTTCCAGCGAATTTGGAGCAACTTTTGTTCTGAGTATATTTCATGTCCAAGGAGCCGAGAAACGTCGAAAAATCGACTTATGCGAAATGAAACATTTTTGTGATATTCTTGTTCCCCACATTCCAAACTGCTCGAATATAGCTTTTGCAGCGAATTTGGAGCAAATTTTTTTCTGAGTATATTTCCTGTCCAGGGAGCCGAGAATCGTCGAAAAATCAACTTATGCGAAATAAAAAATTTTTGTGATATTCTTGTTCCCCACACTCCATACTGCTCGTATATAGATTTTGCAGCGAATTTTGAGCATCTTTTGTTCTGAGTATATTTCGTGTCCAGGGAGCCGATATTCGTCGAAACATCGACTTATGCGAAATGAAAAATTTTTGTGATACTCTTGTTCCCACACTCCAAACTGCTCGTATATAGGATTTGCAGCGAATTTGGAGCAACTTTTGTTCTGAGTATATTTCGTGTCCAGGGAGCCGAGAATCTTCGAAAAATCGACGTACGCGAAATGAAACTTTTTTGTTATATTCTTGTTCCTCACACTCCAAATTGCTCGTATGTAGGTTTTGCAGCGAATTTGGAGCATCTTTTGTTCTGAGTATATTTCGTGTCCAGGGAGCCGAGAATCGTCGAAACATCGACATGCGAAATAAAAAATTTTTGTGATATTCTTGTTCCGCACACTCCAAACTGCTCGAATATAGCTTTTGCAGAGAATTTGGAGCAAATTTTGTTCCCGAGTATATTTCGTGTCCAAGAAGCCGAGAACCGTGAAAATGGACTTACCGCGTAATGATACACTTTTGTGCTTTTCTTGTTCACCACACTCCAAACTGCTCGTATATAGCTTTTGCAGCGAATTTGGAGCAGCTTTTGTTCTGAGCATATTTCGTGTCCATGGAGCCGAGAATCCTCGCAAATCGACTTAAGCGTAATGAAACATTTTTGTGATATTCTTGTTCCCCACACTCCAAACTGCTCGTATATAGCTTTTGCAGCGAATTTGGTGCAACTTTTGTTCTGAGTATATTTCGTGTCCAGGGAGCCGAGAATCTTCGAAAAATCGACTTACGCGAAATGAAAATTTTTTGTTATATTCTTGTTCCTCACACTCCAAATTGCTCGTATATAGGTTTTGCAGCGAATTTGGAGCAACTTTTGTTCTGAGTATATTTCGTGTCCAGGAAGCCGAGAACTGTGAAAATGGACTTACCGCGTAATGAAACACTTTTGTGATGTTCTTGTTCACCACACTCCAAACTGCTCGTATATGGCTTTTGCAGGGTATTTGGAGCAACTTTTGTTCTGAGCATATTTCGTGTCCAAGGAGCCGAGAATCTTCGAAAAATCGACTTACGCGAAATGAAAATTTTTTGTTATATTCTTGTTCCTAAAACTCCAAATTGCTCGTATATAGGTTTTGCAGCAAATTTTGAGCATCTTTTGTTCTGAGTATATTTCGTGTCCAAGGAGCCGAGAATCTTCGAAAAATCGACTTACGCGAAATGAAAATTTTTTGTTATATTCTTGTTCCTCAAACTCCAAATTGCTCGTATATAGGTTTTGCAGCGAATTTTGAGCATCTTTTGTTCTGAGCATATTTCGTGCCTAGGGAGCCGAGAATCGTCGAAAAATCGACTTACGCGTAAAGAAACATGCTTGTGATTTTCTTGTTCTCCATCTCCAAACTGCTCTTATATAGCTTTTGCAGCGAATTTGGAGCAACTTAGTTCTGAGTATATTTCGTGTCCAGGAAGCCGAGAACCGTCAAAATGGACTTACCACGTAATGAAACACTTTTGTGATGTTTTTGTTCATCACACTCCAAACAGCTCGTTTATAGCTTTTCCAGCGAATTTGGAGCAACTTCTGTTTTGAGTATATTTCGTGTCAACGGAGCCGAGAATCGTCGAAAAATCGACTTATGCTAAATGAAAAATTTTTGTGATATTCTTGTTCCCCACACTCCAAACTGCTCGAATATAGCTTTTGCAGCGAATTTGAAGCAACTTTTGTTCTGAGTATATTTCGTGTCCAGGTAGGCGAGAATTTTCGAAACATCGACTTATGCGAAATGAAACATTTTTGTGATATTCGTGTTCCCCACACTCCAAACTGCTCGAATATAGCTTTTGCAGCGAATTTGGAGCAAATTTTGTTCTGAGTATATTTCGTGTCCAAGGAGCCGAGAATCGTCGAAAAATCGACTTACGCGAAATGAAAATATTTTGTTATATTCTTGTTCCTCACACTCCAAACTGCTCGATTATAGCTTTTCCAGCGAATTTGGAGCTACTTTTGTTCTGAGTATATTTCATGTCCAAGGAGCCGAGAATCGTCGAAAAATCGACCTTTGCATAATGAAACATTTTTGTGATATTCTTGTTCCCCACATTCCAAACTGCTGGAATATAGCTTTTGCAGCGAATTTGGAGCAAATTTTGTTCTGAGTATATTTCCTGTCCAGGGAGC
The DNA here is from genome assembly GCA_030762935.1 of Hymenopus coronatus. NCBI lineage: Eukaryota > Metazoa > Arthropoda > Insecta > Mantodea > Hymenopodidae > Hymenopus > Hymenopus coronatus. The sequence goes on from CM060880.1 coordinate 55,616,207, forward strand.
CGAGAATCGTCGAAAAATCTACTTATGCGAAATAAAAAATTGTGTTATTCTTGTTCCCCACACTCCAAACTGCTCGTATATAGGTTTTGCAGAAAATTTTGAGCATCTTTTGTTCTGAGTATTTTTCGTGTCCAGGTAGGCGAGAATTGTCGAAACATCCCCTTATGCGAAATGAAACATTTTTGTGATATTCTTGTTCCCCACACTCCAAGCTGCTCGTATATAGGATTTGCAGCGAATTTGGAGCAACTTTTGTTCTGAGTATATTTCGTGTCCAGGGTGCGGAGAATCGTCGAAACATCGACATGCGAAATAAAAGATTTTTGTGATTTTTTTGTTCCCCACACTCCAAACTGCTCGTATATAGGATTTGCAGCGAATTTGGAGCAACTTTTGTTCTGAGTATATTTCGTGTCCAGGGAGCCGAGAATCTTCGAAAAATCGACGTACGCGAAATGAAACTTTTTTGTTATATTCTTGTTCCTCACACTCCAAATTGCTCGTATATAGGTTTTGCAGCGAATTTGGAGCATCTTTTGTTCTGAGTATATTTCGTGTCCAGGGAGCCGAGAATCGTCGAAACATCGACATGCGAAATAAAAAATTTTTGTGATATTCTTGTTCCCCACACTCCATACTGCTCGTATATAGATTTTGCAGCGAATTTTGAGCATCTTTTGTTCTGAGTATATTTCGTGTCCAGGGAGCCGATATTCGTCGAAACATCGACTTATGCGAAATGAAAAATTTTTGTGATACTCTTGTTCCCACACTCCAAACTGCTCGTATATAGGATTTGCAGCGAATTTGGAGCAACTTTTGTTCTGAGTATATTTCGTGTCCAGGGAGCCGAGAATCTTCGAAAAATCGACGTACGCGAAATGAAACTTTTTTGTTATATTCTTGTTCCTCACACTCCAAATTGCTCGTATGTAGGTTTTGCAGCGAATTTGGAGCATCTTTTGTTCTGAGTATATTTCGTGTCCAGGGAGCCGAGAATCGTCGAAACATCGACATGCGAAATAAAAAATTTTTGTGATATTCTTGTTCCGCACACTCCAAACTGCTCGAATATAGCTTTTGCAGAGAATTTGGAGCAAATTTTGTTCCCGAGTATATTTCGTGTCCAAGAAGCCGAGAACCGTGAAAATGGACTTACCGCGTAATGATACACTTTTGTGCTTTTCTTGTTCACCACACTCCAAACTGCTCGTATATAGCTTTTGCAGCGAATTTGGAGCAGCTTTTGTTCTGAGCATATTTCGTGTCCATGGAGCCGAGAATCCTCGCAAATCGACTTAAGCGTAATGAAACATTTTTGTGATATTCTTGTTCCCCACACTCCAAACTGCTCGTATATAGCTTTTGCAGCGAATTTGGTGCAACTTTTGTTCTGAGTATATTTCGTGTCCAGGGAGCCGAGAATCTTCGAAAAATCGACTTACGCGAAATGAAAATTTTTTGTTATATTCTTGTTCCTCACACTCCAAATTGCTCGTATATAGGTTTTGCAGCGAATTTGGAGCAACTTTTGTTCTGAGTATATTTCGTGTCCAGGAAGCCGAGAACTGTGAAAATGGACTTACCGCGTAATGAAACACTTTTGTGATGTTCTTGTTCACCACACTCCAAACTGCTCGTATATGGCTTTTGCAGGGTATTTGGAGCAACTTTTGTTCTGAGCATATTTCGTGTCCAAGGAGCCGAGAATCTTCGAAAAATCGACTTACGCGAAATGAAAATTTTTTGTTATATTCTTGTTCCTAAAACTCCAAATTGCTCGTATATAGGTTTTGCAGCAAATTTTGAGCATCTTTTGTTCTGAGTATATTTCGTGTCCAAGGAGCCGAGAATCTTCGAAAAATCGACTTACGCGAAATGAAAATTTTTTGTTATATTCTTGTTCCTCAAACTCCAAATTGCTCGTATATAGGTTTTGCAGCGAATTTTGAGCATCTTTTGTTCTGAGCATATTTCGTGCCTAGGGAGCCGAGAATCGTCGAAAAATCGACTTACGCGTAAAGAAACATGCTTGTGATTTTCTTGTTCTCCATCTCCAAACTGCTCTTATATAGCTTTTGCAGCGAATTTGGAGCAACTTAGTTCTGAGTATATTTCGTGTCCAGGAAGCCGAGAACCGTCAAAATGGACTTACCACGTAATGAAACACTTTTGTGATGTTTTTGTTCATCACACTCCAAACAGCTCGTTTATAGCTTTTCCAGCGAATTTGGAGCAACTTCTGTTTTGAGTATATTTCGTGTCAACGGAGCCGAGAATCGTCGAAAAATCGACTTATGCTAAATGAAAAATTTTTGTGATATTCTTGTTCCCCACACTCCAAACTGCTCGAATATAGCTTTTGCAGCGAATTTGAAGCAACTTTTGTTCTGAGTATATTTCGTGTCCAGGTAGGCGAGAATTTTCGAAACATCGCCTTATGCGAAATGAAACATTTTTGTGATATTCGTGTTCCCCACACTCCAAACTGCTCGAATATAGCTTTTGCAGCGAATTTGGAGCAAATTTTGTTCTGAGTATATTTCGTGTCCAAGGAGCCGAGAATCGTCGAAAAATCGACCTTTGCATAATGAAACATTTTTGTGATATTCTTGTTCCCCACATTCCAAACTGCTGGAATATAGCTTTTGCAGCGAATTTGGAGCAAATTTTGTTCTGAGTATATTTCCTGTCCAGGGAGCCGAGAATCGTCGAAAAATCTACTTATGCGAAATAAAAAATTGTGTTATTCTTGTTCCCCACACTCCAAACTGCTCGTATATAGGTTTTGCAGAAAATTTTGAGCATCTTTTGTTCTGAGTATTTTTCGTGTCCAGGTAGGCGAGAATTGTCGAAACATCCCCTTATGCGAAATGAAACATTTTTGTGATATTCTTGTTCCCCACACTCCAAACTGCTCGTATATAGGATTTGCAGCGAATTTGGAGCAACTTTTGTTCTGAGTATATTTCGTGTCCAGGGTGCGGAGAATCGTCGAAACATCGACATGCGAAATAAAAGATTTTTGTGATTTTTTTGTTCCCCACACTCCAAACTGCTCGTATATAGGATTTGCAGCGAATTTGGAGCAACTTTTGTTCTGAGTATATTTCGTGTCCAGGGAGCCGAGAATCTTCGAAAAATCGACGTACGCGAAATGAAACTTTTTTGTTATATTCTTGTTCCTCACACTCCAAATTGCTCGTATGTAGGTTTTGCAGCGAATTTGGAGCATCTTTTGTTCTGAGTATATTTCGTGTCCAGGGAGCCGAGAATCGTCGAAACATCGACATGCGAAATAAAAAATTTTTGTGATATTCTTGTTCCCCACACTCCAAACTGCTCGTATATAGATTTTGCTAGCGAATTTGGAGCAACTATTGTTCTGAGTATATTTCATGTCCAAGGAGCCGAGAATCGTCGAAAAATCGACTTACGCGAAATGAAACATTTTTGTGATGTTCTTGTTCACCACACTCCAAACAGCTCGTATATAGCTTTTGCAGCAAATTTGGAGCAACTTTTGTTCTTAGCATATTTCGTGTCCATGGAGCCGTGAATTATCGAAAAATCGACTTAAGCGTAGTGAGACATTTTTGTGATTTGCTTGTTCCCCACACTCCAAACTGCTCGTATATAGGTTTTGCAGCGAATTTTGAGCAACTTTTGTTCAGAGTATATTTCGTGTCCAGCGAGCCGAGAAACATCGAAAAATCGACTTACCACGTAATGAAACACTTTTGTGATGTTCTTGTTCCCCACACTCTAAACTGCTCGTATATGGCTTTTGCAGCGAATTTGGAATAACCTTTGTTCTTAACATATTTCGTGTCCTGGGAGCCGAGAATTGTCGAAAAATCGACATGCGAAATGAAAATTTTGTGTGATATTCTTGTTCCTCACACTCCAAACTGCTCAAATATAGCTTTTGCAGCGAATTTGGAGCAACTTTTGTTCTGAGTATATTTCGTGTCCAGGGTGCCGAGAATCTTCGAAAAATCGACCTACGCGAAATTAAAATTTTTGTTATATTCTTGTTCCTCACACTCCAAACTGCTCGATTATAGCTTTTCCAGCGAATTTGGAGCAACTTTTGTTCTGAGTATATTTCATGTCCAAGGAGCCGAGAATCGTCGAAAAATCGACTTATGCGAAATGAAACATTTTTGTGATATTCTTGTTCCCCACATTCCAAACTGCTCGAATATAGCTTTTGCAGCGAATTTGGAGCAAATTTTTTTCTGAGTATATTTCCTGTCCAGGGAGCCGAGAATCGTCGAAAAATCAACTTATGCGAAATAAAAAATTTTTGTGATATTCTTGTTCCCCACACTCCATACTGCTCGTATATAGATTTTGCAGCGAATTTTGAGCATCTTTTGTTCTGAGTATATTTCGTGTCCAGGGAGCCGATATTCGTCGAAACATCGACTTATGCGAAATGAAAAATTTTTGTGATACTCTTGTTCCCACACTCCAAACTGCTCGTATATAGGATTTGCAGCGAATTTGGAGCAAGTTTTGTTCTGAGTATATTTCGTGTCCAAGGGAGCCGAGAATCTTCGAAAAATCGACTTACGCGAAATGAAAATTTTTTGTTATATTCTTGTTCCTCACACTCCAAATTGCTCGTATATATAGATTTTGCAGCGAATTTGGAGCAACTTTTGTTCTGAGTATATTTCGTGTCCAGGTAGGCGAGAATTGTCGAAATATCGACTTACACGTAATGAAACATTTTTGTGATATTCTTGTTCCCCACACTCCAAACTGCTGGAATATATCTTTTGCAGCGAATTTGGAGCAATTTTGTTCTGAGTATATTTCGTGTCCAGGGAGTCGAGAATCGTCAAAACATCGACATGCGAAATAAAAAATGTTTGTGATATTCTTGTTCCCTACACTCCAAACTGCTCGTATATGGGTTTTGCAGCGATTTTTGAACATATTTTGTTATGAGTATATTTCATGTCCAAGAGCCGAGAATCGTTGAAAAATCGACTTATGCGAAATGAAACATTTTTGTGATATTCTTGTTCCCCACACTCCAAACTGCTCTAATATAGCTTTTGCAGCGAATTTGGAGCAAATTTTGTTCTGAGTATATTTAGAGTCCAGGGTGCCGAGAATCGTCGCAAACCGACTTATGCGAAAAGAAAAATTTATGTGATATTCTTGTTCCCCACACTCTAAACTGCTCGAATATAGCTTTTGCAGCGAATTTGGAGCAACTTTTGTTCTGAGCATATTTCGTGTCCATGGAGCCGAGAATCCTCGCAAATCGACTTAAGCGTAATGAAACATTTTTGTGATTCAGCGTTTCCAGCGAATTTGGATCAACTTTTGTTCTGAGTATATTTCATGTCCAAGGAGCCGAGAATCGTCGAAAAATCGACTTATGCGAAATGAAATATTTTTGTGATATTCTTGTTCCGCACACTCCAAACTGCTCGAATATAGCTTTTGCAGAGAATTTGGAGCAAATTTTGTTCCCGAGTATATTTCGTGTCCAAGAAGCCGAGAACCGTGAAAATGGACTTACCGCGTAATGATACACTTTTGTGATTTTCTTGTTCACCACACTCCAAACTGCTCGTATATAGCTTTTGCAGCGAATTTGGAGCAGCTTTTGTTCTGAGCATATTTCGTGTCCATGGAGCCGAGAATCCTCGCAAATCGACTTAAGCGTAATGAAACATTTTTGTGATATTCTTGTTCCCCACACTCCAAACTGCTCGTATATAGCTTTTGCAGCGAATTTGGTGCAACTTTTGTTCTGAGTATATTTCGTGTCCAGGGAGCCGAGAATCTTCGAAAAATCGACTTACGCGAAATGAAAATTTTTTGTTATATTCTTGTTCCTCACACTCCAAATTGCTCGTATATAGGTTTTGCAGCGAATTTGGAGCAACTTTTGTTCTGAGTATATTTCGTGTCCAGGAAGCCGAGAACTGTGAAAATGGACTTACCGCGTAATGAAACACTTTTGTGATGTTCTTGTTCACCACACTCCAAACTGCTCGTATATGGCTTTTGCAGGGTATTTGGAGCAACTTTTGTTCTGAGCATATTTCGTGTCCAAGGAGCCGAGAATCTTCGAAAAATCGACTTACGCGAAATGAAAATTTTTTGTTATATTCTTGTTCCTAAAACTCCAAATTGCTCGTATATAGGTTTTGCAGCAAATTTTGAGCATCTTTTGTTCTGAGTATATTTCGTGTCCAAGGAGCCGAGAATCTTCGAAAAATCGACTTACGCGAAATGAAAATTTTTTGTTATATTCTTGTTCCTCAAACTCCAAATTGCTCGTATATAGGTTTTGCAGCGAATTTTGAGCATCTTTTGTTCTGAGCATATTTCGTGCCTAGGGAGCCGAGAATCGTCGAAAAATCGACTTACGCGTAAAGAAACATGCTTGTGATTTTCTTGTTCTCCATCTCCAAACTGCTCTTATATAGCTTTTGCAGCGAATTTGGAGCAACTTAGTTCTGAGTATATTTCGTGTCCAGGAAGCCGAGAACCGTCAAAATGGACTTACCACGTAATGAAACACTTTTGTGATGTTTTTGTTCATCACACTCCAAACAGCTCGTTTATAGCTTTTCCAGCGAATTTGGAGCAACTTCTGTTTTGAGTATATTTCGTGTCAACGGAGCCGAGAATCGTCGAAAAATCGACTTATGCTAAATGAAAAATTTTTGTGATATTCTTGTTCCCCACACTCCAAACTGCTCGAATATAGCTTTTGCAGCGAATTTGGAGCAACTTTTGTTCTGAGTATATTTCGTGTCCAGGTAGGCGAGAATTTTCGAAACATCGACTTATGCGAAATGAAACATTTTTGTGATATTCGTGTTCCCCACACTCCAAACTGCTCGAATATAGCTTTTGCAGCGAATTTGGAGCAAATTTTGTTCTGAGTATATTTCGTGTCCAGAGAGCCGAGAATCTTCGAAAAATCGACTTACGCGAAATGAAAATATTTTGTTATATTCTTGTTCCTCACACTCCAAACTGCTCGATTATAGCTTTTCCAGCGAATTTGGAGCTACTTTTGTTCTGAGTATATTTCATGTCCAAGGAGCCGAGAATCGTCGAAAAATCGACCTTTGCATAATGAAACATTTTTGTGATATTCTTGTTCCCCACATTCCAAACTGCTGGAATATAGCTTTTGCAGCGAATTTGGAGCAAATTTTGTTCTGAGTATATTTCCTGTCCAGGGAGCCGAGAATCGTCGAAAAATCTACTTATGCGAAATAAAAAATTGTGTTATTCTTGTTCCCCACACTCCAAACTGCTCAAATATAGCTTTTGCAGCGAATTTGGAGCAACTTTTGTTCTGAGTATATTTCGTGTCCAGGGTGCCGAGAATCTTCGAAAAATCGACCTACGCGAAATTAAAATTTTTGTTATATTCTTGTTCCTCACACTCCAAACTGCTCGATTATAGCTTTTCCAGCGAATTTGGAGCAACTTTTGTTCTGAGTATATTTCATGTCCAAGGAGCCGAGAAACGTCGAAAAATCGACTTATGCGAAATGAAACATTTTTGTGATATTCTTGTTCCCCACATTCCAAACTGCTCGAATATAGCTTTTGCAGCGAATTTGGAGCAAATTTTTTTCTGAGTATATTTCCTGTCCAGGGAGCCGAGAATCGTCGAAAAATCAACTTATGCGAAATAAAAAATTTTTGTGATATTCTTGTTCCCCACACTCCATACTGCTCGTATATAGATTTTGCAGCGAATTTTGAGCATCTTTTGTTCTGAGTATATTTCGTGTCCAGGGAGCCGATATTCGTCGAAACATCGACTTATGCGAAATGAAAAATTTTTGTGATACTCTTGTTCCCACACTCCAAACTGCTCGTATATAGGATTTGCAGCGAATTTGGAGCAAGTTTTGTTCTGAGTATATTTCGTGTCCAAGGGAGCCGAGAATCTTCGAAAAATCGACTTACGCGAAATGAAAATTTTTTGTTATATTCTTGTTCCTCACACTCCAAATTGCTCGTATATATAGATTTTGCAGCGAATTTGGAGCAACTTTTGTTCTGAGTATATTTCGTGTCCAGGTAGGCGAGAATTGTCGAAATATCGACTTACACGTAATGAAACATTTTTGTGATATTCTTGTTCCCCACACTCCAAACTGCTGGAATATATCTTTTGCAGCGAATTTGGAGCAATTTTGTTCTGAGTATATTTCGTGTCCAGGGAGTCGAGAATCGTCAAAACATCGACATGCGAAATAAAAAATGTTTGTGATATTCTTGTTCCCTACACTCCAAACTGCTCGTATATGGGTTTTGCAGCGATTTTTGAACATATTTTGTTATGAGTATATTTCATGTCCAAGAGCCGAGAATCGTTGAAAAATCGACTTATGCGAAATGAAACATTTTTGTGATATTCTTGTTCCCCACACTCCAAACTGCTCTAATATAGCTTTTGCAGCGAATTTGGAGCAAATTTTGTTCTGAGTATATTTAGAGTCCAGGGTGCCGAGAATCGTCGCAAACCGACTTATGCGAAAAGAAAAATTTATGTGATATTCTTGTTCCCCACACTCTAAACTGCTCGAATATAGCTTTTGCAGCGAATTTGGAGCAACTTTTGTTCTGAGCATATTTCGTGTCCATGGAGCCGAGAATCCTCGCAAATCGACTTAAGCGTAATGAAACATTTTTGTGATTCAGCGTTTCCAGCGAATTTGGATCAACTTTTGTTCTGAGTATATTTCATGTCCAAGGAGCCGAGAATCGTCGAAAAATCGACTTATTGGAAATGAAATATTTTTGTGATATTCTTGTTCCGCACACTCCAAACTGCTCGAATATAGCTTTTGCAGAGAATTTGGAGCAAATTTTGTTCCCGAGTATATTTCGTGTCCAAGAAGCCGAGAACCGTGAAAATGGACTTACCGCGTAATGATACACTTTTGTGATTTTCTTGTTCACCACACTCCAAACTGCTCGTATATAGCTTTTGCAGCGAATTTGGAGCAGCTTTTGTTCTGAGCATATTTCGTGTCCATGGAGCCGAGAATCCTCGCAAATCGACTTAAGCGTAATGAAACATTTTTGTGATATTCTTGTTCCCCACACTCCAAACTGCTCGTATATAGCTTTTGCAGCGAATTTGGTGCAACTTTTGTTCTGAGTATATTTCGTGTCCAGGGAGCCGAGAATCTTCGAAAAATCGACTTACGCGAAATGAAAATTTTTTGTTATATTCTTGTTCCTCACACTCCAAATTGCTCGTATATAGGTTTTGCAGCGAATTTGGAGCAACTTTTGTTCTGAGTATATTTCGTGTCCAGGAAGCCGAGAACTGTGAAAATGGACTTACCGCGTAATGAAACACTTTTGTGATGTTCTTGTTCACCACACTCCAAACTGCTCGTATATGGCTTTTGCAGGGTATTTGGAGCAACTTTTGTTCTGAGCATATTTCGTGTCCAAGGAGCCGAGAATCTTCGAAAAATCGACTTACGCGAAATGAAAATTTTTTGTTATATTCTTGTTCCTAAAACTCCAAATTGCTCGTATATTGGTTTTGCAGCAAATTTTGAGCATCTTTTGTTCTGAGTATATTTCGTGTCCAAGGAGCCGAGAATCTTCGAAAAATCGACTTACGCGAAATGAAAATTTTTTGTTATATTCTTGTTCCTCAAACTCCAAATTGCTCGTATATAGGTTTTGCAGCGAATTTTGAGCATCTTTTGTTCTGAGCATATTTCGTGCCTAGGGAGCCGAGAATCGTCGAAAAATCGACTTACGCGTAAAGAAACATGCTTGTGATTTTCTTGTTCTCCATCTCCAAACTGCTCTTATATAGCTTTTGCAGCGAATTTGGAGCAACTTAGTTCTGAGTATATTTCGTGTCCAGGAAGCCGAGAACCGTCAAAATGGACTTACCACGTAATGAAACACTTTTGTGATGTTTTTGTTCATCACACTCCAAACAGCTCGTTTATAGCTTTTCCAGCGAATTTGGAGCAACTTCTGTTTTGAGTATATTTCGTGTCAACGGAGCCGAGAATCGTCGAAAAATCGACTTATGCTAAATGAAAAATTTTTGTGATATTCTTGTTCCCCACACTCCAAACTGCTCGAATATAGCTTTTGCAGCGAATTTGGAGCAACTTTTGTTCTGAGTATATTTCGTGTCCAGGTAGGCGAGAATTTTCGAAACATCGACTTATGCGAAATGAAACATTTTTGTGATATTCGTGTTCCCCACACTCCAAACTGCTCGAATATAGCTTTTGCAGTGAATTTGGAGCAAATTTTGTTCTGAGTATATTTCGTGTCCAGAGAGCCGAGAATCTTCGAAAAATCGACTTACGCGAAATGAAAATATTTTGTTATATTCTTGTTCCTCACACTCCAAACTGCTCGATTATAGCTTTTCCAGCGAATTTGGAGCTACTTTTGTTCTGAGTATATTTCATGTCCAAGGAGCCGAGAATCGTCGAAAAATCGACCTTTGCATAATGAAACATTTTTGTGATATTCTTGTTCCCCACATTCCAAACTGCTGGAATATAGCTTTTGCAGCGAATTTGGAGCAAATTTTGTTCTGAGTATATTTCCTGTCCAGGGAGCCGAGAATCGTCGAAAAATCTACTTATGCGAAATAAAAAATTGTGTTATTCTTGTTCCCCACACTCCAAACTGCTCGTATATAGGTTTTGCAGAAAATTTTGAGCATCTTTTGTTCTGAGTATTTTTCGTGTCCAGGTAGGCGAGAATTGTCGAAACATCCCCTTATGCGAAATGAAACATTTTTGTGATATTCTTGTTCCCCACACTCCAAACTGCTCGTATATAGGATTTGCAGCGAATTTGGAGCAACTTTTGTTCTGAGTATATTTCGTGTCCAGGGTGCGGAGAATCGTCGAAACATCGACATGCGAAATAAAAGATTTTTGTGATTTTTTTGTTCCCCACACTCCAAACTGCTCGTATATAGGATTTGCAGCGAATTTGGAGCAACTTTTGTTCTGAGTATATTTCGTGTCCAGGGAGCCGAGAATCTTCGAAAAATCGACGTACGCGAAATGAAACTTTTTTGTTATATTCTTGTTCCTCACACTCCAAATTGCTCGTATATAGGTTTTGCAGCGAATTTGGAGCATCTTTTGTTCTGAGTATATTTCGTGTCCAGGGAGCCGAGAATCGTCGAAACATCGACATGCGAAATAAAAAATTTTTGTGATATTCTTGTTCCCCACACTCCAAACTGCTCGTATATAGATTTTGCTAGCGAATTTGGAGCAACTATTGTTCTGAGTATATTTCATGTCCAAGGAGCCGAGAATCGTCGAAAAATCGACTTACGCGAAATGAAACATTTTTGTGATGTTCTTGTTCACCACACTCCAAACAGCTCGTATATAGCTTTTGCAGCAAATTTGGAGCAACTTTTGTTCTTAGCATATTTCGTGTCCATGGAGCCGTGAATTATCGAAAAATCGACTTAAGCGTAGTGAGACATTTTTGTGATTTGCTTGTTCCCCACACTCCAAACTGCTCGTATATAGGTTTTGCAGCGAATTTTGAGCAACTTTTGTTCAGAGTATATTTCGTGTCCAGCGAGCCGAGAAACATCGAAAAATCGACTTACCACGTAATGAAACACTTTTGTGATGTTCTTGTTCCCCACACTCTAAACTGCTCGTATATGGCTTTTGCAGCGAATTTGGAATAACCTTTGTTCTTAACATATTTCGTGTCCTGGGAGCCGAGAATTGTCGAAAAATCGACATGCGAAATGAAAATTTTGTGTGATATTCTTGTTCCTCTCACTCCAAACTGCTTAAATATAGCTTTTGCAGCGAATTTGGAGCAACTTTTGTTCTGAGTATATTTCGTGTCCAGGGTGCCGAGAATCTTCGAAAAATCGACCTACGCGAAATTAAAATTTTTGTTATATTCTTGTTCCTCACACTCCAAACTGCTCGATTATAGCTTTTCCAGCGAATTTGGAGCAACTTTTGTTCTGAGTATATTTCATGTCCAAGGAGCCGAGAATCGTCGAAAAATCGACTTATGCGAAATGAAACATTTTTGTGATATTCTTGTTCCCCACATTCCAAACTGCTCGAATATAGCTTTTGCAGCGAATTTGGAGCAAATTTTTTTCTGAGTATATTTCCTGTCCAGGGAGCCGAGAATCGTCGAAAAATCAACTTATGCGAAATAAAAAATTTTTGTGATATTCTTGTTCCCCACACTCCATACTGCTCGTATATAGATTTTGCAGCGAATTTTGAGCATCTTTTGTTCTGAGTATATTTCGTGTCCAGGGAGCCGATATTCGTCGAAACATCGACTTATGCGAAATGAAAAATTTTTGTGATACTCTTGTTCCCACACTCCAAACTGCTCGTATATAGGATTTGCAGCGAATTTGGAGCAAGTTTTGTTCTGAGTATATTTCGTGTCCAAGGGAGCCGAGAATCTTCGAAAAATCGACTTACGCGAAATGAAAATTTTTTGTTATATTCTTGTTCCTCACACTCCAAATTGCTCGTATATATAGATTTTGCAGCGAATTTGGAGCAACTTTTGTTCTGAGTATATTTCGTGTCCAGGTAGGCGAGAATTGTCGAAATATCGACTTACACGTAATGAAACATTTTTGTGATATTCTTGTTCCCCACACTCCAAACTGCTGGAATATATCTTTTGCAGCGAATTTGGAGCAATTTTGTTCTGAGTATATTTCGTGTCCAGGGAGTCGAGAATCGTCAAAACATCGACATGCGAAATAAAAAATGTTTGTGATATTCTTGTTCCCTACACTCCAAACTGCTCGTATATGGGTTTTGCAGCGATTTTTGAACATATTTTGTTATGAGTATATTTCATGTCCAAGAGCCGAGAATCGTTGAAAAATCGACTTATGCGAAATGAAACATTTTTGTGATATTCTTGTTCCCCACACTCCAAACTGCTCTAATATAGCTTTTGCAGCGAATTTGGAGCAAATTTTGTTCTGAGTATATTTAGAGTCCAGGGTGCCGAGAATCGTCGCAAACCGACTTATGCGAAAAGAAAAATTTATGTGATATTCTTGTTCCCCACACTCTAAACTGCTCGAATATAGCTTTTGCAGCGAATTTGGAGCAACTTTTGTTCTGAGCATATTTCGTGTCCATGGAGCCGAGAATCCTCGCAAATCGACTTAAGCGTAATGAAACATTTTTGTGATTCAGCGTTTCCAGCGAATTTGGATCAACTTTTGTTCTGAGTATATTTCATGTCCAAGGAGCCGAGAATCGTCGAAAAATCGACTTATGCGAAATGAAATATTTTTGTGATATTCTTGTTCCGCACACTCCAAACTGCTCGAATATAGCTTTTGCAGAGAATTTGGAGCAAATTTTGTTCCCGAGTATATTTCGTGTCCAAGAAGCCGAGAACCGTGAAAATGGACTTACCGCGTAATGATACACTTTTGTGATTTTCTTGTTCACCACACTCCAAACTGCTCGTATATAGCTTTTGCAGCGAATTTGGAGCAGCTTTTGTTCTGAGCATATTTCGTGTCCATGGAGCCGAGAATCCTCGCAAATCGACTTAAGCGTAATGAAACATTTTTGTGATATTCTTGTTCCCCACACTCCAAACTGCTCGTATATAGCTTTTGCAGCGAATTTGGTGCAACTTTTGTTCTGAGTATATTTCGTGTCCAGGGAGCCGAGAATCTTCGAAAAATCGACTTACGCGAAATGAAAATTTTTTGTTATATTCTTGTTCCTCACACTCCAAATTGCTCGTATATAGGTTTTGCAGCGAATTTGGAGCAACTTTTGTTCTGAGTATATTTCGTGTCCAGGAAGCCGAGAACTGTGAAAATGGACTTACCGCGTAATGAAACACTTTTGTGATGTTCTTGTTCACCACACTCCAAACTGCTCGTATATGGCTTTTGCAGGGTATTTGGAGCAACTTTTGTTCTGAGCATATTTCGTGTCCAAGGAGCCGAGAATCTTCGAAAAATCGACTTACGCGAAATGAAAATTTTTTGTTATATTCTTGTTCCTAAAACTCCAAATTGCTCGTATATAGGTTTTGCAGCAAATTTTGAGCATCTTTTGTTCTGAGTATATTTCGTGTCCAAGGAGCCGAGAATCTTCGAAAAATCGACTTACGCGAAATGAAAATTTTTTGTTATATTCTTGTTCCTCAAACTCCAAATTGCTCGTATATAGGTTTTGCAGCGAATTTTGAGCATCTTTTGTTCTGAGCATATTTCGTGCCTAGGGAGCCGAGAATCGTCGAAAAATCGACTTACGCGTAAAGAAACATGCTTGTGATTTTCTTGTTCTCCATCTCCAAACTGCTCTTATATAGCTTTTGCAGCGAATTTGGAGCAACTTAGTTCTGAGTATATTTCGTGTCCAGGAAGCCGAGAACCGTCAAAATGGACTTACCACGTAATGAAACACTTTTGTGATGTTTTTGTTCATCACACTCCAAACAGCTCGTTTATAGCTTTTCCAGCGAATTTGGAGCAACTTCTGTTTTGAGTATATTTCGTGTCAACGGAGCCGAGAATCGTCGAAAAATCGACTTATGCTAAATGAAAAATTTTTGTGATATTCTTGTTCCCCACACTCCAAACTGCTCGAATATAGCTTTTGCAGCGAATTTGGAGCAACTTTTGTTCTGAGTATATTTCGTGTCCAGGTAGGCGAGAATTTTCGAAACATCGACTTATGCGAAATGAAACATTTTTGTGATATTCGTGTTCCCCACACTCCAAACTGCTCGAATATAGCTTTTGCAGCGAATTTGGAGCAAATTTTGTTCTGAGTATATTTCGTGTCCAGAGAGCCGAGAATCTTCGAAAAATCGACTTACGCGAAATGAAAATATTTTGTTATATTCTTGTTCCTCACACTCCAAACTGCTCGATTATAGCTTTTCCAGCGAATTTGGAGCTACTTTTGTTCTGAGTATATTTCATGTCCAAGGAGCCGAGAATCGTCGAAAAATCGACCTTTGCATAATGAAACATTTTTGTGATATTCTTTTTCCCCACATTCCAAACTGCTGGAATATAGCTTTTGCAGCGAATTTGGAGCAAATTTTGTTCTGAGTATATTTCCTGTCCAGGGAGCCGAGAATCGTCGAAAAATCTACTTATGCGAAATAAAAAATTGTGTTATTCTTGTTCCCCACACTCCAAACTGCTCGTATATAGGTTTTGCAGAAAATTTTGAGCATCTTTTGTTCTGAGTATTTTTCGTGTCCAGGTAGGCGAGAATTGTCGAAACATCCCCTTATGCGAAATGAAACATTTTTGTGATATTCTTGTTCCCCACACTCCAAGCTGCTCGTATATAGGATTTTCAGCGAATTTGGAGCAACTTTTGTTCTGAGTATATTTCGTGTCCAGGGTGCGGAGAATCGTCGAAACATCGACATGCGAAATAAAAGATTTTTGTGATTTTTTTGTTCCCCACACTCCAAACTGCTCGTATATAGGATTTGCAGCGAATTTGGAGCAACTTTTGTTCTGAGTATATTTCGTGTCCAGGGAGCCGAGAATCTTCGAAAAATCGACGTACGCGAAATGAAACTTTTTTGTTATATTCTTGTTCCTCACACTCCAAATTGCTCGTATATAGGTTTTGCAGCGAATTTGGAGCATCTTTTGTTCTGAGTATATTTCGTGTCCAGGGAGCCGAGAATCGTCGAAACATCGACATGCGAAATAAAAAATTTTTGTGATATTCTTGTTCCCCACACTCCAAACTGCTCGTATATAGATTTTGCTAGCGAATTTGGAGCAACTATTGTTCTGAGTATATTTCATGTCCAAGGAGCCGAGAATCGTCGAAAAATCGACTTACGCGAAATGAAACATTTTTGTGATGTTCTTGTTCACCACACTCCAAACAGCTCGTATATAGCTTTTGCAGCAAATTTGGAGCAACTTTTGTTCTTAGCATATTTCGTGTCCATGGAGCCGTGAATTATCGAAAAATCGACTTAAGCGTAGTGAGACATTTTTGTGATTTGCTTGTTCCCCACACTCCAAACTGCTCGTATATAGGTTTTGCAGCGAATTTTCAGCAACTTTTGTTCAGAGTATATTTCGTGTCCAGCGAGCCGAGAAACATCGAAAAATCGACTTACCACGTAATGAAACACTTTTGTGATGTTCTTGTTCCCCACACTCTAAACTGCTCGTATATGGCTTTTGCAGCGAATTTGGAATAACCTTTGTTCTTAACATATTTCGTGTCCTGGGAGCCGAGAATTGTCGAAAAATCGACATGCGAAATGAAAATTTTGTGTGATATTCTTGTTCCTCTCACTCCAAACTGCTCAAATATAGCTTTTGCAGCGAATTTGGAGCAACTTTTGTTCTGAGTATATTTCGTGTCCAGGGTGCCGAGAATCTTCGAAAAATCGACCTACGCGAAATTAAAATTTTTGTTATATTCTTGTTCCTCACACTCCAAACTGCTCGATTATAGCTTTTCCAGCGAATTTGGAGCAACTTTTGTTCTGAGTATATTTCATGTCCAAGGAGCCGAGAATCGTCGAAAAATCGACTTATGCGAAATGAAACATTTTTGTGATATTCTTGTTCCCCACATTCCAAACTGCTCGAATATAGCTTTTGCAGCGAATTTGGAGCAAATTTTTTTCTGAGTATATTTCCTGTCCAGGGAGCCGAGAATCGTCGAAAAATCAACTTATGCGAAATAAAAAATTTTTGTGATATTCTTGTTCCCCACACTCCATACTGCTCGTATATAGATTTTGCAGCGAATTTTGAGCATCTTTTGTTCTGAGTATATTTCGTGTCCAGGGAGCCGATATTCGTCGAAACATCGACTTATGCGAAATGAAAAATTTTTGTGATACTCTTGTTCCCACACTCCAAACTGCTCGTATATAGGATTTGCAGCGAATTTGGAGCAAGTTTTGTTCTGAGTATATTTCGTGTCCAAGGGAGCCGAGAATCTTCGAAAAATCGACTTACGCGAAATGAAAATTTTTTGTTATATTCTTGTTCCTCACACTCCAAATTGCTCGTATATATAGATTTTGCAGCGAATTTGGAGCAACTTTTGTTCTGAGTATATTTCGTGTCCAGGTAGGCGAGAATTGTCGAAATATCGACTTACACGTAATGAAACATTTTTGTGATATTCTTGTTCCCCACACTCCAAACTGCTGGAATATATCTTTTGCAGCGAATTTGGAGCAATTTTGTTCTGAGTATATTTCGTGTCCAGGGAGTCGAGAATCGTCAAAACATCGACATGCGAAATAAAAAATGTTTGTGATATTCTTGTTCCCTACACTCCAAACTGCTCGTATATGGGTTTTGCAGCGATTTTTGAACATATTTTGTTATGAGTATATTTCATGTCCAAGAGCCGAGAATCGTTGAAAAATCGACTTATGCGAAATGAAACATTTTTGTGATATTCTTGTTCCCCACACTCCAAACTGCTCTAATATAGCTTTTGCAGCGAATTTGGAGCAAAACTTGTTCTGAGTATATTTAGAGTCCAGGGTGCCGAGAATCGTCGCAAACCGACTTATGCGAAAAGAAAAATTTTTGTGATACTCTTGTTCCCACACTCCAAACTGCTCGTATATAGGATTTGCAGCGAATTTGGAGCAAGTTTTGTTCTGAGTATATTTCGTGTCCAAGGGAGCCGAGAATCTTCGAAAAATCGACTTACGCGAAATGAAAATTTTTTGTTATATTCTTGTTCCTCACACTCCAAATTGCTCGTATATATAGATTTTGCAGCGAATTTGGAGCAACTTTTGTTCTGAGTATATTTCGTGTCCAGGTAGGCGAGAATTGTCGAAATATCGACTTACACGTAATGAAACATTTTTGTGATATTCTTGTTCCCCACACTCCAAACTGCTGGAATATATCTTTTGCAGCGAATTTGGAGCAATTTTGTTCTGAGTATATTTCGTGTCCAGGGAGTCGAGAATCGTCAAAACATCGATATGCGAAATAAAAAATGTTTGTGATATTCTTGTTCCCTACACTCCAAACTGCTCGTATATGGGTTTTGCAGCGATTTTTGAACATATTTTGTTATGAGTATATTTCATGTCCAAGAGCCGAGAATCGTTGAAAAATCGACTTATGCGAAATGAAACATTTTTGTGATATTCTTGTTCCCCACACTCCAAACTGCTCTAATATAGCTTTTGCAGCGAATTTGGAGCAAATTTTGTTCTGAGTATATTTAGAGTCCAGGGTGCCGAGAATCGTCGCAAACCGACTTATGCGAAAAGAAAAATTTATGTGATATTCTTGTTCCCCACACTCTAAACTGCTCGAATATAGCTTTTGCAGCGAATTTGGAGCAACTTTTGTTCTGAGCATATTTCGTGTCCATGGAGCCGAGAATCCTCGCAAATCGACTTAAGCGTAATGAAACATTTTTGTGATTCAGCGTTTCCAGCGAATTTGGATCAACTTTTGTTCTGAGTATATTTCATGTCCAAGGAGCCGAGAATCGTCGAAAAATCGACTTATGCGAAATGAAATATTTTTGTGATATTCTTGTTCCGCACACTCCAAACTGCTCGAATATAGCTTTTGCAGAGAATTTGGAGCAAATTTTGTTCCCGAGTATATTTCGTGTCCAAGAAGCCGAGAACCGTGAAAATGGACTTACCGCGTAATGATACACTTTTGTGATTTTCTTGTTCACCACACTCCAAACTGCTCGTATATAGCTTTTGCAGCGAATTTGGAGCAGCTTTTGTTCTGAGCATATTTCGTGTCCATGGAGCCGAGAATCCTCGCAAATCGACTTAAGCGTAATGAAACATTTTTGTGATATTCTTGTTCCCCACACTCCAAACTGCTCGTATATAGCTTTTGCAGCGAATTTGGTGCAACTTTTGTTCTGAGTATATTTCGTGTCCAGGGAGCCGAGAATCTTCGAAAAATCGACTTACGCGAAATGAAAATTTTTTGTTATATTCTTGTTCCTCACACTCCAAATTGCTCGTATATAGGTTTTGCAGCGAATTTGGAGCAACTTTTGTTCTGAGTATATTTCGTGTCCAGGAAGCCGAGAACTGTGAAAATGGACTTACCGCGTAATGAAACACTTTTGTGATGTTCTTGTTCACCACACTCCAAACTGCTCGTATATGGCTTTTGCAGGGTATTTGGAGCAACTTTTGTTCTGAGCATATTTCGTGTCCAAGGAGCCGAGAATCTTCGAAAAATCGACTTACGCGAAATGAAAATTTTTTGTTATATTCTTGTTCCTAAAACTCCAAATTGCTCGTATATAGGTTTTGCAGCAAATTTTGAGCATCTTTTGTTCTGAGTATATTTCGTGTCCAAGGAGCCGAGAATCTTCGAAAAATCGACTTACGCGAAATGAAAATTTTTTGTTATATTCTTGTTCCTCAAACTCCAAATTGCTCGTATATAGGTTTTGCAGCGAATTTTGAGCATCTTTTGTTCTGAGCATATTTCGTGCCTAGGGAGCCGAGAATCGTCGAAAAATCGACTTACGCGTAAAGAAACATGCTTGTGATTTTCTTGTTCTCCATCTCCAAACTGCTCTTATATAGCTTTTGCAGCGAATTTGGAGCAACTTAGTTCTGAGTATATTTCGTGTCCAGGAAGCCGAGAACCGTCAAAATGGACTTACCACGTAATGAAACACTTTTGTGATGTTTTTGTTCATCACACTCCAAACAGCTCGTTTATAGCTTTTCCAGCGAATTTGGAGCAACTTCTGTTTTGAGTATATTTCGTGTCAACGGAGCCGAGAATCGTCGAAAAATCGACTTATGCTAAATGAAAAATTTTTGTGATATTCTTGTTCCCCACACTCCAAACTGCTCGAATATAGCTTTTGCAGCGAATTTGGAGCAACTTTTGTTCTGAGTATATTTCGTGTCCAGGTAGGCGAGAATTTTCGAAACATCGACTTATGCGAAATGAAACATTTTTGTGATATTCGTGTTCCCCACACTCCAAACTGCTCGAATATAGCTTTTGCAGCGAATTTGGAGCAAATTTTGTTCTGAGTATATTTCGTGTCCAGAGAGCCGAGAATCTTCGAAAAATCGACTTACGCGAAATGAAAATATTTTGTTATATTCTTGTTCCTCACACTCCAAACTGCTCGATTATAGCTTTTCCAGCGAATTTGGAGCTACTTTTGTTCTGAGTATATTTCATGTCCAAGGAGCCGAGAATCGTCGAAAAATCGACCTTTGCATAATGAAACATTTTTGTGATATTCTTGTTCCCCACATTCCAAACTGCTGGAATATAGCTTTTGCAGCGAATTTGGAGCAAATTTTGTTCTGAGTATATTTCCTGTCCAGGGAGCCGAGAATCGTCGAAAAATCTACTTATGCGAAATAAAAAATTGTGTTATTCTTGTTCCCCACACTCCAAACTGCTCGTATATAGGTTTTGCAGAAAATTTTGAGCATCTTTTGTTGTGAGTATTTTTCGTGTCCAGGTAGGCGAGAATTGTCGAAACATCCCCTTATGCGAAATGAAACATTTTTGTGATATTCTTGTTCCCCACACTCCAAACTGCTCGTATATAGGATTTGCAGCGAATTTGGAGCAACTTTTGTTCTGAGTATATTTCGTGTCCAGGGTGCGGAGAATCGTCGAAACATCGACATGCGAAATAAAAGATTTTTGTGATTTTTTTGTTCCCCACACTCCAAACTGCTCGTATATAGGATTTGCAGCGAATTTGGAGCAACTTTTGTTCTGAGTATATTTCGTGTCCAGGGAGCCGAGAATCTTCGAAAAATCGACGTACGCGAAATGAAACTTTTTTGTTATATTCTTGTTCCTCACACTCCAAATTGCTCGTATATAGGTTTTGCAGCGAATTTGGAGCATCTTTTGTTCTGAGTATATTTCGTGTCCAGGGAGCCGAGAATCGTCGAAACATCGACATGCGAAATAAAAAATTTTTGTGATATTCTTGTTCCCCACACTCCAAACTGCTCGTATATAGATTTTGCTAGCGAATTTGGAGCAACTATTGTTCTGAGTATATTTCATGTCCAAGGAGCCGAGAATCGTCGAAAAATCGACTTACGCGAAATGAAACATTTTTGTGATGTTCTTGTTCACCACACTCCAAACAGCTCGTATATAGCTTTTGCAGCAAATTTGGAGCAACTTTTGTTCTTAGCATATTTCGTGTCCATGGAGCCGTGAATTATCGAAAAATCGACTTAAGCGTAGTGAGACATTTTTGTGATTTGCTTGTTCCCCACACTCCAAACTGCTCGTATATAGGTTTTGCAGCGAATTTTGAGCAACTTTTGTTCAGAGTATATTTCGTGTCCAGCGAGCCGAGAAACATCGAAAAATCGACTTACCACGTAATGAAACACTTTTGTGATGTTCTTGTTCCCCACACTCTAAACTGCTCGTATATGGCTTTTGCAGCGAATTTGGAATAACCTTTGTTCTTAACATATTTCGTGTCCTGGGAGCCGAGAATTGTCGAAAAATCGACATGCGAAATGAAAATTTTGTGTGATATTCTTGTTCCTCACACTCCAAACTGCTCAAATATAGCTTTTGCAGCGAATTTGGAGCAACTTTTGTTCTGAGTATATTTCGTGTCCAGGGTGCCGAGAATCTTCGAAAAATCGACCTACGCGAAATTAAAATTTTTGTTATATTCTTGTTCCTCACACTCCAAACTGCTCGATTATAGCTTTTCCAGCGAATTTGGAGCAACTTTTGTTCTGAGTATATTTCATGTCCAAGGAGCCGAGAATCGTCGAAAAATCGACTTATGCGAAATGAAACATTTTTGTGATATTCTTGTTCCCCACATTCCAAACTGCTCGAATATAGCTTTTGCAGCGAATTTGGAGCAAATTTTTTTCTGAGTATATTTCCTGTCCAGGGAGCCGAGAATCGTCGAAAAATCAACTTATGCGAAATAAAAAATTTTTGTGATATTCTTGTTCCCCACACTCCATACTGCTCGTATATAGATTTTGCAGCGAATTTTGAGCATCTTTTGTTCTGAGTATATTTCGTGTCCAGGGAGCCGATATTCGTCGAAACATCGACTTATGCGAAATGAAAAATTTTTGTGATACTCTTGTTCCCACACTCCAAACTGCTCGTATATAGGATTTGCAGCGAATTTGGAGCAAGTTTTGTTCTGAGTATATTTCGTGTCCAAGGGAGCCGAGAATCTTCGAAAAATCGACTTACGCGAAATGAAAATTTTTTGTTATATTCTTGTTCCTCACACTCCAAATTGCTCGTATATATAGATTTTGCAGCGAATTTGGAGCAACTTTTGTTCTGAGTATATTTCGTGTCCAGGTAGGCGAGAATTGTCGAAATATCGACTTACACGTAATGAAACATTTTTGTGATATTCTTGTTCCCCACACTCCAAACTGCTGGAATATATCTTTTGCAGCGAATTTGGAGCAATTTTGTTCTGAGTATATTTCGTGTCCAGGGAGTCGAGAATCGTCAAAACATCGACATGCGAAATAAAAAATGTTTGTGATATTCTTGTTCTCTACACTCCAAACTGCTCGTATATGGGTTTTGCAGCGATTTTTGAACATATTTTGTTATGAGTATATTTCATGTCCAAGAGCCGAGAATCGTTGAAAAATCGACTTATGCGAAATGAAACATTTTTGTGATATTCTTGTTCCCCACACTCCAAACTGCTCTAATATAGCTTTTGCAGCGAATTTGGAGCAAATTTTGTTCTGAGTATATTTAGAGTCCAGGGTGCCGAGAATCGTCGCAAACCGACTTATGCGAAAAGAAAAATTTATGTGATATTCTTGTTCCCCACACTCTAAACTGCTCGAATATAGCTTTTGCAGCGAATTTGGAGCAACTTTTGTTCTGAGCATATTTCGTGTCCATGGAGCCGAGAATCCTCGCAAATCGACTTAAGCGTAATGAAACATTTTTGTGATTCAGCGTTTCCAGCGAATTTGGATCAACTTTTGTTCTGAGTATATTTCATGTCCAAGGAGCCGAGAATCGTCGAAAAATCAACTTATGCGAAATAAAAATTTTTTGTTATATTCTTGTTCCTCACACTCCAAATTGCTCGATTATAGCTTTTCCAGGGAATTTGGAGCAACTTTTGTTCTGAGTATATTTCATGTCCAAGGAGCCGAGAATCGTAAAATGGACTTACCGCGTATGTAAACACTTTTGTGATGTTCTTGTTCACCACACTCCAAACTGCTGGAATATATCTTTTGCAGCGCATTTGGAGCAACTTGTGTTCTGAGTATATTTCGTGTCCAGGGAGCCGAGAATCGTCGAAACATCGACTTATGCGAAATGAAAAATTTTTGTGATACTCTTGTTCCCACACTCCTAACAGCTCGTATATAGCTTTTGCAGGGTATTTGGAGACTTTTGTTCTTAGCATATTTCGTGTCCTGGGAGCCGAGAATTGTCGAAAAATCGACTTACGCGAAATGAAAAATATTTGTGATATTCTTGTTCATCACACTCCAACTTCTCGAATATAGCTTTTGCTGCGAATTTGGAGCACTTTTTGTTCTGAGTATATTTAGTGTCCAGGGTGCCGAGAATCGACGCAAACCGACTTATGCGAAAAGAAAAATTTATGTGATACTCTTCTTCCCCACACTCTAAACTGCTCGAATATAGCTTTTGCAGCGAATTTGGAGCAACTTTTGTTCTAAGTATATTTCGTGTCCAGGAAGCCGAGAACCGTGAAAATGGACTTACCGCGTAATGAAACACTTTTGTGATGTTCTTGTTCACCACACTCCAAACTGCTCGTATATAGGATTTGCAGCGAATTTGGAGCAACTTTTGTTCTGAGTATATTTCGTGTCCAAGGAGCCGAGAATCTTCGAAAAATCGACTTACGCGAAATGAAAATTTTTTGTTATATTCTTGTTCCTCAAACTCCAAATTGCTCGTATATAGGTTTTGCAGCGAATTTTGAACATCTTTTGTTCTGAGTATATTTCATGTCCAAGGAGCCGAGAATCGTCGAAAAATCGACTTATGCGAAATGAAATATTTTTGTGATATTCTTGTTCCGCACACACCAAACTGCTCGAATATAGCTTTAGCACCGAATTTGGAGCAAATTTTGTTCTGAGTATATTTCCTGTCCAGGGAGCCGAGAATCGTCGAAAAATCAACTTATGCGAAATAAAAAATTTTTGTGATATTCTTGTTCCCCACACTCCAAACTGCTCATATATAGGATTTGCAGCGAATTTTGAGCATCTTTTGTTCTGAGTATATTTCGTGTCAAGGGAGCCGGTGTTCGTCGAAACATCGACTTATGCGAAATGAAAAATTTTTGTGATACTCTTGTTCCCACACTCCAAACTACTCGTATATAGGATTTGCAGCGAATTTGGATCTACTTTTGTTCTGAGTATATTTCGTGTCCAGAGAGCCGAGAATCTTCGAAAAATCGACTTATGCGAAATAAAAAATTTTTGTGATATTCTTGTTCCCCACACTCCAAACTGCTCGTATATAGGTTTTGCAGCGAATTTTGAGCATCTTTTGTTCTCAGTATATTTCATGTCCAAGGGAGCCGAGAATCTTCGAAAAATCGACTTATGCGAAATGAAACATTTTTGTGATATTCTTGTTCCCCACACTCCAAACTTCTCAAATATAGCTTTTGCAGCGAATTTGGAATAACTTTTTTTCTTAACATATTTCGTGTCCAGAGAGCCGAGAATCTTCGAAAAATCGACTTACGCGAAATGAAAATTTTTTGATATATTCTTGTTCCTCAAAGTCCAAATTGTTCGTATATAGGTTTTGCAGCGAATTTTGAGCATCTTTTGTTCTGAGTGTATTTCGTGCCTAGGGAGCCGAGAATCATCGAAAAATCGACTTACGCGTAAAGAAACATTCTTGTGATTTTCTTGTTCTCCAACTCCAAACTGCTCTTATATAGCTTTTGCAGCGAATTTGGAGCAACTTTTGTTTTGAGTATATTTAGTGTCCAGGGTGCCGAGAATCTTCGAAAAATCGACTTACGCGAAATGATAATTTTTTGTTATATTCTTATTCCTCACACTCCAAATTGCTCCTATATAGGTTTTGCAGCGAATTTGGAGCAACTTTTGTTCTGAGTATATTTCGTGTCCAGTGAGCCGAGAATCGTCGAAACATCGACATGCGAAATAAAAAATTTTTGTGATATTCTTGTTCCCCACACTCCAAACTGCTCGTATATAGGTTTTGCAGCGAATTTGGAGCAACTATTGTTCTGAGTATATTTCATGTCCAAGGAGCCGAGAATCGTAGAAAAATCAACTTATGCGAAATTAAAAATGTTTGTGATATTCTTGTTCCCCACACTCCAAACTGCTCGTATATAGGTTTTGCGGCGAATTTTGAGCATCTTTTGTTCTGAGTATGTTTCGTGTCCAGGGAGCCGATATTCGTCGAAACATTGACTTATGCGAAATGAAAATTTTTTGTGATACTCTTGTTCCCACACTCCAAACTACTCGTATATAGGATTTGCAGCGAATTTGGAGCAAGTTTTGTTCTGAGTATATTTCGTGTCCAAGGGAGCCGAGAATCTTCGAAAAATCGACTTACGCGAAATGAAAATTTTTTGTTATATTCTTGTTCCTCAAACTCCAAATTGCTCGTATATAGGTTTTGCAGCGAATTTTGAGCATCTTTTGTTCTGAGTGTATTTCGTGCCTAGGGAGGCGAGAATCATCGAAAAATCGACCTACGCGTAAAGAAACATTCTTGTGATTTTCTTGTTCTCCAACTCCAAACTGCTCTTATATAGCTTTTGCAGCGAATTTGGAGCAAATTTTGTTCTGAGTATATTTCGTGTCCAGGAAGCCGAGAACCGTGAAAATGGACTTACCGCGTAATGAAACAGTTTTGTGATGTTCTTGTTCTCCAACTCCAAACTGCTCGTATATAGGATTTGCAGCGAATTTTGAGCATCTTTTGTTCTGAGTATATTTCGTGTCCAGGGAGCCGATATTCGTCGAAACATCGACTTATGCGAAATGAAACATTTTTGTGATACTCTTGTTCCCACACTCCAAACTGCTCGTATATAGGATTTGCAGCGAATTTGGAGCAAGTTTTGTTCTGAGTATATTTCGTGTCCAGGGAGCCGAGAATCGTCGAAACATCGACATGCGAAATAAAAATTTTTTGTGATATTCTTGTTCCCCTCACTTCAAACTGCTCGTATATAGGTTTTGCAGCGAATTTGGAGCAACTATTGTTCTGAGTATATTTCATGTCCAAGGAGCCGAGAATCGTCGAAAAATCGACTTATGCGAAATGAAACATTTTTGTGATATTCTTGTTCCCCACATTACAAACTGCTCGAATATAGCTTTTGCAGCGAATTTGGAGCAAATTTTGTTCTGAGTATATTTCGTGTCGAGGGAGCCGAGAATCGTCGAAAAATCAACTTATGCGAAATAAAAATTTTTTGTGATATTCTTGTTCCCCACACACCAAACTGCTCGTATATAGGTTTTGCTGCGAATTTTGAGCATCTTTTGTTCTGAGTATATTTCGTGTCCAGGGAGCCGAGAATCGTAAAATGGACTTACCGCGTAATGAAACACTTTTGTGATGTTCTTGTTCACCACACTCCAAACAGCTCGTATATAGCTTTTGCAGCAAATTTGGAGCAACTTTTGTTCTTAGCATATTTCGTGTCCATGGAGCCGTGAATTATCGAAAAATCGACTTAAGCGTAGTGAGACATTTTTGTGATTTGCTTGTTCCCCACACTCCAAACTGCTCGTATATAGGTTTTGCAGCGAATTTTGAGCAACTTTTGTTCAGAGTATATTTCGTGTCCAGCGAGCCGAGAAACATCGAAAAATCGACTTACCACGTAATGAAACACTTTTGTGATGTTCTTGTTCCCCACACTCTAAACTGCTCGTATATGGCTTTTGCAGCGAATTTGGAATAACCTTTGTTCTTAACATATTTCGTGTCCTGGGAGCCGAGAATTGTCGAAAAATCGACTTACGCGAAATGAAAATTTTTTGTTATATTCTTGTTCCTCACACTCCAAATTGCTCGTATATAGGTTTTGCAGCGAATTTGGAGCAACTTTTGTTCTGAGTATATTTCGTGTCCAGGAAGCCGAGAACTGTGAAAATGGACTTACCGCGTAATGAAACACTTTTGTGATGTTCTTGTTCACCACACTCCAAACTGCTCGTATATGGCTTTTGCAGGGTATTTGGAGCAACTTTTGTTCTGAGCATATTTCGTGTCCAAGGAGCCGAGAATCTTCGAAAAATCGACTTACGCGAAA
The DNA here is from genome assembly GCA_030762935.1 of Hymenopus coronatus. Classification (NCBI taxonomy): domain Eukaryota; kingdom Metazoa; phylum Arthropoda; class Insecta; order Mantodea; family Hymenopodidae; genus Hymenopus; species Hymenopus coronatus. Next base: position 55,643,560 of record CM060880.1, read on the forward strand.
TGAAAATTTTTTGTTATATTCTTGTTCCTAAAACTCCAAATTGCTCGTATATAGGTTTTGCAGCAAATTTTGAGCATCTTTTGTTCTGAGTATATTTCGTGTCCAAGGAGCCGAGAATCGTCGAAAAATCGACTTATGCTAAATGAAAAATTTTTGTGATATTCTTGTTCCCCACACTCCAAACTGCTCGAATATAGCTTTTGCAGCGAATTTGGAGCAAATTTTGTTCTGAGTATATTTCGTGTCCAGAGAGCCGAGAATCTTCGAAAAATCGACTTACGCGAAATGAAAATATTTTGTTATATTCTTGTTCCTCACACTCCAAACTGCTCGATTATAGCTTTTCCAGCGAATTTGGAGCTACTTTTGTTCTGAGTATATTTCATGTCCAAGGAGCCGAGAATCGTCGAAAAATCGACCTTTGCATAATGAAACATTTTTGTGATATTCTTGTTCCCCACATTCCAAACTGCTGGAATATAGCTTTTGCAGCGAATTTGGAGCAAATTTTGTTCTGAGTATATTTCCTGTCCAGGGAGCCGAGAATCGTCGAAAAATCTACTTATGCGAAATAAAAAATTGTGTTATTCTTGTTCCCCACACTCCAAACTGCTCGTATATAGGTTTTGCAGAAAATTTTGAGCATCTTTTGTTCTGAGTATTTTTCGTGTCCAGGTAGGCGAGAATTGTCGAAACATCCCCTTATGCGAAATGAAACATTTTTGTGATATTCTTGTTCCCCACACTCCAAACTGCTCGTATATAGGATTTGCAGCGAATTTGGAGCAACTTTTGTTCTGAGTATATTTCGTGTCCAGGGTGCGGAGAATCGTCGAAACATCGACATGCGAAATAAAAGATTTTTGTGATTTTTTTGTTCCCCACACTCCAAACTGCTCGTATATAGGATTTGCAGCGAATTTGGAGCAACTTTTGTTCTGAGTATATTTCGTGTCCAGGGAGCCGAGAATCTTCGAAAAATCGACGTACGCGAAATGAAACTTTTTTGTTATATTCTTGTTCCTCACACTCCAAATTGCTCGTATATAGGTTTTGCAGCGAATTTGGAGCATCTTTTGTTCTGAGTATATTTCGTGTCCAGGGAGCCGAGAATCGTCGAAACATCGACATGCGAAATAAAAAATTTTTGTGATATTCTTGTTCCCCACACTCCAAACTGCTCGTATATAGGTTTTGCTAGCGAATTTGGAGCAACTATTGTTCTGAGTATATTTCATGTCCAAGGAGCCGAGAATCGTCGAAAAATCGACTTACGCGAAATGAAACATTTTTGTGATATTCTTGTTCCCCACACTCCAAACTGCTCGAATATAGCTTTTGCAGCGAATTTGGAGCAAATTTTGTTCTGAGTATATTTCGTGTCCAGGGAGCCGAGAATCGTAAAATGGACTTACCGCGTATGTAAACACTTTTGTGATGTTCTTGTTCACCACACTCCAAACTGCTGGAATATATCTTTTGCAGGGCATTTGGAGCAACTTGTGTTCTGAGTATATTTCGTGTCCAGGGAGCCGAGAATCGTCGAAACATCGACTTATGCGAAATGAAAAATTTTTGTGATACTCTTGTTCCCACACTCCTAACAGCTCGTATATAGCTTTTGCAGGGTATTTGGAGACTTTTGTTCTTAGCATATTTCGTGTCCTGGGAGCCGAGAATTGTCGAAAAATCGACTTACGCGAAATGAAAAATGTTTGTGATATTCTTGTTCATCACACTCCAACTTCTCGAATATAGCTTTTGCTGCGAATTTGGAGCACTTTTTGTTCTGAGTATATTTAGTGTCCAGGGTGCCGAGAATCGTCGCAAACCGACTTATGCGAAAAGAAAAATTTATGTGATACTCTTCTTCCCCACACTCTAAACTGCTCGAATATAGCTTTTGCAGCGAATTTGGAGCAACTTTTGTTCTAAGTATATTTCGTGTCCAAGGAGCCGAGAATCTTCGAAAAATCGACTTACGCGAAATGAAAATTTTTTGTTATATTCTTGTTCCTCAAACTCCAAATTGCTCGTATATAGGTTTTGCAGCGAATTTTGAACATCTTTTGTTCTGAGTATATTTCATGTCCAAGGAGCCGAGAATCGTCGAAAAATCGACTTATGCGAAATGAAATATTTTTGTGATATTCTTGTTCCGCACACACCAAACTGCTCGAATATAGCTTTAGCACCGAATTTGGAGCAAATTTTGTTCTGAGTATATTTCCTGTCCAGGGAGCCGAGAATCGTCGAAAAATCAACTTATGCGAAATAAAAAATTTTTGTGATATTCTTGTTCCCCACACTCCAAACTGCTCATATATAGGATTTGCAGCGAATTTTGAGCATCTTTTGTTCTGAGTATATTTCGTGTCAAGGGAGCCGGTGTTCGTCGAAACATCGACTTATGCGAAATGAAAAATTTTTGTGATACTCTTGTTCCTCACACTCCAAACTGCTCGATTATAGCGTTTCCAGCGAATTTGGATCTACTTTTGTTCTGAGTATATTTCATGTCCATGGAGCCGAGAATCGTCGAAAAATCGACTTATGCGAAATGAAACTTTTTTGTGATATTCTTGTTCCCCACATTCCAAACTGCTAGAATATAGCTTTTGCAGCGAATTTGGAGCAAATTTTGTTCTGAGTATATTTCCTGTCCAGGGAGCCGAGAATCGTCGAAAGATCTACTTATGCGAAATAAAAAATTGTGTTATTCTTGTTCCCCACACTCCAAACTGCTCGTATATAGGTTTTGCAGAAAATTTTGAGCATCTTTTGTTCTGAGTATTTTTCGTGTCCAGGTAGGCGAGAATTGTCGAAACATCCCCTTATGCGAAATGAAACATTTTTGTGATATTCTTGTTCCCCACACTCCAAACTGTTCGTATATAGGTTTTGCAGCGAATTTGGAGCAACTTTTGTTCTGAGTATATTTCGTGTACAGGGAGCCGAGAATCGTCGAAAAATCGACATGCGAAATAAAACATTTTTGTGATATTCTTGTTCCCCACACTCCAACCTGCTCGTATATAGGTTTTGCAGCGAATTTGGAGCATCTTTTGTTCTCAGAATATTTCGTGTCCAAGGGAGCCGAGAATCTTCAAAAATCGACTTATGCGAAATGAAACATTTTTGTGATATTCTTGTTCCCCACACTCCAAACTGCTCAAATATAGCTTTTGCAGCGAATTTGGAATAACTTTTTTTCTTAACATATTTCGTGTACAGGGAGCCGAGAATCGTCGAAACATCGACATGCGAAATAAAACATTTTTGTGATATTCTTGTTCCCCACACTCCAACCTGCTCGTATATAGGTTTTGCAGCGAATTTTGAGCATCTTTTGTTCTGAGTGTATTTCGAGCCTAGGGAGGCGAGAATCATCCAAAAATCGACTTACGCGTAAAGAAACATTCTTGTGATTTTCTTGTTCTCCAACTCCAAACTGCTCTTATATAGCTTTTGCAGCGAATTTGGAGCAACTTGTGTTCTGAGCATATTTCGTGTCCTGGGAGCCGTGAATCGTCAAAATGGACTTACCGCGTAATGAAACACTTTTGTGATGTTCTTGTTCACCAAACTCCAAACAGCTCGTATATAGCTTTTGCAGCAAATTTGGAGCAACTTTTGTTCTTAGCATATTTCGTGTCCATGGAGCCGTGAATCATCGAAAAATCCACTTAAGCGTAGTGAGACATTTTTGTGATTTGCTTGTTCCCCACATTCCAAACTGCTCGATTATAGGTTTTGCAGCGAATTTTGAGCAAATTTTGTTCAGAGTATATTTCGTGTCCAGGAAGCCGAGAACCGTGAAAATGGACTTACCGCGTAATGAAACACTTTTGTGATGTTCTTGTTCCCCACACTCCAAACTGCTCGTATATAGGATTTGCAGTGTATTTGGAGCAACTTTTGTTCTGAGTATATTTCGTGTCCAAGGAGCCGAGAATCTTCGAAAAATCGACTTACGCGAAATGAAAATTTTTTGTTATATTCTTCTTCCTCAAACTCCAAATTGCTCGTATATAGGTTTTGCAGCGAATTTTGAGCATATTTTGTTCTGAGTGTATTTCGTGCCTAGGGAGCCGAGAATCATCGAAAAATCGACTTACGCCTAAAGAAACATGCTTGTGATTTTCTTGTTCTCCAACTCCAAACTGCTCTTATATAGCTTTTGCAGCGAATTTGGAACAACTTTGTTCTGAGTATATTTCGTTGCCAGGAAGCCGAGAACCGTCAAAATGGACTTACCGCGTAATGAAACACTTTTGTGATGTTTTTGTTCATCACACTAAAAACAGCTCGTTTATAGCTTTACCAGCGAATTTGGAGCAACTTCTGTTTTGAGTATATTTCATGTCAACGGAGCCGAGAATCGTCGAAAAATCGACTTATGCTAAATGAAAAATTTTTGTGATATTTTTGTTCCCCACACTCCAAACTGCTCGTATATAGATTTTGCAGAAAATTTGGAGCAACTTTTGTTCTGAGCATATTTTGTGTCCAAGGAGCCGAGAATCATCAAAAATCGACTTAAGCGTAATGAAACATTTTTGTGATATTCTTGTTCCCCACACTGCAAACTGCTCGAATATAGCTTTTGCAGCGAATTTGGAGCAACGTTTGTTCTGAGTATATTTCGTGTCCAGGTAGGCGAGAATTGTCGAAACATCGACTTATGCGAAACGAAACATTTTTGTGATATTCTTGTTCCCCACACTCCAAACTGCTCGAATATAGCTTTTGCAGCGAATTTGGAGCAAATTTTGTTCTGAGTATATTTCGTGTCCAGAGAGCCGAGAATCTTCGAAAAATCTACTTACGCGAAATGAAAATTTTTTGTTATATTCTTGATCCTCACACTCCAAACTGCTCGTTTATAGCTTTTCCAGCGAATTTGGAGCTACTTTTGTTCTGAGTATATTTCATGTCCAAGGAGCCGAGAATCGTCGAAAAATCGACCTTTGCATAATGAAACATATTTATGATATTCTTGTTCCCCACATTCCAAACTGCTGGAATATAGCTTTTGCAGCGAATTTGGAGCAAATTTTGTTCTGAGTATATTTCCTGTCCAGGGAGCCGAGAATCGTCGAAAAATCTACTTATGCGAAATAAAAAATTGTGTTATTCTTGTTCCCCACACTCCAAACTGCTCGTATATAGGTTTTGCAGAAAATTTTGAGGATCTTTTGTTCTGAGTATTTTTCGTGTCCAGGTAGGCGAGAATTGTCGAAAAATCCACTTATGCGAAATGAAACATTTTTGTGATATTCTTGTTCCCCACACTCCAAACTGCTCGAATATAGCTTTTGCAGCGAATTTGTAGCAAATTTTGTTCTGAGTATATTTCGTGTCTTGAGAGCCGAGAATCTTCGAAAAATCGACTTACGCGAAATGAAAATTTTTTGTTATATTCTTGTTCCTCACACTCCAAACTGCTCGATTATAGCGTTTCCAGCGAATTTGGATCAACTTTTGTTCTGAGCATATTTCGTGTCCATGGAGCCGAGAATCCTCGCAAATCGACTTAAGCGTAATGAAACATTTTTGTGATATTCTTGTTCCCCACACTCCAAACTGCTCGTATATAGGATTTGCAGCGAATTTGGAGCAACTTTTGTTCTGAGTATATTTCGTGTCCAGGGAGCCGAGAATCGTCGAAACATCGACATGCGAAATAAAAAATGTTTGTGATATTCTTGTTCCCCACACTCCAAACTGCTCGCATATAGGTTTTGCACCGAGTTTGGAGCAACTATTGTTCTGAGAATATTTCATGTCCAAGGAGCCGAGAATCGTCGAAAAATCGACTTATGCGAAATGAAAAATTTTTGTGATACTCTTGTTCCCTCACTCCAAACTGTTCGAATAAAGCTTTTGAAGCGAATTTGGAGCAACTTTTGTTCTTAGCATATTTCGTGTCCTGAGAGCCGAGAATCTTCGAAAAATCGACTTACGCGAAATGAAAATTGTTTGTTATATTATTGTTCCTCACACTCCAAACTGCTCGATTATAGCGTTTCCAGAGAATTTGGATCAACTTTTGTTCTGAGTATATTTCATGTCCAAGGAGCCGAGAATCGTCGAAAAATTGACTTATGCGAAAAGAAAAAGTTATGTGATATTCTTGTTCCCCACACTCCAAACTGCTCGAATATAGCTTTTGCAGCGAATTTGTAGCAAATTTTGTTCTGAGTATATTTCGTGTCCTGAGAGCCGAGAATCTTCGAAAAATCGACTTATGCGAAATGAAACATTTTTGTGATATTCTTGTTCCCCACACTCCAAACTGCTCGAATATAGCTTTTGCAGCGAATTTGGAGCAAATTTTGTTCTGAGTATACTTTGTGTCCAGGGAGCCGAGAATCGTCGAAACATCGACTTATGCGAAATGAAAAATTTTTGTGATACTCTTGTTCCCACACTCCAAACTGCTCGAATATAGCTTTTGCAGCGAATTTGCAGTAACTTGTGTTCTGAGCATATTTCGTGTCCAGGGAGGCGAGAATCGTCAAAATGGACTTACTGCGTAATGAAACACTTTTGTGATGATCTTGTTCACCACACTCCAAGCAGCTCGTATATAGCTTTTGCAGGGTATTTGGAGCAACTTTTGTTCTTAGCATATTTCGTGTCCTGGGAGCCGAGAATTGTCGAAAAATCGACTTATGCGAAATGAAAAATGTTTGTGATATTCCTGTTCATCACACTCCAACCTGCTCGAATATAGCTTTTTCAGCGAATTTGGAGCACTTTTTGTTCGGAGTATTTTTAGTGTCCAGGGTGCCGAGAATCGTCGCAAACCGACTTATGCGAAAAGAAAAATTTATGTGATATTCTTGTTTCCCACACTCTAAACTGCTCGAATATAGCTTTTGCAGCGAATTTGGAGCAACTTTTGTTCTGAGTATATTTCGTGTCCAGGGAGCCGAGAATCTTCAAAAAATCGACGTACCCGAAATGAAACTTTTTTGTTATATTCCTGTTCCTTTCACTCCAAATTGCTCGTATATAGGTTTTGCAGCGAATTTGGAGCAACTTTTGTTCTGAGTATATTTCGTGTCCAGGGTGCCGAGAATCGTCGAAACATCGACATGCGAAATAAAAGATATTTGTTATTTTCTTGTTCCCCACACTCCAAACTGCTCGTATATAGGATTTGCAGCGAATTTGGAGCAACTTTTGTTCTGAGTATATTACGTGTCCAGGGAGCCGAGAATCTTCGAAAAATCGACTTACGCGAAATGAAAATTTTTTGTTATATTCTTGTTCCTCACACTCCAAATTGCTCGTATATAGGTTTTGCAGCGAATTTGGAGCAACTTTTGTTCTGTGTATATTTCGTGTCCAGGGAGCCGAGAATCGTCGAAACATCGACATGCGAAATAAAAAATTTTTGTGATATTCTTGTTCCCCACATTCTAAACTGCTCGAATATAGCTTTTGCAGCGAATTTGGAGCAACTTTTGTTCTGAGTATATTTCGTGTCCAGGAAGCCGAGAACCGTGAAAATGGACTTACCGCGTAATGAAGCACTTTTGTGATGTTCTTGTTCACCACACTCCAAACTGCTCGTATATAGCTTTTGCAGCGAATTTGGAGCAACTTTTGTTCTGAGTATATTTCGTGTCCAGGGAGCCGAGAATCGTCAAAACATCGACATGCGAAATAAAAAATTTTGTGATATTCTTGTTCCCCACATTCTAAACTGCTGGAATATAGCTTTTGCAGCGAATTTGGAGCAACTTTTGTTCTGAGTATATTTCGTGTCCAGGAAGCCGAGAACCGTGAAAATGGACTTACCGCGTATTGAAGCACTTTTGTGATGTTCTTGTTCACCACACTCCAAACTGCTCGTATATAGCTTTTGCAGCGAATTTGGAGCAACTTTTGTTCTGAGCATATTTCGTGTCCATGGAGCCGAGAATCCTCGCAAATCGACTTAAGCGTAATGAAACATTTTTGTGATTTTCTTGTTCCCCGCACTCCAAACTGCTCGTATATGGGACTTGCAGCGAATTTGGAGCAACTTTTGTTCTGAGTATATTTTGTGTCCAGGGAACCGAGAATCTTCGAAAAATCGACTTACGCGAAATGAAAATTTTTTGTTATATTCTTGTTCCTCACACTCCAAATTGCTCGTATATAGGTTTTGCAGCGAATTTGGAGCAACTATTGTTCTGAGAATATTTCATGTCCAAGGAGCCGAGAATCGTCGAAAAATCGACTTATGCGAAATGAAAAATTTTTGTGATACTGTTGTTCCCACACTCCAAACTGCTCGAATATGGCTTTTGCAGCGAATTTGGAGCAACTTGTGTTGTGAGCATATTTCGTGTCCAGGGAGGCGAGAATCGTCAAAATGGACTTACTGCGTAATGAAACACTTTTGTGATGTTCTTGTTCACCACTCTCCAAACAGCTCGTATATAGCTTTTGCAGGGTATTTGGAGCAACTTTTGTTCTTAGCATATTTCGTGTCCTGGGAGCCAAGAATCGTCGAAAAATCGACTTATGCGAAATGAAAAATTTTTGGGATATTCTTGTTCATCACACTCCAACCTGCTCGAGTATAGCTTTTGCAGCGAATTTGGAGCACTTTTTGTTCTGAGTATATTTAGTGTCCAGGGTGCCGAGAATCGTCGCAAACCGACTTAAGCGAAAAGAAAAAGTTATGTGATATTGTTGTTCCCCACACTCTAAACTGCTCGAATATAGCTTTTGCAGCGAATTTGGAGCAACTTTTGTTCTGAGTATATTTCGTGTCCAGGAAGCCGAGAATCGTCGAAACATCTACATGCGAAATAAAAGATTTTTGTTATATTCTTATTCCCCACACTCCAAACTGCTCGTATATAGGTTTTGCAGCGAATTTGGAGCAACTATTGTTCTGAGTATATTTCATGTCCAAGGAGCCGAGAATCGTCGAAAAATCGACTTATGCGAAATGAAACATTTTTGTGATATTCTTGTTCCCCACACTCCAAACTGCTTCAATATAGCTTTTGCAGCGAATTTGGAGCAAATTTTGTTCTGAGTATATTTCGTGTCCAGGGAGCCGAGAATCGTCCAAAAATCGACTTATGCTAAATGAAAAATTTTTGTGATATTCTTGTTCCCCACACTCCAAACTGCTCGTATATAGATTTTGCAGAAAATTTGGAGCAACTTTTGTTCTGAGCATATTTTGTGTCCATGGAGCCGAGAATCATCAAAAATCGACTTAAGCGTAATGAAACATTTTTGTGATATTCTTGTTCCCCACACTCCAAACTGCTCGAATATAGCTTTTGCAGCGAATTTGGAGCAAATTTTGTTCTGAGTATATTTCGTGTCCAGAGAGCCGAGAATCTTCGAAAAATCTACTTACGCGAAATGAAAATTTTTTGTTATATTCTTGATCCTCACACTCCAAACTGCTCGATTATAGCTTTTCCAGCGAATTTGGAGCTACTTTTGTTCTGAGTATATTTCATGTCCAAGGAGCCGAGAATCGTCGAAAAATCGACCTTTGCATAATGAAACATTTTTATGATATTCTTGTTCCCCTTATTCCAAACTGCTGGAATATAGCTTTTGCAGCGAATTTGGAGCAAATTTTGTTCTGAGTATATTTCCTGTCCAGGGAGCCGAGAATCGTCGAAAAATCTACTTATGCGAAATAAAAAATTGTGTTATTCTTGTTCCCCACACTCCAAACTGCTCGTATATAGGTTTTGCAGAAAATTTTGAGGATCTTTTGTTCTGAGTATTTTTCGTGTCCAGGTAGGCGAGAATTGTCGAAACATCCACTTATGCGAAATGAAACATTTTTGTGATATTCTTGTTCCCCACACTCCAAACTGCTCGAATATAGCTTTTGCAGCGAATTTGTAGCAAATTTTGTTCTGAGTATATTTCGTGTCTTGAGAGCCGAGAATCTTCGAAAAATCGACTTACGCGAAATGAAAATTTTTTGTTATATTCTTGTTCCTCACACTCCAAACTGCTCGATTATAGCGTTTCCAGCGAATTTGGATCAACTTTTGTTCTGAGCATATTTCGTGTCCATGGAGCCGAGAATCCTCGCAAATCGACTTAAGCGTAATGAAACATTTTTGTGATATTCTTGTTCCCCACACTCCAAACTGCTCGTATATAGGATTTGCAGCGAATTTGGAGCAACTTTTGTTCAGAGTATATTTCGTGTCCAGGGAGCCGAGAATCGTCGAAACATTGACATGCGAAATAAAAAATGTTTGTGATATTCTTGTTCCCCACACTCCAAACTGCTCGTATATAGGTTTTGCACCGAATTTGGAGCAACTATTGTTCTGAGAATATTTCATGTCCAAGGAGCCGAGAATCGTCGAAAAATCGACTTATGCGAAATGAAAAATTTTTGTGATACTCTTGTTCCCTCACTCCAAACTGTTCGAATAAAGCTTTTGCAGCGAATTTGGAGCAACTTTTGTTCTGAGTATATTTCGTGTCCAGGGAGGCGAGAATCGTCAAAATGGACTTACTGCGTAATGAAACACTTTTGTGATGTTCTTGTTCACCACACTCCAAACAGCTCGTATATAGCTTTTGCAGGGTATTTGGAGCAATTTTGTTCTTAGCATATTTCGTGTCCTGAGAGCCGAGAATCTTCGAAAAATCGACTTACGCGAAATGAAAATTGTTTGTTATATTATTGTTCCTCACACTCCAAACTGCTCGATTATAGCGTTTCCAGAGAATTCGGATCAACTTTTGTTCTGAGTATATTTCATGTCCAAGGAGCCGAGAATCGTCGAAAAATCGACTTATGCGAAAAGAAAAAGTTATGTGATATTCTTGTTCCCCACACTCCAAACTGCTCGAATATAGCTTTTGCAGCGAATTTGTAGCAAATTTTGTTCTGAGTATATTTCGTGTCCTGAGAGCCGAGAATCTTCGAAAAATCGACTTACGCGAAATGAAAATTTTTTGTTATATTATTGTTCCTCACACTCCAAACTGCTCGATTATAGCATTTCCAGAGAATTTGGATCAACTTTTGTTCTGAGTATATTTCATGTCCAAGGAGCCGAGAATCGTCGAAAAATCGACTTATGCGAAATGAAACATTTTTGTGATATTCTTGTTCCCCACACTCCAAACTGCTCGAATATAGCTTTTGCAGCGAATTTGGAGCAAATTTTGTTCTGAGTATACTTTGTGTCCAGGGAGCCGAGAATCGTCGAAACATCGACTTATGCGAAATGAAAAATTTTTGTGATACTCTTGTTCCCACACTCCAAACTGCTCGAATATAGCTTTTGCAGCGAATTTGCAGTAACTTGTGTTCTGAGCATATTTCGTGTCCAGGGAGGCGAGAATCGTCAAAATGGACTTACTGCGTAATGAAACACTTTTGTGATGTTCTTGTTCACCACACTCCAAGCAGCTCGTATATAGCTTTTGCAGGGTATTTGGAGCAACTTTTGTTCTTAGCATATTTCGTGTCCTGGGAGCCGAGAATTGTCGAAAAATCGACTTACGCGAAATGAAAATTTTTTGTTATATTCTTGTTCCTCACACTCCAAATTGCTCGTATATAGGTTTTGCAGCGAATTTGGAGCAACTATTGTTCTGAGAATATTTCATTTCCAAGGAGCCGAGAATCGTCGAAAAATCGACTTATGCGAAATGAAAAATTTTTGTGATACTGTTGTTCCCACACTCCAAACTGCTCGAATATGGCTTTTGCAGCGAATTTGGAGCAACTTGTGTTGTGAGCATATTTCGTGTCCAGGGAGGCGAGAATCGTCAAAATGGACTTACTGCGTAATGAAACATTTTTGTGATATTCTTGTTCCCCACACTCCAAACTGCTCGTATATAGGATTTGCAGCGAATTTGGAGCAACTTTTGTTCAGAGTATATTTCGTGTCCAGGGAGCCGAGAATCGTCGAAACATTGACATGCGAAATAAAAAATGTTTGTGATATTCTTGTTCCCCACACTCCAAACTGCTCGTATATAGGTTTTGCACCGAATTTGGAGCAACTATTGTTCTGAGAATATTTCATGTCCAAGGAGCCGAGAATCGTCGAAAAATCGACTTATGCGAAATGAAAAATTTTTGTGATACTCTTGTTCCCTCACTCCAAACTGTTCGAATAAAGCTTTTGCAGCGAATTTGGAGCAACTTTTGTTCTGAGTATATTTCGTGTCCAGGGAGGCGAGAATCGTCAAAATGGACTTACTGCGTAATGAAACACTTTTGTGATGTTCTTGTTCACCACACTCCAAACAGCTCGTATATAGCTTTTGCAGGGTATTTGGAGCAATTTTGTTCTTAGCATATTTCGTGTCCTGAGAGCCGAGAATCTTCGAAAAATCGACTTACGCGAAATGAAAATTGTTTGTTATATTATTGTTCCTCACACTCCAAACTGCTCGATTATAGCGTTTCCAGAGAATTTGGATCAACTTTTGTTCTGAGTATATTTCATGTCCAAGGAGCCGAGAATCGTCGAAAAATCGACTTATGCGAAAAGAAAAAGTTATGTGATATTCTTGTTCCCCACACTCCAAACTGCTCGAATATAGCTTTTGCAGCGAATTTGTAGCAAATTTTGTTCTGAGTATATTTCGTGTCCTGAGAGCCGAGAATCTTCGAAAAATCGACTTACGCGAAATGAAAATTTTTTGTTATATTATTGTTCCTCACACTCCAAACTGCTCGATTATAGCGTTTCCAGAGAATTTGGATCAACTTTTGTTCTGAGTATATTTCATGTCCAAGGAGCCGAGAATCGTCGAAAAATCGACTTATGCGAAATGAAACATTTTTGTGATATTCTTGTTCCCCACACTCCAAACTGCTCGAATATAGCTTTTGCAGCGAATTTGGAGCAAATTTTGTTCTGAGTATACTTTGTGTCCAGGGAGCCGAGAATCGTCGAAACATCGACTTATGCGAAATGAAAAATTTTTGTGATACTCTTGTTCCCACACTCCAAACTGCTCGAATATAGCTTTTGCAGCGAATTTGCAGTAACTTGTGTTCTGAGCATATTTCGTGTCCAGGGAGGCGAGAATCGTCAAAATGGACTTACTGCGTAATGAAACACTTTTGTGATGTTCTTGTTCACCACACTCCAAGCAGCTCGTATATAGCTTTTGCAGGGTATTTGGAGCAACTTTTGTTCTTAGCATATTTCGTGTCCTGGGAGCCGAGAATTGTCGAAAAATCGACTTATGCGAAATGAAAAATTTTTGTGATATTCCTGTTCATCACACTCCAACCTGCTCGAATATAGCTTTTTCAGCGAATTTGGAGCACTTTTTGTTCGGAGTATTTTTAGTGTCCAGGGTGCCGAGAATCGTCGCAAACCGACTTATGCGAAAAGAAAAATTTATGTGATATTCTTGTTCCCCACACTCTAAACTGCTCGAATATAGCTTTTGCAGCGAATTTGGAGCAACTTTTGTTCTGAGTATATTTCGTGTCCAGGGAGCCGAGAATCTTCAAAAAATCGACGTACCCGAAATGAAACTTTTTTGTTATATTCCTGTTCCTTTCACTCCAAATTGCTCGTATATAGGTTTTGCAGCGAATTTGGAGCAACTTTTGTTCTGAGTATATTTCGTGTCCAGGGTGCCGAGAATCGTCGAAACATCGACATGCGAAATAAAAGATTTTTGTTATTTTCTTGTTCCCCACACTCCAAACTGCTCGTATATAGGATTTGCAGCGAATTTGGAGCAACTTTTGTTCTGAGTATATTTCGTGTCCAGGGAGCCGAGAATCTTCGAAAAATCGACGTACGCGAAATGAAACTTTTTTGTTATATTCTTGTTCCTCACACTCCAAATTGCTCGTATATAGGTTCTGCAGCGAATTTGGAGCATCTTTTGTTCTGAGTATATTTCGTGTCCAGGGAGCCGAGAATCGTCAAAAAATCAAATTATGCGAAATAAAAATTTTTTGTGATATTCTAGTTCCCCACACTCCAAACTGCTCGTATATAGGTTTTGCTGCGAATTTTGAGTATCTTTTGTTCTGAGTATATTTCGTGTCCAGGGAGCCGAGAATCGTAAAATGGACTTACCGCGTAATGAAACACTTTTGTGATGTTCTTGTTCACCACACTCCAAACAGCTCGTATATAGCTTTTGCAGGAAATTTGGAGCATCTTTTGTTCTTAGCATATTTCGTGTCCATGGAGCCGTGAATCATCCAAAAATCGACTTAAGCGTAGTGAGACATTTTTGTGATTTGCTTGTTCCCCACACTCTAAACTGCTCGTATATAGCTTTTGCAGCGAATTTGGAGCTACTTTTGTTCTGAGTATATTTCATGTCCAAGGAGCCGAGAATCGTCGAAAAATCGACCTTTGCATAATGAAACATTTTTGTGATATTCTTGTTCCCCACATTCCAAACTGCTGGAATATAGCTTTTGCAGCGAATTTGGAGCAAATTTTGTTCTGAGTATATTTCCTGTCCAGGGAGCCGAGAATCGTCGAAAAATCTACTTATGCGAAATGAAACATTTTTGTGATATTCATGTTCCCCACACTCCAAACTGCTCGAATATAGCCTTTGCAGCGAATTTGTAGCAAATTTTGTTCTGAGTATATTTCGTATCCTGAGAGCCGAGAATCTTCGAAAAATCGACTTACGCGAAATGAAAATTTTTTGTTATATTCTTGTTCCTCACACTCCAAACTGCTCGATTATAGCGTTTCCAGCGAATTTGGATCAACTTTTGTTCTGAGTATATTTCATGTCCAAGGAGCCGAGAATCGTCGAAAAATCGACTTATGCGAAATGAAATATTTTTGTGATATTCTTGTTCCGGACACTCCAAACTGCTCGAATATAGCTTTTGCAGCGAATTTGGAGCAAATTTTGTTCTGAGTATATTTCGTGTCCAGGGAGCCGAGAATCGTCGAAACATCGACTTATGCGAAATGCAAAATTTTTGTGATACTCTTGTTCCCACACTGCAAACTGCTCGAATATAGCTTTTGCAGCGAATTTGGAGCAAATTGTGTTCTGAACATATTTCGTGTCCAGGGAGGCGAGAACCGTGAAATTGTACTTACCGCGTAATGAAACACTTTTGTGATGTTCTTGTTCACCACACTCCAAACTGCTCGTATATAGCTTTTGCAGCGAATTTGGAGCAACTTTTGTTCTGAGTATATTTCGTGTCCATGGAGCCGAGAATCCTCGCAAATCGACTTAAGCGTAATTTAAACATTTTTGTGATATTCTTGTTCCCCACACTCCAAACTGCTCGTATATAGGATTTGCAGCGACTTTGGAAGCAACATTTGTTCTGAGTATATTACGTGTCCAGGGAGCCGAGAATCTTCGAAAAATCGACTTACGCGAAATGAAAATTTTTTGTTATATTCTTGTTCCTCACACTCCAAATTGCTCGTATATAGGTTTTGCAGCGAATTTGGAGCAACTTTTGTTCTGAGTATATTTCGTGTCCAGGGAGCCGAGAATCGTCGAAACATCGACATGCGAAATAAAAAATTTTTGTGATATTCTTGTTCCCCACATTCTAAACTGCTCGAATATAGCTTTTGCAGCGAATTTGGAGCAACTTTTGTTCTGAGTATATTTCGTGTCCAGGAAGCCGAGAACCGTGAAAATGGACTTACCGCGTAATGAAGCACTTTTGTGATGTTCTTGTTCACCACACTCCAAACTGCTCGTATATAGCTTTTGCAGCGAATTTGGAGCAACTTTTGTTCTGAGCATATTTCGTGTCCATGGAGCCGAGAATCCTCGCAAATCGACTTAAGCGTAATGAAACATTTTTGTGATTTTCTTGTTCCCCGCACTCCAAACTGCTCGTATATGGGACTTGCAGCGAATTTGGAGCAACTTTTGTTCTGAGTATATTTTGTGTCCAGGGAACCGAGAATCTTCGAAAAATCGACTTACGCGAAATGAAAATTTTTTGTTATATTCTTGTTCCTCACACTCCAAATTGCTCGTATATAGGTTTTGCAGCGAATTTGGAGCAACTATTGTTCTGAGAATATTTCATTTCCAAGGAGCCGAGAATCGTCGAAAAATCGACTTATGCGAAATGAAAAATTTTTGTGATACTGTTGTTCCCACACTCCAAACTGCTCGAATATGGCTTTTGCAGCGAATTTGGAGCAACTTGTGTTGTGAGCATATTTCGTGTCCAGGGAGGCGAGAATCGTCAAAATGGACTTACTGCGTAATGAAACACTTTTGTGATGTTCTTGTTCACCACACTCCAAACAGCTCGCATATAGCTTTTGCAGGGTATTTGGAGCAACTTTTGTTCTTAGCATATTTCGTGTCCTGGGAGCCGAGAATCGTCGAAAAATCGACTTATGCGAAATGAAACATTTTTGGGATATTCTTGTTCATCACACTCCAACCTGCTCGAGTATAGCTTTTGCAGCGAATTTGGAGCACTTTTTGTTCTGAGTATATTTAGTGTCCAGGGTGCCGAGAATGGTCGCAAACCGACTTAAGCGAAAAGAAAAAGTTATGTGATATTGTTGTTCCCCACACTCTAAACTGCTCGAATATAGCTTTTGCAGCGAATTTGGAGCAACTTTTGTTCTGAGTATATTTCGTGTCCAGGAAGCCGAGAATCGTCGAAACATCTACATGCGAAATAAAAGATTTTTGTTATATTCATATTCCCCACACTCCAAACTGCTCGTATATAGGTTTTGCAGCGAATTTGGAGCAACTATTGTTCTGAGTATATTTCATGTCCAAGGAGCCGAGAATCGTCGAAAAATCGACTTATGCGAAATGAAACATTTTTGTGATATTCTTGTTCCCCACACTCCAAACTGCTTGAATATAGCTTTTGCAGCGAATTTGGAGCAAATTTTGTTCTGAGTATATTTCGTGTCCAGGGAGCCGAGAAAGGTCGAAAAATCAACTTATGCGAAATAAAATTTTTTTGTGATATTCTTGTTCCCCACACTCCAAACTGCTCGTATATAGGTTTTGCAGCGAATTTTGAGCATCTTTTGTTCTGAGCATATTTCGTGTCCAGGGAGCCAAGAATCGTCATAAACTTGACTTACGCGAAATGAAAATATTTTGTGATATTCTTGTTCCCCAATCTCCAAACTGCTCATATATAGCTTTTGCAGAGAATTTGGAGCATCTTTTGCTGTGAGCATATTTCGTGTCCATGGAGCCGAGACTCCTCGCAAATCGACTTTAAGCGTAATGAAACATTTTTGTGATGTTCTTGTTCCCCAACACCAAACTGCTCTTATATAGCTTTTGCAGCGAATTTGGAGCAACCTTTGTTCTGAGTATGTTTCGTGTCCAGGGAGCCAAGAATCGTCACAAACTCGACTTACGCGAAATGAAACATTTTTGTGATTTTCTTGTTCCCCACACTCTAAACTGCTCGTATATGGCTTTTGCAGCGAATTTGGAATAACTTTTGTTCTTAACATATTTCGTGTCCTGGGAGCCGAGAATTGTCGAAAAATCGCCATTCGAAATGAAAATTTTTTGTGATATTCTTCCTCCTCACACTCCAACCTGCTCAAATATAGCTTTTGCAGCGAATTTGGAGCTACTTTTGTTCTGAGTATATTTCATGTCCAAGGAGCCAGGAATCGTCGAAAAATCGACCTTTGCGAAATGAAACATTTTTGTTATATTCTTGTTCCCCACATTCCAAACTGCTGGAATATAGCTTTTGCAGCGAATTTGGAGCAAATTTTGTTCTGAGTATATTTCCTGTCCAGGGAGCCGAGAATCGTCGAAAAATCTACTTATGCGAAATAAAAAATTGTGTTATTCTTGTTCCCCACACTCCAAACTGCTCGTATATAGGTTTTGCAGAAAATTTTGAGCATCTTTTGTTCTGAGTATTTTTCGTGTCCAGGTAGGCGAAATTTGTCGAAACATCGACTAATGCGAAATGAAACATTTTTGTGATATTCTTGTGCCCCACACTCCAAACTGCTCGAATATAGCTTTTGCAGCGAATATGTAGCAAATTTTGTTCTGAGTATATTTCGTGTCCTGAGAGCCGAGAATCTTCGAAAAATCGACTTACGCGAAATGAAAATTTTTTGTTATATTCTTGTTCCTCACACTCCAAACTGCTGGATTATAGCGTTTCAAGCGAATTTGGATCAACTTGTGTTCTGAACATATTTCGTGTCCAGGGAGGCGAGAACCGTGAAACTGTACTTACCGCGTAATGAAACACTTTTGTGATGTTCTTGTTCACCACACTCCAAACTGCTCGTATATAGCTTTTGCAGCGAATTTGGAGCAACTTTTGTTCTGAGCATATTTCGTGTCCATGGAGCCGAGAATCCTCGCAAATCGACTTAAGCGTAATTTAAACATTTTTGTGATATTCTTGTTCCCCACACTCCAAACTGCTCGTATATAGGATTTGCAGCGACTTTGGAAGCAACTTTTGTTCTGAGTATATTACGTGTCCAGGGAGCCGAGAATCTTCGAAAAATCGACTTACGCGAAATGAAAATTTTTTGTTATATTCTTGTTCCTCACACTCCAAATTGCTCGTATATAGGTTTTGCAGCGAATTTGGAGCAACTTTTGTTCTGAGTATATTTCGTGTCCAGGGAGCCGAGAATCGTCGAAACATCGACATGCGAAATAAAAATTTTTTGTGATATTCTTGTTCCCCACATTCTAAACTGCTCGAATATAGCTTTTGCAGCGAATTTGGAGAAACTTTTGTTCTGAGTATATTTCGTGTCCAGGAAGCCGAGAACCGTGAAAATGGACTTACCGCGTAATGAAGCACTTTTGTGATGTTCTTGTTCACCACACTCCAAACTGCTCGTATATAGCTTTTGCAGCGTATTTGGAGCAACTTTTGTTCTGATCATATTTCGTGTCCATGGAGCCGAGAATCCTCGCAAATCGACTTAAGCGTAATGAAACATTTTTGTGATTTTCTTGTTCCCCGCACTCCAAACTGCTCGTATATAGGACTTGCAGCGAATTTGGAGCAACTTTTGTTCTGAGTATATTTTGTGTCCAGGGAACCGAGAATCTTCGAAAAATCGACTTACGCGAAATGAAAATTTTTTGTTATATTCTTGTTCCTCACACTCCAAATTGCTCGTATATAGGTTTTGCAGCGAATTTGGAGCAACTATTGTTCTGAGAATATTTCATTTCCAAGGAGCCGAGAATCGTCGAAAAATCGACTTATGCGAAATGAAAAATTTTTGTGATACTGTTGTTCCCTCACTCCAAACTGCTCGAATATGGCTTTTGCAGCGAATTTGGAGCAACTTGTGTTGTGAGCATATTTCGTGTCCAGGGAGGCGAGAATCGTCAAAATGGACTTACTGCGTAATGAAACACTTTTGTGATGTTCTTGTTCACCACACTCCAAACAGCTCGCATATAGCTTTTGCAGGGTATTTGGAGCAACTTTTGTTCTTAGCATATTTCGTGTCCTGGGAGCCGAGAATCGTCGAAAAATCGACTTATGCGAAATGAAAAATTTTTGGGATATTCTTGTTCATCACACTCCAACCTGCTCGAGTATAGCTTTTGCAGCGAATTTGGAGCACTTTTTGTTCTGAGTATATTTAGTGTCCAGGGTGCCGAGAATCGTCGCAAACCGACTTAAGCGAAAAGAAAAAGTTATGTGATATTGTTGTTCCCCACACTCTAAACTGCTCGAATATAGCTTTTGCAGCGAATTTGGAGCAACTTTTGTTCTGAGTATATTTCGTGTCCAGGAAGCCGAGAATCGTCGAAACATCTACATGCGAAATAAAAGATTTTTGTTATATTCTTATTCCCCACACTCCAAACTGCTCGTATATAGGTTTTGCAGCGAATTTGGAGCAACTATTGTTCTGAGTATATTTCATGTCCAAGGAGCCGAGAATCGTCGAAAAATCGACTTATGCGAAATGAAACATTTTTGTGATATTCTTGTTCCCCACACTCCAAACTGCTTGAATATAGCTTTTGCAGCGAATTTGGAGCAAATTTTGTTCTGAGTATATTTCGTGTCCAGGGAGCCGAGAAAGGTCGAAAAATCAACTTATGCGAAATAAAATTTTTTTGTGATATTCTTGTTCCCCACACTCCAAACTGCTCGTATATAGGTTTTGCAGCGAATTTTGAGCATCTTTTGTTCTGAGCATATTTCGTGTCCAGGGAGCCAAGAATCGTCATAAACTTGACTTACGCGAAATGAAAATATTTTGTGATATTCTTGTTCCCCAATCTCCAAACTGCTCATATATAGCTTTTGCAGAGAATTTGGAGCATCTTTTGCTGTGAGCATATTTCGTGTCCATGGAGCCGAGACTCCTCGCAAATCGACTTTAAGCGTAATGAAACATTTTTGTGATGTTCTTGTTCCCCAACACCAAACTGCTCTTATATAGCTTTTGCAGCGAATTTGGAGCAACCTTTGTTCTGAGTATGTTTCGTGTCCAGGGAGCCAAGAATCGTCACAAACTCGACTTACGCGAAATGAAACATTTTTGTGATTTTCTTGTTCCCCACACTCTAAACTGCTCGTATATGGCTTTTGCAGCGAATTTGGAATAACTTTTGTTCTTAACATATTTCGTGTCCTGGGAGCCGAGAATTGTCGAAAAATCGCCATTCGAAATGAAAATTTTTTGTGATATTCTTCCTCCTCACACTCCAACCTGCTCAAATATAGCTTTTGCAGCGAATTTGGAGCTACTTTTGTTCTGAGTATATTTCATGTCCAAGGAGCCAGGAATCGTCGAAAAATCGACCTTTGCGAAATGAAACATTTTTGTTATATTCTTGTTCCCCACATTCCAAACTGCTGGAATATAGCTTTTGCAGCGAATTTGGAGCAAATTTTGTTCTGAGTATATTTCCTGTCCAGGGAGCCGAGAATCGTCGAAAAATCTACTTATGCGAAATAAAAAATTGTGTTATTCTTGTTCCCCACACTCCAAACTGCTCGTATATAGGTTTTGCAGAAAATTTTGAGCATCTTTTGTTCTGAGTATTTTTCGTGTCCAGGTAGGCGAAATTTGTCGAAACATCGACTAATGCGAAATGAAACATTTTTGTGATATTCTTGTGCCCCACACTCCAAACTGCTCGAATATAGCTTTTGCAGCGAATATGTAGCAAATTTTGTTCTGAGTATATTTCGTGTCCTGAGAGCCGAGAATCTTCGAAAAATCGACTTACGCGAAATGAAAATTTTTTGTTATATTCTTGTTCCTCACACTCCAAACTGCTGGATTATAGCGTTTCAAGCGAATTTGGATCAACTTGTGTTCTGAACATATTTCGTGTCCAGGGAGGCGAGAACCGTGAAACTGTACTTACCGCGTAATGAAACACTTTTGTGATGTTCTTGTTCACCACACTCCAAACTGCTCGTATATAGCTTTTGCAGCGAATTTGGAGCAACTTTTGTTCTGAGCATATTTCGTGTCCATGGAGCCATGAATCCTCGCAAATCGACTTAAGCGTAATTTAAACATTTTTGTGATATTCTTGTTCCCCACACTCCAAACTGCTCGTATATAGGATTTGCAGCGACTTTGGAAGCAACTTTTGTTCTGAGTATATTACGTGTCCAGGGAGCCGAGAATCTTCGAAAAATCGACTTACGCGAAATGAAAATTTTTTGTTATATTCTTGTTCCTCACACTCCAAATTGCTCGTATATAGGTTTTGCAGCGAATTTGGAGCAACTTTTGTTCTGAGTATATTTCGTGTCCAGGGAGCCGAGAATCGTCGAAACATCGACATGCGAAATAAAAATTTTTTGTGATATTCTTGTTCCCCACATTCTAAACTGCTCGAATATAGCTTTTGCAGCGAATTTGGAGAAACTTTTGTTCTGAGTATATTTCGTGTCCAGGAAGCCGAGAACCGTGAAAATGGACTTACCGCGTAATGAAGCACTTTTGTGATGTTCTTGTTCACCACACTCCAAACTGCTCGTATATAGCTTTTGCAGCGTATTTGGAGCAACTTTTGTTCTGATCATATTTCGTGTCCATGGAGCCGAGAATCCTCGCAAATCGACTTAAGCGTAATGAAACATTTTTGTGATTTTCTTGTTCCCCGCACTCCAAACTGCTCGTATATAGGACTTGCAGCGAATTTGGAGCAACTTTTGTTCTGAGTATATTTTGTGTCCAGGGAACCGAGAATCTTCGAAAAATCGACTTACGCGAAATGAAAATTTTTTGTTATATTCTTGTTCCTCACACTCCAAATTGCTCGTATATAGGTTTTGCAGCGAATTTGGAGCAACTATTGTTCTGAGAATATTTCATTTCCAAGGAGCCGAGAATCGTCGAAAAATCGACTTATGCGAAATGAAAAATTTTTGTGATACTGTTGTTCCCTCACTCCAAACTGCTCGAATATGGCTTTTGCAGCGAATTTGGAGCAACTTGTGTTGTGAGCATATTTCGTGTCCAGGGAGGCGAGAATCGTCAAAATGGACTTACTGCGTAATGAAACACTTTTGTGATGTTCTTGTTCACCACACTCCAAACAGCTCGCATATAGCTTTTGCAGGGTATTTGGAGCAACTTTTGTTCTTAGCATATTTCGTGTCCTGGGAGCCGAGAATCGTCGAAAAATCGACTTATGCGAAATGAAAAATTTTTGGGATATTCTTGTTCATCACACTCCAACCTGCTCGAGTATAGCTTTTGCAGCGAATTTGGAGCACTTTTTGTTCTGAGTATATTTAGTGTCCAGGGTGCCGAGAATCGTCGCAAACCGACTTAAGCGAAAAGAAAAAGTTATGTGATATTGTTGTTCCCCACACTCTAAACTGCTCGAATATAGCTTTTGCAGCGAATTTGGAGCAACTTTTGTTCTGAGTATATTTCGTGTCCAGGAAGCCGAGAATCGTCGAAACATCTACATGCGAAATAAAAGATTTTTGTTATATTCTTATTCCCCACACTCCAAACTGCTCGTATATAGCTTTTGCAGCGAATTTGGAGTAAATTTTGTTCTGAGTATATTTCATGTCCAGGGAGCCGAGAATCGTCAAAACATCGACTTATGCGAAATGAAAAATTTTTGTGATACTCTTGTTCCCACACTCCAAACTGCTCGAATATAGCTTTTGCAGCGAATTTGGAGCAACTTGTGTTCTGAGCATATTTCATGTCCAGGGAGGCGAGAATCATCAAAATGGTCTTACTGCGTAATGAAACACATTTGTGATGTTCCTGTTTACCACACTCCAAACAGCTCGTATATAGCTTTTGCAGGGTATTTGGAGCAACTTTTGTTCTTAGCATATTTCGTGTCCTGGGAGCCGAGAATTGTCGAAAAATCGACTTACGCGAACTGAAAAATGTTTGTGATATTCTTGTTCATCGCACTCCAACCAGCTCGAATATAGCTTTTGCAGCGCATTTGGAGCACTTTTTGTTCTGAGTATATTTAGTGTCCAGGGTGCCGAGAATCGTCGCAAACCGACTTATGCGAAAAGAAAAATTTATGTGATATTCTTGTTCCCCACATTCTAAACTGCTCGAATATAGCTTTTGCAGCGAATTTGGAGCAACTTTTGTTCTGAGTATATTTCCTGTCCAGGAAGCCGAGAACCGTGAAAATGGACTTACCGCGTAATGAAGCACTTTTGTGATGTTCTTGTTCACCACACTCCAAACTGCTCGTATATAACTTTTGCAGCGAATTTGGAGCAACTTTTGTTCTGAGCATATTTCGTGTCCATGGAGCCGAGAATCGTCGCAAATCGACTTAAGCGTAATGTAACATTTTTGTGATTTTCTTGTTCCCCGCACTCCAAACTGCTCGTATATAGGACTTGCAGCGAATTTGGAGCAACTTTTGTTCTGAGTATATTTTGTGTCCAGGGAACCGAGAATCTTCGAAAAATCGACTTACGCGAAATGAAAATTTTTTGTTATATTCTTGTTCCTCACACTCCAAATTGCTCATATATAGGGTTTGCAGCGAATTTGGAGCAACTTTTGTTCTGAGTATATTTCGTGTCCAGGGAGCCGAGAATCGTCGAAACATCGACATGCGAAATAAAAAATTTTTGTGATATTCTTGTTCCCCACACTCCAAACTGCTCGTATATAGCTTTTGCAGCGAATTTGGAGCAACTATTGTTCTGAGTATATTTCGTGTCCAGGGAGCCGAGAATCATCGAAACATCGACTTATGCGAAATGAAAAATTTTTGTCATACTCTTTTTCCCACACTCCTAACTGATCGAATATAGCTTTTGCAGCGAATTTGCAGAAACTTTTGTTCTGAGCATATTTCGTGTCCAGGGAGGCGAGAATCGTCAAAATGGACTTACTGCGTAATGAAACACTTTTGTGATGTTCTTGTTCACAACACTCCAAACAGCTCGTATATAGCTTTTGCAGGGTATTTGGAGCAACTTTTGTTCTTAGCATATTTCGTTTCCTGGGAGCCGAGAATCGTCCAAAAATCGACTTAAGCGTAATGATACATTGTTGTGATTTTCTCTTTCGCCACACTCCAATCTGCTCGTATATAGGATTTGCAGCGAATTTGGAGCAACTTTTGTTCTGAGTATATTTCGTGTCCAGGGAGCCGAGAATCGTGAAACATCGACATGCGAAATAAAAGATTTTTGTGATATTCTTGTTCCCCACACTCCAAACTGCTCGTATATAGGTTTTGCAGCGAATTTGGAGCAACTATTGTTCTGAGTATATTTCATGTCCAAGGAGCCGAGAATCTTCGAAAAATCGACTTATGCGAAATGAAACATTTTTGTGATATTCTTGTTCCCCACACTCCAAACTGCTTGAATATAGCTTTTGCAGCGAATTTGGAACAAATTTTGTTCTGAGTATATTTCGTGTCCAGGGAGCCGAGAAAGGTCGAAACATCAACTTATGCGAAATAAAATTTTTTTGTGATATTCTTGTTCCCCACACTCCAAACTGCTCGTATATAGGTTTTGCAGCGAATTTTGAGCATCTTTTGTTCTGAGCATATTTCGTGTTCAGGGAGCCAAGAATCGTCATAAACTTGACTTACGCGAAATGAAAATGTTTTGTGATATTCTTGTTCCCCAATCTCCAAACTGCTCGTATATAGCTTTTGCAGAGAATTTGGAGCATCTTTTGTTCTGAGCATATTTCGTGTCCATGGAGCCGAGACTCCTCGCAAATCGACTTTAAGCGTAATGAAACATTTTAGTGATGTTCTTGTTCCCCAACACCAAACTGCTCTTATATAGCTTTTGCAGCGAATTTGGAGCAACCTTTGTTCTGAGTATATTTCGTGTCCAGGGAGCCAAGAATCGTCACAAACTCGACTTACGCGAAATGAAAATTTTTTGTGATAATCCTGTTCCCCACACTCCAAACTGCTCGATTATAGCTTTTCCAGCGAATTTGGAGCAACTTTTGTTCTGAGTATATTTAGTGTCCAGGGAGCCGAGAATCGTCGAAAGGTCGACTTATGCGAAATGAAAAATTTTTGTGATATTCTTGTTCCCCACACTCTAAACTGCTCGTATATGGCTTTTGCAGCGAATTTGGAATAACTTTTGTTCTTAACATATTTCGTGTCCAGGGAGCCGAGAATTGTCGAAAAATCGCCATGCGAAATGAAAATTTTTTGTGATACTCTTGCTCCTCACACTCCAACCTGCTCAAATATAGCTTTTGCAGCGAATTTGGAGCTACTTTTGTTCTGAGCATATTTCGTGTCCTGGGAGCCGAGAATCCTCGCAAATCGACTTAAGCGTAATGAAACATTTTTGTGATTTTCTTGTTCCCCGCACTCCAAACTGCTCGTATATAGGACTTGCAGCGAATTTGGAGCAACTTTTGTTCTGAGTATATTTTGTGTCCAGGGAGCCGAGAATCTTCGAAAAATCGACTTACGCGAAATGAATATTTTTGGTTATATTCTTGTTCCTCACACTCCAAATTGCTCGTATATAGGTTTTGCAGCGAATTTTGAGCATCTTTTGTTCTGAGCATATTTCGTGTCCAGGGAGCCAAGAATCGTCATAAACTTGACTTACGCGAAATGAAAATATTTTGTGATATTCTTGTTCCCCAATCTCCAAACTGCTCGTATATAGCTTTTGCAGAGAATTTGGAGCATCTTTTGTTCTGAGCATATTTCGTGTCCATGGAGCCGAGACTCCTCGCAAATCGACTTAAGCGTAATGAAACATTTTTGTGATGTTCTTGTTCCTCAACACCAAACTGCTCTTATATAGCTTTTGCAGCGAATTTGGAGCAACTATTGTTCTGAGTATATTTCATGTCCAAGGAGCCGAGAATCGTCGAAAAATCGACTTAAGCGTAATGAAAAATTTTTGTGATACTCTTGATCCCACACTCCAAATTGCTCGAATATAGCGTTTGCAGCGAAATTGGAGCAAATTTTGTTCTGAGTATATTTCGTGTCCAGGGAGCCGAGAATCATCGAAACATCGACTAATGCGAAATGAAAAATTTTTGTCATACTCTTTTTCCCACACTCCAAACTGCTCGAATATAGCTTTTGCAGCGAATTTGCAGCAACTTTTGTTCTGAGCATATTTCGTGTCCAGGGAGGCGAGAATCGTCAAAATGGACTTACTGCGTAATGAAACACTTTTGTGATGTTCTTGTTCACAACACTCCAAACAGCTCGTATATAGCTTTTGCAGGGTATTTGGAGCAACTTTTGTTCTTAGCATATTTCGTTTCCAAGAGCTGAGAATCGTCGAAAAATCGACTTAAGCGTAATGATACATTGTTGTGATTTTCTCTTTCGCCACACTCCAAACTGCTCGTATATAGGATTTGCAGCGAATTTGGAGCAACTTTGGTTCTGAGTATATTTCGTGTCCAGGGAGCCGAGAATCGTGAAACATCGACATGCGAAATAAAAGATTTTTGTGATATTCTTGTTCCCCACACTCCAAACTGCTCGTATATAGGTTTTGCAGCGAATTTGGAGCAACTATTGTTCTGAGTATATTTCATGTCCAAGGAGCCGAGAATCGTCGAAAAATCGACTTATGCGAAACGAAACATTTTTGTGATATTCTTGTTCCCCACACTCCAAACTGCTTGAATATAGCTTTTGCAGCGAATTTGGAGCAAATTTTGTTCTGAGTATATTTCGTGTCCAGGGAGCCGAGAAAGGTCGAAAAATCAACTTATGCGAAATAAAATTTTTTTGTGATATTCTTGTTCCCCACACTCCAAACTGCTCGTATATAGGTTTTGCAGCGAATTTTGAGCATCTTTTGTTCTGAGCATATTTCGTGTCCAGGGAGCCAAGAATCGTCATAAACTTGACTTACGCGAAATGAAAATATTTTGTGATATTCTTGTTCCCCAATCTCCAAACTGCTCGTATATAGCTTTTGCAGAGAATTTGGAGCATCTTTTGTTCTGAGCATATTTCGTGTCCATGGAGCCGAGACTCCTCGCAAATCGACTTTAAGCGTAATGAAACATTTTTGTGATGTTCTTGTTCCCCAACACCAAACTGCTCTTATATAGCTTTTGCAGCGAATTTGGAGCAACCTTTGTTCTGAGTATATTTCGTGTCCAGGGAGCCAAGAATCGTCACAAACTCGACTTACGCGAAATGAAAATTTTTTGTGATATTCCTGTTCCCCACACTCCAAACTGCTCGATTATAGCTTTTCCAGCGAATTTGGAGCAACTTTTGTTCTGAGTATATTTAGTGTCCAGGGAGCCGAGAATCGTCGAAAGGTCGACTTATGCGAAATGAAAAATTTTTGTGATATTCTTGTTCCCCACACTCCAAACTGCTCGAATATATCTTTTGCAGCGAATTTGAAGCAACTTTTGTTCTGAGCATATTTCGTGTCCATGTAGCCGAGAATCATCGAAAAATCGACTTATGCGAAATGAAAAATTTTTGTGATACTCTTGTTCCCACACTCCAAACTGCTCGAATATAGCTTTTGCAGCGAATTTGCAGCAACTTTTGTTCTGAGCATATTTCGTGTCCTGGGAGCCGAGAATTGTCGAAAAATCGCCATGCGAAATGAAAATTTTTTGTGATATTCTTGCTCCTCACACTCCAACCTGCTCAAATATAGCTTTTGCAGCGAATTTGGAGCTACTTTTGTTCTGAGTATATTTCATGTCCAAGGAGCCAGGAATCGTCGAAAAATCGACCTTTGCGAAATGAAACATTTTTGTGATATTCTTGTTCCCCACATTCCAAACTGCTGGAATATAGCTTTTGCAGCGAATTTGGAGCAAATTTTGTTCTGAGTATATTTCCTGTCCAGGGAGCCGAGAATCGTCGAAAACTCTACTTATGCGAAATAAAAAATTGTGTTATTCTTGTTCCCCACACTCCAAACTGCTCGTATATAGGTTTTGCAGAAAATTTTGAGCATCTTTTGTTCTGAGTATTTTTCGTGTCCAGGTAGGCGAAAATTGTCGAAACATCGACTTATGCGAAATGAAACATTTTTGTGATATTCTTGTTCCCCACACTCCAAACTGCTCGAATATAGCTTTTGCAGCGAATATGTAGCAAATTTTGTTCTGAGTATATTTCGTGTCCTGAGAGCCGAGAATCTTCGAAAAATCGACTTACGCGAAATGAAAAATTTTTGTTATATTCTTGTTCCTCACACTCCAAACTGCTGGATTATAGCGTTTCAAGCGAATTTGGATCAACTTTTGTTCTGAGTATATTTCATGTCCAAGGAGCCGAAAATCGTCGAAAAATCGACTTATGCGAAATGAAACACTTTTGTGATGTTCTTGTTCACCACACTCCAAACTGCTCGTATATAGCTTTTGCAGCGAATTTGGAGCAACTTTTGTTCTGAGCATATTTCGTGTCCAGGGAGCCGAGAATCGTCGAAACATCGACTTATGCGAAATGAAAAATTTTTGTGATGCTCTTGTTCCCACACTCCAAACTGCTCGTATATAGCTTTTGCAGCGAATTTGGAGCAACTTGTGTTCTGAGCATATTTCATGTCCAGGGAGGCGAGAATCATCAAAATGGACTTACTGCGTAATGAAACACTTTTGTGATGTTCCTGTTTACCACACTCCAAACAGCTCGTATATAGCTTTTGCAGGGTATTTGGAGCAACTTTTGTTCTTAGCATATTTCGTGTCCTGGGAGCCGAGAATTGTCGAAAAATCGACTTACGCGAACTGAAAAATGTTTGTGATATTGTTGTTCATCACACTCCAACCTGCTCGAATATAGCTTTTGCAGCGAATTTGGAGCACTTTTTGTTCTGAGTATATTTAGTGTCCAGGGTGCCGAGAATCGTCGCAAACCGACTTATGCGAAAAGAAAAATTTAGGTGATATTCTTGTTCCCCACACTCTAAACAGCTCGAATATAGCTTTTGCAGCGAATTTGGAGCAACTTTTGTTCTGAGTATATTTCGTGTCCAGGAAGCCGAGAACCGTGAAAATGGACTTACCGCGTAATGAAGCACTTTTGTGATGTTCTTGTTCACCACACTCCAAACTGCTCGTATATAGCTTTTGCAGCGAATTTGGAGCAACTTTTGTTCTGAGCATATTTCGTGTCCATGGAGCCGAGAATCCTCGCAAATCGACTTAAGCGTAATGAAACATTTTTGTGATTTTCTTGTTCCACGCACTCCAAACTGCTCGTATATAGGATATGCAGCGAATTTGGAGCAACTATTGTTCTGAGTATATTTCATGTCCAAGGAGCCGAGAATCGTCGAAAAATCGACTTAAGCGTAATGAAAAATTTTTGTGATACTCTTGATCCCACACTCCAAATTGCTCGAATATAGCTTTTGCAGCGAAATTGGAGCAAATTTTGTTCTGAGTATATTTCGTGTCCAGGGAGCCGAGAATCATCGAAACATCGACTAATGCGAAATGAAAAATTTTTGTCATACTCTTTTTCCCACACTCCAAACTGCTCGAATATAGCTTTTGCAGCGAATTTGCAGCAACTTTTGTTCTGAGCATATTTCGTGTCCAGGGAGGCGAGAATCGTCAAAATGGACTTACTGCGTAATGAAACACTTTTGTGATGTTCTTGTTCACAACACTCCAAACAGCTCGTATATAGCTTTTGCAGGGTATTTGGAGCAACTTTTGTTCTTAGCATATTTCGTTTCCAAGAGCTGAGAATCGTCGAAAAATCGACTTAAGCGTAATGATACATTGTTGTGATTTTCTCTTTCGCCACACTCCAAACTGCTCGTATATAGGATTTGCAGCGAATTTGGAGCAACTTTGGTTCTGAGTATATTTCGTGTCCAGGGAGCCGAGAATCGTGAAACATCGACATGCGAAATAAAAGATTTTTGTGATATTCTTGTTCCCCACACTCCAAACTGCTCGTATATAGGTTTTGCAGCGAATTTGGAGCAACTATTGTTCTGAGTATATTTCATGTCCAAGGAGCCGAGAATCGTCGAAAAATCGACTTATGCGAAATGAAACATTTTTGTGATATTCTTGTTCCCCACACTCCAAACTGCTTGAATATAGCTTTTGCAGCGAATTTGGAGCAAATTTTGTTCTGAGTATATTTCGTGTCCAGGGAGCCGAGAAAGGTCGAAAAATCAACTTATGCGAAATAAAATTTTTTTGTGATATTCTTGTTCCCCACACTCCAAACTGCTCGTATATAGGTTTTGCAGCGAATTTTGAGCATCTTTTGTTCTGAGCATATTTCGTGTCCAGGGAGCCAAGAATCGTCATAAACTTGACTTACGCGAAATGAAAATATTTTGTGATATTCTTGTTCCCCAATCTCCAAACTGCTCGTATATAGCTTTTGCAGAGAATTTGGAGCATCTTTTGTTCTGAGCATATTTCGTGTCCATGGAGCCGAGACTCCTCGCAAATCGACTTTAAGCGTAATGAAACATTTTTGTGATGTTCTTGTTCCCCAACACCAAACTGCTCTTATATAGCTTTTGCAGCGAATTTGGAGCAACCTTTGTTCTGAGTATATTTCGTGTCCAGGGAGCCAAGAATCGTCACAAACTCGACTTACGCGAAATGAAAATTTTTTGTGATATTCCTGTTCCCCACACTCCAAACTGCTCGATTATAGCTTTTCCAGCGAATTTGGAGCAACTTTTGTTCTGAGTATATTTAGTGTCCAGGGAGCCGAGAATCGTCGAAAGGTCGACTTATGCGAAATGAAAAATTTTTGTGATATTCTTGTTCCCCACACTCCAAACTGCTCGAATATATCTTTTGCAGCGAATTTGAAGCAACTTTTGTTCTGAGCGTATTTCGTGTCCATGTAGCCGAGAATCATCGAAAAATCGACTTATGCGAAATGAAAAATTTTTGTGATACTCTTGTTCCCACACTCCAAACTGCTCGAATATAGCTTTTGCAGCGAATTTGCAGCAACTTTTGTTCTGAGCATATTTCGTGTCCTGGGAGCCGAGAATTGTCGAAAAATCGCCATGCGACATGAAAATTTTTTGTGATATTCTTGCTCCTCACACTCCAACCTGCTCAAATATAGCTTTTGCAGCGAATTTGGAGCTACTTTTGTTCTGAGTATATTTCATGTCCAAGGAGCCAGGAATCGTCGAAAAATCGACCTTTGCGAAATGAAACATTTTTGTGATATTCTTGTTCCCCACATTCCAAACTGCTGGAATATAGCTTTTGCAGCGAATTTGGAGCAAATTTTGTTCTGAGTATATTTCCTGTCCAGGGAGCCGAGAATCGTCGAAAACTCTACTTATGCGAAATAAAAAATTGTGTTATTCTTGTTCCCCACACTCCAAACTGCTCGTATATAGGTTTTGCAGAAAATTTTGAGCATCTTTTGTTCTGAGTATTTTTCGTGTCCAGGTAGGCGAAAATTGTCGAAACATCGACTTATGCGAAATGAAACATTTTTGTGATATTCTTGTTCCCCACACTCCAAACTGCTCGAATATAGCTTTTGCAGCGAATATGTAGCAAATTTTGTTCTGAGTATATTTCGTGTCCTGAGAGCCGAGAATCTTCGAAAAATCGACTTACGCGAAATGAAAATTTTTTGTTATATTCTTGTTCCTCACACTCCAAACTGCTGGATTATAGCGTTTCAAGCGAATTTGGATCAACTTTTGTTCTGAGTATATTTCATGTCCAAGGAGCCGAAAATCGTCGAAAAATCGACTTATGCGAAATGAAACACTTTTGTGATGTTCTTGTTCACCACACTCCAAACTGCTCGTATATAGCTTTTGCAGCGAATTTGGAGCAACTTTTGTTCTGAGCATATTTCGTGTCCAGGGAGCCGAGAATCGTCGAAACATCGACTTATGCGAAATGAAAAATTTTTGTGATGCTCTTGTTCCGACACTCCAAACTGCTCGTATATAGCTTTTGCAGCGAATTTGGAGCAACTTGTGTTCTGAGCATATTTCATGTCCAGGGAGGCGAGAATCATCAAAATGGACTTACTGCGTAATGAAACACTTTTGTGATGTTCCTGTTTACCACACTCCAAACAGCTCGTATATAGCTTTTGCAGGGTATTTGGAGCAACTTTTGTTCTTAGCATATTTCGTGTCCTGGGAGCCGAGAATTGTCGAAAAATCGACTTACGCGAACTGAAAAATGTTTGTGATATTGTTGTTCATCACACTCCAACCTGCTCGAATATAGCTTTTGCAGCGAATTTGGAGCACTTTTTGTTCTGAGTATATTTAGTGTCCAGGGTGCCGAGAATCGTCGCAAACCGACTTATGCGAAAAGAAAAATTTATGTGATATTCTTGTTCCCCACACTCTAAACAGCTCGAATATAGCTTTTGCAGCGAATTTGGAGCAACTTTTGTTCTGAGTATATTTCGTGTCCAGGAAGCCGAGAACCGTGAAAATGGACTTACCGATAATGAAGCACTTTTGTGATGTTCTTGTTCACCACACTCCAAACTGCTCGTATATAGCTTTTGCAGCGAATTTGGAGCAACTTTTGTTCTGAGCATATTTCGTGTCCATGGAGCCGAGAATCCTCGCAAATCGACTTAAGCGTAATGAAACATTTTTGTGATTTTCTTGTTCCATGCACTCCAAACTGCTCGTATATAGGATATGCAGCGAATTTGGAGCAACTATTGTTCTGAGTATATTTCATGTCCAAGGAGCCGAGAATCGTCGAAAAATCGACTTAAGCGTAATGAAAAATTTTTGTGATACTCTTGATCCCACACTCCAAACTGCTCGACTATAGCTTTTGCAGCGAAATTGGAGCAAATTTTGTTCTGAGTATATTTCGTGTCCAGGGAGCCAAGAATCGTCACAAACTCGACTTACGCGAAACGAAAATTTTTTGTGATATTCCTGTTCCCCACACTCCAAACTGCTCGATTATAGCTTTTCCAGCGAATTTGGAGCAACTTTTGTTCTGAGTATATTTAGTGTCCAGGGAGCCGAGAATCGTCGAAAGGTCGACTTATGCGAAATGAAAAATTTTTGTGATATTCTTGTTCCCCACACTCCAAACTGCTCGAATATATCTTTTGCCGCGAATTTGAAGCAACTTTTGTTCTGAGCATATTTCGTGTCCATGTAGCCGAGAATCATCGAAAAATCGACTTATGCGAAATGAAAAATTTTTGTGATACTCTTGTTCCCACACTCCAAACTGCTCGAATATATCTTTTGCAGCGAATTTGGAGCAACTTTTGTTCTGAGCATATTTCGTGTCCATGGAGCCGAGAATCCTCGCAAATCGACTTAAGCGTAATGAAACATTTTTGTGATTTTCTTGTTCCACGCGCTCCAAACTGCTCGTATATAGGATTTGCAGCGAATTTGGAGCAACTTTTGTTCTGAGTATATTTTGTGTCCAGGGAGCCGAGAATCTTCGAAAAATCGACTTACGCGAAATGAAAATTTTTTGTTATATTCTTGTTCCTCACACTCCAAATTGCTCGTATATAGGTTTTGCAGCGAATTTGGAGCAACTTTTGTTCTGAGTATATTTCGTGTCCAGGGAGCCGAGAATCGTCGAAACATCGACATGCGAAATAAAAAATTTTTGTGATACTCTTGTTCCCACACTCCAAACTGCTCGAATATAGCTTTTGCAGCGAATTTGCAGCAACTTTTGTCTGAGCATATTTCGTGTCCAGGGAGGCGAGAATCGTCAAAATGGACTTACTGCGTAATGAAACACTTTTGTGATGTTCTTGTTCACCACACTCCAAACAGCTCGTATATAGCTTTTGCAGGGTATTTGGAGCAACTTTTGTTCTTAGCATATTTCGTTTCCTGGGAGCCGAGAATCGTCGAAAAATCGACTTATGCGAAATGAAAAATTTTTGGGATATTCTTGTTCATCACACTCCAACCTGCTCGAGTATAGCTTTTGCAGCGAATTTGGAGCACTTTTTGTTCTGAGTATATTTAGTGTCCAGGGTGCCGAGAATCGTCGCAAACCGACTTATGCGAAAAGAAAAATTTATGTGATATTCTTGTTCCCCACACTCTAAACTGCTCGAATATAGCTTTTGCAGCGAATTTGGAGCAACTTCGTTCTGAGTATATTTCGTGTCCAGGGAGCCGAGAATCGTCAAAACATCGACATGCGAAATAAAAAATGTTTGTGATATTCTTGTTCCCCACACTCCAAACTGCTTGTATATGGCTTTTGCAGCGAATTTGGAGCACTTTTTGTTCTGAGTATATTTCATGTCCAAGGAGCCGAGAATCGTCGAAAAATCGACTTATGCGAAATGAAACATTTTTGTGATATTCTTGTTCCCCACACTCCAAACTGCTCGTATATAGGATTTGCAGCGAATTTGGAGCAACTTTTGTTCTGAGTATATTTCGTGTCCAGGGAGCCGAGAATCTTCGAAAAATCGACTTACGCGAAATGAAAATTTTTTGTTATATTCTTGTTCCTCACACTCCCAATTGCTCGTATATAGGTTTTGCAGCGAATTTGGAGCAACTTTTGTTCTGAGTATATTTCATGTCCAGGAAGCCGAGAACCGTGAAAATGGACTTACCGCGTAATGAAACACTTTTGTGATGTTCTTGTTCACCACACTCCAAACTGCTCGTATATAGGATTTGCAGCGAATTTGGAGCAACTTTTGTTCTGAGTATATTTCGTGACCAGGTAGGCGAGAATTGTCGAAACAACGACTTATGCGAAATGAAACATTTTTGTCATACTCTTTTTCCCACACTCCAAACTGCTCGAATATAGCTTTTGCAGCGAATTTGCAGCAACTTTTGTTCTGAGCATATTTCGTGTCCAGGGAGGCGAGAATCGTCAAAATGGACTTACTGCGTAATGAAACACTTTTGTGATGTTCTTGTTCACAACACTCCAAACAGCTCGTATATAGCTTTTGCAGGGTATTTGGAGCAACTTTTGTTCTTAGCATATTTCGTTTCCAAGAGCTGAGAATCGTCGAAAAATCGACTTAAGCGTAATGATACATTGTTGTGATTTTCTCTTTCGCCACACTCCAAACTGCTCGTATATAGGATTTGCAGCGAATTTGGAGCAACTTTGGTTCTGAGTATATTTCGTGTCCAGGGAGCCGAGAATCGTGAAACATCGACATGCGAAATAAAAGATTTTTGTGATATTCTTGTTCCCCACACTCCAAACTGCTCGTATATAGGTTTTGCAGCGAATTTGGAGCAACTATTGTTCTGAGTATATTTCATGTCCAAGGAGCCGAGAATCGTCGAAAAATCGACTTATGCGAAATGAAACATTTTTGTGATATTCTTGTTCCCCACACTCCAAACTGCTTGAATATAGCTTTTGCAGCGAATTTGGAGCAAATTTTGTTCTGAGTATATTTCGTGTCCAGGGAGCCGAGAAAGGTCGAAAAATCAACTTATGCGAAATAAAATTTTTTTGTGATATTCTTGTTCCCCACACTCCAAACTGCTCGTATATAGGTTTTGCAGCGAATTTTGAGCATCTTTTGTTCTGAGCATATTTCGTGTCCAGGGAGCCAAGAATCGTCATAAACTTGACTTACGCGAAATGAAAATATTTTGTGATATTCTTGTTCCCCAATCTCCAAACTGCTCGTATATAGCTTTTGCAGAGAATTTGGAGCATCTTTTGTTCTGAGCATATTTCGTGTCCATGGAGCCGAGACTCCTCGCAAATCGACTTTAAGCGTAATGAAACATTTTTGTGATGTTCTTGTTCCCCAACACCAAACTGCTCTTATATAGCTTTTGCAGCGAATTTGGAGCAACCTTTGTTCTGAGTATATTTCGTGTCCAGGGAGCCAAGAATCGTCACAAACTCGACTTACGCGAAATGAAAATTTTTTGTGATATTCCTGTTCCCCACACTCCAAACTGCTCGATTATAGCTTTTCCAGCGAATTTGGAGCAACTTTTGTTCTGAGTATATTTAGTGTCCAGGGAGCCGAGAATCGTCGAAAGGTCGACTTATGCGAAATGAAAAATTTTTGTGATATTCTTGTTCCCCACACTCCAAACTGCTCGAATATATCTTTTGCAGCGAATTTGAAGCAACTTTTGTTCTGAGCGTATTTCGTGTCCATGTAGCCGAGAATCATCGAAAAATCGACTTATGCGAAATGAAAAATTTTTGTGATACTCTTGTTCCCACACTCCAAACTGCTCGAATATAGCTTTTGCAGCGAATTTGCAGCAACTTTTGTTCTGAGCATATTTCGTGTCCTGGGAGCCGAGAATTGTCGAAAAATCGCCATGCG
Source organism: Hymenopus coronatus (assembly GCA_030762935.1). Lineage (NCBI taxonomy): Eukaryota > Metazoa > Arthropoda > Insecta > Mantodea > Hymenopodidae > Hymenopus > Hymenopus coronatus. Next base: position 55,680,253 of record CM060880.1, read on the forward strand.
ACATGAAAATTTTTTGTGATATTCTTGCTCCTCACACTCCAACCTGCTCAAATATAGCTTTTGCAGCGAATTTGGAGCTACTTTTGTTCTGAGTATATTTCATGTCCAAGGAGCCAGGAATCGTCGAAAAATCGACCTTTGCGAAATGAAACATTTTTGTGATATTCTTGTTCCCCACATTCCAAACTGCTGGAATATAGCTTTTGCAGCGAATTTGGAGCAAATTTTGTTCTGAGTATATTTCCTGTCCAGGGAGCCGAGAATCGTCGAAAACTCTACTTATGCGAAATAAAAAATTGTGTTATTCTTGTTCCCCACACTCCAAACTGCTCGTATATAGGTTTTGCAGAAAATTTTGAGCATCTTTTGTTCTGAGTATTTTTCGTGTCCAGGTAGGCGAAAATTGTCGAAACATCGACTTATGCGAAATGAAACATTTTTGTGATATTCTTGTTCCCCACACTCCAAACTGCTCGAATATAGCTTTTGCAGCGAATATGTAGCAAATTTTGTTCTGAGTATATTTCGTGTCCTGAGAGCCGAGAATCTTCGAAAAATCGACTTACGCGAAATGAAAATTTTTTGTTATATTCTTGTTCCTCACACTCCAAACTGCTGGATTATAGCGTTTCAAGCGAATTTGGATCAACTTTTGTTCTGAGTATATTTCATGTCCAAGGAGCCGAAAATCGTCGAAAAATCGACTTATGCGAAATGAAACACTTTTGTGATGTTCTTGTTCACCACACTCCAAACTGCTCGTATATAGCTTTTGCAGCGAATTTGGAGCAACTTTTGTTCTGAGCATATTTCGTGTCCAGGGAGCCGAGAATCGTCGAAACATCGACTTATGCGAAATGAAAAATTTTTGTGATGCTCTTGTTCCGACACTCCAAACTGCTCGTATATAGCTTTTGCAGCGAATTTGGAGCAACTTGTGTTCTGAGCATATTTCATGTCCAGGGAGGCGAGAATCATCAAAATGGACTTACTGCGTAATGAAACACTTTTGTGATGTTCCTGTTTACCACACTCCAAACAGCTCGTATATAGCTTTTGCAGGGTATTTGGAGCAACTTTTGTTCTTAGCATATTTCGTGTCCTGGGAGCCGAGAATTGTCGAAAAATCGACTTACGCGAACTGAAAAATGTTTGTGATATTGTTGTTCATCACACTCCAACCTGCTCGAATATAGCTTTTGCAGCGAATTTGGAGCACTTTTTGTTCTGAGTATATTTAGTGTCCAGGGTGCCGAGAATCGTCGCAAACCGACTTATGCGAAAAGAAAAATTTATGTGATATTCTTGTTCCCCACACTCTAAACAGCTCGAATATAGCTTTTGCAGCGAATTTGGAGCAACTTTTGTTCTGAGTATATTTCGTGTCCAGGAAGCCGAGAACCGTGAAAATGGACTTACCGATAATGAAGCACTTTTGTGATGTTCTTGTTCACCACACTCCAAACTGCTCGTATATAGCTTTTGCAGCGAATTTGGAGCAACTTTTGTTCTGAGCATATTTCGTGTCCATGGAGCCGAGAATCCTCGCAAATCGACTTAAGCGTAATGAAACATTTTTGTGATTTTCTTGTTCCATGCACTCCAAACTGCTCGTATATAGGATATGCAGCGAATTTGGAGCAACTATTGTTCTGAGTATATTTCATGTCCAAGGAGCCGAGAATCGTCGAAAAATCGACTTAAGCGTAATGAAAAATTTTTGTGATACTCTTGATCCCACACTCCAAACTGCTCGACTATAGCTTTTGCAGCGAAATTGGAGCAAATTTTGTTCTGAGTATATTTCGTGTCCAGGGAGCCAAGAATCGTCACAAACTCGACTTACGCGAAACGAAAATTTTTTGTGATATTCCTGTTCCCCACACTCCAAACTGCTCGATTATAGCTTTTCCAGCGAATTTGGAGCAACTTTTGTTCTGAGTATATTTAGTGTCCAGGGAGCCGAGAATCGTCGAAAGGTCGACTTATGCGAAATGAAAAATTTTTGTGATATTCTTGTTCCCCACACTCCAAACTGCTCGAATATATCTTTTGCCGCGAATTTGAAGCAACTTTTGTTCTGAGCATATTTCGTGTCCATGTAGCCGAGAATCATCGAAAAATCGACTTATGCGAAATGAAAAATTTTTGTGATACTCTTGTTCCCACACTCCAAACTGCTCGAATATATCTTTTGCAGCGAATTTGGAGCAACTTTTGTTCTGAGCATATTTCGTGTCCATGGAGCCGAGAATCCTCGCAAATCGACTTAAGCGTAATGAAACATTTTTGTGATTTTCTTGTTCCACGCACTCCAAACTGCTCGTATATAGGATTTGCAGCGAATTTGGAGCAACTTTTGTTCTGAGTATATTTTGTGTCCAGGGAGCCGAGAATCTTCGAAAAATCGACTTACGCGAAATGAAAATTTTTTGTTATATTCTTGTTCCTCACACTCCAAATTGCTCGTATATAGGTTTTGCAGCGAATTTGGAGCAACTTTTGTTCTGAGTATATTTCGTGTCCAGGGAGCCGAGAATCGTCGAAACATCGACATGCGAAATAAAAAATTTTTGTGATACTCTTGTTCCCACACTCCAAACTGCTCGAATATAGCTTTTGCAGCGAATTTGCAGCAACTTTTGTCTGAGCATATTTCGTGTCCAGGGAGGCGAGAATCGTCAAAATGGACTTACTGCGTAATGAAACACTTTTGTGATGTTCTTGTTCACCACACTCCAAACAGCTCGTATATAGCTTTTGCAGGGTATTTGGAGCAACTTTTGTTCTTAGCATATTTCGTTTCCTGGGAGCCGAGAATCGTCGAAAAATCGACTTATGCGAAATGAAAAATTTTTGGGATATTCTTGTTCATCACACTCCAACCTGCTCGAGTATAGCTTTTGCAGCGAATTTGGAGCACTTTTTGTTCTGAGTATATTTAGTGTCCAGGGTGCCGAGAATCGTCGCAAACCGACTTATGCGAAAAGAAAAATTTATGTGATATTCTTGTTCCCCACACTCTAAACTGCTCGAATATAGCTTTTGCAGCGAATTTGGAGCAACTTCGTTCTGAGTATATTTCGTGTCCAGGGAGCCGAGAATCGTCAAAACATCGACATGCGAAATAAAAAATGTTTGTGATATTCTTGTTCCCCACACTCCAAACTGCTTGTATATGGCTTTTGCAGCGAATTTGGAGCACTTTTTGTTCTGAGTATATTTCATGTCCAAGGAGCCGAGAATCGTCGAAAAATCGACTTATGCGAAATGAAACATTTTTGTGATATTCTTGTTCCCCACACTCCAAACTGCTCGTATATAGGATTTGCAGCGAATTTGGAGCAACTTTTGTTCTGAGTATATTTCGTGTCCAGGGAGCCGAGAATCTTCGAAAAATCGACTTACGCGAAATGAAAATTTTTTGTTATATTCTTGTTCCTCACACTCCCAATTGCTCGTATATAGGTTTTGCAGCGAATTTGGAGCAACTTTTGTTCTGAGTATATTTCATGTCCAGGAAGCCGAGAACCGTGAAAATGGACTTACCGCGTAATGAAACACTTTTGTGATGTTCTTGTTCACCACACTCCAAACTGCTCGTATATAGGATTTGCAGCGAATTTGGAGCAACTTTTGTTCTGAGTATATTTCGTGACCAGGTAGGCGAGAATTGTCGAAACAACGACTTATGCGAAATGAAACATTTTTGTGATATTCTTGTTCCCCACACTCCAAACTGCTCGAATATAGCTTTTGCAGCGAATTTGTAGAAAATTTTTTTCTGAGAATATTTCGTGTCCTGAGACCTGAGAATCTTCGAAAAATCGACTTACGCGAAATGAAAATTTTTTGTCATATTCTTGTTCCTCACACTCCAAATTGCTCGATTATAGCGTTTCCAGCGAATTTGGATCAACTTTTGTTCTGAGTATATTTCATGTCCAAGGAGCCGAGAATCGTCGAAAAATCGACTTATGCGAAATGAAACATTTTTGTGATATTGTTGTTCCGCACACTCCAAACTGCTCGAATATAGCGTTTGCAGCGAATTTGGAGCAAATTTTGTTCTGAGTATATTTCGTGTCCAGGGAGCCGAGAATCGTCGAAACATCGACTTATGCGAAATGCAAAATTTTTGTGATACTCTTGTTCCCACACTCCAAACTGCTCGAATATAGCTTTTGCAGCGAATTTGGAGCAACTTGTGTTCTGAGCATATTTCGTGTCCAGGGAGGCGAGAATCGTCAAAATGGACTTACTGCGTAATGAAACACTTTTGTGATGTTCTTGTTCACCACACTCCAAACAGCTCGTATATAGCTTTTGCAGGGTATTTGGAGCAACTTTTGTTCTTAGCATATTTCGTTTCTTGGGAGCCGAGAATCGTCGAAAAATCGACTTATGCGAAATGAAAAATTTTTGGGATATTCTTGTTCATCACACTCCAACCTGCTCGAGTATAGCTTTTGCAGCGAATTTGGAGCATTTTTGTTCTGAGTATATTTAGTGTCCAGGGTGCCGAGAATCGTCGCAAACCGACTTATGCGAAAAGAAAAATTAATGTGATATTCTTGTTCCCCACACTCTAAACTGCTCGAATATAGCTTTTGCAGCGAATTTGGAGCAACTTCGTTCTGAGTATATTTCGCGTCCAGGGAGCCGAGAATCGTCAAAACATCGACATGCGAAATAAAAAATGTTTGTGATATTCTTGTTCCCCACACTCCAAACCACTCGTATATGGCTTTTGCAGCGAATTTGGAGCACTTTTTGTTCTGAGAACATTTCATGTCCAAGGAGCCGAGAATCGTCGAAACATCGACTTATGCGAAATGAAAGATTTTTGTGATGCTCTTGTTCCCACACTCCAAACTGCTCGAATATAGCTTTTGCAGCGAATTTGGAGCAACTTGTGTTCTGAGCATATTTCATGTCCAGGGAGGCGAGAATCATCAAAATGGACTTACTGCGTAATGAAACACTTTTGTGATGTTCCTGTTTACTACACTCCAACCAGCTCGTATATAGCTTTTGCAGGGTATTTGGAGCAACTTTTGTTCTTAGCATATTTCGTGTCCTGGGAGCCGAGAATTGTCGAAAAATCGACTTACGCGAACTGAAAAATGTTTGTGATATTCTTGTTCATCACACTCCAACCTGCTCGAATATAGCTTTTGCAGCGAATTTGGAGCACTTTTTGTTCTGAGTATATTTAGTGTCCAGGGTGCCGAGAATCGTCGCAAACCGACTTATGCGAAAAGAAAAATTTATGTGATATTCTTGGTCCCCACGCTCTAAACAGCTCGAATATAGCTTTTGCAGCGAATTTGGAGCAACTTTTGTTCTGAGTATATTTCGTGTCCAGGAAGCCGAGAACCGTGAAAATAGACTTACCGCGTAATGAAGCACTTTTGTGATGTTCTTGTTCACCACACTCCAAACTGCTCGAATATATCTTTTGCAGCGAATTTGAAGCAACTTTTGTTCTGAGCATATTTCGTGTCCATGTAGCCGAGAATCATCGAAAAATCGACTTATGCGAAATGAAAAATTTTTGTGATACTCTTGTTCCCACACTCCAAACTGCTCGAATATATCTTTTGCAGCGAATTTGGAGCAACTTTTGTTCTGAGCATATTTCGTGTCCATGGAGCCGAGAATCCTCGCAAATCGACTTAAGCGTAATGAAACATTTTTGTGATTTTCTTGTTCCACGCACTCCAAACTGCTCGTATATAGGATTTGCAGCGAATTTGGAGCAACTTTTGTTCTGAGTATATTTTGTGTCCAGGGAGCCGAGAATCTTCGAAAAATCGACTTACGCGAAATGAAAATTTTTTGTTATATTCTTGTTCCTCACACTCCAAATTGCTCGTATATAGGTTTTGCAGCGAATTTGGAGCAACTTTTGTTCTGAGTATATTTCGTGTCCAGGGAGCCGAGAATCGTCGAAACATCGACATGCGAAATAAAAAATTTTTGTGATATTCTTGTTCCCCACACTCCAAACTGCTCGTATATAGGTTTTGCAGCGAATTTGGAGCAACTATTGTTCTGAGTATATTTCATGTCCAAGGAGCCGAGAATCGTCGAAAAATCGACTTAAGCGTAATGAAAAATTTTTGTGATACTCTTAATCCCACACTCCAAACTGCTCGAATATAGCTTTTGCAGCGAATTTGTAGCAAATTTTGTTCTGAGCATATTTCGTGTCCTGAGAGCCGAGAATCTTCGAAAAATCGACTTACGCGAAATGAAAATTTTTTGTTATATTCTTGTTCCTCACACTCCAAACTGCTCGATTATAGCTTTTGCAGCGAATTTGGAGCAAATTTTGTTCTGAGTATATTTCGTGTCCAGGGAGCCGAGAATCGTCGAAACATCGACTTATGCGAAATGCAAAATTTTTGTGATACTCTTGTTCCCACACTCCAAACTGCTCGAATATAGCTTTTGCAGCGAATTTGGAGCAACTTGTGTTCTGAGCATATTTCGTGTCCAGGGAGGCGAGAATCGTCAAAATGGACTTACTGCGTAATGAAACACTTTTGTGATGTTCTTGTTCACCACACTCCAAACAGCTCGTATATAGCTTTTGCAGGGTATTTGGAGCAACTTTTGTTCTTAGCATATTTCGTTTCTTGGGAGCCGAGAATCGTCGAAAAATCGACTTATGCGAAATGAAAAATTTTTGGGATATTCTTGTTCATCACACTCCAACCTGCTCGAGTATAGCTTTTGCAGCGAATTTGGAGCATTTTTGTTCTGAGTATATTTAGTGTCCAGGGTGCCGAGAATCGTCGCAAACCGACTTATGCGAAAAGAAAAATTAATGTGATATTCTTGTTCCCCACACTCTAAACTGCTCGAATATAGCTTTTGCAGCGAATTTGGAGCAACTTCGTTCTGAGTATATTTCGCGTCCAGGGAGCCGAGAATCGTCAAAACATCGACATGCGAAATAAAAAATGTTTGTGATATTCTTGTTCCCCACACTCCAAACTGCTCGTATATGGCTTTTGCAGCGAATTTGGAGCACTTTTTGTTCTGAGAACATTTCATGTCCAAGGAGCCGAGAATCGTCGAAACATCGACTTATGCGAAATGAAAGATTTTTGTGATGCTCTTGTTCCCACACTCCAAACTGCTCGAATATAGCTTTTGCAGCGAATTTGGAGCAACTTGTGTTCTGAGCATATTTCATGTCCAGGGAGGCGAGAATCATCAAAATGGACTTACTGCGTAATGAAACACTTTTGTGATGTTCCTGTTTACTACACTCCAACCAGCTCGTATATAGCTTTTGCAGGGTATTTGGAGCAACTTTTGTTCTTAGCATATTTCGTGTCCTGGGAGCCGAGAATTGTCGAAAAATCGACTTACGCGAACTGAAAAATGTTTGTGATATTCTTGTTCATCACACTCCAACCTGCTCGAATATAGCTTTTGCAGCGAATTTGGAGCACTTTTTGTTCTGAGTATATTTAGTGTCCAGGGTGCCGAGAATCGTCGCAAACCGACTTATGCGAAAAGAAAAATTTATGTGATATTCTTGTTCCCCACACTCTAAACAGCTCGAATATAGCTTTTGCAGCGAATTTGGAGCAACTTTTGTTCTGAGTATATTTCGTGTCCAGGAAGCCGAGAACCGTGAAAATAGACTTACCGCGTAATGAAGCACTTTTGTGATGTTCTTGTTCACCACACTCCAAACTGCTCGAATATATCTTTTGCAGCGAATTTGAAGCAACTTTTGTTCTGAGCATATTTCGTGTCCATGTAGCCGAGAATCATCGAAAAATCGACTTATGCGAAATGAAAAATTTTTGTGATACTCTTGTTCCCACACTCCAAACTGCTCGAATATATCTTTTGCAGCGAATTTGGAGCAACTTTTGTTCTGAGCATATTTCGTGTCCATGGAGCCGAGAATCCTCGCAAATCGACTTAAGCGTAATGAAACATTTTTGTGATTTTCTTGTTCCACGCGCTCCAAACTGCTCGTATATAGGATTTGCAGCGAATTTGGAGCAACTTTTGTTCTGAGTATATTTTGTGTCCAGGGAGCCGAGAATCTTCGAAAAATCGACTTACGCGAAATGAAAATTTTTTGTTATATTCTTGTTCCTCACACTCCAAATTGCTCGTATATAGGTTTTGCAGCGAATTTGGAGCAACTTTTGTTCTGAGTATATTTCGTGTCCAGGGAGCCGAGAATCGTCGAAACATCGACATGCGAAATAAAAAATTTTTGTGATATTCTTGTTCCCCACACTCCAAACTGCTCGTATATAGGTTTTGCAGCGAATTTGGAGCAACTATTGTTCTGAGTATATTTCGTGTCCAGGGAGCCGAGAATCTACGAAAAATCAACTTGCGCGAAATGAAAATTTTTTGTGATATTCTTGCTCCCCACACCCCAAACTGCTCGTATATAGCTCTTACAGCGAATTTGGAGCAGCTTTTGAACTGAGCATATTTCGTGTCCATGGAGCCGAGAATCGTCGAAAAGTCGACTTAATCGTAATGAAAAATTTTTGTGATATTCTTGTTCCCCACACCCCAAACTGCTCGAATTTAGCTTTTGCAGCGAATTTGGAGTCACTTTTGTTCTGAGTATATATTTTCGTGTCCAGGGAGCAAAGAATCATCGAAAAATGGACTTACCACGTAATGAAACACTTTTGTGATGTTCTTGTTCCTCACACTCCAACCTGCTCGAATATAGCTTTTGCAGCGAATTTGGAGCAACTTTTGTTCTGAGTATATTTCGTGTCCAGTGAGCCGAGATTCGTCGCAAATCGACTTATGCGAAATGAATATTTTTGTGATATCCTCGTTCCACACACCCCACAACTGCTCGAATATTGCTTTTGCAGCGAATTTGGAGCAACTTTTCTTCTGATTATATTTCGTGTCCAGGGAGCCGAGAATCGTCGAAACATCGACTTATGCAAAATGAAAAATTTTTGTGATATTCTTGTTCCCCAACTCCAAACTGCTCGAATATAGCTTTCGCAGCGATTATGGAGCAACTTTTGTTCTGAGTATTTTTCGTGTCCATGGAGCCGAGAATCATCGAAAAATCGACTTTAGCGTAATGATAAATTTTTGTGATATTCTAGTTCCCCACACCCCAAACTGCTCGAATATAGCTTTTGCAGCGAATTGGGAGTCACTTTTGTTCTGAGTATATTTCGTGTCCAGGGAGCCGAGGATCATCGAAAAATCGACTTACCACGTAATGAAACACTTTTGTGATGTTCTTGTTCCTCAACTTCCAACCTGCTCGAATATAGGTTTTGCAACGAATTTGGAGCAACTTTTGTTCTGAGCATATTTCGTGTCCATAGAGCCGAGAATCGTCGAAAAATCGTCTTAAGCGTAATGAAACATATTTGTGATTTTCTTGTTCCCCACACACCAAACTGCTCGTATATAGGTTTTGCAGCGAATTTGGAGTAACTTTTGTTCTGAGCATATTTCGTGTCCATGGAGCCGAGAATCATTGAAAAATCGAGTTAAGCGTAATGAAACATATTTGTGATTTTCTTGTTCCCCGCACTCCAAATTGCTCGTATATAGGTTTTGCAGCGAATTTGGAGCAACTTTTGTTCTGAGCATTTTTTCGTGTCCATGGAGCCGAGAATCATCGAAAAATCGACTTAAGGGTAATGAAACATATTTGTGATTTTCTTGTTCCCCGCACTCGAAACTGCTCGTATATAGGTTTTGCAGCGAATTTTGAGCAACTTTTGTTTTGAGTATATTTCGTGTCCAGGTAGCCGAGAATCGTCGAAACATCGACTTATGCGAAATGAAACATTTTTGTGATATTCTTGTTCCACGCACTCCACACTGCTCGAATACAGCTCTTGCACCGAATTTGGAGTAACTTTTGTACTTAGCATATTTCCTGTCCTTGGAGCCAAGAAAAGTCGAAAAATCGATTTATGCGAAATGAAAAATTTTTGTGCTACTCTTGTTCCTCACACTCCAACCTGCTCGAATATAGCTTTTGCAGCGAATTTGGAGCAACTTTTGTTCTGAGCATATTTCGTGTCCAGGAAGCCGAGAATCATTGAAAAATCGATTTACGCGTAATGAAACATTTTTGTGATTTTCTTGTTCCCCAACTCCAAACTGCTCTTATATAGCTTTTGCAGCGAATTTGGAGCAACTTTTGTTCTGAGCATATTTCGTTTCCATGGAGCCGAGAATCATCTAAAAATCGACTTAAGGGTAATGAAACATATTTGTGATATTCTTGTTCCTCACACCCCAAACTGTTCGTATATAGCTCTAGCAGAGAATTTGGAGCAGCTTTTGTACTGAGCATATTTCGTGTCCATGGACCGAGAATCATCTTAAAATCGCCTTATGCTTAATAAAAATCTTTTGTGATATTTTTGTGCCCCACACTCCAAACTGCTCGAATAAGCGTAATGAAACATTTTTGTGATTTTCTTGTTCCCCACAATCTAAACTGGTCGAATATAGGTTTTGCAGCGAATTTGGAGCAACTTTTGTTATTTCGTGTCCAGGGAGCCGAAAATCTACGAAAAATCAACTTGCGCGAAATGAAAATTTTTTGTGATATTCTTGCTCCCCACACCCCAAACTGCTCGTATATAGCTCTTACAGCGAATTTGGAGCAACTTTTGAACTGAGCATATTTCGTGTCCATGGAGCCGAGAATCGTCGAAAATTCGACTTAATCGTAATGAAAAATTTTTGTGATATTCTTGTTCCCCACACCCCAAACTGCTCGAATTTAGCTTTTGCAGCGAATTTGGAGTCACTTTTGTTCTGAGTATATATTTTCGTGTCCAGGGAGCCGAGAATCATCGAAAAATGGACTTACCACGTAATGAAACACTTTTGTGATGTTCTTGTTCCTCACACTCCAACCTGCTCGAATATAGCTTTTGCAGCGAATTTGGAGCAACTTTTGTTCTGAGTATATATTTCGTGTCCAGTGAGCCGAGATTCGTCGCAAATCAACTTATGCGAAATGAATATTTTTGTGATATCCTCGTTCCACACAGCCCACAACTGCTCGAATATTGCTTTTTCAGCGAATTTGGAGCAACTTTTGTTCTGATTATATTTCGTGTCCAGGGAGCCGAGAATCATCGAAAAATCGACTTATGCGAAATGAAAAATTTTTGTGATATTCTTGTTCCCCACACTCCAACCTGCTCGAATGTAGCTTTTGCAGCGAATTTGGAAAAGCTTTTGTTCTGAGCATATTTCGTGTCCATGGAGCCGTGAATCATCGAAAAATCGACTTAAACGTAATGAAAAATTTTTATGATATTCTAGTTCCCCACACCCCAAACTGCTCGAATATAGCTTTTGCAGCGAATTTGGAGTCTATTTTGTTCTGAGTATATTTCGTGTCCAGGGAGCCGAGGATCATCGAAAAATCGACTTACCACGTAATGAAACACTTTTGGGATGTTCTTGTTCCTCACATTCCAACCTGCTCGAATATAGGTTTTGCAGCGAATTTGGAGCAACTTTTGTTCTGAGCATATTTCGTGTCCATGGAGCCGAGAATCATCGAAAAATCGTCTTAAGCGTAATGAAACATATTTGTGATTTTCTTGTTCCCCACACACCAAACTGCTCGTATATAGGTTTTGCAGCGAATTTGGAGCAACTTTTGTTCTGAGCATATTTCGTGTCCATGGAGCCGAGAATCATCGAAAAATCGACTTAAGCGTAATGAAACATATTTATGATTTTCTTGTTCCTAACACACACCAAACTGCTCGTATATAGGTTTTGCAGCGAATTTGGAGCCACTTTTGTTCTGAGTATATTTCGTGTCCAGGGAGCCGAGAATCGTCGAAAAATCGACTTATGCGAAATGAAAAATTTTTGTGAAATTCTTGTTCCCCACACCTTAAATTGCTCGCATATGGGTTTTGCAGCGAATTTGGAGCAACTTTTGTTCTGTGTATATTTCGTGTCCAGGTAGCCGTGAATTATCGAAATATCGTCTTACACGTAATGAAACATTTTAATGATATTCTTGTTCCCCACACTCCAAGCTGCACGAATATATCTTTTGCAGCGAATTTGGAGCAACTTTTGTTCTGAGTATATTTCGTGTCCAGGTAGCCGAGAAACGTCGAAACATCGACTTATGCGAAATGAAAAATGTTTGTGATATTCTTGTTCCCCAACTCCAAACTGCTCTTATATACCTTTTGCAGCGAATTTGGAGCAACTTTTGTTCTGAGTATTTTTCGTGTCCAGGGAGCCGAGAATCATCGAAAAATCGACTTACCACGTAATGAAACACTTTTGTGATGTTCTTGTTCCCCACACTCCACACTGCTTGTATGTGGCTTTTGCAGCGAATTTGGAATAACTTTTGTTCTTAGCATATTTCGTGTCCTGGGAGCCAAGAAAAGTCGAAAAATCGATTTATGCGAAATGAAAAATTTTTGTGCTACTCTTGTTCCTCACACTCCAACCTGCTCGAATATAGGATTTGCAGCGAATTTGGAGCAACTTTTGTTCTGAGCATATTTCGTGTCCAGGTAGCCGAGAATCGTCGAAAAATCGACTTATGCAAAATGAAAAATTTTTGTGATACTCTTGTTCCTCACACTCCAACCTGCACGAATATAGCTTTTGTAGCGAATTTGGAGCAATTTTTTTCTGAGTATATTTCGTGTTCAGGGAGCCGAAAATCCTCGAAACATCGACTTATGCGAAATGAAAATTTTTTGTGATATTCTTGTTCCCCACACTCCAAACTGCTCGAATATAGCTTTTGCAGCGAATTTGGAGCAACTTGTGTTCTGAGTATATTTCTTGTCCAGGGAGCCGAGTTTCGTCGAAAATTGACTTATGCGAAATGAATATTTTTCTGATATTCTTGTTCCACACAACCCACAACTGCTCGAATATTGCTTTTGCAGCGTTTTTGGAGCAACTTTTGTTCTGATTATATTTCGTGTCCAGGGAGCCGAGAATCATCGAAAAATCGACTTACGCGTAATGAAACATTCCTGTGGTTTTCTTGTTACCCAACTCCAAACTGCTCTTATATAGCTTTTGCAGCGAATTTGGAGCAACTTTTGTTCTGAGTATATTTCGTGTCCAGGGAGCCAAGAATCGTCATAAACTCGACTTACGCGAAATGAAATTTTTTGTGATATTCTTGTTCCCCACACACCAAACTGCTCGTATATAGCTCTTACAGCGAATTTGGAAAAGCTTTTGTTTTGAGTATATTTCGTGTCCAGGGAGCCGAGAATCACCGAAAAATCGACTTACCACGTAATGAAACACTTTTGTGATGTTCTTGTTCCTCTCACTCCAACCTGCTCGAATATAGCTTTTGCAGCGAATTTGGAGCAACTTTTGTTGTGAGCATATTTCGTGTCCATGGAGCCGTGAATCATCGAAAAATCGTCTTAAGCGTAATGAAACATATTTGTGTTTTCTTGTTCCCCACACACCAAACTCCTCGTATATAGCTTTTGCAGCGAATTTGGAGCCACTTTTGTTCTGAGTATATTTCGTGTCCAGGTAGCCGAGAATCGTCGAAACATCGACTTATGCTAAATGAAAAATTTTTGTGATACTCTTGTTCCTCACACTCCAACCTGCACGAATATAGCTTTTGTAGCGAATTTGGAGCCACTTGTGTTCTGAGTATATTTCATGTCCAGGTAGCCGAGAATTTTCGAAATATCGACTTACGCGTAATGAAACCTTTATATGATATTCTTGTTCCCCACACTCCAAACTGCTCGAATATATCTTTTGCAGCGAATTTGGAGGAACTTTTGTTCTGATTATATTTCGTGTCCAGGGAACCGAGAATCGTCGAAAAATCGACTTTTGCGAAATGAATATTTTTCTGATATTCTTGTTCCCCGCACTCCAAACTGCTCGTATATAGGTTTTGCAGCGAATTTGGAGCAACTTTTGTTCTAAGTATATTTCATGTCCAGGTAGCCGAGAATCGTCGAAACATCGACGTATGCGAAATGAAAAATTTTTGTGATATTCTTGTTCCCCAACTCCAAACTACTCGTATATAGGTTTTGCAGCGAATTTGGAGCAACTTTTGTTCTGAGTATATTTCGTGTCCAGGGAGCCAAGAATCGTCTAAACTCAACTTACGCGAAATGAAAATTTTTTGTTATATTCTTGTTCCCCACAAACCAAACTGCTGGTATATAGCTCTTACAGCGAATTTGGAAAAACTTTTGTTTTTAGCATATTTCGTGTCCTGGGAGCCGAGAATTGTCGAAAAAACGACTTATGCGAAATGAAAAATTTTTGTGATGTTCTTGTTCCACGCACTCCACACTGCTCGAATATAGCTTTTGCAGCGAATTTGGAGTAACTTTTGTACTTAGCACATTTCGTGTCCTGGGAGCCAAGAAAAGTCCAAAAATCGATTTATGCGAAATGAAAAATTTCTGTGATACTCTTGTTCCTCACACTCCAGCCTGCTCGAATATAGCTTTTGCAGCGAATTTGGAGCAACTTTTGGTCTGAGTATATTTCGTGTCCAGGGAGCCGAGAATCATCGAAAAATCGACTTACGCGTAATGAAACATTCTTGTGATTTTCTTGTTCCCCAACTCCAAACTGCTCTTATATAGCTTTTGCAGCGAATTTGGAGCAACTTTTGTTCTGAGTATATTTCGAGTCCAGGGAGCCAAGAATCGTCATAAACTCGACTTACGCGAAATGAAATTTTTTGTGATATTCTTGTTCCCCACACACCAAACTGCTCGTATATAGCTCTTACAGCGAATTTGGAAAAGCTTTTGTTCTGAGCATATTTCGTGTCCAGGGAGCCGAGAATCATCGAAAAGTCGACTTAAGCGTAATGAAAAATTTTTGTGATATTCTTGTTTCCCACACCCGAAACTGCTCGAATATAGCTTTTGCAGCGAATTTGGAGTCACTTTTGTTCTGAGTATATTTCGTGTCCAGGGAGCCGAGAATCACCGAAAAATCGACTTACCACGTAATGAAACACTTTTGTGATTTTCTTGTTCCTCTCACTCCAACCTGCTCGAATATAGCTTTTGCAGCGAATTTGGAGCAACTTTTGTTCTGAGCATATTTCGTGTCCATGGAGCCGTGAATCATCGAAAAATCGTCTTAAGCGTAATGAAACATATTTGTGATTTTCTTGTTCCCCACACACCTAACTGCTCGTATATAGGTTTTGCAGCGAATTTGGAGACACTTTTGTTCTGAGTATATTTCGTGTCCAGGGAGCCGAGATTCGTCGCAAATCGACTTATGCGAAATGAAAATATTTTGTGATATTCTTGTTCCCCACACCCCAAACTGTTCGTATATAGCACTAGCAGAGAATTTGGAGCAACTTTTGTTCTGAGTATATTTCGTGTTCAGGGAGCCGAGAATCGTCGAAACAAATACTTATGCGAAATGAAAAATGTTTGTAATATTCTTGTTCCACACTCCAAACTGCTCGAATATAGCTTTTGCAGCGAATTTGGAGCAACTTGTGTTCTGAGTATATTTCGTGTCCAGGGAGCCGAGATTCGTCGAAAGTCGACTTATGCGTAATGAATATTTTTGTGATATTCTTGTTCCACACACCCCACAACTGCTGGAATATTGCTTTTGCAGCGAATTTGGAGCAACTCTTGTTCTGATTATATTTCGTGTCCAGGGAGCCGAGAATCGTCGAAAAATCGACTTATGCGAAATGAAAAATTTTTGTGATATTCTTGTTCCCCACACTACAACCAGCTCGAATATAGCTTTTGCAGCGAATTTGGAGCAACTTTTGTTCTGAGCATATTTCGTGTCCATGGAGCCGAGAATCATCGAAAAATCGACTTAAACGTAATGAAACATATTTGTGATTTTCTTGTTCCCCGCACTCGAAACTGCTCGTATATAGGTTTTGCAGCGAATTTGGAGCAACTTTTGTTCTGAGTATATTTCGTGTCCAGGTAGCCGAGAATCGTCGAAACATCGACTTATGCAAAATGAAAAATTTTTGTGATACTCTTGTTCTTCACACTCCAACCTGCACGAATATAAATTTTGTAGCGAATTTGGAGCCACTTGTGTTCTGAGTATATTTCGTGTCCAGGTAGCCGAGAATTTTCGAAATATCGACTTACGCGTAATGAAACATTTATATGATATTCTTGTTCCCCACACTCCAAACTGCTCGAATATATCTTTTGCAGCGAATTTGGAGCAACTTTTGTTCTGATTATATTTCGTGTCCAGGGAGCCGAGAATCGTCGAAAAATCGACTTATGCGAAATGAAAAATTTTTGTGATATTCTTGTTCCCCACACTCCAACCAACTCGAATGTAGCTTTTGCAGCGAATGTGGAGCAACTTTTGTTCTGAGCGAATTTCGTGTCCATGGAGCCGAGAATCATCGAAAAATCGACTTAAACGTAATGAAACATATATGTGATTTTCTTGTTCCCCGCACTCGAAACTGCTCGTATATAGGTTTTGCAGCGAATTTGGAGCAACTTTTGTTCTGAGTATATTTCGTGTCCAGGTAGCCGAGAATCGTCGAAACATCGACTTATGCAAAATGAAAAATGTTTGTGATATTCTTGTTCCCCAACTCCAAACTGCTCGAATATAGCTTTCGCAGCGATTTTGGAGCAACTTTTGTTCTGAGTATTTTTCGTGTCCAGGGAGCGGAGAATCATCGAAAAATCGACTTACCACGTAATGAAACACTTTTGTGATGTTCTTGTTCCCCACACTCCACACTGCTTGTATATGGCTTTTGCAGCGAATTTGGAATAACTTTTGTTCTTAGCATATTTCGTGTCCTGGGAGCCGAGAATTGTCGAAAAAGCGACTTATGCGAAATGAAACATTTTTGTGATATTCTTGTTCCACGCACTCCACACTGCTCGAATACAGCTCTTGCACCGAATTTGGAGTAACTTTTGTACTTAGCATATTTCGTGTCCTTGGAGCCAAGAAAAGTCGAAAAAGCGACTTATGCGAAATGAAACATTTTTGTGATATTCTTGTTCCACGCACTCCACACTGCTCGAATACAGCTCTTGCACCGAATTTGGAGTAACTTTTGTACTTAGCATATTTCGTGTCCTTGGAGCCAAGAAAAGTCGAAAAATCGATTTATGCGAAATGAAAAATTTTTGTGCTACTCTTGTTCCTCACACTCCAACCTGCTCGAATATAGCTTTTGCAGCGAATTTGGAGCAACTTTTGTTCTGAGCATATTTCGTGTCCAGGAAGCCGAGAATCATTGAAAAATCGATTTACGCGTAATGAAACATTTTTGTGATTTTCTTGTTCCCCAACTCCAAACTGCTCTTATATAGCTTTTGCAGAGAATTAGGAGCAACTTTTGTTCTGAGCATATTTCGTTTCCATGGAGCCGAGAATCATCTAAAAATCGGCTTAAGGGTAATGAAACATATTTGTGATATTCTTGTTCCTCACACCCCAAACTGTTCGTATATAGCTCTAGCAGAGAATTTGGAGCGGCTTTTGTACTGAGCATATTTCGTGTCCATGGAGCCGAGAATCATCGAAAAATCGACTTAAGGGTAATGAAACATATTTGTGATATTCTTGTTCCTCACACCCCAAACTGTTCGTATATAGCTCTAGCAGAGAATTTGGAGCAGCTTTTGTACTGAGCATATTTCGTGTCCATGGAGCCGAGAATCATCGAAAAATCGCCTTAAGCTTAATAAAAAACTTTTGTGATATTTTTGTTCCCCACACTCCAAACTGCTCGAATAAGCGTAATGAAACATTTTTGTGATTTTCTTGTTCCCCACACTCCAAACTGGTCGAATATAGCTTTTGCAGTGAATTTGGAGCAACTTTTGTTCTGAGTATATTTCGTGTCCAGTGAGCCGAGATTCGTCGCAAATCGACTTATGCGAAATGAATATTTTTGTGATATCCTCGTTCCACACACCCCACAACTGCTCGAATATTGCTTTTGCAGCGAATTTGGAGCAACTTTTCTTCTGATTATATTTCGTGTCCAGGGAACCGAGAATCGTCGAAAAATCGACTTATGCGAAATGAAAAATTTTTGTGATATTCTTGTTCCCCACACTCCAACCTGCTCGAATATAGCTTTTGCAGCGAATTTGGAAAAGCTTTTGTTCTGAGCATATTTCGTGTCCATGGAGACGAGAATCATCGAAAAATCGACTTACCACGTAATGAAACACTTTTGTGATGTTTTTGTTCCTCAACTTCCAACCTGCTCGAATATAGGTTTTGCAGCGAATTTGCAGCAACTTTTGTTCTGAGTATATTTCGTGTCCAGTGAGCCGAGATTCGTCGAAAAATCGTCTTAAGCGTAATGAAACATAATTGTAATTTTCTTGTTCCCCACACACCAAACTGCTCGTATATAGGTTTTGCAGCGAATTTGGAGTAACTTTTGTTCTGAGCATATTTCGTGTCCATGGAGCCGAGAATCATTGAAAAATCGACTTAAGCGTAATGAAACATATTTGTGATTTCCTTGTTCCCCGCACTCGTAACTGCTCGTATATAGGTTTTGCAGCGAATTTTGAGCAACTTTTGTTCTGAGTATTTTTCGTGTCCAGGGAGCCAAGAATCATCGAAAAATCGACTTACCACGTAATGAAACACTTTTGTGATGTTCTTGTTCCCCATACTCCACACTGCTTGTATATGGCTTTTGCAGCGAATTTGGAATAACTTTTGTTCTTAGCATATTTCGTGTCCTGGGAGCCGAGAATTGTCGAAAAAGCGACTTATGCGAAATGAAACATTTTTGTGATATTCTTGTTCCACGCTTTCCACACTGCTCGAATACAGCTCTTGCACCGAATTTGGTGTAACTTTTGTACTTAGCATATTTCGTGTCCAGGAAGCCGAGAATCATTGAAAAATCGACTTACGCGTAATGAAACATTTTTGTGATTTTCTTGTTCCCCAACTCCAAACTGCTCTTATATAGCTTTTGCAGCGAATTTGGAGCAACTTTTGTTCTGAGCATATTTCGTGTCCATGGAGCCGAGAATCATCTAAAAATCGACTTAAGGGTAATGAAACATATTTGTGATATTCTTGTTCCTCACACCCCAAACTGTTCGTATATAGGTCTAGCAGAGAATTTGGAGCAGCTTTTGTACTGAGCGTATTTCGTGTCCATGGAGCCGAGAATCATCGAAAAATCGACTTAAGCTTAATAAAACACTTTTGTGATATTTTTGTTCCCCACACTCCAAACTGCTCGAATAAGCGTAATGAAACATTTTTGTGATTTTCTTGTTCCCCACACTCCAAACTGGTCGAATATAGGTTTTGCAGCGAATTTGGAGCAACTTTTGCTCTGAGTATATTTCGTGTCCAGGGAGCCGAGAATCTACGAAAAATCAACTTGCGCGAAATGAAAATTTTTTGTGATATTCTTGCTCCCCACATCCCAAACTGCTCGTATATAGCTCTTACAGCGAATTTGGAGCAGCTTTTGAACTGAGCATATTTCGTGTCCATGGAGCCGAGAATCGTCGAAAAGTCGACTTAATCGTAATAAAAAATTTTTGCGATATTCTTGTTCCCCACACCCCAAACTGCTCGAATATAGCTTTTGCAGCGAATTTGGAGTCACTTTTGTTCTGAGTATATATTTTCGTGTCCAGGGAGCCGAGAATCATCGAAAAATGGACTTACCACGTAATGAAACACTTTTGTGATGTTCTTGTTCCTCACACTCCAACTTGCTCGAATATAGCTTTTGCAGCGAATTTGGAGCAACTTTTGTTCTGAGTATATTTCGTGTCCAGTGAGCCGAGATTCGTCGCAAATCGACTTATGCGAAATGAATATTTTTGTGATATCCTCGTTCCACACACCCCACAACTGCTCGAATATTGCTTTTGCAGCGAATTTGGAGCAACTTTTGTTCTGATTATATTTCGTGTCCAGGGAGCCGAGAATCATCGAAAAATCGACTTATGCGAAATGAAAAATTTTTGTGATATTCTTGTTCCCCACACTCCAACCTGCTCGAATATAGCTTTTGCAGCGAATTTGGAAAAGCTTTTGTTCTGAGCATATTTCGTGTCCATGGAGCCGTGAATCATCGAAAAATCGACTTAAACGTAATGAAAAATTTTTATGATATTCTAGTTCCCCACACCCCAAACTGCTCGAATATAGCTTTTGCAGCGAATTTGGAGTCACTTTTGTTCTGAGTATATTTCGTGTCCAGGGAGCCGAGGATCATCGAAAAATCGACTTACCACGTAATGAAAGACTTTTATGATGTTCTTGTTCCTCACATTCCAACCTGCTCGAATATAGGTTTTGCAGCGAATTTGGAGCAACTTTTGTTCTGAGTATATTTCGTGTCCAGTGAGCCGAGATTCGTCGCAAATCGACTTATGCGAAATGAATATTTTTGTGATATCCTCGTTCCACACACCCCACAACTGCTCGAATATTGCTTTTGCAGCGAATTTGGAGCAACTTTTGTTCTGATTATATTTCGTGTCCAGGGAGCCGAGAATCATCGAAAAATCGACTTATGCGAAATGAAAAATTTTTGTGATATTCTTGTTCCCCACACTCCAACCTGCTCGAATATAGCTTTTGCAGCGAATTTGGAAAAGCTTTTGTTCGGAGCATATTTCGTGTCCATGGAGCCGAGAATCATCGAAAAATCGTCTTAAGCGTAATGAAACATATTTGTGATTTTCTTGTTCCCCACACACCAAACTGCTCCTATATAGGTTTTGCAGCGAATTTGGAGTAACTTTTGTTCTGAGCATATTTCGTGTCCATGGAGCCGAGAATCATCGAAAAATCGACTTAAGCGTAATGAAACATATTTGTGATTTTCTTGTTCCCCGCACTCCAGATTGCTCGTATATAGGTTTTGCAGCGAATTTGGAGCAACTTTTGTACTTAGCATATTTCGTGTCCTTGGAGCCAAGAAAAGTCGAAAAATCGATTTATGCGAAATGAAAAATTTTTGTGCTACTCTTGTTCCTCACACTCCAACCTGCTCGAATATAGCTTTTGCAGCGAATTTGGAGCAACTTTTGTTCTGAGCATATTTCGTGTCCAGGAAGCCGAGAATCATTGAAAAATCGATTTACGCATAATGACACATTTTTGTGATTTTCTTGTTCCCCAACTCCAAACTGCTCTTATATAGCTTTTGCAGAGAATTAGGAGCAACTTTTGTTCTGAGCATATTTCGTTTCCATGGAGCCGAGAATCATCTAAAAATCGGCTTAAGGGTAATGAAACATATTTGTGATATTCTTGTTCCTCACACCCCAAACTGTTCGTATATAGCTCTAGCAGAGAATTTGGAGCGGCTTTTGTACTGAGCATATTTCGTGTCCATGGAGCCGAGAATCATCGAAAAATCGACTTAAGGGTAATGAAACATATTTGTGATATTCTTGTTCCTCACACCCCAAACTGTTCGTATATAGCTCTAGCAGAGAATTTGGAGCAGCTTTTGTACTGAGCATATTTCGTGTCCATGGAGCCGAGAATCATCGAAAAATCGCCTTAAGCTTAATAAAAAACTTTTGTGATATTTTTGTTCCCCACACTCCAAACTGCTCGAATAAGCGTAATGAAACATTTTTGTGATTTTCTTGTTCCCCACACTCCAAACTGGTCGAATATAGCTTTTGCAGTGAATTTGGAGCAACTTTTGTTCTGAGTATATTTCGTGTCCAGTGAGCCGAGATTCGTCGCAAATCGACTTATGCGAAATGAATATTTTTGTGATATCCTCGTTCCACACACCCCACAACTGCTCGAATATTGCTTTTGCAGCGAATTTGGAGCAACTTTTCTTCTGATTATATTTCGTGTCCAGGGAACCGAGAATCGTCGAAAAATCGACTTATGCGAAATGAAAAATTTTTGTGATATTCTTGTTCCCCACACTCCAACCTGCTCGAATATAGCTTTTGCAGCGAATTTGGAAAAGCTTTTGTTCTGAGCATATTTCGTGTCCATGGAGACGAGAATCATCGAAAAATCGACTTACCACGTAATGAAACACTTTTGTGATGTTTTTGTTCCTCAACTTCCAACCTGCTCGAATATAGGTTTTGCAGCGAATTTGCAGCAACTTTTGTTCTGAGTATATTTCGTGTCCAGTGAGCCGAGATTCGTCGAAAAATCGTCTTAAGCGTAATGAAACATAATTGTAATTTTCTTGTTCCCCACACACCAAACTGCTCGTATATAGGTTTTGCAGCGAATTTGGAGTAACTTTTGTTCTGAGCATATTTCGTGTCCATGGAGCCGAGAATCATTGAAAAATCGACTTAAGCGTAATGAAACATATTTGTGATTTCCTTGTTCCCCGCACTCGTAACTGCTCGTATATAGGTTTTGCAGCGAATTTTGAGCAACTTTTGTTCTGAGTATTTTTCGTGTCCAGGGAGCCAAGAATCATCGAAAAATCGACT
The DNA here is from genome assembly GCA_030762935.1 of Hymenopus coronatus. NCBI lineage: Eukaryota > Metazoa > Arthropoda > Insecta > Mantodea > Hymenopodidae > Hymenopus > Hymenopus coronatus. Next base: position 55,702,725 of record CM060880.1, read on the forward strand.
TACCACGTAATGAAACACTTTTGTGATGTTCTTGTTCCCCATACTCCACACTGCTTGTATATGGCTTTTGCAGCGAATTTGGAATAACTTTTGTTCTTAGCATATTTCGTGTCCTGGGAGCCGAGAATTGTCGAAAAAGCGACTTATGCGAAATGAAACATTTTTGTGATATTCTTGTTCCACGCTTTCCACACTGCTCGAATACAGCTCTTGCACCGAATTTGGTGTAACTTTTGTACTTAGCATATTTCGTGTCCAGGAAGCCGAGAATTATTGAAAAATCGACTTACGCGTAATGAAACATTTTTGTGATTTTCTTGTTCCCCAACTCCAAACTGCTCTTATATAGCTTTTGCAGCGAATTTGGAGCAACTTTTGTTCTGAGCATATTTCGTGTCCATGGAGCCGAGAATCATCTAAAAATCGACTTAAGGGTAATGAAACATATTTGTGATATTCTTGTTCCTCACACCCCAAACTGTTCGTATATAGGTCTAGCAGAGAATTTGGAGCAGCTTTTGTACTGAGCGTATTTCGTGTCCATGGAGCCGAGAATCATCGAAAAATCGACTTAAGCTTAATAAAACACTTTTGTGATATTTTTGTTCCCCACACTCCAAACTGCTCGAATAAGCGTAATGAAACATTTTTGTGATTTTCTTGTTCCCCACACTCCAAACTGGTCGAATATAGGTTTTGCAGCGAATTTGGAGCAACTTTTGCTCTGAGTATATTTCGTGTCCAGGGAGCCGAGAATCTACGAAAAATCAACTTGCGCGAAATGAAAATTTTTTGTGATATTCTTGCTCCCCACATCCCAAACTGCTCGTATATAGCTCTTACAGCGAATTTGGAGCAGCTTTTGAACTGAGCATATTTCGTGTCCATGGAGCCGAGAATCGTCGAAAAGTCGACTTAATCGTAATAAAAAATTTTTGTGATATTCTTGTTCCCCACACCCCAAACTGCTCGAATATAGCTTTTGCAGCGAATTTGGAGTCACTTTTGTTCTGAGTATATATTTTCGTGTCCAGGGAGCCGAGAATCATCGAAAAATGGACTTACCACGTAATGAAACACTTTTGTGATGTTCTTGTTCCTCACACTCCAACTTGCTCGAATATAGCTTTTGCAGCGAATTTGGAGCAACTTTTGTTCTGAGTATATTTCGTGTCCAGTGAGCCGAGATTCGTCGCAAATCGACTTATGCGAAATGAATATTTTTGTGATATCCTCGTTCCACACACCCCACAACTGCTCGAATATTGCTTTTGCAGCGAATTTGGAGCAACTTTTGTTCTGATTATATTTCGTGTCCAGGGAGCCGAGAATCATCGAAAAATCGACTTATGCGAAATGAAAAATTTTTGTGATATTCTTGTTCCCCACACTCCAACCTGCTCGAATATAGCTTTTGCAGCGAATTTGGAAAAGCTTTTGTTCTGAGCATATTTCGTGTCCATGGAGCCGTGAATCATCGAAAAATCGACTTAAACGTAATGAAAAATTTTTATGATATTCTAGTTCCCCACACCCCAAACTGCTCGAATATAGCTTTTGCAGCGAATTTGGAGTCACTTTTGTTCTGAGTATATTTCGTGTCCAGGGAGCCGAGGATCATCGAAAAATCGACTTACCACGTAATGAAAGACTTTTATGATGTTCTTGTTCCTCACATTCCAACCTGCTCGAATATAGGTTTTGCAGCGAATTTGGAGCAACTTTTGTTCTGAGTATATTTCGTGTCCAGTGAGCCGAGATTCGTCGCAAATCGACTTATGCGAAATGAATATTTTTGTGATATCCTCGTTCCACACACCCCACAACTGCTCGAATATTGCTTTTGCAGCGAATTTGGAGCAACTTTTGTTCTGATTATATTTCGTGTCCAGGGAGCCGAGAATCATCGAAAAATCGACTTATGCGAAATGAAAAATTTTTGTGATATTCTTGTTCCCCACACTCCAACCTGCTCGAATATAGCTTTTGCAGCGAATTTGGAAAAGCTTTTGTTCTGAGCATATTTCGTGTCCATGGAGCCGAGAATCATCGAAAAATCGTCTTAAGCGTAATGAAACATATTTGTGATTTTCTTGTTCCCCACACACCAAACTGCTCCTATATAGGTTTTGCAGCGAATTTGGAGTAACTTTTGTTCTGAGCATATTTCGTGTCCATGGAGCCGAGAATCATCGAAAAATCGACTTAAGCGTAATGAAACATATTTGTGATTTTCTTGTTCCCCGCACTCCAGATTGCTCGTATATAGGTTTTGCAGCGAATTTGGAGCAACTTTTGTTCTGAGCATATTTCGTGTCCATGGAGCCGAGAATCATCGAAAAATCGACTTAAGCGTAATGAAACATATTTATGATTTTCTTGTTCCTAACACACACCAAACTGCTCGTATATAGGTTTTGCAGCGAATTTGGAGCCACTTTTGTTCTGAGTATATTTCGTGTCCAGGGAGCCGAGAATCATCGAAAAATCGACTTACCACGTAATGAAACACTTTTGTGATGTTCTTGTTCCCCACACTCCACACTGCTTGTATATGGCTTTTGCAGCGAATTTGGAATAACTTTTGTTCTTAGCATATTTCGTGTCCTGGGAGCCAAGAAAAGTCGAAAAATCGATTTATGCGAAATGAAAAATTTTTGTGCTACACTTGTTCCTCACACTCCAACCTGCTCGAATATAGCTTTTGCAGCGAATTTGGAGCAACTTTTGTTCTGAGCATATTTCGTGTCCAGGTAGCCGAGAATCGTCGAAACATCGACTTATGCAAAATGAAAAATTTTTGTGATACTCTTGTTCCTCACACACCAACCTGCACGAATATAGCTTTTGTAGCGAATTTGGAGCCACTTGTGTTCTGAGTATATTTCGTGTCCAGGTAGCCGAGAATTTTCGAAATATCGACTTACGCGTAATGAAACATTTATATGATATTCTTGTTCCCCACACTCCAAACTGCTCGAATATATCTTTTGCAGCGAATTTGGAGCAACTTTTGTTCTGATTATATTTCGTGTCCAGGGAGCCGAGAATCGTCGAAAAATCGACTTATGCGAAATGAAAAATTTTTGAGATATTCTTGTTCCCCACACTCCAACCAGCTCGAATGTAGCTTTTGCAGCGAATGTGGAGCAACTTTTGTTCTGAGCATATTTGGTGTCATGGAGCCCAGCATCATCGAAATATCGACTTAAGCGTAATGAAACATATTTGTGATTTTCTTGTTCCCCGCACTCGAAACTGCTCGTATATAGGTTTTGCAGCGAATTTTGAGCAACTTTTGTTTTGAGTATATTTCGTGTCCAGGTAGCCGAGAATCGTCTAAACATCGACTTATGCAAAATGAAAAATTATTGTGATTTTCTTGTTCCCCAACTCCAAACTGCTCGAATATAGCTTTCGCAGCGATTTTGGAGCAACTTTTGTTCTGAGTGTTTTTCGTGTCCAGGGAGCGGAGAATCATCGAAAAATCGACTTACCACGTAATGAAACACTTTTGTGATGTTCTTGTTCCCCACACTCCACAACGGCTTGTATATGGCTTTTGCAGCGAATTTGGAATAACTTTTGTTCTTAGCATATTTCGTGTCCAGGGAGCCGAGAATTGTCGAAAAAGCGACTTATGCGAAATGAAACATTTTTGTGATATTCTTGTTCCTCGCACTCCACACTGCTCGAATACAGCTCTTGCACCGAATTTGGAGTAACTTTTGTACTTAGCATATTTCGTGTCCTTGGAGCCAAGAAAAGTCAAAAAATCGATTCATGCGAAATGAAAAATTTTTGTGCTACTCTTGTTCCTCACACTCCAACCTGCTCGAATATAGCTTTTGCAGCGAATTTGGAGCAACTTTTGTTCTGAGCATATTTCGTGTCCAGGAAGCCGAGAATCATTGAAAAATCGACTTACGCGTAATGAAACATTTTTGTGATTTTCTTGTTCCCCAACTCCAAACTGCTCTTATATAGCTTTTGCAGCGAATTTGGAGCAACTTTTGTTCTGAGCATATTTCGTGTCCATGGAGCCGAGAATCATCTAAAAATCGACTTAAAAGTAATGAAACATATTTGTGATATTCTTGTTCCTCACACCCCAAACTGTTCGTATATAGCTCTAGCAGAGAATTTGGAGCAGCTTTTGTACTGAGCATATTTTGTGTCCATGGAGCCGAGAATCATCGAAAAATCAACTTAAGGGTAATGAAACATATTTGTGATATTCTTGTTCCTCACACCCCAAACTGTTCGTATATAGCTCTAGCAGAGAATTTTGAGCAGCTTTTGTACTGAGCATATTTCGTGTCCATGGAGCCGAGAATCATCAAAAAATCGCCTTAAGCTTAATAAAAAACTTATGTGATATTTTTGTTCCCCACACTCCAAACTGCTCGAATAAGCGTAATGAAACATTTTTGTGATTTTCTTGTTCCCCACACTCCAAACTGGTCGAATATAGGTTTTGCAGCGAATATGGAGCAACTTTTGTTCTGAGTATATTTCGTATCCAGCAAGCCGAGAATCTACGAAAAATCAACTTGCGCGAAATGAAAATTTTTTGTGATATTCTTGCTCCCCACACTCCAACCTGCTCGAATATAGCTTTTGCAGCGAATTTGGAAAAGCTTTTGTTCTGAGCATATTTCGTGTCCATGGAGCCGAGAATCATCGAAAAATCGACTTAAGCGTAATGAAAAATTTTTGTGATATTCTAGTTCCCCACACACCAAACTGCTCGAATATAGCTTTTGCAGCTAATTGGGAGTCACTTTTGTTCTGAGTATATTTCGTGTCCAGGGAGCCGAGGATCATCGAAAAATCGACTTACCACGTAATGAAACACTTTTGTGATGTTCTTGTTCTTCAACTTCCAACCTGCTCGAATATAGGTTTTGCAGCGAATTTGGAGCAACTTTTGTTCTGAGCATATTTCGTGTCCATAGAGCCGAGAATCATCGAAAAATCGTCTTAAGCGTAATGAAACATATTTGTGATTTTCTTGTTCCCCACACACCAAACTGCTCGTATATAGGTTTTGCAGCGAATTTGGAGTAACTTTTGTTCTGAGCATATTTCGTTTCCATGGAGCCGAGAATCATTGAAAAATCGAGTAAAGCGTAATGAAACATATTTGTGATTTTCTTGTTCCCCACACACCAAACTGCTCGTATATAGGTTTTGCAGCGAATGTGGAGCAAGTTTTGTTCTGAGCATATTTCGTGTCCATGGAGCCGAGAATCATCGAAAAATCGACTTAAGGGTAATGAAACATATTTGTGATTTTCTTGTTCCCCGCACTCGAAACTGCTCGTATATAGGTTTTGCAGCGAATTTTGAGCAACTTTTGTTCTGAGTATTTTTCGTGTCCAGGGAGCCAAGAATCATCGAACAATCGACTTACCACGTAATGAAACACTTTTGTGATGTTCTTGTTCCCCACACTCCACACTGCTTGTATATGGCTTTTGCAGCGAATTTGGAATAACTTTTGTTCTTAGCATATTTCGTGTCCTGGGAGCCGAGAATTGTCGAAAAAGCGACTTTATGCGAAATGAAACATTTTTGTGATATTCTTGTTCCACGCTTTCCACACTGCTCGAATACAGCTCTTGCACCGAATTTGGAGTAACTTTTGTACTTAGCATATTTCGTGTCCTTGGAGCCAAGAAAAGTCGAAAAATCGATTTATGCGAAATGAAAAATTTTTGTGCTACTCTTGTTCCTCACACTCCAACCTGCTCGAATATAGCTTTTGCAGCGAATTTGGAGCAACTTTTGTTCTGAGCATATTTCGTGTCCAGGAAGCCGAGAATCATTGAAAAATCGACTTACGCGTAATGAAACATTTTTGTGATTTTCTTGTTCCCCAACTCCAAACTGCTCTTATATAGCTTTTGCAGCGAATTTAGAGCAACATTTGTTCTGAGCATATTTCGTGTCCATGGAGCCGAGAATCATCGAAAAATCGACTTAAGGGTATTGAAACATATTTGTGATATTCTTGTTCCTCACACCCCAAACTTTTCGTATATAGCTCTAGCAGAGAATTTGGAGCAGCTTTTGTACTGAGCGTATTTCGTGTCCATGGAGCCGAGAATCATCGAAAAATCGACTTAAGCTTAATAAAACACTTTTGTGATATTTTTGTTCCCCACAATCCAAACTGCTCGAATAAGCGTAATGAAACATTTTTGTGATTTTCTTGTTCCCCACACTCCAAACTGATCGAATATAGGTTTTGCAGCGAATTTGGAGCAACTTTTGCTCTGAGTATATTTCGTGTCCAGGGAGCCGAGAATCATCGAAAAATGGACTTACCACGTAATGAAACACTTTTGTGATGTTCTTGTTCCTCACACTCCAACCTGCTCGAATATAGCTTTTGCAGCGAATTTGGAGCAACTTTTGTTCTGAGTATATTTCGTGTCCAGTGAGCCGAGATTCGTCGCAAATCGACTTATGCGAAATGAATATTTTTGTGATATCCTCGTTCCACACACCCCACAACTGCTCGAATATTGCTTTTGCAGCGAATTTGGAGCAACTTTTGTTCTGATTATATTTCGTGTCCAGGGAGCCGAGAATCGTCGAAAAATCGACTTATGCGAAATGAAAAATTTTTGTGATATTCTTGTTCCCCACACTCCAACCTGCTCGAATATAGCTTTTGCAGCGAATTTGGAAAAGCTTTTGTTCTGAGCATATTTCGTGTCCATGGAGCCGAGAATCATCGAAAAATCGACTTAAGCGTAATGAAAAATTTTTATGATATTCTAGTTCCCCACACCCCAAACTGCTCGAATATAGCTTTTGCAGCGAATTTGGAGTCACTTTTGTTCTGAGTATATTTCATATCCAGGGAGCCGAGGATCATCGAAAAATCAACTTACCACGTAATGAAACACTTTTGTAATGTTCTTGTTCCTCACATTCCAACCTGCTCGAATATAGGTTTTGCAGCGAATTTGGAGCAACTTTTGTTCTGAGCATATTTCGTGTCCATAGAGCCGAGAATCATCGAAAAATCGTCTTAAGCGTAATGAAACATATTTGTGATTTTCTTGTTCCCCACACACCAAACTGCTCGTATATAGGTTTTGCAGCGAATTTGGAGTAACTTTTGTTCTGAGCATATTTCGTGTCCATGGAGCCGAGAATCATTGAAAAATCGACTTAAGCGTAATGAAACATATTTGTGATTTTCTTGTTCCCCGCACTCCAAATTGCTCGTATATAGGTTTTGCAGCCAATTTGGAGCAACTTTTGTTCTGAGTATATTTGGTGTCTTCGAAAAATCGACTTACGGGAAATGAAAATTCTTTGTTATATTCTTGCTCCCCACACCTTAAATTGCTCGCATATGGGTTTTGCAGCGAATTTGGAGCAACTTTTGTTCTGTGTATATTTCGTGTCCAGGTAGCCGAGAATTATCGAAATATCGTCTTACACGTAATTAAACATTTTAATGATATTCTTGTTCCCCACACTCCAAACTGCTCGAATATATCTTTTGCAGCGAATTTGGAGCAATTTTGTTCTGAGTATATTTCGTATTCAGGGAGCCGAGAATCGTCGAAACATCGACTTATGCGAAATGAAACATATTTGTTATTTTCTTGTTCCCCGCACTCCATACTGCTCGTATATAGGTTTTGCAGCGAATTTGGAGCTACTTTTGTTCTGAGTATATTTCGTGTCCAGGTAGCCGAGAAACGTCGAAACATCGACTTATGCGAAATGAAAAATTTTTGTGATACTCTTGTTCCTCACACTCCAACCTGCACGAATATAGCTTTTGTAGAGAATTTGGAGCTACTTGTGTTCTGAGTATATTTCGTGTCCAGGTAGCCGGGAATTTTCGAAATATCGACTTACGCGTAATGAAACATTTATATGATATTCTTGTTCCCCACACTCCAAACTGCTCGAATATATCTTTTGCAGCGAATTTGGAGCAACTTTGTTCTGATTATATTTCGTGTCCAGGGAGCCGAGAATCGTCGAAAAATCGACTTATGCGAAATGAAAAATTTTTGTGATATTCTTGTTCCCCACACTCCAACCAGCTCGAATGTAGCTTTTGCAGCGAATGTGGAGCAACTTTTGTTCTGAGCATATTTCGTGTCCATGGAGCCGAGCATCATCGAAATATCGACTTAATCGTAATGAAACATATTTGTGATTTTCTTGTTCCCCGCACTCGAAACTGCGCGTATATAGGTTTTGCAGCGAATTTTGAGCAACTTTTGTTTTGAGTATATTTCGTGTCCAGGTAGCCGAGAATCGTCGAAACATCGACTTATGCAAAATGAAAAATTTTTGTGATATTCTTGTTCCCCAACTCCAAACTGCTCAAATATAGCTTTCGCAGCGATTTTGGAGCAACTTTTGTTCTGAGTATTTTTCGTGTCCAGGGAGCGGAGAATCATCGAAAAATCGACTTACCACGTAATGAAACACTTTTGTGATGTTCTTGTTCCCCACACTCCACACTGCTTGTATATGGCTTTTGCAGCGAATTTGGAATAACTTTTGTTCTTAGCATATTTCGTGTCCTGGGAGCCGAGAATTGTCGAAAAAGCGACTTATGCGAAATGAAACATTTTTGTGATATTCTTGTTCCTCGCACTCCACACTGCTCGAATACAGCTCTTGCACCGAATTTGGAGTAACTTTTGTACTTAGCATATTTCGTGTCCTTGGAGCCAAGAAAAGTCAAAAAATCGATTCATGCGAAATGAAAAATTTTTGTGCTACTCTTGTTCCTCACACTCCAACCTGCTCAAATATAGCTTTTGCAGCGAATTTGGAGCAACTTTTGTTCTGAGCATATTTCGTGTCCAGGAAGCCGAGAATCATTGAAAAATCGACTTACGCGTAATGAAACATTTTTGTGATTTTCTTGTTCCCCAACTCCAAACTGCTCTTATATAGCTTTTGTAGCGAATTTGGAGCAACTTTTGTTCTGAGCATATTTCGTGTCCATGGAGCCGAGAATCATCTAAAAATCGACTTAAGGGTAATGAAACATATTTGTGATATTCTTGTTCCTCACACCCCAAACTGTTCGTATATAGCTCTAGCAGAGAATTTGGAGCAGCTTTTGTACTGAGCATATTTTGTGTCCATGGAGCCGAGAATCATCGAAAAATCGACTTAAGGGTAATGAAACATATTTGTGATATTCTTGTTCCTCACACCCCAAACTGTTCGTATATAGCTCTAGCAGAGAATTTGGAGCAGCTTTTGTACTGAGCATATTTCGTGTCCATGGAGCCGAGAATCATCGAAAAATCGCCTTAAGCTTAATAAAAAACCTTTGTGATATTTTTGTTCCCCACACTCCAAACTGCTCGAATAAGCGTAATGAAACATTTTTGTGATTTTCTTGTTCCCCACACTCCAAACTGGTCGAATATAGGTTTTGCAGCGAATTTGGAGCAACTTTTGTTCTGAGTATATTTCGTGTCCAGGGAGCCGAGAATCTACGAAAAATCAACTTGCGCGAAATGAAAATTTTTTGTGATATTCTTGCTCCCCACACCCCAAACTGCTCGTACATAGCTCTTACAGCGAATTTGGAGCAGATTTTGAACTGAGCATATTTCGTGTCCATGGAGCCGAGAATCGTCGAAAAGTCGACTTAATCGTAATGAAAAATTTTTGTGATATTCTTGTTCCCCACACCCCAAACTGCTCGAATATAGCTTTTGCAGCGAATTTGGAGTCACTTTTGTTCTGAGTATATATTTTCGTGTCCAGGGAGCAAAGAATCATCGAAAAATGGACTTACCACGTAATGAAACACTTTTGTGATGTTCTTGTTCCTCACACTCCAACCTGCTCGAATATAGCTTTTGCAGCGAATTTGGAGCAACTTTTGTTCTGAGTATATTTCGTGTCCAGTGAGCCGAGATTCGTCGCAAATCGACTTATGCGAAATGAATATTTTTGTGATATCCTCGTTCCACACACCCCACAACTGCTCGAATATTGCTTTTGCAGCGAATTTGGAGCAACTTTTCTTCTGATTATATTTCGTGTCCAGGGAGCCGAGAATCGTCGAAAAATCGACTTATGCGAAATGAAAAATTTTTGTGATATTCTTGTTCCCCACACTCCAACCTGCTCGAATATAGCTTTTGCAGCGAATTTGGAAAAGCTTTTGTTCTGAGCATATTTCGTGTCCAGGGAGCCGAGAATCATCGAAAAATCGACTTACGCGTAATGAAACATTCCTGTGGTTTTCTTGTTACCAAACTCCAAACTGCTCTTATATAGCTTTTGCAGCGAATTTGGAGCAACTTTTGTTCTGAGTATATTTCGTGTCCAGGGAGCCAAGAATCGTCATAAACTCGACTTACGCGAAATGAAATTTTTTGTGATATTCTTGTTCCCCACACACCAAACTGCTCGTATATAGCTCTTTTAGCGAATTTGGAAAAGCTTTTGTTTTGAGTATATTTCGTGTCCAGGGAGCCGAGAATCACCGAAAAATCGACTTACCACGTAATGAAACACTTTTGTGATGTTCTTGTTCCTCTCACTCCAACCTGCTCGAATATAGCTTTTGCAGCGAATTTGGAGCAACTTTTGTTGTGAGCATATTTCGTGTCCATGGAGCCGTGAATCATCGAAAAATCGTCTTAAGCGTAATGAAACATATTTGTGTTTTCTTGTTCCCCACACACCAAACTCCTCGTATATAGCTTTTGCAGCGAATTTGGAGCCACTTTTGTTCTGAGTATATTTCGTGTCCAGGTAGCCGAGAATCGTCGAAACATCGACTTATGCTAAATGAAAAATTTTTGTGATACTCTTGTTCCTCACACTCCAACCTGCACGAATATAGCTTTTGTAGCGAATTTGGAGCCACTTGTGTTCTGAGTATATTTCATGTCCAGGTAGCCGAGAATTTTCGAAATATCGACTTACGCGTAATGAAACCTTTATATGATATTCTTGTTCCCCACACTCCAAACTGCTCGAATATATCTTTTGCAGCGAATTTGGAGGAACTTTTGTTCTGATTATATTTCGTGTCCAGGGAACCGAGAATCGTCGAAAAATCGACTTTTGCGAAATGAATATTTTTCTGATATTCTTGTTCCCCGCACTCCAAACTGCTCGTATATAGGTTTCGCAGCGAATTTGGAGCAACTTTTGTTCTAAGTATATTTCATGTCCAGGTAGCCGAGAATCGTCGAAACATCGACGTATGCGAAATGAAAAATTTTTGTGATATTCTTGTTCCCCAACTCCAAACTACTCGTAAATAGGTTTTGCAGCGAATTTGGAGCAACTTTTGTTCTGAGTATATTTCGTGTCCAGGGAGCCAAGAATCGTCATAAACTCAACTTACGCGAAATGAAAATTTTTTGTTATATTCTTGTTCCCCACAAACCAAACTGCTGGTATATAGCTCTTACAGCGAATTTGGAAAAACTTTTGTTTTTAGCATATTTCGTGTCCTGGGAGCCGAGAATTGTCGAAAAAACGACTTATGCGAAATGAAAAATTTTTGTGATGTTCTTGTTCCACGCACTCCACACTGCTCGAATATAGCTTTTGCAGCGAATTTGGAGTAACTTTTGTACTTAGCACATTTCGTGTCCTGGGAGCCAAGAAAAGTCCAAAAATCGATTTATGCGAAATGAAAAATTTCTGTGATACTCTTGTTCCTCACACTCCAGCCTGCTCGAATATAGCTTTTGCAGCGAATTTGGAGCAACTTTTGGTCTGAGTATATTTCGTGTCCAGGGAGCCGAGAATCATCGAAAAATCGACTTACGCGTAATGAAACATTCTTGTGATTTTCTTGTTCCCCAACTCCAAACTGCTCTTATATAGCTTTTGCAGCGAATTTGGAGCAACTTTTGTTCTGAGTATATTTCGAGTCCAGGGAGCCGAGAATCACCGAAAAATCGACTTACCACGTAATGAAACACTTTTGTGATTTTCTTGTTCCTCTCACTCCAACCTGCTCGAATATAGCTTTTGCAGCGAATTTGGAGCAACTTTTGTTCTGAGCATATTTCGTGTCCATGGAGCCGTGAATCATCGAAAAATCGTCTTAAGCGTAATGAAACATATTTGTGATTTTCTTGTTCCCCACACACCAAACTGCTCGTATATAGGTTTTGCAGCGAATTTGGAGACAGTTTTGTTCTGAGTATATTTCGTGTCCAGGGAGCCGAGATTCGTCGCAAATCGACTTATGCGAAATGAAAATATTTTGTGATATTCTTGTTCCCCACACCCCAAACTGTTCGTATATAGCACTAGCAGAGAATTTGGAGCAACTTTTGTTCTGAGTATATTTCGTGTTCAGGGAGCCGAGAATCGTCGAAACATCGACTTATGCGAAATGAAAAATGTTTGTAATATTCTTGTTCCACACTCCAAACTGCTCGAATATAGCTTTTGCAGCGAATTTGGAGCAACTTGTGTTCTGAGTATATTTCGTGTCCAGGGAGCCGAGATTCGTCGAAAATCGACTTATGCGTAATGAATATTTTTGTGATATTCTTGTTCCACACACCCCACAACTGCTGGAATATTGCTTTTGCAGCGAATTTGGAGCAACTCTTGTTCTGATTATATTTCGTGTCCAGGGAGCCGAGAATCGTCGAAAAATCGACTTATGCGAAATGAAAAATTTTTGTGATATTCTTGTTCCCCACACTACAACCAGCTCGAATATAGCTTTTGCAGCGAATTTGGAGCAACTTTTGTTCTGAGCATATTTCGTGTCCATGGAGCCGAGAATCATCGAAAAATCGACTTAAACGTAATGAAACATATTTGTGATTTTCTTGTTCCCCGCACTCGAAACTGCTCGTATATAGGTTTTGCAGCGAATTTGGAGCAACTTTTGTTCTGAGTATATTTCGTGTCCAGGTAGCCGAGAATCGTCGAAACATCGACTTATGCAAAATGAAAAATTTTTGTGATACTCTTGTTCTTCACACTCCAACCTGCACGAATATAAATTTTGTAGCGAATTTGGAGCCACTTGTGTTCTGAGTATATTTCGTGTCCAGGTAGCCGAGAATTTTCGAAATATCGACTTACGCGTAATGAAACATTTATATGATATTCTTGTTCCCCACACTCCAAACTGCTCGAATATATCTTTTGCAGCGAATTTGGAGCAACTTTTGTTCTGATTATATTTCGTGTCCAGGGAGCCGAGAATCATCGAAAAATCGCCTTAAGCTTAATAAAAAACCTTTGTGATATTTTTGTTCCCCACACTCCAAACTGCTCGAATAAGCGTAATGAAACATTTTTGTGATTTTCTTGTTCCCCACACTCCAAACTGGTCGAATATAGGTTTTGCAGCGAATTTGGAGCAACTTTTGTTCTGAGTATATTTCGTGTCCAGGGAGCCGAGAATCTACGAAAAATCAACTTGCGCGAAATGAAAATTTTTTGTGATATTCTTGCTCCCCACACCCCAAACTGCTCGTACATAGCTCTTACAGCGAATTTGGAGCAGCTTTTGAACTGAGCATATTTCGTGTCCATGGAGCCGAGAATCGTCGAAAAGTCGACTTAATCGTAATGAAAAATTTTTGTGATATTCTTGTTCCCCACACCCCAAACTGCTCGAATATAGCTTTTGCAGCGAATTTGGAGTCACTTTTGTTCTGAGTATATATTTTCGTGTCCAGGGAGCAAAGAATCATCGAAAAATGGACTTACCACGTAATGAAACACTTTTGTGATGTTCTTGTTCCTCACACTCCAACCTGCTCGAATATAGCTTTTGCAGCGAATTTGGAGCAACTTTTGTTCTGAGTATATTTCGTGTCCAGTGAGCCGAGATTCGTCGCAAATCGACTTATGCGAAATGAATATTTTTGTGATATCCTCGTTCCACACACCCCACAACTGCTCGAATATTGCTTTTGCAGCGAATTTGGAGCAACTTTTCTTCTGATTATATTTCGTGTCCAGGGAGCCGAGAATCGTCGAAAAATCGACTTATGCGAAATGAAAAATTTTTGTGATATTCTTGTTCCCCACACTCCAACCTGCTCGAATATAGCTTTTGCAGCGAATTTGGAAAAGCTTTTGTTCTGAGCATATTTCGTGTCCATGGAGCCGAGAATCATCGAAAAATCGACTTAAGCGTAATGAAAAATTTTTGTGATATTCTAGTTCCCCACACCCCAAACTGCTCGAATATAGCTTTTGCAGCGAATTGGGAGTCACTTTTGTTCTGAGTATATTTCGTGTCCAGGGAGCCGAGGATCATCGAAAAATCGACTTACCACGTAATGAAACACTTTTGTGATGTTCTTGTTCCTCAACTTCCAACCTGCTCGAATATAGGTTTTGCAGCGAATTTGGAGCAACTTTTGTTCTGAGTATATTTCGTATTCAGGGAGGCGAGAATCGTCGAAACATCGACTTATGCGAAATGAAACATATTTGTTATTTTCTTGTTCCCCGCACTCCAAACTGCTAGTATATAGGTTTTGCAGCGAATTTGGAGCAACTTTTGTTCTGAGTATATTTCGTGTCCAGGTAGCCGAGAAACGTCGAAACATCGACTTATGCGAAATGAAAAATGTTTGTGATATTCTTGTTCCCCAACTCCAAACTGCTCTTATATAGCTTTTGCAGCGAATTTGGAGCAACTTTTGTTCTGAGTATATTTCGTGTCCAGAGAGCCAAGAATCGTCATAAACTCGACTTACGCGAAATGATAATTTTTTGTGATATTCTTGTTCCCCATACCCCAAACTGCTAGTATATAGCTCTTGCAGCGAGATTGGAGCAGCTTTTGTTCTGAGCATATTTCGTGTCCATGGAGCCGAGAATCATCGAAAAATCGACTTAAGCGTAGTGAAAAATTTTTTTGATATTCTTGTTCCCCTTACCCCAAACTGCTCGAATATAGCTTTTCCAGCGAATTTGGAGCCACTTTTGTTCTGAGTACTTTTCGTGTCCTGGGAGCCGAGAATTGTCGAAAAAACGACTTATGCGAAATGAAAAAATTTTGTGATATTCTTGTTCCACGCACTCCACATTGCTCGAATATAGCTCTTGCAACGAATTTGGAGTAACTTTTGTACTTAGCATATTTCGTGTCCTGGGAGCCAAGAAAATACGAAAAATCGATTTATGCGAAATGAAAAATTTTTGTGATACTCTTGTTCCTCTCACTCCAACCTGCACGAATATAGCTTTTGCAGCGAATTTGGAGCCACTTTTGTTCTGAGGATATTTCGTGTCCAGGGAGCCGAGAATCATCGAAAAATCGACTTACCACGTAATGAAACACTTTTGTGACGTTCTTGTTCCTCACACTCCAACCTGCTCGAATATAGCTTTTGCAGCGAATTTGGAGCAACTTTTGTTCTGAGTATATTTCGGTACCAAGGGAGCCCAGAATCGTCGAAAAATCGACTTATGCGAAATGAAAAATTTTTGTGATATTCTTGTTCCCCACACTCCAAACTGCTCGTATATAGGTTTTGTAGCGAATTTTGAGCATCTTTTGTTCTCAGTATATTTCGTGTCCATGGAGCCGAGAATCATCGAAAAATCGACTTAAGCGTAATGAAATATTTTTGTGATTTTCTTGTTCCCCACACTCCAAACTGCTCGTATATAGGTTTTGTAGCGAATTTTGAGCATCTTTTGTTCTCAGTATATTTCGTGTCCAGGGAGCCGAGAATCATCGAAAAATCGACTTACGCGTAATGAAACAGTCTTGTGATTTTCTTGTTCCCCAACTCCAAACAGCTCTTATATAGCTTTTGCAGCGAATTTTGAGCATCTTTTGTTCTGAGTATTTATCGTGTCCAGGGAGCCGAGAATCATCGAAAAATCGACTTACCACGTAATGAAACACTTTTGTGATTTTCTTGTTCCCCACACTCCAAACTGCTTGTATATGGCTTTTGCAGCGAATGTGGAATAACTTTTGTTCTTAACATATTTCGTGTCCTGGGAGCCGAGAATTGTCGAAAAAACGACTTATGCGAAATGAAAAATGTTTGTGATATTCTTGTTCCCCACATTCCAAACTGCTTGAATATAGCTTTTGCAGCGAATTTGGAGCCACTTTTGTTCTGAGTATATTTCTTGTCCAGGGAGCCGAGAACAGGCGAAAAATCGACTTATGCGAAATGAAAAATTTTTGTGATATTCTTGTTCCCCACACTCCAAACTGCTCGAATATAGCTTTTGCAGCGAATTTGGGGCAACTTTTGTTATGAGTATATTTCGGTACCAAGGGAGCCCAGAATCGTCGAAAAATCGACTTATGCGAAATGAAAAATTTTTGTGATATTCTTGTTCCCCACACTCCAAACTGCTCGTATATAGGTTTTGTAGCGAATTTTGAGCATCTTTTGTTCTCAGTATAATTCGTGTCCATGGAGCCGAGAATCATCGAAAAATCGACTTAAGCGTAATGAAATTTTTTTGTGATATTCTTGTTCCCCACACCCCAAACTGCTCGTATATAGCTCTTGCAGCGAGTTTGGAGCATCTTTTGTTCTGAGTATTTATCGTGTCCAGGGAGCCGAGAATCATCGAAAAACGACTTACCACGTAATGAAACACTTTTGTGATTTTCTTGTTCCCCACACTCCAAACTGCTTGAATATAGCTTTTGCAGCGAATTTGGAGCAACTTTTGTTCTGAGTATATTTTGTGTCCAGGGAGCCGAGAACAGGCGAAAAATCGGCTTATGCGAAATTAAAAATTTTTGTGATATTCTTGTTCCCCACACTCCAAACTGCTCGAATATAGCTTTTGCAGCGAATTTGGAGCAACTTTTGTTCTGAGTATATTTCGGTACCAAGGGAGCCCAGAATCGTCGAAAAATCGACTTATGCGAAATGAAAAATTTTTGTGATATTCTTGTTCCTCACAGTCCAACCTGCTCGAATATAGCTTTTGCAGCGAATTTGGAGCAACGTTTGTTCTGAGCATATTTCGTGTCCATGGAGCCGAGAATCATCGAAAAATCGACTTTAGCGTAATGAAACATTTTTTTGATATTCTTGTTCTCCACACCCCAAACTGCTCGAATATAGCTTTTGCAGCGAATTTGGAGTCACTTTTGTTCTGAGTATATTTAGTGTCCAGGGTGCCGAGAATCATCGAAAAATCGACTTACCACGTAATTAAACATTCTTGTGATTTTCTTGTTCCCCACACTCCTAACTGCTCGAATATATCTTTTGCAGCGAATTTGGAGCAATTTTGGTCTGATCATATTTCGTGTCCAGGGAGCCGAGAATCAACGAAAAATCGACTTAAGCGTAATGCAACAGTCTTGTGATTTTCTTGATCCCCAACACCAAACTGCTCGTATATAGGTTATGTAGCGAATTTTGAGCATCTTTTGTTCTGAGCATATTTCGTGTCCAGGGAGCCGAGAATCATCGAAAAATCGACTTAAGCGTAATGAAACAGTCATGTGATTTTCTTGATCCCCAACACCAAACTTCTCTTATATAGCTTTTGCAGCGAATTTTGAGCAACTTTTGTTCTGAGCATATTTCGTGTCCAGGGAGCCAGGAATCGTCAAAATGGACTTACCGCGTAATGAAACACTTTTGTGATGTTCTTGTTCACCACACTCCAAACAGCTCGTATATAGCTTTTGCAGGGAATTTGGAGCAACTTTTGTTCTGAGCATATTTCGTGTCCATGGAGCCGAGAATCATCGAAAAATCGACTTACGCGAAATGAAAATGTTTTTTTTTATATTCTTGTTCTGCTCGTATGCGAATTTTGAGTATCTTTTGTTCTGATTATATTTCTTGCCTAGGGAGCCGAGAATCATCGAAAATTCGACTTACGCGTAATGAAACATTCTTGTGATTTTCTTGTTCTCCAACTCCAAACTGCAAGAGCTTTTGCAGCGAATTTGGAGCAACTTTTGTTCTTAGCATATTTCGTGTCCATGGAACCAAGAATCCTCGCAAATCGACTTATGCGTAATAAAACATTTTTGTGATATTCTAGTACCCCAACTCCAAACTGCTCTTATATGGCTTTTGCAGCGAATTTGGAGCTGTTTTTGTTCTGAGCATATTTCGTGTCCATGGAGTCGAGAATCGTCGAAAAATCGACTTAGGCGTAATGAAACATTTTTGTGATTTTCTTGTTCCCCAACTCCAAACTGCTCTTATATAGCTTTTGCAGCGAATTTGGAGCAACTTTTGTTCTGAGCATATTTCGTTTCCATGGAGCCGAGAATCATCTAAAAATCGACTTAAGGGTAATGAAACATATTTGTGATATTCTTGTTCCTCACACCCCAAACTGTTCGTATATAGCTCTAGCAGAGAATTTGGAGCAGCTTTTGTACTGAGCATATTTCGTGTCCATGGAGCCGAGAATCTTCGAAAAATCGACTTACGGGAAATGAAAATTTTTTGTTATATTCTTGCTCCGCACACCTTAAATTGCTCGCATATGGGTTTTTTAGCGAATTTGGAGCAACTTTTGTTCTGTGTATATTTCGTGTCAAGGTAGCCGAGAATTATCGAAATATCGTCTTACACGTAATGAAACATTTTAATGATATTCTTGTTCCCCACACTCCAAACTGCTCGAATATATCTTTTGCAGCGAATTTGGAGCAATTTTGTTCTGAGTATATTTCGTATTCAGGGAGCCGAGAATCGTCGAAACATCGACTTATGCGAAATGAAACATATTTGTTATTTTCTTGTTCCCCGCACTCCAAACTGCTCGTATATAGATTTTGCAGGGAATTTGGAGCAACTTTTGTTCTGAGTATATTTCGTGTCCAGGTAGCCGAGAAACGTCGAAACATCGACTTATGCGAAATGAAAAATGTTTGTGGTATTCTTGTTCCCCACACCCCAAACTGCTAGTATATAGCTCTTGCAGCGAGTTTGGAGCAGCTTTTGTTCTGAGCATATTTCGTGTCCATGGAGCCGAGAATCATCGAAAAATCGACTTAAGCGTAATGAAACATATTTGTGATTTTCTTGTTCCCCACACACCAAACTGCTCGTATATAGGTTTTGCAGCGAATTTGGAGCCACTTTTGTTCTGAGTATATTTCGTGTCCAGGGAGCCGAGAATCTTCGAAAAATCGACTTACGCGAAATGAAAATTTTTTCCAAATCTTCTCGGGCTTCTAGCCAGGTTGTTCACCACACTCTAAACTACTCAAATATAGCTTTTGCAGCGAATTTGGAGCAACTTTTGTTCTGAGTATATTTCGTGTCCAGGGAGCCGAGATTCGTCGCAAATCGACTTATGCGAAATGAAAATTTTTCTGATATTCTTGTTCCACACACCCCACAACTGCTCGAATATAGCTTTTGCAGCGAATTTGGAGCAACTTATGTTCTGATTATATTTCGTGTCCAGGGAGTCGAGAATCATCGAAAAATCGACTTACGCGTAATGAAACATTCTTGTGGTTTTCTTGTTCCCCAACTCCAACCTGCTCGAATATAGGTTTTGCAGCGAATTTGGAGCAACTTTTGTTCTGAGCATATTTCGTGTCCATAGAGCCGAGAATCATCGAAAAATCGTCTTAAGCGTAATGAAACATATTTGTGATTTTCTTGTTCCCCACACACCAAACTGCTCGTATATAGGTTTTGCAGCGAATTTGGAGTAACTTTTGTTCTGTGCATATTTCGTGTCCATGGAGCCGAGAATCATGGAAAAATCGACTTAAGCGTAATGAAACATATTTGTGATTTTCTTGTTCCCCGCACTCCAAATTGCTCGTATATAGGTTTTGCAGCGAATTTGGAGCAACTTTTGTTCTGAGCATATTTCGTGTCCATGTAGTCGAGAATCTTCGAAAAATCGACTTACGGGAAATGAAAATTTTTTGTTATATTCTTGCTCCCCACACCTTAAATTGCTCGCCTATGGGTTTTGCAGCGAATTTGGAGCAACTTTTGTTCTGTGTATATTTCGTGTCCAGGTAGCCGAGAATTATCGAAATATCGTCTTACACGTAATGAAACATTTTAATGATATTCTTGTTCCCCACACTCCAAACTGCTCGAATATATCTTTTGCATCGAATTTGGAGCAATTTTGTTCTGAGTATGTTTCGTGTCCAGGGAGCCGAGATTCGTCGCAAATCGACTTATGCGAAATAAATAATATAGTGATATTCTTGTTCCAAACACCCCACAACTGCTCGTATATAGCTCTTACAGCGAATTTGGAAAAGCTTTTGCTCTGAGCATATTTCGTGTCCATGGAGATGAGAATCGTCGAAAAATCGACTTAAGCGAAATGAAACATTCTTGTGATTTTCTTATTCCCCAACTCCAAACTGCTCTTAAATAGCTTTTGCAGCGAATTTGGAGCAACTTTGTTCTGAGTATATTTTGTGTCCAAGGATCCATGAATCGTCATAAACTCGACTTACGCGAAATGAAAATTTTTTGTGATTTTCTTGTTCCCCACTCACCAAACTGCTCGTATATAGGTTTTGCAGCGAATTTGGAGCCACTTTTGTTCAGAGTATATTTCATGTCCAGGGAGCCGAGATTCGTTGCAAATCGACTTATGCGAAATGAAAATTTTTGTGATATTCTTGTTCCACACACCCCAAACTGCTCGATTATAGCTTTTGCAGCGAATTTGGAGCAACTTTTGTTCTGAGTATATTACGTGTCCAGGGAGCCGAGAATCATCGAAAAATTGACTTACCACGTAATGAAACACTTTTGTGATGTTCTTGTTTCCCACACTCCAAACTGCTTGTATATGGCTTTTGCAGCGAATTTGGAATAACTTTTGTTCTTAGCATATTTCGTGTCCTGGGAACCGAGAATTGTCGAAAAAACGACTTATGCGAAATGAAAAATTTTTGTAATATTCTTGTTCCACGCACTCCACACTGCTCGAATATAGCTTTTGCAGCGAATTTGGAGTAACTTTTGTACTTAGCATATTTCGTGTCCTTGGAGCCATGAAAAGTCGAAAAATCGACTTATGCGAAATGAATATTTTTGTGACATTCTTGTTCCACACACCCCACAACTGCTCGAATATAGCTTTTGCAGCGAATTTGGAATAACTTTTGTTTTGAGTATATTTCGTGTCCAGGGAGCCAAGAATCGTCATAAACTCGACTTAAGCGAAATGAAAATTTTTTGTGAAATTTTTGTTCCCCACACCCCAAACTGCTCGTATATAGCTCTTACTGCGAATTTGGAGCCACTTTAGTTCTGAGTATATTTCGTGTCCAGGGAGCCGAGAATTATCGAAATATCGACTTACAAGTAATGAAACATTTTTATGATATTCTTGTTCCCCACACTCCAAACTGCTCGAATATATCTTTTGCAGCGAATTTGGAGCAATTTTGTTCTGAGTATATTTCGTGTTCAGGGAGCCGAGAATCGTCGAAAAATCGACTTAAGCGAAATGAAAAATTTTTGTGATATTCTTGTTCCACACACCCCACAACTGCTCGAATATAGCTTTTGCAGCGAATATGGAACAACTTTTGTTCTCAAAATATTTCGTGTCCAGGGAGCCGAGATTCGTCGCAAATCGACTTATGCGAAATGAAAAATTTTTTTGATATTCTTGTCCCCACACTCCAAACTGCTCGAATATAGCTATTGCAGTGAATTTGCAGCAACTTTTGTTCTGAGTATATTTCGTGTCCTGGGAGCCGAGAATTATCAAAATATCGACTTGCACGTAATGAAACATTTTTATGATATTCATGTTCCCCAACTCCAAACTGCTCTTATATAGCTTTTGCAGCGAATTTAGAGCAACTTTGTTCTCAGTATATTTTGTGTCCAGGGAGCCAAGAATCGTCATAAACTCGACTTACGCGAAATGAAAATTTGTTGTGATATTCTTGTTCCGCACACCCCAAACTGCTCGTATATAGCTCTTGCAGCGAGTTTGGAGCAGCTTTTGTTCTGAGCATATTTCGTGTCCATGGAGCCGAGAATTGTCGAAAAAACGACTTATGCGAAATGAAAAATGTTTGTAATATTCTTGTTCCACGCACTCCACACTGCTCGAATATAGCTTTTGCAGCGAATTTGGAGTAACTTTTGTACTTTGCATATTTCGTGTCCTTGGAGCCATGAAAAGTCGAAAAATCGATTTATGCGAAATGATAAATTTTTGTGATACTCTTGTTCCTCACACTCCAACCTGCTCGAATATAGCTTTTGCAGCGAATTTGGAGCAACTTTTGTTCTGAGTATATTTCGTGTCCAGTGAGCCGAGATTCGCCGCAAATCGACTTAAGCGAAATGAATATTTTTGTGACATTCTTGTTCCACACACCCCACAACTGCTCGAATATTGCTTTTGCAGCGAATTTGGAGCAACTTTTGTTCTGAATATATTTCGTGTCCAGGGAGCCGAGATTCGTCTCAAATCGACTTATGCGAAATGAAAATTTTTTGTAATATTCTTGTTCCCCACACTCCAAACTGCTCGAATATAGCTTTTGCAGTGAATTTGGAGCAACTTTCGTTTTGAGTATATTTCGTGTCCAGGGAGCCGAGGATCATCGAAAAATCGACTTACGCGTAATGAAACATTCTTTTGACTTTCTTGTTCCCCAACTCCAAACTGCTCTTATATAGCTTTTGCAGCGAATTTGGAATAACTTTTGTTTTGAGTATATTTCGTGTCCAGGGAGCCAAGAATCGTCATAAACACGACTTAAGCGAAATGAAAATTTTTTGTGATATTTTTGTTCCCCACACCCCAAACTGCTCGTATATAGCTCTTACTGCGAATTTGGAGCCACTTTTGTTCTGAGTATATTTCGTGTCCAGGGAGCCGAGAATTATCGAAATATCGACTTACAAGTAATGAAACATTTTTATGATATTCTTGTTCCCCACACTCCAACCTGCTCGAATATATCTTTTGCAGCGAATTTGGAGCAATTTTGTTCTGAGTATTTTTTCGTGTTCAGGGAGCCGAGAATCGTCGAAACATCGACTTATGCGAAATGAAAATTTTTCTGATATTCTTGTTCCACACACCCCACAACTGCTCGAATATAGCTTTTGCAGCGAATTAAGAGCAACTTTTGTTGTAAGTATATTTCGTGTCCAGGGAGCCGAGAATTATTGAAATATCGACTTACACGTAATGAAACTTGTTTATGATATTCTTGTTTCCCACACTCCAAACTGCTCGAATATATCTTTTGCAGCGAATTTGGAGCAATTTTGTTCTGAGTATATTTCGTGTTCAGGGAGCCCAGAATCGTCGAAACATCGACTTATGCGAAATGAAAATTTTTGTGACATTCTTGTTCCCCACACTCTAAACTGCTCGAATATAGCTTTTGCAGCGAATTTGGAGCAACTTTTGTTCTGAGTATATTTCGTGTCCAGGGAGCCGAGATTCGTCGCAAATCGACTTATGCGAAATGAAAATTTTTCTCATATTCTTGTTCCACACACCCCACAACTGCTCGAATATAGCTTTTGCAGCGAATTTGGAGCAACTTATGTTCTGATTATTTTCGTGTCCAGGGAGCCGAGAATCATCGAAAAATCGACTTACCACGTAATGAAACACTTTTGTGATGTTCTTGTTCCTCACACTCCAACCTGCTCGAATATAGCTTTTGCAGCGAATTTGGAGCAACTTTTGTTCTGAGCATATTTCGTGTCCATGGAGCCGAGAATCATCGAAAAATCGTCTTTAGCGTAATGAAACATTTTTGTGATTTTCTTGTTCCCCACACACCAAACTGCCCGTATATAGGTTTTGCAGCGAATTTGGAGCCACTTTTGTTCTGAGTATATTTCGTGTCCAGGGAGCCGAGATTCGTCGTAAATCGACTAATGCGAAATGAAAATTTTTCTGATATTCTTGTTCCACACACCCCACAACTGCTCGAATATAGCTTTTTCAGCGAATTTGGAGCAACTTATGTTCTGATTATATTTCGTGTCCAGGGAGCCGAGAATCATCGAAAAATCGACTTACGCGTAATGAAACATTCTTGTGGTTTTCTTGTTCCCCAACTCCAAACTGCTCTTATATAGCTTTTGCAGCGAATTTGGAGCAACTTTTGTTGGGAGTATATTTCGTGACCAGGGAGCTAAGAATCGTCATAAACTCGTCTTACGCGAAATGAAAATTTTTTGTGATAATCCTGTTCCCCACACCTCAAACTGTTCGTATATAACTCAGGCAGAGAATTTGGAGAGGCTTTTGAACTGAGCATATTTCGTGTCCATGGAGCCGAGAATCATCGAAAAATCGACTTAAGCGTAATGAAAATTTTTTGTGATATTCTTGTTCCCCACACCTCAAACTGCTCGAATATAGCTTTTGCAGCGAATTTGGAGTCACTTTTGTTCTGAGTATATATCGTGTCCAGGGAGCCGAGAATCGTCGCTAATCGACTTCAAGATAATGAAAAATTTTTGTGATATTCTTGTTCCCCTCACTCCAAACTGCTCGAATATAGCTTTTGCAGCGAATTTGGAGCAACTTTTGTTCTGAGCATATTTCGTGTCCATGGAGCCGAGAATTATCGAAAAATCAACTTAAGCGTAATGAAAAATTTTTGTGATATTCTTGTTTCCCACACCCCAAACTGCTCGAATATAGCTTTTGCAGCGAGTTTGGAGCAACTTTTGTTCTGAGTATATTTGCTGTCCAGGGAGCCGAGATTCGTTGCAATTCGACTTATGCGAAATGAAAATTTTTGTGATATTCTTGTTCCACATACCCCAAACTGCTCGAATATAGCTTTTGTTAGCGAATTTGGAGCAACTTTTGTTCTGAGTATATTACGTGTCCAGGGAGCCGAGAATTATCGAAATATCGACTTGCACGTAATGAAACATTTTTATGATATTCATGTTCCCCAACTCCAAACTGCTCTTATATAGCTTTTGCAGCGAATTTAGAGCAACTTTGTTCTCAGTATATTTTGTGTCCAGGGAGCCAAGAATCGTCATAAACTCGACTTACGCGAAATGAAAATTTGTTGTGATATTCTTGTTCCGCACACCCCAAACTGCTCGTATATAGCTCTTGCATCGAGTTTGGAGCAGCTTTTGTTCTGAGCATATTTCGTGTCCATGGAGCCGAGAATTGTCGAAAAAACGACTTATGCGAAATGAAAAATGTTTGTAATATTCTTGTTCCACGCACTCCACACTGCTCGAATATAGCTTTTGCAGCGAATTTGGAGTAACTTTTGTACTTTGCATATTTCGTGTCCTTGGAGCCATGAAAAGTCGAAAAATCGATTTATGCGAAATGATAAATTTTTGTGATACTCTTGTTCCTCACACTCCAACCTGCTCGAATATAGCTTTTGCAGCGAATTTGGAGCAACTTTTGTTCTGAGTATATTTCGTGTCCAGTGAGCCGAGATTCGCCGCAAATCGACTTAAGCGAAATGAATATTTTTGTGACATTCTTGTTCCACACACCCCACAACTGCTCGAATATTGCTTTTGCAGCGAATTTGGAGCAACTTTTGTTCTGAATATATTTCGTGTCCAGGGAGCCGAGATTCGTCTCAAATCGACTTATGCGAAATGAAAATTTTTTGTAATATTCTTGTTCCCCACACTCCAAACTGCTCGAATATAGCTTTTGCAGTGAATTTGGAGCAACTTTCGTTCTGAGTATATTTCGTGTCCAGGGAGCCGAGGATCATCGAAAAATCGACTTACGCGTAATGAAACATTCTTTTGACTTTCTTGTTCCCCAACTCCAAACTGCTCTTATATAGCTTTTGCAGCGAATTTGGAATAACTTTTGTTTTGAGTATATTTCGTGACCAGGGAGCCAAGAATCGACATAAACACGACTTAAGCGAAATGAAAATTTTTTGTGATATTTTTGTTCCCCACACCCCAAACTGCTCGTATATAGCTCTTACTGCGAATTTGGAGCCACTTTTGTTCTGAGTATATTTCGTGTCCAGGGAGCCGAGAATTATCGAAATATCGACTTACAAGTAATGAAACATTTTTATGATATTCTTGTTCCCCACACTCCAACCTGCTCGAATATATCTTTTGCAGCGAATTTGGAGCAATTTTGTTCTGAGTATATTTCGTGTTCAGGGAGCCGAGAATCGTCGAAACATCGACTTATGCGAAATGAAAATTTTTCTGATATTCTTGTTCCACACACCCCACAACTGCTCGAATATAGCTTTTGCAGCGAATTAAGAGCAACTTTTGTTGTAAGTATATTTCGTGTCCAGGGAGCCGAGAATTATTGAAATATCGACTTACACGTAATGAAACTTGTTTATGATATTCTTGTTTCCCACACTCCAAACTGCTCGAATATATCTTTTGCAGCGAATTTGGAGCAATTTTGTTCTGAGTATATTTCGTGTTCAGGGAGCCCAGAATCGTCGAAACATCGACTTATGCGAAATGAAAATTTTTGTGACATTCTTGTTCCCCACACTCTAAACTGCTCGAATATAGCTTTTGCAGCGAATTTGGAGCAACTTTTGTTCTGAGTATATTTCGTGTCCAGGGAGCCGAGATTCGTCGCAAATCGACTTATGCGAAATGAAAATTTTTCTCATATTCTTGTTCCACACACCCCACAACTGCTCGAATATAGCTTTTGCAGCGAATTTGGAGCAACTTATGTTCTGATTATTTTCGTGTCCAGGGAGCCGAGAATCATCGAAAAATCGACTTACCACGTAATGAAACACTTTTGTGATGTTCTTGTTCCTCACACTCCAACCTGCTCGAATATAGCTTTTGCAGCGAATTTGGAGCAACTTTTGTTCTGAGCATATTTCGTGTCCATGGAGCCGAGAATCATCGAAAAATCGTCTTTAGCGTAATGAAACATTTTTGTGATTTTCTTGTTCCCCACACACCAAACTGCCCGTATATAGGTTTTGCAGCGAATTTGGAGCCACTTTTGTTCTGAGTATATTTCGTGTCCAGGGAGCCGAGATTCGTCGTAAATCGACTAAAGCGAAATGAAAATTTTTCTGATATTCTTGTTCCACACACCCCACAACTGCTCGAATATAGCTTTTTCAGCGAATTTGGAGCAACTTATGTTCTGATTATATTTCGTGTCCAGGGAGCCGAGAATCATCGAAAAATCGACTTACGCGTAATGAAACATTCTTGTGGTTTTCTTGTTCCCCAACTCCAAACTGCTCTTATATAGCTTTTGCAGCGAATTTGGAGCAACTTTTGTTGGGAGTATATTTCGTGACCAGGGAGCTAAGAATCGTCATAAACTCGTCTTACGCGAAATGAAAATTTTTTGTGATAATCCTGTTCCCCACACCTCAAACTGTTCGTATATAGCTCAGGCAGAGAATTTGGAGAGGCTTTTGAACTGAGCATATTTCGTGTCCATGGAGCCGAGAATCATCGAAAAATCGACTTAAGCGTAATGAAAATTTTTTGTGATATTCTTGTTCCCCACACCTCAAACTGCTCGAATATAGCTTTTGCAGCGAATTTGGAGTCACTTTTGTTCTGAGTATATATCGTGTCCAGGGAGCCGAGAATCGTCGCTAATCGACTTCAAGATAATGAAAAATTTTTGTGATATTCTTGTTCCCCTCACTCCAAACTGCTCGAATATAGCTTTTGCAGCGAATTTGGAGCAACTTTTGTTCTGAGCATATTTCGTGTCCATGGAGCCGAGAATTATCGAAAAATCAACTTAAGCGTAATGAAAAATTTTTGTGATATTCTTGTTTCCCACACCCCAAACTGCTCGAATATAGCTTTTGCAGCGAGTTTGGAGCAACTTTTGTTCTGAGTATATTTGCTGTCCAGGGAGCCGAGATTCGTTGCAATTCGACTTATGCGAAATGAAAATTTTTGTGATATTCTTGTTCCACATACCCCAAACTGCTCGAATATAGCTTTTGTTAGCGAATTTGGAGCAACTTTTGTTCTGAGTATATTACGTGTCCAGGGAGCCGAGAATTATCGAAATATCGACTTGCACGTAATGAAACATTTTTATGATATTCATGTTCCCCAACTCCAAACTGCTCTTATATAGCTTTTGCAGCGAATTTAGAGCAACTTTGTTCTCAGTATATTTTGTGTCCAGGGAGCCAAGAATCGTCATAAACTCGACTTACGCGAAATGAAAATTTGTTGTGATATTCTTGTTCCGCACACCCCAAACTGCTCGTATATAGCTCTTGCATCGAGTTTGGAGCAGCTTTTGTTCTGAGCATATTTCGTGTCCATGGAGCCGAGAATTGTCGAAAAAACGACTTATGCGAAATGAAAAATGTTTGTAATATTCTTGTTCCACGCACTCCACACTGCTCGAATATAGCTTTTGCAGCGAATTTGGAGTAACTTTTGTACTTTGCATATTTCGTGTCCTTGGAGCCATGAAAAGTCGAAAAATCGATTTATGCGAAATGATAAATTTTTGTGATACTCTTGTTCCTCACACTCCAACCTGCTCGAATATAGCTTTTGCAGCGAATTTGGAGCAACTTTTGTTCTGAGTATATTTCGTGTCCAGTGAGCCGAGATTCGCCGCAAATCGACTTAAGCGAAATGAATATTTTTGTGACATTCTTGTTCCACACACCCCACAACTGCTCGAATATTGCTTTTGCAGCGAATTTGGAGCAACTTTTGTTCTGAATATATTTCGTGTCCAGGGAGCCGAGATTCGTCTCAAATCGACTTATGCGAAATGAAAATTTTTTGTAATATTCTTGTTCCCCACACTCCAAACTGCTCGAATATAGCTTTTGCAGTGAATTTGGAGCAACTTTCGTTCTGAGTATATTTCGTGTCCAGGGAGCCGAGGATCATCGAAAAATCGACTTACGCGTAATGAAACATTCTTTTGACTTTCTTGTTCCCCAACTCCAAACTGCTCTTATATAGCTTTTGCAGCGAATTTGGAATAACTTTTGTTTTGAGTATATTTCGTGTCCAGGGAGCCAAGAATCGTCATAAACACGACTTAAGCGAAATGAAAATTTTTTGTGATATTTTTGTTCCCCACACCCCAAACTGCTCGTATATAGCTCTTACTGCGCATTTGGAGCCACTTTTGTTCTGAGTATATTTCGTGTCCAGGGAGCCGAGAATTATAGAAATATCGACTTACAAGTAATGAAACATTTTTATGATATTCTTGTTCCCCACACTCCAACCTGCTCGAATATATCTTTTGCAGCGAATTTGGAGCAATTTTGTTCTGAGTATATTTCGTGTTCAGGGAGCCGAGAATCGTCGAAACATCGACTTATGCGAAATGAAAATTTTTCTGATATTCTTGTTCCACACACCCCACAACTGCTCGAATATAGCTTTTGCAGCGAATTAGGAGCAACTTTTGTTGTAAGTATATTTCGTGTCCAGGGAGCCGAGAATTATTGAAATATCGACTTACACGTAATGAAACTTGTTTATGATATTCTTGTTCCCCACACTCCAAACTGCTCGAATATATCTTTTGCAGCGAATTTGGAGCAATTTTGTTCTGAGTATATTTCGTGTTCAGGGAGCCCAGAATCGTCGAAACATCGACTTATGCCAAATGAAAATTTTTGTGATATTCTTGTTCCCCACACTCTAAACTGCTCGAATATAGCTTTTGCAGCGAATTTGGAGCAACTTTTGTTCTGAGTATATTTCGTGTCCAGGGAGCCGAGATTCGTCGCAAATCGACTTATGCGAAATGAAAATTTTTCTGATATTCTTGTTCCACACACCCCACAACTGCTCGAATATAGCTTTTGCAGCGAATTTGGAGCAACTTATGTTCTGATTATTTTCGTGTCCAGGGAGCCGAGAATCATCGAAAAATCGACTTACCACGTAATGAAACACTTTTGTGATGTTCTTGTTCCTCACACTCCAACCTGCTCGAATATAGCTTTTGCAGCGAATTTGGAGCAACTTTTGTTCTGAGCATATTTCGTGTCCATGGAGCCGAGAATCATCGAAAAATCGTCTTTAGCGTAATGAAACATTTTTGTGATTTTCTTGTTCCCCACACACCAAACTGCCCGTATATAGGTTTTGCAGCGAATTTGGAGCCACTTTTGTTCTGAGTATATTTCGTGTCCAGGGAGCCGAGATTCGTCGTAAATCGACTTATGCGAAATGAAAATTTTTCTGATATTCTTGTTCCACACACCCCACAACTGCTCGAATATAGCTTTTTCAGCGAATTTGGAGCAACTTATGTTCTGATTATATTTCGTGTCCAGGGAGCCGAGAATCATCGAAAAATCGACTTACGCGTAATGAAACATTCTTGTGGTTTTCTTGTTCCCAACTCCAAACTGCTCTTATATAGCTTTTGCAGCGAATTTGGAGCAACTTTTGTTGGGAGTATATTTCGTGACCAGGGAGCTAAGAATCGTCATAAACTCGACTTACTAGAAATGAAAATTTTTTGTGATAATCCTGTTCCCCACACCTCAAACTGTTTGTATATAGCTCTAGCAGAGAATTTGGAGAGGCTTTTGAACTGAGCATATTTCGTGTCCATGGAGCCGAGAATCATCGAAAAATCGACTTAAGCGTAATGAAAATTTTTTGTGATATTGTTGTTCCCCACACCTCAAACTGCTCGAATATAGCTTTTGCAGCGAATTTGGAGTCACTTTTGTTCTGAGTATATTTCGTGTCCAGGGAGCCGAGAATCGTCGCTAATCGACTTCAAGGTAATGAAAAATTTTTGTGATATTCTTGTTCCCCTCACTCCAAACTGCTCGAATATAGCTTTTGCAGCGAATTTGGAGCAACTTTTGTTCTGAGCATATTTCGTGTCCATGGAGCCGAGAATTATCGAAAAATCAACTTAAGCGTAATGAAAAATTTTTGTGATATTCTTGTTCCCCACACCCCAAACTGCTCGAATATAGCTTTTGCAGCGAGTTTGGAGCAATTTTTGTTCTGAGTATATTTCCTGTCCAGGGAGCCGAGATTCGTTGCAATTCGACTTATGCGAAATGAAAATTTTTGTGATATTCTTGTTCCACATACCCCAAACTGCTCGAATATAGCTTTTGTTAGCGAATTTGGAGCAACTTTTGTTCTGAGTATATTACGTGTCCAGGGAGCCGAGAATTATCGAAATATCGACTTGCACGTAATGAAACATTTTTATGATATTCATGTTCCCCAACTCCAAACTGCTCTTATATAGCTTTTGCAGCGAATTTAGAGCAACTTTGTTCTCAGTATATTTTGTGTCCAGGGAGCCAAGAATCGTCATAAACTCGACTTACGCGAAATGAAAATTTGTTGTGATATTCTTGTTCCGCACACCCCAAACTGCTCGTATATAGCTCTTGCAGCGAGTTTGGAGCAGCTTTTGTTCTGAGCATATTTCGTGTCCATGGAGCCGAGAATTGTCGAAAAAACGACTTATGCGAAATGAAAAATGTTTGTAATATTCTTGTTCCACGCACTCCACACTGCTCGAATATAGCTTTTGCAGCGAATTTGGAGTAACTTTTGTACTTTGCATATTTCGTGTCCTTGGAGCCATGAAAAGTCGAAAAATCGATTTATGCGAAATGATAAATTTTTGTGATACTCTTGTTCCTCACACTCCAACCTGCTCGAATATAGCTTTTGCAGCGAATTTGGAGCAACTTTTGTTCTGAGTATATTTCGTGTCCAGTGAGCCGAGATTCGCCGCAAATCGACTTAAGCGAAATGAATATTTTTGTGACATTCTTGTTCCACACAAACCACAACTGCTCGAATATTGCTTTTGCAGCGAATTTGGAGCAACTTTTGTTCTGAATATATTTCGTGTCCAGGGAGCCGAGATTCGTCTCAAATCGACTTATGCGAAATGAAAATTTTTTGTAATATTCTTGTTCCCCACACTCCAAACTGCTCGAATATAGCTTTTGCAGTGAATTTGGAGCAACTTTCGTTCTGAGTATATTTCGTGTCCAGGGAGCCGAGGATCATCGAAAAATCGACTTACGCGTAATGAAACATTCTTTTGACTTTCTTGTTCCCCAACTCCAAACTGCTCTTATATAGCTTTTGCAGCGAATTTGGAATAACTTTTGTTTTGAGTACATTTCGTGTCCAGGGAGCCAAGAATCTTCATAAACACGACTTAAGCGAAATGAAAATTTTTTGTGATATTTTTGTTCCCCACACCCCAAACTGCTCGTATATAGCTCTTACTGCGAATTTGGAGCCACTTTTGTTCTGAGTATATTTCGTGTCCAGGGAGCCGAGAATTATCGAAATATCGACTTACAAGTAATGAAACATTTTTATGATATTCTTGTTCCCCACACTCCAACCTGCTCGAATATATCTTTTGCAGCGAATTTGGAGCAATTTTGTTCTGAGTATATTTCGTGTTCAGGGAGCCGAGAATCGTCGAAACATCGACCTATGCGAAATGAAAATTTTTCTGATATTCTTGTTCCACACACCCCACAACTGCTCGAATATAGCTTTTGCAGCGAATTAGGAGCAACTTTTGTTGTAAGTATATTTCGTGTCCAGGGAGCCGAGAATTATTGAAATATCGACTTACACGTAATGAAACTTGTTTATGATATTCTTGTTCCCCACACTCCAAACTGCTCGAATATATCTTTTGCAGCGAATTTGGAGCAATTTTGTTCTGAGTATATTTCGTGTTCAGGGAGCCCAGAATCGTCGAAACATCGACTTATGCCAAATGAAAATTTTTGTGATATTCTTGTTCCCCACACTCTAAACTGCTCGAATATAGCTTTTGCAGCGAATTTGGAGCAACTTTTGTTCTGAGTATATTTCGTGTCCAGGGAGCCGAGATTCGTCGCAAATCGACTTATGCGAAATGAAAATTTTTCTGATATTCTTGTTCCACACACCCCACAACTGCTCGAATATAGCTTTTGCAGCGAATTTGGAGCAACTTATGTTCTGATTATTTTCGTGTCCAGGGAGCCGAGAATCATCGAAAAATCGACTTACCACGTAATGAAACACTTTTGTGATGTTCTTGTTCCTCACACTCCAACCTGCTCGAATATAGCTTTTGCAGCGAATTTGGAGCAACTTTTGTTCTGAGCATATTTCGTGTCCATGGAGCCGAGAATCATCGAAAAATCGTCTTTAGCGTAATGAAACATTTTTGTGATTTTCTTGTTCCCCACACACCAAACTGCCCGTATATAGGTTTTGCAGCGAATTTGGAGCCACTTTTGTTCTGAGTATATTTCGTGTCCAGGGAGCCGAGATTCGTCGTAAATCGACTTATGCGAAATGAAAATTTTTCTGATATTCTTGTTCCACACACCCCACAACTGCTCGAATATAGCTTTTTCAGCGAATTTGGAGCAACTTATGTTCTGATTATATTTCGTGTCCAGGGAGCCGAGAATCATCGAAAAATCGACTTACGCGTAATGAAACATTCTTGTGGTTTTCTTGTTCCCCAACTCCAAACTGCTCTTATATAGCTTTTGCAGCGAATTTGGAGCAACTTTTGTTGGGAGTATATTTCGTGACCAGGGAGCTAAGAATCGTCATAAACTCGACTTACGCGAAATGAAAATTTTTTGTGATAATCTTGTTCCCCACACCTCAAACTGTTCGTATATAGCTCTAGCAGAGAATTTGGAGAGGCTTTTGAACTGAGCATATTTCGTGTCCAGGGAGCCGAGAATCGTCGCTAATCGACTTCAGCGTAATGAAAAATTTTTGTGATATTCTTGTTCCCCTCACTCCAAACTGCTCGAATATAGCTTTTGCAGCGAATTTGGAGCAACTTTTGTTCTGAGCATATTTCGTGTCCATGGAGCCGAGAATCATCGAAAAATCAACTTAAGCGTAATGAAAAATTTTTGTGATATTCTTGTTCCCCACACCCCAAACTGCTCGAATATAGCTTTTGCAGCGAGTTTGGAGCAACTTTTGTTCTGAGTATATTTCCTGTCCAGGGAGCCGAGATTCGTTGCAATTCGACTTATGCGAAATGAAAATTTTTGTGATATTCTTGTTCCACATACCCCAAACTGCTGGAATATAGCTTTTGTTAGCGAATTTGGAGCAACTTTTGTTCTGAGTATATTACGTGTCCAGGGAGCCGAGAATCATCGAAAAATTGACTTACCACGTAATGAAAAACTTTTGTGATGTTCTTGTTCCCCACACTCCAAAATGCTTGTATATGGCTTTTGCAGCGAATTTGGAATAACTTTTGTTCTTAGCATATTTCGTTACCTGGGAGCCAAGAATTGTCGAAAAAACGACTTATACGAAATGATAAATTTTTGTGATATTCTTGTTCCTCACACTCAAACCTGCTCGAATATAGCTTTTGCAGCGAATTTGGAGCAACTTTTGCTCTGAGTATATTTCGTGTCCAGGGAGCCGTGAATCATCGAAAAATCGACACCACGTAATGAAACACTTTTGTGATGGTCTTGTTCCTCACACTCCAACCAGCTCGAATATAGCTTTTGCAGCGAATTTGGAGCAACTTTTGTTCTGAGCATATTTCGTGTCCATGGAGCCGAGAATCATCGAAAAATCGTCTTAAGCGTAATGAAACATATTTGTGATTTTCTTGTTCCCCACACACCAAACTGCCCGTATATAGGTTTTGCAGCGAATTTGGAGCCACTTTTGTTCTGAGTATATTTCGTGTCCAGGGAGCCGAGATTCGTCGTAAATCGACTTATGCGAATGTGGTTTTCTTGTTCCCCAACTCCAAACTGCTCTTATATAGCTTTTGCAGCGAATTTGGAGCAACTTTTGTTGTGAGTATATTTCGTGACCAGGGAGCTAAGAATCGTCATAAACTCGACTTACTAGAAATGAAAATTTTTTGTGATAATCCTGTTCCCCACACCTCAAACTGTTTGTATATAGCTCTAGCAGAGAATTTGGAGAGGCTTTTGAAATGAGCATATTTCGTGTCCATGGAGCCGAGAATCATCGAAAAATCGACTTAAGCGTAATGAAAAATTTTTGTGATATTCTTGTTCCCCACACCTCAAACTGCTCGAATATAGCTTTTGCAGCGAATTTGGAGTCACTTTTGTTCTGAGTATATTTCGTGTCCAGGGAGCCGAGAATCGTCGCTAATCGACTTCAGCGTAATGAAAAATTTTTGTGATATATTTGTTCCCCTCACTCCAAACTGCTCAAATATTGCTTTTGCAGCGAATTTGGAGCAACTTTTGTTCTGAGCATATTTCGTGTCCATGGACCCGAGAATCATCGAAAAATCGACTTAAGCGTAATGAAAAATTTTTGTGATATTCTTGTTCCCCACACCCCAAACTGCTCGAATATAGCTTTTGCAGCGAATTTGGAGCAACTTTTGTTGTGAGTATATTTCGTGACCAGGGAGCTAAGAATCGTCATAAACTCGACTTACGCGAAATGAAAATTTTTTGTGATAATCTTGTTCCCCACACCTCAAACTGTTCGTATATAGCTCTAGCAGAGAATTTGGAGCAACTTTCGTTCTGAGTATATTTCGTGTCCAGGGAGCCGAGGATCATCGAAAAATCGACTTACGCGTAATGAAACATTCTTGTGATTTTCTTGTTCCCCAACTCCAAACTGCTCTTATATAGCTTTTGCAGCGAATTTGGAATAACCTTTGTTTTGAGTATATTTCGTGTCCAGGGAGCCAAGAATCGTCATAAACTCGACTTAAGCGAAATGAAAATTTTTTGTGATATTCTTGTTCACCACACTCTAAACTGCTCGAATATAGCTTTTGCAGCGAATTCGGAGCCACTTTTGTTCTGAGTATATTTCGTGTCCAGGGAGCCGAGATTCGTCGTAAATCGACTAATGCGAAATGAAAATTTTTCTGATATTCTTGTTCCACACACCCCACAACTGCTCGAATATAGCTTTTGCAGCGAATTTGGAGCAACTTATGATCTGATTATATTTCGTGTCCAGGGAGCCGAGAATCATCGAAAAATCGACTTACGCGTAATGAAACATTCTTGTGGTTTTCTTGTTCCCCAACTCCAAACTGCTCTTATATAGCTTTTGCAGCGAATTTGGAGCAACTTTTGTTGTGAGTATATTTCGTGACCAGGGAGCTAAGAATCGTCATAAACTCGACTTACGCTAAATGAAAATTTTTTGTGATAATCTTGTTCCCCACACCTCAAACTGTTCGTATATAGCTCTAGCAGAGAATTTGGAGAGGCTTTTGAACTGAGCATATTTCGTGTCCAGGGAGCCGAGAATCGTCGCTAATCGACTTCAGCGTAATGAAAAATTTTTGTGATATATTTGTTCCCCTCACTCCAAACTGCTCAAATATTGCTTTTGCAGCGAATTTGGAGCAACTTTTGTTCTGAGCATATTTCGTGTCCATGGACCCGAGAATCATCGAAAAATCGACTTAAGCGTAATGAAAAATTTTTGTGATATTCTTGTTCCCCACACCCCAAACTGCTCGAATATAGCTTTTGCAGCGAATTTGGAGCAACTTTTGTTGTGAGTATATTTCGTGACCAGGGAGCTAAGAATCGTCATAAACTCGACTTACGCGAAATGAAAATTTTTTGTGATAATCTTGTTCCCCACACCTCAAACTGTTCGTATATAGCTCTAGCAGAGAATTTGGAGCAACTTTCGTTCTGAGTATATTTCGTGTCCAGGGAGCCGAGGATCATCGAAAAATCGACTTACGCGTAATGAAACATTCTTGTGATTTTCTTGTTCACAAACTCCAAACTGCTCTTATATAGCTTTTGCAGCGAATTTGGAATAACTTTTGTTTTGAGTATATTTCGTGTCCAGGGAGCCAAGAATCGTCATAAACTCGATTTAAGCGAAATGAAAATTTTTTGTGATATTCTTGTTCACCACACTCTAAACTGCTCGAATATAGCTTTTGCAGCGAATTCGGAGCCACTTTTGTTCTGAGTATATTTCGTGTCCAGGGAGCCGAGATTCGTCGTAAATCGACTTATGCGAAATGAAAATTTTTGTGAAATTCTTGTTCCACACACCCCACAACTGCTCGAATATAGCTTTTGCTGCGAATTTGGAGCAACTTATGTTATGATTATATTTCGTGTCCAGGGAGCCGAGAATCATCGAAAAATCGACTTACGCATAATGAAACATTCTTGTGGTTTTCTTGTTCCCCACACCTCAAACTGCTCGAATATAGCTTTTGCAGCGAATTTGGAGTCACTTTTGTTCTGAGTATATTTCGTGTCCAGGGAGCCGAGAATCATCGAAAAATCGACTTACCACGTAATGAAACACTTTTGTGATGTTCTTGTTCCTCACACTCCAACCTGCTCGAATATAGCTTTTGCAGCGAATTTGGAGCAACTTTTGTTTTGAGTATATTTCGTGTCCATGGAGCCGAGAATCATCGACAAATCGTCTTAAGCGTAATGAAACATATTTGTGATTTTCTTGTTCCCCACACACCAAACTGCCCGTATATAGCTTTTGCAGCGAATTTGGAGCCACTTTTGTTGTGAGTATATTTCGTGTACAGGGAGCCGAGATCCGTCGTAAATCGACTTATGCGAAATGAAAATTTTTCTGATATTCTTGTTCCACACACCCCACAACTGCTCGAATATAGCTTTTGCAGCGAATTTGGAGCAACTTATGTTCTGATTATATTTCGTGTCCAGGGAGCCGAGAATCATCGAAAAATCGACTTACGCGTAAGAAACATTCTTGTGGTTTTCTTGTTCCCCAACTCCAAACTGCTCTTATATAGCTTTTGCAGCGAATTTGGAGCAACTTTTATTGTGAGTATATTTCGTGACCAGGGAGCTAAGAATCGTCATAAACTCGACTTACGCGAAATGAAAATTTTTTGTGATAATCTTGTTCCCCACAACCCAAACTGTTCGTATATAGCTCTAGCAGAGAATTTGGAGAGGCTTTTGAACTGAGCATATTTCGTGTCCATGGAGCCGAGAATCATCGAAAAATCGACTTAAGCGTAATGAAAAATTTTTGTGATATTCTTGTTCCCCACACCCCAAACTGCTCGAATATAGCTTTTGCAGCGAATTTGGAGTCACTTTTGTTCTGAGTATATTTCGTGTCCAGGGAGCCGAGAATCATCGAAAAATCGACTTACCACGTAATGAAACACTTTTGTGATGTTCTTGTTCCTCATACTCCAACCTGCTCGAATATAGCTTTTGCAGCGAATTTGGAGCAACTTTTGTTCTGAGCATATTTCGTGTCCATGGAGCCGAGAATCATCGAAAACTCACTTAAGCGTAATAAAAAACTTTTGTGATATTCTTGTTCCCCACACTCCAAACTGCTCGAATATAGCTTATGCAGCGAATTTGGAGCAACTTTTGTTCTCAGTATATTTCGTGTCCCGGGAGCCGAGAATCGTCACTAATCGACTTCAGCGTAATGAAAAATTTTTGTGATATTCTTGTTCCCCTCACTCCAAACTGCTCGAATATAGCTTTTGCAGCGAAATTGGAGCAACTTATGTTCTGATTATATTTCGTGTCCAGGGAGCCGAGAATCATCGAAAAATCGACTTACGCATAATGAAACATTCTTGTGGTTTTCTTGTTCCCCACACCTCAAACTGCTCGAATATAGCTTTTGCAGCGAATTTGGAGTCACTTTTGTTCTGAGTCTATTTCGTGTCCAGGGAGCCGAGAATCATCGAAAAATTGACTTACCACGTAATGAAACACTTTTGTGATGTTCTTGTTCCTCACACTCCAACCTGCTCGAATATAGCTTTTGCAGCGAATTTGGAGCAACTTTTGTTTTGAGTATATTTCGTGTCCATGGAGCCGAGAATCATCGACAAATCGTCTTAAGCGTAATGAAACATATTTGTGATTTTCTTGTTCCCCACACACCAAACTGCCCGTATATAGCATTTGCAGCGAATTTGGAGCCACTTTTGTTCTGAGTATATTTCGTGTACAGGGAGCCGATCTCCGTCGTAAATCGACTTATGCGAAATGAAAATTTTTCTGATATTCTTGTTCCACAGACCCCACAACTGCTCGAATATAGCTTTTGCAGCGAATTTGGAGCAACTTATGTTCTGATTATATTTCGTGTCCAGGGAGCCGAGAATCTTCGAAAAATCGACTTACGCGTTATGAAACATTCTTGTGGTTTTCTTGTTCCCCAACTCCAAACTGCTCTTATATAGCTTTTGCAGCGAATTTGGAGCAACTTTTGTTGTGAGTATATTTCGTGACCAGGGAGCTAAGAATCGTCATAAACTCGACTTACGCGAAATGAAAATTTTTTGTGATAATCTTGTTCCCCACACCCCAAACTGTTCGTATATAGCTCTAGCAGAGAATTTGGAGAGGCTTTTGAACTGAGCATATTTCGTGTCCATGGAGCCGAGAATCATCGAAAAATCGACTTACCACGTAATGAAACACTTTTGTGATGTTCTTGTTCCTCATACTCCAACCTGCTCGAATATAGCTTTTGCAACGAATTTGGAGCAACTATTGTTCTGAGCATATTTCGTGTCCATGGAGCCGAGAATCATCGAAAAATCGTCTTAAGCGTAATAAAACATATTTGTGATTTTCTTGTTCCCCACACACCAAACTGCCCGTGTATAGGTTTTGCAGCGAATTTGGAGCCACTTTTGTTCTGAGTATATTTCGTGTCCAGGTTAGCCGAGATTCGTCGTAAATCGCCTTATGCGAAATGAAAATTTTTCTGCAATTCTTGTTCCACACACCCCAAACTGCTCGAATATAGCTTTTGTTAGCGAATTTGGAGCAACTTATGTTCTGATTATATTTCGTGTCCAGGGAGCCGAGAATCATCGAAAAATGACTTACGCGTAATGAAACATTCTTGTGGTTTTCTTGTTCCCCAACTCCAAACTGCACTTATATAGCTTTTGCAGCGAATTTGTAGCAACTTTTGTTCTGAGTATATTTCGTGTCCAGGGAGCCAAGAATTGTGATAAACTCGGCCTGACGCGAAATGAAAATTTTTTGTGATATTCTTGTTCCCCACACACTAAACTGTTCGTATATAGCTCTAGCAGAGAATTTGGAGCAGCTTTTGAACTGAGCATATTTCGTGTCCATGGAGCCGAGAATCATCGAAAAATCGACTTAAGCGTAATAAAAAATTTTTGTGATATTCTTGTTCCCCACACGCCAAACTGCTCGAATATAGCTTTTGCAGCGAATTTGGATCCACTTTTGTTCTATTTCGTGTCCAGGGAGCCGAGAATCATCGAAAAATCGACTTACCACGTAATGAAACACTTTTGTGATGTTCTTGTTCCTCACACTCCAACCTACTCGAATATAGCTTTTGCAGCGCATTTGGAGCAACTTTTGTTCTGAGCATATTTCGTGTCCATGGAGCCGAGAATCATCGAAAAATCGTCTTAAGCGTAATAAAACATATTTGTGATTTTCTTGTTCCCCACACACCAAACTGCCCTTTTATAGGTTTTGCAGTGAATTTGGAGCCACTTTTGTTTTGAGTATATTTCGTGTCCAGGGAGCCGAGATTCGTCGTAAATCGCCTTATGCGAAATGAAAATTTTTCTGATATTCTTGTTCCACACACCCCACAATTGCTCGAATATAGCTTTTGCAGCGAATTTGGAGCAATTTATGTTCTGATTAAATTTCGTGTCCAGGGAGCCGAGAATCATCGAAAAATCGACTTACGCGTAATGAAACATTCTTGTGGTTATCTTGTTCCCCAACTCCAAACTGCTCTTATATAGCTTTTGCGGCGAATTTGGAGCAACTTTTGTTCTGAGTATATTTCGTGTCGAGGGAGCCAAGAATCGTCATAAACTCGACTTACGCGAAATGAAAACTTTTTGTGTAATTCTTGTTCCCCACACCCCAAACTGCTCGTATATAGCTCTTATAGCGAATTTGGAAAAGCTTTTGTTCTGAGCATATTTCGTGTCCATGGAGCCAAGAATCGTCGAAAAGTCGACTTAAGCTTATTGAAAAATTTTTGTGATATTCTTGTTCCCCACACCCCAAATTGCTCGAAAATAGCTTTTGCAGCGAATTTGGAGTCACTTTTGTTCTGAGTATATTTCGTGTCCAGGGAGTCGAGAATCATCGAAAAATTGACTTACCACACGTAATGAAACACTTTTATGATGTTCTTGTTCCTCACTCTCCAACCTGCTCGAATATAGCTTTTGCAGCGAGTTAGGAGCAACTTTTGTTCTGAGTATATTTTCGTGTCCATGGAGCCGAGAATCTTCGAAAAATCGACTTACGCGAAATGAAAACTTTTTGTTATATTTCTGTTCCCCACACCTTAAACTGCTCGCATATAGGTTTTTGAAGCGAATTTGGAGCAACTTTTGTTCTGAGTATATTTCGTGTCCAGGTAGCCGAGAATTATCGAAATATCGAATTACACGTAATGAAATATTTTTATGATATTCTTGTTCCCCACACTCCAAACTGCTCGAATATATCTTTTGCTGCGAATTTGGAGCAATTTTGTTCTGAGTATATTTCGTATTCAGGGAGCCGAAAATCATCGAAAAATCGACTTACCACGTAATGAAACACTTTTGTGATGTTCTTGTTCCTCACACTCCAACCTGCTCGAATATAGCTTTTGCAGCGAATTTGGAGCAACTTTTGTTCTGAGCATATTTCGTGTCCATGGAGCCGAGAATCATCGAAAAATCGACTTAAGCGTAATAAAAAACTTTTGTTATATTCTTGTTCCCCACACTCCAAACTGCTCGAATATAGCTCTTGCAGCGAATTTGGAGCCACTTTTGTTCTGAGTATATTTCGTGTCCAGGTAGCCGAGAATTTCGAAATATCGACTTATGCGAAATGAAAATTTTTGTGAAATTCTTGTTCCACACACCCCACAACTGCTCGAATATAGCTTTTGCTGCGAATTTGGAGCAACTTATGTTATGATTATATTTCGTGTCCAGGGAGCCGAGAATCATCGAAAAATCGACTTACGCGTAAGAAACATTCTTGTGGTTTTCTTGTTCCCCAACTCCAAACTGCACTTATATAGGTTTTGCAGCGAATTTGGAGCCACTTTTGTTCTGAGTATATTTCGTGTCCAGGGAGCCAAGAATCGTGATAAACTCGGCCTGACACGAAATGAAAATTTTTTGTGATATTCTTGTTCCCCACACACTAAACTGTTCGTATATAGCTCTAGCAGAGAATTTGGAGCAGCTTTTGAACTGAGCATATTTCGTGTCCATGGAGCCGAGAATCATCGAAAAATCGACTTAAGCGTAATAAAAAATTTTTGTGATATTCTTGTTCCCCACACGCCAAACTGCTCGAATATAGCTTTTGCAGCGAAATTGGATTCACTTTTGTTCTGAGTATATTTCGTGTCCAGGGAGCCGAGAATCATCGAAAAATCGACTTACCACGTAATGAAACACTTTTGTGATGTTCTTGTTCCTCACACTCCAACCTGCTCGAATATAGCTTTTGCAGCGCATTTGGAGCAACTTTTGTTCTGAGCATATTTCGTGTCCATGGAGCCGAGAATCATCGAAAAATCGTCTTAAGCGTAATAAAACATATTTGTGATTTTCTTGTTCCCCACACACCAAACTGCCCTTTTATAGCTTTTGCAGCGAATTTGGAGCCACTTTTGTTCTGAGTATATTTCGTGTCCAGGGAGCCGAGATTCGTCGTAAATCGCCTTATGCGAAATGAAAATTTTTCTGATATTCTTGTTCCACACACCCCACAATTGATCGAATATAGCTTTTGAAGCGAATTTGGAGCAACTTATGTTCTGACTAAATTTCGTGTCCAGGGAGCCGAGAATCATCGAAAAATCGATTTATACGTAATGAAACATTCTTGTGGTTATCTTGTTCCCCAACTCCAAACTGCTCTTATATAGCTTTTGCGGCGAATTTGGAGCAACTGTTGTTCTGAGTATATTTCGTGTCCAGGGAGCCAAGAATCGTCATAAACTCGACTTACGCGAAATGAAAATTTTTTGTGATATTCTTGTTCCCCACACCCTAAACTGTTGGTATATAGCTCTAGCAGAGAATTTGGAGCAGCTTTTGAACTGAGCATATTTCGTGTCCATGGAGCCGAGAATCATCGAAAACTCACTTAAGCGTAATAAAAAACTTTTGTGATATTCTTGTTCCCCACAATCCAAACTGCTCGAATATAGCTTATGCAGCGAATTTGGAGCAACTTTTGTTCTGAGTATATTTCGTGTCCCGGGAGCCGAGAATCGTCGCTAATCGACTTCAGCGTAATGAAAAATTTTTGTGATATTCTTGTTCCCCTCATTCCAAACTGCTCGAATATAGCTTTTGCAGCGAATTTGGAGCAACTTATGTTCTGATTATATTTCGTGTCCAGGGAGCCGAGAATCATCGAAAAATCGACTTACGCATAATGAAACATTCTTGTGGTTTTCTTGTTCCCCACACCTCAAACTGCTCGAATATAGCTTTTGCAGCGAATTTGGAGTCACTTTTGTTCTGAGTCTATTTCGTGTCCAGGGAGCCGAGAATCATCGAAAAATTGACTTACCACGTAATGAAACACTTTTGTGATGTTCTTGTTCCTCACACTCCAACCTGCTCGAATATAGCTTTTGCAGCGAATTTGGAGCAACTTTTGTTTTGAGTATATTTCGTGTCCATGGAGCCGAGAATCATCGACAAATCGTCTTAAGCGTAATGAAACACTTTTGTGATGTTCTTGTTCCTCACACTCCAACCTGCTCGAATATAGCTTTTGCAGCGAATTTGGAGCCACTTTTGTTCTGAGTATATTTCGTGTACAGGGAGCCGATCTCCGTCGTAAATCGACTTATGCGAAATGAAAATTTTTCTGATATTCTTGTTCCACACACCCCACAACTGCTCGAATA
This sequence comes from Hymenopus coronatus, assembly GCA_030762935.1. Taxonomy (NCBI): domain Eukaryota; kingdom Metazoa; phylum Arthropoda; class Insecta; order Mantodea; family Hymenopodidae; genus Hymenopus; species Hymenopus coronatus. The sequence continues at coordinate 55,746,569 of CM060880.1, forward strand.
TAGCTTTTGCAGCGAATTTGGAGCAACTTATGTTCTGATTATATTTCGTGTCCAGGGAGCCGAGAATCTTCGAAAAATCGACTTACGCGTAATGAAACATTCTTGTGGTTTTCTTGTTCCCCAACTCCAAACTGCTCTTATATAGCTTTTGCAGCGAATTTGGAGCAACTTTTGTTGTGAGTATATTTCGTGACCAGGGAGCTAAGAATCGTCATAAACTCGACTTACGCGAAATGAAAATTTTTTGTGATAATCTTGTTCCCCACACCCCAAACTGTTCGTATATAGCTCTAGCAGAGAATTTGGAGAGGCTTTTGAACTGAGCATATTTCGTGTCCATGGAGCTGAGAATCATCGAAAAATCGACTTAAGCGTAATGAAAAATTTTTGTGATATTCTTGTTCCCCACACCCCAAACTGCTCGAATATAGCTTTTGCAGCGAATTTGGAGTCACTTTTGTTCTGAGTATATTTCGTGTCCAGGGAGCCGAGAATCATCGAAAAATCGACTTACCACGTAATGAAACACTTTTGTGATGTTCTTGTTCCTCATACTCCAACCTGCTCGAATATAGCTTTTGCAGCGAATTTGGAGCAACTATTGTTCTGAGCATATTTCGTGTCCATGGAGCCGAGAATCATCGAAAAATCGTCTTAAGCGTAATAAAACATATTTGTGATTTTCTTGTTCCCCACACACCAAACTGCCCGTGTATAGGTTTTGCAGCGAATTTGGAGCCACTTTTGTTCTGAGTATATTTCGTGTCCAGGGAGCCGAGATTCGTCGTAAATCGCCTTATGCGAAATGAAAATTTTTCTGCAATTCTTGTTCCACACACCCCAAACTGCTCGAATATAGCTTTTGTTAGCGAATTTGGAGCAACTTATGTTCTGATTATATTTCGTGTCCAGGGAGCCGAGAATCATCGAAAAATGACTTACGCGTAATGAAACATTCTTGTGGTTTTCTTGTTCCCCAACTCCAAACTGCACTTATATAGCTTTTGCAGCGAATTTGTAGCAACTTTTGTTCTGAGTATATTTCGTGTCCAGGGAGCCAAGAATTGTGATAAACTCGGCCTGACGCGAAATGAAAATTTTTTGTGATATTCTTGTTCCCCACACACTAAACTGTTCGTATATAGCTCTAGCAGAGAATTTGGAGCAGCTTTTGAACTGAGCATATTTCGTGTCCATGGAGCCGAGAATCATCGAAAAATCGACTTAAGCGTAATAAAAAATTTTTGTGATATTCTTGTTCCCCACACGCCAAACTGCTCGAATATAGCTTTTGCAGCGAATTTGGATCCACTTTTGTTCTATTTCGTGTCCAGGGAGCCGAGAATCATCGAAAAATCGACTTACCACGTAATGAAACACTTTTGTGATGTTCTTGTTCCTCACACTCCAACCTACTCGAATATAGCTTTTGCAGCGCATTTTGGGCAACTTTTGTTCTGAGCATATTTCGTGTCCATGGAGCCGAGAATCATCGAAAAATCGTCTTAAGCGTAATAAAACATATTTGTGATTTTCTTGTTCCCCACACACCAAACTGCCCTTTTATAGGTTTTGCAGTGAATTTGGAGCCACTTTTGTTCTGAGTATATTTCGTGTCCAGGGAGCCGAGATTCGTCGTAAATCGCCTTATGCGAAATGAAAATTTTTCTGATATTCTTGTTCCACACACCCCACAATTGCTCGAATATAGCTTTTGCAGCGAATTTGGAGCAATTTATGTTCTGATTAAATTTCGTGTCCAGGGAGCCGAGAATCATCGAAAAATCGACTTACGCGTAATGAAACATTCTTGTGGTTATCTTGTTCCCCAACTCCAAACTGCTCTTATATAGCTTTTGCGGCGAATTTGGAGCAACTTTTGTTCTGAGTATATTTCGTGTCGAGGGAGCCAAGAATCGTCATAAACTCGACTTACGCGAAATGAAAACTTTTTGTGTAATTCTTGTTCCCCACACCCCAAACTGCTCGTATATAGCTCTTATAGCGAATTTGGAAAAGCTTTTGTTCTGAGCATATTTCGTGTCCATGGAGCCAAGAATCGTCGAAAAGTCGACTTAAGCTTATTGAAAAATTTTTGTGATATTCTTGTTCCCCACACCCCAAATTGCTCGAAAATAGCTTTTGCAGCGAATTTGGAGTCCCTTTTGTTCTGAGTATATTTCGTGTCCAGGGAGTCGAGAATCATCGAAAAATTTACTTACCACACGTAATGAAACACTTTTATGATGTTCTTGTTCCTCACTCTCCAACCTGCTCGAATATAGCTTTTGCAGCGAGTTAGGAGCAACTTTTGTTCTGAGTATATTTTCGTGTCCATGGAGCCGAGAATCTTCGAAAAATCGACTTACGCGAAATGAAAACTTTTTGTTATATTTCTGTTCCCCACACCTTAAACTGCTCGCATATAGGTTTTTGAAGCGAATTTGGAGCAACTTTTGTTCTGAGTATATTTCGTGTCCAGGTAGCCGAGAATTATCGAAATATCGAATTACACGTAATGAAATATTTTTATGATATTCTTGTTCCCCACACTCCAAACTGCTCGAATATATCTTTTGCTGCGAACTTGGAGCAATTTTGTTCTGAGTATATTTCGTATTCAGGGAGCCGAAAATCGTCGAAACATCGACTTATGCGAAATGAAAATTTTTCTGATATTCTTGTTCCACACACCCCACAACTGCTCGAATATAGCTTTTGCAGCGAATTTGGAGCAACTTATGTTCTGATTATATTTCGTGTCCAGGGAGCCGAGAATCATCGAAAAATCAACTTACGCGTAATGAAACATTCTTGTGGTTTTCTTGTTCCCCAACTCCAAACTGCTCTTATATAGCTTTTGCAGCGAATTTGGAGCAACTTTGTTCTGAGTATATTTCGTGTCCAGGGAGCCAAGAATCGTCATAAACTCGACTTACGCGAAATGAAAATTTTTTGTGATATTCTTGTTCCCCACACCCCAAAATGTTCGTATATAGCTCTAGCAGAGAATTTGGAGTAGCTTTTGAACTAAGCATATTTCGTGTCCATGGAGCCGAGAATCATCGAAAAATCGACTTAAGCGTAATAAAAAACATTCGTGATATTCTTGTACCCCACACTTCAAACTGCTCGAATATAGCTTTTGCAGCGAATTTGGAGCAACTTTTGTTCTGAGTATATTTCGTGTCCTGGGAGCCGAGAATCGTCGCTAATCGACTTAAGCGTAATGAAAAATTTTTGTGATATTCTTGTTCCTCTCACACCAAACAGCTCGAATATAGCTTTTGCAGCGAATTTGGAGCAACTTTTGTTCTGAGCATATTTCGTGTCCATGGAGCCGAGAATCATCGATAAATCGACTTAAGCGTAATGAAACATTTTTGTGATATTCTTGTTCCCCTCACTCCAAACTGCTCGAATATAGCTTTTGCAGCGAATTTGGAGCAGCTTTTTTTCTGAGCATATTTCGTGTCCATGGAGCCGAGAATCATCGATAAATCGAGTTAAGCGTAATGAAACACTTTTGTGATGTTCTTGTTCCTCACACTCCAAACTGCTCGAATATAGCTTTTGCAGCGAATTTGGAGCAACTTTTGTTCTGAGTATATTTCGTGTCCAGGGAGCCGAGAATCATCGAAAAATCAACTTACGCGTTATGTCACATTCTTGTGATTTTCTTGTTCCCCAACTCCAAACTGCCCTTATATAGCTTTTGCAGCGAATTTGGAGCAACTTTTGTTCTGAGTATATTTCGTGTCCAGGGAGCCAAGAATCGTCATAAACTCGACTTACGCGAAATGAAAACTTTTTGTGATATTCTTGTTCCCCACACCCCAAACTGCTCGAATATAGCTTTTGCAGCGAATTTGGAGCAACTTTTGTTCTGAGTATATTAAGTGTCCAGGGAGCCTAGAATCATCTAAAAATCGACTTACCACGTAATGAAACACTTTTGTGATGTTCTTGTTCCCCTTACCCCAAACTGCTCGAATATAGCTTTTGCAGCGAATTTGGAGCCACTTTTGTTCTGAGTATTTTTCGTGTCCAGGGAGCCGAGAATCTTCGAAAAATCGACTTACGCGAAATGAAAATTTTTTGTTATATTCTTGTTCCCCACAACTTAAATTGCTCGCATATAGGTTTATGAAGCGAATTTGGAGCAACTTTTGTTCTGAGTATATTTCGTGTCCAGGTAGCAGAGAATTATCGAAATATCGACTTACACGTAATGAAACATTTTTATGATATTCTTGTTCCCCACACTCCAAACTGCTCGAATATAGCTTTTGCAGCGAATTTGGAGCAACTTATGTTCTGATTATATTTCGTGTCCAGGGAGCCGAGAATCATCGAAAAATCGACTTACGCATAATGAAACATTCTTGTGGTTTTCTTGTTCCCCACACCTCAAACTGCTCGAATATAGCTTTTGCAGCGAATTTGGAGTCACTTTTGTTCTGAGTCTATTTCGTGTCCAGGGAGCCGAGAATCATCGAAAAATTGACTTACCACGTAATGAAACACTTTTGTGATGTTCTTGTTCCTCACACTCCAACCTGCTCGAATATAGCTTTTGCAGCGAACTTGGAGCAACTTTTGTTTTGAGTATATTTCGTGTCCATGGAGCCGAGAATCATCGACAAATCGTCTTAAGCGTAATGAAACATATTTGTGATTTTCTTGTTCCCCACACACCAAACTGCCCGTATATAGCTTTTGCAGCGAATTTGGAGCCACTTTTGTTCTGAGTATATTTCGTGTACAGGGAGCCGATCTCCGTCGTAAATCGACTTATGCGAAATGAAAATTTTTCTGATATTCTTGTTCCACACACCCCACAACTGCTCGAATATAGCTTTTGCAGCGAATTTGGAGCAACTTATGTTCTGATTATATTTCGTGTCCAGGGAGCCGAGAATCTTCGAAAAATCGACTTACGCGTAATGAAACATTCTTGTGGTTTTCTTGTTCCCCAACTCCAAACTGCTCTTATATAGCTTTTGCAGCGAATTTGGAGCAACTTTTGTTGTGAGTATATTTCGTGACCAGGGAGCTAAGAATCGTCATAAACTCGACTTACGCGAAATGAAAATTTTTTGTGATAATCTTGTTCCCCACACCCCAAACTGTTCGTATATAGCTCTAGCAGAGAATTTGGAGAGGCTTTTGAACTGAGCATATTTCGTGTCCATGGAGCCGAGAATCATCGAAAAATCGACTTAAGCGTAATGAAAAATTTTTGTGATATTCTTGTTCCCCACACCCCAAACTGCTCGAATATAGCTTTTGCAGCGAATTTGGAGTCAATTTTGTTCTGAGTATATTTCGTGTCCAGGGAGCCGAGAATCATCGAAAAATCGACTTACCACGTAATGAAACACTTTTGTGATGTTCTTGTTCCTCATACTCCAACCTGCTCGAATATAGCTTTTGCAGCGAATTTGGAGCAACTATTGTTCTGAGCATATTTCGTGTCCATGGAGCCGAAAATCATCGAAAAATCGTCTTAAGCGTAATAAAACATATTTGTGATTTTCTTGTTCCCCACACACCAAACTGCCCGTGTATAGGTTTTGCAGCGAATTTGGAGCCACTTTTGTTCTGAGTATATTTCGTGTCCAGGTTAGCCGAGATTCGTCGTCAATCGCCTTATGCGAAATGAAAATTTTTCTGCAATTCTTGTTCCACACACCCCAAACTGCTCGAATATAGCTTTCGTTAGCGAATTTGGAGCAACTTATGTTCTGATTATATTTCGTGTCCAGGGAGCCGAGAATCATCGAAAAATCGACTTACGCGTAATGAAACATTCTTGTGGTTTTCTTGTTCCCCAACTCCAAACTGCACTTATATAGCTTTTGCCACGAATTTGTAGCAACTTTTGTTCTGAGTATATTTCGTGTCCAGGGAGCCAAGAATTGTGATAAACTCGGCCTGACGCGAAATGAAAATTTTTTGTGATATTCTTGTTCCCCACACACTAAACTGTTCGTATATAGCTCTAGCAGAGAATTTGGAGCAGCTTTTGAACTGAGCATATTTCGTGTCCATGGAGCCGAGAATCATCGAAAAATCGACTTAAGCGTAATAAAAAATTTTTGTGATATTCTTGTTCCCCACACGCCAAACTGCTCGAATATAGCTTTTGCAGCGAATATGATTCACTTTTGTTCTATTTCGTGTCCAGGGAGCCGAGAATCATCGAAAAATCGACTTACCACGTAATGAAACACTTTTGTGATGTTCTTGTTCCTCACACTCCAACCTACTCGAATATAGCTTTTGCAGCGCATTTGGAGCAACTTTTGTTCTGAGCATATTTCGTGTCCATGGAGCCGAGAATCATCGAAAAATCGTCTTAAGCGTAATAAAACATATTTGTGATTTTCTTGTTCCCCACACACCAAACTGCCCTTTTATAGGTTTTGCAGTGAATTTGGAGCCACTTTTGTTCTGAGTATATTTCGTGTCCAGGGAGCCTAGATTCGTCGTAAATCGCCTTATGCGAAATGAAAATTTTTCTGATATTCTTGTTCCACACACCCCACAATTGCTCGAATATAGCTTTTGCAGCGAATTTGGAGCAATTTATGTTCTGATTATATTTCGTGTCCAGGGAGCCGAGAATCATCGAAAAATCGACTTACGCGTAATGAAACATTCTTGTGGTTATCTTGTTCCCCAACTCCAAACTGCTCTTATATAGCTTTTGCGGCGAATTTGGAGCAACTTTTGTTCTGAGTATATTTCGTGTCGAGGGAGCCAAGATTCGTCATAAACTCGACTTACGCGAAATGAAAACTTTTTGTGTAATTCTTGTTCCCCACACCCCAAACTGCTCGTATATAGCTCTTATAGCGAATTTGGAAAAGCTTTTGTTCTGAGCATATTTCGTGTCCATGGAGCCAAGAATCGTCGAAAAGTCGACTTAAGCTTATTGAAAAATTTTTGTGATATTCTTGTTCCCCACACCCCAAATTGCTCGAAAATAGCTTTTGCAGCGAATTTGGAGTCACTTTTGTTCTGAGTATATTTCGTGTCCAGGGAGTCGAGAATCATCGAAAAATTTACTTACCACACGTAATGAAACACTTTTATGATGTTCTTGTTCCTCACTCTCCAACCTGCTCGAATATAGCTTTTGCAGCGAGTTAGGAGCAACTTTTGTTCTGAGTATATTTTCGTGTCCATGGAGCCGAGAATCTTCGAAAAATCGACTTACGCGAAATGAAAACTTTTTGTTATATTTCTGTTCCCCACACCTTAAACTGCTCGCATATAGGTTTTTGAAGCGAATTTGGAGAGGCTTTTGAACTGAGCATATTTCGTGTCCATGGAGCCGAGAATCATCGAAAAATCGACTTAAGCGTAATGAAAAATGTTTGTGATATTCTTGTTCCCCACACCCCAAACTGCTCGAATATAGCTTTTGCAGCGAATTTGGAGTCACTTTTGTTCTGAGTATATTTCGTGTCCAGGGAGCCGAGAATCATCGAAAAATCGACTTACCACGTAATGAAACACTTTTGTGATGTTCTTGTTCCTCATACTCCAACCTGCTCGAATATAGCTTTTGCAGCGAATTTGGAGCAACTTTTGTTCTGAGCATATTTCGTGTCCATGGAGCCGAGAATCATCGAAAAATCGTCTTAAGCGTAATAAAACATATTTGTGATTTTCTTGTTCCCCACACACCAAACTGCCCGTGTATAGGTTTTGCAGCGAATTTGGAGCCACTTTTGTTCTGAGTATATTTCGTGTCCAGGTAGCCGAGAATTTCGAAATATCGACTTATGCGAAATGAAAATTTTTGTGAAATTCTTGTTCCACACACCCCACAACTGCTCGAATATAGCTTTTGCTGCGAATTTGGAGCAACTTATGTTATGATTATATTTCGTGTCCAGGGAGCCGAGAATCATCGAAAAATCGACTTACGCATAATGAAACATTCTTGTGGTTTTCTTGTTCCCCACACCTCAAACTGCTCGAATATAGCTTTTGCAGCGAATTTGGAGTCACTTTTGTTCTGAGTATATTTCGTGTCCAGGGAGCCGAGAATCATCGAAAAATCGACTTACCACGTAATGAAACACTTTTGTGATGTTCTTGTTCCTCATACTCCAACCTGCTCGAATATAGCTTTTGCAGCGAATTTGGAGCAACTTTTGTTCTGAGCATATTTCGTGTCCATGGAGCCGAGAATCATCGAAAAATCGTCTTAAGCGTAATAAAACATATTTGTGATTTTCTTGTTCCCCACACACCAAACTGCCCGTGTATAGGTTTTGCAGCGAATTTGGAGCCACTTTTGTTCTGAGTATATTTCGTGTCCAGGTAGCCGAGAATTTCGAAATATCGACTTATGCGAAATGAAAATTTTTGTGAAATTCTTGTTCCACACACCCCACAACTGCTCGAATATAGCTTTTGCTGCGAATTTGGAGCAACTTATGTTATGATTATATTTCGTGTCCAGGGAGCCGAGAATCATCGAAAAATCGACTTACGCATAATGAAACATTCTTGTGGTTTTCTTGTTCCCCACACCTCAAACTGCTCGAATATAGCTTTTGCAGCGAATTTGGAGTCACTTTTGTTCTGAGTATATTTCGTGTCCAGGGAGCCGAGAATCATCGAAAAATCGACTTACCACGTAATGAAACACTTTTGTGATGTTCTTGTTCCTCACACTCCAACCTGCTCGAATATAGCTTTTGCAGCGAATTTGGAGCAACTTTTGTTTTGAGTATATTTCGTGTCCATGGAGCCGAGAATCATCGACAAATCGTCTTAAGCGTAATGAAACATATTTGTGATTTTCTTGTTCCCCACACACCAAACTGCCCGTATATAGCTTTTGCAGCGAATTTGGAGCCACTTTTGTTGTGAGTATATTTCGTGTACAGGGAGCCGAGATCCGTCGTAAATCGACTTATGCGAAATGAAAATTTTTCTGATATTCTTGTTCCACACACCCCACAACTGCTCGAATATAGCTTTTGCAGCGAATTTGGAGCAACTTATGTTCTGATTATATTTCGTGTCCAGGGAGCCGAGAATCATCGAAAAATCGACTTACGCGAAAGAAACATTCTTGTGGTTTTCTTGTTCCCCAACTCCAAACTGCTCTTATATAGCTTTTGCAGCGAATTTGGAGCAACTTTTGTTGTGAGTATATTTCGTGACCAGGGAGCTAAGAATCGTCATAAACTCGACTTACGCGAAATGAAAATGTTTTGTGATAATCTTGTTCCCCACACCCCAAACTGTTCGTATATAGCTCTAGCAGAGAATTTGGAGAGGCTTTTGAACTGAGCATATTTCGTGTCCATGGAGCCGAGAATCATCGAAAAATCGACTTAAGCGTAATGAAAAATTTTTGTGATATTCTTGTTCCCCACACCCCAAACTGCTCGAATATAGCTTTTGCAGCGAATTTGGAGTCACTTTTGTTCTGAGTATATTTCGTGTCCAGGGAGCCGAGAATCATCGAAAAATCGACTTACCACGTAATGAAACACTTTTGTGATGTTCTTGTTCCTCATACTCCAACCTGCTCGAATATAGCTTTTGCAGCGAATTTGGAGCAACTTTTGTTCTGAGCATATTTCGTGTCCATGGAGCCGAGAATCATCGAAAAATCGTCTTAAGCGTAATAAAACATATTTGTGATTTTCTTGTTCCCCACACACCAAACTGCCCGTGTATAGGTTTTGCAGCGAATTTGGAGCCACTTTTGTTCTGAGTATATTTCGTGTCCAGGGTAGCCGAGATTCGTCGTCAATCGCCTTATGCGAAATGAAAATTTTTCTGCAATTCTTGTTCCACACACCCCAAACTGCTCGAATATAGCTTTTGTTAGCGAATTTGGAGCAACTTATGTTCTGATTATATTTCGTGTCCAGGGAGCCGAGAATCATCGAAAAAACGACTTTAACGCGTAATGAAACATTCTTGTGGTTTTCTTGTTCCCCAACTCCAAACTGCACTTATATAGCTTTTGCAGCGAATTTGTAGCAACTTTTGTTCTGAGTATATTTCGTGTCCAGGGAGCCAAGAATTGTGATAAACTCGGCCTGACGCGAAATGAAAATTTTTTGTGATATTCTTGTTCCCCACACACTAAACTGTTCGTATATAGCTCTAGCAGAGAATTTGGAGCAGCTTTTGAACTGAGCATATTTCGTGTCCATGGAGCCGAGAATCATCGAAAAATCGACTTAAGCGTAATAAAAAATTTTTGTGATATTCTTGTTCCCCACACGCCAAACTGCTCGAATGTAGCTTTTGCAGCGAATTTGGATTCACTTTTGTTCTATTTCGTGTCCAGGGAGCCGAGAATCATCGAAAAATCGACTTACCACGTAATGAAACACTTTTGTGATGTTCTTGATCCTCACACTCCAACCTGCTCGAATATAGCTTTTGCAGCGCATTTGGAGCAACTTTTGTTCTGAGCATATTTCGTGTCCATGGAGCCGAGAATCATCGAAAAATCGTCTTAAGCGTAATAAAACATATTTGTGATTTTCTTGTTCCCCACACACCAAACTGCCCTTTTATAGGTTTTGCAGCGAATTTGGAGCCACTTTTGTTCTGAGTATATTTCGTGTCCAGGGAGCCGAGATTCGTCGTAAATCGCGCTTATGCGAAATGAAAATTTTTCTGATATTCTTGTTCCACACACCCCACAATTGCTCGAATATAGCTTTTTCAGCAAATTTGGAGCAATTTATGTTCTGATTAAATTTCGTGTCCAGGGAGCCGAGAATCATCGTAAAATCGACTTACGCGTAATGAAACATTCTTGTGGTTATCTTGTTCCCCAACTCCAAACTGCTCTTATATAGCTTTTGTGGCGAATTTGGAGCAACTTTTGTTCTGAGTATATTTCGTGTCCAGGTAGCCAAGAATCGTCATAAACTCGACTTACGCGAAATGAAAATTTTTTGCGATATTCTTGTTCCCCACACCCTAAACTGTTCGTATATAGCTCTAGCAGAGAATTTGGAGCAGCTTTTGAACTGAGCATATTTCGTGTCCATGGAGCCGAGAATCATCGAAAACTCACTTAAGCGTAATAAAAAACTTTTGTGATATTCTTGTTCCCCACACTCCAAACTGCTCGAATATAGCTTATGCAGCGAATTTGGAGCAACTTTTGTTCTCAGTATATTTCGTGTCCCGGGAGCCGAGAATCGTCACTAATCGACTTCAGCGTAATGAAAAATTTTTGTGATATTCTTGTTCCCCTCACTCCAAACTGCTCGAATATAGCTTTTGCAGCGAAATTGGAGCAACTTATGTTCTGATTATATTTCGTGTCCAGGGAGCCGAGAATCATCGAAAAATCGACTTACGCATAATGAAACATTCTTGTGGTTTTCTTGTTCCCCACACCTCAAACTGCTCGAATATAGCTTTTGCAGCGAATTTGGAGTCACTTTTGTTCTGAGTCTATTTCGTGTCCAGGGAGCCGAGAATCATCGAAAAATTGACTTACCACGTAATGAAACACTTTTGTGATGTTCTTGTTCCTCACACTCCAACCTGCTCGAATATAGCTTTTGCAGCGAATTTGGAGCAACTTTTGTTTTGAGTATATTTCGTGTCCATGGAGCCGAGAATCATCGACAAATCGTCTTAAGCGTAATGAAACATATTTGTGATTTTCTTGTTCCCCACACACCAAACTGCCCGTATATAGCTTTTGCAGCGAATTTGGAGCCACTTTTGTTCTGAGTATATTTCGTGTACAGGGAGCCGATCTCCGTCGTAAATCGACTTATGCGAAATGAAAATTTTTCTGATATTCTTGTTCCACACACCCCACAACTGCTCGAATATAGCTTTTGCAGCGAATTTGGAGCAACTTATGTTCTGATTATATTTCGTGTCCAGGGAGCCGAGAATCTTCGAAAAATCGACTTACGCGTTATGAAACATTCTTGTGGTTTTCTTGTTCCCCAACTCCAAACTGCTCTTATATAGCTTTTGCAGCGAATTTGGAGCAACTTTTGTTGTGAGTATATTTCGTGACCAGGGAGCTAAGAATCGTCATAAACTCGACTTACGCGAAATGAAAATTTTTTGTGATAATCTTGTTCCCCACACCCCAAACTATTCGTATATAGCTCTAGCAGAGAATTTGGAGAGGCTTTTGAACTGAGCATATTTCGTGTCCATGGAGCCGAGAATCATCGAAAAATCGACTTAAGCGTAATGAAAAATTTTTGTGATATTCTTGTTCCCCACACCCCAAACTGCTCGAATATAGCTTTTGCAGCGAATTTGGAGTCACTTTTGTTCTGAGTATATTTCGTGTCCAGGGAGCCGAGAATCATCGAAAAATCGACTTACCACGTAATGAAACACTTTTGTGATGTTCTTGTTCCTCATACACCAACCTGCTCGAATATAGCTTTTGCAACGAATTTGGAGCAACTATTGTTCTGAGCATATTTCGTGTCCATGGAGCCGAGAATCATCGAAAAATCGTCTTAAGCGTAATAAAACATATTTGTGATTTTCTTGTTCCCCACACACCAAACTGCCCGTGTATAGGTTTTGCAGCGAATTTGGAGCCACTTTTGTTCTGAGTATATTTCGTGTCCAGGTTAGCCGAGATTCGTCGTAAATCGCCTTATGCGAAATGAAAATTTTTCTGCAATTCTTGTTCCACACACCCCAAACTGCTCGAATATAGCTTTTGTTAGCGAATTTGGAGCAACTTATGTTCTGATTATATTTCGTGTCCAGGGAGCCGAGAATCATCGAAAAATGACTTACGCGTAATGAAACATTCTTGTGGTTTTCTTGTTCCCCAACTCCAAACTGCACTTATATAGCTTTTGCAGCGAATTTGTAGCAACTTTTGTTCTGAGTATATTTCGTGTCCAGGGAGCCAAGAATTGTGATAAACTCGGCCTGACGCGAAATGAAAATTTTTTGTGATATTCTTGTTCCCCACACACTAAACTGTTCGTATATAGCTCTAGCAGAGAATTTGGAGCAGCTTTTGAACTGAGCATATTTCGTGTCCATGGAGCCGAGAATCATCGAAAAATCGACTTAAGCGTAATAAAAAATTTTTGTGATATTCTTGTTCCCCACACGCCAAACTGCTCGAATATAGCTTTTGCAGCGAATTTGGATCCACTTTTGTTCTATTTCGTGTCCAGGGAGCCGAGAATCATCGAAAAATCGACTTACCACGTAATGAAACACTTTTGTGATGTTCTTGTTCCTCACACTCCAACCTACTCGAATATAGCTTTTGCAGCGCATTTGGAGCAACTTTTGTTCTGAGCATATTTCGTGTCCATGGAGCCGAGAATCATCGAAAAATCGTCTTAAGCGTAATAAAACATATTTGTGATTTTCTTGTTCCCCACACACCAAACTGCCCTTTTATAGGTTTTGCAGTGAATTTGGAGCCACTTTTGTTCTGAGTATATTTCGTGTCCAGGGAGCCGAGATTCGTCGTAAATCGCCTTATGCGAAATGAAAATTTTTCTGATATTCTTGTTCCACACACCCCACAATTGCTCGAATATAGCTTTTGCAGCGAATTTGGAGCAATTTATGTTCTGATTAAATTTCGTGTCCAGGGAGCCGAGAATCATCGAAAAATCGACTTACGCGTAATGAAACATTCTTGTGGTTATCTTGTTCCCCAACTCCAAACTGCTCTTATATAGCTTTTGCGGCGAATTTGGAGCAACTTTTGTTCTGAGTATATTTCGTGTCGAGGGAGCCAAGAATCGTCATAAACTCGACTTACGCGAAATGAAAACTTTTTGTGTAATTCTTGTTCCCCACACCCCAAACTGCTCGTATATAGCTCTTATAGCGAATTTGGAAAAGCTTTTGTTCTGAGCATATTTCGTGTCCATGGAGCCAAGAATCGTCGAAAAGTCGACTTAAGCTTATTGAAAAATTTTTGTGATATTCTTGTTCCCCACACCCCAAATTGCTCGAAAATAGCTTTTGCAGCGAATTTGGAGTCACTTTTGTTCTGAGTATATTTCGTGTCCAGGGAGTCGAGAATCATCGAAAAATTTACTTACCACACGTAATGAAACACTTTTATGATGTTCTTGTTCCTCACTCTCCAACCTGCTCGAATATAGCTTTTGCAGCGAGTTAGGAGCAACTTTTGTTCTGAGTATATTTTCGTGTCCATGGAGCCGAGAATCTTCGAAAAATCGACTTACGCGAAATGAAAACTTTTTGTTATATTTCTGTTCCCCACACCTTAAAATGCTCGCATATAGGTTTTTGAAGCGAATTTGGAGCAACTTTTGTTCTGAGTATATTTCGTGTCCAGGTAGCCGAGAATTATCGAAATATCGAATTACACGTAATGAAATATTTTTATGATATTCTTGTTCCCCACACTCCAAACTGCTCGAATATATCTTTTGCTGCGAATTTGGAGCAATTTTGTTCTGAGTATATTTCGTATTCAGGGAGCCGAAAATCATCGAAAAATCGACTTACCACGTAATGAAACACTTTTGTGATGTTCTTGTTCCTCACACTCCAACCTGCTCGAATATAGCTTTTGCAGCGAATTTGGAGCAACTTTTGTTCTGAGCATATTTCGTGTCCATGGAGCCGAGAATCATCGAAAAATCGACTTAAGCGTAATAAAAAACTTTTGTTATATTCTTGTTCCCCACACTCCAAACTGCTCGAATATAGCTTTTGCAGCGAATTTGGAGCCACTTTTGTTCTGAGTATATTTCGTGTCCAGGTAGCCGAGAATTTCGAAATATCGACTTATGCGAAATGAAAATTTTTGTGAAATTCTTGTTCCACACACCCCACAACTGCTCGAATATAGCTTTTGCTGCGAATTTGGAGCAACTTATGTTATGATTATATTTCGTGTCCAGGGAGCCGAGAATCATCGAAAAATCGACTTACGCGTAAGAAACATTCTTGTGGTTTTCTTGTTCCCCAACTCCAAACTGCACTTATATAGGTTTTGCAGCGAATTTCGAGCCACTTTTGTTCTGAGTATATTTCGTGTCCAGGGAGCCAAGAATCGTGATAAACTCGGCCTGACACGAAATGAAAATTTTTTGTGATATTCTTGTTCCCCACACACTAAACTGTTCGTATATAGCTCTAGCAGAGAATTTGGAGCAGCTTTTGAACTGAGCATATTTCGTGTCCATGGAGCCGAGAATCATCGAAAAATCGACTTAAGCGTAATAAAAAATTTTTGTGATATTCTTGTTCCCCACACGCCAAACTGCTCGAATATAGCTTTTGCAGCGAAATTGGATTCACTTTTGTTCTGAGTATATTTCGTGTCCAGGGAGCCGAGAATCATCGAAAAATCGACTTACCACGTAATGAAACACTTTTGTGATGTTCTTGTTCCTCATACTCCAACCTGCTCGAATATAGCTTTTGCAGCGCATTTGGAGCAACTTTTGTTCTGAGCATATTTCGTGTCCATGGAGCCGAGAATCATCGAAAAATCGTCTTAAGCGTAATAAAACATATTTGTGATTTTCTTGTTCCCCACACACCAAACTGCCCTTTTATAGGTTTTGCAGCGAATTTGGAGCCACTTTTGTTCTGAGTATATTTCGTGTCCAGGGAGCCGAGATTCGTCGTAAATCGCGCTTATGCGAAATGAAAATTTTTCTGATATTCTTGTTCCACACACCCCACAATTGCTCGAATATAGCTTTTTCAGCAAATTTGGAGCAATTTATGTTCTGATTAAATTTCGTGTCCAGGGAGCCGAGAATCATCGTAAAATCGACTTACGCGTAATGAAACATTCTTGTGGTTATCTTGTTCCCCAACTCCAAACTGCTCTTATATAGCTTTTGTGGCGAATTTGGAGCAACTTTTGTTCTGAGTATATTTCGTGTCCAGGTAGCCAAGAATCGTCATAAACTCGACTTACGCGAAATGAAAATTTTTTGCGATATTCTTGTTCCCCACACCCTAAACTGTTCGTATATAGCTCTAGCAGAGAATTTGGAGCAGCTTTTGAACTGAGCATATTTCGTGTCCATGGAGCCGAGAATCATCGAAAACTCACTTAAGCGTAATAAAAAACTTTTGTGATATTCTTGTTCCCCACACTCCAAACTGCTCGAATATAGCTTATGCAGCGAATTTGGAGCAACTTTTGTTCTCAGTATATTTCGTGTCCCGGGAGCCGAGAATCGTCACTAATCGACTTCAGCGTAATGAAAAATTTTTGTGATATTCTTGTTCCCCTCACTCCAAACTGCTCGAATATAGCTTTTGCAGCGAAATTGGAGCAACTTATGTTCTGATTATATTTCGTGTCCAGGGAGTCGAGAATCATCGAAAAATCGACTTACGCATAATGAAACATTCTTGTGGTTTTCTTGTTCCCCACACCTCAAACTGCTCGAATATAGCTTTTGCAGCGAATTTGGAGTCACTTTTGTTCTGAGTCTATTTCGTGTCCAGGGAGCCGAGAATCATCGAAAAATTGACTTACCACGTAATGAAACACTTTTGTGATGTTCTTGTTCCTCACACTCCAACCTGCTCGAATATAGCTTTTGCAGCGAATTTGGAGCAACTTTTGTTTTGAGTATATTTCGTGTCCATGGAGCCGAGAATCATCGACAAATCGTCTTAAGCGTAATGAAACATATTTGTGATTTTCTTGTTCCCCACACACCAAACTGCCCGTATATAGCTTTTGCAGCGAATTTGGAGCCACTTTTGTTCTGAGTATATTTCGTGTACAGGGAGCCGATCTCCGTCGTAAATCGACTTATGCGAAATGAAAATTTTTCTGATATTCTTGTTCCACACACCCCACAACTGCTCGAATATAGCTTTTGCAGCGAATTTGGAGCAACTTATGTTCTGATTATATTTCGTGTCCAGGGAGCCGAGAATCTTCGAAAAATCGACTTACGCGTTATGAAACATTCTTGTGGTTTTCTTGTTCCCCAACTCCAAACTGCTCTTATATAGCTTTTGCAGCGAATTTGGAGCAACTTTTGTTGTGAGTATATTTCGTGACCAGGGAGCTAAGAATCGTCATAAACTCGACTTACGCGAAATGAAAATTTTTTGTGATAATCTTGTTCCCCACACCCCAAACTGTTCGTATATAGCTCTAGCAGAGAATTTGGAGAGGCTTTTGAACTGAGCATATTTCGTGTCCATGGAGCCGAGAATCATCGAAAAATCGACTTAAGCGTAATGAAAAATTTTTGTGATATTCTTGTTCCCCACACCCCAAACTGCTCGAATATAGCTTTTGCAGCGAATTTGGAGTCACTTTTGTTCTGAGTATATTTCGTGTCCAGGGAGCCGAGAATCATCGAAAAATCGACTTACCACGTAATGAAACACTTTTGTGATGTTCTTGTTCCTCATACTCCAACCTGCTCGAATATAGCTTTTGCAACGAATTTGGAGCAACTATTGTTCTGAGCATATTTCGTGTCCATGGAGCCGAGAATCATCGAAAAATCGTCTTAAGCGTAATAAAACATATTTGTGATTTTCTTGTTCCCCACACACCAAACTGCCCGTGTATAGGTTTTGCAGCGAATTTGGAGCCACTTTTGTTCTGAGTATATTTCGTGTCCAGGTTAGCCGAGATTCGTCGTAAATCGCCTTATGCGAAATGAAAATTTTTCTGCAATTCTTGTTCCACACACCCCAAACTGCTCGAATATAGCTTTTGTTAGCGAATTTGGAGCAACTTATGTTCTGATTATATTTCGTGTCCAGGGAGCCGAGAATCATCGAAAAATGACTTACGCGTAATGAAACATTCTTGTGGTTTTCTTGTTCCCCAACTCCAAACTGCACTTATATAGCTTTTGCAGCGAATTTGTAGCAACTTTTGTTCTGAGTATATTTCGTGTCCAGGGAGCCAAGAATTGTGATAAACTCGGCCTGACGCGAAATGAAAATTTTTTGTGATATTCTTGTTCCCCACACACTAAACTGTTCGTATATAGCTCTAGCAGAGAATTTGGAGCAGCTTTTGAACTGAGCATATTTCGTGTCCATGGAGCCGAGAATCATCGAAAAATCGACTTAAGCGTAATAAAAAATTTTTGTGATATTCTTGTTCCCCACACGCCAAACTGCTCGAATATAGCTTTTGCAGCGAATTTGGATCCACTTTTGTTCTATTTCGTGTCCAGGGAGCCGAGAATCATCGAAAAATCGACTTACCACGTAATGAAACACTTTTGTGATGTTCTTGTTCCTCACACTCCAACCTACTCGAATATAGCTTTTGCAGCGCATTTGGAGCAACTTTTGTTCTGAGCATATTTCGTGTCCATGGAGCCGAGAATCATCGAAAAATCGTCTTAAGCGTAATAAAACATATTTGTGATTTTCTTGTTCCCCACACACCAAACTGCCCTTTTATAGGTTTTGCAGTGAATTTGGAGCCACTTTTGTTCTGAGTATATTTCGTGTCCAGGGAGCCGAGATTCGTCGTAAATCGCCTTATGCGAAATGAAAATTTTTCTGATATTCTTGTTCCACACACCCCACAATTGCTCGAATATAGCTTTTGCAGCGAATTTGGAGCAATTTATGTTCTGATTAAATTTCGTGTCCAGGGAGCCGAGAATCATCGAAAAATCGACTTACGCGTAATGAAACATTCTTGTGGTTATCTTGTTCCCCAACTCCAAACTGCTCTTATATAGCTTTTGCGGCGAATTTGGAGCAACTTTTGTTCTGAGTATATTTCGTGTCGAGGGAGCCAAGAATCGTCATAAACTCGACTTACGCGAAATGAAAACTTTTTGTGTAATTCTTGTTCCCCACACCCCAAACTGCTCGTATATAGCTCTTATAGCGAATTTGGAAAAGCTTTTGTTCTGAGCATATTTCGTGTCCATGGAGCCAAGAATCGTAGAAAAGTCGACTTAAGCTTATTGAAAAATTTTTGTGATATTCTTGTTCCCCACACCCCAAATTGCTCGAAAATAGCTTTTGCAGCGAATTTGGAGTCACTTTTGTTCTGAGTATATTTCGTGTCCAGGGAGTCGAGAATCATCGAAAAATTGACTTACCACACGTAATGAAACACTTTTATGATGTTCTTGTTCCTCACTCTCCAACCTGCTCGAATATAGCTTTTGCAGCGAGTTAGGAGCAACTTTTGTTCTGAGTATATTTTCGTGTCCATGGAGCCGAGAATCTTCGAAAAATCGACTTACGCGAAATGAAAACTTTTTGTTATATTTCTGTTCCCCACACCTTAAACTGCTCGCATATAGGTTTTTGAAGCGAATTTGGAGCAACTTTTGTTCTGAGTATATTTCGTGTCCAGGTAGCCGAGAATTATCGAAATATCGAATTACACGTAATGAAATATTTTTATGATATTCTTGTTCCCCACACTCCAAACTGCTCGAATATATCTTTTGCTGCGAATTTGGAGCAATTTTGTTCTGAGTATATTTCGTATTCAGGGAGCCGAAAATCATCGAAAAATCGACTTACCACGTAATGAAACACTTTTGTGATGTTCTTGTTCCTCACACTCCAACCTGCTCGAATATAGCTTTTGCAGCGAATTTGGAGCAACTTTTGTTCTGAGCATATTTCGTGTCCATGGAGCCGAGAATCATCGAAAAATCGACTTAAGCGTAATAAAAAACTTTTGTTATATTCTTGTTCCCCACACTCCAAACTGCTCGAATATAGCTTTTGCAGCGAATTTGGAGCCACTTTTGTTCTGAGTATATTTCGTGTCCAGGTAGCCGAGAATTTCGAAATATCGACTTATGCGAAATGAAAATTTTTGTGAAATTCTTGTTCCACACACCCCACAACTGCTCGAATATAGCTTTTGCTGCGAATTTGGAGCAACTTATGTTATGATTATATTTCGTGTCCAGGGAGCCGAGAATCATCGAAAAATCGACTTACGCGTAAGAAACATTCTTGTGGTTTTCTTGTTCCCCAACTCCAAACTGCACTTATATAGGTTTTGCAGCGAATTTGGAGCCACTTTTGTTCTGAGTATATTTCGTGTCCAGGGAGCCAAGAATCGTGATAAACTCGGCCTGACACGAAATGAAAATTTTTTGTGATATTCTTGTTCCCCACACACTAAACTGTTCGTATATAGCTCTAGCAGAGAATTTGGAGCAGCTTTTGAACTGAGCATATTTCGTGTCCATGGAGCCGAGAATCATCGAAAAATCGACTTAAGCGTAATAAAAAATTTTTGTGATATTCTTGTTCCCCACACGCCAAACTGCTCGAATATAGCTTTTGCAGCGAAATTGGATTCACTTTTGTTCTGAGTATATTTCGTGTCCAGGGAGCCGAGAATCATCGAAAAATCGACTTACCACGTAATGAAACACTTTTGTGATGTTCTTGTTCCTCACACTCCAACCTGCTCGAATATAGCTTTTGCAGCGCATTTGGAGCAACTTTTGTTCTGAGCATATTTCGTGTCCATGGAGCCGAGAATCATCGAAAAATCGTCTTAAGCGTAATAAAACATATTTGTGATTTTCTTGTTCCCCACACACCAAACTGCCCTTTTATAGGTTTTGCAGCGAATTTGGAGCCACTTTTGTTCTGAGTATATTTCGTGTCCAGGGAGCCGAGATTCGTCGTAAATCGCCTTATGCGAAATGAAAATTTTTCTGATATTCTTGTTCCACACACCCCTCAATTGATCGAATATAGCTTTTGAAGCGAATTTGGAGCAACTTATGTTCTGATTAAATTTCGTGTCCAGGGAGCCGAGAATCATCGAAAAATCGATTTATACGTAATGAAACATTCTTGTGGTTATCTTGTTCCCCAACTCCAAACTGCTCTTATATAGCTTTTGCGGCGAATTTGGAGCAACTGTTGTTCTGAGTATATTTCGTGTCCAGGGAGCCAAGAATCGTCATAAACTCGACTTACGCGAAATGAAAATTTTTTGTGATATTCTTGTTCCCCACACCCTAAACTGTTGGTATATAGCTCTAGCAGAGAATTTGGAGCAGCTTTTGAACTGAGCATATTTCGTGTCCATGGAGCCGAGAATCATCGAAAACTCACTTAAGCGTAATAAAAAACTTTTGTGATATTCTTGTTCCCCACAATCCAAACTGCTCGAATATAGCTTATGCAGCGAATTTGGAGCAACTTTTGTTCTGAGTATATTTCGTGTCCCGGGAGCCGAGAATCGTCGCTAATCGACTTCAGCGTAATGAAAAATTTTTGTGATATTCTTGTTCCCCTCATTCCAAACTGCTCGAATATAGCTTTTGCAGCGAATTTGGAGCAACTTATGTTCTGATTATATTTCGTGTCCAGGGAGCCGAGAATCATCGAAAAATCGACTTACGCATAGTGAAACATTCTTGTGGTTTTCTTGTTCCCCACACCTCAAACTGCTCGAATATAGCTTTTGCAGCGAATTTGGAGTCACTTTTGTTCTGAGTCTATTTCGTGTCCAGGGAGCCGAGAATCATCGAAAAATTGACTTACCACGTAATGAAACACTTTTGTGATGTTCTTGTACCTCACACTCCAACCTGCTCGAATATAGCTTTTGCAGCGAATTTGGAGCAACTTTTGTTTTGAGTATATTTCGTGTCCATGGAGCCGAGAATCATCGACAAATCGTCTTAAGCGTAATGAAACATATTTGTGATTTTCTTGTTCCCCACACACCAAACTGCCCGTATATAGCTTTTGCAGCGAATTTGGAGCCACTTTTGTTCTGAGTATATTTCGTGTACAGGGAGCCGATCTCCGTCGTAAATCGACTTATGCGAAATGAAAATTTTTCTGATATTCTTGTTCCACACACCCCACAACTGCTCGAATATAGCTTTTGCAGCGAATTTGGAGCAACTTATGTTCTGATTATATTTCGTGTCCAGGGAGCCGAGAATCTTCGAAAAATCGACTTACGCGTAATGAAACATTCTTGTGGTTTTCTTGTTCCCCAACTCCAAACTGCTCTTATATAGCTTTTGCAGCGAATTTGGAGCAACTTTTGTTGTGAGTATATTTCGTGACCAGGGAGCTAAGAATCGTCATAAACTCGACTTACGCGAAATGAAAATTTTTTGTGATAATCTTGTTCCCCACACCCCAAACTGTTCGTATATAGCTCTAGCAGAGAATTTGGAGAGGCTTTTGAACTGAGCATATTTCGTGTCCATGGAGCCGAGAATCATCGAAAAATCGACTTAAGCGTAATGAAAAATTTTTGTGATATTCTTGTTCCCCACACCCCAAACTGCTCGAATATAGCTTTTGCAGCGAATTTGGAGTCACTTTTGTTCTGAGTATATTTCGTGTCCAGGGAGCCGAGAATCATCGAAAAATCGACTTACCACGTAACGAAACACTTTTGTGATGTTCTTGTTCCTCATACTCCAACCTGCTCGAATATAGCTTTTGCAGCGAATTTGGAGCAACTATTGTTCTGAGCATATTTCGTGTCCATGGAGCCGAGAATCATCGAAAAATCGTCTTAAGCGTAATAAAACATATTTGTGATTTTCTTGTTCCCCACACACCAAACTGCCCGTGTATAGGTTTTGCAGCGAATTTGGAGCCACTTTTGTTCTGAGTATATTTCGTGTCCAGGGAGCCGAGATTCGTCGTAAATCGCCTTATGCGAAATGAAAATTTTTCTGCAATTCTTGTTCCACACACCCCAAACTGCTCGAATATAGCTTTTGTTAGCGAATTTGGAGCAACTTATGTTCTGATTATATTTCGTGTCCAGGGAGCCGAGAATCATCGAAAAATGACTTACGCGTAATGAAACATTCTTGTGGTTTTCTTGTTCCCCAACTCCAAACTGCACTTATATAGCTTTTGCAGCGAATTTGTAGCAACTTTTGTTCTGAGTATATTTCGTGTCCAGGGAGCCAAGAATTGTGATAAACTCGGCCTGACGCGAAATGAAAATTTTTTGTGATATTCTTGTTCCCCACACACTAAACTGTTCGTATATAGCTCTAGCAGAGAATTTGGAGCAGCTTTTGAACTGAGCATATTTCGTGTCCATGGAGCCGAGAATCATCGAAAAATCGACTTAAGCGTAATAAAAAATTTTTGTGATATTCTTGTTCCCCACACGCCAAACTGCTCGAATATAGCTTTTGCAGCGAATTTGGATCCACTTTTGTTCTATTTCGTGTCCAGGGAGCCGAGAATCATCGAAAAATCGACTTACCACGTAATGAAACACTTTTGTGATGTTCTTGTTCCTCACACTCCAACCTACTCGAATATAGCTTTTGCAGCGCATTTTGGGCAACTTTTGTTCTGAGCATATTTCGTGTCCATGGAGCCGAGAATCATCGAAAAATCGTCTTAAGCGTAATAAAACATATTTGTGATTTTCTTGTTCCCCACACACCAAACTGCCCTTTTATAGGTTTTGCAGTGAATTTGGAGCCACTTTTGTTCTGAGTATATTTCGTGTCCAGGGAGCCGAGATTCGTCGTAAATCGCCTTATGCGAAATGAAAATTTTTCTGATATTCTTGTTCCACACACCCCACAATTGCTCGAATATAGCTTTTGCAGCGAATTTGGAGCAATTTATGTTCTGATTAAATTTCGTGTCCAGGGAGCCGAGAATCATCGAAAAATCGACTTACGCGTAATGAAACATTCTTGTGGTTATCTTGTTCCCCAACTCCAAACTGCTCTTATATTGCTTTTGCGGCGAATTTGGAGCAACTTTTGTTCTGAGTATATTTCGTGTCGAGGGAGCCAAGAATCGTCATAAACTCGACTTACGCGAAATGAAAACTTTTTGTGTAATTCTTGTTCCCCACACCCCAAACTGCTCGTATATAGCTCTTATAGCGAATTTGGAAAAGCTTTTGTTCTGAGCATATTTCGTGTCCATGGAGCCAAGAATCGTCGAAAAGTCGACTTAAGCTTATTGAAAAATTTTTGTGATATTCTTGTTCCCCACACCCCAAATTGCTCGAAAATAGCTTTTGCAGCGAATTTGGAGTCACTTTTGTTCTGAGTATATTTCGTGTCCAGGGAGTCGAGAATCATCGAAAAATTTACTTACCACACGTAATGAAACACTTTTAAGATGTTCTTGTTCCTCACTCTCCAACCTGCTCGAATATAGCTTTTGCAGCGAGTTAGGAGCAACTTTTGTTCTGAGTATATTTTCGTGTCCATGGAGCCGAGAATCTTCGAAAAATCGACTTACGCGAAATGAAAACTTTTTGTTATATTTCTGTTCCCCACACCTTAAACTGCTCGCATATAGGTTTTTGAAGCGAATTTGGAGCAACTTTTGTTCTGAGTATATTTCGTGTCCAGGTAGCCGAGAATTATCGAAATATCGAATTACACGTAATGAAATATTTTTCTGATATTCTTGTTCCACACACCCCACAACTGCTCGAATATAGCTTTTGCAGCGAATTTGGAGCAACTTATGTTCTGATTATATTTCGTGTCCAGGGAGCCGAGAATCATCGAAAAATCAACTTACGCGTAATGAAACATTCTTGTGGTTTTCTTGTTCCCCAACTCCAAACTGCTCTTATATAGCTTTTGCAGCGAATTTGGAGCAACTTTGTTCTGAGTATATTTCGTGTCCAGGGAGCCAAGAATCGTCATAAACTCGACTTACGCGAAATGAAAATTTTTTGTGATATTCTTGTTCCCCACACCCCAAAATGTTCGTATATAGCTCTAGCAGAGAATTTGGAGTAGCTTTTGAACTAAGCATATTTCGTGTCCATGGAGCCGAGAATCATCGAAAAATCGACTTAAGCGTAATAAAAAACTTTCGTGATATTCTTGTACCCCACACTTCAAACTGCTCGAATATAGCTTTTGCAGCGAATTTGGAGCAACTTTTGTTCTGAGTATATTTCGTGTCCTGGGAGCCGAGAATCGTCGCTAATCGACTTAAGCGTAATGAAAAATTTTTGTGATATTCTTGTTCCTCTCACACCAAACAGCTCGAATATAGCTTTTGCAGCGAATTTGGAGCAACTTTTGTTCTGAGCATATTTCGTGTCCATGGAGCCGAGAATCATCGATAAATCGACTTAAGCGTAATGAAACATTTTTGTGATATTCTTGTTCCCCTCACTCCAAACTGCTCGAATATAGCTTTTGCAGCGAATTTGGAGCAGCTTTTTTTCTGAGCATATTTCGTGTCCATGGAGCCGAGAATCATCGATAAATCGAGTTAAGCGTAATGAAACACTTTTGTGATGTTCTTGTTCCTCACACTCCAAACTGCTCGAATATAGCTTTTGCAGCGAATTTGGAGCAACTTTTGTTCTGAGTATATTTCGTGTCCAGGGAGCCGAGAATCATCGAAAAATCAACTTACGCGTTATGTCACATTCTTGTGATTTTCTTGTTCCCCAACTCCAAACTGCCCTTATATAGCTTTTGCAGCGAATTTGGAGCAACTTTTGTTCTGAGTATATTTCGTGTCCAGGGAGCCAAGAATCGTCATAAACTCGACTTACGCGAAATGAAAACTTTTTGTGATATTCTTGTTCCCCACACCCCAAACTGTTCGAATATAGCTTTTGCAGCGAATTTGGAGCAACTTTTGTTCTGAGTATATTAGGTGTCCAGGGAGCCTAGAATCATCGAAAAATCGACTTACCACGTAATGAAACACTTTTGTGATGTTCTTGTTCCCCTTACCCCAAACTGCTCGAATATAGCTTTTGCAGCGAATTTGGAGCCACTTTTGTTCTGAGTATTTTTCGTGTCCAGGGAGCCGAGAATCTTCGAAAAATCGACTTACGCGAAATGAAAATTTTTTGTTATATTCTTGTTCCCCACAACTTAAATTGCTCGCATATAGGTTTATGAAGCGAATTTGGAGCCACTTTTGTTCTGAGTATATTTCGTGTCCAGGGAGCCGAGATTCGTCGTAAATCGCCTTATGCGAAATGAAAATTTTTCTGATATTCTTGTTCCACACACCCCACAATTGCTCGAATATAGCTTTTGCAGCGAATTTGGAGCAATTTAAGTTCTGATTAAATTTCGTGTCCAGGGAGCCGAGAATCATCGAAAAATCGACTTACGCGTAATGAAACATTCTTGTGGTTATCTTGTTCCCCAACTCCAAACTGCTCTTATATAGCTTTTGCGGCGAATTTGGAGCAACTTTTGTTCTGAGTATATTTCGTGTCGAGGGAGCCAAGAATCGTCATAAACTCGACTTACGCGAAATGAAAACTTTTTGTGTAATTCTTGTTCCCCACACCCCAAACTGCTCGTATATAGCTCTTATAGCGAATTTGGAAAAGCTTTTGTTCTGAGCATATTTCGTGTCCATGGAGCCAAGAATCGTCGAAAAGTCGACTTAAGCTTATTGAAAAATTTTTGTGATATTCTTGTTCCGCACACCCCAAATTGCTCGAAAATAACTTTTGCAGCGAATTTGGAGTCACTTTTGTTCTGAGTATATTTCGTGTCCAGGGAGTCGAGAATCATCGAAAAATTGACTTACCACACGTAATGAAACACTTTTATGATGTTCTTGTTCCTCACTCTCCAACCTGCTCGAATATAGCTTTTGCAGCGAGTTAGGAGCAACTTTTGTTCTGAGTATATTTCCTGTCAAGGGAGCCGAGATTCGTTGCAAATAGACTTATGCGAAATGAAAATTTTTGTGATATTCTTGTTCCACACACCCCAAACTGCTCGAATATAGCTTTTGCAGCGAATTTGGAGCCACTTTTGTTCTGAGTATATTTCGTGTCCATGGAGCCGAGAATCTTCGAAAAATCGACTTACGCGAAATGAAAACTTTTTGTTATATTTCTGTTCCCCACACCTTAAACTGCTCGCATATAGGTTTTTGAAGCGAATTTGGAGCAACTTTTGTTCTGAGTATAATTCGTGTCCAGGTAGCCGAGAATTATCGAAATATCCAATTACACGTAATGAAATTTTTTTATGACATTCTTGTTCCCCACACTCCAAACTGCTCGA
This sequence comes from Hymenopus coronatus, assembly GCA_030762935.1. Lineage (NCBI taxonomy): Eukaryota > Metazoa > Arthropoda > Insecta > Mantodea > Hymenopodidae > Hymenopus > Hymenopus coronatus. The sequence goes on from CM060880.1 coordinate 55,773,556, forward strand.
ATATATCTTTTGCTGCGAATTTGGAGCAATTTTGTTCTGAGTATATTTCGTATTCAGGGAGCCGAAAATCGTCGAAACATCGACTTATGCGAAATGAAAATTTTTCTGATATTCTTGTTCCACACACCCCACAACTGCTCGAATATAGCTTTTGCAGCGAATTTGGAGCAACTTATGTTCTGATTATATTTCGTGTCCAGGGAGCCGAGAATCATCGAAAAATCGACTTACGCGTAATGAAACATTCTTGTGGTTTTCTTGTTCCCCAACTCCAAACTGCTCGAATATATCTTTTGCAGCGAATTTGGAGCAATTTTGTTCTGAGTATATTTCGTGTTCAGGGAGCCGAGAATCGTGGAAACATCGACTTACGCGAAATGAAAATTTTTTGTGATATTCTTGTTCCCCACACCCCAAAATGTTCGTATATAGCTCTAGCAGAGAATTTGGAGTAGCTTTTGAACTAAGCATATTTCGTGTCCATGGAGCCGAGAATCATCGAAAAATCGACTTAAGCGTAATAAAAAACTTTCGTGATATTCTTGTACCCCACACTTCAAACTGCTCGAATATAGCTTTTGCAGCGAATTTGGAGCAACTTTTGTTCTGAGTATATTTCGTGTCCTGGGAGCCGAGAATCGTCGCTAATCGACTTAAGCGTAATGAAAAATTTTTGTGATATTCTTGTTCCTCTCACACCAAACAGCTCGAATATAGCTTTTGCAGCGAATTTGGAGCAACTTTTGTTCTGAGCATATTTCGTGTCCATGGAGCCGAGAATCATCGATAAATCGACTTAAGCGTAATGAAACATTTTTGTGATATTCTTGTTCCCCTCACTCCAAACTGCTCGAATATAGCTTTTGCAGCGAATTTGGAGCAGCTTTTTTTCTGAGCATATTTCGTGTCCATGGAGCCGAGAATCATCGATAAATCGAGTTAAGCGTAATGAAACACTTTTGTGATGTTCTTGTTCCTCACACTCCAAACTGCTCGAATATAGCTTTTGCAGCGAATTTGGAGCAACTTTTGTTCTGAGTATATTTCGTGTCCATGGAGCCGAGAATCTTCGAAAAATCGACTTACGCGAAATGAAAACTTTTTGTTATATTTCTGTTCCCCACACCTTAAACTGCTCGCATATAGGTTTTTGAAGCGAATTTGGAGCAATTTTGTTCTGAGTATATTTCGTATTCAGGGAGCCGAAAATCGTCGAAACATCGACTTATGCGAAATGAAAATTTTTCTGATATTCTTGTTCCACACACCCCACAACTGCTCGAATATAGCTTTTGCAGCGAATTTGGAGCAACTTATGTTCTGATTATATTTCGTGTCCAGGGAGCCGAGAATCATCGAAAAATCGACTTACGCGTAATGAAACATTCTTGTGGTTTTCTTGTTCCCCAACTCCAAACTGCTCGAATATATCTTTTGCAGCGAATTTGGAGCAATTTTGTTCTGAGTATATTTCGTGTTCAGGGAGCCGAGAATCGTGGAAACATCGACTTACGCGAAATGAAAATTTTTTGTGATATTCTTGTTCCCCACACCCCAAAATGTTCGTATATAGCTCTAGCAGAGAATTTGGAGTAGCTTTTGAACTAAGCATATTTCGTGTCCATGGAGCCGAGAATCATCGAAAAATCGACTTAAGCGTAATAAAAAACTTTCGTGATATTCTTGTACCCCACACTTCAAACTGCTCGAATATAGCTTTTGCAGCGAATTTGGAGCAACTTTTGTTCTGAGTATATTTCGTGTCCTGGGAGCCGAGAATCGTCGCTAATCGACTTAAGCGTAATGAAAAATTTTTGTGATATTCTTGTTCCTCTCACACCAAACAGCTCGAATATAGCTTTTGCAGCGAATTTGGAGCAACTTTTGTTCTGAGCATATTTCGTGTCCATGGAGCCGAGAATCATCGATAAATCGACTTAAGCGTAATGAAACATTTTTGTGATATTCTTGTTCCCCTCACTTCAAACTGCTCGAATATAGCTTTTGCAGCGAATTTGGAGCAGCTTTTGTTCTGAGCATATTTCGTGTCCATGGAGCCGAGAATCATCGATAAATCGACTTAAGCGTAATGAAACATTTTTCTGATTTTCTTGTTCACCACACTCCAAACTGCTCGAATATAAACTTTTGCAGCGAAATTGAAGCAATTTTGTTCTGAGTATATTTCGTGTTCAGGGAGCCGAGAATCGTCGAAACATCGACTTATGCGAAATGAAAATTTTTCTGATATTCTTGTTCCACACACCCCACAACTGCTCGAATATAGCTTTTGCAGCGAATTTGGAGCCACTTTTGTTCTGATCATATTTCGTGTCCAGGGAGCCGAGAATCATCGAAAAATTGACTTACGCGTAATGAAACATTCTTGTGGTTTTCTTGTTCCCCACACCCCAAACTGCTCGAATATAGCTTTTGCAGCGAATTTGGAGCAACTTTTGTTCTGAGTATATTAGGTGTCCAGGGAGCCTAGAATCATCGAAAAATCGACTTACCACGTAATGAAACACTTTTGTGATGTTCTTGTTCCCCTTACCCCAAACTGCTCGAATATAGCTTTTGCAGCGAATTTGGAGCAACTTTTGTTCTGAGTATATTTCGTGTCCAGGGAGCCGAGAATCATCGAAAAATCGACTTACAAGTAATGAAACATTCTTGTGATTTTCTTGTACCCCAACTCCAAACTGCTCTTATATAGCTCTTACAGCGAATTTGGAAAAGCTTTTGTTCTGAGCATATTTCGTGTCCATGGAGCCAAAAATCGTCGAAAAGTCGACATAAGCTTATTGAAAAATTTTTGTGATATTCTTGTTCCCCACACCCCAAACTGCTCGAATATAGCTCATGCAGTGAATTTGGAGTAACTTTTGTTCTTAGCATATTTCGTGTCCTGGGAGCCGAGAATTGTCGAAAAAAAGACTTATGAGAAATGAAAATTTTTCTGATATTCTTGTTCCACACACCCCACAACTGCTCGAATATAGCTTTTGCAGCGAATTTGGAGCAACTTATGTTCTGATTATATTTCGTGTCCAGGGAGCCGAGAATCATCGAAAAATCGACTTACGCGTAATGAAACATTCTTGTGGTTTTCTCGTTCCCCAACTCCAAACTGCTCTTATATAGCTTTTGCAGCGAATTTGGAGCAACTTTTGTTCTGAGCATATTTCGTGTCCATGGAGCCAAGAATCGTCATAAACTCGCCTTACGCGAAATGAAAATTTTTTGTGATATTCTTGTTCCCCACACCCCAAAACGTTCGTATATAGCTCTAGCAGAGAATTTGGAGTAGCTTTTGAACTATGCATATTTCGTGTCCATGGAGTCGAGAATCATCGAAAAATCGACTTAAGCGTATAGAAAAATTTTTGTGATATTCTTGTTCCCCTCACTCCAAACTGCTCGAATATAGCTTTTGCAGCGAGTTTGGAGCAACTTTTGTTCTGCGTATATTTCCTGTCAAGGGAGCCGAGACTCGTTGAAAATCGACTTATGCGAAATGAAAATTTTTGTGATATTCTTGTTCCACACACCCCAAACTGCTCGAATATAGCTTTTGCAGCGAATTTGGAGCAACTTTTGTTCTGAGTATATTACGTGTCCAGGGCGCCGAGAATCATTGAAAAATCGACTTACCACGTTATGAAACACTTTTGTGATGTTCTTGTTCCCCTTACCCCAAACTGCTTGTATATGGCTATTGCAGCGAATTTGGAATATCTTTTACTCTTAGCATATTTCGTGTCCTGGGAGCCGAGAATTGTCGAAAAAACGACTTATGCGAAATGAAAAATTTTTGTGATATTCTTGTTTCACGCACTCCACACTGCTCGAATATAGCTGTTGCAGCGAATTTGGAGGAACTTTTATACTTAGCATAATTCGTGTCCTGGGAGCCAAGAAAAGGAGAAAAATCGATTTATGCGAAATGAAAAATTTTTGTGATATTCTTGTTCCTCACGGTCCAAATTGCTCGAATATAGCTTTTGCAGCGAATTTGGAGCAACTTTTTTTCTGAGAATCATCGAAAAATCGACTTAAGCGTAATGAAACATATTTGTGATTTTCTTGTTCCCCACACACCAAACTGCTCGTATATAGGTTTTGCAGCGAATTTGGAACCACTTTTGTTCTGAGTATATTTCGTGTCCGGGGAGCCGAGAATCTTCGAAAAATCGACTTACGCGTAATGAAAATTTTTTGTAATATTCTTCTTCCCCACACCTTAAATTGCTCGCATATAGGTTTTTGAAGCGAATTTGGAGCAACTTTTTTTCTCAGCATATTTCGTGTCCAGGTAGCCGAGAATTATCGAAATATCGACTTACACGTAATGCAACATTTTTATGATATTCTTGTTCCCCACACTCCAAACTGTTCGAATATATCTTTTGCAGCGAATTTGGAGCAATTTTGTTCTGAGTATATTTCGTGTTCAGGGAGCCGAGAATCGTCGAAACATCGACTTATGCGAAATGAAAATTTTTGTGATATTCTTGTTCCCCACACTCTAAACTGCTCGAATATAGCTTTTGCAACGAATTTGGAGCAAGTTTTGTTCTGAGTATATTTCGTGTCCAGGGAGCCGAGATTCGTCGCAAATCGACTTATGCGAAATAAAAATTTTTCTGATATTCTTGTTCCACACACCCCACAACTGCTCGAATATAGCTTTTGCAGCGAATTTGGAGCAACTTTGTTCTGAGTATATTTCATGTCCTGGGAGCCGAGAATCGTCGCTAATCGACTTAAGCGTAATGAAAAATTTTTGTGATATTCTTGTTTCCCTCACTCCAAACTGCTCGAATATAGCTTTTGCAGCGAATTTGGAGCAACTTTTGTTCTGAGCATATTTCGTGTCCATGGAGCCGAGAATCATTGATAAATCGACTTAAGCGTAATGAAACATTTTTGTGATTTTCTTGTTCCCCACACTCCAAACTCCTCGAATATAGCCTTTGCAGCGAGTTTGGAGGAACTTTTGTTCAGAGTATATTTCCTGTCAAGGGAGCCGAGATTCGTTGCAAATCGACTTATGCGAAATGAAAATTTTTGTGATGTTCTTGTTTCACACACCCCAAACTGCTCGAATATAGCTTTTGCAGCGAATTTGGAGCAACTTTTGTTCTGAGTATATTACGTGTCCAGGGAGCCGAGAATCATCGAAAAATCGACTTACCACGTAATGAAACACTTTTGTGATGTTCTTGTTCCCCTTACCCCAAACTGCTCGAATATAGCTTTTGCAGCGAATTTGGAGCCACTTTTGTTCTGAGTATTTTTCGTGTCCAGGGAGCCGAGAATCATCGAAAAATCGACTTACCACGTAATGAAACACTTTTGTGATGTTCTTGTTCCCCACACTCCAAACTGCTTGTATATGGCTTTTGCAGCGAATTTGGAATAACTTTTGTTCTTAGCATATTTCGTGTCCTGGTAGCCGAGAATTGTCGAAAAAACGACATATGCGAAATGAAAAGTTTTTGTGATAATCTTGTTCCCCTCACTTCAAACTGCTCGAATATAGCTTTTGCAGCGAATTTGGAGCAGCTTTTATTCTGAGCATATTTCGTGTCCATGGAGCCGAGAATCATCGATAAATCGACTTAAGCGTAATGAAACATTTTTGTGATTTTCTTGTTCTCCACACTCCAAACTGCTCGAATATAGCTTTTGCAGCGAGTTTGGAGCAACTTTTGTTCTGAGTATATTTCCTGTCAAGGGAGCCGACATTCGTTGCAAATCGACTTATGCGAAATGAAAATTTTTGTGATATTCTTGTTCCACACACCCCAAACTGCTCGAATATAGCTTTTGCAGCGAATTTGGAGCAACTTTTGTTCTGAGTATATTTCGTTTCCAGGGAGCCGAGAATCATCGAAAAATCGACTTACGCGTAATGAAACATTCTTGTGATTTTCTTGTTCCCCAACTCCAAACTGCTCTTATATAGCTTTTGCAGCGAATTTGGAGCAACTTTTGTTCTGAGTATATTTCGTGGCCAGGGAGCCAAGAATCGTCATAAACTCGACTTACGCGAAATGAAAAATTTTTGTGATATTCTTGTTCCCCAAACCCCAAACTGCTCGTATATAGCTCTTACAGCGAAATTGGAAAAGCTTTTGTTCTGAGCATATTTCGTGTCCATGGAGCCAAGAATCCTCGAAAAGTCGATTTAAGCTTATTGAAAAATGTTTGTGATATTCTTGTTCCCCACACCCCAAACTGCTCGAAAATAGCTTTTGCAGCGAATTTGGAGCCACTTTTGTTCTGAGTATATTTCGTGTCCATGGAGCCGAGAATCTTCGAAAAATCGACTTACGCGAAATGAAAACTTTTTGTTATATTTCTGTTCCCCACACCTTAAACTGCTCGCATATAGGTTTTTGAAGCGAATTTGGAGCAACTTTTGTTCTGAGTATAATTCGTGTCCAGGTAGCCGAGAATTATCGAAATATCCAATTACACGTAATGAAATTTTTTTATGACATTCTTGTTCCCCACACTCCAAGCTGCTCGAATATATCTTTTGCTGCGAATTTGGAGCAATTTTGTTCTGAGTATATTTCGTATTCAGGGAGCCGAAAATCGTCGAAACATCGACTTATGCGAAATGAAAATTTTTCTGATATTCTTGTTCCACACACCCCACAACTGCTCGAATATAGCTTTTGCAGCGAATTTGGAGCAACTTATGTTCTGATTATATTTCGTGTCCAGGGAGCCGAGAATCATCGAAAAATCGACTTACGCGTAATGAAACATTCTTGTGGTTTTCTTGTTCCCCAACTCCAAACTGCTCGAATATATCTTTTGCAGCGAATTTGGAGCATTTTTGTTCTGAGTATATTTCGTGTTCAGGGAGCCGAGAATCGTGGAAACATCGACTTACGCGAAATGAAAATTTTTTGTGATATTCTTGTTCCCCACACCCCAAAATGTTCGTATATAGCTCTAGCAGAGAATTTGGAGTAGCTTTTGAACTAAGCATATTTCGTGTCCATGGAGCCGAGAATCATCGAAAAATCGACTTAAGCGTAATAAAAAACTTTCGTGATATTCTTGTACCCCACACTTCAAACTGCTCGAATATAGCTTTTGCAGCGAATTTGGAGCAACTTTTGTTCTGAGTATATTTCGTGTCCTGGGAGCCGAGAATCGTCGCTAATCGACTTAAGCGTAATGAAAAATTTTTGTGATATTCTTGTTCCTCTCACACCAAACAGCTCGAATATAGCTTTTGCAGCGAATTTGGAGCAACTTTTGTTCTGAGCATATTTCGTGTCCATGGAGCCGAGAATCATCGATAAATCGACTTAAGCGTAATGAAACATTTTTGTGATGTTCTTGTTCCTCACACTCCAAACTGCTCGAATATAGCTTTTGCAGCGAATTTGGAGCAACTTTTGTTCTGAGTATATTTCGTGTCCAGGGAGCCGAGAATCATCGAAAAATCAACTTACGCGTAATGTCACATTCTTGTGATTTTCTTGTTCCCCAACTCCAAACTGCCCTTATATAGCTTTTGCAGCGAATTTGGAGCAACTTTTGTTCTGAGTATATTTCGTGTCCAGGGAGCCAAGAATCGTCATAAACTCGACTTACGCGAAATGAAAACTTTTTGTGATATTCTTGTTCCCCACACCCCAAACTGCTCGAATATAGCTTTTGCAGCGAATTTGGAGCCACTTTTGTTCTGAGTATTTTTCGTGTCCAGGGAGCCGAGAATCTTCGAAAAATCGACTTACGCGAAATGAAAATTTTTTGTTATATTCTTGTTCCCCACAACTTAAATTGCTCGCATATAGGTTTATGAAGCGAATTTGGAGCAACTTTTGTTCTGAGTATATTTCGTGTCCAGGTAGCAGAGAATTATCGAAATATCGACTTACACGTAATGAAACATTTTTATGATATTCTTGTTCCCCACACTCCAAACTGCTCGAATATATCTTTTGCAGCGAATTTGAAGCAATTTTGTTCTGAGTATATTCGTGTTCAGGGAGCCGAGAATCGTCGAAACATCGACTTATGCGAAATGAAAATTTTTCTGATATTCTTGTTCCACACACCCCACAACTGCTCGAATATAGCTTTTGCAGCGAATTTGGAGCAACTTATGTTCTGATTATATTTCGTGTCCAGGGAGCCGAGAATCATCGAAAAATCGACTTACGCGTAATGAAACATTCTTGTGGTTTTCTCGTTCCCCAACTCCAAACTGCTCTTATATAGCTTTTGCAGCGAATTTGGAGCAACTTTTGTTCTGAGCATATTTCGTGTCCATGGAGCCAAGAATCGTCATAAACTCGCCTTACGCGAAATGAAAATTTTTTGTGATATTCTTGTTCCCCACACCCCAAAACGTTCGTATATAGCTCTAGCAGAGAATTTGGAGTAGCTTTTGAACTATGCATATTTCGTGTCCATGGAGTCGAGAATCATCGAAAAATCGACTTAAGCGTATAGAAAAATTTTTGTGATATTCTTGTTCCCCTCACTCCAAACTGCTCGAATATAGCTTTTGCAGCGAGTTTGGAGCAACTTTTGTTCTGCGTATATTTCCTGTCAAGGGAGCCGAGACTCGTTGAAAATCGACTTATGCGAAATGAAAAATTTTGTGATATTCTTGTTCCACACACCCCAAACTGCTCGAATATAGCTTTTGCAGCGAATTTGGAGCAACTTTTGTTCTGAGTATATTACGTGTCCAGGGAGCCGAGAATCATCGAAAAATCGACCTACCACGTAGTGAAACACTTTTGTGATGTTCTTGTTCCCCACACTCCAAACTGCTTGTATATGGCTTTTGCAGCGAATTTGGAATAACTTTTGTTCTTAGCATATTTCGTGTCCTGGTAGCCGAGAATTGTCGAAAAAACGACATATGCGAAATGAAAAGTTTTTGTGATAATCTTGTTCCCCTCACTTCAAACTGCTCGAATATAGCTTTTGCAGCGAATTTGGAGCAGCTTTTGTTCTGAGCATATTTCGTGTCCATGGAGCCGAGAATCATCGATAAATCGACTTAAGCGTAATGAAACATTTTTCTGATTTTCTTGTTCACCACACTCCAAACTGCTCGAATATAAACTTTTGCAGCGAAATTGAAGCAATTTTGTTCTGAGTATATTTCGTGTTCAGGGAGCCGAGAATCGTCGAAACATCGACTTATGCGAAATGAAAATTTTTCTGATATTCTTGTTCCACACACCCCACAACTGCTCGAATATAGCTTTTGCAGCGAATTTGGAGCCACTTTTGTTCTGATCATATTTCGTGTCCAGGGAGCCGAGAATCATCGAAAAATTGACTTACGCGTAATGAAACATTCTTGTGGTTTTCTTGTTCCCCAACTCCAAACTGCTCTTATATAGCTTTGCACCGAATTTGCAGCAACTTTGTTCTGAGTATATTTCGTGTCCAGGGAGCCAAGAATCGTCTTAAACTCGACTTACGCGAAATGAAAATTTTTGTGATATTCTTTTTCCACACACCCCAAACTGCTCGAATGTAGCTTTTGCAGCGAATTTGGAGCAACTTTTGTTCTGAGTATATTTCGTGTCCAGGGAGCCGAGAATCATCGAAAAATCGACTTACAAGTAATGAAACATTCTTGTGATTTTCTTGTACCCCAACTCCAAACTGCTCTTATATAGCTCTTACAGCGAATTTGGAAAAGCTTTTGTTCTGAGCATATTTCGTGTCCATGGAGCCAAAAATCGTCGAAAAGTCGACATAAGCTTATTGAAAAATTTTTGTGATATTCTTGTTCCCCACACCCCAAACTGCTCGAATATAGCTCATGCAGTGAATTTGGAGTAACTTTTGTTCTTAGCATATTTCGTGTCCTGGGAGCCGAGAATTGTCGAAAAAACGACTTATGAGAAATGAAAAATTTTTGTGATACTCTTGTACCTCACACTCCAACCTGCTCGAATATAGCTTTTGCAGCGAATTTGGAGCCACTTTTGTTCTGAGTATATTTCGTGTCCAGGGAGCCGAGAATCATCGAAAAATCGACTTACCACGTAATGTAACACTTTTATGATGTTCTTGTTACTCACACTCCAACCTGCTCGAATATAGCTTTTGCAGCGAATTTGGAGCAACTTTTGTTCTGAGCATATTACGTGCCCATGGAGCCGAGAATCATCGAAAAATCGACTGAAGCGTAATGAAACATATTTGTGATTTTCTTGTTCCCCACACACCTAACTGCTCGTATATAGGTTTTGCAGCGAATTTGGAGCCACTTTTGTTCTGAGTATATTTCGTGTCTCGGGAGCCGAGAATCTTCGAAAAATCGACTTACGCGAAATGAAAATTTTTTGTTATATTTCTGTTCCCCACACCTTAAATTGCTCGCATATAGGTTTTTGAAGCGAATTTGGAGCAACTTTTGTTCTGAGTATATTTCGTGTCCAGGTAGCCGAGAATTATCGAAATATCGACTTACACGTAATGAAACATTTTTATGATATTCTTGTTCCCCACTCTCCAAACTGCTCGAATATATCTTTTGCAGCGAATTTGGAGCAATTTTGTTCTTAGTATATTTCTTGTTCAGGGAACCGAAAATCGTCGAAACATCGACCTATGCAAAATGAAAATTTTTGTGATATTCTTGTTCCCCCGACTCTAAACTGCTGGAATATAGCTTTTGCAGCGAATTTGGAGCAACTTTTGTTCTGAGTATATTTCGTGTCCAGGGAGCCGAGATTCGTCGCAAATCGACTTATGCGAAATGAAAATTTTTCTGATATTCTTGTTCCACACACCCCACAACTGCTCGAATATAGCTTTTGCAGCGAATTTGGAGCCACTTTTGTTCTGATTATATTTCGTGTCCAGGGAGCCGAGAATCATCGAAAAATCGACCTACGCGTAATGAAACATTCTTGTGGTTTTGTTGTTCCCCAACTCCAAACTGCACTTATATAGCTTTTGCAGCGAATTTGGAGCAACTTTTGTTCTGAGCATATTTCGTGTCCATGGAGCCGAGAATCATCAAAAATCGACTTACGCGAAATGAAAATTTTTGTGATATTCTTGTTCCACACACCCCAAACTGCTCGAATATAGCTTTTGCAGCGAATTTGGAGCAACTTTTGTTCTGAGTATATTACGTGTCCAGGGCGCCGAGAATCATTGAAAAATCGACTTACCACGTTATGAAACACTTTTGTGATGTTCTTGTTCCCCTTACCCCAAACTGCTTGTATATGGCTATTGCAGCGAATTTGGAATATCTTTTACTCTTAGCATATTTCGTGTCCTGGGAGCCGAGAATTGTCGAAACGACTTATGCGAAATGAAAAATTTTTGTGATATTCTTGTTCCACGCACTCCACACTGCTCGAATATAGCTGTTGCAGCGAATTTGGAGGAACTTTTATACTTAGCATAATTCGTGTCCTGGGAGCCAAGAAAAGGAGAAAAATCGATTTATGCGAAATGAAAAATTTTTGTGATATTCTTGTTCCTCACGGTCCAAATTGCTCGAATATAGCTTTTGCAGCGAATTTGGAGCAACTTTTTTTCTGAGAATCATCGAAAAATCGACTTAAGCGTAATGAAACATATTTGTGATTTTCTTGTTCCCCACACACCAAACTGCTCGTATATAGGTTTTGCAGCGAATTTGGAACCACTTTTGTTCTGAGTATATTTCGTGTCCGGGGAGCCGAGAATCTTCGAAAAATCGACTTACGCGAAATGAAAATTTTTTGTTATATTCTTGTTCCCCACAACTTAAATTGCTCGCATATAGGTTTATGAAGCGAATTTGGAGCAACTTTTGTTCTGAGTATATTTCGTGTCCAGGTAGCAGAGAATTATCGAAATATCGACTTACACGTAATGAAACATTTTTATGATATTCTTGTTCCCCACACTCCAAACTGCTCGAATATATCTTTTGCAGCGAATTTGAAGCAATTTTGTTCTGAGTATATTCGTGTTCAGGGAGCCGAGAATCGTCGAAACATCGACTTATGCGAAATGAAAATTTTTCTGATATTCTTGTTCCACACACCCCACAACTGCTCGAATATAGCTTTTGCAGCGAATTTGGAGCAACTTATGTTCTGATTATATTTCGTGTCCAGGGAGCCGAGAATCATCGAAAAATCGACTTACGCGTAATGAAACATTCTTGTGGTTTTCTCGTTCCCCAACTCCAAACTGCTCTTATATAGCTTTTGCAGCGAATTTGGAGCAACTTTTGTTCTGAGCATATTTCGTGTCCATGGAGCCAAGAATCGTCATAAACTCGCCTTAGGCGAAATGAAAATTTTTTGTGATATTCTTGTTCCCCACACCCCAAAACGTTCGTATATAGCTCTAGCAGAGAATTTGGAGTAGCTTTTGAACTATGCATATTTCGTGTCCATGGAGTCGAGAATCATCGAAAAATCGACTTAAGCGTATAGAAAAATTTTTGTGATATTCTTGTTCCCCTCACTCCAAACTGCTCGAATATAGCTTTTGCAGCGAGTTTGGAGCAACTTTTGTTCTGCGTATATTTCCTGTCAAGGGAGCCGAGACTCGTTGAAAATCGACTTATGCGAAATGAAAAATTTTGTGATATTCTTGTTCCACACACCCCAAACTGCTCGAATATAGCTTTTGCAGCGAATTTGGAGCAACTTTTGTTCTGAGTATATTACGTGTCCAGGGAGCCGAGAATCATCGAAAAATCGACCTACCACGTAGTGAAACACTTTTGTGATGTTCTTGTTCCCCACACTCCAAACTGCTTGTATATGGCTTTTGCAGCGAATTTGGAATAACTTTTGTTCTTAGCATATTTCGTGTCCTGGTAGCCGAGAATTGTCGAAAAAACGACATATGCGAAATGAAAAGTTTTTGTGATAATCTTGTTCCCCTCACTTCAAACTGCTCGAATATAGCTTTTGCAGCGAATTTGGAGCAGCTTTTGTTCTGAGCATATTTCGTGTCCATGGAGCCGAGAATCATCGATAAATAGACTTAAGCGTAATGAAACATTTTTCTGATTTTCTTGTTCACCACACTCCAAACTGCTCGAATATAAACTTTTGCAGCGAAATTGAAGCAATTTTGTTCTGAGTATATTTCGTGTTCAGGGAGCCGAGAATCGTCGAAACATCGACTTATGCGAAATGAAAATTTTTCTGATATTCTTGTTCCACACACCCCACAACTGCTCGAATATAGCTTTTGCAGCGAATTTGGAGCCACTTTTGTTCTGATCATATTTCGTGTCCAGGGAGCCGAGAATCATCGAAAAATTGACTTACGCGTAATGAAACATTCTTGTGGTTTTCTTGTTCCCCAACTCCAAACTGCTCTTATATAGCTTTGCACCGAATTTGGAGCAACTTTGTTCTGAGTATATTTCGTGTCCAGGGAGCCAAGAATCGTCTTAAACTCGACTTACGCGAAATGAAAATTTTTGTGATATTCTTTTTCCACACACCCCAAACTGCTCGAATGTAGCTTTTGCAGCGAATTTGGAGCAACTTTTGTTCTGAGTATATTTCGTGTCCAGGGAGCCGAGAATCATCGAAAAATCGACTTACAAGTAATGAAACATTCTTGTGATTTTCTTGTACCCCAACTCCAAACTGCTCTTATATAGCTCTTACAGCGAATTTGGAAAAGCTTTTGTTCTGAGCATATTTCGTGTCCATGGAGCCAAAAATCGTCGAAAAGTCGACATAAGCTTATTGAAAAATTTTTGTGATATTCTTGTTCCCCACACCCCAAACTGCTCGAATATACCTCATGCAGTGAATTTGGAGTAACTTTTGTTCTTAGCATATTTCGTGTCCTGGGAGCCGAGAATTGTCGAAAAAACGACTTATGAGAAATGAAAAATTTTTGTGATACTCTTGTACCTCACACTCCAACCTGCTCGAATATAGCTTTTGCAGCGAATTTGGAGCCACTTTTGTTCTGAGTATATTTCGTGTCCAGGGAGCCGAGAATCATCGAAAAATCGACTTACCACGTAATGTAACACTTTTGTGATGTTCTTGTTACTCACACTCCAACCTGCTCGAATATAGCTTTTGCAGCGAATTTGGAGCAACTTTTGTTCTGAGCATATTACGTGCCCATGGAGCCGAGAATCATCGAAAAATCGACTGAAGCGTAATGAAACATATTTGTGATTTTCTTGTTCCCCACACACCTAACTGCTCGTATATAGGTTTTGCAGCGAATTTGGAGCCACTTTTGTTCTGAGTATATTTCGTGTCTCGGGAGCCGAGAATCTTCGAAAAATCGACTTACGCGAAATGAAAATTTTTTGTTATATTTCTGTTCCCCACACCTTAAATTGCTCGCATATAGGTTTTTGAAGCGAATTTGGAGCAACTTTTGTTCTGAGTATATTTCGTGTCCAGGTAGCCGAGAATTATCGAAATATCGACTTACACGTAATGAAACATTTTTATGATATTCTTGTTCCCCACTCTCCAAACTGCTCGAATATATCTTTTGCAGCGAATTTGGAGCAATTTTGTTCTTAGTATATTTCTTGTTCAGGGAACCGAAAATCGTCGAAACATCGACCTATGCAAAATGAAAATTTTTGTGATATTCTTGTTCCCCCGACTCTAAACTGCTGGAATATAGCTTTTGCAGCGAATTTGGAGCAACTTTTGTTCTGAGTATATTTCGTGTCCAGGGAGCCGAGATTCGTCGCAAATCGACTTATGCGAAATGAAAATTTTTCTGATATTCTTGTTCCACACACCCCACAACTGCTCGAATATAGCTTTTGCAGCGAATTTGGAGCCACTTTTGTTCTGATTATATTTCGTGTCCAGGGAGCCGAGAATCATCGAAAAATCGACCTACGCGTAATGAAACATTCTTGTGGTTTTGTTGTTCCCCAACTCCAAACTCCACTTATATAGCTTTTGCAGCGAATTTGGAGCAACTTTTGTTCTGAGCATATTTCGTGTCCATGGAGCCGAGAATCATCAAAAATCGACTTACGCGAAATGAAAATTTTTGTGATATTCTTGTTCCACACACCCCAAACTGCTCGAATATAGCTTTTGCAGCGAATTTGGAGCAACTTTTGTTCTGAGTATATTACGTGTCCAGGGCGCCGAGAATCATTGAAAAATCGACTTACCACGTTATGAAACACTTTTGTGATGTTCTTGTTCCCCTTACCCCAAACTGCTTGTATATGGCTATTGCAGCGAATTTGGAATATCTTTTACTCTTAGCATATTTCGTGTCCTGGGAGCCGAGAATTGTCGAAAAAACGACTTATGCGAAATGAAAAATTTTTGTGATATTCTTGTTCCACGCACTCCACACTGCTCGAATATAGCTGTTGCAGCGAATTTGGAGGAACTTTTATACTTAGCATAATTCGTGTCCTGGGAGCCAAGAAAAGGAGAAAAATCGATTTATGCGAAATGAAAAATTTTTGTGATATTCTTGTTCCTCACGGTCCAAATTGCTCGAATATAGCTTTTGCAGCGAATTTGGAGCAACTTTTTTTCTGAGAATCATCGAAAAATCGACTTAAGCGTAATGAAACATATTTGTGATTTTCTTGTTCCCCACACACCAAACTGCTCGTATATAGGTTTTGCAGCGAATTTGGAACCACTTTTGTTCTGAGTATATTTCGTGTCCGGGGAGCCGAGAATCTTCGAAAAATCGACTTACGCGTAATGAAAATTTTTTGTAATATTCTTCTTCCCCACACCTTAAATTGCTCGCATATAGGTTTTTGAAGCGAATTTGGAGCAACTTTTTTTCTCAGCATATTTCGTGTCCAGGTAGCCGAGAATTATCGAAATATCGACTTACACGTAATGCAACATTTTTATGATATTCTTGTTCCCCACACTCCAAACTGTTCGAATATATCTTTTGCAGCGAATTTGGAGCAATTTTGTTCTGAGTATATTTCGTGTTCAGGGAGCCGAGAATCGTCGAAACATCGACTTATGCGAAATGAAAATTTTTGTGATATTCTTGTTCCCCACACTCTAAACTGCTCGAATATAGCTTTTGCAACGAATTTGGAGCAAGTTTTGTTCTGAGTATATTTCGTGTCCAGGGAGCCGAGATTCGTCGCAAATCGACTTATGCGAAATAAAAATTTTTCTGATATTCTTGTTCCACACACCCCACAACTGCTCGAATATAGCTTTTGCAGCGAATTTGGAGCAACTTTGTTCTGAGTATATTTCATGTCCTGGGAGCCGAGAATCGTCGCTAATCGACTTAAGCGTAATGAAAAATTTTTGTGATATTCTTGTTTCCCTCACTCCAAACTGCTCGAATATAGCTTTTGCAGCGAATTTGGAGCAACTTTTGTTCTGAGCATATTTCGTGTCCATGGAGCCGAGAATCATTGATAAATCGACTTAAGCGTAATGAAACATTTTTGTGATTTTCTTGTTCCCCACACTCCAAACTCCTCGAATATAGCCTTTGCAGCGAGTTTGGAGGAACTTTTGTTCAGAGTATATTTCCTGTCAAGGGAGCCGAGATTCGTTGCAAATCGACTTATGCGAAATGAAAATTTTTGTGATGTTCTTGTTTCACACACCCCAAACTGCTCGAATATAGCTTTTGCAGCGAATTTGGAGCAACTTTTGTTCTGAGTATATTACGTGTCCAGGGAGCCGAGAATCATCGAAAAATCGACTTACCACGTAATGAAACACTTTTGTGATGTTCTTGTTCCCCTTACCCCAAACTGCTCGAATATAGCTTTTGCAGCGAATTTGGAGCCACTTTTGTTCTGAGTATTTTTCGTGTCCAGGGAGCCGAGAATCATCGAAAAATCGACTTACCACGTAATGAAACACTTTTGTGATGTTCTTGTTCCCCACACTCCAAACTGCTTGTATATGGCTTTTGCAGCGAATTTGGAATAACTTTTGTTCTTAGCATATTTCGTGTCCTGGTAGCCGAGAATTGTCGAAAAAACGACATATGCGAAATGAAAAGTTTTTGTGATAATCTTGTTCCCCTCACTTCAAACTGCTCGAATATAGCTTTTGCAGCGAATTTGGAGCAGCTTTTATTCTGAGCATATTTCGTGTCCATGGAGCCGAGAATCTTCTATAAATCGACTTAAGCGTAATGAAACATTTTTGTGATTTTCTTGTTCTCCACACTCCAAACTGCTCGAATATAGCTTTTGCAGCGAGTTTGGAGCAACTTTTGTTCTGAGTATATTTCCTGTCAAGGGAGCCGACATTCGTTGCAAATCGACTTATGCGAAATGAAAATTTTTGTGATATTCTTGTTCCACACACCCCAAACTGCTCGAATATAGCTTTTGCAGCGAATTTGGAGCAACTTTTGTTCTGAGTATATTTCGTTTCCAGGGAGCCGAGAATCATCGAAAAATCGACTTACGCGTAATGAAACATTCTTGTGATTTTCTTGTTCCCCAACTCCAAACTGCTCTTATATAGCTTTTGCAGCGAATTTGGAGCAACTTTTGTTCTGAGTATATTTCGTGGCCAGGGAGCCAAGAATCGTCATAAACTCGACTTACGCGAAATGAAAAATTTTTGTGATATTCTTGTTCCCCAAACCCCAAACTGCTCGTATATAGCTCTTACAGCGAAATTGGAAAAGCTTTTGTTCTGAGCATATTTCGTGTCCATGGAGCCAAGAATCCTCGAAAAGTCGATTTAAGCTTATTGAAAAATTTTTGTGATATTCTTGTTCCCCACACCCCAAACTGCTCGAAAATAGCTTTTGCAGCGAATTTGGAGTCACTTTTGTTCTGAGTATATTTCGTGTCCAGGGAGCCGAGTATCATCGAAAAATTGACTTACCACGTAATGAAACACTTTTATGATGTTCTTGTTCCTCACACTCCAACCTGCTCGAATATAGCTTTTGCAGCGAATTTGGAGCAACTTTTGTTCTGAGCATATTTCGTGTCCATGGAGCCGAGAATCATCGAAAAATCGTCTTAAGCGTAATTAAACATATTTGTGATTTTCTTGTTCCGCACACACCAAAATGCTCGTATATAGGTTTTGCAGCGAATTTGGAGCCACTTTTGTTCTGAGTATATTTCGTGTCCAGGGAGCCGAGAATCTTCGAAAAATCGACTTACGCGAAATGAAAATTTTTTGTGATATTCTTGTTCCCCACACCCCAAAATGTTCGTATATAGCTCTAGCAGAGAATTTGGAGTAGCTTTTGAACTAAGCATATTTCGTGTCCATGGAGTCGAGAATCATCGAAAAATCGACTTAAGCGTAATAAAAAACTTTTGTGATATTCTTGTTCCCCACACTCCATACTGCTCGAATATAGCTTTTGCAGCGAATTTGGAGCAACTTTTGTTCTGAGTATATTTCGTGTCCTGGGAGCCGAGAATGGTCGCTAAGCGACCTAAGCGTAATGAAAAATTTTTGTGATATTCTTGTTCCCCTCACTCCAAACTGCTCGAATATAGCTTTTGCAGCGAATTTGGAGCAACTTTTGTTCTGAGCATATTTCGTGTCCATGTAGCCGAGAATCATCGATAAATCGACTTAAGCGTAATGAAACATTTTTGTGATTTTCTTGTTCCCCACACTCCAAACTGCTCGAATATAGTTTTTGCAGCGAATTTGGAGCAACTTTTGTTCTGAGTATATTACGTGTTCAGGGAGCCGAGAATCATCGAAAAATCGACTTACCACGTAATGAAACACTTTTGTGATGTTCTTGTTCCCCTTACCCCAAACTGCTCGAATATAGCTTTTGCAGCGAATTTGGAGCCACTTTTGTTCTGAGTATTTTTCGTGTCCAGGGAGCCGAGAATCTTCGAAAAATCGACTTATGCGAAATGAAAATTTTTTTTTATATTCTTGTTCCCCACACCTTAAATTGCTCGCATATAGGTTTATGAAGCGAATTTGGAGCAACTTTTGTTCTGAGTATATTTCGTGTCCAATTAGCCGAGAATTATCGAAATATCGACTTACACGTAACGAAACATTTTTATGATATTCTTGTTCCCCACACTCCAAACTGCTCGAATATATCTTTTGCAGCGAATTTGAAGCAATTTTGTTCTGAGTATATTTCGTGTTCAGGGAGCCGAGAATCGTCGAAACATCGACTTATGCGAATTGAAAATTTTTCTGATATTCTTGTTCCACACACCCCACAACTGCTCGAATATAGCTTTTGCAGCGAATTTGGAGCAACTTATGTTCTGATTATATTTCGTGTCCAGGGAGCCGAGAATCATCGAAAAATCGACTTACGCGTAATGAAACATTCTTGTGGTTTTCTCGTTCCCCAACTCCAAACTGCTCTTATATAGCTTTTGCAGCGAATTTGGAGCAACTTTTGTTCTGAGCATATTTCGTGTCCATGGAGCCAAGAATCGTCATAAACTCGCCTTACGCGAAATGAAAATTTTTTGTGATATTCTTGTTCCCCACACCCCAAAACGTTCGTATATAGCTCTAGCAGAGAATTTGGAGTAGCTTTTGAACTATGCATATTTCGTGTCCATGGAGTCGAGAATCATCGAAAAATCGACTTAAGCGTATAGAAAAATTTTTGTGATATTCTTGTTCCCCTCACTCCAAACTGCTCGAATATAGCTTTTGCAGCGAGTTTGGAGCAACTTTTGTTCTGCGTATATTTCCTGTCAAGGGAGCCGAGACTCGTTGAAAATCGACTTATGCGAAATGAAAAATTTTGTGATATTCTTGTTCCACACACCCCAAACTGCTCGAATATAGCTTTTGCAGCGAATTTGAAGCAACTTTTGTTCTGAGTATATTACGTGTCCAGGGAGCCGAGAATCATCGAAAAATCGACCTACCACGTAGTGAAACACTTTTGTGATGTTCTTGTTCCCCACACTCCAAACTGCTTGTATATGGCTTTTGCAGCGAATTTGGAATAACTTTTGTTCTTAGCATATTTCGTGTCCTGGTAGCCGAGAATTGTCGAAAAAACGACATATGCGAAATGAAAAGTTTTTGTGATAATCTTGTTCCCCTCACTTCAAACTGCTCGAATATAGCTTTTGCAGCGAATTTGGAGCAGCTTTTGTTCTGAGCATATTTCGTGTCCATGGAGCCGAGAATCATCGATAAATCGACTTAAGCGTAATGAAACATTTTTCTGATTTTCTTGTTCACCACACTCCAAACTGCTCGAATATAAACTTTTGCAGCGAAATTGAAGCAATTTTGTTCTGAGTATATTTCGTGTTCAGGGAGCCGAGAATCGTCGAAACATCGACTTATGCGAAATGAAAATTTTTCTGATATTCTTGTTCCACACACCCCACAACTGCTCGAATATAGCTTTTGCAGCGAATTTGGAGCCACTTTTGTTCTGATCATATTTCGTGTCCAGGGAGCCGAGAATCATCGAAAAATTGACTTACGCGTAATGAAACATTCTTGTGGTTTTCTTGTTCCCCAACTCCAAACTGCTCTTATATAGCTTTGCACCGAATTTGGAGCAACTTTGTTCTGAGTATATTTCGTGTCCAGGGAGCCAAGAATCGTCTTAAACTCGACTTACGCGAAATAAAAATTTTTGTGATATTCTTTTTCCACACACCCCAAACTGCTCGAATGTAGCTTTTGCAGCGAATTTGGAGCAACTTTTGTTCTGAGTATATTTCGTGTCCAGGGAGCCGAGAATCATCGAAAAATCGACTTACAAGTAATGAAACATTCTTGTGATTTTCTTGTACCCCAACTCCAAACTGCTCTTATATAGCTCTTACAGCGAATTTGGAAAAGCTTTTGTTCTGAGCATATTTCGTGTCCATGGAGCCAAAAATCGTCGAAAAGTCGACATAAGCTTATTGAAAAATTTTTGTGATATTCTTGTTCCCCACACCCCAAACTGCTCAAATATAGCTCATGCAGTGAATTTGGAGTAACTTTTGTTCTTAGCATATTTCGTGTCCTGGGAGCCGAGAATTGTCGAAAAAACGACTTATGAGAAATGAAAAATTTTTGTGATACTCTTGTACCTCACACTCCAACCTGCTCGAATATAGCTTTTGCAGCGAATTTGGAGCCACTTTTGTTCTGAGTATATTTCGTGTCCAGGGAGCCGAGAATCATCGAAAAATCGACTTACCACGTAATGTAACACTTTTGTGATGTTCTTGTTACTCACACTCCAACCTGCTCGAATATAGCTTTTGCAGCGAATTTGGAGCAACTTTTGTTCTGAGCATATTACGTGCCCATGGAGCCGAGAATCATCGAAAAATCGACTGAAGCGTAATGAAACATATTTGTGATTTTCTTGTTCCCCACACACCTAACTGCTCGTATATAGGTTTTGCAGCGAATTTGGAGCCACTTTTGTTCTGAGTATATTTCGTGTCTCGGGAGCCGAGAATCTTCGAAAAATCGACTTACGCGAAATGAAAATTTTTTGTGATATTCTTGTTCCCCACACCCCAAAATGTTCGTATATAGCTCTAGCAGAGAATTTGGAGTAGCTTTTGAACTAAGCATATTTCGTGTCCATGGAGTCGAGAATCATCGAAAAATCGACTTATGCGTAATAAAAAACTTTTGTGATATTCTTGTTCCCCACACTCCATACTGCTCGAATATAGCTTTTGCAGCGAATTTGGAGCAACTTTTGTTCTGAGTATATTTCGTGTCCTGGGAGCCGAGAATGGTCGCTAAGCGACCTAAGCGTAATGAAAAATTTTTGTGATATTCTTGTTCCCCTCACTCCAAACTGCTCGAATATAGCTTTTGCAGCGAATTTGGAGCAACTTTTGTTCTGAGCATATTTCGTGTCCATGGAGCCGAGAATCATCGATAAATCGACTTAAGCGTAATGAAACATTTTTGTGATTTTCTTGTTCCCCACACTCCAAACTGCTCGAATATAGTTTTTGCAGCGAATTTGGAGCAACTTTTGTTCTGAGTATATTACGTGTTCAGGGAGCCGAGAATCATCGAAAAATCGACTTACCACGTAATGAAACACTTTTGTGATGTTCTTGTTCCCCTTACCCCAAACTGCTCGAATATAGCTTTTGCAGCGAATTTGGAGCCACTTTTGTTCTGAGTATTTTTCGTGTCCAGGGAGCCGAGAATCTTCGAAAAATCGACTTATGCGAAATGAAAATTTTTTTTTATATTCTTGTTCCCCACACCTTAAATTGCTCGCATATAGGTTTATGAAGCGAATTTGGAGCAACTTTTGTTCTGAGTATATTTCGTGTCCAATTAGCCGAGAATTATCGAAATATCGACTTACACGTAACGAAACATTTTTATGATATTCTTGTTCCCCACACTCCAAACTGCTCGAATATATCTTTTGCAGCGAATTTGAAGCAATTTTGTTCTGAGTATATTTCGTGTTCAGGGAGCCGAGAATCGTCGAAACATCGACTTATGCGAATTGAAAATTTTTCTGATATTCTTGTTCCACACACCCCACAACTGCTCGAATATAGCTTTTGCAGCGAATTTGGAGCAACTTATGTTCTGATTATATTTCGTGTCCAGGGAGCCGAGAATCATCGAAAAATCGACTTACGCGTAATGAAACATTCTTGTGGTTTTCTCGTTCCCCAACTCCAAACTGCTCTTATATAGCTTTTGCAGCGAATTTGGAGCAACTTTTGTTCTGAGCATATTTCGTGTCCATGGAGCCAAGAATCGTCATAAACTCGCCTTACGCGAAATGAAAATTTTTTGTGATATTCTTGTTCCCCACACCCCAAAACGTTCGTATATAGCTCTAGCAGAGAATTTGGAGTAGCTTTTGAACTATGCATATTTCGTGTCCATGGAGTCGAGAATCATCGAAAAATCGACTTAAGCGTATAGAAAAATTTTTGTGATATTCTTGTTCCCCTCACTCCAAACTGCTCGAATATAGCTTTTGCAGCGAGTTTGGAGCAACTTTTGTTCTGCGTATATTTCCTGTCAAGGGAGCCGAGACTCGTTGAAAATCGACTTATGCGAAATGAAAAATTTTGTGATATTCTTGTTCCACACACCCCAAACTGCTCGAATATAGCTTTTGCAGCGAATTTGAAGCAACTTTTGTTCTGAGTATATTACGTGTCCAGGGAGCCGAGAATCATCGAAAAATCGACCTACCACGTAGTGAAACACTTTTGTGATGTTCTTGTTCCCCACACTCCAAACTGCTTGTATATGGCTTTTGCAGCGAATTTGGAATAACTTTTGTTCTTAGCATATTTCGTGTCCTGGTAGCCGAGAATTGTCGAAAAAACGACATATGCGAAATGAAAAGTTTTTGTGATAATCTTGTTCCCCTCACTTCAAACTGCTCGAATATAGCTTTTGCAGCGAATTTGGAGCAGCTTTTGTTCTGAGCATATTTCGTGTCCATGGAGCCGAGAATCATCGATAAATCGACTTAAGCGTAATGAAACATTTTTCTGATTTTCTTGTTCACCACACTCCAAACTGCTCGAATATAAACTTTTGCAGCGAAATTGAAGCAATTTTGTTCTGAGTATATTTCGTGTTCAGGGAGCCGAGAATCGTCGAAACATCGACTTATGCGAAATGAAAATTTTTCTGATATTCTTGTTCCACACACCCCACAACTGCTCGAATATAGCTTTTGCAGCGAATTTGGAGCCACTTTTGTTCTGATCATATTTCGTGTCCAGGGAGCCGAGAATCATCGAAAAATTGACTTACGCGTAATGAAACATTCTTGTGGTTTTCTTGTTCCCCAACTCCAAACTGCTCTTATATAGCTTTGCACCGAATTTGGAGCAACTTTGTTCTGAGTATATTTCGTGTCCAGGGAGCCAAGAATCGTCTTAAACTCGACTTACGCGAAATAAAAATTTTTGTGATATTCTTTTTCCACACACCCCAAACTGCTCGAATGTAGCTTTTGCAGCGAATTTGGAGCAACTTTTGTTCTGAGTATATTTCGTGTCCAGGGAGCCGAGAATCATCGAAAAATCGACTTACAAGTAATGAAACATTCTTGTGATTTTCTTGTACCCCAACTCCAAACTGCTCTTATATAGCTCTTACAGCGAATTTGGAAAAGCTTTTGTTCTGAGCATATTTCGTGTCCATGGAGCCAAAAATCGTCGAAAAGTCGACATAAGCTTATTGAAAAATTTTTGTGATATTCTTGTTCCCCACACCCCAAACTGCTCAAATATAGCTCATGCAGTGAATTTGGAGTAACTTTTGTTCTTAGCATATTTCGTGTCCTGGGAGCCGAGAATTGTCGAAAAAACGACTTATGAGAAATGAAAAATTTTTGTGATACTCTTGTACCTCACACTCCAACCTGCTCGAATATAGCTTTTGCAGCGAATTTGGAGCCACTTTTGTTCTGAGTATATTTCGTGTCCAGGGAGCCGAGAATCATCGAAAAATCGACTTACCACGTAATGTAACACTTTTGTGATGTTCTTGTTACTCACACTCCAACCTGCTCGAATATAGCTTTTGCAGCGAATTTGGAGCAACTTTTGTTCTGAGCATATTACGTGCCCATGGAGCCGAGAATCATCGAAAAATCGACTGAAGCGTAATGAAACATATTTGTGATTTTCTTGTTCCCCACACACCTAACTGCTCGTATATAGGTTTTGCAGCGAATTTGGAGCCACTTTTGTTCTGAGTATATTTCGTGTCTCGGGAGCCGAGAATCTTCGAAAAATCGACTTACGCGAAATGAAAATTTTTTGTTATATTTCTGTTCCCCACACCTTAAATTGCTCGCATATAGGTTTTTGAAGCGAATTTGGAGCAACTTTTGTTCTGAGTATATTTCGTGTCCAGGTAGCCGAGAATGATCGAAATATCGACTTACACGTAATGAAACATTTTTATGATATTCTTGTTCCCCACTCTCCAAACTGCTCGAATATATCTTTTGCAGCGAATTTGGAGCAATTTTGTTCTTAGTATATTTCTTGTTCAGGGAACCGAAAATCGTCGAAACATCGACCTATGCAAAATGAAAATTTTTGTGATATTCTTGTTCCCCCGACTCTAAACTGCTGGAATATAGCTTTTGCAGCGAATTTGGAGCAACTTTTGTTCTGAGTATATTTCGTGTCCAGGGAGCCGAGATTCGTCGCAAATCGACTTATGCGAAATGAAAATTTTTCTGATATTCTTGTTCCACACACCCCACAACTGCTCGAATATAGCTTTTGCAGCGAATTTGGAGCCACTTTTGTTCTGATTATATTTCGTGTCCAGGGAGCCGAGAATCATCGAAAAATCGACCTACGCGTAATGAAACATTCTTGTGGTTTTGTTGTTCCCCAACTCCAAACTGCACTTATATAGCTTTTGCAGCGAATTTGGAGCAACTTTTGTTCTGAGTATATTACGTGTCCAGGGCGCCGAGAATCATTGAAAAATCGACTTACCACGTTATGAAACACTTTTGTGATGTTCTTGTTCCCCTTACCCCAAACTGCTTGTATATGGCTATTGCAGCGAATTTGGAATATCTTTTACTCTTAGCATATTTCGTGTCCTGGGAGCCGAGAATTGTCGAAAAAACGACTTATGCGAAATGAAAAATTTTTGTGATATTCTTGTTCCACGCACTCCACACTGCTCGAATATAGCTGTTGCAGCGAATTTGGAGGAACTTTTATACTTAGCATAATTCGTGTCCTGGGAGCCAAGAAAAGGAGAAAAATCGATTTATGCGAAATGAAAAATTTTTGTGATATTCTTGTTCCTCACGGTCCAAATTGCTCGAATATAGCTTTTGCAGCGAATTTGGAGCAACTTTTTTTCTGAGAATCATCGAAAAATCGACTTAAGCGTAATGAAACATATTTGTGATTTTCTTGTTCCCCACACACCAAACTGCTCGTATATAGGTTTTGCAGCGAATTTGGAACCACTTTTGTTCTGAGTATATTTCGTGTCCGGGGAGCCGAGAATCTTCGAAAAATCGACTTACGCGTAATGAAAATTTTTTGTAATATTCTTCTTCCCCACACCTTAAATTGCTCGCATATAGGTTTTTGAAGCGAATTTGGAGCAACTTTTTTTCTCAGCATATTTCGTGTCCAGGTAGCCGAGAATTATCGAAATATCGACTTACACGTAATGCAACATTTTTATGATATTCTTGTTCCCCACACTCCAAACTGTTCGAATATAGCTTTTGCAGCGAATTTGGAGCAAATTTTGTTCTGAGTATATTTCGTGTCCAGAGAGCCGAGAATCTTCGAAAAATCGACTTACGCGAAATGAAAATTTTTTGTTATATTCTTGTTCCTCACACTCCAAATTGCTCGTATATAGGTTTTGCAGCGAATTTGGAGCAATTTTGTTCTGAGTAAATTTCGTGTCCAGGGAGCCGAGAATCGTCGAAACTTCGACATGCGAAATAAAAAATTTTTGTGATATTCTTGTTCCCCACACTCCAAACTGCTCGTATATAGGTTTGGCAGCGAATTTTGAGCATCTTTTGTTCTGATTATATTTCGTGCCTAGGGAGCCGAGAATCATCGAAAAATCGTCTTACGCGTAACGAAAACCTATGGTGATATTCTTGTTCCCCAACACCAAACTGCTCTTATATAGCTTTTGCAGCGAATTTGGAGCAACTTTTGATCTGAGTATATTTCGTGTCCAGGGAGCCAAGAATCGTCATAAACTCGACTTACGCGAAATGAAAATTTTTTGTGATATTCTTGCTCCACATCCTCCACACTGCTCGAATATAGTTTTTTCAGCGAATTTGGAATAGCTTTTGTACTTAGCATATTTCGTGTCCTGGGAGCCAAGAAAAGTCGAAAAATCGACTTATGCGAAAAGAAAATTTTGGTGATATTCTTGTTCCCCTCACTCCAAACTGCTCGAATTTAGCTTTTGCAGCGAATTTGGAGCAACTTTTGTTCTGAGTATATTTCGTGCCTTGGGAGCCGAGAATCATCGAAAAATCGACTTAGGCGTAATGAATCATTCTTGTGATTTTCTTGTTCTCCCACTCCAAATTGCTCTTATATAGCTTTTGCAGCGAATTGGAGCAATTTTTGTTCTGAGTATATTTCGTGTCCATGGAGCCGAGAATCTTCGAAAAATCGACTTACGCGAAATGAAAATTCTTTGTTATATTCTTGTTCCTCACACTCCAAATTGCTCGTTTATAGGTTTTGCAGCGAATTTGGAGCAACTTTTGTTCTGAGTATATTTCGTATCCAGGTAGCCGAGAATTGTCGAAATATCGACTTACACGTAATGAAACATTTTTGTGATATTCTTGTTCCCCATACTCCAAACTGCTGGAATATATCTTTTGCAGCGAATTTGAGCAATTTTGTTCTGAGTATATTTCGTGTCCAGGGAGCCGAGAATCGTCTGAACATCGACATGCGAAATAAAAAATGTTTGTGATATTCTTGTTCCCCACACTCCAAACTGCTCGTATATAGGTTTTATAGCGAATTTAGGGCATCTTTTGTTCTGAGTATATTTCATGTCCAAGGAGCCGAGAATCGTCGAAAAATCGACTTACGCGAAATGAAAATTCTTTGTTATATTCTTGTTCCTCACACTCCAAACTGCTCGTATATAGGTTTTGCAGCGAATTTGGAGCAAATTTTGTTCTGAGTATATTTCGTGTCCAGGGAGCCGAGAATCGACGAAACATCGACATGCGAAATAAAAAATTTTTGTGATATTCTTGTTCCCCACACTCCAAACTGCTCGTATATAGGTTTTGCTGCGAATTTGGAGAATTTTGTTCTGAGTATATTTCGTGTCCAGGGAGCCGAGAATCGTCGAAACATCGACATGCGAAATAAAAAATGTTTGTGATATTCTTGTTCCCCACACTCCAAACTGCTCGTATATAGGATTTGCAGCGAATCTGGAGCAAGTTCTGTTCTGAGTATATTTCGTGTCCAAGGGAGCCGAGAATCTTCGAAAAATCGACTTACGCGAAATGAAAATTTTTTGTTATATTCTTGTTCCCCACACTCCAAACTGCTGGAATATATCTTTTGCAGCGAATTTGGAACAATTTTGTTCTGAGTATATTTCGTGTCCAGGGAGCCGAGAATCGTCAAAACATCGACATGCGAAATAAAAAATGTTTGTGATATTCTTGTTCCCCACACTCCAAACTGCTCGAATATAGCTTTTGCAGCGAATTTGGAGCAACTTTTGTTCTGAGTATATTTCGTGTCCAGGAAGCCGAGAACCGTCAAAATGGACTTACCGCGTAATGAAACACTTTTGTGCTGTTTTTGTTCTCCACACTCCAAACAGCTCGTTTATAGCTTTTGCAGCGAATTTGGAGAGACTTTTGTTCTGAGCATATTTCGTGTCCTGGGAGCCGAGAATTGTCGAAAAATCGACTTATGCGAAATGAAAAATTTTTGTGATATTCTTGTTCCACACACTCCACACTGCTCGAATAAAGTTTTTGCAGCGAATTTGGAATAACTTTTGTACTTAGCATATTTCGTGTCCTGGGAGCCAAGTAAAGTCGAAAAATCGAGTTATGCGAAATGAAAAATTTTTGTGATTTTCTTGTTCCCCACACTCCAAACTGCTCGTATATAGGGTTTGCAGCGAATTTGGAGCAAGTTTTGTTCTGAGTATATTTCGTGTCCAGGTAGGCGAGAGTTGTCGAAATATCGACTTACACGTAATGAAACATTTTTGTGATATTCTTGTTCCCCACACTCTAAACTGCTCGAATATAGCTTTTGCAACGAATTTGGAGCAAGTTTTGTTCTGAGTATATTTCGTGTCCAGGGAGCCGAGATTCGTCGCAAATCAACTTATGCGAAATAAAAATTTTTCTGATATTCTTGTTCCACACACCCCACAACTGCTCGAATATAGCTTTTGCAGCGAATTTGGAGCAACTTTGTTCTGAGTATATTTCATGTCCTGGGAGCCGAGAATCGTCGCTAATCGACTTAAGCGTAATGAAAAATTTTTGTGATATTCTTGTTTCCCTCACTCCAAACTGCTCGAATATAGCTTTTGCAGCGAATTTGGAGCAACTTTTGTTCTGAGCATATTTCGTGTCCATGGAGCCGAGAATCATTGATAAATCGACTTAAGCGTAATGAAACATTTTTGTGATTTTCTTGTTCCCCACACTCCAAACTCCTCGAATATAGCCTTTGCAGCGAGTTTGGAGGAACTTTTGTTCAGAGTATATTTCCTGTCAAGGGAGCCGAGATTCGTTGCAAATCGACTTATGCGAAATGAAAATTTTTGTGATGTTCTTGTTTCACACACCCCAAACTGCTCGAATATAGCTTTTGCAGCGAATTTGGAGCAACTTTTGTTCTGAGTATATTACGTGTCCAGGGAGCCGAGAATCAACGGAAAATCGACTTACCACGTAATGAAACACTTTTGTGATGTTCTTGTTCCCCTTACCCCAAACTGCTCGAATATAGCTTTTGCAGCGAATTTGGAGCCACTTTTGTTCTGAGTATTTTTCGTGTCCAGGGAGCCGAGAATCATCGAAAAATCGACTTACCACGTAATGAAACACTTTTGTGATGTTCTTGTTCCCCACACTCCAAACTGCTTGTATATGGCTTTTGCAGCGAATTTGGAATAACTTTTGTTCTTAGCATATTTCGTGTCCTGGTAGCCGAGAATTGTCGAAAAAACGACATATGCGAAATGAAAAGTTTTTGTGATAATCTTGTTCCCCTCACTTCAAACTGCTCGAATATAGCTTTTGCAGCGAATTTGGAGCAGCTTTTATTCTGAGCATATTTCGTGTCCATGGAGCCGAGAATCATCGATAAATCGACTTAAGCGTAATGAAACATTTTTGTGATTTTCTTGTTCTCCACACTCCAAACTGCTCGAATATAGCTTTTGCAGCGAGTTTGGAGAAACTTTTGTTCTGAGTATATTTCCTGTCAAGGGAGCCGACATTCGTTGCAAATCGACTTATGCGAAATGAAAATTTTTGTGATATTCTTGTTCCACACACCCCAAACTGCTCGAATATAGCTTTTGCAGCGAATTTGGAGCAACTTTTGTTCTGAGTATATTTCGTTTCCAGGGAGCCGAGAATCATCGAAAAATCGACTTACGCGTAATGAAACATTCTTGTGATTTTCTTGTTCCCCAACTCCAAACTGCTCTTATATAGCTTTTGCAGCGAATTTGGAGCAACTTTTGTTCTGAGTATATTTCGTGGCCAGGGAGCCAAGAATCGTCATAAACTCGACTTACGCGAAATGAAAAATTTTTGTGATATTCTTGTTCCCCAAACCCCAAACTGCTCGTATATAGCTCTTACAGCGAAATTGGAAAAGCTTTTGTTCTGAGCATATTTCGTGTCCATGGAGCCAAGAATCCTCGAAAAGTCGATTTAAGCTTATTGAAAAATTTTTGTGATATTCTTGTTCCCCACACCCCAAACTGCTCGAAAATAGCTTTTGCAGCGAATTTGGAGTCACTTTTGTTCTGAGTATATTTCGTGTCCAGGGAGCCGAGTATCATCGAAAAATTGACTTACCACGTAATGAAACACTTTTATGATGTTCTTGTTCCTCACACTCCAACCTGCTCGAATATAGCTTTTGCAGCGAATTTGGAGCAACTTTTGTTCTGAGCATATTTCGTGTCCATGGAGCCGAGAATCATCGAAAAATCGTCTTAAGCGTAATTAAACATATTTGTGATTTTCTTGTTCCGCACACACCAAAATGCTCGTATATAGGTTTTGCAGCGAATTTGGAGCCACTTTTGTTCTGAGTATATTTCGTGTCCAGGGAGCCGAGAATCTTCGAAAAATCGACTTACGCGAAATGAAAATTTTTTGTGATATTCTTGTTCCCCACACCCCAAAATGTTCGTATATAGCTCTAGCAGAGAATTTGGAGTAGCTTTTGAACTAAGCATATTTCGTGTCCATGGAGTCGAGAATCATCGAAAAATCGACTTAAGCGTAATAAAAAACTTTTGTGATATTCTTGTTCCCCACACTCCATACTGCTCGAATATAGCTTTTGCAGCGAATTTGGAGCAACTTTTGTTCTGAGTATATTTCGTGTCCTGGGAGCCGAGAATGGTCGCTAAGCGACCTAAGCGTAATGAAAAATTTTTGTGATATTCTTGTTCCCCTCACTCCAAACTGCTCGAATATAGCTTTTGCAGCGAATTTGGAGCAACTTTTGTTCTGAGCATATTTCGTGTCCATGGAGCCGAGAATCATCGATAAATCGACTTAAGCGTAATGAAACATTTTTGTGATTTTCTTGTTCCCCACACTCCAAACTGCTCGAATATAGTTTTTGCAGCGAATTTGGAGCAACTTTTGTTCTGAGTATATTACGTGTTCAGGGAGCCGAGAATCATCGAAAAATCGACTTACCACGTAATGAAACACTTTTGTGATGTTCTTGTTCCCCTTACCCCAAACTGCTCGAATATAGCTTTTGCAGCGAATTTGGAGCCACTTTTGTTCTGAGTATTTTTCGTGTCCAGGGAGCCGAGAATCTTCGAAAAATCGACTTATGCGAAATGAAAATTTTTTTTTATATTCTTGTTCCCCACACCTTAAATTGCTCGCATATAGGTTTATGAAGCGAATTTGGAGCAACTTTTGTTCTGAGTATATTTCGTGTCCAATTAGCCGAGAATTATCGAAATATCGACTTACACGTAACGAAACATTTTTATGATATTCTTGTTCCCCACACTCCAAACTGCTCGAATATATCTTTTGCAGCGAATTTGAAGCAATTTTGTTCTGAGTATATTTCGTGTTCAGGGAGCCGAGAATCGTCGAAACATCGACTTATGCGAATTGAAAATTTTTCTGATATTCTTGTTCCACACACCCCACAACTGCTCGAATATAGCTTTTGCAGCGAATTTGGAGCAACTTTTGTTCTGAGTATATTACGTGTCTAGGGAGCCGAGAATCATCGAAAAATCGACTTACCACGTAATGAAACACTTTTGTGATGTTCTTGTTCCCCTTACCCCAAACTGCTCGAATATAGCTTTTGCAGTGAATTTGGAGCCACTTTTGTTCTGAGTATTTTTCGTGTCCAGGGAGCCGAGAATCATCGAAAAATCGACTTACCACGTAATGAAACACTTTTGTGATGTTCTTGTTCCTCACACTCCAACCTGCTCGAATATAGCTTTTGCAGCGAATTTGGAGCAACTTTTGTTCTGAGCATATTACGTGCCCATGGAGCCGAGAATCATCGAAACATCGACTTAAGCGTAATGAAACATATTTGTGATTTTCTTGTTCCCCACACACCTAACTGCTCGTATATAGGTTTTGCAGCGAATTTGGAGCCACATTTGTTCTGAGTATATTTCGTGTCCAGGGACCCAAGAATCTTCGAAAAATCGACTTACGCGAAATGAAAATTTTTTGTTATATTTCTGTTCCCCACACCTTAAATTGCTCGCATATAGGTTTTTGAAGCGAATTTGAAGCAACCTTTGTTCTGAGTATATTTCGTGTCCAGGTAGCCGAGAAATATCAAAATATCGACTTACACGTAATGAAACATTTTTATGATATTCTTGTTCCCCACACTCCAAACTGCTCGAATATATCTTTTGCAGCGAATTTGGTGCAATTTTGTTCTGAGTATATTTCGTATTCAGGGAGCCGAAAATCGTCGAAACATCGACTTATGCAAAATGAAAATTTTTCTGAAATTCTTGTTACACACAACCCACAACTGCTCGAATATAGCTTTTGCAGCGAATTTGGAGCAACTTATGTTCTGATTATATTTCGTGCCCAGGGAGCCGAGAATCATCGAAAAATCGACTTACGCGTAATGAAACATTCTTGTGGTTTTCTTGTTCACCAACTCCAAACTGCTATTATATAGCTTTTGCAGCGAATTTGGAGCAACTTCTGTTCGTGTCCAGGGAGCCAAGAATCGTCATAAACTCGACTTACGCGAAATGAAAATTTTTTGTGATATTGTTGTTCCCCACACCCCAAAATGTTCGTATACAGCTCTAGCAGAGAATTTGGAGTAGCTTTTGAACTAAGCATATTTCGTGTCCATGGAGCCTAGAATCATCGAAAAATCGACTTAAGCGTACTAAAAAACTTTTGTGATATTCTTGTTACCCTCACCCCAAACTGCTCGTAAATAGCTTTTGCAGCGAATTTGGAGTCACTTTTGTTCTGAGTATATTTCGTGTCCAGGGAGCCGAGAATCATCGATAAATCGACTTAAGCGTAATGAAACATTTTGTGATTTTCTCGTTCCTCACACTCCAAACTGCTCGAATATAGCTTTTGCAGCGAATTTGGAGCCACTTTTGTTCTGAGTATATTTCGTGTCCAGGGAGCCGAGAATCATCGAAAAATCGACTTACCACGTAAAGAAACACTTTTGTGATGTTCTTGTTCCTCACACTCCAACCTGCTCGAATATAGCTTTTGCAGCGAATTTGGAGCAACTTTTGTTTTGTGAATATTTCCTGTCAAGGGAGCCGAGATTCGTTGCAAATCGACTTATGCGAAATGAAAATTTTTGTGATATTCTTGTTCCACACACCCCAAACTGCTCGAATATAGCTTTTGCAGCGAATTTGGAGCAACTTTTGTTCTGAGTATATTTCGTGTCCAGGGAGCCGAGAATCATCGAAAAATCGACTTACAAGTAATGAAACATTCTTGTGATTTTCTTGTTCCCCAACTCCAAACTGCTCTTATATAGCTCTTACAGCGAATTTGGAAAAGCTTTTGTTCTGAGCATATTTCTTGTCCATGTAGCCAAGAATCGTCGAAAAGTCGACTTAAGCTTATTGAAAAATTTTTGTGATATTCTTGTTCCCCACACCCCAAACTGCTCGAATATAGCTCATGCAGTGAATTTGGAGTAACTTTGTTCTTAGCATATTTCGTGTCCTGGGAGCCGAGAATTGTCGAAAAAACGACTTATGAGAAATGAAAAATTTTTGTGATACTCTTGTTCCTCACACTCCAACCTGCTCGAATATAGCTTTTGCAGCGAATTTGGAGCCACTTTTGTTCTGAGTATATTTCGTGTCCAGGGAGCCGAGAATCATCGAAAAATCGACTTACGCGTAAAGAAACATTCTTGTGATTTTCTTGTTCCGCAACTCCAAACTGATCTTATATAGCTTTTGCAGCGAATTTGGAGCAACTTTATGTTCTGAGTATATTTCGTGTCCAGGGAGCCAAGAATCGTCATAAACTCGACTTACGCGAAATGAAAATTTTTTGTGATATTCTTGTTCCCCACACCCCAAACTGCTCTTACAGCGAATTTGGAAAAGCTTTTGTTCTGAGCATATTTCGTGTCCATGGAGCCGAGAATCGTCGAAAAGTCGACTTAAGCGTAATGAAAAATTTTTGTGATATTCTTGTTACCCACACCCCAAACTGCTCGAAAATAGCTTTTGCAGCGAATTTGGAGTCACTTTTGTTCTGAGTATATTTCGTGTCCAGGGAGCCGAGAATCATCGAAAAATTGACTTACCACGTAATGAAACACTTTTGTGATGTTCTTGTTCCTCACACTCCAACCTGCTCGAATATAGCTTTTGCAGTGAATTTGGAGCAAATGTTCTTCTGAGCATATTTCGTGTCCATGTAGCCGAGAATCATCGAAAAATCGTCTTAAGCGTAATGAAACATATTTGTGATTTTCTTGTTCCCCACACACCAAACTGATGTATATAGTTTTTGCAGCGAATTTGGAGCCACTTTTGTTCTGAGTATATTTCGTGTCCAGGGAGCCGAGAATCTTGGAAAAATCGACTTACCCGAAATGAAAATTTTTTGTTATATTCTTGTTCCCCACACCTTAAATTCCTCGCATATAGGTTTTTGAAGCGAATTTGGAGCAACTTTTGTTCTGAGTATATTTCGTGTCCAGGTAGCCGAGAATTATCGAAATATCGACTTACACGTAATGAAACATTTTTATGATATTCTTGTTCCCCACACTCCAACCTGCTCGAATATATCTTTTGCAGCGAATTTGGAGCAATTTTGTTCTGAGTATATTTCGTGTTCAGGGAGCCGAGAATCGTCGAAACATCGACTTATGCGAAATGAAAATTTTTGTGATATTCTTGTTCCCCACACTCTAAACTGCTCGAATATAGCTTTTGCAACGAATTTGGAGCAAGTTTTGTTCTGAGTATATTTCGTGTCCAGGGAGCCGAGATTCGTCGCAAATCGACTTATGCGAAATAAAAAATTTTCTGATATTCTTGTTCCGCACACCCCACAACTGCTCGAATATAGCTTTTGCAGCGAATTTGGAGCAACTTATGTTCTGATTATATTTCGTGTCCAGGGAGCCGAGAATCATGGAAAAATCGACCTACGCGTAATGAAACATTCTTGTGGTTTTCTTGTTCCCCAACTCCAAACTGCACTTATATAGCTTTTGCAGCGAATTTGGAGCAACTTTTGTTCTGAGCATATTTCGTGTCCTTGGAGCCGAGAATCATCGAAAAATCGACTTACGCGAAATGAAAATCTTTTGTGATATTCTTGTTCCCCACACTCCAAACTGCTCGAATATAGCTTTTGCAGCGAGTTTGGAGCAACTTTTGTTCTGAGTATATTTCCTGTCAAGGGAGCCGAGATTCGTTGCTAATCGACTTATGCGAAATGAAAATTTTTCTGATGTTCTTGTTCGACACACCCCACAACTGCTCGAATATATCTTTTGGGCCGAATTTGGAGCAATTTTGTTCTAAGCATATTTCGTGTCCATGGAGCCGAGAATCATCGAAAAATCGACTTAAGCGTAATGAAAAATTTTTGTGATATTTTTGTTCCCCTTAACCCCAAACTGCTCGAATATAGCCTTTGCAGCGAATTTGGAGTAACTTTTGTACTTAGCATATTTCGTGTCCTTGGAGCCAAGAAAAGTCGAAAAATCGATTTATGCGAAATGAAAAATTTTTGTGATACTCTTGTTCCTCACACTCAAACCTGCTCGAATATAGCTTTTGCAGCGAATTTGGAGCAACATTTGTTCTGAGTATATTTCGTGTCCAGGGAGCCGAGAATCATCGAAAAATCGACTTACGCGTAATGAAACATTCTTGTGATTTTCTTGTTTCGCAACTCCAAACTGCTCTTATATAGCTTTTGCAGCGAATTTGGAGCAACTTTATGTTCTGAGTATATTTCGTGTCCAGGGAGCCAAGAATCGTCATAAACTCGACTTACGCGAAATGAAAATTTTTTGTGATATTCTTGTTCCCCACACCCCAAACTGCTCGTATATAGCTCTTACAGCGAATTTGGAAAAGCTTTTGTTCTGAGCATATTTCGTGTCCATGGAGCCGAGAATCGTCGAAAAGTCGACTTAAGCGTAATGAAAACTTTTTGTGATATTCTTGTTACCCACACCCCAAACTGCTCGAAAATAGCTTTTGCAGCGAATTTGGAGTCACTTTTGTTCTGAGTATATTTCGTGTCCAGGGAGCCGAGAATCATCGAAAAATTGACTTACCACGTACTGAAACACTTTTGTGATGTTCTTGTTCCTCACACTCCAACCTGCTCGATTATAGCTTTTGCAGTGAATTTGGAGCAACTGTTCTTCTAAGCATATTTCGTGTCCATGTAGCCGAGAATCATCGAAAAATCGTCTTAAGCGTAATGAAACATATTTGTGATTTTCTTGTTCCCCACACACCAAACTGCTCGTATATAGCTTTTGCAGCGAATTTGGAGCCACTTTTGTTCTGAGTATATTTCGTGTCCAGGGAGCCGAGAATCTTGGAAAAATCGACTTACGCGAAATGAAAATTTTTTGTTATATTCTTGTTCCCCACACCTTAAATTCCTCGCATATAGGTTTTTGAAGCGAATTTGGAGCAACTTTTGTTCTGAGTATATTTCGTGTCCAGGTAGCCGAGAATTATCGAAATATCGACTTACACGTAATGAAACATTTTTATGATATTCTTGTTCCCCACACTCCAACCTGCTCGAATATATCTTTTGCAGCGAATTTGGAGCAATTTTGTTCTGAGTATATTTCGTGTTCAGGGAGCCGAGAATCGTCGAAACATCGACTTATGCGAAATGAAAATTTTTGTGATATTCTTGTTCCCCACACTCTAAACTGCTCGAATATAGCTTTTGCAGCGAATTTGGAGCAACTTAGTTCTGAGTATATTTCATGTCCTGGGAGCCGAGAATCGTCGCTAATCGACTTAAGCGTAATGAAAAATTTTTGTGATATTCTTGTTTCCCTCACTCCAAACTGCTCGAATATAGCTTTTGCAGCGAATTTGGAGCAAGTTTTGTTCTGAGCATATTTCGTGTCCATGGAACCGAGAATTATCGATAAATCGACTTAAGCGTAATGAAACATTTTTGTGATTTTCTTGTTCCCCACACTCCAAAC
The DNA here is from genome assembly GCA_030762935.1 of Hymenopus coronatus. Classification (NCBI taxonomy): domain Eukaryota; kingdom Metazoa; phylum Arthropoda; class Insecta; order Mantodea; family Hymenopodidae; genus Hymenopus; species Hymenopus coronatus. Next base: position 55,810,937 of record CM060880.1, read on the forward strand.
TGCTCGAATATAGCCTTTGCAGCGAGTTTGGAGGAACTTTTGTTCAGAGTATATTTCCTGTCAAGGGAGCCGAGATTTGTTGCAAATCGACTTATGCGAAATGAAAATTTTTGTGATGTTCTTGTTCCACACACCCCAAACTGCTCGAATATAGCTTTTGCAGCGAATTTGGAGCAACTGTTGTTCTGAGCATATTTCGTGTCCATGGAGCCGAGAATCATCGAAAAATCGTCTTAAGTGTAAAGAAACATATTTGTGATTTTCTTGTTCCCCACACACCAAACTGCTCGTATATAGGTTTTGCAGCGAATTTGGAGCCACTTTTGTTATAGGCATATTTCGTGTCCAGGGAGCCGAGAATCGTCATAAACTCGACTTACGCGAAATGAAAATTTTTTGTGATATTCTTGTTCCCCACACCCCAAACTGTTCGTATATAGCTCTAGCAGAGAATTTGGAGCAGCTTTTGAACTAAGCATATTTCGTGTCCATGGAGCCGAGAATTATCGAAAAATCGACTTAAGCGTAATAAAAATTTTTTGTGATATTCTTGTTCCCCACACTCCAAACTGCTCGAATATAGCTTTTGCAGCGAATTTGGAGCAATTTTTATTCTGAGTATGTTTCGTGTCCTGGGAGCCGAGAATCGTCGCTAATCGACTTAAGCGTAATGAAAAATTTTTGTGATATTATTGTTCCCCTCACTCCAAACTGCTCGAATATAGCTTTTGCAGCGAGTTTGGAGCAACTTTTGTTCTGAGTATATTTCCTGTCAGGGGAGCCGAGAATCTTCGAAAAATCGACTTACACGAAATGAAAATTTTTTGTTATATTCTTGTTCCCCACACCTTAAATTGCTCGCATATAGGTTTTTGAAGCGAATTTGGAACAATTTTTTTTCTGAGTATATTTCGTGTCCAGGTAGCCGAGAATTATCGAAATATCGACTTACACGTAATGAAACATTTTTATGATATTCTTGTTCCCCACACTCTAAACTGCTCTAATATAGCTTTTGCAGCGAATTTGGAGCAACTTTTGTTCTGAGTATATTTCGTGTCCAGGGAGCCGAGATTCGTCGCAAGTCGACTTATGCGAAATGAAAATTTATCTGATATTCTTGTTCCACACACCCCACAACTGCTCGAATATATCTTTTGCAGCGAATTTGGAGCAATTTTATTCTGAGCATAATTCGTGTCCATGGAGCCGAGAATCATCGAAAAATCGACTTAAGCGTAATGTAAAATTTTTGTGATATTCTTGTTCCCCTTAACCCCAAACTGCTCGAATATAGCCTTTGCAGCGAATTTGGAGCCACTTTTGTTCCGAGTATTTTTCGTGTCCAGGGAGCCGAGAATCAATGAAAAATCGACTTACCACGTAATGAAACACTTTTGAGATATTCTTGTTCCACGCACTCCACGGTGCTCGAATATAGCTCTTGCAGCGAATTTGGAGTCACTTTTGTTCTGAGTATATTTCGTGTCCAGGGAGCCGAGAATCATCGAAAAATTGACTTACCACGTACTGAAACACTTTTGTGATGTTCTTGTTCCTCACACTCCAACCTGCTCGATTATAGCTTTTGCAGTGAATTTGGAGCAACTGTTCTTCTGAGCATATTTCGTGTCCATGTAGCCGAGAATCATCGAAAAATCGTCTTAAGCGTAATGAAACATATTTGTGATTTTCTTGTTCCCCACACACCAAACTGCTCGTATATAGCTTTTGCAGCGAATTTGGAGCCACTTTTGTTCTGAGTATATTTCGTGTCCAGGGAGCCGAGAATCTTGGAAAAATCGACTTACGCGAAATGAAAATTTTTTGTTATATTCTTGTTCCCCACACCTTAAATTCCTCGCATATAGGTTTTTGAAGCGAATTTGGAGCAACTTTTGTTCTGAGTATATTTCGTGTCCAGGTAGCCGACAATTATCGAAATATCGACTTACACGTAATGAAACATTTTTATGATATTCTTGTTCCCCACACTCCAACCTGCTCGAATATATCTTTTGCAGCGAATTTGGAGCAATTTTGTTCTGAGTATATTTCGTGTTCAGGGAGCCGAGAATCGTCGAAACATCGACTTATGCGAAATGAAAATTTTTGTGATATTCTTGTTCCCCACACTCTAAACTGCTCGAATATAGCTTTTGCAGCGAATTTGGAGCAACTTAGTTCTGAGTATATTTCATGTCCTGGGAGCCGAGAATCGTCGCTAATCGACTTAAGCGTAATGAAAAATTTTTGTGATATTCTTGTTTCCCTCACTCCAAACTGCTCGAATATAGCTTTTGCAGCGAATTTGGAGCAAGTTTTATTCTGAGCATATTTCGTGTCCATGGAACCGAGAATTATCGATAAATCGACTTAAGCGTAATGAAACATTTTTGTGATTTTCTTGTTCCCCACACTCCAAACTGCTCGAATATAGCCTTTGCAGCGAGTTTGGAGGAACTTTTGTTCAGAGTATATTTCCTGTCAAGGGAGCCGAGATTTGTTGCAAATCGACTTATGCGAAATGAAAATTTTTGTGATGTTCTTGTTCCACACACCCCAAACTGCTCGAATATAGCTTTTGCAGCGAATTTGGAGCAACTGTTGTTCTGAGCATATTTCGTGTCCATGGAGCCGAGAATCATCGAAAAATCGTCTTAAGTGTAAAGAAACATATTTGTGATTTTCTTGTTCCCCACACACCAAACTGCTCGTATATAGGTTTTGCAGCGAATTTGGAGCCACTTTTGTTATAGGCATATTTCGTGTCCAGGGAGCCGAGAATCGTCATAAACTCGACTTACGCGAAATGAAAATTTTTTGTGATATTCTTGTTCCCCACACCCCAAACTGTTCGTATATAGCTCTAGCAGAGAATTTGGAGCAGCTTTTGAACTAAGCATATTTCGTGTCCATGGAGCCGAGAATTATCGAAAAATCGACTTAAGCGTAATAAAAAATTTTTGTGATATTCTTGTTCCCCACACTCCAAACTGCTCGAATATAGCTTTTGCAGCGAATTTGGAGCAATTTTTATTCTGAGTATGTTTCGTGTCCTGGGAGCCGAGAATCGTCGCTAATCGACTTAAGCGTAATGAAAAATTTTTGTGATATTATTGTTCCCCTCACTCCAAACTGCTCGAATATAGCTTTTGCAGCGAGTTTGGAGCAACTTTTGTTCTGAGTATATTTCCTGTCAGGGGAGCCGAGAATCTTCGAAAAATCGACTTACACGAAATGAAAATTTTTTGTTATATTCTTGTTCCCCACACCTTAAATTGCTCGCATATAGGTTTTTGAAGCGAATTTGGAACAATTTTTTTTCTGAGTATATTTCGTGTCCAGGTAGCCGAGAATTATCGAAATATCGACTTACACGTAATGAAACATTTTTATGATATTCTTGTTCCCCACACTCTAAACTGCTCTAATATAGCTTTTGCAGCGAATTTGGAGCAACTTTTGTTCTGAGTATATTTCGTGTCCAGGGAGCCGAGATTCGTCGCAAGTCGACTTATGCGAAATGAAAATTTATCTGATATTCTTGTTCCACACACCCCACAACTGCTCGAATATATCTTTTGCAGCGAATTTGGAGCAATTTTATTCTGAGCATAATTCGTGTCCATGGAGCCGAGAATCATCGAAAAATCGACTTAAGCGTAATGTAAAATTTTTGTGATATTCTTGTTCCCCTTAACCCCAAACTGCTCGAATATAGCCTTTGCAGCGAATTTGGAGCCACTTTTGTTCCGAGTATTTTTCGTGTCCAGGGAGCCGAGAATCAATGAAAAATCGACTTACCACGTAATGAAACACTTTTGAGATATTCTTGTTCCACGCACTCCACGGTGCTCGAATATAGCTCTTGCAGCGAATTTGGAGTCACTTTTGTTCTGAGTATATTTCGTGTCCAGGGAGCCGAGAATCATCGAAAAATTGACTTACCACGTACTGAAACACTTTTGTGATGTTCTTGTTCCTCACACTCCAACCTGCTCGATTATAGCTTTTGCAGTGAATTTGGAGCAACTGTTCTTCTGAGCATATTTCGTGTCCATGTAGCCGAGAATCATCGAAAAATCGTCTTAAGCGTAATGAAACATATTTGTGATTTTCTTGTTCCCCACACACCAAACTGCTCGTATATAGCTTTTGCAGCGAATTTGGAGCCACTTTTGTTCTGAGTATATTTCGTGTCCAGGGAGCCGAGAATCTTGGAAAAATCGACTTACGCGAAATGAAAATTTTTTGTTATATTCTTGTTCCCCACACCTTAAATTCCTCGCATATAGGTTTTTGAAGCGAATTTGGAGCAACTTTTGTTCTGAGTATATTTCGTGTCCAGGTAGCCGAGAATTATCGAAATATCGACTTACACGTAATGAAACATTTTTATGATATTCTTGTTCCCCACACTCCAACCTGCTCGAATATATCTTTTGCAGCGAATTTGGAGCAATTTTGTTCTGAGTATATTTCGTGTTCAGGGAGCCGAGAATCGTCGAAACATCGACTTATGCGAAATGAAAATTTTTGTGATATTCTTGTTCCCCACACTCTAAACTGCTCGAATATAGCTTTTGCAGCGAATTTGGAGCAACTTAGTTCTGAGTATATTTCATGTCCTGGGAGCCGAGAATCGTCACTAATCGACTTAAGCGTAATGAAAAATTTTTGTGATATTCTTGTTTCCCTCACTCCAAACTGCTCGAATATAGCTTTTGCAGCGAATTTGGAGCAAGTTTTGTTCTGAGCATATTTCGTGTCCATGGAACCGAGAATTATCGATAAATCGACTTAAGCGTAATGAAACATTTTTGTGATTTTCTTGTTCCCCACACTCCAAACTGCTCGAATATAGCCTTTGCAGCGAGTTTGGAGGAACTTTTGTTCAGAGTATATTTCCTGTCAAGGGAGCCGAGATTTGTTGCAAATCGACTTATGCGAAATGAAAATTTTTGTGATGTTCTTGTTCCACACACCCCAAACTGCTCGAATATAGCTTTTGCAGCGAATTTGGAGCAACTGTTGTTCTGAGCATATTTCGTGTCCATGGAGCCGAGAATCATCGAAAAATCGTCTTAAGTGTAAAGAAACATATTTGTGATTTTCTTGTTCCCCACACACCAAACTGCTCGTATATAGGTTTTGCAGCGAATTTGGAGCCACTTTTGTTATAGGCATATTTCGTGTCCAGGGAGCCGAGAATCGTCATAAACTCGACTTACGCGAAATGAAAATTTTTTGTGATATTCTTGTTCCCCACACCCCAAACTGTTCGTATATAGCTCTAGCAGAGAATTTGGAGCAGCTTTTGAACTAAGCATATTTCGTGTCCATGGAGCCGAGAATTATCGAAAAATCGACTTAAGCGTAATAAAAAATTTTTGTGATATTCTTGTTCCCCACACTCCAAACTGCTCGAATATAGCTTTTGCAGCGAATTTGGAGCAATTTTTATTCTGAGTATGTTTCGTGTCCTGGGAGCCGAGAATCGTCGCTAATCGACTTAAGCGTAATGAAAAATTTTTGTGATATTATTGTTCCCCTCACTCCAAACTGCTCGAATATAGCTTTTGCAGCGAGTTTGGAGCAACTTTTGTTCTGAGTATATTTCCTGTCAGGGGAGCCGAGAATCTTCGAAAAATCGACTTACACGAAATGAAAATTTTTTGTTATATTCTTGTTCCCCACACCTTAAATTGCTCGCATATAGGTTTTTGAAGCGAATTTGGAACAATTTTTTTTCTGAGTATATTTCGTGTCCAGGTAGCCGAGAATTATCGAAATATCGACTTACACGTAATGAAACATTTTTATGATATTCTTGTTCCCCACACTCTAAACTGCTCTAATATAGCTTTTGCAGCGAATTTGGAGCAACTTTTGTTCTGAGTATATTTCGTGTCCAGGGAGCCGAGATTCGTCGCAAGTCGACTTATGCGAAATGAAAATTTATCTGATATTCTTGTTCCACACACCCCACAACTGCTCGAATATATCTTTTGCAGCGAATTTGGAGCAATTTTATTCTGAGCATAATTCGTGTCCATGGAGCCGAGAATCATCGAAAAATCGACTTAAGCGTAATGTAAAATTTTTGTGATATTCTTGTTCCCCTTAACCCCAAACTGCTCGAATATAGCCTTTGCAGCGAATTTGGAGCCACTTTTGTTCCGAGTATTTTTCGTGTCCAGGGAGCCGAGAATCAATGAAAAATCGACTTACCACGTAATGAAACACTTTTGAGATATTCTTGTTCCACGCACTCCACGGTGCTCGAATATAGCTCTTGCAGCGAATTTGGAGTAACTTTTGTACTTAGCATATTTCGTGTCCTTGGAGCCAAGAAAAGTCGAAAAATCGATTTATGCGAAATGAAAAATTTTTGTGATACTCTTGTTCCTCACACTCCAACCTGCTCGAATATAGCTTTTGCAGCGAATTTGGAGCAACTTTTGTTCTGAGTATATTTCGTGTCCAGGGAGCCAAGAATCGTCATAAACTCGACTTACGCGAAATGAAAATTTTTTGTGATATTCTTTTTCCCCACACTCCAAACTGCTCGTATATAGCTCTTACAGCGAATTTGGAAAAGCTTTTGTTCTGAGCATATTTCGTGTCCATGGAGCCGAGAATCGTCGAAAAGTCGACTTAAGCGTAAAGAAAAATTTTTGTGATATTCTTGTTCCCCACACCCCAAACTGCTCGAAAATAGCTTTTGCAGCTAATTTGGAGTCACTTTTGTTCAGAGTATATTTCGTGTCCAGGGAGCCGAGAATCATCGAAAATCGACTTACCACGTAATGAAACACTTTTGTGATGTTCTTGTTCCTCACACTCCAACCTGCTCGAATATAGCTTTTGCAGGGAATTTGGAGCAACTGTTGTTCTGAGCATATTTCATGTCCATGGAGCCGAGAATCATCGAAAAATCGTCTTAAGTGTAATGACACATATTTGTGATTTTCTTGTTCCCCACACACCAAACTGCTCGTATATAGGTTTTGCAGCGAATTTGGAGCCACTTTTGTTCTGAGTATATTTCGTGTCCAGGGAGCCGAGAATCTTCGAAAAATCGACTTACGCGAAATGAAAATTTTTTGTTATTTTCTAGTTCCCCACACCTTAAGTTGCTCGCATATAGGTTTTTGAAGCGAATTTGGAGCAACTTTAGTTCTGAGTATATTTCGTGTCCAGGTAGCCGAGAATTATCGAAATATCGACTTGCACGTAATGAAACATTTTTATGATATTCTTGTTCCCCACACTCCAAACTGCTCGAATATATCTTTTGCAGCGAATTTGGAGCAATTTTGTTCTGAGTATATTTCGTGTTCAGGGAGCCGAGAATCGTCGAAACATCGACTTATGCGAAATGAAAATTTTAGTATATTCTTGTTCCCCACACTCTAAACTGCTCGAATATAGCTTTTGCAGCGAATTTGGAGCAACTTTTCTTCTGAGTATATTTCGTGTCCAGGGAGCCGAGATTCGTCGCAAATCGACTTATGCGAAATGAAAATTTTTCTGATATTCTTGTTCCACACACCCCACAACTGCTCGAATATAGCTTTTGCAGCGAATTTGGAGCAACTTATGTTCTGATTATATTTCGTGTCCAGGGAGCCGAGAATCATCGAAAAATCGACTTACGCGTAATGAAACATTCTTGTGTTTTTCTTGTTCCCCAACTCCAAGCTGCTCTTATATAGCTTTTGCAGCGAATTTGGAGCAACTTTGTTCTGAGTATATTTCTTGTCCAGGGAGCCAAGAATCGTCATAAACTCGACTTACGCGAAATGAAAATTTTTTGTTATTTTCTTGTTCCCCACACCCCAAACTGTTCGTATATAGCTCTAGCAGAGAATTTGGAGCAGCTTTTGAACTAAGCATATTTCGTGTCCATAGAGCCGAGAATTATCGAAAAATCGACTTAAGCGTAATGAAAAATTTTTGTGATATTCTTGTTCCCCTCACTCCAAACTGCTCGAATATAGCTTTTGCAGCGAATTTGGAGCAACTTTTGTTGTGAGCATATTTCGTGTCCATGGAGCCGAGAATCATCGAAAAATCGACTTAAGCGTAATGAAACATTTTTGTGATTTTCTTGTTCCCCACACTCCAAAATGCTCGAATATAGCTTTTGCAGCGAGTTTGGAGCAACTTTTGTTCTGAGTATATTTCCTGTCAAGGGAGCCGAGATTCGTTGCAAATCGACTTATGCGAAATGAAAATTTTTTAGATATTCTTGTTCCACACACCCCACAACTGCTCGTATATATCTTTTGCAGCGAATTTGGAGCAACTTTTGTTCTGAGTATATTACGTGTCCAGGGAGCCGAGAATCATCGAAAAATCGACTTACTACGTAATGAAACACTTTTGTGATATTCTTGTTCCCCACACTCCAAACTGCTTGTATATGGCTTTTGCAGCGAATTTGGAATAACTTTTGTTCTTAGCATCTTTCGTGTCCTGGGAGCCGAGAATTGTCGAAAAAACGACTTATGCGAAATGAAAAATTTTTGTGATATTCTTGTTCCACGCACGCCACACTGCTCGAATATAGCTCTTGCAGCGAATATTGGAGTAACTTTTGTACTTAGCATATTTCGTGTCCTGGGAGCCAAGAAAAGTCGAAAAATCGATTTATGCGAAATGAAAAATTTTTGTGATATTCTTGTTCCTCACACTCCAACCTGCTCGAATATAGCTTTTGCAGCGAATTTGGAGCCACTTTTGTTCTGAGTATATTTCGTGTCCAGGGAGCCGAGAATCATCGAAAAATCGACTTACCACGTAATGAAACACTTTTGTGATGTTCTTGTTCCTCACACTCCAACCTGCTCGAATAAATTTTTTGCAGCGAATTTGGAACAACTTTTGTTCTGAGCATATTATGTGCCCATGGAGCCGAGAAACATTTAAAAATCGACTTAAGCGTAATGAAACATATTTGTGATTTTCTTGTTCCCCACACACCAAACTGCTCGTATATAGGTTTTGCAGCGAATTTGGAGCCACTTTTGTTCTGAGTATATTTCGTGTCCAGGGAGCCGAGAATCTTCGAAAAATCGACTTACACGAAATGAAAATTTTTTGTTATATTCTTGTTCCCCACACCTTAAATTGCTCGCATATAGGTTTTTGAACCGAATTTGGAACAACTTTTTTTCTGAGTATATTTCGTGTCCAGGTAGCCGAGAATTCTCGAAATATCGACTTACACGTAATGAAACATTTTTATGATATTCTTGTTCCCCACACTCTAAACTGCTCTAATATAGCTTTTGCAGCGAATTTGGAGCAACTTTTGTTCTGAGTATATTTCGTGTTCAGTGAGCCGAGATTCGTCGCAAATCGACATATGCGAAATGAAAAAATATCTTATATTCTTGTTCCACACACCCCACAACTGCTCGAATATATCTTTTGCAGGGAATTTGGAGCAATTTTGTTCTGAGCATATTTCGTGTCCATGGAGCCGAGAATCATCGAAAAATCGACTTAAGCGTAATGTAAAATTTTTATGATATTCTTGTTCCCCTTAACCCCTAACTGCTCGAATATAGCCTTTGCAGCGGATTTTCAAGCCACTTTTGTTCTGAGTATTTTTCGTGTCCAGGGAGCCGAGAATCATCGAAAAATCGACTTACCACGTAATGAAACACTTTTGTGATGTTCTTGTTCCCCACACTCCAAACTACTTGTATATGGCTTTTGCAGCGAATTTGGAATAACTTTTGTTCTTAGCATATTTCGTGTCCTGGGAGCCGAGAATTGTCGAAAAAACGACTTATGCGAAATGAAACATTTTTGTGATATTCTTGTTCCCCTTACTCCAAACTGCTCGTATTGCATCGAATTTGGAGCAACTTTTGTTCCTAGCATTTTTCGTGTCCAGGGAGCCGAGAGTCGTCGAAAATCGACTTACACGTAATGAAATATTTTTGTGATATTCTTGTTTGCCACTTTGTGATATTCTTGTTCTCCACACTCCAAACTGCTCGTATATAGCTTTTGCAGCGAATTTGGTGCAACTTTTATTCTGAGTATATTTCGTGTCCAGGGAGCCGAGAATCCTGGTAAAATCGACTTACACGTTAACGAAACATTTTTGTGACATTCTTGTTCCCCACACTCCAAACTGCTCTATATAGCTTTTGCAGCGAATTTGGAGCAACTTTTATATTGAGTATATTTCGTGTCCAGGGAGCCTAGAATCTTGGTAAAATCGACTTACACGTAATGAAACCTTTTTGTGACATTCTTGTTCCCCACACTCCAAAATGCTCGTATATAGCTTTTGCAGCTAATTTGGAGCATCTTTAAAATTGAGTATATTTCGTGTCCAGGGAGCCTAGAATCGTGGTAAAATCGACTTACACGTAATGAAACATTTTTGTGATATTCTTGTTCCCAACACTCCAAACCGCTCGTATTTACAGCGAATATGGAGCAACATTTGTTATATGTATATTTCGCGTCCAGAGAGCCGAGATTCGTCGAAAAATCGACTTACACGTAATGAAACATTTTTGTGATATTCTTGTTCACCACACTCCGAACAGCTCGTATATAGCTTTTGCAGCGAATTTGGAGCAACTTTTGTTATAAGCATATTTCGTGTCCAGGGAGCCGACAATCATCGAAAAATCGACTTACGCGAAATGAAACATTTTTGTGATATTCTTGTTCTCCACACTACAAACTGCTCCTATATTCATTTTGCAGCGAATTTGCGGCAAGTCATGTTCTGAGAAAAATCGTGTCCAGGGAGAGTACAATCGCCGTAAAATCGACTTAAACGTAATGAAACATTTTTGTGAAATTCTTGTTCCCCATACTCCAATCTGCTCGTATATAGCTTTTGCATTGAATATTGAGCAACTTTTGTTCTGAATATATTTCGTGTCCAGGGAGCCGAGAATCGACGAAAATTCGACTTACACGTAATGAAACATTTTTATGATATTCTTGTTCCCCACACTACAAGCAGCTCATATATAGCTTTTGAAGTGAATTTGGAGCAACTTTTGTTCTGAATATATTTCGTGTCCAGGGAGCCGAGAATCGTCAAAAGTCGACTTACACATAATGAAACATTTTTGTGATATTCTTGTTCCCCACACTGCAAGCTTTTAATATATAGCTTTTGCAGCCAATTTGGAGCAACTTTTGTTCAGAGCATATTTCGTGTCCAGGGAGCCGAGAATCGTCGAAAAATCGAATTACACGTAATGAAACACTTTTGTGATATTCTTGTTCCCCACACTCCAAACTGCTTGTATATGGCTTTTGCAGCGAATTTGGAATAACTTTTGTTCTTAGCATCTTTCGTGTCCTGGGAGCCGAGAATTGTCGAAAAAACGACTTATGCGAAATGAAAAATGTTTGTGATATTCTTGTTCCACGCACTCCACACTGCTCGAATATAGCTCTTGCAGCGAATTTGGAGTAACTTTTGTACTTAGCATATTTCGTGTCCTGGGAGCCAAGAAAAGTCGAAAAATCGATTTATGCGAAATGAAAAATTTTTGTGATATTCTTGTTCCTCACACTCCAACGTGCTCGAATATAGCTTTTGCAGCGAATTTGGAGCCACTTTTGTTCTGAGTATATTTCGTGTCCAGGGAGCCGAGAATCATCGAAAAATCGACTTACCACGTAATGAAACACTTTTGTGATGTTTTTGTTCCTCACACTCCAACCTGCTCGACTATAGCTTTTGCAGCGAATTTGGAGCAACTGTTGTTCTGAGCATATTTCGTGTCCATGGAGCCGAGAATCATTGAAAAATCGTCTTAAGTGTAATGAAACATATTTGTGATTTTCTTGTTCCCCACACACCAAACTGCTCGAATATATCTTTTGCAGCGAATTTGGAGCAATTTTGTTCTGAGTATATTTCGTGTTCAGGGAGCCGAGAATCGTCGAAACATCGATTTATGCGAAATGAAAATTTTAGTGATATTCTTGTTCTCCACACTCTAAAGTGCTCGAATATAGCTTTTGCAGCGAATTTGGAGCAACTTTTGTTCTGAGTATATTTCGTGTCCAGGGAGCCGAGATTCGTCGCAAATCGACTTATGCGAAATGAAAATTTTTCTGATATTCTTGTTCCACACACCCCACAACTGCTCGAATATAGCTTTTGCAGCGAATTTGGAGCAACTCATGTTCTGATTATATTTCGTGTCCAGGGAGCCCAGAATCATCGAAAAATCGCCTTACGCGTAATGAAACATTCTTGTGGTTTTCTTGTTCCCCAACTCCAAGCTGCTCTTATATAGCTTTTGCAGCGAATTTGGAGCAACTTTGTTCTGAGTATATTTCTTGTCCAGGGAGCCAAGAATCGTCATAAACTCGACTTACGCGAAATGAAAATTTTTTGTGATATTCTTTTTCCCCACACCCAAAACTGTTCGTATATAGCTCTAGCAGAGAATTTGGAGCAGCTTTTGAACTAAGCATATTTCGTGTCCATGGAGCCGAGAATTATAGAAAAATCGACTTAAGCGTAATAAAAAACTTTTGTGATATTCTTGTTCCCCACACTCCAAACTGCTCGAATATAGCTTTTGCAGCGAATTTGGAGCAACTTTTAATCTGAGTATATTTCGTGTCCTGGGAGCCGAGAATCGTGGCTAATCGACTTAAGCGTAATGAAAAATTTTTGTGATATTCTTGTTCCCCTCACTCCAAACTGCTCGAATATAGCTTTTGCAGCGAATTTGGAGCAACTTTTGTTCTGAGCATATTTCGTGTACATGGAGCCGAGAATCATCGAAAAATCGTCTTAAGTGTAATGAAACATATTTGTGATTTTCTTGTTCCCCACACACCAAACTGCTCGAATATATCTTTTGCAGCGAATTTGGAGCAATTTTGTTCTGAGTATATTTCGTGTTCAGGGAGCCGAGAATCGTCGAAACATCGATTTATGCGAAATGAAAATTTTAGTGATATTCTTGTTCTCCACACTCTAAAGTGCTCGAATATAGCTTTTGCAGCGAATTTGGAGCAACTTTTGTTCTGAGTATATTTCGTGTCCAGGGAGCCGAGATTCGTCGCAAATCGACTTATGCGAAATGAAAATTTTTCTGATATTCTTGTTCCACACACCCCACAACTGCTCGAATATAGCTTTTGCAGCGAATTTGGAGCAACTCATGTTCTGATTATATTTCGTGTCCAGGGAGCCGAGAATCATCGAAGAATCGACTTACGCGTAATGAAACATTCTTGTGGTTTTCTTGTTCCCCAACTCCAAAATGCTCGTATATAGCTTTTGCAGCTAATTTGGAGCATCTTTTATATTGAGTATATTTCGTGTCCAGGGAGCCTAGAATCGTTGTAAAATCGACTTACACGTAATGAAACATTTTTGTGATATTCTTGTTCCCCACACTCCAAACCGCTCGTATTTACAGCGAATATGGAGCAACATTTGCTATATGTATATTTCGCGTCCAGAGAGCCGAGATTCGTCGAAAAATCGACTTACACGAAATGAAATATTATTGTGATATTCTTGTTCCCCACACTCCAAGCTGCTCGTATATAGCTGTTGCTGCGAATTTGGAGCAACTTTTGTTGAGTATATTTCGTGTCCAGAGAGCGGAGAATCTTGGAAAAATCGACTTACACGTAATGAAACATTTTTGTGATATTCTTGTTCACCACACTCCGAACAGCTCGTATATAGCTTTTGCTGCGAATTTGGAGCAACTTTTGTTATAAGCATATTTCGTGTCCAGGGAGCCGACAATCATCGAAAAATCGACTTACGCGAAATGAAACATTTTTGTGATATTCTTGTTCCCCACACTCCAAACTGCTCGTATATAGCTTTTGCATTGAATTTGGAGCAACTTTTGTTCCTAGCATATTTCGTGTCCAGGGAGCCGAGAGTCGTCGAAGATCGACTTACACGTAATGAAATATTTTTGTGATATTCTTGTTTGCCACTTTGTGATATTCTTGTTCCCCACACTCCGAACTGCTCGTATATAGCATTTACAGCGAATATGGAGCAACATTCGTTATATGTATATTTCGTGTACAGGGAGCCGAGAATCGTCAAAATATCGACTTACACAAAATGAAATATTATTGTGATATTCTTGTTCCCCACACTCCAAACTGCTCGTATATAGCTTTTGCAGCGAATTTTTGCAAATTTTATTCTGAGTATATTTCGTGTCCAGGGAGCCGAGAGTCGTGGTAAAATCGACTTACACGTAATGAAACATTTTTGTGACATTCTTGTTCCCCACACTCCAAAATGCTGGTATATAGCTTTTGCAGCTAATTTGGAGCAACTTTTATATTGAGTATATTTCGTGTCCAGGTAGCCTAGAATCGTGGTAAAATCGACTTACACGTAATGAAACATTTTTGTGATATTCTTGTTCCCCACACTCCAAACCGCACGTATATAGCATTTACAGCGAATATGGAGCAACATTTGTTATATGTATATTTCGTGTCCAGGGAGCCGAGATTCGTCGAAAAATCGAGTTACACGTAATGAAACTTCTTTGTGATAATCTAGTTCCCCACGCTCCAAACCGCTCGTATATAGCTCTTGCAGTAAATTTGGAGCAACTTTTGTACTGAGTATATTTCGTGTCCAAGGGGCAGAGAATCGACAAAAAATCGACTTACACGTAATGAAACATTTTTTTGATATTCTTGTTCCCCACACTCCAATATGCTCGTATACAGCATTTGTAGCGAATTTGGAGGAACTTTTATTATATGTATATTTTGTGTCCAGGGAGCCCAGAATCGTCAAAATATCGACTTACACTAAATGAAACATTTTTGTGATGTTCTTGTTCCCGATACTCCAATCTGCTTTTATATAGCTTTTGCAGTGCATTTGGAGCAACGTTTGTTCTGAGAATATTTCGTGTCCAGGGAGCCGAGAAAGGTCCAAAAATCAACTTACACGTAGTGAATCATTTTTGTGATAATCTTCTTCCCCACACTCCAAACTGCTCGTATATATCTTTTGCAGCGAAATTGGAGCAAGTTTTGTTCTGAGAATATTTCGTGTCCAGGGAGCCGAGAATCGTCGAAAAATCGACTTCCACGTAGTGAATCATTTTTGTGATAATCTTCTTCCCCACACTCCAAACTGCTCGTATATATCTTTTGCAGCGAATTTGGACCAACTTTTGTTCTGAGAATAATTCGTGTCCAGGGAGCCGAGAATCGTCGAAAAATCAACTTACGCGTAATGAAACATTTTTGTGATATTCTTGTTCTCCACACTACAAACTGCTCCTATATTCATTTTGCAGCGAATTTGCGGCAAGTCATGTTCTGAGAAAAATCGTGTCCAGGGAGAGTACAATCGCCGTAAAATCGACTTAAACGTAATGAAACATTTTTGTGAAATTCTTGTTCCCCATACTCCAATCTGCTCGTATATAGCTTTTGCATTGAATATTGAGCAACTTTTGTTCTGAATATATTTCGTGTCCAGGGAGCCGAGAATCGACGAAAATTCGACTTACACGTAATGAAACATTTTTATGATATTCTTGTTCCCCACACTACAAGCAGCTCATATATATAGCTTTTGAAGTGAATTTGGAGCAACTTTTGTTCTGAATATATTTCGTGTCCAGGGAGCCGAGAATCGTCAAAAGTCGACTTACACATAATGAAACATTTTTGTGATATTCTTGTTCCCCACACTGCAAGCTTTTAATATATAGCTTTTGCAGCCAATTTGGAGCAACTTTTGTTCAGAGCATATTTCGTGTCCAGGGAGCCGAGAATCGTCGAAAAATCGAATTACACGTAATGAAACACTTTTGTGATATTCTTGTTCCCCACACTCCAAACTGCTTGTATATGGCTTTTGCAGCGAATTTGGAATAACTTTTGTTCTTAGCATCTTTCGTGTCCTGGGAGCCGAGAATTGTCGAAAAAACGACTTATGCGAAATGAAAAATGTTTGTGATATTCTTGTTCCACGCACTCCACACTGCTCGAATATAGCTCTTGCAGCGAATTTGGAGTAACTTTTGTACTTAGCATATTTCGTGTCCTGGGAGCCAAGAAAAGTCGAAAAATCGATTTATGCGAAATGAAAAATTTTTGTGATATTCTTGTTCCTCACACTCCAACGTGCTCGAATATAGCTTTTGCAGCGAATTTGGAGCCACTTTTGTTCTGAGTATATTTCGTGTCCAGGGAGCCGAGAATCATCGAAAAATCGACTTACCACGTAATGAAACACTTTTGTGATGTTTTTGTTCCTCACACTCCAACCTGCTCGACTATAGCTTTTGCAGCGAATTTGGAGCAACTGTTGTTCTGAGCATATTTCGTGTCCATGGAGCCGAGAATCATTGAAAAATCGTCTTAAGTGTAATGAAACATATTTGTGATTTTCTTGTTCCCCACACACCAAACTGCTCGAATATATCTTTTGCAGCGAATTTGGAGCAATTTTGTTCTGAGTATATTTCGTGTTCAGGGAGCCGAGAATCGTCGAAACATCGATTTATGCGAAATGAAAATTTTAGTGATATTCTTGTTCTCCACACTCTAAAGTGCTCGAATATAGCTTTTGCAGCGAATTTGGAGCAACTTTTGTTCTGAGTATATTTCGTGTCCAGGGAGCCGAGATTCGTCGCAAATCGACTTATGCGAAATGAAAATTTTTCTGATATTCTTGTTCCACACACCCCACAACTGCTCGAATATAGCTTTTGCAGCGAATTTGGAGCAACTCATGTTCTGATTATATTTCGTGTCCAGGGAGCCCAGAATCATCGAAAAATCGCCTTACGCGTAATGAAACATTCTTGTGGTTTTCTTGTTCCCCAACTCCAAGCTGCTCTTATATAGCTTTTGCAGCGAATTTAGAGCAACTTTGTTCTGAGTATATTTCTTGTCCAGGGAGCCAAGAATCGTCATAAACTCGACTTACGCGAAATGAAAATTTTTTGTGATATTCTTTTTCCCCACACCCAAAACTGTTCGTATATAGCTCTAGCAGAGAATTTGGAGCAGCTTTTGAACTAAGCATATTTCGTGTCCATGGAGCCGAGAATTATAGAAAAATCGACTTAAGCGTAATAAAAAACTTTTGTGATATTCTTGTTCCCCACACTCCAAACTGCTCGAATATAGCTTTTGCAGCGAATTTGGAGCAACTTTTAATCTGAGTATATTTCGTGTCCTGGGAGCCGAGAATCGTGGCTAATCGACTTAAGCGTAATGAAAAATTTTTGTGATATTCTTGTTCCCCTCACTCCAAACTGCTCGAATATAGCTTTTGCAGCGAATTTGGAGCAACTTTTGTTCTGAGCATATTTCGTGTCCATGGAGCCGAGTATCATCGATAAATCGACTTAAGCGTAATGAAACATTTTTGTGATTTTCTTGTTCCCCACACTCCAAACTGCTCGAATATAGCTTTTGCAGCGAGTTTTGAGCAACTTTTGTTCTGAGTATATTTCCTGTCAAGGGAGCCGAGATTCGTTGCAAATCGACTTATGCGAAATGAAAATTTTTGTGATATTCTTGTTCCACACACCCCAAACTGCTCGAATATAGCTTTTGCAGCGAATTTGGAGCATCTTTTGTTCTGAGTATATTACGTGTCCAGGGAGCCGAGAATAATCGAAAAATCGACTTACCACGTAATGAAACATTCTTGTGATTTTCTTGTTCCCCAACTCCAAACTGCTCTTATATAGCTTTTGCAGCGAATTTGGAGCAACTTTTGTTCTGAGTATATTTCGTGTCCAGGGAGCCAAGAACCGTCATAAACTCGACTTACGCGAAATGAAAATTTTTTGTGACATTCTTTTTCCCCACACCCCAAACTGCTCGTATATAGCTCTTACAGCGAATTTGGAAAAGCTTTTGTTCGGAGCATATTTCGTGTCCGTGGAGCCGAGAATCGTCGAAAAGTCGACTTAAACGTAATGAAAAATTTTTGTGATATTCCTGTTCCCCACACCCCAAACTGCTCGAAAATAGCTTTTGCAGCGAATTTGGAATCACTTTTGTTCTGAGTATATTTCGTGTCCAGGGAGCCGAGAATCATCGAAAAATCGACTTACCACGTAATGAAACACTTTTGTGATGTTCTTGTTCCTCACACTCCAACCTGCTAAATATAGCTTTTGCAGTGAATTTGGAGCAACTGTTGTTCTGAGCATATTTCGTGTCCATGGAGCCGAGAATCATCGAAAAATCGTCTTAAGTGTAATGAAACATATTTGTGATTTTCTTGTTCCCCACACACCAAACTGCTCGTATATAGGTTTTGCAGCGAATTTGGAGCCACTTTTGTTCTGAGTATATTTCGTGTCCAAGGAGCCGAGAATCTTCGAAAAATCGACTTACGCGAAATGAAATTTTTTTGTTATATTCTTGTTCCCCACACCTTAAATTGCTCGCATATAGGTTTTTGAAGCAAATTTGGAGCAACTTTTGTTCTGAGTATATTTCGTGTCCAGGTAGCCGAGAATTATCGAAATATCGACTTACACGTAATGAAACATTTTTATGATATTATTGTTCCCCACACTCCAATCTGCTCGAATATATCTTTTGCAGCGAATTTGGAGCAATTTTGTTCTGAGTATATTTCGTGTTCAGGGAGCCGAGAATCGTCGAAACATCGATTTATGCGAAATGAAAATTTTAGTGATGTTCTTGTTCTCCACACTCTAAAGTGCTCGAATATAGCTTTTGCAGCGAATTTGGAGCAACTTTTGTTCTGAGTATAATTCGTTTCCAGGGAGCCGAGATTCGTCGCAAATCGACTTATGCGAAACGAAAATTTTTCTGATATTCTTGTTCCACACACCCCACAACTGCTCGAATATAGCTTTTGCAGCGAATTTGGAGCAACTCATGTTCTGATTATATTTCGTGTCCAGGGAGCCGAGAATCATCGAAAAATCGACTTACGCGTAATGAAACATTCTTGTGATATTCCTGTTCCCCTCACTCCAAACTGCTCGAATATAGCTTTTGCAGCGCGTTTGGAGCAACTTTTGTACTGAGTATATTTCCTGTCAAGGGAGCCGAGATTCGTTGGAAATCGACTTATGCGAAATGATAATTTTTGTGATATTCTTGTTCCACACACCCCAAACTGCTCCAATATAGCTTTTGCAGCGAATTTGGAGCAACTTTTTTTCTGAGTATATTACGTGTCCAGGGAACCGAGAATCATCGCAAAATCGACTTACCACGTAATGAAACACTTTTGTGATGTTCTTGTTCCCCTTACCCCAAACTGCTCGAATATAGCTTTTGCAGCGAATTTGGAGCCACTTTTGTTCTGAGTATATTTCGTGTCCAGGGAGCCGAGAATCGAAACATCAACTTACACGAAATGAATTTTTTTGTGATATTCTTGTTCCCCAATTCCAAACTGCTCATATATAGCTTTTGCAGCGAATTTGGAGCAACTTTTGTTATAGGCATATTGCGTGTCCAGGGAGCCGAGAATCGTCGAAAAATCGACTAATACGAAATGAAACATTTTTTGTGATATTCTTGTTCTCCACACTCCAAATTGCTCGTATTTGCAGCAAATTTGGTGCAACTCTTGTTCTGAGCATGTTTCGTGTCCAGGAAGCTGAGAATCGTCGCAAAATCGACTTACATGTAAAGAAAAATTTTTGTGATATTCTAGTTCCCCACATTCCAAACTGCTCGTATATAGACTTTGCAGCGAATTTGGAGCAACTTCTGTTATAGGCATATTGCGTGTCCAGGGAGCCGAGAATCGTCGAAAAATCGACTTATACGAAATGAAGCATTTTTGTGATATTCTTGTTCTCCACACTCCAAACTGCTCGTATATAGAATTTGCAGTTAATTTGGAACAACTTTTGTTATAGGCATATTGCGTGTCCAAGGAGCCGAGAATCGTCGAAAAATCGACTTACACCAAATGAAACATTTTTATGATATTCCTGTTCCCCACTCCATACTGCTCGTATATAGCTTTTGCAGCGTATTTGGAGCAACTTTTGTTCAGAAAATATTTCGTGTCCAGGGAGCCGAGAATCGACGAAAAATCGACTTACAGGTAATGAAACATTTTTGTGAAATTCTGATTTCCCACGCTTCCAAATTGCTCGTATATAGAGCATTTGCAGCGAATTTGGAGCAACTTTTGTTCTGAGAATAATTCGTGTCCAGGGAGCCGAGAATAAATGAAAAATCGACTTACAGGTAATGAAACATTTTTGTGATATTCTTGCTCCCCTTACTCCAATCTGCTCGAATATTGCTTTTGCCTTGAATTTGGAGCAACTTTTGTTCTGAATATATTTCGTGTCCAGGGAACCAGAATCGTCGTCAAATCGACTTACACGTGATGAAACATTTTTGTGATATTCTTGTTCCCCACACTCCAAACTGCACGTATATAGCATTTGCAGTTAATTTGGAGCAACTTTTGTTATAGGCATATTTCGTGTCCAGGCAGCCGAGAATCTTCGAAATATCAACTTACACGAAATGAAATATTTTTGTTATATTCTGGTTCCCCACACTCCAAACTGCTCGTATATAGCTTTTGCAGCGAATTTGGAGCAACTTTTGTTATAGTCATATATCGGGTCCAGGGAGCCGAGAATCGTCGTAAAATCGACTTACACGTAATGAAAGATTTTCATGATATTCTTGTTCCCCACACTCCATACTGCTCGTATATAGCTTTTGCAGGGAATTTGGAGCAACTTTTGTTCTGAGGTTATATTTTAGTGTCCAGGGAGCCGAGAATCGTCGAAAAGTCAACTTACACGTAATTAAACATTTTTGTAATATTCTTGTTCCCCATACTACAAAATGCTCGTATATAGGTTTTGTAGCGAATTTGGAGCAACTTTTGGTCTGAGAATATTTCGTGTCCAGGGAGCCCAGAATCCTCGAGAAATCGACTTTCGCGAAATGAAACATTTTTGTGATATTCTTGTTCCCCACACACCAAACTGCTCCTATATAGCTTTTGCAGCAAATTTGCGGCAACTCATGTTCTGAGAATATATCGTGTCCAGGGAGCGTAGAATAGTCGTAAAATCGACTTAAACGTAATGAAACATTTTTATGATATTCTTGCTGCCCACACTCCAAACTGCGCATATATAGTTTGAGCAGCCAAATTGGTGCAACTTTTGTTCTGAGCATATTTCGAGTCCAGGGAGCCGAGAATCGTCGTAAAATCGACCTACACGTAATGAAAGATTTTTATGATATTCTTGTTCCCCACGCTCCAAACTGCTCGCATAATAGCATTTGCAGCGAATTTGAGCAACTTTTGTTATATGTATATTTCGTGTCCAGGGAGCAGAGAATCGTCGAAAAATCGACTTACCCGTAATGAAAAATGTATGTGATATTCTAGATCCCCACATTTCAAACTGCTCGTATATAGCTTTTGCAGCGAATTTCGAGCAACTTTTGTTATAGGCATATTTCGTATCCAGGGAACCGAGAATCGTCGAAAAATCGACTTACAAGTAATGAAAGAGTTTTATGATATACTTGTTCCCCACGCTTCAAACTGGTCATATATAGCATTTGCAGCGAATTTGGAGCAACTTTTGTTATAGGCATATTTCGTGTTCAAGGGAGCCGAGAATCGTCGTAAAATCGACTTACACGTAAAACAAACATTTTTATGATATTCTTGTTCCCCACAGTCGAAAATACTCGTATATATCTTTTGCATTGAATTTGCAGCAAATTTTGTTCTGAGTACAATTCGTGTCCAGGGAACCGAGAATAGTCGAAAAATCGACTTACGCGAAATGAAAAATTTTTGTGATATTCTTGTTCCCCACATTCCAAACTGCTCGCATATAGCTATTGCAGCGAATTTGGAGGAACTTTTCTTTTAGGCATATTACGTGTCCATGGAGCCGAGAATCGTCGAAAAATCGACACATGCGAAATTAAACATTTTTGTGATATTTTTGTTCCCCACACTCGATACTGCTCGTATATAGCTTTTGCAGCGAATTTGGAGCAACTTTTGTTGTGAATATATTTCGTGTCCAGGGAGCCGAGAATCGTTGAAAAGTCAACTTACACGTAATGAAACATTTTTTGTGATATTCTTGTTCCCCATACTATAAAATGTTCGTATATAAGTTTTGCAGCGAATTTGGAGAAACTTTTGTTCTGAGAATATTTCGTGTCCAGGGAACCGAGAATCGTCGAATAATCGACTTACACGTAATGAAACATTTTTGTGATATTCTTTTTCCCACACTCCAAACCGCTCCTATATAGCTTTTGCAGCGATTTCGGAGCAACTTTTGTTCTGAGACTATTTCGTGTCCAGGGAGCCGAGAATCGTCGAGAAATCGACTTACGTGAAATGAAACATTTTCATGATATTCTTTTTCCCCACACTCCTTACTGCTCGTATATAGCATTTGCAGCGAATTTGGAGCAACTTCTGTTCTGAGAATATTTCGGGTCCAGGGAGCCTAGAATCGTCGAAAAATTTACTTACACGTAATGACTTATTTTTAATATGTACATGATTTCCACACTCCAAACTGGTCGTATATAGGTTTTGGAGGGAATTTGGAGCAACTTTTGTTATAGGCATATTTCGTGCCCAGGGAGCCGAGAATCGTAAAATCGACTTACACGTAAAACAAACATTTTTATGATATTCTTGTTCCCTACACTCCAAACTGCTCGTATATAGCTTTTCAGTGAATTTGGAGCAACCTTTGTTCTGAGTATATTTCGTGTCCAGGGAACCGAGAATCGTCGAAATATCGACTTACACGGAATGAAAAATTTTTGTGAAATTCTTGTTCCCCACACTCCAAACTGCTCATATATAATTTGTGCAGCGACATTGGAGCAACTTTTGTTCTGAGCATATTTCGTGTCCCGGGAGCTGAGAATCGTCGAAAAATCGACTTACACGTAATGAAACATTTTTGTGATATTCTTGTTCCCAACATTCCAAACTGCTCCTATATAGCTTTTGCAGCGACTTTGGTGCAACTTTTGTGCTGAGTATATTTCGTGTCCAGGGAACCGAGAATCGTCGAAAAATCGACTTATTCGAAATGAAACATTTTTGTGATATTCTTGTTCCACACACTCCAAACTGCTCCTATATAGCTTTTGCAGCGAATTTGCGGCAACTCATGTTCTGAGAATATTTCGTGTCCAGGGAGCTGAGAATCGTCGAAATATCAACTATCACGAAATGAAATATTCTTGTGATATTCTTGTTGGTGCAACTTTTGTTCTGAGCATATTTCGTGTCCAGGGAGCTGAGAATCGTCGAAAAATCGACTTACATGTAAAGAAAAATTTTTGTGATATTCTAGTTCCCCACATTCCAAACTGCTCGTATATAGCTTTTGCATCGAATTTGGAGCAACTTTTGTTATAGGCATATTGCGTGTCCAGGGAGCCGAGAATCGTCGAAAAATCGACTTATGCGAAATGAAACATTTTTGTGATATTCTTGTTCCCCACACTCCAAACTGCACGTATATAGCATCTGCAGTTAATTTGGAGCAACTTTTGTTATAGGCATATTGCGTGTCCAAGGAGCCGAGAATCGTCGAAAAATCGACTTATGCGAAATGAAACATTTTTGTGATATTCTTGTTCCCCACACTCCAAACTGCACGTATATAGCATTTGCAGTTAATTTGGAGCAACTTTTGTTATAGGCATATTTCGTGTCCAGGCAGCCGAGAATCTTCGAAATATCAACTTACACGAAATGAAATATTTTTGTTATATTCTGGTTCCCCACACTCCAAACTGCTCGTATATAGCTTTTGCAGCGAATTTGGAGCAACTTTTGTTATAGGCATATTTCGGGTCCAGGGAGCCGAGAATCGTCGTAAAATCGACTTACACGTAATGAAAGATTTTTATGATATACTTGTTCCCCACGCTCCAAACTGCTCTTATATAGCATTAGCAGCGAATTTGAGCAACTTTTGTTATATGTATATTTCGTGTCCAGGGAGCCGAGAATCGAAACATCAACTTACACGAAATGAAAATTTTTTGTGATATTCTTGTTCCCCACATTCCAAACTGCTCGTAAATAGCTTTTGCAGCCAATTTGGAGCAACTTCTGTTGTGAGCATATTTCGTGTCCAGGAAGCTGAGAATCGTCGCAAAATCGACTTACATGTAAAGAAAAATTTTTATGATATTCTAGTTCCCCGCATTCTGAACAGCTCGTATATAGATTTTGCAGAGAATTTGGAGCAACTTTTGTTATAGGCATATTGCGTGGCCAGGGAGCCGAGAATCGTCGAAATATCAACTTACACGAAATGAAAAATTTTTGTGATATTCTTGTTTCCCACACTCCAAACTGTTCGTATATAGCATTTGCATCGAATTTGGAGCAACTTTTGTTATAGACATATTTCGTGTCCAGGGAGCCGAGGATCGTCGAAAAATCGACACATGAAAAATAAAACATTTTTGTGATATTTTTGTTCCCCACACTCGAAACTGCTCGTATATAGCTTTTACAGTGAATTTGGAGCAACATTTGTTCTGAATATATTTCCTGTCCAGGGAACCGAGAATCGTCTAAAAATCGACACGCGAAATGAAACATTTTTGTGATATTCTTGTTCTCTCCACTCCAAAATGCTCGTTTATAGCTTTTGCAGCGAATTTGGTGCAACTTTTGTTCTGAGCATATTTCGTGTCCAGGGAGCTGAGAATCGTCGAAAAATCGACTTACACGTAATGAAACTTCTTTGTGATAATCTTGTTCCCCACGCTCCAAACCGCTCGTATATAGCTCTTGCAGTAAATTTGGAGCAACTTTTGTACTGAGTATATTTCGTGTCCAAGGGGCAGAGAATCGACAAAAAATCGACTTACACGTAATGAAACATTTTTTTGATATTCTTGTTCCCCACACTCCAATATGCTCGTATACAGCATTTGTAGCGAATTTGGAGGAACTTTTATTATATGTATATTTTGTGTCCAGGGAGCCCAGAATCGTCAAAATATCGACTTACACTAAATGAAACATTTTTGTGATGTTCTTGTTCCCGATACTCCAATCTGCTTTTATATAGCTTTTGCAGTGCATTTGGAGCAACTTTTGTTCTGAGAATATTTCGTGTCCAGGGAGCCGAGAAAGGTCCAAAAATCAACTTACACGTAGTGAATCATTTTTGTGATAATCTTCTTCCCCACACTCCAAACTGCTCGTATATATCTTTTGCAGCGAAATTGGAGCAAGTTTTGTTCTGAGAATATTTCGTGTCCAGGGAGCCGAGAATCGTCGAAAAATCGACTTCCACGTAGTGAATCATTTTTGTGATAATCTTCTTCCCCACACTCCAAACTGCTCGTATATATCTTTTGCAGCGAATTTGGACCAACTTTTGTTCTGAGAATAATTCGTGTCCAGGGAGCCGAGAATCGTCGAAAAATCGACTTACGCGTAATGAAACATTTTTGTGATATTCTTGTTCTCCACACTACAAACTGCTCCTATATTCATTTTGCAGCGAATTTGCGGCAAGTCATGTTCTGAGAAAAATCGTGTCCAGGGAGAGTACAATCGCCGTAAAATCGACTTAAACGTAATGAAACATTTTTGTGAAATTCTTGTTCCCCATACTCCAATCTGCTCGTATATAGCTTTTGCATTGAATATTGAGCAACTTTTGTTCTGAATATATTTCGTGTCCAGGGAGCCGAGAATCGACGAAAATTCGACTTACACGTAATGAAACATTTTTATGATATTCTTGTTCCCCACACTACAAGCAGCTCATATATATAGCTTTTGAAGTGAATTTGGAGCAACTTTTGTTCTGAATATATTTCGTGTCCAGGGAGCCGAGAATCGTCAAAAGTCGACTTACACATAATGAAACATTTTTGTGATATTCTTGTTCCCCACACTGCAAGCTTTTAATATATAGCTTTTGCAGCCAATTTGGAGCAACTTTTGTTCAGAGCATATTTCGTGTCCAGGGAGCCGAGAATCGTCGAAAAATCGAATTACACGTAATGAAACACTTTTGTGATATTCTTGTTCCCCACACTCCAAACTGCTTGTATATGGCTTTTGCAGCGAATTTGGAATAACTTTTGTTCTTAGCATCTTTCGTGTCCTGGGAGCCGAGAATTGTCGAAAAAACGACTTATGCGAAATGAAAAATGTTTGTGATATTCTTGTTCCACGCACTCCACACTGCTCGAATATAGCTCTTGCAGCGAATTTGGAGTAACTTTTGTACTTAGCATATTTCGTGTCCTGGGAGCCAAGAAAAGTCCAAAAATCGATTTATGCGAAATGAAAAATTTTTGTGATATTCTTGTTCCTCACACTCCAACGTGCTCGAATATAGCTTTTGCAGCGAATTTGGAGCCACTTTTGTTCTGAGTATATTTCGTGTCCAGGGAGCCGAGAATCATCGAAAAATCGACTTACCACGTAATGAAACACTTTTGTGATGTTCTTGTTCCTCACACTCCAACCTGCTCGACTATAGCTTTTGCAGCGAATTTGAGGCAACTGTTGTTCTGAGCATATTTCGTGTCCATGGAGCCGAGAATCATCGAAAAATCGTCTTAAGTGTAATGAAACATATTTGTGATTTTCTTGTTCCCCACACACCAAACTGCTCGAATATATCTTTTGCAGCGAATTTGGAGCAATTTTGTTCTGAGTATATTTCGTGTTCAGGGAGCCGAGAATCGTCGAAACATCGATTTATGCGAAATGAAAATTTTAGTGATATTCTTGTTCTCCACACTCTAATGTGCTCGAATATAGCTTTTGCAGCGAATTTGGAGCAACTTTTGTTCTGAGTATATTTCGTGTCCACGGAGCCGAGATTCGTCGCAAATGCGAAATGAAAATTTTTCTGATATTCTTGTTCCACACACCCCACAACTGCTCGAATATAGCTTTTGCAGCGAATTTGGAGCAACTCATGTTCTGATTATATTTCGTGTCCAGGGAGCCGAGAATCATCGAAAAATCGACTTACGCGTAATGAAACATTCTTGTGGTTTTCTTGTTCCCCAACTCCAAAATGCTCGTATATAGCTTTTGCAGCTAATTTGGAGCATCTTTTATATTGAGTATATTTCGTGTCCAGGGAGCCTAGAATCGTGGTAAAATCGACTTACACGTAATGAAACATTTTTGTGATATTCTTGTTTCCCACACTCCAAACCGCTCGTATTTACAGCGAATATGGAGCAACATTTGCTATATGTATATTTCGCGTCCAGAGAGCCGAGATTCGTCGAAAAATCGACTTACACGAAATGAAATATTATTGTGATATTCTTGTTCCCCACACTCCAAGCTGCTCTTATATAGCTGTTGCTGCGAATTTGGAGCAACTTTTGTTGAGTATATTTCGTGTCCAGAGAGCGGAGAATCTTGGAAAAATCGACTTACACGTAATGAAACATTTTTGTGATATTCTTGTTCACCACACTCCGAACAGCTCGTATATAGCTTTTGCAGCGAATTTGGAGCAACTTTTGTTATAAGCATATTTCGTGTCCAGGGAGCCGACAATCATCGAAAAATCGACTTACGCGAAATGAAACATTTTTGTGATATTCTTGTTCCCCACACTCCAAACTGCTCGTATATAGCTTTTGCATTGAATTTGGAGCAACTTTTGTTCCTAGCATATTTCGTGTCCAGGGAGCCGAGAGTCGTCGAAGATCGACTTACACGTAATGAAATATTTTTGTGATATTCTTGTTTGCCACTTTGTGATATTCTTGTTCCCCACACTCCGAACTGCTCGTATATAGCATTTACAGCGAATATGGAGCAACATTCGTTATATGTATATTTCGTGTACAGGGAGCCGAGAATCGTCAAAATATCGACTTACACAAAATGAAATATTATTGTGATATTCTTGTTCCCCACACTCCAAACTGCTCGTATATAGCTTTTGCAGCGAATTTTTGCAAATTTTATTCTCAGTATATTTCGTGTCCAGGGAGCCGAGAGTCGTGGTAAAATCGACTTACACGTAATGAAACATTTTTGTGACATTCTTGTTCCCCACACTCCAAAATGCTGGTATATAGCTTTTGCAGCTAATTTGGAGCAACTTTTATATTGAGTATATTTCGTGTCCAGGGAGCCGAGATTCGTCGAAAAATCGACTTACACGTAATGAAACTTCTTTGTGATAATCTTGTTCCCCACGCTCCAAACCGCTCGTATATAGCTCTTGCAGTAAATTTGGAGCAACTTTTGTACTGAGTATATTTCGTGTCCAAGGGGCAGAGAATCGACAAAAAATCGACTTACACGTAATGAAACATTTTTTTGATATTCTTGTTCCCCACACTCCAATATGCTCGTATACAGCATTTGTAGCGAATTTGGAGGAACTTTTATTATATGTATATTTTGTGTCCAGGGAGCCCAGAATCGTCAAAATATCGACTTACACTAAATGAAACATTTTTGTGATGTTCTTGTTCCCGATACTCCAATCTGCTTTTATATAGCTTTTGCAGTGCATTTGGAGCAACTTTTGTTCTGAGAATATTTCGTGTCCAGGGAGCCGAGAAAGGTCCAAAAATCAACTTACACGTAGTGAATCATTTTTGTGATAATCTTCTTCCCCACACTCCAAACTGCTCGTATATATCTTTTGCAGCGAAATTGGAGCAAGTTTTGTTCTGAGAATATTTCGTGTCCAGGGAGCCGAGAATCGTCGAAAAATCGACTTCCACGTAGTGAATCATTTTTGTGATAATCTTCTTCCCCACACTCCAAACTGCTCGTATATATCTTTTGCAGCGAATTTGGACCAACTTTTGTTCTGAGAATAATTCGTGTCCAGGGAGCCGAGAATCGTCGAAAAATCAACTTACGCGTAATGAAACATTTTTGTGATATTCTTGTTCTCCACACTACAAACTGCTCCTATATTCATTTTGCAGCGAATTTGCGGCAAGTCATGTTCTGAGAAAAATCGTGTCCAGGGAGAGTACAATCGCCGTAAAATCGACTTAAACGTAAAGAAACATTTTTGTGAAATTCTTGTTCCCCATACTCCAATCTGCTCGTATATAGCTTTTGCATTGAATATTGAGCAACTTTTGTTCTGAATATATTTCGTGTCCAGGGAGCCGAGAATCGACGAAAATTCGACTTACACGTAATGAAACATTTTTATGATATTCTTGTTCCCCACACTACAAGCAGCTCATATATATAGCTTTTGAAGTGAATTTGGAGCAACTTTTGTTCTGAATATATTTCGTGTCCAGGGAGCCGAGAATCGTCAAAAGTCGACTTACACATAATGAAACATTTTTGTGATATTCTTGTTCCCCACACTGCAAGCTTTTAATATATAGCTTTTGCAGCCAATTTGGAGCAACTTTTGTTCAGAGCATATTTCGTGTCCAGGGAGCCGAGAATCGTCGAAAAATCGAATTACACGTAATGAAACACTTTTGTGATATTCTTGTTCCCCACACTCCAAACTGCTTGTATATGGCTTTTGCAGCGAATTTGGAATAACTTTTGTTCTTAGCATCTTTCGTGTCCTGGGAGCCGAGAATTGTCGAAAAAACGACTTATGCGAAATGAAAAATGTTTGTGATATTCTTGTTCCACGCACTCCACACTGCTCGAATATAGCTCTTGCAGCGAATTTGGAGTAACTTTTGTACTTAGCATATTTCGTGTCCTGGGAGCCAAGAAAAGTCGAAAAATCGATTTATGCGAAATGAAAAATTTTTGTGATATTCTTGTTCCCCTCACTCCAAACTGCTCGAATATAGCTTTTGCAGCGAATTTGGAGCAACTTTTGTTCTGAGCATATTTCGTGTCCATGGAGCCGAGTATCATCGATAAATCGACTTAAGCGTAATGAAACATTTTTGTGATTTTCTTGTTCCCCACACTCCAAACTGCTCGAATATAGCTTTTGCAGCGAGTTTTGAGCAACTTTTGTTCTGAGTATATTTCCTGTCAAGGGAGCCGAGATTCGTTGCAAATCGACTTATGCGAAATGAAAATTTTTGTGATATTCTTGTTCCACACACCCCAAACTGCTCGAATATAGCTTTTGCAGCGAATTTGGAGCATCTTTTGTTCTGAGTATATTACGTGTCCAGGGAGCCCAGAATCATCGAAAAATCGACTTACCACGTAATGAAACATTCTTGTGATTTTCTTGTTCCCCAACTCCAAACTGCTCTTATATAGCTTTTGCAGCGAATTTGGAGCAACTTTTGTTCTGAGTATATTTCGTGTCCAGGGAGCCAAGAACCGTCAAAAACTCGACTTACGCGAAATGAAAATTTTTTGTGACATTCTTTTTCCCCACACCCCACACTGCTCGTATATAGCTTTTACAGCGATTTTGGAAAAGCTTTTGTTCGGAGCATATTTCGTGTCCGTGGAGCCGAGAATCGTCGAAAAGTCGACTTAAACGTAATGAAAAATTTTTGTGATATTCCTGTTCCCCACACCCCAAACTGCTCGAAAATAGCTTTTGCAGCGAATTTGGAATCACTTTTGTTCTGAGTATATTTCGTGTCCAGGGAATCGAGAATCATCGAAAAATCGACTTACCACGTAATGAAACACTTTTGTGATGTTCTTGTTCCTCACACTCCAACCTGCTAAATATAGCTTTTGCAGTGAATTTGGAGCAACTGTTGTTCTGAGCATATTTCGTGTCCATGGAGCCGAGAATCATCGAAAAATCGTCTTAAGTGTAATGAAACATATTTGTGATTTTCTTGTTCCCCACACACCAAACTGCTCGTATATAGGTTTTGCAGCGAATTTGGAGCCACTTTTGTTCTGAGTATATTTCGTGTCCAAGGAGCCGAGAATCTTCGAAAAATCGACTTACGCGAAATGAAATTTTTTTGTTATATTCTTGTTCCCCACACCTTAAATTGCTCGCATATAGGTTTTTGAAGCAAATTTGGAGCAACTTTTGTTCTGAGTATATTTCGTGTCCAGGTAGCCGAGAATTATCGAAATATCGACTTACACGTAATGAAACATTTTTATGATATTATTGTTCCCCACACTCCAATCTGCTCGAATATATCTTTTGCAGCGAATTTGGAGCAATTTTGTTCTGAGTATATTTCGTGGTCAGGGAGCCGAGAATCGTCGAAACATCGATTTATGCGAAATGAAAATTTTAGTGATGTTCTTGTTCTCAACACTCTAAAGTGCTCGAATATAGCTTTTGCAGCGAATTTGGAGCAACTTTTGTTCTGAGTATAATTCGTGTCCAGGGAGCCGAGATTCGTCGCAAATCGACTTATGCGAAACGAAAATTTTTCTGATATTCTTGTTCCACACACCCCACAACTGCTCGAATATAGCTTTTGCAGCGAATTTGGAGCAACTCATGTTCTGATTATATTTCGTGTCCAGGGAGCCGAGAATCATCGAAAAATTGACTTACGCGTAATGAAACACTTTTGTGATGTTCTTGTTCCCCTTACCCCAAACTGCTCGAATATAGCTTTTGCAGCGAATTTGGAGCCACTTTTGTTCTGAGTATATTTCGTGTCCAGGGAGCCGAGAATCGAAACATCAACTTACACGAAATGAATTTTTTTTGTGATATTCTTGTTCCCCACATTCCAAACTGCTCATATATAGCTTTTGCAGCGAATTTGGAGCAACTTTTGTTATAGGCATATTGCGTGTCCAGGGAGCCGAGAATCGTCGAAAAATCGACTAATACGAAATGAAACATTTTTTGTGATATTCTTGTTCTCCACACTCCAAATTGCTCGTATTTGCAGCAAATTTGGTGCAACTCTTGTTCTGAGCATGTTTCGTGTCCAGGAAGCTGAGAATCGTCGCAAAATCGACTTACATGTAAAGAAAAATATTTGTGATCTTCTAGTTCCCCACATTCCAAACTGCTCGTATATAGACTTTGCAGCGAATTTGGAGCAACTTCTGTTATAGGCATATTGCGTGTCCAGGGAGCCGAGAATCGTCGAAAAATCGACTTATACGAAATGAAACATTTTTGTGATATTCTTGTTCTCCACACTCCAAACTGCTCGTATATAGAATTTGCAGTTAATTTGGAACAATTTTTTTATAGGCATATTGCGTGTCCAAGGAGCCGAGAATCGTCGAAAAATCGACTTACACCAAATGAAACATTTTTATGATATTCCTGTTCCCCACTCCATACTGCTCGTATATAGCTTTTGCAGTGTATTTGGAGCAAATTTTGTTCAGAAAATATTTCGTGTCCAGGGAGCCGAGAATCGACGAAAAATCGACTTACAGGTAATGAAACATTTTTGTGAAATTCTGATTTCCCACGCTTCCAAATTGCTCGTATATAGAGCATTTGCAGCGAATTTGGAGCAACTTTTGTTCTGAGTATATTTCGTGTCCAGGGAGCCGAGAATAAATGAAAAATCGACTTACAGGTAATGAAACATTTTTGTGATATTCTTGTTCCCCTTACTCCAATCTGCTCGAATATTGCTTTTGCCTTGAATTTGGAGCAACATTTGTTCTGAATATATTTCGTGTCCAGGGAACCAGAATCGTCGTCAAATCGACTTACACGTGATGAAACATTTTTGTGATATTCTTGTTCCCCACACTCCAAACTGCACGTATATAGCATTTGCAGTTAATTTGGAGCAACTTTTGTTATAGGCATATTTCGTGTCCAGGCAGCCGAGAATCTTCGAAATATCAACTTACACGAAATGAAATATTTTTGTTATATTCTGGTTCCCCACACTCCAAACTGCTCGTATATAGCTTTTGCAGCGAATTTGGAGCAACTTTTGTTATAGGCATATTTCGGGTCCAGGGAGCCGAAAATCGTCGTAAAATCGACTTACACGTAATGAAAGATTTCCATGATATTCTTGTTCCCCACACTCCATACTGCTCGTATATAGCTTTTGCAGGGAATTTGGAGCAACTTTTGTTCTGAGGTTATATTTTAGTGTCCAGGGAGCCGAGAATCGTCGAAAAGTCAACTTACACGTAATTAAACATTTTTGTAATATTCTTGTTCCCCATACTACAAAATGCTCGTATATAGGTTTTGTAGCGAATTTGGAGCAACTTTTGGTCTGAGAATATTTCGTGTCCAGGGAGCCCAGAATCCTCGAGAAATCGACTTTCGCGAAATGAAACATTTTTGTGATATTCTTGTTCCCCACACACCAAACTGCTCCTATATAGCTTTTGCAGCAAATTTGCGGCAACTCATGTTCTGAGAATATATCGTGTCCAGGGAGCGTAGAATAGTCGTAAAATCGACTTAAACGTAATGAAACATTTTTATGATATTCTTGCTGCCCACACTCCAAACTGCGCATATATAGTTTGAGCAGCCAAATTGGTGCAACTTTTGTTCTGAGCATATTTCGAGTCCAGGGAGCCGAGAATCGTCGTAAAATCGACCTACACGTAATGAAAGATTTTTATGATATTCTTGTTCCCCACGCTCCAAACTGCTCGCATAATAGCATTTGCAGCGAATTTGAGCAACTTTTGTTATGTGTATATTTCGTGTCCAGGGAGCAGAGAATCGTCGAAAAATCGACTTACCCGTAATGAAAAATGTATGTGATATTCTAGATCCCCACATTTCAAAATGCTCGTATATAGCTTTTGCAGCGAATTTCGAGCAACTTTTGTTATAGGCATATTTCGTGTCCAGGGAACCGAGAATCGTCGAAAAATCGACTTACACGTAATGAAAGAGTTTTATGATATACTTGTTCCCCACGCTTCAAACTGGTCATATATAGCATTTGCAGCGAATTTGGAGCAACTTTTGTTATAGGCATATTTCGTGTTCAAGGGAGCCGAGAATCGTCGTAAAATCGACTTACACGTAAAACAAACATTTTTATGATATTCTTGTTCCCCACAGTCGAAAATACTCGTATATATCTTTTGCATTGAATTTGCAGCAAATTTTGTTCTGAGTACAATTCGTGTCCAGGGAACCGAGAATAGTCGAAAAATCGACTTACGCGAAATGAAAAATTATTGTGATATTCTTGTTCCCCACATTCCAAACTGCTCGCATATAGCTATTGCAGCGAATTTGGAGCAACTTTTGTTGTGAATATATTTCGTGTCCAGGGAGCCGAGAATCGTCGAAAAGTCAACTTACACGTAATGAAACATTTTTTGTGATATTCTTGTTCCCCATACTATAAAATGTTCGTATATAAGTTTTGCAGCGAATTTGGAGAAACTTTTGTTCTGAGAATATTTCGTGTCCAGGGAACCGAGAATCGTCGAATAATCGACTTACACGTAATGAAACATTTTTGTGATATTCTTTTTCCCACACTCCAAACCGCTCCTATATAGCTTTTGCAGCGATTTCGGAGCAACTTTTGTTCTGAGACTATTTCGTGTCCAGGGAGCCGAGAATCGTCGAGAAATCGACTTACGTGAAATGAAACATTTTCATGATATTCTTTTTCCCCACACTCCTTACTGCTCGTATATAGCATTTGCAGCGAATTTGGAGCAACTTCTGTTCTGAGAATATTTTGTGTCCAGGGAGCCTAGAATCGTCGAAAAATTTACTTACACGTAATGACTTATTTTTAATATGTACATGATTTCCACACTCCAAACTGGTCGTATATAGGTTTTGGAGGGAATTTGGAGCAACTTTTGTTATAGGCATATTTCGTGCCCAGGGAGCCGAGAATCGTAAAATCGACTTACACGTAAAACAAACATTTTTATGATATTCTTGTTCCCCACACTCCAAACTGCTCGTATATAGCTTTTCAGTGAATTTGGAGCAACCTTTGTTCTGAGTATATTTCGTGTCCAGGGAACCGAGAATCGTCGAAATATCGACTTACACGGAATGAAAAATTTTTGTGAAATTCTTGTTCCCCACACTCCAAACTGCTCATATATAATTTGTGCAGCGACATTGGAGCAACTTTTGTTCTGAGCATATTTCGTGTCCCGGGAGCTGAGAATCGTCGAAAAATCGACTTACACGTAATGAAACATTTTTGTGATATTCTTGTTCCCAACACTCCAAACTGCTCCTATATAGCTTTTGCAGCGACTTTGGTGCAACTTTTGTGCTGAGTATATTTCGTGTCCAGGGAACCGAGAATCGTCGAAAAATCGACTTATTCGAAATGAAAAGTTTTTGTGATATTCTTGTTCCTCATGCTCCAAACTGCTTGCATATAGCTTTTGCAGCGAATTTGGAGCAACTTTTGTTATAGGCATATTACGTATCCAGGGAGCCGAGAATCGTCGAAAAATCGACACATGCGAAATTAAACATTTTTATGATATTCTTGTTACCCACACTCCAAACTGCTCGTATATAGCTTTTGCAGTGAATTTCGAGCAACTTTTGTTCTGAGTATATTTCGTGTCCAGGGAGCCGAGAATCGTCGAGATATCGACTTACACAAAATGAAATATTTTTGTGATATTCTTGTTCCCCACACTCCAAACTGCTAGTATATAGCTTTTGCAGCGAATTTGGTGCAACTTTTGTTCTGAAAATATTTCGTGTCCAGGCAGCCGATAATCGTCAAAAAATCGACTTACGCGAAATGAAACATTTTTGTGATATTCTTGTTCCCCACACTCCAAACTGCTCCTATATAGCTTTTGCAGCGAATTTGCGGCAACTCATGTTCTGAGAATATTTTGTGTCCAGGGAGCTGAGAATCGTCGAAATATCAACTATCACGAAATGAAATATTCTTGTGATATTCTTGTTGGTGCAACTTTTGTTCTGAGCATATTTCGTGTCCAGGGAGCTGAGAATCGTCGAAAAATCGACTTACATGTAAAGAAAAATTTTTGTGATATTCTAGTTCCCCACATTCCAAACTGCTCGTATATAGCTTTTGCATCGAATTTGGAGCAACTTTTGTTATAGGCATATTGCGTGTCCAGGGAGCCGAGAATCGTCGAAAAATCGACTTATGCGAAATGAAACATTTTTGTGATATTCTTGTTCCCCACACTCCAAACTGCACGTATATAGCATCTGCAGTTAATTTGGAGCAACTTTTGTTTTAGGCATATTGCGTGTCCAAGGAGCCGAGAATCGTCGAAAAATCGACTTATGCGAAATGAAACATTTTTGTGATATTCTTGTTCCCCACACTCCAAACTGCACGTATATAGCTTTTGCAGCGAATTTGGAGCAACTTTTGTTATAGGCATATTTCGGGTCCAGGGAGCCGAGAATCGTCGTAAAATCGACTTACACGTAATGAAAGATTTTTATGATATACTTGTTCCCCACGCTCCAAACTGCTCTTATATAGCATTAGCAGCGAATTTGAGCAACTTTTGTTATATGTATATTTCGTGTCCAGGGAGCCGAGAATCGAAACATCAACTTACACGAAATGAAAATTTTTTGTGATATTCTTGTTCCCCACATTCCAAACTGCTCGTAAATAGCTTTTGCAGCCAATTTGGAGCAACTTCTGTTGTGAGCATATTTCGTGTCCAGGAAGCTGAGAATCGTCGCAAAATCGACTTACATGTAAAGAAAAAATTTTATGATATTCTAGTTCCCCGCATTCTAAACAGCTCGTATATAGATTTCGCAGAGAATTTGGAGCAACTTTTGTTATAGGCATATTGCGTGGCCAGGGAGCCGAGAATCGTCGAAATATCAACTTACACGAAATGAAAAATTTTTGTGATATTCTTGTTTCCCACACTCCAAACTGTTCGT
The DNA here is from genome assembly GCA_030762935.1 of Hymenopus coronatus. Lineage (NCBI taxonomy): Eukaryota > Metazoa > Arthropoda > Insecta > Mantodea > Hymenopodidae > Hymenopus > Hymenopus coronatus. The sequence goes on from CM060880.1 coordinate 55,847,707, forward strand.
ATATAGCATTTGCATCGAATTTGGAGCAACTTTTGTTATAGACATATTTCGTGTCCAGGGAGCCGAGGATCGTCGAAAAATCGACACATGAAAAATAAAACATTTTTGTGATATTTTTGTTCCCCACACTCGAAACTGCTCGTATATAGCTTTTACAGTGAATTTGGAGCAACTTCTGTTCTGAGAATATTTCGTGTCCAGGGAGCCTAGAATCGTCGAAAAATTTACTTACACGTAATGACTTATTTTTAATATGTACATGATTTCCACACTCCAAACTGGTCGTATATAGGTTTTGGAGGGAATTTGGAGCAACTTTTGTTATAGGCATATTTCGTGCCCAGGGAGCCGAGAATCGTAAAATCGACTTACACGTAAAACAAACATTTTTATGATATTCTTGTTCCCCACACTCCAAACTGCTCGTATATAGCTTTTCAGTGAATTTGGAGCAACCTTTGTTCTGAGTATATTTCGTGTCCAGGGAACCGAGAATCGTCGAAATATCGACTTACACGGAATGAAAAATTTTTGTGAAATTCTTGTTCCCCACACTCCAAACTGCTCATATATAATTTGTGCAGCGACATTGGAGCAACTTATGTTCTGAGCATATTTCGTGTCCCGGGAGCTGAGAATCGTCGAAAAATCGACTTACACGTAATGAAACATTTTTGTGATATTCTTGTTCCCAACACTCCAAACTGCTCCTATATAGCTTTTGCAGCGACTTTGGTGCAACTTTTGTGCTGAGTATATTTCGTGTCCAGGGAACCGAGAATCGTCGAAAAATCGACTTATTCGAAATGAAAAGTTTTTGTGATATTCTTGTTCCTCATGCTCCAAACTGCTTGCATATAGCTTTTGCAGCGAATTTGGAGCAACTTTTGTTATAGGCATATTACGTATCCAGGGAGCCGAGAATCGTCGAAAAATCGACACATGCGAAATTAAACATTTTTATGATATTCTTGTTACCCACACTCCAAACTGCTCGTATATAGCTTTTGCAGTGAATTTGGAGCAACTTTTGTTCTGAGTATATTTCGTGTCCAGGGAGCCGAGAATCGTCGAGATATCGACTTACACGAAATGAAATATTTTTGTGATATTCTTGTTCCCCACACTCCAAACTGCTAGTATATAGCTTTTGCAGCGAATTTGGTGCAACTTTTGTTGTGAAAATATTTCGTGTCCAGCCAGCCGATAATCGTCAAAAAATCGACTTACGCGAAATGAAACATTTTTGTGATATTCTTGTTCCCCACACTCCAAACTGCTCCTATATAGCTTTTGCAGTTAATTTGGAGCAACTTTTGTTCTGAGCATATTTCGTGTCCAGGGAGCTGAGAATCGTCGAAAAATCGACTTACATGTAAAGAAAAATGTTTGTGATATTCTAGTTCCCTACATTCCAAACTGCTCGTATATAGCTTTTGCAGCGAATTTGGAGCAACTTTTGTTATAGACATATTTCGTGTCCAGGGAACCGAGAATCGTCGAAAAATCGTCTTACGCGAAATGAAAACTTTTTGTGATATTCTTGTTCCTCACGCTCCAAACTGCTCGTATATAGCATTTGCAGTAAATTTGGAGCTACTTTTGTTATATGTATATTTCGTGTCCAGGGAGCCGAGAATCGTCGAAATATCGACTTACACCAAATGAAACATTTTTATGATATTCTTGTTCCCCACACTCCAAACTGCTCATATATAGTTTGTGCAGCCAAATTGGAGCAACTTTTGTTCTGAGCATATTTCGAGTCCAGGGAGCCTAGAATCGTCCAAAAATCGACTTACACGTAATGAAACATTTTTATGATATTCTTATTCCCCACTCTCCAAACTGCTCGTATATAGCATTTGCAGCGAATTTGGAGCAACTTTTGTTTTATGAACAAATTTCGTGTCCAGGGAGCCGAGAATCTTCGAAATATCAACTTACACGAAATGAAATTTTTTTGTGATATTCTTGTTCCCCACACTCCAAACTGCTAATATATAGCTTTTGCAGCGAATTTGGAGCAACTTTTGTTATAGGCATATTGCGTGTCCAGGGAGCCGAGAATCGTCGAAAAATCGACTTACACGTAATGAAACATTTTTGTGATATCCTTGTTCACCACACTCTAAACTGCTCGTATATAGCTTTTGCAGCGAATTTGCGGCAACTCATGTCCTGAGAATATATCATGTCCAGGGAGCGTAGAATCATCGTAACATCGACTTAAACGTAAAGAAACATTTTTGTGAAATTCTTGTTCCCCACACTCCAAACTGCTCATATATAGTTTATGCAGCCAAATTGGAGCAACTTTTGTTCTGAATATATTTCGTGTACATTTTTATGATATTCTTGCTCCCCACACTCCAAACTGCTCGTATATAGCATTTGCAGTGAATTTGGAGAAACTTTTGTTCTGAGTATATTTCGTGTCCAGAGAGCCGAGAATCCTCGAAAAATCCAGTTACACGTAATGAAACATTTTTGTGATATTCTGATTCCCCACGCTCCAAACTGCTCGTATATAGCATTTGCAGCGAATTTGAGCAACTTTTGTTATATGTATATTTCGTGTCCAGGGAGCCGAGAATCGTCGAAATATCATCTTACACGAAATGAAATATATTTGTGATATTCTTGTTCCCCACACTCCAAACTGCTGGTATATAGCTTTTGCAGCGAATATGGAGCAACTTTTGTTGTGAAAACATTTCGTGTCCAGGCATCCGAGAATCGACGAAAAATCCACTTACGCGAAATGAAACATTTTTGTGATATTCTGATTCCCCACACTCCCTACTGCTCGTATATAGCATTTGCAGTTAATTTGGAGCAACTTTTGTTCTGAGTATATTTCGTGTCCAGAGAGCCGAGAATCGTCGAAAAATCCACTTACACGTAATGAAACATTTTTGTGAACTTCTTGTTCCCCATACTCCAATCTGCTCGAATATAGCATTTGCAGCGATTTTGGAGTAACTTTTGTTATATGTATATTTCGTGTCCAGGGAGCCGAGAATCGTCGAAAAATCGACTTTCACGTAATGAAACAATTTTGTGATATTCTTGTTCCCCACACTCTAAACTGCTCGTATATAGCTTTTGCAGCGAATTTGCAGCAACTTTTGTTCTGAATATATTTCATGTCCAGGGAGCTGAATATCCTCGAGAAATCGACTAACGCGAAATGAAAAATTTTTGTGATATGCTTCTTCCCCACTCTCCAGACTGCTCGTATATAGCATTTGCTGCGAATTTGGAGCAACTTTTGTTATATGTATATTTCGTGTCCAGGGAGCCGAGAATCGTCGAAATATCGACTTACACGAAATGAAATATTTTTGTGATATTCTTGTTCCCCACACTCCAAACTGCTGGTGTATAGCTTTTGCAGCGAATTTGGAGTAACTTTTGTTCTGAAATTATTTCGTGTCCAGGCAGCCGAGAATCATCGAAAAATCCACTTACGCGAAATGAAACATTTTTGTGATATTCTTGTTTCCCACGCTCCAAACTGCTCGTATATAACATTTGCAGCGAATACCTACTTGGGGGTGAAGTTCGACAAGGGCGTCACTTTTAGGGAACATGTCCGGGGGCTGTGGTGCCGGGGCAATGGGTCTGCGGCCTCACTGTACCCGATGCTGAGGTCCTCGATGACGGTTCCCCTTAAGTTGCGCCTTTTGAGGGCTCTTATTATCCCCTTATTAATCTACGCCTGTGAGATCTGGGGCATGGCGGCAGACTCCAGTCTGCTGTTGCTTCAGCGGGTACAGAATAGGTGCCTCCGGGCTATCTATTCTGTGCCTCGAGGCTTTCCAACGAGACTCCTGCACGAAGCCTCTGGTCTACCATACCTGGAGGACGAGATTAGGCGTCGGGCAACAAAATTCAACGAAGGGTTACCATTCCATCGGAGCGCCCTCGTTAGGTCTCTTGGGGATTACGATCCCACAAACCGCCGCTTCAGGCGATACCGGCTTCCCCGCATGGCTTGCGGGCATCCCCGGTAACGAAGGAGCACCACCAACAGCTTCTACGGCTAAGCTCCTTATTATCCTTCAAGAGTTGCTTGGATTCAAAATTTAACCTCAAGAAACATTTTGATAAAAACACACCAGCGGTGCACAAGGGCCGTTGCACCATCAAGGCAACCGTCGAGGAGCAATATTCGCCTCCTCCTGTCACTCCACAACCCCAAAACACACCCGCCATCCTACAAAACCCACAATCCCGTCAGAACGTGGTTAAGTTCTCTATGAGAACAGGGACACGTCTAACACACCTCGGGCTGCCCTCAGCCTGCCAATCACACTGGACTGGAGCAACTGTTGTCTGAGTATATTTAGTGTCCAGAGAGCCGAGAATCGTCGAAAAATCCACTTACAAGTTATGAAACATTTTTGTGATATTCTGATTCCCCACGCTCCAAACAGCTCGTATGTAGAATTTGAAGCGAATTTGGAGCAACTTTTGTTCAAAGAATATTTCGTGTCCAGGGAGCCGTGAATCCTCGAAAAATCGACTTACGCGAAATGAAACATTTTTGTGATATTCTTGTTTCCCACGCTCCAAACTGCTCGTATATAACATTTGCAGCGCATTTGGAGCAACTTTTGTTATAGTCACACTTCGTGTCCAGGTATCCGAGAATCGTCGAAAAATCGACACATGCGAAATTAAACATTTTTGTGTTATTCTTGTTCCCCACACTCCAAACTGCTCGTATATAGCTATTGCAGTGAATTTGGAGATTCTTTTGTTCTGAGTATATTCCCCACGCACCAAACTGCTCATATATAGCATTTTTGTTATATGTATATTTCGTGTCCAGGGAGCCGAGAATCGTCGAAAAATCGACTTACACGTAATGAAATATTTTTGTGATATTCTTGTTCCACACAATCCAAACTGCTCGTATATAGCTTTTAGCAGTGAATTTGGAGCAACTTTTGTTCTGAGCATATTTCGTGTCCCGGGAACTGAGAATCGTCGAAAAATCAACTTACACGAAATGAAATATATTTGTGATATTCTTGTTGCCCACACTCCAAACTGCTAGTATATAGCTTTTGCAGCCAATTTGGAGCAACTTTTGTTCTGAGCATATTTCGTGTCCAGGGAGCCGAGAATCGTCTAAAAATCGACTTACATGTAATGAAACATTTTTGTGACATTACCTTTCCCCACACTCCAAACTGCTCGTATATAGCTTTTGCAGTGAATTTGGAGCAAATTTTGTTCTGAGTATATTTCGTGTCCTGGGAGCCGAGAATCGACGAAAAGTCGACTTACAGGTAATGAAACATTTTTGTGATATTCTTGTTCCCCTTACTCCAATCTGCTCGTATATAGCTTTTGCAGGGAATTTGGAGCAACTTTTGTTCTGAACATACTTCGTGTCCCGGGAACTGAGAATCGTCGAAAAATCGACTTACACGTAATGAAACATTTTTGTGATATTCTTGTTCCCCACACTCCAAACTGCTCCTATATAGCTTTTGCAGCGAATTTGCGGCAACTCATGTTCTGAGAATATATCGTGTCCAGGGAGCGTAGAATAGTCGTAAAATCGACTTAAACGTAACGAAACATTTTTATGATATTCTTGCTCCCCACACTCCAAACTGCTCGTATATAGCATTTGCAGTGAATTTGGAGAAACTTTTGTTCTGAGTATATTTCGTGGCCAGAGAGCCGAGAATCCTCGAAAAATCCACTTACACGTAATGAAACATTTTTGTGATAATCTGATTCCCCACGCTCCAAACTGCTCGTATATAGCATTTGCAGCGAATTTGAGCAACTTTTGTTATATGTATATTTCGTGTCCAGGGAGCCGAGAATCGTCGAAATATCATCTTACACGAAATGAAATATATTTGTGATATTCTTGTTCCCCACACTCCAAACTGCTGGTATATAGTTTTTGCAGCGAATATGGAGCAACTTTTGTTGTGAAAACATTTCGTGTCCAGGCAGCCGAGAATCGTCGAAAATCAACTTACGCGAAATGAAACATTTTTATGATATTCTTGTTCACCACACTCCCTACTGCTCGTATATAGCATTTGCAGTGAATTTGGAGCAACTTTTGTTCTGAGTAAATTCGTGTCCAGGAAACACAGAATCGTCGAAAAATCGACACGCGAAATGAAAAAATTTTGTGATATTCTTGTTCCCCACGCTCCAAACTGCTCGTATATAGCTTTTGCAGCCAATTTAGAGCAACTTTTGTTCTGAATATATTTCGTGTCAAGGGAGCCGAAAATTGACGAAAAATCGACTTACGCGAAATGAAACATTTTCATGATATTCTTGTTCCCCACACTCCATACTGCTCGTATATAGCTTTTGCAGCCAATTTGGAGCAACTTTTGTTCTGAATATGTTTCGTGTCCAGGGAACCCAGAATCGTCGAAATATCAACTTATACGAAATAAATTATTTTTGTGATATTCTTGTTCCCCACACTCCAAACTGCAGGTGTATAGCTTTTGCAGCGAATTTGGAGCAACTTTTGTTGTGAAAACATTTCGTGTCCAGGCAGCCGAGAATCGACGAAAAATCCACTTACGCGAAATGAAACATTTTTGTGATATTCTGATTCCCCACGCTCCAAACTGCTCGTATGTAGCATTTGCAGCGAATTTGGAGCAACTTTTGTGCAGAGAATATTTCGTGTCCAGGGAGCCGTGAATCCTCGAAAAATCGACTTACGCGAAATGAAACATTTTTGTGATATTCTGATTCCCCACGCTCCAAACTGCTCGTATATAGCTTTTGCAGCGAATTTGCAGCAACTTTTGTTCTGAATATATTTCATGTCCAGGGAGCTGAATATCCTCGAGAAATCGACTAACGCGAAATGAAAAATTTTTGTGATATGCTTCTTCCCCACTCTCCAGACTGCTCGTATATAGCTTTTGCTGCGAATTTGGAGCAACTTTTGTTATATGTATATTTCGTGTCCAGGGAGCCGAGAATCGTCGAAATATCGAGTTACACGAAATGAAATATTTTTGTGATATTCTTGTTCCCCACACTCCAAACTGCTGGTGTATAGCTTTTGCAGCGAATTTGGAGTAACTTTTGTTCTGAAATTATTTCGTGTCCAGGCAGCCGAGAATCATCGAAAAATCCACTTACGCGAAATGAAACATTTTTGTGATATTCTTGTTTCCCACGCTCCAAACTGCTCGTATATAACATTTGCAGCGAATTTGGAGCAACTGTTGTCTGAGTATATTTAGTGTCCAGAGAGCCGAGAATCGTCGAAAAATCCACTTACAAGTTATGAAACATTTTTGTGATATTCTGATTCCCCACGCTCCAAACAGCTCGTATGTAGAATTTGAAGCGAATTTGGAGCAACTTTTGTTCAAAGAATATTTCGTGTCCAGGGAGCCGTGAATCCTCGAAAAATCGACTTACGCGAAATGAAACATTTTTGTGATATTCTTGTTTCCCACGCTCCAAACTGCTCGTATATAACATTTGCAGCGAATTTGGAGCAACTTTTGTTATAGTCACACTTCGTGTCCAGGTATCCGAGAAGCGTCGAAAATTCGACTTACACGTAATGAAACATTTTTATGATATTCTTGTTCCCCACGCTCCAAACTGCTCGTATATAGCTATTGCAGCGAATTTGGAGCAACATTTGTTATAGGCATACTTCGTGTCCAGGGAGCCGGAATCGTCGAAAAATCGACACATGCGAAATTAAACATTTTTGTGTTATTCTTGTTCCCCACACTCCAAACTGCTCGTATATAGCTATTGCAGTGAATTTGGTGCTACTTTTGTTCTGAGTGTATTTCGTGTCCAGGGAACCGAGAATCGTCGAAAAATCGACTTATTCGAAATGAAAGGTTTTTGTGATATTCTTGTTCCTCACGCTCCAAACTGCTCGTTAATAGCTTTTGCAGCGAATTTCACATAGTGGACGTTGTGCGAGAAAGAGCTCGCACAATCTACTCTAAGCTTGCTCCCCACCCAAATCCCCAGGTGAGCACTCTCGGTCTTTACGACCACACCCTGCCTAGGAGACGCGTAAGCTACCGCCTTCCCAAGGTCGTCTGCCAGCGGCTGGCGTACCGTGAGGTTGTCTGCCCGCTGTGTGTGTGTAACCGGTTTGTACTAGCGAGAGTTGTTTTGTTTTGTGTGCTGCTGCATACAGCTACAGTTCTAGTGTTGGCGCGTCCACCGGTTGAATTGGGTAACCTTTTCATACCTGTTTTCTAAGAATACAACGGTAATCAATACAGTTTATAAACGTGTGAATACTATCAAAATTCAGTTTGATACATCAGCGAGTAAACCCAGTGCATTAGAAATACACCAGTGGCTAGTAAACTTCTTGGGGCTGCAAGCAGATCAAGTGGATACTCTCCAGCTTCATACCAGAGAAAGAGCGATCTATGTGAAAGAGCGATATCAGCGGTATTGTATGATAATCTTCTGGCTCGTTATAAGGATGAGCAGCATTTTACGTATGCCTCCGGAGAAATCACCAACGTGAAAATTACACCTGGTGACCAGCAAACAGTTAATGTTCGAGTGTTTAACTTGCCCTCCGAGGTGCCACTCACAGTGTTATCCCAGGAATTGAGTAAATACGGTACAGTGTATGACATACGCCGAGAAAAATGGGGTTCCCAGTATCTTTTACCGTCCAACAATGGCGTACATACAGTGAAGATGGGGTTGAAACGTAATATACCGGCTAGTTTGATAATAGATTCGTATTTGGTGGCCATTAGTTACATCGGTCAACCACAAGCTTGTCACCTGTGTCATGACACTACGCATTTGAAAGCAGCTTGTCCGCTTCGTGCAACGCGGCTTCCCATAAATCCCAGGAATCGACCGGTCACTTTCAGCGAGGCGGTGGGTGCTGTCACATCTTCTCCTGCTGGGGATCAGGAACCACCGTCCATTACGACGGGCAACTCCGCCGTGGAACCGACTTCTGTGAATGTCTTACAGCAATCTTCAGTTGCCGACAGTAACATTCCGACAAGACACCGCTGGTTGCTGAGAGGCCCGAACATGTAAACGAGGATAAGCACTCAACACCCATTGCTGAGCCACGGGAACTGTTGGAACCCCCTTCAGGAGCTGCTATATCGGCCGACTCTCAGGACGAAGCTATGGAAGTTTTCAGTGATGAAGAGGTGGAGTTGTCGGCGAGCGAGATATCACACTTGCGGCAGAAGGGTTCTTCCCTGTCTAGCCGTGACCCTCGGCTACGAGGTCAGTACCGGCGATTGGAGGGAGAATTTATCTCGGCGCGACAGTCTTCGCAGGACGTACCACAATTGTTCAGTTCCACTCAAACGCGAGGAAAAGTGAAGGACATTGAGTCTGGTAAGCGGCCGGCAGCGGATGATAGAGATAGTTTTGAGGATCTCCAACGCTCGTCTAAACTTATTAAGGATGATGCGTACCTGGAAACTGACAACTGATGTGCTTTGGTTCTGTGGTGATAACCGCTTTTCTCATCTGGCGCCGTCTCCAATACAAATACTCTTCATTTGGATGTCTCTAGGTCTGCAAATGTGGGCTTCGCTTAACGTTAACGGCTTGCGACAAGTGGTTAAACAAACTCTTTTACGGGACTTCTTGATCAGTAATGACATAGATCTGTGCTTCTTACAAGAGGTGAATATTTGTAATCTGGACTTCTTGTATGGCTTCGATTACGAGACTAATCTTGGTCCTGAGGGTACTGGTACAGCGATTGTTTACCGGCAAGGACTACATGTACACAGCTTTGAGTACCATCCTTACGGTAGGGCTATTTCGGCTATATTTGATAACGTTACCTTCGTGAATATCTATGCCCCTGCTGGTAATAATAAAAGAAAACAACGAGATGATTTTTTTCGGCAAGACCTCCTGCCGTATATACCATCCGGAGCACCCTTTGTGATTGTGGGTGATTTTAATTGTACGCTGGCGGCTAAAGATCAACGAGGAGCCTTCAATGGGTGTATTACTTTGCAGCAATTGGTGGAACAACTAAGCCTGAAGGACACCTGGGAGCATCTGTATGGCGACGAAGTCCAATTTACCTTCGTGAGAGGACAATCAGCTTCGAGGCTGGACCGTATGTATGTTTCGGCTGAGCTGATACCACGCATTTATCGCACGGAAATTGTGCCCATATCCTTTAGTGACCATAATGCACACATTCGTGCTATTTAAGGCCGGGTTACGAGCTGCAGTAGAGGCAGAGGTTACTGGAAGCTTAACTGCTCATTGCTTACGGATGAGGAAGTGTTATCCGATTTCCAGGACTGTTGGTCCCGTCTGCGGGAATCCTTTCTGCTAGCACCGAATAAAGCCTCTTGGTGGGTGTGTAAAGCTAAACCTGTGCTACGATCCTTCTTTCGAGCTGCAGCTTGCCGTCGCGCTATGGTTAGAAGGGAAACCATGGATTTTTATCTCCAAGTCCTTCATGAGCTTCACAAACGCCAGCAGCAAGGTGAAGATGTACAACAACTTGTGAAAGGAGTCAAAGAACACATCAAGGCTCGAAAAACACGAGAACTACAGGGAAATCTGGCTAGAGTGCATTCGGCGGAGATAGTGCATGGGGAAAAGGCAAGCTTTTACCACCTGGCAAAGGAGCGTAGACATGGTCGCCAGAAGATTATCACACAACTAGATGTGGGTGGTGCCCGAGTTTCCACCACGCCAGGGATTCTTCAAGCAGTACAGGACTTCTACAGACAACGATTGTCAGGACCCACAGATTACTCCCACACCGCAGAGAGGTATATGTCCGACTTTGTTCCCGTTGTCCCGGAGGAGTTGCAGCAGGATTCAATGCCAATTGCGGCGTCAGAGTTGTTGGAAGTGATTCAGGCATCCAAAATGCATGCATCCCCTGGACCTGATGGCCTGCCTTATGAATTTTACAAGCACTGCTGGCCATATATTCGGAAGGAATTGCTTCAAGTGTTCCAAGAAATGTGGGATGCAGAGAGCGCACCACCTACTTTTGCGGACGGTATAATCGTGCAGATTCCGAAGAGTGCTCGGCCGCAGACACCACAGGATTTTCGACCAATCACGTTATTGAATTGTGATTACAAGTTATCTATGAAAATCATTGGTGCTCGTATGCAAAACATACTCCCACATATGATTAGTGAGTTCCAGGTTGCATTACATAAAGGAGCGACCATTCACCATACGTTGGCTGCTGTGAGAGACTGTATATTGCATTGTACACAGGACGAGAAGTCTGCTGCTATCATAAACTTAGATCTCGAAAAAGCCTTCGACAGTGTTGTTCACGAGGGGCTATGGAAACGATTGGAGGTTTTGAACATGCCTCAAAAGCTTGTAAACCTAGTTAGAGCCCTGTATGGTGTTGCGTCCTCCAAAGTACTCTGCAATTGATTTTTAACGGCGGCTATTCCCGTTAAACGCTCCGTGCGCCAAGGTTGTCCCATGTCGATGATATTGTTCGCCCTGTATGTTGATCCGTTGCTTCGACGGCTGCAATCTACTCTTACTGGAATTGATGTGTATGGCCAGAGACTTGCGGTGCGAGCATATGCAGATGATGTTACTGTGATGGTTACCACACACCAAGATGTTCTTCGATTGAGGTATTGTTTACAGCACTATAAGAATAGTACTGGCATGAGCTTTAATTTGCGGAAGTCTGAAATATTAAAGGTTGGAATACGGCCTCCCGATACCTCAGCTTTAGGTATTCCTGTTGTGCAGCGAACAAAGATTTTGGGGATCTACTTCAGTGACAACGTGGCAGACATGAGAGAGTACAATTGGACCTCTCGCATTAATGTCTTACGTGCTGTCATGTATAATCAGAAAACTCGGTTGTTGAATTTGGTACAGCGGATATGGTTCTGTAACTGCTTTGCGTTGAGCAGAATTTGGTTCCTTGCTCATGTTTTACCTCCGACGAAACGTCATTGCCAAAGAATTGAACAGGTAATGGGTTATTTTATTTGGACTGGGAAGCTCTACCGCATTGCGCGTACCCAACTGCGTCTCCCTAAGGGCCAGGGCGGCTGGGGATTACTGGATGTGGCTCTACAGTCCCAGGCATTGATCCTTAAACTACTTCTGTTTGCCCTGGATGATAAAGGTGACCCTGTGGATGTCGTATTACAACAACAGTATGCATCATTTTGGACTCAGGGAGAACGTGACAAGATTCCCCAGCTGTTTCATGCAACGTACCATGCATTCAGTGCGTTACCACCGGAGAAGGTCGCTCATGGTGATTTTAGTTCTGTGAAAAATGTTTATGCTTCTCTTCGGCGACCTGTTGCTGTTACCCCACATGTACAAGAGAAATATCCTCATTTGCCTTGGAAACGTATTTGGAGCTGTTTTAGCATTCCGCACATTAATGTGGAATGGATAGCGGTAACATATGAAGTGGTCAATGAAGTTCTTCCTACGGCAGACAAATTATATCGTCACCGGATGACCATTTCCAGCAATTGCCCAATTTGCCAAGCAGCGGATTCCCTTCCACATCGCTTGTTCGAGTGTTCCGGTAAAGCAGCCATATGGACTTGGGTTTTGGGAAAATGTCGCAATTGGATACCTGGCGGTTGGAACCCTTCACCAATCGACATGTTACATCTTAATCTGCCGAAGCTGCATCCCACATTGTACAATTCCCTTATTTGGCTGTTAATGGGCACCTTTACATGGTTACAGATGATGGACAACCCCGCTGATTGTACCCTGACCAAACTCAGGCAATTTTTCTACACTGAGAGATGGAAACTGATCCAGAATCGCCAGACCGCGCCGTTCCAACCATGGCTCCTAAAAATAATACCCACTTGAAATATTCCTGCATCAAATCTTTCCTTACCGATTAATAAAAAAAAAAAAAAAAAAAAAAAAAAAAGGACGCCTTGGGATGGTAGTTTTCCGGCCGCCTCTCCCTTCATTCTACCCGCCAAGTTAAGCAGCATCGGGCATGGTCACGACTCGGACGGGTGACCATCCAGTTGTACTCCGACCAGATCTGCAACACTGGCTTCCCCCACCCCGTACCTATATCCCCTCAGGTCTCCCCGCTAGACGGCACTGCTTTCCTTGACAGCCTTCAAGCGGCTGGCCAAGGTAAGCAGCATCGGGCCTGGTCCCTCTCTGGGTGGGTGGCCACTCAGATAGGTAAGTCAGCCCGCGCCGGCTGCACAGAGGGAAACACCCTGCCCAATTACTTTGACACAGACAAAAACGATTACATTAGACTACATCTTTTATATCACACGGGAAAATCCGCGAGAAAAGCGGATAGGTACCGTGGTGATCTGCCCCCGCCCGGGTACACTCGGGCGAATAGTTCCTGCTCCTGGATCCTGGAGCAACTGTTGTCTGAGTATATTTAGTGTCCAGAGAGCCGAGAATCGTCGAAAAATCGACTTACACGAAATGAAATATTTTTGTGATATTCTTGTTCCCCACACTCCAAACTGCTGGTGTATAGTTTTGCAGCGAATTTGGAGCAACTTTTGTTCTGAAAATATTTCGTGTCCAGGCAGCCGAGAATCGTCGAAAAATCCACTTACGCGAAATGAAACATTTTTATGATATTCTTGTTCCCCGCACTCCATACTGCTCGTATATAGCTTTTGCAGCGAATTTAGAGCAACTGTTGTCTGAGTATATTTAGTGTCCAGAGCGCCGAGTTTCGTCGAAAAATGCACTTACACGTTATGAAACACTTTTGTGATATTCTGATTCCCCACGCTCCAAACTGCTCGTATGTAGCATTTGCAGCGAACTTGGAGCAACTTTAGTGCAGAGAATATTTCGTGTCCAGGGAGCCGTGAATCCTCGAAAAATCGACTAACGCGAAATGAAACATTTTTGTGATATTCTTCTTTCCCACGCTCCAAACTGCTCGAATATAGCATTTGCAGCGAACTTGGAGCAACTTTTGTTATAGTCATACTTCGTGTCCAGGGAGCCGAGAATCGTCGTAAATTCGACTTACACGTAATGAAACATTTTTATGATATTCTTGTTCCCCACGCTCCAAACTGCTCGTATATAGCTTTTGCAGTGAATTTTGAGCAACTTTTGTTCTGAGTATATTTCGGGTCCAGGGAACCCAGAATCGTCGAAATATCAACTTACACGAAATGAATTGTTTTTGTGATATTCTTGTTCCCCACACTCCATACTGCTCGTATATAGCTTTTGCAGCGAATTTGGAGCAACTTTTGTTATAGGCATATTTCGTGTCCAGGGAGCCGAGAATCGTCGTAAAATCGACTTACACGTAAAACAAACATTTTTATGATATTCTTGTTCCCCACACACGAAAATGCTCTTATATAGCTTTTACAGTGAATTTGCAGCAACTTTTGTTCTGGGTATAATTCGTGTCCAGGGAACCGAGAATAGTCGAAAAATCGACTTACGCGAAATGAAAATTTTTTGTGATATTCTTTTTCCCACACTCCAAACTACTCGTATATAGCTTTTGCAGTGAATTTGGAGCTACTTTTGTTCTGAGTATATTTCGTGTCCAGGGAACCGAGAATCGTCGAAAAATCAACACGCGAATTGAAAAATGTTTATGATATTCTTGTTCCCCACGCTACCAACTGCTCGTATATAGCAATTTTAGTGAATTTGGAGCAACTTTTGTTATATGTATATTTCGTGTCCAGGGAGCCGAGAATCGTCGAGATATCGACTAACACGATTTGAAATATTATTGTGATATTCTTGTTCCCCACACCCCAAACTGCTGGTATATAGCTTTTCCACGAATTTGGAGCAACTTTTGTTCTGTAAATATTTCGTGTCCAGGCAGCCGAGAATCGTCAAAAAATCGACTTACGCGAAATGAAAAATTTTTGTGATATTCTGATTCCACACGCTCCAAACTGCTCGTATATAGCAATTGCAGTGAATTTGGAGCAACTTTTGCTATACGTATATTTCGTGTCCAGGGAGCCGAGAATCGTCGAAATATCGACTTACACGAAATGAAAAATTTTTGTGATATTCTTGTTCCCCACACTCCAAACTGCTCGTATATAGAATTTGCTTGGAATTTGGAGCAACTTTTGTTCTAGGAATATTTCGTGTCCAGGGAGCCGAGAATCGTCGAAAAATCGACTTACACGACATGAAACATTATTGTGATATTCTTGTTCCCCACACTCCAAACTGCTCGTATATAGCTTTTGGAGAGAATTTGGAGTAACTTTTGTTCTGAGCATATTTCGTGTCCAGGGAGCCGAGTTTAGGCGAAAAATCGACTTACGCGAAATGAAACATTTTTGTGATATTCTTGTTCCCCACACTCCAAACTACTCGTATATAGCTTTTGCGGCGCATTTGGAGCAACTTTTGTTCTGAGCATATTTCGTGTCCAGGGAGCAGAGAATCGTCGAAAAATCGACATACGCGAAATGAAAACTGTTTGTGATATTCTTGTTCGCTACACTCCAAAGTGCTCGTTTATAGGCTTTTGCAGAGAATTTGGAGCAACTTTTGTTCTGAGCATATTTTGTGTCCAGGGATCCGAGAATAGTCGAAAAATCGACTTACGCGAAATGAAACATTTTTGTGATATTCTTGTTCCCCACACTCCATACTGCTCGTATGTAGCTATACAGCGAATTTGGAGCAACTTTTTTTTTCTGAACATATTTCGTGTCCAGGTAGCCGAGAATCTTCGAAAAATCGACTTATGCAAAATTAAGCACTTTTATGATATTCTTGTTCCCCACACTCCAAACTGCTGGTATGTAGCTTTTGCAGCGAATTTGTAGCAACTTTTTTACTGAGGATATTTCGTGTCCAGGGAGCCGAGAATCGTCGAAAATTCGACATGCGAAATGCAACATTTTTGTGATATTATTGTTCCCCACACTCCAAACTGGTCGTATATAGCTTTTGCAGCGAATTTGGAGCAACTTTATTTCTAAGCATATTTCGTGTCCAGGGAGCCGAGAATCGTCGAAAAATCGACTTACACGACATGAAACATTTTTGTGATATTCTTGTTCCCCACACTCCAAACTGCTCGTATATATATTTCGGAGAGAATTTGGAGCAACTTTTGTTCTGAGCATTATTCGTGTCCAGGGAGCCGAGAATAGGCGAAAAATCGACTTACGCGAAATGAAACACTTTTGTGATATTCTTGTTCCCCACACTCCAAATTGCTTGTATATAGCTTTTGCGGCGCATTTGGATCAACTTTTGTTCTGAGCACATTTCGTGTCCAGGGAGCTGAGAATCGTCGAAAAATCGACATACGCTAAATGAAAACTGTTTGTGATATTCTTGTTCGCTACACTCCAAAGTGCTCGTATATAGATAGGCTTTTACAGAGAATTTGGAGCAACTTTTGTTCTGAGCATATTTTGTGTCCAGGGATCCGAGAATAGTCGAAAAATCAACTTACGCGAAATGAAACATTTTTGTGATATTCTTGTTCCCCACACTCCATACTGCTCGTATGTAGCTATGCAGCGAATTTGGAGCAACTTTTTTGTTCTGAATATATTTCGTGTCCAGGTAGCCGAGTATCTTCGAAAAATCGACTTATGCAAAATTAAGCACTTTTGTGATATTCTTGTTCCCCACACTCCAAACTGCTGGTATATAGCTTTTGCAGCGAATTTGTAGCAACTTTTTTTCTGAGGATATTTCGTGTCCAGGGAGCCGAGAATCGTCGAAAATTCGACATATGCGAAATGCAACATTTTTGTGATATTCTTGTTCCCCACACTCCAAACTGGTCGTATATAGCTTTTGCAGCGAATTTGGAGCAACTTTATTTCTGAGCATATTTCGTGTCCAGAGAGCCGAGAATCGTCGAAAAATCAACATACGCGATATGAAAACTGTGATATTCTTGTTCGCTACACTCCAAAGTGCTCGTATATAGGCTTTTGCAGAGAATTTGGAGCGACTTTTGTTATGAGCATATTTTGTGTCCAGGGATCCGAGAATAGTCGAAAAATCGACTTACGCGAATTGAAACATTTTTGTGATATTCTTGTTCCCCACAGTCCATACTGCTCGTAGCGAATTTGGAGCAACTTTTGTTCTGAGGATATTTCGCGTCCAGGGAACCGAGAATCGTCGAAAAATCGACTTACGCGAAATGAAACATTTTTGTGATATTCTTGTTCCCCACACTCCCAACTGCAGCTCTTTTGCACTCTTTTGCAGCGAATTTGCAGCAACTTTTGTTCTGAGTATATTTCGTGTCCAGGGAGCCGAGAATCGTCGTAAAATCGACTTACACGTAAAACAAACATTTTTATGATATTCTTGTTCCCCACACACGAAAATGCTCTTATATAGCTTTTACAGTGAATTTGCAGCAACTTTTGTTCTGGGTATAATTCGTGTCCAGGGAACCGAGAATAGTCGAAAAATCGACTTACGCGAAATGAAAATTTTTTGTGATATTCTTTTTCCCACACTCCAAACTACTCGTATATAGCTTTTGCAGTGAATTTGGAGCTACTTTTGTTCTGAGTATATTTCGTGTCCAGGGAACCGAGAATCGTCGAAAAATCAACACGCGAATTGAAAAATGTTTATGATATTCTTGTTCCCCACGCTACCAACTGCTCGTATATAGCAATTTTAGTGAATTTGGAGCAACTTTTGTTATATGTATATTTCGTGTCCAGGGAGCCGAGAATCGTCGAGATATCGACTAACACGATTTGAAATATTATTGTGATATTCTTGTTCCCCACACCCCAAACTGCTGGTATATAGCTTTTCCACGAATTTGGAGCAACTTTTGTTCTGTAAATATTTCGTGTCCAGGCAGCCGAGAATCGTCAAAAAATCGACTTACGCGAAATGAAAAATTTTTGTGATATTCTGATTCCACACGCTCCAAACTGCTCGTATATAGCAATTGCAGTGAATTTGGAGCAACTTTTGCTATACGTATATTTCGTGTCCAGGGAGCCGAGAATCGTCGAAATATCGACTTACACGAAATGAAAAATTTTTGTGATATTCTTGTTCCCCACACTCCAAACTGCTCGTATATAGAATTTGCTTGGAATTTGGAGCAACTTTTGTTCTAGGAATATTTCGTGTCCAGGGAGCCGAGAATCGTCGAAAAATCGACTTACACGACATGAAACATTATTGTGATATTCTTGTTCCCCACACTCCAAACTGCTCGTATATAGCTTTTGGAGAGAATTTGGAGTAACTTTTGTTCTGAGCATATTTCGTGTCCAGGGAGCCGAGTTTAGGCGAAAAATCGACTTACGCGAAATGAAACATTTTTGTGATATTCTTGTTCCCCACACTCCAAACTACTCGTATATAGCTTTTGCGGCGCATTTGGAGCAACTTTTGTTCTGAGCATATTTCGTGTCCAGGGAGCAGAGAATCGTCGAAAAATCGACATACGCGAAATGAAAACTGTTTGTGATATTCTTGTTCGCTACACTCCAAAGTGCTCGTTTATAGGCTTTTGCAGAGAATTTGGAGCAACTTTTGTTCTGAGCATATTTTGTGTCCAGGGATCCGAGAATAGTCGAAAAATCGACTTACGCGAAATGAAACATTTTTGTGATATTCTTGTTCCCCACACTCCATACTGCTCGTATGTAGCTATACAGCGAATTTGGAGCAACTTTTTTTTTCTGAACATATTTCGTGTCCAGGTAGCCGAGAATCTTCGAAAAATCGACTTATGCAAAATTAAGCACTTTTATGATATTCTTGTTCCCCACACTCCAAACTGCTGGTATGTAGCTTTTGCAGCGAATTTGTAGCAACTTTTTTACTGAGGATATTTCGTGTCCAGGGAGCCGAGAATCGTCGAAAATTCGACATGCGAAATGCAACATTTTTGTGATATTATTGTTCCCCACACTCCAAACTGGTCGTATATAGCTTTTGCAGCGAATTTGGAGCAACTTTATTTCTAAGCATATTTCGTGTCCAGGGAGCCGAGAATCGTCGAAAAATCGACTTACACGACATGAAACATTTTTGTGATATTCTTGTTCCCCACACTCCAAACTGCTCGTATATATATTTCGGAGAGAATTTGGAGCAACTTTTGTTCTGAGCATTATTCGTGTCCAGGGAGCCGAGAATAGGCGAAAAATCGACTTACGCGAAATGAAACACTTTTGTGATATTCTTGTTCCCCACACTCCAAATTGCTTGTATATAGCTTTTGCGGCGCATTTGGATCAACTTTTGTTCTGAGCACATTTCGTGTCCAGGGAGCTGAGAATCGTCGAAAAATCGACATACGCTAAATGAAAACTGTTTGTGATATTCTTGTTCGCTACACTCCAAAGTGCTCGTATATAGATAGGCTTTTACAGAGAATTTGGAGCAACTTTTGTTCTGAGCATATTTTGTGTCCAGGGATCCGAGAATAGTCGAAAAATCAACTTACGCGAAATGAAACATTTTTGTGATATTCTTGTTCCCCACACTCCATACTGCTCGTATGTAGCTATGCAGCGAATTTGGAGCAACTTTTTTGTTCTGAATATATTTCGTGTCCAGGTAGCCGAGTATCTTCGAAAAATCGACTTATGCAAAATTAAGCACTTTTGTGATATTCTTGTTCCCCACACTCCAAACTGCTGGTATATAGCTTTTGCAGCGAATTTGTAGCAACTTTTTTTCTGAGGATATTTCGTGTCCAGGGAGCCGAGAATCGTCGAAAATTCGACATATGCGAAATGCAACATTTTTGTGATATTCTTGTTCCCCACACTCCAAACTGGTCGTATATAGCTTTTGCAGCGAATTTGGAGCAACTTTATTTCTGAGCATATTTCGTGTCCAGAGAGCCGAGAATCGTCGAAAAATCAACATACGCGATATGAAAACTGTGATATTCTTGTTCGCTACACTCCAAAGTGCTCGTATATAGGCTTTTGCAGAGAATTTGGAGCGACTTTTGTTATGAGCATATTTTGTGTCCAGGGATCCGAGAATAGTCGAAAAATCGACTTACGCGAATTGAAACATTTTTGTGATATTCTTGTTCCCCACAGTCCATACTGCTCGTAGCGAATTTGGAGCAACTTTTGTTCTGAGGATATTTCGCGTCCAGGGAACCGAGAATCGTCGAAAAATCGACTTACGCGAAATGAAACATTTTTGTGATATTCTTGTTCCCCACACTCCCAACTGCAGCTCTTTTGCACTCTTTTGCAGCGAATTTGCAGCAACTTTTGTTCTGAGTATATTTCGTGTCCAGGGAGCCGAGAATCGTCGAAATTCGACATATGTGAAATGAAACATTTTTGTGATAATCTTGTTCCCCACACTCCAAACTGCTCGTATATAGCTTTTGCAGCGAATTTGGAGCAACTTTTGTTCTGAGCATATTTCGTGTCCAGGGAGCCGAGAATCGTCGAAAAATCGACTTACGCGAAATGAAACATTTTTGTGATATTCTTGTTGCCCACACTCCAAACTGCTCGTATATAGCTTTTGCAGCGAATTTGGAGCTACTTTTGTTCTGAGCATATTTCGTGTCAAGGGAGCCGAGAATCGTCGAAAAATCGACTTACGCGAAATGAAACATTTTTGTGATAATCTTGTTCCCCACACTCCAAACTGCTCGTATCTATGCAGCGAATTTGGAGCAACTTTTGTTCTGAGCATATTTCGTGTCCAGGGATCCGAGAATAGTCGAAAAATCGATTTACGCGAAATGAAACATTTTTGTGATATTCTTGTTCCCCACAGTCCATACTGCTCGTAGCGAATTTGGAGCAACTTTTGTTCTGAGGATATTTCGCGTCCAGGGAGCCGAGAATCGTCGAAAAATCGACTTACGCGAAATGAAACATTGTTGTGATATTCTTGTTCCCCACACTCCCAACTGCTCGTATACAGCTTTTGCAACGAATTTGGAGCAACTTTTGTTTTGAGGATATTTCGTGTCCTGGGAACCGAGAATCGTTGAAAAATCGACTAACGCGAAATGAAACATTTTTACCTGGCTAGAAGCCCGAGAAGATTTTGAATTAATTTTTGTGATATTCTTCTTCCCCACACTCCCAACTGCTCGTATATAGCTTTTGCAGCGAATTTGCAGCAACTTTTGTTCTGAGCATATTTCGTGTCCACATTCAAATTATAATTATCCTTTCTGCATTTATTGGAGCAATTGGAGGATTTAATCAAATTTCCATCCGAAAAATCTTATCCTTTTCATCTATTAATCATATTGGTTGAATACTAACTACCATAATTATAGGTATAAATTTATGATTAACTTATTTCCTCATCTACACTATCAATATTACCTCCATTATTTTCTTAACAAATATGAGCAATATATGCTACATTTCACAAAGATTTAATTCATTAAACCATAAAAAAATCATCAAATTTACACTCTTTATTTCAATATTATCCTTAGGGGGCTTACCACCCTTTTTAGGTTTTTTCCCAAAATGAGTCGCAATTCAATTTATAACTCAATATATAATAATTTTTACATCTACTATTCTTATCATATCATCTTTAATTACTCTTTAATTACATACGAATAATATACACAACATTAATAGTTACTAATACAGGAAAGCATCATTTGAACCACCTTAAATCTACAAAAAAATGTTTGCTCAAAAACAATTATATTCTCACTATATACACTATTTTTAGGGATATTAGTTAGCACTTTAATTTTATTGATATATTAAAGACTTTAAGTTAAAAAAACTAATATCCTTCAAAGTTATAAATAGAGAAAATTTATCTTTAAGTCTTAGTACAATTAATACACCACTAGAATTGCATTCTAATATCATTTCATGAATATAAAACCTATTCTACTGGTAAAAGAGAAAAATTCTCCTTAATAAATTTACAATCTATCACCTATAATCTCAGCCATTTTACCTTGCAACGGTGATTATTTTCAACCAACCATAAAGACATCGGAACATTATATTTTATTTTTGGTGCATGAGCAGGAATACTAGGGACATCTTTAAGAATTTTAATTCGAACTGAATTAGGTCAACCTGGATCTCTAATTGGAGATGATCAAATTTACAACGTGATTGTAACTGCACATGCTTTTATCATAATTTTCTTCATAGCAATACCTATTATAATTGGAGGATTTGGTAATTGATTAGTACCTTTAATATTAGGAGCACCAGATATAGCATTCCCTCGAATAAATAAGATAAGCTTTTGACTTTTACCTCCTTCTATTGTTCTATTAATTATTAGAAGAACTGTTGAAAGAGGAGCAGGTACAGGATGAACAGTATATCCTCCTCTTTCAGCCAGTATTGCCCACGCTGGGCCTGCAGTAGATTTAACTATTTTTTCTTTACACCTTGCAGGGATATCTAGAATTATAGGAGCAGTAAATTTTATTACTACTATAATTAATATAAAACATATTTATATAAATCAAGCCCAAATACCATTATTCGTTTGATCAGTTGGTATTACCGCCCTTTTACTTTTATTATCCCTCCCAGTTTTAGCTGGAGCTATTACTATACTCTTAACTGATCGAAATTTAAATACTTCTTTCTTTGATCCAGCAGGAGGTGATGATCCTATTTTATATCAACACCTATTTTGATTTTTTGGACAACCTGAAGTCTACATTTTAATCCTTCCAGGGTTTGGAATAATTTCCCATGTAATTTCTCATGAAAGAGGAAAAAAAGAAGCATTTGGAAATTATGGAATAATCTGAGCTATATCAGCCATTGGTTTCTTAGGTTTTGTAGTATGAGCTCACCATATATTTACAGTAGGAATAGATGTAGATACACGAGCTCATTTTACAGGAGCTACAATAATTATTGCCGTACCAACCGGTATTAAAATTTTTAGTTGACTCGCAACAATATATGGATCCAAGCTTATTTTTAGTCCTGCATCAATATGAGCTCTAGGTTTTATTTTTCTATTTACAGTAGGAGGCTTAACAGGAGTAATTCTAGCTAATTCAGCCATTGATATTATTCTCCATGATACTTATTATGTAGTCGCCCATTTCCATTATGTACTTTCCATAGGAGCTGTTTTTGCAATTATAACCGGTTTTGTCCATTGATATCCACTATTTACAGGATTATCCCTTAATCCAAACTGATTAAAAGCTCAATATTTAACAATATTTGTAGGAGTTAATTTAACATTTTTTCCTCAACACTTCCTTGGATTAGCAGGGATACCTCGACGATATTCAGATTATCCAGATGCTTACACTTCATGAAATATTGTATCATCAATAGGATCAATAATTTCATTCATTGCAGTTGTTATATTTATTCTCATTTTATGAGAAAGCATAATTTCTAAACGATCCGTTCTATATTCATCCCAAATGAATAGATCAATTGAATGAATATATAATTTTCCTCCTGCTGAACATACCTATAATGAATTAACTTTAGTCACCAAGTAATTCTAATATGGCAGATTAGTGCAATGGATTTAAGCCCCATAAATAAAGTTTATATACTTTTTTTAGAACATGTATACACAAGCAAATTTAGGCTTACAGGATAGTGCCTCACCTTTAATAGAACAACTTATATAATTTCATGATCATTCAATATTTATTATTACCATAATTGTAATTTCAGTAGGTTATATAATTCTATCACTTATAATAAATAAATTTATAGATCGATATGTAATAGACGGTCAATATTTAGAAATTCTTTGAACAGTTTTACCTGCAGTAGTTTTAATTTTTATTGCACTACCATCAATCCGAATCCTTTATTTAATTGATGAAAGTGTTAAGCCCACATTAACACTCAAAACTATTGGACACCAATGATACTGAAGTTATGAATATTCAGATTTTCTAGATATTGAATTCGACTCCTATATAATTCCTGATAATGAATTAGATCCTTATAATATTCGACTACTCGAAGTCGATAATCGAACAACATTACCAATAAAAGTATTAATACGAATTCTAATCTCATCTGAAGATGTAATTCATTCATGAACAATTCCTAGCTGATGCTACTCCAGGACGATTAAATCAAGCAACCTTTTGATTTAATCATCCTGGAGTATTTTACGGACAATGTTCAGAAACCTGTGGGGCTAACCACAGATTTATACCTATTGTAATTGAATCTACCTCTGCTAATGATTTTGTAAACTGAATTTCTAGTCTGCATGAAGAATAACATCAGATGACTGAAAAGCAAGTAATGGTCTCTTAAACCACATTATAGTAATATAGCAATTACTTCTGATGAAAAGAAGTTGGTTAAAAAATAACATTAATATGTCATATTAAAATTATTAATAATTTAATACCTCTTTATCCCACAAATAATACCCTTAAATTGATTTTTATTATTCTCATTTTTTCCATTATATTAATTCTGTTTAATGTAATAAACTATTATATATCCTATAATAAAAGAAATTCTCTTCCTTCAATTAAAGTAATTATTAAAACTTTAACTTGAAAATGATAACTAACTTATTTTCAGTTTTTGATCGCTCTTCGAATCTTATAAATTTATCAATTAACTGATTAAGAACCTTTATTGGACTTATATTAATTCCAACCTCAATATGACTCATCCCATCTCGAAGAGTAATAATATGAAATTTAATAATTAATAAATTACATGAAGAATTCAAATTGTTAATTGGAAAAAAAAAATTAATAAAGGATCCACATTTATTTTCATTTCTATTTTTTCTATTATCTTATTTAACAAATTTATAGGCCTATTCCCATATATCTTTACTAGTACTAGACATATAGTTATAACTCTTTCATTAGCTCTACCCATATGATTAAGTTTTATATTATTTGGATGAATTAATAACACCAAACATATATTTGCCCATCTAGTTCCCCAAGGAACCCCAGGTACTTTAATACCTTTCATAGTATGTATTGTAACAATCAGAAATATTATCCGACCCGGTATACTAGCAATTCGATTAGCCGCTAATATAATTGCAGGACATCTTCTTATAACACTATTAGGAAATACTGGTAGTACAATAGTAATATACCTTTTACCCCTTTTAATTATTACACAAATTCTACTTTTAACCTTAGAATCTGCAGTAGCTATTATCCAATCTTATGTATTTGCAGTCTTAAGAACACTTTATTCTAGAGAAGTTAATTAATGTCAATACATACTAATCACCCCTTCCATTTACTTACTTATAGACCATGACCCATTGTAGCAGCAACAAGTATTATAATTGCAATAGTTGGATTTATTAAATTTTCCTATGAATTTAATGAAAAACTTATATTTACAGGTATAATAATTTTAACATTAACTATTATCCAATGATGACGAGATGTAGTCCGAGAAAGAACATATCAAGGATGACATACTAGAGAAGTAATAACAGGATTACGATGAGGAATAATCCTTTTTATTGTCTCAGAAGTATTTTTCTTCGTTTCATTTTTTTGAACATTCTATCACAGAAGACTTGCTCCTGCTATTGATATTGGATCACTTTGACCTCCTTTAAGAATTATTCCTTTTAATGCCTTGCAAGTTCCCTTACTTAATACTACTGTATTACTAGCCTCAGGAATTACAATTACATGAAGTCATCATGGATTATTAGAAAATAATAATAATCAAGCCATTCAAGGATTATTATATACTGTTCTATTAGGTATTTATTTTACTTTTTTACAACTCTTTGAATATATTGAAGCACCATTCACCATTGCAGATTCAGTATTCGGCTCCTCTTTCTTTGTAGCAACAGGATTTCATGGTCTTCATGTAATTATTGGAACTACCTTTCTAATTATATGTTTATGCCGAATATTATCTATACATTTTACATCAATTCATCACTTTGGATTTGATGCAGCCGCTTGATACTGACATTTCGTTGATGTAGTATGACTTTTCCTTTACGTATCTATTTACTGATGAGGAGGATAAAATATTTATTTAGTATAATCAAGTACTTTTGATTTCCAATCAAAAAGTCTATAATAATTAGAATAAATAATTCAAATTCTAACTATAATATCCTTAATCGTATTAATAGTCTCCTTTATTGTAATAATATTAACCAATTTTCTTTCAAAAAAAATTATTGAAGATCGTGAAAAAAATTCTCCTTTTGAATGTGGATTTGATCCTATAAGATCCTCACGCCTACCTTTCTCTTTACGATTCTTCTTAATTGCCATTATTTTTTTAATTTTTGACGTTGAAATTGCATTAATTTTACCAATAACTATTATTTTAATTAGCTCAAACATAAAAATAATTACAAGAATCTTGTTCTTATTAATTTTAACAATTGGACTTTACCATGAATGAAATCAAGGATCCTTAGAATGAGACTCTTAATAATAAAATAAGGGTTGTAGTTAAATATAACATTTGATTTGCATTCAAAAAGTATTGAAATATCAATCATCCTTATTTAGTTGAAATTAAGTAAGAAGAAAATTAATTGTAATCAGCTTCGACCTGGTAGGAAGATAAATAAATATCCTTATTTAGTTGAAATTAAGTAAGAAGCAAATTAATTGTAATCAGTTTCGACCTGATAGGAAGATAAATAAATATCCTTATTTAGTTGAAACCAAAATAGAGGTCTATCACTGTTAATGATAAAATTGAATAAATTATTCCAATTAAGAGGATGTGTTAATCGAATATAAGCTGCTAACTTAGTATTCAAGTGGTTAAAACCCATTTACATCTTAATTTATTTATATAGTTTAAATAAAACATTACATTTTCATTGTAAAAATAAAAATATTTATTTTTATAAATATATTCAAAGATAATAATTATCTCAATAACAGCTTCAGTGTTATACTCTTTAATATAAGATATTTGAATAAATTATAAATATTATTATAATTAACATAACCAAAAAAATAATTAAATAAGATTTTAAATTATTAACTTGAAATCATTGATTTAATCTTCCCATTTTTATCAAAATATAATATAAATTTTGAGCACCAAAAAATTCTCTTCAACCTAAATCAATATTTTTAATTGAATCCAATCCAATTGTTAAAGGTTTAAAACTAACTCCCTTAGTAAAAATTAAAGGTATAAATCATATAGAACCTGAAAAAATAATAAATCCATAATATTTAAATATATTAAAATAATAATTTAAATTATATTTAAATATTACACTCCCTAATCATAATCCTAAAATACTGACTAAAATAGGCATTATTTTTATAATTAAAGGTAAACAAATAAAATAAGGAGTTAAAAAAAAAATATTCAATTTAATAGACTTCCTCCAATAACTGCAAAAATTATTAATCCTAACATTCCATAAATTATTAATCATCTCTCTTCTCTAAATTTATATATAGGTACTAAATTAAAATCCCCTCATAAAACATAATAAAATAAACGAAAAGAATAACATACTGTTAAACCTGTAGAAAAAAAATACAAAAAATACATAAATATATTTAAATTTCTTAAAGAAACTACTTCCAAAATTATATCCTTAGAATAAAAACCTGCCAAAAAAGGCATTCCACATAAAGCAAAATTTGATACTATAAAACAAGCAGAAGTTAAAGACATAAAAATTGATAAATTCCCTATAAAACGAATATCCTGAAAAATTTTTATATTATGAATAACCATTCTTGCACACATAAATAATAAAGCTTTAAATAAAGCATGAGTTAATAAATGAAAAAGAGCTAAATCAGCAAATCCTATAGATAAAATTCTTATTATTAAACCTAACTGTCTCAAAGTAGATAAAGCAATAATTTTCTTTAAATCATACTCAAAATTAGCCCCTAAACCTGATATAAATATTGTTAAAACAGAAATTACTAACAAAAATTTCAATAGTCATCCAGGAAAAGTCTTACTAAATCGAATCAATAAATAAACTCCTGCTGTAACCAAGGTTGAAGAATGAACTAATGCAGATACAGGGGTAGGAGCTGCTATAGCAGCTGGTAATCATGCTGAGAAAGGAATTTGAGCACTCTTAGTTATACCAGCTAAAACAACTAAAAATGAAATTAAATACATCTCACTTTTATTAAATAAACAATCCAAATAAAAAACATAATTTCATCTTCCAACATTTATTATTCATGCAATAGCCATTAATAAAGCAACATCCCCTACCCGATTAGCTAAAGCAGTTAATATTCCAGCATTATAAGACTTTACATTCTGATAATAAATAACTAAACAATAAGAGACTAAACCTAAGCCATCCCATCCTAACAAAATTCTAATTAAATTAGGACTAATAATTAAAAAAATTATTGATAATACAAATATTAAGACTAAGAAAATAAAACGATTTAACATAACATTCCCTATTATATAATCTTCACTATATAAAATCACTAAAGAAGAAATTAATATTACAAAACTTATAAATAATAAAGATATTCAATCCAACAATAAGGTTATAACAATAGAAGAAGATCTTAATCTAATTAATTCCCATTCAATAAAATAAATTATATTATTTATAATAAAATATACACTGAGAATAAATATTATTAATGATATAAATATTAACAAAAAAAACTAATAAAACATAAAGTTAAATATATCATAACCTAAGATAAATTTTATTATATCTATGATACCACAAATCATAATTTTTATTAAACTACTTAAGTAAATTTGGTCGTCTCCTTAGCGCGGTGGTAGCGCAGCTGCCTACCAAGCGGGAGACCTGGGTTCGATCCCCAGTACCGGCGTGGGGATATTTCCCCCGCTGGGAGACCTGGACCGGGGTGCACTCAGCCTCGTGAGGTCCCTGGGGGGCCAATTGAGGAGCTACTTGATGGAGAAGTAGCGGCTCCAGGTCGTGAGGACCGCATTAACCGGCCGGGAGGGGCTCGAGGCGTTGACCACGTTTCACCCTCCAATACTGCACCCCATCCATGACGTCTGTAGTGGACCGAGATGGGGGACGCAGCGGCCGGGCGGTAGGCCAAGGCTCCCCGTGAGCTGTCGTGCCATGGAGTTATGTTACTTAAGTAAATTTAAAATCAAATTAATACATACTCTCTCCTCAAAATCAATAAATTTAAAGGTAATCAATGTAACAATGTAACCTTTATTAATTAATAATCTCCATCTACCTAAACGTTCATAACTAATATTAGCTAAACAAAATAAACCTGAAGAACATAAACCATGAGCAATTATTAAAACAAAAGTTATATAAAATCCTCAAGTATTTAATGTTATTAAACCCCCAATTACTAATCCCATATGAGCCACAGAAGAATAAGCAATTAAAGCTTTTATATCCACTTGACGTAAACATATTAATCTAACTAAAAAGCCTCCTACTAATCTAATTGATAATCAAAATACATTTATTAATATACCAATTTCTATTAAATATTCAAACACCCGTAATAACCCATAACCACCTAATTTAAGTAATACTCCTGCTAAAATTATAGATCCTGAAACAGGAGCCTCAACATGAGCTTTAGGTAATCATAAATGCACTAAATATATAGGTATTTTAACTAAAAAAGCTAAAATTATTCTAATATATAAAAATAAATTCATAAAATCATTTATATATAACAATGAAAAAACTAAATAATTTAAATTATTATATATATATATATATATATATAATACCTAATAATAATGGTACAGAAGCAAATAAAGTATAAAATAATAAATAAATACCAGCCTGTAAACGTTCTGGTTGATACCCTCAACCAAAAATTAAAAATAAAGTAGGAATTAAACTACCTTCAAAAAAAAAATAAAAAGAAATTATATTTAATCTACAAAAGGTAAAATATAATATAATTAATAACATAAGAATTATAAATAAAAATAACTTATTATAAAATTTATAACAAATAACAGAATAACTAGCTAAAATTATTAAAATACAAATTCAGAATCTTAATATTACTAACCCATATGATAGATAATCATAACAAAAAAAAATCAATATTCACTAAGAATATTAATCTCAAAAAAAATAATAAATTCTGAATTAAATATAACCCTCCATAAAACGTTATGGAGTGCCCCAAGGCTCAGTGCTGAGGCCTTTCCTGTTCCTTGTGTATATAAACGATATTAGTGATCTTATAAACAGTAAAATTATCATCTATGCTGATGATAGTCCTGCTATATGTTGGGGCAAATCTGAATCGGAACTAAGGGACTCAGCCAGCGCTACAGCTAAACAGGTTCTTGAACATTATAACTGTTTAAATCTCTCTACAAATCTAAATAAAACTGCTGTAATTAAATTTGAACTGCAACACCGGAGTAATATTCACAAGTTCCTATTAGATATAGATGAAAGTAAAATTACAGAGATAAGTAACCATCTTTTTCTTGAGATATGCATAGATAAACACCTAGCTTGGAAGCAACATATAATGTCTGCAAGAAAGTATCTAAAGGTATATACTTAATTAGTCATTTACCAAAATATGTTGGCAATAATGTGTTAATTACTATGTACTTTGGGGTAATCTTGCCACATATCACATATGGACTAGAAGTATGGGGATCTAGTGTAGACTCTCACTTGAAGAGGTTACTTATTCTACAAAAGAGATGTTTAAGAATAATCTATAAGTTAAGAATCTGATGTGTTCCATTCACATGACTTTCTCTAGATCTCTGCAACAAATTATTGTTAAAAAGCTTATTTACTTCATGCTAATCGAGATAAAATTAGCAGAAATAGTCTTATTACTCGCTTCCTTGTAAGTAGAAGTGAAATAAGAGAGTACCATAAATTAAAGTGACGGTATGGACAGGAGTTGACAAATTCCTATATGAGAAAAGTATAAGCTTTTCCAAGCTGAAATCAAAAACAAGGAATGTCTAAAAAAAGATTAACTCCACGAAAAAAATGTATATAGCATAAATTGTGTGTTTTAAAGTGATTTACACTTTTTATGTGGTAAGTTTTTGTCCATCTCTTACAGTTTAGCAGTTATGCAAAATTCAGTAAAATTCCTACAGAATAAAGTAGTCTTCAGAGTCTATTCCCAGAAAATTCAAGATATACATTTTATTTGTCTTTAATATACAATATTTTAATCAAAATCGTTAGAGCCAATTTTAAGCAAATCAAAATTTTCAAAAAAAGTTCCATATAATGGGTAGTTGGGGGGGGCATTTTCTTGAAAATCTTCGTTTCGCATCCTTGGAAGATACCACACTTAGATACAAAGTTTGGTATTTAACGGTCTTTTCGTTTTTGAGCTATGCTGTCTACACACGCACACGTGCCCATGCGCCCACGCACGCACACACATACACACACACACTTCTGAAAATGTTGTTGTTGTTGTTGTTGTTGTTTTTTTTGTTGTTTTTTTTTTGATTTAGGGGGACCCAAAACATGTTTTTCCGGTGAAATCTCGGTATCAAATTTTTGGGTGGAATGCAATACCTTCTCTATACACAATGTACATAGTACGTGTAGAGAAAGTAAAAATATATATAAATTGTGTGTTTTAAGGAGCTCTACATTGTTAAGTAAGCGTTTGTCTATCTCTTGCAGTTTACCAGTTATGCAAAATTCTGCAAAATTCATCCAGAGTTAAGCGGTATTTAGAGGCTATTCCCAGAAAACTTAAGTTATACATTTTATTTGTCATATAAGTATCTTTAATATACAATATTTTAATCAACATTGTTAGAGGTAAAGGTAGAATATTAAGGGTAGTTGCAGGTGCAGGGATTTTCTTGAAAATCTTTGTGTTGCATCCTTGGAAGATACTGAACTTAAATACCAAGTTTGGTATTTAATGGACTTTTCATTTTTGAGCTATCAGCTCTCAGTAACACATACATACACATACACACACACAGAAATTTTCTAAAACTTTTTTTTGATTCAGGGGGTTTCAAAACATATTTCCACTGAAATCTCAGTATAGAATTTTGGGCCAATACAATACCTTCTCTATATACCATGTACATAGTATGTGTAGAGAAAGAAAAAATCTGATGTGTTCCATTCACATGACTTTCTCTACGTCTCTGTAACAAATGATTGTTAAAAAGCTTATGCTTCTATTTATTTCATGCTAATTCAGAAAAAATTAGCAGAAATAGTCTTATTTTTTTTTAATTTATTTATTTTATGTCGCTTTAACTTACAAAGTATTCATATCGTGACATCTTTTAATGGTACCATTTACAAAAAATTGACATTGGTAAATACAATTTCATGAATAATATTATATTTCATTATACATATTTGTTAGTTTTAAGTATTTAAGTAGTATTTTGCTGTGTGATGAATTGTTGAGTGCTTCTTGGATGTCTAGTAGCTTGCATTCTGCTCGCTGCTGTTGATACTGAGGACACTCTGAGAGTAAGTGGCATACAGTGATGGTAGTGTGACAAATGTTGCATTTAGGTTGGTCTGTTTTATTCAGTAGATGGGAATGGGTTAACTTGGTATGTCCGATACGTAGCCTGGTGATGACAGCTTGATCTTTCCGTCTCAGTTTCTGCAGTGGATATAATGTTCTGTAGTTCTGTTTAATTTCGTGTAGTTTGCTAGGAGGTGATTGTGCCCATGTTGTTTGCCAGAGGTTGTAAAA
Source organism: Hymenopus coronatus (assembly GCA_030762935.1). Taxonomy (NCBI): domain Eukaryota; kingdom Metazoa; phylum Arthropoda; class Insecta; order Mantodea; family Hymenopodidae; genus Hymenopus; species Hymenopus coronatus. Next base: position 55,880,309 of record CM060880.1, read on the forward strand.
TTTTCTGGATGCATATTTTGCAACATCTTTGTGGGATAAAGGTGTCTCTTCACGTATTGGGAGTCTTGTGGCTTCCTTCGCTGCAGAATCTGCCTGCTCATTACCTAAAATACTCTGATGTGAGGGTATCCACATTATGGCTATTTTCCTTCCTTGTTTCATTAGAAGTGTAGATAATTTTTGAATTTCTTGGACTAATATATTTGTAGAGAACAGATCTCATAGCGCCTGAATGCTGGATTTAGAATCAGTGTGTATTAGGTAAGCTTCAGTTTTGTTTGTCTCGAATAAGTACAGTAATGCTTCTTTCTTGATGGCATATAACTCACAATTAAATATAGAGTAAAAATGTGGTAATGTGTACAGCATAGTGTGATCAGGATAAACCACAGCACAAATAGTCTTATTGCTTTCTTCCTTGTAAGTAGAAGTGAAAAAAGGGAGTACCATAGGTTAAAGTGATAATCAAAAGCTGGTTGCTATGTGACTGAAGTTTCTTTGTTTGTATGGACAGGAGTTGACAAATTCCTGTACGAGAAAAGTATGTTTTTCAAAGCTGAAACCAAAAACAAGGAATATCTAAAAAACAATCAACTCCACGAAAAAAAATGTATATTACATAAATTGAGTGTTTTAACGTGGTGTACATTTTTTTCCATCTCTGACAGTTTAGTGGCTACGCAAAATGTTGTAAAATTGATCCAGAACAAAATAGTCTCCCAGAAAATTCAAGATATACAATTTATTTGTCAGGTAAATATCTTTAATATATGATATTTTAATCAAAATCGTTAGAGCCATTTTTAAGAAAATCAAAATTTTTGAAAAAAGTTCCATGTAAAGGGTAGTTGGGGGAGGGGGGATTTTCTTGAAAATCTTTGTGTCGCATCCTTGGAAGCTACCAAACTTAAATACCAAGTTTGGCATTCAAGGTGTTTTCGTTTTTGAGCTATGCAGTCCACACACACACACACAGATCTGTTTCTGAAAATGCTTTTTTTGGATTTAGGGGTACACAAAACATGTATTTCCGGTGAAATCTCCGTATTGAATTTTTGGGTGGAATACAATACCTTATCTATACATTAGTACCTGTAGAGAAAGTAAAAAGCAAAGAAAGTTGTAGGAACATTTTTAGAAACAAGAAGTTCTTCACCATCCATTCCTTATATTTATATAGGATCAACTGCTTGCTTATTCAAGACTGAATAAATATATCACGAATAAGGAGCTGCATAATCATGACACAAGACATAAGTTAGATCTCCATAAAAGTACCTATAATACTAAATCAATAATGAAAGATCCATTTGTTGCTGGGGCCCATTATTACAACAAATTACCTGAGCATTTATAAATTCTCAAAGGAAGTGTATTTAAAAATAAACTCAAAGAATATCTAACAATGAAAACTCGGTTGAAGATTTGTAAATCTGTATTATTATCAATGTGTAATTTGTAAATAGCTGTATGTATTAATATTGTAATTGTATTCATGACCTGGTCTACACCTATGTAAATTGGTGTATGGACTCAAATAAACATTATTATTATTAATTATTATTATTATTATTATTATTATTGTGGGTGCGTAAATAACCCTTTACTCTTTGTCGATGTCTTCTGGTTGTCCTTTGAGCTTTTCGATAATAAATCCTAGTTTTGTGTCTTCTCGAATTGCAATCAAGTCAATTCGTCTTGTGCTACCGTTAGTCTACAGTCCATGGACTTCTTCGAAGACTTTGTAGTTGTTCGTTCGCAGTTGTCGGTGATCCTTTGAGCGGATTTTGTGATGGCAAGAGTTACATAATACTTCTCCATGAGGGCAAGATCCCAAGATGTGTGCAAGTGTTTCTATCTCTCTATGGCATCAAATCTACTCAGTATGAAACGCACAGCAGATACATTGGCTGTCATTTTTTAGATTCACGCCATTCACTTTATGCTAGGCCATCACGGTTTCGAATACATCGCTGGCTTGTATTCTTTGATTAATTCGACGCTGAGTCCTTTCTGAGGAAGTTTGGCCCAGACATCTACTTCTCTTTCTCAAAGTGTCCTCCTGAAATGTCGAATGTCAAACAGTCCAGTGCAGGGATTCTTCATTGAATTGTCTTCTGTTAAATTTAAAAGCTTCAAGGATTTATTCATCTAAGCAGTAAGGTCTCGAGTGGTCTGTACGTATGGATTGGAGGGTTAAATTAAAGGTTTGCACGAGTTTACGTGTTGCAGATATGCTTCCCAAGCTGCTTTGAAGAGATTCATGTCAGAATATAGCATGTGATCTGGTACATCCATAGGCAGCTGTAATGTGTCTTTTAAGGAATTTTGGTACAGTAATTAAGAAATTTGTTTGATATTTTAGCAGATTAGTGGTTTGGAAAGGTAAATTATGAATACAAATGGAACAGTTAAGAACCTAAAAGTTTTGTTTAGTTTTAAGCAAAGGGGAAGACACTAGCAGATCTAGTTTGTTATGAAGATTTTTAATTACACCATTCTTATCAAAATCCAGCACATCAGTGAAGGTGACCCAGTATTTTATTGAATCTCCTGGTGCGACGGTTTCAATCTTTCAGGCCTGGTCTACTGTTAGACTTGTGTTTCCATTTTGGATGTGAAGTCCTGCGCATTTCCTTGGGTTGACCTGTAATCCTATCTCTTCACATTGCTGTATTGCAAGGTGTGTTAATTTCAGAGTGGCTTCCTTATCTTTCCTGATGATGACTACATCATTGGCAAATCCCAAAATGGTTAGAGCCTGCATATCTGACATGAGTTTAAAGCCATAGTGAACGCTTACACTCTCCTCTGATAGCTCATCCAGAATATGGTTAGTAGCGAGATTATGTAAGAGATCCATGCATGATGCCTCATGAAAGAGAAATTGTTTTTGTTTTGCCTCCAGATGTTTCAATTTGTGTATGGTTCCCAGATTGCAATGTGGTGAGAGTGTGGACACTGAACATATTATATTTGACAATAAAGGAGAAAAGTTCATATTTCAGAAATAGTTTAAAATTAGTAGGAAAATATCTAAGTGGATTGTAGATAGTAAGGAATTAGGTCATTTTTTAAATAATGTGAAAAGGAAGTAGAAATGGACAGTGAAGAGATATGAAACAGTACTTACAATAAAGGATAGATGTAAATAATCAGAAAATTGTACAAGTCAAAATATAAATATGATATGACTGACAAAGAGTGTGGGCTAAACACCATGTAACTTGCTTAGCAATAAATAAATAAACTGACATCTACATAGGTGTTTGTTTAGTTTAATATTTCATTTATTAAGATTAGTATGCAGACTACTTTGTATGATAGAACATTTCATAAAGGCTTTGTCACCTGGAGGTGGGGTTGTCTCATGACAATTCTCTGTTGGTAAAGCTAGCAGATAATTAATACAAGAGTTAGCAGAATTGGATCAAGTGGCAGGTAGCTTCCATTAACTGCCAGGGAGTATACAGGGCAGAAAACTTTATCACTTAAACCAAAACTATGTAAAGCATTTCTTTATTATCAATGCACATAATGCATTGATTGATGGTTGGAGGAATTTAGTAACAGTGGCAGTCAAATTAATACACACCCATTATGTAGTTTAACTGTCTTCTCATTTCAAAGGTTTCCCAGTACATTTGCCCTTTTATTAGTTCCTCTCTCATGCCAAGCTCTTAGTAAAATATTTTAGGTTTTCAGCTTGTTCCTTGTGGTTATCTTGGGTGAGGAATACCCTTTATAGAGGTTATTTTAACTTGAAATTTCAATGACTACAGATATTATTTTATCACATAAGCCTTTTTATCTTCTCTTTAAAATAAGTGATATATTAAAATGCAATCTTGTTATACATACATTCACATGATAAAGTACATACATACTTAAAACATTTAACGACTTTTTAACTCATCATTTTGATTCTTAAATCACATGGTAACAGTACTGTTATCCTCTTTATTTAAAGATTTAGAAGCAATATCACAACAGAAAACAAAAATTGCATTACAATACAACCCAGAAACTTTAATGTCACATGTATACACAATATGCTCTGATGGAACTGAATCATAAACATATGCTGCCATCTCTTACAGGAACACTTAAACAAAGATTTATAATAGCACACTGAGTATTTTGAAGTATTCTGCAAACACAGATACAAAGCAATAATAGAATATGCTTCTGAAAGCATACACTTTTATTTGTTTTATGCACAATGCCAAGGAAAAAAAAAAAAAAGAGTTAAATTTATATAGAATAGAGGACAGCGAAGCTTCTGATTTGGGGTAAACTTCCTCCAAACTCATTTCATTAAAGCTGGTTTACAACCAATGAGAACAGTAACCAGAACAAGAACAATTAACTGTACATTATTTAAATGGGAGTGTAAGCCTTCCCAGGCGCTAAGAATGGCAAGCAGACATGCCAAGTTTTCTCATTCTCAGTCATGACATATTAGATGCATATTGTGCACTGTAGACATTATTTTAGGTGGTTGTGGCATGAAACATCTGCTAGAACTCACTTAAGTCACAATTTTTGTTAACTATTTTGTTGGCTGTTTTGGAGGCAGATGAAAAAATATCATTGGTCAGTTAAAAACAAATGAAGTCTTAATATGCAAAATTGACCAGAATAAAAAAAAGAAATACATTTCCGTTCTTGTTATTGAACAAAAATCTTATTTCCTGTATGGCTTCCGCTTCTCATTTCCATTTTGGTTACTGTTCTCAGGTTAATGTGATCCACACTTTCCAGCTGTATTATGTGCATTTACAAACTGTTGCTGGGATCTGTTCTGTGAAATTTAAGTATCTGAAGTAGTTGATCATTCATTATGCCAGTAAATGTGCTATTCTTACATTAATGCTTACAAGTATACTGGTTCTTTGTTGGTTTTGTCACTTTCTAAACCGCAACAGGCCATCAGTTAGTGGTTGGTAATTCAGGCTAGTTCACAATAAAGTATATGGGAGGATTCACAGAATTGACAGAAGTTTTACTGGGCCCTGGTAACAGGCTAAGTTTTGACTTTCTCATTCTCGTGCACAGCATATCAGATCCATATTATGCATATTCGACTGTTCTCTCTAGACATTATTTAAGCCAGTTGTGACATGAAACAGCTGATAGAGCTCTCTCTAGTTATAATTCTTTCAAATTTTGAATCATTGATCAGTTAAACTAAATAAAATTCATACACAAAATCAATTTTCAACATTGAGATCAGTATTGTTATCAATATGTAGTCCCATTCTTGTTACTCAGCTATTGTGAGCCAAATTCTTGTATTTTGCATTGCTTCCTATTTTTGTTTCTGCTTTGGTTACCATTCTTAGGGAAGTTATAATTCCCATGTGTAACTACTTCATGTTATTACTATGTGATAATTGTCAATAAATTCGGAGATGAAGCATTTATTCTGATAATAAATAGAATAAGAAGTTGTTTGCTTATTTAATGAAAGAGAAGTAAAATGAAATGAAAATATTCCCACAATTGTGTCAGTTTCTAAGTAAATGGCTGCAACTATTAATTTTGACAAAAGGATTTTATAAATATGATAATATAGCAAAACCTTTCCAATATCTCCTCCCTGATCATATGCTTATTTTCTTCTAAGTGTAACAACTTGAATCAGCTGCATAGATATTGTGTTTGGTCCCCAACAGGCAACCAGCCATGAGACAAAGTCGAGAAACACCCAGCTGAATATCCTTAAAATCTTCTATTGAACATACATTATTTTTTACACCTGATGGTACAGAATGAACACCCCATATATACATTTTTCTGGTGCCAGTAAAACGTCTAAATCGAGGTAATGTGTAAATTGAAGAAAATGTATTTCTACCTTTATTACATTTTTTTTTTGTGTCATTTATGTAGACCCCTCTAACATCTAAGTTTATATTGGGCATTTGCACTAGAAACAACTTGTTGCAGGTTCTTTACATTGGACTTATATTGTTTTATTTTCCTCAAATACACACATATCCACTCTAACATACATATTTCCAGACTCTATAGGGGATAGAGAATAATTCTGGTTACAGAAAAATTCCCCACCCTAGCTGGGAATCAAACCCCTGATTTCCGTATATAGCTTCAGCAGCAAATTTGGAACAACTTTTGTTCTGAGTATATTTCGTGTCCAGGGAGCCGAGAATCAACAAAAAATCAACTTACGCGAAATGAAAATATTTTGATATTCTTGTTACCCACACTCCAAACTGCTCGTATATAACTTTTGCAGCGAATTTGGAGCAACTGTTGTTCTGAGCATATTTCGTGTCCAGGTAGCCGAAAAACATCGAAAAATCGACTTACGCGAAATGAAAAATTTTGTGATATTCTTGTTCCCCACACACCAAACTGCTCGTATATAGCTATTGCAGCGAATTTGGAGCAACTTTTGTTCTGACTATATTTCGTGTCCAGGGAGCCGAGAATAGTCGAAAAATCGACTAACGCGAAATGTAAAAATTTTGTGATATTCGTGTCCACCACACTCCAGACTGCTCGTATATAGCTTTTGCAGCGATTTTGGAGCAACTTTTGTTCTGAGAATATTTCGTGTCCAGGGAGCCGAGAATCATCGAAAAATCGAATTACGCGAGATGAAAATTTTTTATGATATTCTTGTTCCCCGCACTCCGACCTGCTCGTATATAGCTTAAGCAGCGAATTTGGAGCAACATTTGTTCTGAGCATATTTCGTGTCCAGAGAGCCGAATATCATCGAAAAATCAACTTACGCGAAAGGAAACATTTTGTGATATTCTTGTTCCCCAAAGTCCACACTGCTCGTATATAGCTTCAGCAGCGAATTTGGAGCAACTTTTTTTCTGACTATATTTCGTGTTCAGGGAGCCGAGAATCGTCGAAAAATCGACTTACGCGAAATGAAATATGTTTGCGATATTCTTGTTCCCCACACCCCAAACTGCTCGTATATATCCTTTGCAATGAATTTGGAGCAACTTTTGTTCTGAGTATATTTCGTGTCCAGCGAGCCGAGAATCAACAAAAAATCGACTTAAGCGAAATGAAAATATTTTCATATTCTTGTTCCCCACACTCCAAACTGCTCGTATATAGCTATTACAGCGAATTTGGAGCAACTTTGTTCTGACTATATTTCGTGACCAGGGAGCCGAGAATCGTCCAAAAATCGACTTACGCGAAATGAAAACATTTTGAGATATTCTTGTTCCCCACACTTCAAACTGTCATAAATAGCTTTTGCAGCGAATATGGAGCAACTTTTATTCTAGGCATATTTCGTGTCCACGGAGCCGAGAATCGTCGAAACATTGACTTACACGTAATGAAACATTTTTGTGATATTCTTGTTCCCCACACTCCAAACTTCTCGTATATAGTAGCTTTTTCAGCGAATTTGGATTAACTTTTGTTCTGAGTATATTTCGTGTCCAGGGGGCCGAGAATCGTCGAAAAATCGACTTACACGTAATGAAACATTTTTGTGATATTCTTGTTCCCCGCACTCAAAACTGTCGTAAACAGCTTTTGTAGCGAATTTGCAGCAACTTTTGTTGTGAGCATATTTCGTGTCCAGGGAGCCGAGAATCTTCGAAAAATCGACTGAAACGTAATGAAACACTTTTGTGATATTCTTGTTCGCCACACTCCAAACTGCTCGTATATACCTTTGCAGCGAATTTGGTGCAACCTTTGTTCTGAGAATATTTCGTGTCCAGGGAGCTGAGAATCGTCGAAAAATCGATTTCTGGGAAATGAAACATTTTTGTGACATTCTTGTTCCCCACACTCCAAATTGCTCGTATATAGCTTTTGCAACGAATTTGGAGCAACTTTTGTTCTGACTATATTTCGTGACCAGGGAGCCGAGAATCGTCGAAAAATCGACTTATACGTAATGAAACATTTTTGTGATATTCTTGTTCCGCTCACTCCAAACTGCTCGTATATAGCTTTTGAAGCGAATTTGGAGCAACTTTTGTTGTGAGGATATTTCGTGTCCAGGGAGCCGAGAATCGTCGAAAAATCGACTTATACGTAATGAAACATTTTTGTGATATTCTTGTTCCGCTCACTCCAAACTGCTCGTATATAGCTTTTGAAGCGAATTTGGAGCAACTTTTGTTCTGAGGATATTTCGTGTCCAGGGAGCCGAGAATCGTCGAAAAATCGACTTACACGTAATGAAACATTTTTGTGATGTCTTGTTCCCCACACTCCAAACTGCTCGTATATAGCTTTTGCAGCGAATTTTGAGCAACTTTTGTTCTGAGTATATTTCGTGACCAGGGAGAAAAGAATCGTCGAAAAATCGACTTACACGTAATGAAACATTTTTGTGATATTCTTGTTCCCCACACTCCAAACTGCTCGTATATAGCTTTTGCAGCGAATTTGCTGCAACTTTTGTTCTGAGCATATTTCGTGTCCAGGGAGCCGAGAATCGTCGAAAAATCGACTTGCACGTAACGGAACATTTTTGTGATATTCTTGTTCCCCACACTCCAAACTGCTCGAATATAGCTTTTGCAGCGAATTTGGAGCAACTTTTGTTATACGAGCAGTTTGGAAGGTGGGGAACAAGAATATCACAAAAAAGTTCACTATGTGTAAGTCGATTTTTCGACGATTCTCGGCTCCCTGGACACGAAATATGCTCAGAATAAAGTTGCTCCAAATTCGCTGCAAAAGCTATATACGAGCAGTTTGGAATGTGGGGACCAAAATATCACAACGATTTTTCATTTCGCGTAAGTCGATTTTTCGACGATCCTCGTCTCCCTGGTCAAGAAATATACTCAGAACAAATGTTGCTCCAAATTCACTGCAAAAGCTATATACGAGCAGTTTGGAGTGTGGGGAACAAGAATATCACAAAAATATTGCGTTTCGTGTAAGTCGATATTTTGACGATTCTCGGCTCCCTGGACACGAAATATACATATAACAAAAGTTGCTCCAAATTCACTGCAAAAGCTATATACGAGCAGTTTGGAGTGTGGGGAACAAGAATATCAAAAAATGTTTGTTTCATTTCGCATAAATCCATTTTTCGTCGATTCTCGGCTCCCTGGACACGAAATATGCTCAGAACAAAAGTTGCTCCAAATTCGCTGCAAAATCTATATACGAGCAGTTTGGAGTGTGGGGAACAAGAATATCACAAAAAATATCATTTCGTGTAAGTCGTAATTTTGACGATTCTCGGCTCCCAGGACTCGAAATTGCATATAACAGAAGTTGCTCCAAATTCGCTGCAAATGCTATTAACGAGCAGTTTGGGGTGTGGGTAACAAGAATCACAAAAATGTTTCATTACGTGTAAGTCGATTTTTCGACGATTCTCGGCTCGCTGGGCACGAAATATGCTCAGAACAAAAGTTGCTCCAAATTCACTGCAAAAGCTATATACGAGCAGTTTGGAGTGTGGGGAACAAGAATATCACAAAAATGTTTCATTTCCCATAAATCGATTTTTCGACGATTCTGAGCTCCCTGGACAACAAATGTACTCAGAACAAAAGTTGCTCCAGTACAGTGTGATTGGCAGGCTGAGGGCAGCCCGAGGTGTGTTAGACGTGTCCCTGTTCTCAGAGAGAACTTAACCACGTTCTGACGAGATTGTGGGTTTTGTAGGATGGCGGGTGTGTTTTGGGGTTGTGGAGTGACAGGAGGAGGCGAATATTGCTCCTCGACGGTTGCCTTGATGGTGCAACGACCCTTGTACACCGCTGGTGTGTTTTTATCAAAATGTTTCTTGAGATTATAATTTTGAATCCAAGCAACTCTTGAAGGATTATAAGGAGCTTAGCCGTAGCAGTTGTTGGTGGTGCTCCTTCGTTACCGGGGATGCCCGCAAGCCATGCGGGGAAGCCGGTATCGCCTGAAGCGGCGGTTCGTGGGATCGTAATCCCCAAGAGACCTAACGATGGTAACCCTTCGTTGAATTTTGTTGCCCGACGCCTAATCTCGTCCTCCAGGTATGGTAGACCAGAGGCTTCGTGCAGGAGTCTCGTTGTAAAGCCTCGAGGCACAGAATAGATAGCCCGAAGACACCTATTCTGTACCCGCTGAAGCAACAGCAGACCAGAGTCTGCCGCCATGCCCCAGATCTCACAGGCATAGATTAATAAGGGGATTATGAGAGCCCTCAAAAGGCGCAACTTAAGGGGAACCGTCATCGAGGACCTCAGCATCCGGTACAGTGAGGCCGCAGCCCCATTGCCCCGGCACCACAGCCCCCGGACGTGCTCCCTAAAAGTGACGCCCCTGTCAAGCTTCACCCCCAAGTAGGTGATGGTGTTGGTCCATTGTATCCTTCGTCTGAGGTACGTGAATGTGGGGAAGTTTGCGGGAAAGCGGCGCTTGGTGAAGAGAATAGCGTGGCTTTTCTCCGGATTTATGGACAATCGCCAACGCTCGCACCACTCTTGGATGAGGCAGAGGTGTCTCTGAATAGGGTTGAAGGCTCTGCGTGGGTGTTTGTTTGTACAGTATAACAGCACGTCATTAGCATACTGAGCTATGTTGACTTGCTGCACTGTTGGTAGGTCGGCCATGTAGACGCTAAAGAGTGTGGGGGAAAGTACAGAGCCTTCGGGGACTCCGCCTCTTACTGGCCTAGGTGTTGATTTGTGTCCCGCAACTGAAACTACAAAAAATCTGTGTTTAAGGTATGAGTGTAGTAGGTGTATGATGTGTGTCGGGAGCTCCAGTCGGATGAGTTTGAGGAGCAGGCCCGCGTGCCAGGTCGTAGAGAAGGCTTTCTCCACGTCCAGCGACACCGCCGCGGTGTAGGCTCTGTTCTGGTAAGTTCCTCCAAACTCGCTGCAAAAGCTATATACGAGCAGTTTGGAGTGTGGGGAACAAGAATATAACAAAAATATTTCATTTCGTGTAAGTCGATATTTTGACGATTCTCGGCTACCTGGACACGAAATATGCTCAGAACAAAAGTTGCTCCAAATTCGCTGCAAAAGCCTTCCTTGCCTTGCCTTGCCCTGCCCTGCCCTGCCCTGCCCTGCCTTGCCTTGCCTTGCCTTGCCTTGCCCTGCTTTGCCTTGCCAATTCTATAGTGATGCAGCGGTCTTTTCCTTAAATATTTGTATTTAAATTCATGACTTGTCATTAAGTAAACACAAAGATATTAGAAGCTGTTTCCATGCGCAGTATGTTAGTGTGTAGTTGATATCTTGCATAGCTACGATGCTCATATAGAATACTTAATCTATTTGTTGGTATTCTAGCAATAGGGCACGATAAAATTCAAGAAGTGTGGTTTACCTGTTGAAAATCCATAACTACATATTACTATTCAGAGCATGTGGAAAGACCATCTTTGTTAGGAAGGTTCTATAATAATTTTATAACTCAAAACCGACAAATTAAAAACCACGAGATGACGAAAGTACGTGAGCAGACAGGATGCTACACCGCTTGACTATGATTCTCCTCGGACAAAGCCAAAGGACGAGTATATAAGAGCTCCCTCCGGAAGATGCCCCAGAGTTTTGTCATCAAGGTGCTACATGACTCCGTGATGCTCCGAGGCTCAAAGGGCGTGGTCCTGCAAATACTTCTCTCCTTATGTGAGTAGACTAATATCACTTTGTCTGTCTTAGATGTGTCAAGTGTCTTAAATATTGGGAAAACATTTACAAAATTATACTAAATCAGTGAGCAAGGAAAACATGATATACAAAGGCCTATCTCATTAGGAAATTTTAGATTAGTTCTTAGGCAGTTAGTTAGCTAGGATTAGAAACAATCATTTTATTTGTTGACAACTTTTATTAACTTTATATATATATATATATATATATATATATATATATATATATATATATATATATATATATTAGATCAGAAATGTGAATTGTTTTATTTCAACTCCTCCAGAACACCTATCACTATAAATTGGTGGCAGCGTATTAGGATTTTTGTTTGGGTGTATCTCATGAACACCCGAACCCATGAGTTATAATTCTTCTTTTTTAAAATTGTTATGTTTAGGTGCATTTTTAAGTGTGAACAGAAAGTGTAACCTTTTACCTTTACGATTGTGTATATCCATGTAGTTTCCTCCAACAGTGCTCAGGCGTTGCGTAATGCAGACGAATTTGCTCTTACACTAGTAAAAGAATTTTTTAGAAAATACACTGAGATAGATATAGGCTTACTTGAAGGCCATGGGAGTAAATTTAGGGGATAAATTTGTGACTCAAGGATAGAAAATTAAAGGGTTTTGCTTGTCCTACTTATAAGATTTATACCCACCATAATGAGCATGGAACCGTATTGTTTGATGTAGAAAGAAGAATTTTGAAGCGTTACATAGATCCTGGTTGCACTTATGAGTTATTAGAAATCGAAAGGACAGATTTTTTGTATGACTACGCGTCAGGTGAAGTAATTTTAGAACAGAAAGTTGGTACTCCACAGGGGAAAAGAGTTTCAATCTATCCCAGTGCTTCTCCTCGTTACGTTAAGCCTACTAGTATGAAAAGGGAAGTGAGATAAGGCAGCAAGTTAGAACACATAAATTGCTGAGGTAGCTGTTATATTGAATGTTTTTTCTTTTCTCCATTCTTTAATTTTTTACATCCTTTGCCCTTTGAGTTTAACGGGGTGTAACCTTTCCAAGGGGGATATCCAGCATAAGAGCTGAGAGTTTGTTGTACAGGGTGAAGCTCTGCCGGTGGTGCATTATCGAAAAGATTAGAGAGCTCTTCTTCCTCTTCCGTATCGCTCACTCCACTTATACTCTCACCACTAAACTCACTTGAGTCGTCCTGACATTCCTCTTTAAGCTTATCTTGTTTTAAGGGTAGCGTAGGTGTAGATCCGTCCGCACGACCAGGGGAACAGACTCCTCCTAAAACAGAATTGACACTTTTGTAAAAAGTGTAAAGCAATGGCAGCCGCTGAACAAAGAATAAAGGAGCTGGAGGACAAATTATCTCTCCTTATGACAGTTAAGGCTAAAGATGTCAGTCTTGCCGCTGTTATTAAGGAATATATAGGGGATCCTAAGGGACGACCTGTCAAAGATTTTATTGAAAATATAGAACAATTAGCAGTGGTAGGTAATTGGACTCTAGATGACCAAGTCAACATTGCAAGGGCAAAATTGGCAGGAACAGCTCGCCAATATTATAGGGGAAATTCTGACCTTAAGGGACCGGATGTGAAATGGGGAGACTTTAGGAAAGCACTCATTGCTAGATTTACGCATAAGCTACCTCCGCAATTTCACTATACTGCGCTGCAAGATGCTGCGCAGAAGTCAGATGAAACTATAGAAATGTTCGCTGACCGATGCCGTCAGTTATGTCATAAGACAATAAGGGTTGGTGAAAATGCAGAAGAGCAGAAAATAATTAATGATGAAGCTGAAAGGCGCTTACTCGCCGCTTTCATAAATGGTTACAAGCGTACCGTCATGGCCTATACCAGACATAAAAGAAAATTTGTCAATGCTTTCCGGTAATTCATATTTTTCAGTGATTGATAATAAGTTGTGCTTACCATGCTATAAGGGTGAAAGAGTCAGATAGGCCTAAGACAGCCTTCGTCAGCTCAGAGGGTGTATATCAATGGGCTAGAATGCCCTATGGACTTGTAGCCGCCCCTAAGACATGGTCAAAGGCCATTGACCTCATAATGGGTAACCTAAAGGGTGTTATTTGCTTAGTGTATATGGATGATATTTTAGTCTTCGGAAAAACAACTGAGGAACATGCAGGCAATTTAAAGCAGATTTTTCAGAAATTACTAGAAGGCAATTTAAAACCAGGTTTAGAAAAACGTCATTTTGCTCGACCGGAAGTGCTATATGTCTGTCATATTGTCAGTGCGCAGGGCATAAAGCCAGATCCAAGTAAAGTAGAAGCAACTAAGAAATTAATTCTTCCTACTACAGTAAAGCAAGTAAGATCGTTCCTTGGAGCTGTGGGCTACTACAGGGCGTTCATTAATAATTTTTCGGATATTAGTAAACCACTGACACAACTCACGAAAAAGAATCAGAAATTTGAGTGGAATGAAATGTCTAACAAAGCATTTCAACTTCTAAAAAAATGCTTTGACTTCGACTTCAGTTCTTGCACATCCTAATTTTTCACTACCATTCATATTGGCATGTGATGCTTCAAATGTAGGTATTTCTGCCATTTTGAGCCAAGAACATGAGGGGCTTTATAGACCTATTGCATATGCAAGCCGTCTACTCACAGCTCCCGAGCTTAATTACACTACAACCGAGAAAGAATTACTCAGTGTTGTATTTGGTACTAAGAAATTTAGAATTTATCTGTTTGGGCATAGATTCACTATATTTATGGATCACAAAGCTTTAACTTGGCTTCTAACCACAAAGGGACCTCTAAATGCAAGAATGACTAGGTGGATGCTCACCTTAAGTGAGTATGATTTTGCAATAAGCCATAGACCAGGAAAATTAAATGTTGTACCTGATGCATTATCCCGCCTGGAGACTGATGCTGTTGTGGCCAGGGTGCAGACCCTTGTAGATAAGGTAGATGCGATAGCTGCGGCGGCACCTCGTGCCACGGCTGAAGGGGCGTCAGGGGGTGAAAATCTTCCGGCGGAGGGGTTGGAATGTTTACAGGGTGCTCCATCACGGGAGGTACTGAAAAAACAACAACTAAGTGATAAATACTGCTTACAGTTAATTCAAGAGATGCAATCAGGCTTAAATGATTTACTTTTCCAAGATGGAGATGAAATCCTATATCTAAGGGATGGTGAAACCTCTAAAATTATAATCCTGAGGGAGATTGTTCAAAAGGTTATATCCATGCATCACGATTCTACTTATAGTGCTCACCAAGGGATTAAGAGAACTCAATCTATTATTGAGCACAGATATTTTTGGCCTACCCTAAGGGAAGATGTCAAAACTCATATTCAAAGATTTAGAACATGTGCCTTACGTAAAGTTACTAGAAAACCTGTTGCACCGTTAGGCGTGTCTGAAACTGCAACTAGACCATTTCAGATTATTTCTATTGATATTACTGGACCACTGAACACGACTGTTAAAGGAAATAAGTATATCCTGACAATTATGGATCAATTTGCAAAATACCCTGAAGCAATTGCTATGAAAGACCAATTAGCTAATACAGTTGCTCGTGCTTTAGTTTTAGAAGTATTTTGTAGACATGGAGCTCCAGAGAAAATCTTAACAGATCAGGGAACAAATTTTCAATCAGTATTATTCTCTGAAATTTGTAAACTATTTCATGTAAAACACGTGAATAGTAGTCCAATGCATCCACAATCAAATTCTAAATTGAAAGATTCCATAGATATTTAAATGACGCGCTTTCTATTTTGGTAGAGAAATATAAAGACGATTGGGATAACATGTTGCCTTTTGCTTTAATGGCTTATAGATCCGCTCCACACACCGTAACAATGTACAGTCCGTTTTATTTATTGTATGGCAGGGAAACGAGATTACCGACAGCTCTAGATCTTGAGCCAAAACACATAGAAAACGAGTTAACTTCAGTAGACAAACACATAGAAATTCTGAAACAGCGTCTATCAGAAGCGTACAAAAATGCATATAGTCATTTAATAGAAGGGAAACAAAAGCAAAAACAAAATTATGACAAAAAAGCAGTAGAAAGAGAGTTTGAAATAGGTAAATTTGTATATCTAGACAAACCTTACCTGTCCAAAGGCGTAAACAGAAAGCTGGCGCCAAAGTATTCCGGGCCATGGGAAACCGTAGGGCGACCAACACCATTGAACTACAGATTGAAAATAAGCCCGAAGCGCACAATTACGGTACATATGAACAGGCTGAAACGGAGTTATGCGGAAACCGAAGCGATAGAGCCGCTTCTGGGGTCCAGATTGATAGCAAGCCCGCCCGCAGATATCGGAGCACAAAACGTCGAAACTGCAGAAGTAACTGGCGAAGCAGAATTTAACACTGAAAACATTGAAAATGAAATATATGATTTTGAAGGGATGAGAGAATCTCCCGAAAAAGATGACGTATTTAGGGACCCAACATGGAGAGCTGGGACCCAAGTTAGAGCAAGCGAAACCTCTAGAGAAATACCTTATAACTTAAGGTCCAGGGTTCGATTCCAGGGGGAACACGAAACTAGTTCTATCAATGAGCCATCTGTTAGTGGGCAACCAAATAATTTTATGAGAAACAAATAAGATGAACTTATAAAGTAAGAGTAAATTCAACTTTTATTTTGTTTCCAGGTGTAACATGGGCGAAAAGGAAACCGTATTCAGACCCTCTTATGCTTCCAAATGGGACACCTATGTCGAAGGGGATTATCTTTGCTTACCAGGAAACTCTCCTCGTTACAGGCAGTAAGAGGACAATCGGTATTGATGTACCGCTTCACCACTACAAATCAGCTGTTTCTCAGCTGAATTTGCTCTTTATTCCGCCTCCTCACCAACCTGTATTTCCTCACTCTTCTTTGGGCAAGAAAATTATGTCTACAAATTATGTAAAAGAGTAGTTGTTAGTCCAGACTTTGCACCGATCTGGTACCACGTCAGAACGAAAAAGAAAAATTACTGGGTGTATGCTGTTTCAATGCCTTTGAAACTTGTTAAAACCTGTTCTGCTCGCAAGGTTGATTCTACAGCAATGCTGGTACTGCATGGGGCTGGTCTTCTGGTGGATGACCTGGATTGTTATTACCATTCCAACCAGATGACGCTCCTACCTGTCGTCACTGGAGAAACTCATTGGGGTTTGGAAGACGACGCGATCATCGTTCCTGACATCCCAAGTTTGGTGACGATGGAAGAGACCCAAAACTTCACGAGGGCCACCTCGAAGCCACTGGATCTGCACATTCTGCACGTGGCTCATGCCGAGACACGTAATGACGACAAACCACCACAACTGGCACTCCAGAAGCTCATGAAGGATGTACGCGAAGCTCGTGAGTCCTACGATCAGCAAAATTCTACAAACTACGTCAATATGGGCAGGAATGGTGTATGCTGACTGCAGGTATGGTTGTTTTTGGTTTTGCTATTTCCAGATATTGCAACAAAGTCAGTCGAACTCAACACTCCAAGGACCCAGAGCGGAAGTTACAGTTTTCGGAAGTGGTTAGCACAACCGACTGAGGAACTGAACGAACTGATCGTGGGAACAGGTAGTGAACAAATTCAAAAAAGTGACATGACTAAACCAACAGTGTACTACGCCTAAAATTTGCAGACTAACTTCAAGAAACTAAAATGAACAATTTTATGAACATTTTAACTGATTCTGTAATTTGAAAAAAAAAAAAAAAAAAACTTTTTATTGTAATCATAAAAAAAAAAACATTCACATTGTACTCACCTTGTCTAGAATGTAAGAATTTTATCATTAGAATAGGATGAGATAGCCAGGTCTAGGAACTTGAATCTGTAAAACATACAATTTGTGGTTAATTCTTATGACACACTTATCTTGTAATGCTCACGAGCCAAAATTTAAGTTACACGTACTTTTGAGTGAATTTCACATAGGAGGGTCACCCCAATGCTTCATTTAAGGCGGGGGGGATATAGTGATGAAGCAGTCTTTTCCTTAAATATTTGTATTTAAATTCATGACTTGTTATTAAGTAAACACAAAGATATAAGCTGTTTCAATGCGCAGTATGTTACTGTGCAGTTACTATCTTGCATAGCTACGATACTCATATCGAATACTTAATCTATTTGTTGGTATTCTAGCAATAGGGCACGATTAAATTCAAGAAGTGTGGTTTACCTGTTGAAAATCCATAACTACATATTACTATTAAGAGCATGTGGAAAGACCATCCTTGTTAAGAAGGTTCTATAATAATTTTATAACTTAAAAGCCGACAAACTAAAAACAACGAGATGACGAAAGTACGTGAGCAGACAGGATGCTACACCACATGACTATGATGCTCCTCGGACAAAGCCAGAAGACGAGTATATAAGAGCTCCCTTCGGAAGATGCCCCACCCGTCTTAGCTGAGGTTAACACACGGGTTGCCAGTCATGACGTCTCGGTTCATAACCGCGACGTTGACTGGGAATGCGTCAGGGTTTGCCTCAATGACTCCATCCCGCCGAATCCTAGGATCACAGACATCCCATCCCTAGAGGCTGCGGTCCAATCCTTTACCTCCACCGTGGTGCGAACTGCCCATAAGCTAACCGTTCACACCCCAGCACCTCTACACCCGGATGTCCTTCCCCTTGAACTCCATCTGCTCGTACGCCGTTCCTGGTCTGCCCGCAGACTTTACCAGCGTCACCGCACGCCACATAACCGAGCACTCCTGAGGCGTTTACGCCGAGAGGGCTGGACCCGACTACGCGAGCACAGGGTGCGAGCGTGGGAGGAGACGATGACCCGCTTGAGGCTCGAGGATGGCGACGTGTGGAGGATTGCCAAAGCTCTCCGACACCGCGGAGGTCAAATCTACTCCCCAATCCACGGCACCCAAGGCCTGGCTTATGAACCCCAAGCCAAAGCCGATGTGTTCGCTGACTACCTCGAAAGGACTATGAGGCCACGAGAAGACCCCCAGGACGAAGACTTCTCGGACCGTGCGCGGCGGGAGGTGCGTCGATACCTTCGACGCCCCCCCCCCGACGAGGCGGACCGACTTCCCGTCATCCGACCCAGTGAACTCCAGGGCGCACTCCGGCGCCTCAACCCCAAAAAGGCAGCGGGTCCTGACGGACTAACCCCCGCCATGCTCCGATGCCTTCCCATCAAGGCGGTACTCTTTCTAACCAAGGTTTTCAACATGTGCCTCACCTTGTGCCACTTTCCACGCGAGTGGAGGGAGGCCCGGGTGATATGCATCTTGAAGCCGGGGAAAGACCCGTTACACCCATCCAACTACCGATCCATCAGTCTCCTATCAGTTCTCTCGAAGGTTTTCGAGAGACTAATACTAGTCCGCTTGTCCCCTCTCTTGGGCGACATTCATGCCATCCCAGATCACCAGTTTGGTTTTCGTCTTGGGCATTCTACACCCCAGCAACTACTGAGAGTGGTGAAGGCTGCTGCCCTGGGTTTCCAGGACAGAGCCTACACTGCGGCGGTATCGCTGGACGTGGAGAAAGCCTTCTCTACGACCTGGCACGCGGGTCTGCTCCTCAAACTCATCCGACTGGAGCTCCCGACACACATCATACACCTACTACACTCATACCTTAAACACAGATATTTTGTAGTTTCAGTTGCGGAACACAAATCAACACCTAGGCCAGTAAGAGGCGGAGTCCCCGAAGGCTCTGTACTTTCCCTCACGCTCTTTAGCGTCTACATGGCCGACCTACCAACAGTGCAGCAAGTCAACATAGCTCAGTATGCTGATGACGTGCTGTTATACTGTACAAACACCCACGCAGAGCCTTCAACCCTATTCAGAGACACCTCTGCCTCATCCAAGAGTGGTGCGAGCGTTGGCGATTGTCCATAAATCCGGAGAAAAGCCACGCTATTCTCTTCACCAAGCGCCGCTTTCCCGCAAACTTCCCCACATTCACGTACCTCAGACGAAGGATACAATGGACCAACACCATCACCTACTTGGGGGTGAAGCTTGACAGGGGCGTCACTTTTAGGGAGCACATCAGGGGGCTGTGGTGCCGGGGCCATGGGGCTGCGGCCTCACTGTACCCGATGCTGAGGTCCTCGATGACTGTTCCACTTAAGTTGCGCCTTTTGAGGGCTCTCATAATCCCCTTGTTAATCTACGCCTGTGAGATCTGGGGCATGGCGGCAGACTCCAGTCTGCTGTTGCTTCAGCGGGTACAGAATAGGTGTCTTCGGGCTATCTATTCTGTGCATCGAGGCTTTCCAACGAGACTCCTGCACGAAGCCTCTGGTCTACCATACCTGGAGGACGAGATTAGGCGTCGGGCAACAAAATTCAACGAAGGGTTACCATTCCATCGGAGCGCCCTCGTTAGGTCTCTTGGGGATTACGATCCCACGAACCGCCGATTCAGGCGATGCCGGCTTCCCCGCATGGCTTGCGGGCATCCCCGGTAACGAAGGAGCGCCACCAACAGCTGCTACGGCTTAGCTCCTTATAATCCTTCAAGAGTTGCTTGGATTCAAAATTATAATCTCAAAAGAAACATTTTGATAAAAACACACCAGCGGTGCACAAGGGCCGTTGCACCATCAAGGCAACCGTCGAGGAGCAATATTTGCCTCCTCCTGTCACTCCACAACCCCAAAACACACCCGCCATCCTACAAAACCCACAATCCCGTCAGAACGTGGTTAAGTTCTCTCCGAGAACAGGGACACGTCTAACATACCTCGGGCTGCCCTCAGCCTGCCAATTACACTGGACTGGATGCCCCAGAGTTTTGTCTTTAAGGTGCTACACGACTCCAAGCTGCTCCGAGGCTCAAAGGGCGTGGTCCTGCAAGTACTTCTCTCCTTATGTGAGTAGACTAATATCACTTTGTCTGTCTTAGATGTGTCAAGTGTCTTAAATATTGGGAAAACATTTACAAAATTATACTAAATCAGTGAGCAAGGAAATCATTATCTACAAAGGACTATCTCATTAGGAAACTTTAGATTAGTTCTTAGATAGGTAGTTAGCTGGGATTAGGAACAATCATTTCATTTGTTGACAACCTTTACTAACTTTAAAAATATTTTAGTATTAGATCAGAAATGTGAATTGTTTTATTTCAACTCCTCCAGAGCAACTATCACCATAAGTCCCTTGCCTTGCCTTATCTAGTCCCTTGCCTTGCCTGGACTTGAGTTGCCTTCCCTATTCCCTTGCCTTGCCCTTCCTTGTCTTGCATTGCCTTGCCTTGCCTAGTCCCTTGCTTTGCCTTGCCTAGTCCCTTGCCATGCCGTGCTTTGCTTTGACAGGCCTTGCCATGCCTTCCTAGTCCCTTGCTTGTCCTGCCTTGCCTTACCTTCCATAGTCCCTTGCCTTGCCATGCCATGCCTTGCCTTGCCTTGCTTAGTCCCCTGCCTAGCATTCCCTTGCCTTTCCTTGCCTTGCTTAGCCCTTGCATTGCCTTGCCTTGGCTGGTCTCTTGCCTTGCCTTGCCTTGCCTAGTCCCTTGCCTTGCCTTACCTATTCCCTTGCGTCGCCTTGCCTAGTCCCTTGCCTAGCCTAGCCTTTCTTTGCCTAGTCCCTTGCCCTTGCTAGTCCCTTACCTTGCCTTGCCTGGTCCATTGCCTTGCCTATACCCTAACCTTGCCCAGTCCCTTGCTTTGCCTTGCCTAGTCCCTTCCCTTGCCTAGCGTTGCCTTGCCTAGTCCCTTGACCTGCCTTGCCTAGTCCTTGCCCTTCCTTGCCTTGCTTTCCTTTGCCTTGCCTAGTCCCTTGCCTTAGCTTGCCTTGCCTAGTCCCTTTCTTTGCCTTGCTTAGCCCCTTGCCTTGCCTAATATCTTGCCTTGCCTAGTCCCTTTCCTTGCCTTGCCTCGCCTGGTAAGGGGCTTGCCTAGTCCCTTGTTTGGCCTTGACTAGTCCCTTGCCCTGCCTTGGCTAGTCCCTTCCCTTGCCTTTCCTAGTACCTTGCCCTGCCCTACCATGCCTTGCCTAATCCCTTGCCTTGAATTGCCTATTCCCTTGCCTTGCCTAGTCCCTTGCCTTGCCTTGCCTAGTCCCTTGCCTTGCCTTGCCCTACACCTCCTTGCCTTGCACTTCCACACCTTAACTAGTCACATGCCTTGTCATGCCTTGCCTAGTCCCTTGCCTTGCCTAGTCCCTTGCCTTGCCTTGCCCTACACCTCCTTGCCTTGCACTTCCACACCTTAACTAGTCACATGCATTGTCATGCCTTGCCTATAATAGTCCCTTGCCTTGCTTTGCTTAGTCCCTTTCGTTGCCTTGCTAAGTCCCTTTCCTTGCCTCGCTTCCTTTCCTTGGATAGTCCCTTGCTTAGATTTGCCTGGCCTTGTCCTTTACCTTACTTGTCCCTTGCCTTGCCTAGGCCCTTGCTTTGCCTTTCCTTGCCTTATTCCTTACATTGCCTTGGCTTGACCAGTCCCCTGCCTGGCCTTGCCTACTCCTTTGCTTTGCCTTGTCCCTTGCCAAGGCATGCCTAGCCTTTACCTTGTCCTGTGCCTTGCTTAGTCTCTTGCCTAGCCTTGTCTAGTCCCTTGCCTTGCCTTGTCGAGTCCTTTCCCTTGCGTTGCC
The DNA here is from genome assembly GCA_030762935.1 of Hymenopus coronatus. Lineage (NCBI taxonomy): Eukaryota > Metazoa > Arthropoda > Insecta > Mantodea > Hymenopodidae > Hymenopus > Hymenopus coronatus. The sequence goes on from CM060880.1 coordinate 55,902,505, forward strand.
TTGTCTGCCTTCCGTTGGTTTGCCTAGTCCCTTGATTTGTGTTGGTTAGCCTAGTCCCTTGCCTTGCCTAGCCCATTGCCTTATTTAGTCCCTGCCTTGCCTAGTCCCTTGCCTTGCCTATTATGGTCCCTTGCCTTGCCTGGTCCCTTGCCATGCTTTGCCCTGCCTAGTCCCTTGCCTTATCTTACCGAATCCCCTGCCTTGCTTTACCTAGTCCCTTGGCTTACCAAGGTCTGCCTTGCCATGCACTGCTTATCATAGTTCCTGGCCTTGCCTTGCCTAGTCCCTGGCCTTGCCTTGGTTTGCCTGGACCCTTGACTTGCCCTTCCTATGCTTGCCTTGCCTAGTCCCTTGGATTGCCAAGTCCCTTGCCTTACGCTGCCTTGCCTGGCCTTGCCTTGCCTAATCCATTGCCTTTCGTTACCCTGCCAAGTCCCTTGCTCTGTCTTGCCTTGCCTAGCCCCTTGCCTTATTTGCCTAGGCCCTTGCCTCTCCTGTCATTGCCGAATGCCATGCCTTGCCTTGCATAGTCCCTTTCCTCGCCTTGCCTAGTCCCTTATCTTATATTGCCTCTCCTTGTCCCTTGAATTGCAATTTCCCTTGCCTTACCTAGCCTTGCCTCATCTTGCCCAGTCCCTCGCCTTGCCACACAATGCTTAGACCATTACCTTGGTTTGCCTAGTCCCTTTCCTTGCCTTTCCTGGTCCTTTACCTTCTTTACAATGCCTTGCGTAGTCCCTTGCCATGGCTAGTCCCTTACCTTGCCTTGCCTAGTCCATTGCCTTGCCTATATCCTAACCTTGCCCAGTCCCTTGCTTTACCTTGCCTAGTCCCTTCCCTTGCCTAGCGTTGCCCTGTCTAGTCCCTTGCATTGCCTTGCAAAGTCCCTTACTTTCCCTTATCTTGCTTAGGCTCTTGCCTTGCCTAGTCCCTTGCCTTGCCTACACCTTGCCCTTCCTTGCCTTGCTTTGCTTAGTCCCTTGCCTTGCTTTCCCTTGCCTTGCCTAGTCCCTTGCCTTTGCTTGCCTTGCCTAGTCCCTTTCTTTGCCTTGCTTAGCCCCTTGCCTTGCATTGCCTAATATCTTGCATTGCCTAGTCCCTTGTCCTGCCCTACCGTGCCTTGCCTATTCCCTTGCCTTGCCTAGTCCCTTGCCTTGCCTTGCCCTACACCTCCTTGCCTTGCCCTTCCACACCTTAACTAGTCGCATGCCTTGTCATGCCTTGCCTATAATAGTCCCTTGCCTTGCTTTGCTTATTCCCTTTCGTTGCCTTGCTAAGTCCCTTTCCTTTCCTTGGATAGTCCCTTGCTTAGATTTGTCTGGCCTTATCCTTTACCTTACTTGTTCCTTGCCTTGCCTAGTCCTTGCATTACCTCTCATAGTCCCTCTCCTAGCCTTGCGGACACACTTACCTCGCCTTACATTGCCTAGTCCTTTGCCTTGCCTTGCCATGCCCACTCCAGTTTCTTCCCTTCCCTTAGATTGCCTAGTCCTTTGCCTTGCCTTGCTTTGTCCCTTGACTTGCCTTGCCTTGCCTACTCCCTTGCCTTGCTTTGTCCAGCCAGTCCCTTGCTTTACTTTGCCTTGTCTAATCCCTTGCCTTGTCTAGTCCCTTGCCTTGCCTAGTCCCCTGCCTTGCCGTGGCTTGCCTTGCCCAGTCCCTTGCTTTGCTTTGCCTAGTGCCTTGCCTTTCCTAGTCCCATTTCCTAGCCTATCCATGCCTAGCCATTTGGTTTGCAATCCACCTTGACTAGTCCCTTGCCATGTCTTGCCTAGTCACTTACCTCTCGTTGCCTTGTCCCTTGCCTTGCCTAATCCCCTGCCTTTCCTAATTTTGCCTAGTCCCCTGCATTGCCCCCTTAGGTCTCCTGCCTTATCTTGCTTAGTCGGGTGCCTTGCCTTGACCTACCCAGCCCCTTGCCTGGCCTAGTCCTTGCCTTGGCTTGCCTAGTCCCTTACTTTGCCTTTCCTTCCCTTACCTAGTCTCTTTCCTTGTCTTTCCATGCCTTTTTTTTTTTTGCCTTGCTTGCCCAGTCCCTTGCCTTGCCTTGTCCCTTGCCTCACGTGGCCTTTGTTTTGCCTAGTCCCTTGCTTTGCCTTTCCTGGCCTAGACCCTTGCCTTGCCTTGCTTTCCTTTGCCTAGTCCCTTGCCTTGCTTTGCCTTGCATAGTCCATTGCCTTGCCTTGGCGTTGCCTAGTCCTTGCCTTGAATTGCCTTGCCAAGTCCCATGCCTTGTCTACCCTGTCCTTGCCAAGTCGCATGCCCTGCCTAGTCCCTTGTCTTGCCTACTCCCATACCTGAACTTGCCTTTCCTACTCCCTTGCCTTGCCTAATCCCTTGCCTTGCCAAGACCAGTACTAGCCTTGCCTTGGCAGGTTCCTTCTTTTGCCTAGCCTTATCTTGCAATGCCTAGTCCCATCCCCGTCCTTGGTTTGCCTTACCTAGTCCCTTTCCTTGTTTTGCCTTATTTAGACCCTTGTCTTGCATTGCTCAGTCCCTTGCCTTGCCTTGCTTTGCCTAGTCCCTTACCTTACCGTGTCTCTCCTAGTCCCTTGCATTGCCTGGTCCGTCTTGCCTAGTCCCGTGCCTTGCCTTTCATTGTCTAGTCCCTGGCCATGCATAGTCTTTTGCTTTGCCTTGCCTAGTTCCCTGCCTTGTCTTGTTTAGCCCCTTGCCTTAATTCCATAGTCCCTGGCCTTGCCTAGTCCCTTGCCTCGCTATTGCCATGCTTTTCCCTGCCAAGTCCCTTGCCTTACCTTACCTAGTCCCTTGCCTTGCTTAGTCCCTTGCCTTGGCTTGCCTGGTCTTGCCTAATCCCATGTCTTGCCGAGTCCCTTGACTAGCCTAGTCCCTTGCCTTACCTAGTACCTTGCTTTGTCTAGCCTTGCCTAGTACCTTGCCTTACTTTGCCTAGGCGCTGCCTTGTCTTGCCTTTCCTCGTCCCTTGCCTTGACTTACCCTATCCCTTGCTTTGAATTGCCTTGCCTAGTCCCCTGCCTTGCATAATCCCTTACATTGATTGGTACCTTGCCTTACCTGGTCCCTTGCCTTACGTTGCCTAGGCCCATGCCTTGCCTACCTAGCTCGTTTCCTTGCCTAGCGATATCTTGCCTCGCCTAGTCCCTTCCCCGTCTTTGCTTTGCCTTGCCTAGTCCCTTGCCTCGCCTGTCCTTGCGTTGCCTAGAACCTTACCTTACCTAGCCTTGCCTAGTCCCCTTCCATGGCTTGCCTTGCCTATTCCCTGGCCTTGCTTAGTTCATTGCCTTGCCATGCCTTGCTTAGTCCCTTGCCTTGCCTAGTCCCTTGCATTGACTGGTCCCTTGCCTTGTCTAGTCCCTTCAGTTGAATTGCCTTGCCTAGTCCCTAACCTTGTCTTGCCTTGCTGAGTCCCTTGCCTTACCTTTCCTAGTCCTTTGCCTTCCCTTGCCTTGCGTTGCCTAGTCCCCTTCCCGTGACTTGCCTAGTCCCTTGCTCTTTCAATCCTAGTCCCTTGCCTTGCTTTGGCTTGCCTTACCTTGCCTAGTCCCTTGCCTTGCCTAGCTTTGCCTACTCCCATTCTTTGAATTGCCTAGTCCATTGCCTTGCCTTGCTTAGAGTCTTGCCTTGCCTAGTCCCGTTCCTCTCCTAGGCCCTTGCCTTTCTTATTCTTGCCTAGTCTCTTTCCTTGCCTTGCCTAGTCTTTGCCTTTTCTTGCCTGGATGCTTGCCTTTGCCTTCCCAGGCCTACTCCTTGGCTTGCCTGGTACCTTGGCTTCCTTGCCTAGTCCCTCGCCTTGCCTGGTCTTGCCTAATACCTTGTCTTGCCTCTCCTAGTCCCTCTGCTAGAATTGCCTTGCCTAGTCACTTCGCCTTGCATGGCCTAGTCCCTTGTCTTGATTTGCCATGCCCAGTCCTTTTCGTTGCCCTGCCTAGTCCCTTGCGCTGCTTTGTCTCGCCCAATCCCTTTCTTTACCTTGCCTAGTACTTGGCTCGCCTAGTCCCTTGCCTTGTCTAGTCCCTTTCCTTGCCTTACCTTGCCTTGCATAGCCTCTCGCCTTGCCTTAGCTAATACCTTGCCAAGCCTAGTCCCTTGCCTTGCCTTGCCTTGCCCTGTCCCCTGGCATGCCTTGCCTAGTCCCTTGCCTTTCTTTGCCTTGCCTAGTGCCTTGCCTTGTCCAGTCCCTAGCCTTGCCTAGTCCCTATCCATGCCTTGCCTTGCCTGGTCCCTTGCCACGCCTAGCCTTGCCTTTCTTTTCGTAGTTCCTTGCCTTGTCATGCCTAGTCCCTTGGTTTGCCACCTAACTTGAATAGAGTCTTGCCGTGCCTTGCCTTGCCATGCCTTGTCTTGCCTTGCCTTGTCCTTTGCCTTGCCCATCCCTTCTTTGCATTGCTAGTTCCTTGCCTTGCCTAGTCCTTGCCTTGCCTTGCCTAATCTTCCCTAGTCCCTTGCCTTGCCTAGTCGGTTGTCTTGCCTTTTCTAGTCCTTTACTTGCCTTGCCTAGTCCCTTGCCTTACGTTGCCTAGGCCCTTGCCTTGCCTTTCCTTGCTTAGTTCCTTACCCTACTTTGCCTAGTCCCTTGCGCAGTCCCTTGCCTAGCTTTATTTGCCTATTCCCTTGCCTCGCCTAGCCTTGTCTAGTCTAGTCCCTTGCTTTGCTTTGCCTGGCCTAGTCACCTGACTTACTTTCCTTTGCCCTGCCTAGTGTCATGCCTTGCCTAGTATCTTCTCTGCCTTTCCTAGTCCCTTGCCTTACCTTTCCTTGCTAAGTCTTTTGCCTTTCCTTACCTTGCCAGCCTTGCCTAGTCCCTTGGTTCTTTGCCTAGTCCCTTGCCTTGCCTAGTCGATTGCTTTCCTTGCCTAGCCTTGAATTCCTAGGCCAATGCCTTGTCTTGCCTAGTACCTTGCCTTCGTTTGCCTAGTCCTTGGCCTTACCTTGCTTTGTCTGGTCCCTAGTCTTGCCTTGTCTAACCTAGTCCCTTGCCTTGCCTCGCCTTGCCTCGCCTTGCCTACTCCCTTGCCTTGCCTAGTCCTTTGTCTTACCCTGCCTATCCTTGTCTGGCCTAGTCACTTGCCATTCGTTGCCTAGTCCCTTGCCATGCCTTGCCTAGTCCGTTGCCTTGCCTATCGTAGACCCTTGCCTTGCCTAGTCGCTAGCCTTACCTAATCCCTTGCCTTGCCTAGCCTTGCCTAGTCCCTTACCTTGCCTGTCCTCTGCCTTGCCTATTCACTTGATTTTGCTTCCTTAAACCCTTGCCTTACCTCGTCTAGTGCCTTGCATTGCCTTGCCTAGTCCCTTGCCTTGCCTTGGCTAGTCCCTTGCCTTACATAGTCGCTTGTTTTGCCCTGCCTTGCCTTGCCCACTCCCTTGCCTTCATCTCCTTGATTTTGCCTTTCCTTGCCTAATACCTTGCCATACCTTGCCTAGTCCCTTGCCTTGTCTTATTTGGCTACTAACATTCTTTGCCTTGCCTAGTCCATTGACTTGCCTTGACATGCTTATAGTCTTGCCTTGCCTAGTGCCGTATCTCTCCTAGTCCCTTGCCTTGCTTATCCTTGCCTAGTCCCTTTCGTTGCCTTGCCTAGTCCTTGCCTGGATGCTTGCCTTGCCTAGTCCTTTGCCTTCCCAGGCCTACTCCTTGCCGTGCCCTTCCTTGATTTTCCCAGTACCTTGTCTTCCTTGCCTAGTCCCACACCTTGCCTGGTCTTGCCTAGTCCCTTGCCTTGCCTCTCCTAGTCCCTCTGCTAGACTTGCCCTGCATAGTCACTTACTTCGCCTTGCATTGCCTAGTCCCTTGTCTTGATTTGACATGCTCAGTCCCTAAACTTGCCCTGCCTTGCATAGTCCCTTGTGTTGCTTCGTCTTGCCTAATCCCTTTCTTTACCTTGCCTTGCCTAGTACTTGCCCCGCCGAGTCCCTTGCCTTGCCTTGTCTAGTCCCCTGCCTTGTATAGTCTCTTGCCTTCCCTAGCCTTGCAGTCTCTCGCCTTGCCTTTTCTAATCCCTTGCCTAGCCTATTCCTTGCCGTGCCGTGCCAAGTCCCCTGCCAGGCCTTGCCTAGTCCCTTGCCTTTCTTTGCCTTGCCCAGTCTCTTGCGTTGCCTAGTACCTCTCCATGCTGTGCCTAGTCTCTTTCCTTGCCTTGCCTGGTCCCTTGCCACGCCTAGATTTGCCTTGCGTAGTTCCGTGCCTTGTCATGCCTAGTTCCTTGGTTTGCCACCTAACATGAATAGTCTCTTGGCGTGTCTTGCCTTGTCCTTTGCCTCTCCTTGCCATGCCTTGCCTTGTCTTGTTCTTTGCCATGCCCATCCCTTCCATGCCTTGCGTAGTTCCTTGCCTTGCCTAGTTCCTTGCCTTACCTTGCCTAATCTTCCCTAGTCCCTTACCTTGCCTTGTCAGGTCCGTCTTGCCTTGCCTAGTCCCTTGCCTTACGTGCCTAGGCCCTTTCCTTGCCTAGTCCATTGCCTTTCATTTCCTTTAGTTCCTTACCCTATCTTACCTAGTCCCTTGCGCAGTCCCTTGCCTAGTCTTTCCTTGCCTATTCCCTTGCCTCGCCTAGCCTTGTCTTGTAAAGTCCCTTACTTTGCCTTGCCTGGCCTAGCCACCTGCCTTACTTTGCTCTGCCTAGTTCCTTGCCTTGCCTTTCCTAGTCCCTTGCCTTGCCATGGCCAGTCCCTTGCCATGCCTTTCTTTGCTAACTCTCTTGCCTTTTCTTACCTTACCTTGCCTGCCTTGCCTTGCCCTGCCGCTTGCCTTGCTTTGCCCCTTGCCTTGCGTTGCCTTGCCCTGCCATGCCTTGCCTCTTGCCCTTCTTTGCCCCTTGCCTTGCCTTGTCTAGTCCCATGCTTTGCTTTGCCTAGTCCCATGCCTTGCCTAGTTCCTTGCCTTGTGTTGCCTGCCTTGCCTTGCCACTTGCCTTGCCCCTTGCCTTGTCTTACCTTGCCTCGCCCGCCTCTTGCCTTTCTTTGCCCCTTGCCTCGGCTTGCCTTGCTTTGCCCCTTGCCTTGCCTTGCCTACTGCCTTGCCTTGCCTTGCCTTTTTCCTTGCCTCTCCTTGCCGTTTGCCTTTTGCTTTGCCTTTTTTCTTGCCTTGCCTTTTGCCCTTATTCTCTTGCCTGTTGTATCTTCTCTTGCCTCTTGGCCCTTCTCACCGCCCCTTTCCCCGTCTTGCCCCTTGCGCCCCAAGCCCTCTGCCGTGCCCTTCCTTGCAACCATATAGTTCCTGCGACTGAGGCCGTTTTGAAGAGGAGTGAGCGATCCAGGAAATTTGGTTGAAAGAAAAGGTTACCCTCTTCGAAGCCCGGAAACTCTTGCGACTTCGACAACCCTCTGTCCCGCGGTCCGGTATCTTGAGATTAGTTGTAGCTAAAGTTCAGTTGTAGCTAAACCTGGTACCTACGCGGGAAATCGGAACTCAGACCTAAGATATGAGCGGGGCCACAATATCTGACAAACTCCGCGTAACCAGGCCGCTATGCCTAGGTACTCCTCAACATCTTCCAAATCCGCCAACATACGGAGCAGCCCCTAGATCTTCGATTTCGAAATAAGACAGGCAAATCTGTCACAATTTCTGCACGAGCGCTAAAGTTTAAAACCAGTTATGTCAGATTCGACTTCTGGAAATCAAGTGTAAGGACCACACCCAAAACGCATAAGGGAAGGACCAGTTCACGTCACTCTCCACGTTGTTCCTCTTCTGAGGCCTCTTCTCGGAGGAGCCCTGATCGACAACGACCATCTTCGCCGATCAGTACCTCAAATCGTTTCGAGGTTCTCGAACCGATATGTTCTATTAGGAAGGGACCTCCCCCATGGGGCCGATGAAACAGGATTCTACCTCCACTGCCTAAAGAGTGGTGCACAAGCGATAGGTTCGTGCTACTGAGAAAAGCATTAGTCCGACAGTAAAGAAGAATAGGTTAAACCGACCAGCAAAGCCGAATATGCAGGCACTCCTTTCAATTTAGCACTTATCCCATAATATCAACCATGGCTATTCTACAGTGGAACATACGCAGAATTAGACCACATCGACCAGTGTTTGATTTATTGCGCCACCAGAATCAGCCGTTGGTCGTATGCTTACAAGAGCCAAAGTTACGTCCACAGGACAGTTACCATCAAGCTGTACTCCTCCGTACTGTGTGATTTATCGTCAGAGGAGGGTGTTCCTGCTCATGTGGGCACCATGAATGCTCATCTGTGGTGATATCTTCACCCAGTCCGTTCCTTTACAATCTAATATCCCTTCAGTTGCTGAACAGATAACGCTTCCATTCACCAGCTTCACAATTTGTAGCACATATCTGCTTCTTTCTGCTGACCTCTCGCCAACTGCATTGAAAGACCTGATTTCCCAGCTACCAACACATTTTCTGATGGTAGGCCAGGTGAATGCACACTATCCATTTTGGGGCTCTCCTCGGGCTTGTTCGAGAGGCCAACTAATTGCCGATTTTTTGGACGATCGTAACCTGGCTCTCCTCAACACTGGAGAGCCTACATTTCTTTCTGAGTAGGTATTACCTTTTCCCAACTGGATATAGCAGATTGTTCATCACAATTAGCATTTTCTTTATGTTGGAACATCATCTCTGATTTACATTCTAGTGACCAGTTCCCATGTCTCATTCGTCTCCACGTTTACCTAGATGGCGCTTAGATCAAGTCAACTGGAATCTCCACTCCCGTTTGGCTGTTTTCACCTATGATGGGCAAACAACAGTGGATCAATTAGTTGACCACCCCACAAAGACAATTCCTTCTTCTGCTGCTGGGCACTGTTTTCCGGGCTCTGCTTTTAAACCCCGTCAATTTCCAGTGCCATGGTGGTCAGAGGAATGGAGGATTGCCATTCGTGCACGCAGACGTGCTTTCCGGGCTTTATAGCTACATCCTACACTGCATAACCTGATACAGTACAAGAAGATGGGTACCAACTCTAGACGGGTTATTAACGATAGCAAAAATATATCCTGCAATAATTTCGTAGGTTCCTCTAATCGTCATACACCTCCATCTGTCGTATGGGATAAGTTAAGGCGTGAGGCCGGAAAATCGACCCATATGCAACATACAGCCTAAAAACAGCAGCGGGTGCTTTTGTTGATACGTTTGACGTGGCAAACATTCTGGGCAGTGCTTTCGCTCGAGTTTCTAGCTCCGACAATTATTCACCAGAGTTTCTTGCAGTGAAGACTCATGTGGAATCTCAAGGTTTCTCCTTCCGTTCAGGAGACCTTGAGGACTATAATCAGCTTTTCACCACGGCGGATTTGGACCATGGGCTATTCGCAAAACTCTGCACCAGGTCCCAATGGAATATGCGTCCCAATGTTGCAACATCTCTCTCCTGAAGGTAAGGCTTTCCTGCTCGAGGTCTATAATCGTGTTTGAGTTGACGCTACGTTCCCGGAAAGTGGCGGGAGAACATCATTATACCTATTTTGAAGCATGGGAAGGATCGTCATCTTCCTTCCAACTACCATCCTATTTCCCCCACTAGTTGCGTCTGCAAGGTGATTTAACGCATGATCAATGAAAGGATGGTGTGGTGGCTGGAATTCAACAATATATTGACTAATGTCCAGTGCGGTTTTCGAGGACGTCGGTCAGCGGTTGACCACCTTGTTTCGCTATCGACGCATATCATGAACGGCTTTCTAAAGAACTGTCGAACTATTGGGATATTTTTTAACCTCGAGAAGGCTTATGATACATGCTGGAGAGCAGGGAACCTACGCTCCCTACACCACCGGAATATACGCGGACGCCTACCACTTTTTATTTAGGAGTTTCTGAAGGACAGCATTATCCGAGTAAGGGGTCCACTCGGTTTTATCGGATTCCTTCATTCAAGAGAACGGCGTGCCCCAGGGTCAGTATTAAGCGTAACACTGTTTGCTAAAGCGACAAATTCTATATCGCAATGTGTTCCCCCGTACTGTTTATTCGTAGTCGACTTTGCCATCTTCTGTACTTCTCAAAGTACGCCATTTTGGGAATGCCGCCTACAGCAGTGTTTGGACAATCTTACTGTTTGGAGCTCGTAAAACGGCTTTCGTTTCTCAACTGAGAAGACAGTCTGCGTTAACTTCTGGCACCGTAGTTGGCGAATGGCGCCTTCTCTTCGACTCCGGCCAGATTTACTTCCCTTCACAGATCAGGCGAGATTCCTGGGGTTAATATTCGATCGGAAACTATGTTGGTCACCACATATAGCGCAGCTGAAAGCGCGGTGTGGCAAATATTTCAAGGGTACTCAGTGGCAAATCTTGGGGAGCGGATCCAAGAGTGGTGCTCCGTCTTTATCGGACTCTGGTCCGTTCCAAATTAGACTATGGCTGCTTTGTGCATTCTTCAGCACGACCATCTATGTCGAGAAAGTTAGACGCCGTCCATAATCAAGGCATCCATGTGGCTATTGGAGCTTTTCCAACCAGCCCAGTAATGAGTCTCTACGTCGAATCGGCAGAATTGCCTTTGCACTGCACACGTGATGTCCTTTTAGCAAATTATGGCTTTGGCCTACATGCCTACGCATTCATCCTTTTATCTCCTTTTTAATACTGAACTGGACATTCGCTATATCACGTCTTATATAGCAGTTTTCCGTTTCCGCGAGCTATTTCGGAAACAAGGTCATTAACTGCCTACTATGTTTCCCAAGGGGCAGAGGGTTCACCCACCGTGGTATCTCGTCGTGAGAGATCAGTTTGACCCGTTTACGCATTGGCCATTGTATTTTTACTCATTCGCATTAATTTAGGAAGGAACCTCCATCTATCTGTGGGCTCTGAGGCGAGGCGCTTTCTGTCCGTCATGTTTTGGTAGTGTGTGTTCATCTAGCACCACTACGAACCACTGTGCAACTGTCGGCCAGGATTTCGGAGGTCCTGGCCGATGGATAAGGTTTTTAAAATGTTGTCCCAATTTGCATTTGCCTTAAGAGTCTAGTTTGCTTTATTTTGATTTTTTAGGCTTTGACAGCAGACAATGAAGTAATATGTAAGGCTTTTAAATCATTTATTACCTTTGCTAATTTGAGGCCTCAATTTTAACCCTATTTGTATCCTATTCTTTCCATTGTTCACAATGTTTTTGTAGATTCACATGTTCTTGGGCGTTAATTATTTTTATAGAGATTTATACGTCACTTTTATTCTCCGACTTATTTTAATAGTGTATTTAATTTCTGGTTCTTTTCGGGATTTTATCGGTTTCTTTTAAAGGTGCTTTTCATTTCTGGTTTTAGCCGTAATTTTATTTTCTGAGGGCGCTAATAACCATTGTAGTTGAGCGCCCTTAAACCTCACTCGTCTTCAGCATGATCATCTGTGCTGAGCAGGTTAGACACTGTCCACAATCAGGGCATCCGTATGGCGGTTGGGGCTTTTCCGACCAGCCCAATTGTTAGCCTGTACGCCGAATCGGCAGAGCCGCCTCTGCGAAGTCGTCGGTATGTCCTGCTCGGTAATTATGGTTGTGGACTTAAATGCATGCCGTTGCATCCAAACTTTAACCCGTTTTTCAAAACCAGGCTGGACATACGTTATAGAAAGCTGTCACTCAGTCCTACAGGTTTTCGTTCCAGGGAGCTTCTTCGGAAACACGATATTGCACTGTCTCCCATGTTTTCCAAGAGGGAGAGAGTTTACTTCCTTGGTTATGTGATGTATCCTATGTCGATCTCGGGATGACGGCGTATGGGAAATTGCATCTCCCTGTGTCTAGTATTTGTGCTTGCTTTTTGGGATTTGTATCAAATTACAGTGGCCATATATATGGCAGTAAAAGCCCCGACGGTGTTGGCTGTGCCTTTGTTACTGCGACCGACGCTTGTACTTTCGCTTTGCCTTGCGGCACATCCATCTATACTGCTGAGCTGTATGCTATTTACCGAACCCTTCTCTATATTCAGCGTCGAAAATTCGGTGACAGCCTTATTCTAAGTGATACCCTTGGTGCGCTTCAGAGCATTCGCGAGTTGTACAATTACCATCCTTTAGTGCAGCGCAATCAGGACATCCTCAGTTTGCACGCTTCCGATGCTACTGTGGAGTGCGCCTGGATTCCTGGACACGTTGACTTGCGGGGAATGAACTGGCGGATTTGGCAGTAAAATTGGCAGTCTCAGAGCCCAGAGTTACTGTTACCAGTGCTACAACTGAAGATTATAGGATGGTTGTGCTGGTAACTCATCACACCTCTCCAGCTTCCACCTTCCCTGAGAGTTGCTTGCCAGCTATCATGTGGCGGTTGATAGGGTTTTTAAATTTTTTTATCTATTTTACACTCAGGTTCTGATTTTTTATGGTGGTGTTTTACTGATCTAGGTTTTAGTTTTTAGCTCCTTTTAGCCGTTTGATCCCTTGCCAGAATAATTTTATCGTTTTTGCTGAGTTTTTAGCACTAGATAGTTTTTAATCTCCATTCTGTATCTAATTTTAACTTTTATTTTATCTCTGGAGATTTCTTTTATGGTTTTAATTCTGGACATCTGCTGCTTTTAGTTTTTTAAGGATGCTGATAGCCTCAAAGTTCAGCGCCCTAATCCTCCCAACCAACCAATCTTGGAATTTTTTATGCTTCTTGTCTTCTGGCGACTAAATAAGCCATGGACAAAAGTTTTTCAAAATTGTTACAAATTGTACATATGTGAAGTTTAAGGCCTGGAGCAATAAAATGTCACAGAAATATTTTTATTCTTGAACTTTGATTTTTGATGCTGAGTTGGATGTTCTACATTAGTTCTGGAGAAGTCTAAATAAAAATACGAAATAATCTACAGTATATTGAAAAAATGATTAAATGAAAAAGTTTGCAAATTAACCAAAAGAATTTGTTGGCGTGTTTTGTTCTGAGGAGTGAAAGATTAGTCTGTGGGCAGTTTATGGTCAGAGTATTTAATGCTGAAAGCTACAATAAAGTCGACTGATGATATTGACATTTCATTATTTAATAAATTAGTTGTTTTCTTAAAAAAGAAAAGTGTTGGTCATCAACCAAAGAAGTCTAGTGATTTTATCGGGGAGGAAATCAATATTTTTAAATGAAGGCCCCCCCCCCCCAGGGATGTGTTCTTAGTAATGATTTTTGGGATTACTGCGGCTTTTTGGAGAGAAGGATTAGTTAAAATTATGATTGATGATGTGGAAGACAAGGGTATAGTTATTAAAGATAACCAAAATGAACATTACTCAATGTTACAATTGAACTGCTTATTACTAAGCCCATAACTCCACCAAAACTGAAAACTGCATGTTTTGTACTTTTGGACTTCTTTGGAGATAAACACATCGATTGGTACTAAAACAAGCCGTTTTCTATAACCAGGTGTATCTAGAGAATGATTGGAAATAAGTGTTTATTGCTAGAATGTGACAACTCCAGGAGCTACTATGGTTTGGTACTAAATGTTTGGAAGGCCTGGAGTCCAACGGAAACGATAATCATTTGTTTGTTTTTCTTTTGGTAGGGTGAGATTGAACATTAGATGCTTACATTACAAAAATGAGCAGTTCAGAATTCGATATGGCAAAATAAGATAAGAAAGCAACAAGAAAACTAAAAAAATGTGAGGTTTGTGCATATTATTAGAATGTTTTCAAATATTCTATACAGTGTTATTGTGCTTTAATACTGTCTCAGCCAAATCTAGCCCTATTTCATTGTTTGTTTATTTTTAGGTATACAGAATCTGGAATTATACCAAAGGAATGCTCTTCAGCAAGCACATGTTCAGGGAAAGGAATTTATCAATTAAAAAGGGAAGAAGGTTGAATCCCAAATTACACGTCCAAATTGCAAATGTCAATACAAGTGTTTTGATAAGATTAAAGATGAGGAATTGACCAAAATGTTGGACCATATGTGCCAGTTTCAGAATAAAAATGAGCAAGATATTCACCTGCAAAAACTGATAGAAGTAACAGTTGTGAGGTGATGCAGGCCCAAGAACCAAGGTGCTTCTGTGAACACTAGATCTGCAAATTTATCATACTATAAAATAAGAACTAAAGCTTTCCTGGTGCCTGGTTAGAAACCCGAGAAGATTTTGAATTCTCATACTATGTTCTGATAAATGGCACATGCCTTAAGGTATGTATAAAAGTCTTTGAAACAATAAAATGCAGAGTGGAACGTCTCTACAACAAGGGAAGTCTCCCAATGATAAACATGGTTTGCATGTGAAAACTGCAATACCTGGTGACCTTGTTCACTGTCATATTGAATCTTTCCCAACACATAAGTTGCACTATTCTGGAAGAGATGTTGATGCCTAACTCAATGTAAAAACCAGGCATTCAGTGTTTATTAAGAAGTATCCCCACCTCAAAGATTCAATTAGGTATTCATTTTATACAAAATATTTCAATGAAAATTTTTCTTTATGCTTTGGTTGCCCTCAAATTGACTCTGGTTGCCAATGTGAATAGTTGTTAGCAAAAAAGAAAAATAGCACACTTTCTGATGCAGCTAGGAGAACCTTTGCAGGAGAGCTGATAGTGCACAAAAGAAGGGCTTCTAAATTTTATTCTGTCCTACAGCAAGCCAAAGCAATGTGCAAAGACTGTGGTGACTGTTTGACCCTTACTTTGATTGATTATATGCATTTTGGCATTTGCTAGTGCAAGAATTAGTTTATCTTTCAATTTTGAAATCACAATTTGAAAACTGATGAAGGTATGTTTTATTGTTATTATGAGGGGCAAGCAAAAAAAGGTCCTAATGAAATGCATACTTTTCTTAACCACTATATTGAGAACTTTTTCCCCAAACATGTAAGATCTCCACTTGTTTTCTGATGCATGTGGAGGACAAAATCACAATCTCACCCTAATGAGGATGTTATTGAGTTTAACTGATAGTGGCAGATTTGATGTAATACATCATTATTTTCCAACTAGAGGTTATTCCTATCTTCCATGTGATTGTGACTTCGGAGTTGTCAAAAGGAGGTTACGAACTTGCAATCAAGTTTACATTCCAGATCAGCATATGTCCTATATCACTGAATCCAGCTGCCTTAGACCCTTTAGGTTTATGCAGTAAAAACAAGTGAAATTTTGGATTTCAAACAATGGATTCACTTCTACAAAAGACTGTTGCCTCAGTTGAAACAATGGGAAAAGATACTAGTAGAGATAAAAAAATATCATTAGCTCCCAGCAGTTTCAGCATTTTGAGTATCATTCAGAGAAAAAGGACAAATCATTACTAAGCCCTACATCAACAGTATTATTAGCCATACCTTCTCTTTAGGTAAAGCAAACCAGTCTTCATCAAGAATATCGAACTTCCTAAAAGTAATGTGTATGTCAGACGAATTCCCATCAACAACAAAAAGAAGGTGGATGTTGAGAAAATAATGCAATACATAAACAGATCCCATTTCAGGATTTCTACAATCAGTTAGAGACATGGCCAACCTCAGAAGCAGATGAAGTTGACTGAAGTGCAGTTATTTAAAGCTCTTAGCTTCCTTTCTTTTGTAAGCCTTCTCTATAACAGGCCAGTGTTTATAAGCATTACGAGCTGTTTACTTTGAAATATTTTAATAAAATAATATAACTTTGTCCGTTTCTTTCATTTATTGCTAAATTGGGACAAGACCTCGTGATAAAAATTGCTGTATTCATGACAAACGGTTCAGAACTAACGGATGTAGCAGGGCATCCTTTGCCTGATGGAAGGTCTCCAATGCAGTGGTTCAATCTTAGACGTCTTGGGTCAGTAGTTGATAAAAACTCCACTCCTAGTATTGCCTAGCTAATTATCTCAGAGTACTTGTCTAGGTGAGGCAACAAGATTGTAACAAACACAGCATTTGCCCATAATACTTGAATTTATTTATATCTGAAGATACTGTATACCTTAATAGGCATCTAGCTTGCTTCCTTACAATATATTTACATTATTAGCCTTCCCACCACTTCAACAAATTAACAAGGACATCATTTCCCACCATTTAAGCATATGGACCTGCCTTTGTCGTCTCACACATGTTCTGATCACAACTAAGGTTCAACACAGATTGAGGTGGAGATACAGTAAGTCTGGAGCAGCACTTAAAGCCCTTCCTCCTTCTTGGGTGGCTGCGTTAGTGGATCTCTTCAACGCCATTATGACCTACAGTCACTTCCCGATGGCGTGGAAGCATACGAAGGTCATCACCATCTGCAAACCTGGGAAGGATGCAGCTCAGCCCACCAGTTACTGCCCAATCAGCTTGCTATCTACCCTCAGCAAGCTGTTGGAAAAACTGGTGCAAACGCGGCTGAGAGCCATCCTGGAAGAAAACAACGTTGTAAGGCCGGAGCAATTCAGGTTCCGGGCTCACCACTCCACCCAACACCAACTACTTCGGCTGGTCGACGAAATCAACACTTCCCTCAATAGAAAGCAGTATACTTCAGCTTTACTCCTGGACATCACCAGAGCCTTCGACAACGTGTGGCATGAAGGCCTCCTCTCCCACCTTATAAATTATGCAACCCCTCCCTACCTAATCCATTTCATTCACTCCTACCTTCAACAGAGAACGTTCTCCATCTCCCACAATGGGAGACACTCCTTACCCCGTCACGTAAAAGCTGGTGTACCTCAGGGCAGTGTCCTGGGACCCACGCTATTCCTTCTGTACATAAATACCCTACCTTCATTGCCACGATACACGCTTTACTTGTTCCGACGACACAGCGGTCACCTCCACATCAACGCAGCTTGACACTGCAGTCCGAAGAATCCAGCAGTACTCCAATCTCCTCACTGGTTCAAGCGATGGTGCCTGTGCATCCATCCTCAGAAGAGCCAGGCAATAAACTTCAGCTGGCGCCACCTGAGGGACGTAGCTCCCATCAGGTTGGCTGGCAAGGAGGTCCACTGGAGGACGTCTGTCCAGTACCTGGGAGTACTTCTGGAATACAAGCTGACCTAGAAGGACCACATTGACCTTGTGGCGAACAAGATCAACAAGAGGATGGGGATGCTATATCCCTTGTACAATTGCGGCTCGGTAATGTCCATAGACAACAAGCTGCTGCTCTACAAGCAGGTTCTCCGACCTGCAATCACATATGCCTGCGAAGTCTGGGGCGGAACTCACATAGACCGCCTTGAAACCCTGCAATCCCGCTATCTGCAAATAGCCACCAACTCCCCATGGTACCTACCAAACCGCACAGTCCGTCAGGATCTGAACATCCTGACCCTGATGGACCACATCCTGCGCCTGGCCCGATCCTTCTTCCAAAACCTCCCAAATAATGTCCATGCCCATATCTGCGGTCTAGGTGAGTACGGCATTGATCCAAGGGAATGCTACAAACGCCCCAGACTCCTGCTGGGCACCTAACACAAACAATCACACATCCATATCTCCTGCATAAATCCAACAAACACCCTAAATTTCCCTTATGTAATCAATATCCTCAAACATTTCCTCTTCTCGCTATTCCCGTCCCTAAACAAAAACCCCTTCACCTCCAGTAGAGGGCCTAGCTCTGACCTGGAAGCAGACGGAAGGAGGCTTGCCTCCTTCCAACGTCAACTCGTTGCTGCTGCTACCAACCTTTATGCCATAAAATATAACAACACCTGTGATTGGTCCCTTGGTTGCATCACATTGCATGCTATGAAAATAAATTGTACCATGCTTTGTTAGCGCCACATCCTCATAATGTGTCTGGAAACATGCAATGTTTCCATCTTTCTCTAACCTATATCTCTCCCTTTCTATTTTTCCAAATCTCTTTGTTTGCTGGAAGTCAAGTTACTACCCTTGTCTCTTTCTATTTTTCATAACTTAGTCTAACCCTGTGCTCATTACCAAGTGGGGTTGGCACACAATTACCTGCCTCTTCCTTAATTACCTAGGTTGCAATTTGGTTTTGTACATCTTTTTATATCTCAATATTCTCAACTGTTTTAGCATTGTACAATTCTGCTTTTTATATTGATTTATATACATGTGGTATGTTGTCCTACACGGATTTGTACTTAATCAGAACAAAACACAAAATATGGTTTTAATTGCAGGGATACCCCTATAGCTAATAACTCTGATAATGTAAAATTCTTAGGTGTTATAATAGATAATAAATTATCCTGGGCACCACATATTGATCATATTATGTCTAAACTCTCCCACCGTTATATATCTGATTAGAAATTTGAAAAAAATTTGTGTCAATGTTTTTGAGGAGCTGTCTTCTATAGCATGCTCTTTGATGTGGAATGGTGGCTTGCGTAAGCTTGCAGTGCGTGGCAGTATTATCACCAAAAGAGTGCCTATAACACCCAAGGTATGCATACATGATTTCGAAGCATTTTCCTTGAACCAACATGCCTTTTGATTTTTACCAGTTATTTGGGCATCACACGGTCGCTGCAAAATTTGTACCAAAATTGCTCAATTTCGACCAAAAACACCATCGCATTAACGTTGCTAAGGAGCTGTTGAACTCTACCCATGACGACCCACATTTGCTCCAGAGGGTCATAACTGGTGACGAATCATCGGTTTATGATTATGACATGGAAACTAAAGCTCAATCATCGCAATGGATGCTGCCACATGAGCCAAGACCAAAAAAAGCGTGCGAAATTCGGTTGAATGTGAAGGTTTTGTTGAGTTTTCTTCGACTACATGAGTTTTTGCCACAGGGTACAACGGTCAATAAGGAATATTACATGCAAGTTATGCGCAATTTGCGCAAAGCAATCTGCCAGAAATGCCCGGATTTATGGAAGAACAAACATTGGCTTTTGCACCATGATACACCTCTACTCATCACCCGCGGTGCCAGAGCAGTAAAAGCGGGCATTTAACACTATCAAAAAAAAAAAAATTACCACTGCTCATACATCATTGCTTGTGTGCAAATTTTTGGCTAAAAACAACACACTTGTGATGCCGAAGCCAACGTATTTCCCAGACCTGGCCCTTTTGTTTCCAAAACTGAAGAGGCCCATGAAAGGACGATGCTATGCCGCAATTGAGGAGATAAAGATAGCATCAAAGGAGGAGCTGAACAAGATTACAAAAAACGAGTTTTAAAGTGCTTTGAGGATTGGAAAAACCGTTGGCACAAGTGTATAATATCTATTGGGGATTGCTTTGAAGGGGACAAAATAGATATTCATGAATAAATAAATACTTTTTGAAAAAACACAAAATTCGCGATAGTTTTTTAACACACCTCGTGTTTTTCATATCATTATTTATCACTGAATTTTTGTCTAATTCATAATGTTTAGGTATATTTGCCACTATTACATTAGTGTGATTAAGGTTCACCAACCCTATACCAGATCTCTTTTAACTTTAATACTGTCATTTCTTGCTACATCATTAGTTCCACCCAGAATAACTACATAGTCTTGGAGGTTAAGGTTTGCACATTCACTTTCATGTGTTCTTAACACTTCTCCTATCCACACACCTGGCAATGTTAAACCCTCTACCCTAAGATCTGGTTGTAGTTCACATAAAATATTGCTGTCAGCATGGATTTTCACTTTTTTCGGTTGTCCTTAAGTTGTTGACTGAGATAGTCATGATAACGGACCACATCAGATTTTTAATTGCTCTTCCACAATGTTCAGTGGCAACAATGCCTATTATGAATCATGTGTGCGTGCATGTGTGATGAGGTACAAGAAATTCATATACCACCCATGGGTATTTGACAAGTTTCAAAACATTTTCAGAAAATACAACATTTAGCTAGCACCAGTAAACCTTCACAGCATAAAAATGAATTAGGCTCAAATCTCAAGGACGTCATCCCAGCAAAGAAAAAATTTGGCATATACAAAATGGAATGTAAGGATTGTAATCAGATTTATCTTGGAAAAACAAAAAGAAATCTAGAAACAAGATCCAAAGAACACCTCATAAATATAAATAAAAAACAATTGGAAAAATCTGATGTGTTCCATTCACATGACTTTCTCTATATCTCTATAACAAATTATTGTTAATAAGCTTATCGTTTATTGATTTCATGCTAATCGACAAAAATTAGCAGAAATAGTCTTATTTCTTACTTTATTGTAAGTAGAAGTGAAATAAGAGAGTATCATAGGTTAAAGTGAAAGCCAAAAGCTGGTTGTTATGTGACTGATGTTCCTTTGTTTGTATGGACAGGAGTTGACAAATTCCTGTATGAGAAAAGTTATGTTTTTCAAAGCAGAAACCAACAAAAAAGAATATCTCAAAAACGATCAACTCCACGAAAAAAATGTATATAACATAAATTGTGTGTTTTAACATGCTCTACATTTTTTGTGTGTTAAGTTTTTGTCCATCTCTTACGGTTTAGTAGTTATGCAAAATTAATCCAGAATAAAGTAGTCTTCAGAGGCTATTCCCAGAAAATTCAAAATATACATTTTATTTGTCAGGTAAATATCTTTAATATATGATATTTTAATCAAAATCGTTAGAGCCATTTTTTAGAAAATAAAATTTTCGAAAAAATTTCCATGTAAAGGGTAGTTTGGGGTGGGAGGATTTTTCTCAAAATCTTTCGTGTCACATCCCTGGAAGACACTAAACTTAAATACCAAGTTTGGTATTTTACCGACTTTTCGTTTTTGAGTTATCATGTTCACAAACACACACACACACACACACACACACACACACACACACACACATGGACCTTTTTCTGAAAATACTTTTTTTGGATACAGGGGACCCTAAAACATATATTTCTGGCGAAATCTCGGTATCGAATGTTTTGGTGGAGTGCAATACATTCTCTATACACTATGTACACAGTTCGTATAGAGAAAGTAAAAATCAGCAGTTGCCACCCCTTTTGGGCAAAACACCACAATATAAATTCAGAACCAAAACTTCTAAAGCAGATAGCAGGAAAACAAGAGCTGGCCACATGGGAACACATTTCATTGTAATAAATAGAAATAGGGTTTTCTATTTCGATGTCCGACAGAAGGATGTGTTTAGCAAGTTCATTGAACCACCACCAGAGGAGACAGCACTTACAACAACGCCAGCTTCACCACAAGGAATTAGTCGATGTCCAATTGAAAATGAAGGAAACTAGTCTTAGAAACATGTTCCAGCAAAAATCCCAAGAAAGTGCTGTTTAGTGTAATTAATCCACTCCTTCTCAAATAAAACAAATACATCTTCAAAGCTTGGCATGATTATAGGTGTTCCATATTCATAATTTCTTCTTTGATACATAATGGGCAGTTTGGTGAGATTGAAAGGCCAATCCTATACAGATGATTATTCAGACAATCATACCCAGTTATGAGACAAAAGTTTTCTTGGTAATTTTGGAATTAAATTAGGATTTTGCACAATTTGTAGCCACTGTGAATTTTTATTTTCTTGTGTTATTTTATTTATGTAATTTGTATCTATTTTTCTTTTTACAATGCATATGATTGATTCATAAGAAAATTTTATCATAGGTTTTTTGTTTAATTAAGGTTCTTTTCTTTGTCAAAAAATCTGCTTTTTCAATAGCATCCACTCCACAATGAGATGGAACCCAATGTAATACAACTTTTTTCCCCAGTTTATTAATTTGATGAATCATCTTTTGGACTTCTTTAATTTTTTCCATTTTAGGGAGTCTTACTATTGCTTGTATATCAGCCTGCGAGTCTGAAAGAATAACTATATTTTTGCATTGATGTAGCCAGGGAAATAAATTTTGCAGTGTTATATAACAGCTATTTCTCCATCAAAATTTGTGGTATTTTTTCCAACATTTCTATAAAAGGAAAAGAACTGTGCTCCAGCTCCATCATTGGTATTAGAGAGGGGACCATCTGTGTATACATGTGTCCATTCGTGAGTTGGATAATTGAAATTTAAGGTTTCTAGTGTAAGGGCTTTACAAGAGTGGTCTGAAAAGTTCTCAGCCGGATAGTGAAAAACGACAATTCATACTTTCAAAGTAGTTTTATTTTGCTTTTCAACATAATCTCCCCTAATATTAATACATTTTGTCCAGCAGTGCTCCAATGCCACTATCCCTTCTCTGTAGTGTTCCTCTGGATGTGCTGCAAAGTACCCATTTACAGTTACAATTACTTCTTCATTGGACAAAAAGCGCCTACCAGAGAGGAATTTCTTCAGTTATGGAAACAGATGGAAGTCCGAGGGAGCCAAATCTGGGGAATAGGGTGGATGTCCCTGCACTTCATAGTGTAGGTGTCACACTTTCTGTAGATGTTAAACCTTCTTTTACGAAGAGTTTTATCACAGCAAGATACTCAAATTTCTCAATTTTCAAAGCAATGCGCACTTCCACTGCTTCAAACATCAGCCTACAGTCAACTATTGCCTGGAATGACTTGTAATTTTACATAGGGTCTATTTACACATGTAACAACGTAAGTAAAAAAAAATCATGCAAGTAGTGCCGCGATCTCTGGGTGAGACCGAGAACTTTTCAGATCACCCTCGTAGCTATGACAGGACTAACATTTTTTTTGTTGAGTTCATATTTTAGATTTAACTGGTGTTCAATTATAATAGTCTCAGTAGGATATGAGATTTTCTCTTTGAGTTGGTATATCTTTTTTTTTCTTTCTAATTTATTGACTTCTTGTATGAATCCAGGATGTGTTTTTAAATTATATACAGTTGAATTATTATTCCATTTTTTGAAATTTGGAGTTCTTATCATATTGTAAAATAGCTTGAGCTTCAAGTTCTAAATTAAGTTTTTTAGAAGTAGCAGTCTGCAGCGCTTCTATTGGGGTTATTTTAATTGACCCAGTTATTAATCTAAGTGCTTGATTTTGTGTGCACTCTAGTTTTCCTTTATTATTTGATGACAATGTTATTAGTACTTCTCCACGGTATTTTATTAACGGTTTGATATAAGTATTGTAAGCTGTAGTTAATGTTTCCCAGAAACTGCTCCATCTTTGCAGTAGTTTAAATCTTTTACATAATCAACATGGTTTTTCCAGGTTAGTTTGTCATCAAAAACTACTCCAAAACATTTTTCTTTGTCTGTTCTTTTTAAAATAGTAAGTTTAATTCAAATTGTTTTCTGGCTCATGAGAGTAATTGATACTTAGTTTTCTCTGTATTTACTATCATGAGATTTGTTGAGCACCATTTTACCAAAAATTCTAGAGATGATTGAGCTGTCATTTCTAATTGTTTTAATATTTTGTATCTTTAATATACCTTATTTTAATCAAAATCGTTAGACATTTTTAAGAAAATCAAAATTTTCAAAAAAAAGTTCCATGTAAAGGGTAGTTGGGGGTGGGGGGGATTTTCTTGAAAATCTTCATGTCACATCCTTGGAAGATACCAAACTTAAGTACCAAGCTTGGTATTCAACTGTCTTTTCGTTTTTGAGCTATGCTGTCCACAGACACACACAGACCTTTTTCCAAAAATGCTTCTTTTGAATTTAGAGGTACCCAAAACATGTATTTCCGATGAAATCTCGGTATCTAATTTTTGGGTGCATCACAATACCTTCTCTATGCACCTGTAGAGAAAGTAAAAAGTTGTATTATTATTTGACTCTATAGCAGCTATTATATCCATAACATCTGACGTAACCTAAATATTGCAAAATGCCGCAAAATCATAAAACAACTAATTCATTTAAAAAAAAGAATAACACTTTAATGGATACTAGCACATTGCAGAATACAGGGTAATGAAACAGCTGACTTTATAGACAAGAAAGGTAGTAAATTACATATAATTCATCTGATCCAATAACTTATAACTCTATCAAAATAATCATTACATCAACATATAATAAAAAATTTAAAGAAGATAAGGTATTACAAACAAAAGGAAAACTATGGGAAAATTTATGTAATAACACGTCCAGAATCACTAAATTACCAGAAAATGCTCTGTAGCAAATTTAAAGACTCCTAACAGGTTATGACTGTCTCAATAAACATTTAATCAGGATTGGTATAGTGAGATCTCCTGTGTGTCCTTTCTGTACACTTAAAGAAGATGTGGATGGAAACCATCTACTGCGCTGCCCAACCTTTAGTCAATATGAAAATATGAGATCAAAATACTGGAATGGAAGAGAGCAAATGGCTTCACTGCCAACTGCTCAACATTAGATACCAACCAACCAACCAACCTTGCTAATATCATTCGTTCCATGATTTTTGCTATATGACCGGTTGGTGATATAGATCTATAGTTTATAGTTTCTGCAGCATTTTTACCTGGTTTTAAAATTGGAATAATAATCACTTTTTTTCAATCTTGGGAACAGAAGTTTTCTAAACATGATTATAGAAATTTAATAAGAATTCTTTAGCTTTGAGACCAAGATGATGTAGAAATTCAGGGTGAAATTTATCTGGCCCAGGTGTTTTCCTTGTTTTAAGATACTTGAGAGCTGCATTGAGTTCTGTTAAATTGAAAACTTTAGAGAAGATATTTTCAGTTGATTTTGCCAAAAATTTCTCAGTTTGATTTAGAACTTTTATACTTGATTTAATTGTTTTTTGTCTTTTTACTTTCTCTATACATACTATGTACATAGTGGATAGAGAAGGTATTGCACTCCACCCAAAAATTTTATACTGAGATCTCACCGGAAATATATATTTTAGGGTCCCCTGTATCCAAAAAAAAGCATATTCAGAAAAAGGTCTGTGTGTGTGTGTGTGTGTGTGTGTGTGTGTGTGTGTGTGTGTGTGTCTGTGAACACGATAACTCAAAAATGAAAAGTCTGTAAAATAACAAAACTTGGTATTTAACTTTAGTATCTTCCAGGGATGTGACAGGAAGATTTCGAGAAAAATTCCCCCACGCCAAACTACCCTTTACATGGAACTTCTTTCAAAATTTTGTTTTTCTCAAAAATGGCTCTTAAAGATTTTGATTAAAATGTCATATATTAAAGATATTTAAGTGACAAATAAAATGTATATCTTGAATTTTCTGAGAATAGCCCCTGAAGACTACTTTATTCTGGATGAATTTTACGGAATTTTGCATAACTCCTAAACCGTAAGAGATGGACAAAAACTTACCATACAGAAAATGTAGAGCACGTTAAAACACACAATTATGTTATGTACATTTTTTTCGTGGAGCTGATCGTTTTTAAGATATTCCTTGTTTTTAGTTTCAGCTTTGAAAAACTTATACTTTTCTCATACAGGAATTTGTCAACTCCTGTCCATACAAACAAAGGAACTTCAGTCATATAGTAACCAGCTTTTGACTATCACTTTAACCTATGGCCGTCCCTTATTTCACTTCTGCTTACAAGAAAGCAAACTATTTCTGCTAATTTTTTCTCAATTAGGATGAAGTGAACAGAAGCAGCTTTTTTAACAATAATTTGTTGCAGAAATGTAGAGAAAGTCATGTGAATGGAACACATCAGATTTATTTTATACATACTAGGAATTTTTGATGCTGTGTATTGAGTATTAAAAACTGATACTATTTTGTAATCATCTGTAATTTTTTATTGTTGTGAATAATGGGTTGTTTCTTAGGAGAATGTAGAAGCTATTGGATGCAACAACAGTTAAGTAATAACCATTGGTAGATGACAACTTAAATCAATATAGGTACTTGCAATGACAAGCCTTACCTCCATTAGGTAAGTGTTTCAAAGTTTATTCCAAAAAGAAAATATACTTAGAATGAACCTGTGAGTGTGCAATACCAATGTTAAAATGTGTATAACTTTTGCACACGTATTTTATCAATTATTTTCAAAATCAACTTGAGATATCTATGATCACTTACATTTACACAATATTAGTTATAGTATGAACAGATGTAAAGAATATAATATTTTCAATTTTTAAAATTTGGTAACTCTGCCCCAAACTAATTCTACACAGGAATGGTTAAGACTTAGGCCTGTCGTTTGAGACGCAATGGCTATTATAACCACTTTGGCTTATGTAGACAATAAAACAGCTCTCTCAAAAATTTTAACATAGATATTTTGTCAGCTTAGAAGGATTACTAAAATTTGACAACATCTATAAAATTTATATTTTATCACCTGTGTACGAAAAAGAATGAGCACATACATCAGCATCAATGCCATTATTTGGTAAGCTGGACTGTCAGTGAAAGCTGTGTAACCTTCATTAGCAGGATATTTCAATAACATTTACTTCTAATGACATAAGAAAGGTAGTAAAATTACATCATATTCATCAAATCCAATAAGTTATCACTCTATCAAAGGAATCATTATATCAACAGAAAATAACAAAATTAAAGAAGACAACGTATTATAAACAAAAGGAAAACCATGGGAAAATTTATGTAATAACACGACCAGAATCACTACATTACCAAGAAAGGGTTTAATTCCCTTATTAACTTTAATACTTAACTAAACCCTTAAAAGAAAATTTTTAATCCCAAATATAAAAATAAAAAATTTAATGATAAAGGTAAAAATCTCCTTCATGCCAAGAAAATCCTCTGTAGCAATTTTAGACTCCTAACAGGCCATGACTGTCTCAATAAACATTTATACAGGATTGGTATAGTGAGATCTCCTCTGTGTCCTTTCTGTACACTTAAAGAAGATTAGGATGGAAACCATCGACTGCACTGCCCAACCTAGAGTCAACATAATATGACATCAAAATACTGGAATGCAAGAGAGCGAATGGCTTCACTGCCAACTGCTCAACATTAGATACCAACCAACCACTTCAAATGACATTAATTTTAAAACATTTATGTTTGAGATTTTTCTTTTTTTATATTTCTTTCTTTCTTTTGCTAACTGATAATTTTCATTATCAAACAGGTCTAGAGTATTGAGTTTTAAAATAAACATTGGTATTTTTCTGTAAAATATTCTTTCCTCATAGTTTAGTTTCCCTGAAGATGAAGAAGATGGAATCTTCAAAACATTGAAGCTCCAATCCTTGATGACCTGGCTGGAAGCCTGAGAGCAATTTGAGGATTGAGTTTTGTTTATAAGTGTTACTTCAATTGAAATCCTAATGTTAAACATTTATGTTATGTAAACATGATAAATGGTTTATGATTAACATCTTCAATTGGATGGTAAGTAAATGAAATGGTTGAAATTATGCTAGAATATGCCTGGGAACCTAGAGTTTCCAAAAAAAAAACTTAATACTTACCTAAATGGAATTTGAACTCAGACCCCTTAAATTTGAAGCACACTGCTACCCCTACACCATGGAGATGGCTCAAGTTATTTTGTGTTAACTTCACTGTAATCCCATCTTAAGCTATGTGGCTGATTCCTGGAGCTTACAAAGACATTTCATGTTACGGGACAGCTTTGAACAATACCTGCCATCTAAATGCCATATTTGCCATTAGAAGTTATACTACTTAGATTTTTCAATAGATGGTCAAAATGTTATTCTGTGCTTGTAGGAGCACTTCATTACTTTTCCAAAAAAATTGAGAATAACCAACTTTCCTCAGTGTTTATTTACATCACTAGGATGATTTGAATATTTACGGCATATTCTAATGATTATCGCACTTCATCATCAAAATCTAAATAAAAAACTGCACCGTAAGTAAAAATATGTTGAACTAAGCTACATAAAAACTATGAATATAAGGACATTCACACTCCAATCACTCACCACTAATAAGTAGGTTTTTTTCCCTTTTAGTTTAATCCTTTTTAGTCTCTTTTTTCCTGCCTAATTTATTATTTTTAGTATTTCTCTAGGGCGCCTGAAATATAATCTTAAGTGTCTAATATGCAATGTCTGCTTGTATCATAATACTAACCCAAAAACTTGTAGCAACTACTGACTTCCGTGTTTATTGGTCAGGTTTAATGCCTATTGTATCAAGGAAGAAAGAATTGAAGAGGAAGGACATTAAAATATGTAATTTATTTTCCAATTATTTTATATGTATTTAATATTAGTTATAAGAGTATAAAAGTACATGATGATAATAATAAGTTGTATATTAACCTTTTGATTTACTATATGAATCATACCATGCAATTTGCCGCTGAGAAAGAGATGGTCGGAGTTCTGCTAGGGCTTTGAGAAAATGATTTTGCCTTATTTTCTCTACTCTCATTCCATCTTCTGTCAATGCACACAGACCTGCCTGTAAAGAAACATTAGACATCTGTACACATAAAGAAGT
This sequence comes from Hymenopus coronatus, assembly GCA_030762935.1. Lineage (NCBI taxonomy): Eukaryota > Metazoa > Arthropoda > Insecta > Mantodea > Hymenopodidae > Hymenopus > Hymenopus coronatus. The sequence continues at coordinate 55,930,619 of CM060880.1, forward strand.
AAGTATGTTTGTTTGGCAATTTCTATACATTTTTTTCTACCTAAACAATTGAATCACCATATTCAAAGTAAACAGTCATAAGTGATTCATATAAGATGAAAGAACGAAACACAGTGAAGCCTAATACAATATAAAATACATAAGATGACTTGAACACACTTACTGCTTCACTTACTCAATATTTTGAGGACATATTTCACAGAACTTGGTCTGCATCATCAGCTCGTTGTTGACCTGGTGATAGAGACTTGGTGAACTTGAAAATTGTATTGTCTTCTGGAATATCAGAGTTCATGAGGTAATAAAACTTCTTGACAAAAATCTTCTCCCATATGCGGAGATTGACTGCCTTTATTGATAGCTTTTTCTGATTTCAGTTTCGGTCCCAGAAATGTAATCCTGCATGCTCATTGAAAATGTAATGGGAATGTTATCTGGGATGAGTTTCCAAGTTTTGTTTCAAGTCTTCCCTTGTCTCAAACCAAACAATCTAGTATATGCTAGATTTTTCTTCTTCTGCAGGAACGGTCACATTTTCAATAAGCATAAGTCAGTTATCGGCACATTTCGCAACAGAAACAATCAGATCAGAAGAGAAATCATTAAAACTGGCAAACAAGGCTATCAAACTCAGCAATGCAAGAAGATCTCTATTAAGAGTTCATCAGCAACTTCATGAACTTTGACATCCCTGAGGACAAAGTGATTTTCAAGTTCACCAAGTCTACACCATCAGTGCTCAGGAGTTCCTATGATAAAAAAAATTATCCGATGTCAGCAACTGACAACAAACTGATGCTGCGGACAATAGTTTGTGATATATGTCCTCAAAATTTTGAGTAAGTGAAGCAGTAAGAGTGTTGAAATTAGTGAGTCGATTTTCTAACACTACATCATTTACTTTTATTTATTGGAAAACATAATTCAGAAGCCATGAGCTTCCATTGTCAATTCCCTTAGTTGACTGCCAGCATTATTTGCTGTGCTGGTTGTCATCGTCCCTAGTGGTGGTTTGATGAACCTTTGCATTCGTAGATCGCCTGACGGGATTTCAAAATTGAAAACACATGTGTTTTTTTTTTGTTTTGGTAGTTTAACATTCTTTAACCTGGTTGGTCATATCGGACGATGAATGAAATTGGTGAAATGCTGCTCAAATGATCTCAGGGGCCATGGAGCTTAAAGTTACTCGACATTCGTCTTCTCAGGATAAGGAAAACCCCCCAAAAAAACCTTATCCGTGTAACTCACCCTAAGCGAGGTTCGAACTCACGACCTTTTGAATATGAGGTGGAAACGCTACCACCACACTACCCAGGTGGGCTAAGAAACACATTTCATGTTTATCAAATATAGGTGTTCTCCCAAACTTTTAATTCTCTCTTCCTTGTGATATTTTTTAGTTTTTTTTGGCTTCTATTTATGGTGTGTTGCTCTTTCCAAAAGTGCCAAACTACCGCCAATTTGTCTTCTTGTATGCTCTTCTTTTTATGTTTCCTTTTGTTTGGCCAATGCACTCATTGCAGCTGAACTGATACATTCTTGGTATGATTTCTTGTGGAATATCATCTTTTAATTTAGAATTCAATATGTTTTTTATGAAGTAATTGTTTTTTGGGGCCAGAATGATGTGTTGTTTGAAGATTCTCTGGAATTTGCAGAAAGGTAGGGTGGTATGTCAACTTCTCGTAAATTTTGTTTTCTTTCTTGTTTGAAGTGAGCGTGTTGACTTCTTTTATTCTCTTCCTAATTTTCGAACTGTTAATTTTTTTGTATTCTATTTCTGCCTGGAATCCATTTCCTGTAGCTGTGTTCAATACTTTTACCAGTTCACAGTTGTATTCTATTTTGCCCATTGGTACATTTACCAATCTGTATGCTAGGTTGTTGAGTACTGCATGCTGATGGGGTATGGGATTGTAACTCTTTTGTTTTAGATAACTGTCAGTGTGGGTAGAATTTCTGTAAATGACAAATGTTAGGTGGTTTTCATTTTTGATGACTTTAAGGTCGAGGAATGGTAATTGTCCATCACATTCCTTCTCCATCATGAACTTTATGGATTTTTCTTGCAGATTTAGCAGTTTCAGTGCATCTTCCAGGTGCCTTTGTGGGACTATTGCAAAGATGTCATCTACATAGCAGTACCATACTTTAATTATCCTGGGAATGCCTTTTTATCCTTGGACTTTGGAAGTGCTCATTAAGAGGTCTGCTAGTATTGGTGATAGTGGGCTGCCCATAGCTAAACCACATGTTTGTTTGTAATATTTCCTGTTGAAGGTGAGGAAATCTTGATCTTGCAACAGGAAAAACAACAAAAGAAGTCCAAGAATATATCACATTAACAAATCTTTGCATAGTTCAAAATTTCCTCACCTTCAACAGGAAATATTATAAACAAACATCTGGTTTAGCTATGGGCAGCCCACTATCACCAATACTAGCAGACCTCTTCATAAGCACTTCCAAAGTCCAAGGATAAAAAGGCATTCCCAGGATAATTAAAGTGGTACCATTATGTAGACAACATCTCTGCAATAGGCCCAGAAAAACACCTGGAAGATGCACTGAAATTGCTAAATCTGCAAGAAAAATCCATAAAGTTCATGATGGAGAAGGAATGAGATGGAAAACTAACATTCCTTGACCTTAAAGTCATCAAAAATGAAAACATTTGGCATTTACAGAAAACCTATCCACACCAACAGTTATATAAAACAAAAGAGTTACAATCCCATTTCCCATCAGCATGCAGTACTCAACAGCCTTGCATACAGATTGGAAAATGTACCAATGTGCAAAATAGAATACAACTGTGAACTGGTAAAAGTATTGGACACAGCTACAGGAAATGGCTTCCAGGCAGAAATGGTATACAAAAAGTTAACAGGTTCAAAAATAGGAAGAGAATAAAAGAAGTCAGTACACTCACTCCAAATGGGAAAGAAAACAAGAATTACCAAAGTTACTTACCACCCTACAACTTTCTACAAAGTCCAGAGGATCTTCAAACAACACAACATGATTCTGGCCCCAACAAACAATTACTCCATAAAACATATTAAATTCTAAATTAAAAGCCGATATTCCAGAAGAAAAAAAAGCAGGAATATATTAATTCAGCTGCAGAGATTGCGAAAATAATCTACATTGGCCAAATAAAAAGATACTAAAAACAAGAGCAAAAGAACACCTCAGAAATATTAAACAAAAACAAGAAGACAAATTGGGGGTAGCTTGACATTTTTGGAAAGAGCAACACACCATAAATAGAAGTCAAAAAATACTAAAAAATAACACAAGGAAGATAGAATTAAAAGTTTGGAAGAACATATATATTTGGAAAAACAAGAATCGTATTTTCAATTTTGAAATCCCACCAGACAAGCTACTAATGAAGAGAACTTTCGACTCTGTTTCAATTATCAGCATGGGAAAAAATCTATATTCATAAATACCGCCACACATTGATGAACATGGAGTTACCCCCTAAGGATTGCTTAACAGGTCTCATCGCCCGCCCAACAGATGTCACCACAACCAACACATCCACAACCACAATTTGGAATCCAAACCCAAGCAGTAGTGGTTCAACAGCTGAGGATGCAGGCAACGGTCTGCGAAACAATTGTCCTACTCAATAAAAGTAAGTGAAGTGTGTGTTAACAGTACCACTTTAATTAATTCAATTTGATTATGCCTTCACTGTAAACAGCTTTAAAATTATACATTTATACTAATGCAGAGGTTCATCAAACCACCACTTGGGACAAAGACAATCACCACAGCAAGCAACGCCGGCAGTCAACTAAAGGCATAGACAATGGAAGCACATGGCTTCTGAAACATGTTTTTTCAATAATAAAAGTAAGTAATGTAGTGTTACAAAATCGACTCAAATAATTAATTTCAACTGAACACATCGCTGGCACAAAGTCCTCCATATATCAGCAATAATTCACTAAGAGTGTGTTAAAATTTTCTCATCTAGCTTTCATTAAGACAAAAGTAAATTTAATGTAGAAGATATTAGTGCAAGATACAGCTTCTGCTATGTGACTAAGATTAAAAACACTTACATGGAATAGATGTTAGATTGTGAACACAATGAAGAAAATATTTCAGAAGGCGAATTTAATTATTATAAATCACTGTAAACAAATCAAAGCCATTTATATTGCACCTAAATCAATGCAGATGGTCACACTATAACAGATAAACAGACAATTGGCAATTGAGATACCATTATATAATAATACAATATGATTGTGATATGTGAGGCCGTCAAGTGCAAAACTCGCCTTATCCAGGTAAAACAATTTTTCAGAAAATGCGAAAAACTAAAATTAGGAAAACAGTAGAACATTTGAAAATTCTCTTAATGTTATCAGGTCCCAACTAGATCCTTAAAGATGTCTGCATTCTCTGGTAAATCATTCTCAAATAATATGGCGGTAAATCAAAATTTAAATTTGGATAAGGCGAGTTTTGCACCAAACGGTAGTGGATTTGGCGAGTTTTGGTGAAAACACAATATTAAATTACAATTAAGTGCAAACATTTTCACATTTACTTCTTAATATTTAGTTTGAAAACTTTAATAATTGACTTCTTGCAATATTTGTTTAATTATAACAATTTGTGACTTCATGCTGATTAAAAACCATTTTCACAATTTTGATACCCTTTTCACATAAAGGTGAACGAGTCACTTTCAGATTTTTCTCACTACTTGACCAGTTTTCATATGACATTATGATTTGTAACAAATTTTATATATTATACCTATGAAAGGCAATACTAATCATTTATGTTCAAAAAACAAACATATCAAATTCTAAGTTGTCCTTCTTCACTATCCAAGAAGCTTTCACAAAGAGCATCTGTTTCTTCATTGACATTGGCAATATTGGTTTTAGATATTACATTATTGTAAAATACAAGGCTTTCATTTTCTTCCCAGTTTTCACCAAAATGTTTTTTTAATAAATTTCTGATATCTTGAACCTTTTCCTCCTTTACTAACACACCTACATCTAAATTCTTTGCAATAAGCATTTCTAAGGTTTTGCCTCGCTTCATAATTGTCTTGCCTACACCCAAATCTGACCGATAATTTGCCTCGCCTCGTGCTAGAACTTTGCCAGAAGTAGAACGTTGTAAAACGATACGTTTAGAAGCCTTTAATTTAAAATGTCAGGAACCTGGTGACTTCAATGTTTCCTTTGCAGCATACTTCCAATCTTGCACTGGTACATCTGTCCCTAGCCATGATTTTTATAGATTTCAAAATATTCTTCAGGCCTACTAATAGTGTTTCTCATTCTTACTTCTTTCTCTATTAGCCCGAAAACAAGATCGGGAGGGATGAATGAATGGCCAGGAATAGGAAATATCAATTCTATCTGCGGTGCTTGAATAGCAAGCCATTTATTGCACATGCCTATCATAGTAGTGTTTTTATTTTGTCCACAGCATCCATCTGCAAATAGCCTAACTTTCTTAATTCCAGAAAAATCAGATTTGCACAAATGACTGTATACTGCTGACACAATTTCGTTTGAACCTTTACGATGTTCATTTACTGTCCACACAAAATTAGAAACATTCTGTTTTGTCAGTGTTATCTTGGATGAACCCTGCACAATGGTAAAGTTATACATGTATAACTGCCTACTGTAATATGCTGCTTGATCCTGTACTTTTGGCAGCACCATATTTTTCTGACAATCAAATGAAAATGTTGCTACTTTATCATCTTCTTCTTTCAGGAGATCAAAATAAGCCTTAGCTCTAAGTTTGTGTACTCGTTTAGCTGTCAGCAAATCAGAACGTTTAGTTTTATCTGTTTCTAGTTTTATTTTCTCATCATAAGAAAGACAAACTGAGCATACATCAGAAACAGGGCTTTTGAAGCCTATATTAAATTTTGTATTAAAATATTGCGAAAGAAACTCTTAGAGACTTTTAATGAATTGGTACTTCTGCATTATACATACGTCTCATCTTATTAATACTCAATTCGCCTGGTAAGTATTGTCGTGTTAAGGTTTTGCTCCTGCAATAATGGACGTCAAATACTTTAAATTTCTGTATGAATTTAATTACAGATTTCCTCTAATTACGATTTTTTTGTGACACCTTGTCTCCACCTCGCAGTTCCTTTGGCGCCACTCCAGTTTCAAGATGTCTTTTACAGATGCGCTGCACTCTGTCTTTTGATATTTGCAAAATGTCTAGAAAAGTCTTCTGACACACCTGAACTAGTGGACCTTGTACACGTTTGATGTGATACTTTATTGTAAAACCCTTCCGAGAACCGCCTTTGACTGCACGCTGCCATTTAGGTATATCAGTAGAACACTAAGTCAGTATAATGCACTCTTGTTTAATTTTAGAACTGCAGCTGTAGAAGGCTCCGTGGAATTTCCTTACATCCTTCTGTGTCAAGTTACTGCATTGGAATGACTTGCTGTTATGATTGCAGGCAGGCTTGCGTGGGCCGGTCTTGCTGAATGCCTTTTAACAGTAGAGACGGTATTGTTTAAGCTGTCTGTTTACTCCTTAATGAGTCATTTTTGTGAACAACGAAGAATACTTTTAATATAAAAATAATAGTTGCAACAAATCTTCATTTATCTTTTAGAATCCTTGCTTGGACTAGTTTCGCAATGATTTCATTGCATTATCAACATATCATTTTGGTCTCTTTTTTGATGTTGTTTATTTACACTGCTATGGTTACTGCTACTAGGTGGATTGTGTACTAATGCATTGCTAACTACTGGAATCAAAACAAATTTGGTAAGAGTGCCAACTGGAGGTATATCAAAATTCATTGCATGGTTTCTATACTTTAATATAAATATTTTCTCCCAAACCATTAAATCTATGGGCCCATTTAAGTGTTTTAATAATTTAACATCTGGATTTATTTCATGATTAAATTTCCAAAAATGTTCCTAAAGTGTTCTTTTACTCTGGTTTCCAAATGACGTTTAGTCTTACCAATATAAACAAGGTCACAATTTAAACAGTTTAATTGATAAATGCCAGATTTTTTATTTTTTGAAATTTCATCCTTTTTAGAAAAGCCTAACAAATTTTTTATACTGTATTTATTTTGAGGAACCAATATTATGCCATGCTCTTTGAAAATATTTGTGAATTTTCTATTTGCCCAAGGTTGATAAGTAAATTTTTTAAAAATGTAATTATCTTTTATTTTCTTAAGCGTAGAAATATCTTTAATGGCTTTTGGTATTTAAACTTCTCAAATTTCTTATTTATAAAATCAGTATTAAAACCACTAATTAAAGCAGTGTTTATATTCTTTATAGAATTCATCTTTATTAAGGGGTAAATTAATTAACCTATAAATTAAACTATTAAAAACAGCAAATTTATGTGAAAAAGGGTTAAAGCCATTATTTTTTATATAATTATCAGTGTGGGTTTGCTTTCTATATATTCCAAAATTCAATTTATTGTCTTGTTTTATTATTTTTAAATCCAGGAAAGGGAGATAGCCATCACTTTCAGTTTCTAATGTGAATTTTATAGCCTTATCTTGTAAATTTAAAAGTTTTAAAGCATCATTTACATGTTTGTCAGGAACAATAGCAAATATATCATCTACATATCTATACCAAGTTTTAAAAATTAGAGGGAATGCATTAGTGACCTGTATTTCAAAATAGCTCATGAAAAGATCAGCAAGAAAAGGTGAAAGTGGACTACCCATTGCTAAACCAGAAGTTTGTTGATAGAATTTGTCATTAAAGCTGAAAAAATTTTGATCCAAACAAAGATTAGTAAGGTTAACAAAATCATTTATTAAATCTTCATTCAGTTCTATAGAACTTAACCATTTTTTTAAAAATGTCAAAAGTTTTTTCTCTAGGAATGCTTGGAAACAAAGCAGTTGCATCAAAAGAAACAAGTTTATCATTAGTAGATAATGTAATATTGCTGATCCTTTCGACTAGCTCAAAAGAATTTTTAATACTTAAATTCTCAAATTTTTCAAAATTAGTGAATTTTTTATTTAACCATTTAGCTAGGCTGTAAGTAGGTGAATTTATGCAATTTACAATAGGTCTCATTTTATTTCCAGGTTTATGAATTTTGGGAAGAGCATATATTCTGGGTAAAATTGGATTACTGATTTTTATAATTTGCTTTTCTTTATTTGTGATACTTTTAATTTCATTAAGGGTCTTATTATAAATTGAAATGCAGGATTTTAAAGGGTTAATATCAATGCTTTTGTAATCTTCACCTTGAAGTTAAGAGTTCCATTCTGTTAATGTAATCAATTTTATTTAAAATTACAATGCTGTTACCCTTATCAGCTTTAGTATAGATTACATCTTTTTCTTTTAATGATTTAATAATTTGTTTATTGTGATTTGCTTTAGGGTGATTTTTATTCAAATTCTGTAATATTTTACACCTTTTTTCTTTAACCAATAATTTATTATTTTCATTTAAATCCTGACTAGCAATTTCTATATCTGCTACATAATCATCTATATTTTTTGAAAAATCTACACAGGTTTTTAAACCTTTATTCAAAATTTTGTAGATTTAATTACATTTTTAAAAAAATTACTTATCACCCTTGGGCAAATAAAAGATTCACAAATATTTTCAAAGAGCATGGCATAATATTGGTTCCTCAAAATAAATACAGTATAAAAAATTTGTTAGGCTTTTCTAAAAAGGATGAAATTCAAAAAATAAAAAATCTGGCATTTATCATTTAAACTGTTTAAATGGTGACCTTGTTTATATTGGTAAGACTAAACCATTTGGAAACCAGAGTAAAAGAACACTTTAGGAGTATTAAATACAAACAAATTGATAAATCAGCTGTAGCAGAACATTTTTGGAAATTTAATCATGAAATAAATCCAGATGTTAAATTATTAAAACACTTAAATGGGCCCATAGATTTAATGGTTTGGGAGAAAATATTTATATTAAAGTACAGAAATCATGCAATGAATTTTGATAAACCTCCAATTGACACTCTTACCATATTTGTTTTGATTCCAGTAGTTAGCAATGCATTAGTACACAATCCACCTAGTAGCAGTAATCATAACAGTGTAAATAAACATCAAAAAAGAGACCAAAAGGATATGTTGATAATGCAATGAAATCATTGCGAAACTAGTCCAAGCAAGGATTCCAAAAGATAAGTGAAGATTTGTTGCAACTATTATTTTTATATTAATATTTGTGTTATTCTTCACTGTTACTAGCTTCTTTTTACATTTATAAGAATACTTTTATTTGAAATTCGATCATACATACCTTTCCCTCATCTCTCTTTCACGTTTTGATTCACAGGATGCTTGTTTCCTAGTTCTAATACCTCTTTCCACCAATTTTGGGATGTCAGAAGACTCCATAATAACACGTTTGCACCTTAGACCAGTCAAAGCTAAACTATTACGCAGAACTGCCAATGTAGGAAAATATAGAAGCGAACTGCTATATATCTTAGTGTTGGATAAGGCGAGTTTTGCTCTTCACACAGCACAATTGCAGTGACATATGTATTGGATAAGGCAAGTTTTGCTGTGACTTGTAAGATGGATTAAACAACTTCTGCATCAACCGTCACGATGGATTTGAAGAGTTTTGCATTAAAGAGCAGTTTTCTGGGCTCTCTTGAAGGCGTATTAGATGTGTTTTGTTTAACCTGAAGTCACCAGTTCATAGAGAACTGTAATAAATCCCATGTCTAACTCCATTTTATTAATTTTTGGATTAGGCGAGTTTTGCACTTGACCGCCTCATGTATTTATGCAATTCCTCTACACTTTACTCCAATATTACAGATATACATCTGAAGTTTACAATAAATACCAAAACCCTATGAATAATTGTTATTGTAATACTACAGAGGAAGATGGGAAGTTTTTGGATAACAAAACCCTTTAATAGCCTTTATGTAGACTTGAAACTTTGATTGCCACAGCAAAATTACTGTATTTGTTTAAATACAAAACAATGGCTTTTCACAAAATTTTAGTTTTGAAAACCACAGGTAGTCTTACATTTGAGAGATTATCTTTAAGAAAACAATCTGTGAGTATGATTTGGATGTTCTCAGTGGAGGAACACATGAGAAAGTCACAGCATATCAGCCAGGTTTTCTGTATTTCATTTTGCATTGTAAACTTGTGAATTACCAACATATCTAGATTCCTGTTGTTGCTCTGATTCAAAATTGGTGTGAAATCTACCGAATGAAGACTGGGGAGCTGAGTGCCCAAGAAAAGGTGCATGCATAGATGTTACTTATGGTTTTATTTATTTACTAGATGTGTTTATCATGGATTTTTCTTAATTAATGTGACATCTTATATTTTCTTATTCATTATTGCCGATATATTTTTTTAATTTAAATATTTGATTTGAAAATGAAATAGTTTAAATTAATTAGGGATTAGAAATGCACACGGCTAACAGTAACATGTATAAAGAAGTTTCAAAGAAACCTATATTTAGTTTATAGTTATGGAAATAATAATTTAAATAGTTATTGACAGTTCACCAGAAAGATAGAAATCAATACTGTTAGAAAATTTTCATTTTGGTAGCCATTTATTTCACAAACCTGGTAAAGGGTGGATGTCAATATTTGGGTCAAGAGAACAATTTGAAGAAATATAAATACAGCATACAAATATATTGTATTAAAACAATGTATATTAAAATAAAACACTAGAAATATACAGATAGTTTCCTCTTCATTTAAAAAGAAATTACCTAAAAATAAAATGTCTGTACCTTATCACATCCTGAAGAAGGAAGAAAATATATGAGATTGCATAGCTCATGCAGCAATTTACATTTAAAATTACAACTATCGCAGAACAATGGATTGTACAGTATCCAGATAGATCACCATGGCATCCATCACTATCACCTTTGTTGTTCTGCTGTCATATATTTATATATTCATGTCATATTGATAAATAGAATGTAACCAATGAAATAATTAGAACTGCTAAATTCCAAAATTAGATTCAGTAAAATGGGCTTCATCTTGCATTTGAGGTCACTTGTATTTGCATAAATAGAGTATATATCTTAATTTTCAACATGTTCTCTGCTTAGTATGAATTGCTCCATTACTGATGCATTAATCTATTTTGAATAAAAGTATTAGGAGAGAAAAGTGCATTCATGGCAATTTTTAAGTTCACAATTACATGTTTTCTTTGAACGAATATTTAATCTAAATTTATTATATACTAATTGGAATGCTAAACCAGCAATGATAGAGGAAGATTGTGTTTTGTGAGGTGCTCCTCTGGTGAAGGAAGAAGGACCTAAGCCACAATGGGAGTGGACATTACAGTGTATAGAACAAGAATTGAACGGTTCAGAAAAGTAAAATTTGTGAATTATAAAAACAATTTTGGAGAGAAGATGACAAATATATTGATTTTAGCAAGTGTTATAACTTTCTTGTTAGGATTGGAGGAATTGAGGTAAACCCTGCCACTGCACATATAATAACATTGCTGGAAAACCTAACTGAGAAACTCAACAAAATAGAAGATATGGAACAATGAATAGGTAAACAAGGCAATAGATATCAGAGAAGACGTTAGAGTTGAGGTGCAGGAAACAAGAACGGAAGTTGAAATGGTTAAGGAAAGAATGGAAAGATTGGAGGAAAGGAAGAGAAGATTTAATTTAATGTTCCCAGGAGTTAAGAAAAGAAAGGATAAATGGCCAGCAGAACAAATATTAGAAATAATGGAAATGGAATTGTATAGATGGGAAATTATTGAAGCTTATCGAGTTGGAAGACAAGTTGGAAAGAGAGCAATCATAGTGAAATTTGCAACATCCCAACTAGTTCAAGTACTTAAAAGAGCTAAGAAATTAAAGGAAACAGATATTTTTATTAATAAAGATTTATTGCCCAGAAGGTAGTTCTACAAAGAAATGCAGTACAAAAAATGAAAGAAGCAAGAGCTCAGGGAAGAAGAGCTTACTTATTTTTTCTTCAGAAACGGGAAAAAATGTTATTTTAGCAGGAGATCTAAATTTGCCAAATGTACACTGGAATGGGCAGTTATTAGGAGGCGAAGCTCAATATGTTGTTTACCTTCTGGTTTGGGATCATGGGTTATCGCAGGTAGTCAAAACAGATACCCGGAAATCAGCTGTACTGGACGTGTTTCTATGCAGACCTAAGTCATCGTTTAGTGCATGTGAGGTTTTGCCAGGTATAAGTGACCACAGCTGTGTACAATTAGACATAAACTGGAAGGTGCAAAACTGGTTTGAAGGAGAGGAAATTATTAGTTTTAAATTCTGCAGAGCAGACGTAGATGGGATTCAGACTTTTCTCAAAAAGCAATTTTGCCTGTTTGTAAAATCTGCAACAAATGTAGATGCAGCATGGGATAGTTTCAAAATACTTATTTCGGAATCAATAAAGAATTACGTTCCATACAAAGTTATCAAACAAAACAATGATCCAGAATATTATACAAGATCCATCAGAATATTTAAACGAAAGTCTAGGCGCATGTTTCATAAACGGAAGAAGTCAGATTGGCATTTTAACAGATATAAAGAATTAGCTAAACAATTGAAAGACGAAACGTTGCAAGCCCAGGAGCGGTTCTTAGAACAAATTTTTAGCGGGACCAATAATAGTTGGAAATCTTTTTACAATTATGTAAGTAGACGCAGGGGAAATAAACTTGGCATGCCAGAACTCAAGGAAAATGGAATTGCCATATTGAATGATAAGGAAAAAGCGAACGCATTAAATTCACATTTTGTGTCTGTTTTTAACAAAGTGGATTATAATTATAAACTGGAAATTGAGGATAGTGGAAAATCCGTTTTTCAAATAATGGCATCCAAATTGCGCAGAAGGATCAGAATGTTGCAAAATCGAAAGTCGAGGGGGCCTGATAATATACCGACCGAAATACTAAAAATTGGAGGGGAATCCATGATTCTGTACCTAATGCTTTTATTTAATATGTCAATAAATAACTGTGCCTTACCGGAAGACTGGAAAACCGCGATTGTAGTTCCAATTCATAAAGGGGGAAATAAAACAGAATTAAATAATTATCGACCAGTCAGCCTAACTTCAGTAGTGTGCAAATTGATGGAACATTTAACTGTGGAATATATACAGGAGGAATTAGAAAATAAAAAGTGGTTCAATAAAGCGCAACATGGGTTTAGACCTGGATACTCGTGTGAAAGTCAGATAACATCATTATTTCAAGATTTAGCAGAGGAGGTGGATACAGGGGGAAGAACAGATGTAGTGGTGATAGATTTTTCCAAAGCTTTTGATGCTGTATCATATAATTTACTTATCCAAAAGCTAACTGCCACAGGAATTGATAAATGCGTAGTTCTAAGGGTTAAAAAAGTTTTGGAAGGAAGATCGCAAAGGGTAAAAGTAGTCAAGGAGCTATCTGAGAGGGGTATAGTAAGCTCGGGCTTACCCCAAGGCTCAGTACTGGGGTCGTTACTTTTTCTTATTTTTGTAAATGACATAACTATTAATATAAAATGCCAGATAAGATTGTTTGCAGACGATTGTATTATTTACAATAAAATTAGAAATGTTGAAGATGAGACTGCTCTTCAGGGTGATTTAAATGAAATGCATGATTGGGCTGCTGAAAATAAAATTAAAATTAACGCTGGCAAAAGTAAGTCAATAGCATTTAATAGATCTAGAGAAAAAATTGTGCAAAACTATCACATGAGTGGGGAAAAAATTCCACAGGTGGACAGCTGCAAATACTTGGGAGTTTACTAGGCAAGTAACGCTGGATGGGACGAGCAGGTAAATTCTGTATCTAAGAAAGCGTGGAAAACACTGCACTTCCTAATGAGGATTTTAAAAAAGGGGAGTGCAAAGTCCAGGGAAATCGCATACAAGTCCTTAGTGCAGCCGGTCATGGAATTTGGAGTAACTTGTTGGGACCCAAATAGAGTAAATCAGATTGATTCGTTAGAAAAGATCCAGAGAAGGGCTATAAAATTCATAAAAAGGGGTAAATATTTTGGGCCTACAAACACTGAGGAGATAAAATGGGAGCTGTTGAAAGTTAGGCATGAGAAACAGAGGTTGTGCGCTTTATTTAAAGCTTACGCTGGCTTAAACGCACGGGAGGAAGTTACTGAAAAACTGGAAAACCCAGCTTACTGTGCACGAAACGATTATCCGTTCAAAATTAAGGGTAGAAGATACAGAACTGATGTCTCCTTTGTTAATAGAACCATAAAAGACTGGAATGAATTGCCTGGAGCAGCCTTTCAGGGTTGTCCTCTGTCTCTGAAGAAATTTAGGAAAAATTCTTGATATTGTTGGATAATTTTTGTAAATATTCCTTAAATGAAATGCTTGTGATTTTATATTGTTGTAAATACAAATGTTAAATTGGTTGGTGATTCTAATTATGAAATTAATTAATCTGAATTGAGAGAAAAATTAACGTTTTCATATTTGTTGTAAATAACTATTATATCTAGCTTACAAAGCCATAAACTGGCAGCTGTGATTTATTGTTTATATATCTTGTATACATATATAACTCTGCCACCAGGTGATACCCACTTGCAGAGAAATAAATACATACATACATTAGAAATTTTCAGTTGTGGATTGATGGAGAAAGAACATCCATCTGGACAAGAAGGAGCTAAGGGAGGTCCAATCAGGCACTCAACAGATGTCAACGCCAACTTTAGGAAGCAAGACAGGAAGACCAAAGTCCAAGCAAAAAGGAATGGATATGGCCGAAGACGGAGAAAAAGTGTTTTTGAACCGAATTCACCTGTCAGTATGGATATGAGAGCAGTATATGCAGATAAGATGTCATTCAGTATCATTAGGAGAGAAGCAACAGTTGATGAAGTAATGAAATGAGATAGGAAACTGGGAAATAAGTAAATAACTATGTAGATATACTGGATGATGTACTAAGAAGTGAAGAAATAATTCAGCAGGTGAAATTAGCGAAGAGAAATAAAGCAACTGGAATAGATGGTATCCCGACAGAGTTCCTTAAGGAATGGTGTACTAAAATAAATAGAGTTACACTCTAGTACACTTATTTAATATAATTAAAGTGAAGGGTATATAACAGAAAAGTGGAGGAAAGCAATCATACATTCAAATACAAAGCCAAGGGTAGTGTTGACAAACCAAACAATTATAGAGGAAACACACTGCTATCGTAGTAGGCAAACTTTTTACTGGCAAATAGGATACAAACATGGGTTGAAGAATATACTATTCTCTCGGAATTTCAGATGGGCTTTAGTAAAGGGAGGAGAACACTAATAATTTATTATACAAACATTTGTAGATAAATTCTTGAAATACAAGAGAAGAAAGTTATACATGGCTTTTGTGGATTTAGAGAAAGCATATGATCAGATAGAGCTATAATAGTTGTGGCATAAATAGTTGACTAAAGGAGTGGGTGAACAAATAGTGTACACCCTTATAAGGAGAATATCTTTTGTGTAAGAGTGGAGGAACAAGAGAAATCCAGCAACCGAAAGGCCTTAGACAAGGATATAAGTTAAGTCCAGTCCTATTTAATTTATAGATAGATGATGTATTAATGGAAATTGGGAAGAATAATAACTCTATGCCAATAAATAATATTCAGATTCCAGGATTGCTGTTTGCAGATGATCTAGTCGTACAATGGTTTAAAACAATCCTTGCAAGCATTAAATAATTACTGTAAAGAATGGAGTTTAAAAATAAACCAGACAACACACAGATTATAGTGTTCAAAAAGGGGGGAAACTGAGCAAGTATGAAAAATGGAAGAACAAAAATAAAAAAGAGTACAGGGTAGTGAGAGAATTTATTTATTTAGGAGTTAAAATAGATATTGGGGCAATTGGGAAAAACAAAAGTAATTTAAAATAAGAACAGAAGCTTTCATGGCGACATGTTAATTCAAAATCTTCTCGGGCTTCTAGCCAGGTAAAAACTTGGCTTGACACCAACGTTTCGAAGAAGTCCATCTTCCTCGTCTTCAGGGTGAACTGATGGTTTGAGCTTGCGGAGACTGGTATTTATAGAGCTGGGATGAAGCTAACATCTGATTGGTTCGCGTCATATTATGGCCTGGTATTTAAGATGACTGAGACATGGGCACGGACAGAAACGCCAGGCCAGTTGGTCAGGCCAGTTAAAGATAATTTAGCTCTCAGAGTACCTGATGTCTACCACATTCCTTGCGAATGCAGCGCAGCGTACATTGGCCAAACAGGACGCACTATTGCCACACGCGTTTCTGAACACCAAAGATCAATAAGGCTTATGCAACCCGAAAAATCTGGACTGGCTGAACACTGTATAGAACAAAGCCACAGAGCTAACTTTACCAACACCAAGATAGTGGCAAAGTGTTCGAACTACTGGGAAAGGAGAGTAAAAGAAGCTTTAGCCATCTCATCTGAAACAAATAATCTAAATCGCGATTCTGGCCTACAATTAAGTTCAGCATGGACACCGATGTTAAAGAGCCTTAACACCTAATCCTGTACCTGCAGTCTTCCAAGACTTATTTTCTAGCAGGTGCATGCTCAAACACAAAACATTAGCCGAATAACTGCTATAAATAGTTTTCTACGAAGTCCGTGCCCATGTCTCAGTCATCTTAAATACCAGGCCATAATATCACGTGAACCAATCAGATGTTAGCTTCATTCCAGCTCTATAAATACCAGTCTCCGCAAGCTCAAACCATCAGTTCACCCTGAAGACGAGGAAGATGCACTTCTTCGAAACGTTGGTGTCAAGCCAAGTTTTTACCTGGCTAGAAGCCCGAGAAGATTTTGAATTAAAAGTAATTTGTATTTGCAAAAGGAAAAGGAGCTTTATCAGCTACTAGCTGCCCGCCTAGCTTCCCACGGGTGGTGTACCTAATGAAAAAAACTCAGACAAATTCTTCCGTTTACGATTCGAATACGCAATGAAATAAAATTAAAATTAAGTAATTTGACAGTACTTTATAGTAATGTCTTGTAATGTACAATTTTCCTTCAGGAGAGAATAAAATAGCACCAATAGTTTGCAGACTCTCAAGCACACAATGCACAACATGTGAAAAACACAATTCAAGGTATATTACACACACTCCTAACAATTGATTTTGGGATTTATTGTCATTGTGAATGCAAGCCGTAATTACAGTCAAAAGGAAAGTTGTTTGACGTTAGTGATATTCTTGGAATAGGTATATCCTCGCTTTTGAACTTTCTTATGTTATAGTAATTTAAATCAAATTTTTCATAATATTTTTAACAGTAAGTTTTGTTCCGCTGTATAATTTCGGCTAATTGATATGCGTAGTATAATTATCACTGAGTAACCTTGAGCTGTGAATTGTGTGGCGGGAATCCTGGCAAATCCAATGAATTTAGTTAGTGAATTGATGACCTCATTTGGATTGGTAATGGAATTGATTGACTTAAATGAATGCATTTGTCCATCAATTTTACCCTGAAGTTTTATATTCAAATCATCTATATCTACAACTTGCTGCTAAAATGGCTCATTCGCTCAGCCAAGCATAGTTTTTGTAATTAGCACCAATATTTGGAAGCACTTTCGATATTAATTCTTCCTTTGATGTTGTGAAGTGACAAAAGTTTGATGGAAACGAAATGAGGCCAGTAAAAGTGTCAACAGGAATTTTCCCATTGCCAACGTCTAATAATTTCTTTGCATCTGAAAAGTGCAATGATCTGCGCAATGTAGCATATATAATGGGTATTGCGAAAAGGACGAAGTCAGAGCACCCATAAGATAGTGTGGAAAGGATGACATATGCAGTTAACAGCGAGGGCAACCGAGATGTTGTTGGCATAATAACAGTAATGGCAGCGCATCCATAGTGTGGCAGGTATATGCTGGCATAGATAATAAATTACACTAAGGAGAAAGTTACAAGGTAACATTCATGCTTCTTCCGAATCTCTTTCTTTCCTTTACTCCTAATGATTTCCACTTCTTTCTTTATTTTCTTCTATGTCAAAACAGCCATTTCTAAGGCTAACAATGATGTAACTAAAGAGCAAGTAGATCTGGTTGGGCAATTGATAAGGTTTTATTTCATGATGTATTAAATTTCTCCATCTAACCCAAAATATTACTTGATCAGATGTATTAAGAGCACCGCAATTGCAGTGTGATAATGACTTGGGTATCTTCATGTTCTTTAGCTAGCTCATGTACTCATAACATCAAATAACCAACATCCACAAATAATACCCTTAAACTGATTCCTATTATTTTCATTCTTTTCTATTATATTAATTCTATATCTGCAATAGGAAGTTAAACCTAAAACAGATTCCGTTATTTCTCCGCCATTTTCAAATTCCAAGAAGGGTTAATGATTATGTGCATTGTTTATAACTTGTTCGTTTTAAAGAATTGCAACAAAAATATACTTATTTCTTTATTTAAATGATGTGATCAAGGGAACAATAGTTAACACATAAGAAATATATTTGATTTTCACAGTTATCTTGCATCATTGTCTCCACAACTAGGTGCATTCCACTTAGCATTGAAGAAAAATAGAGCAGTATGTACTACAGCCATCTGGTGGCAAATAATAAGTATGTATTTTAGGTGTTTGTCGCCAGGAAAGCTTCTTTATTTTAAACGATAGGAGTAAGGAAAGGACAGTTAAAACATAAAAATGTATTTGAATTTCGCTACTGTGTTGTGTCATCTCGATAAACTGTTGTGTTACCTTCACATTGGATAGGAAGGAAAAATACTACTATGGCTATCTGTTAGGAGTCTTCAATCCTTGGATTGGTTTGCAGCGACTCTCCATTCAGATCTTCTCTCTGCTTTCCGTTTGAGTTCTTCATATTTACTGCATTTCATATCTTCCATAATTTGTTTTATATATTGTGATCTTGCTCTTCCTTTGCCACTTCTTCCTTCTATCATACCTTCTATTATAATATTCAGTGTGCTCTGATGTCTTAATAAATGACCTATTAATTTTGTTCTTCTTTTAATTTGGTTCCAAATTCGTTTTTCTGCTTCTGCTCTTTTATATACTTCTTCATTTTTAATTTTGTCACTCCATTTAATGTTTAGCATTTTCCTATAGCACCATGTTTCAAATGCTTCTATTCTCCTTCTTTCTGCTTTTAAAATTGTCCTAGTTTATCTAGCGGCAGCTAAATAAGTACTTACTCTAGGTGTTTATCGTTACGAAAGCTTCTTTGATTCTTTATTTTAAACGATAGGAGTAAGGAAAGGACAGTTAATACATAAAATACATTGAATTTCACTGCTGCGTTGTGTTATTATTTCGATAAACTGTTGCGCTACCTTAACATTGAATGGGGAGGGGAAAATATAGCACTACTACGACAATTTAGCAACAAATAACCATGGTACCACTGCCATCTGGTGGCTATTAACCGAAATTTGTTCGCTTGGCATGGTTTTTATTCATATTATGAGATTTTTAAATACTTTCCCATACTATTTTTAAACATTTTCTTTTCCACAAACCTTGTCGTGACGATAACGAACACAACAATAGAAGAGTTGTTTAATTTGATGTAGTCGTTCGGAAGTGATACGCATACATACATTTCAGTGATTCATTTTTATTTATATAGATTAGAAGTTGCAAATACAAAGTACGTAATATAAATATTAGATGGTTAGAAAAAGTGTACAATATGGAGGCAAACATGCTATATGGGATAGAAGTATGGGGATTAGAAGGAGGATGGGAAGTTATGGATGAGGTGTATAGGAAATTTTGCAAAAAAAAATGATTGGGTTATCATATGCAACCGTTAGGCAGAGCACAAATAGAGCTGAGTATATAAGGGAAAGATTATGGAAAGGGCATTGAAGTATGGAATATTGGACTGGGAAGGAAGAAATTTGTTAAAACAGTGTTTTAGTATTTCAAGAGAAAAGTTTAAAGAACAAGGGATGGGTAGACTGTATCAAAAATATCTTGGAAAGTAGTGGGTTAGGGGAAAAGAGAAAATAATGTGAATAATTTCCTGAGATTGGCAAGGAAAAGAAATACAAAAAATATTTAGTGAGATAGCTGAAAAGATATCTTTAGTTTTTTATATACCAATGTAAGACTCATGGGGAAAGGAAAAGTATATAGATATGGCAAATAAAGAGGAGCGAGAAGGTATTACATGGGTTAAAGCAGGAGTATGGAGGTTAGAAGGATATTTCACAAAACCAATGTCCTATATGTGGCAGAAATGATGACATGAAGCATATGTTATTTAAATGTAAAGGGACTGAAGTTTGGAGAAAAGAGTATGTTAATGAGAAGTGGTTTAAGATAGAAATGTAGCAGTAGTGTAAGTGTTTCAAAGAGACAGTAAGAACATTAGGTAATTCTATATAAAGTGAAAAATAAATTCATATGGACAGTAAATAGAGTCAAAAATGGTGTAATAAACTAGAATTAAGATACTATTGTAAAAAAATGAGTATAACTGATAAAGAGCCAAGGCTGAACACCAGCCATACTCACCTGTATACAGCTTAGCATAAATAAGTAAATATACTCATTTCTATACCTCTTTGCATAAGTTTCCAAGATCTGCTCCAGAAAATAAATCAGTTACTTCAGCAAGGACCTGAAGGTCAACTGAAGTATCTAAAGGCATGGCTGCAGTAAGGACACATAAGATATTAAGCCTATCTTTCTTGTCAGGAGCAGGGATGTACAATAGCTTGTCAAATCGTCCTGGACGAATAAGCGCATCATCCAGCATATCTGGTCTGTTTGTAGCAGCAATTACAAGCACTCCAGTGCTATGCATACTTTCATCTTTCACCTATATTGGAAATAAAAATCTGATATGTAATACTCATAATATTTTCTGTAATTGTCCCCATTTTAGGTATCCTTATACTAGTGATAACAATATCAATTTTCAGGCACAACTTTAGAAAATTAGTTTAGTATTTTCTTAAAAGGAATGTATGTCCCAAGTAGAAGAAACTTATGGAAATGATTTCTATATGCCTTCACTATCCTGTGACAGATTATAATAAATGGCATGTCCACATTATAATTGTGTGTTTTTCTTAAACCTTGTATATTCTCTTCACTTAATTAGGTATTTTTTTTGCCCTTTTAGCTAGAAACTTCAGGAATCCACTTCAATTAATGCAATATGCTCTCACCAGAGGTATCAACACTGTTAAAAAGGCAACACAACACTATTCCAAAACAGAGTAAACAAAATATTAGTCACATTCCAATGGAATTTAGACCATTTTGAGATGACTATTTAATACCTTTAATTTTGTATTGGCTATATACCTTATCAACAAACATTGAAGATCTCACACAGAATTGCTGAAAGTGCTTGGTGCTATTTTGATTCATTTGTATATTATACTTTTCATTTCAAAAAAGATTCTGCTATCCATTTGAAAACATGCAATAAATATTTTTGCTATAACACCTGGTTCCATGTATAATTAAAAATAAAAAGATAGTAAGAAGATTGGACAATTCTTATGCAAAGTGAAAAATAAATGGATATGGACAGTAAATAGACAAAATGGTGTGATAAACTAGAATTAATAAACTATTGTAAAATATGAGTATGACCGGTAAAGAGCCAGGGCTGAACACCGGTCATATTCACCTGTATAAAGCTTAGCATAAATAAATAAATAAATAAATAAAAAATTAAAAATAACACTCAAATAACTGAAGCTTTCCTGGCGACGTATTAATTCAAAATCTTCTCGGGGTTCTAACCAGGTAAAAACTTGGCTTGATACCAATGTTTTGAAGAAGTGCATCTTCCTCGTCTTCAGGGTGAACTGATGCATTGAGCTTGCGGAGACATAATATCACACGAACCAATCAGATGTTAGCTTCATTCCAGCTCTTATAAATACCAGTCTCTGCAAGCTCAATTCATCAGTTCACCCTGAAGACGAGGAAGATGCACTTCTTCGAAACGTTGATATCAAGCCAAGTTTTTACCTGGTTAGAAGCCCGAGAAGATTTTGAATTAGCATTCAAATGTTTGTTAGAAGCCCGAGAAGATTGAATTAACACTCAAATGTTTATGTTCCATGCCATGAGATCAAGGTGAAAAAATCTGATGTGTTCCATTCACATGACTTTCTCTACTTTCTCATATTATTACAAAAGATTATTCTTTTATCTAAATCTCATGCTAATCAAGATAAGCATTAGCAGAAATATTGTATTAGTTCCTTCTGAATAGAATAGAAATAAAGTAATACAACAGGCTAAAGCGATAGAAAATCTTTTAAAAAACAATTGAAATTCGGTTCTCCTTGCATGGTGAAGAGTAAAATAAAAGATGACTTCCCTTTTAAGAAAAGTTTAATTGAAAACAATAACAAAGAATATCTTAGAAATTGTTAACCCTACAAAAAATGTATATTACATAAATTGTGCATTTTATTGTGACCTACATTTTTTGTGTAGTAGTTTTTGTCTATCTTCTATGGTTTACCAGTTATACAAAATTCACCCACAATGAAGAGTTCTTCAGAGGCTATTCCCAGAAAATTCAAGATATGCATTTTATCATATAAATATCTTTGATATATAGTATTGTAATACAAAATTTTCCATGTAAAGGGTAGTTTGGGGTAGGGAGGGATTTTTTTGAAAATCTTAAGTGTCGCTCCTTGGAAGATGTTAAACTTAAATACTAGATTTGGTATTTAATTGTCTTTTTGTTTTTCAGCTATGCTGACAGACCCACACATATGGAACTTTTTCTAAAATTTTTTTTTTGGTTTCAGGGGACTTCAAAACATAAATTTCCAGTAAAATCCAGTATCAATTTTTTGGGTGGAATACCTTCTCTACCTACTATATACAAAGCATAGGTAGAGAAACTAAATATCTGATGTGTTCTATTTACACGATTTTCTCTATATCTCTGTGACAAATTATTGTTAAGAAGCTTATTTTACTAATTCATGCTAATCAAGATAAACATTAGCATAAATTGTCTTTATTACTTGCTTCCCTGTAAGTAGAAGAGAAATAAGCGAATACACTAGGCTAAAGCGATAGCCAAATCTTTTAAAAGCTGGTTGCCATGTGGTTGAAATCCATTTCTTTGAATGGCCAGGAGTTGACAAATTCCTGCTTGAGAAAAGTATTTTAAAACTGAAACCAATAACAGGTAATATCTCAGAAATGGTCAACCACAAGAAAAATATACTATGAAATAAACTGTGTGTTTTAATGAGATCTACAATTTTTGTGTTGCAAGTTTTCTCTCTCTCTTACAATTTACTAATTATGCAAAATTCAGTAAAATTCATCCAGAATACAGAGATTTTCAGAAGATATTCCTAGAAAATTCAAGATATTCATTTTATTTGTCATGTAAATATCTTAATTACAATCATAATCATTAGTGTCATTTTTGAGAAAATTATAATTTTTTAAATGTTTCCATATAAAGGGTGGTTTGGGGTGGGGAGAGTTTTCTCAAAATCTTTGTGTCATATTCTTGGTAGGTACTAAACTTAAATATCAAGTTTGGTATTTCATTGACTTTTTGTTTTTGAGTTATTGTGTTCACAGGCACACAGAAACGCACACACTCATGGATGTTTTCCAAAAATGCTATATTTGGTTACAGTAAACCCTAAAGCATGTATTTCCAGTGAAATCTGGTATCAAATTTTTGGGTGGAGTGCAATACCTTCTCTACCTATGCACCATGTACTGTGCAGAGAAAGTAAAGTAAAAAGGATTACTGTTCATTTTTAAATGCTCATACTTGCCAAACAAAGTAAACTTCAATTTGGGAAACTTAAAACATAGAACAATGACTGCTTTAGAAATGGGTAATATTACCAAAATAGTTACCTCACATGAACTGTGTATTTCAATGAGGTTTATGCTTTTTTTCTGGTAAGTTTTTGCCTGTCTCAGTAAAGAGGCTCCAGAACAACCTCAGTGTAATATCTCAAACCTTTACCACAATATTTTAATTAAAATCATTTCAAACATTTTTTTTCAACATATGAATAAAACCAAACACTTCTTTGCGAAGGGATGTTGGGGTGGATCTTCACTTTACATGATAAAGGATGCTTAAGATAAATATAAAATTTAGTTCACTAATAATAATTGGAAGATTTTCAAACAAGAAGATGAACTCAAATGCATTACCCAAGATATTGAATCTAGGGACAGCCTGAACCAACAGTGAATAACAATGACACAGCCACTATAAACTAGCTAAGTAGCAAACAGATAAATTCAACTCACTTCAGAGATTCAAAACCCTAAACATCAAGAATTCATCTGAAATTATAAACTAAATAAAGCCCACAGAAGTTTGAACAGAAGTCACTTTAATTTCTTTTGATGTAACAGCTCTCCTGCCCTGTATTCCAATAGAAAAACCTACTACTCATGACTAAAAAGCTTCAGATTTAAAGCACTACCTCAAGCTAACAAAACTTTTTGAGCATCAGCAATAAATTATTCTAAAAAGCCAAAGGGGTAACCTTCCCATTAATCTTAAAAATTTGACAGATATGTGGGTGACATCTTAATAATAGTACATAAAGAAATTACTGGATGATATACTGCAGTTGCTCAATACTCAAGATGGATCAAGATATTTCATAATACATTTCTTGGACCTGAGATCATCAGGAATAACCATATTATGTTACGAATTTATAGGAAACCCTTGTATACAGACAGCTACATAAAGAATAACAAAAAACTACATCAGGTAAACTACAATATTTGAACCCCCAAAACAAATTCTTTAATACGAAAATTCACATTCCACCCCTGGGCAGATCATAAATTTTAGAAAATATTAACAAAATACAACATAATTCTAGCATCTCAAAATAAATGCAGCAATACTTATTTTGTACACCCTCAAAAGACACCTCAACTGTGATCAGATATACATGTGTAAGACAGAGAGAAACTTGAAAACCACACTAAAAGAATGCCTCCATTGTATAAAATATAAACAAATTGAAACTCAACCATAAAATCATTCCCAAAACCAACCTCCTTAGAGCAGCAAGATATTTAAATGAGCTTTTATAGGATCCATACTTTTAAAGTCAACAAGTATGAACTTATTCTCTTGCTATTGGGCCAGTTCATACCACTAGTTAGATGATGCTGTAGATTCTTGTAACATGTCTAAAAAATTAACAAGTGAGGTATAGTGTAAACAAACCCATATTCATAAAAATTAAATTTACCTGACATGCATTTTAATTTGAGGCAATATTTATATCCTAACCACAAAATCTGCTGACATTTTGTGAATTTCATGTCATTTTTGTAATATATGATGTTCAAATGTTTTTGTTCTGTTGCATTCCGAAGTTGAAATCGCTGGTTTAAATGTTTATTATTCCTTGTGCTTTTGTCGTGTATAAGTTTTTTGATTTTTCTCTATGCAATTTTGTTTTCCAACAATAAATATCATAGTTACGTGTTGATTATCTTGGTTGTGAAGCCAGTTATTATAAAACAGAGGCTTTTTCACAGGCATGAAAAAGTTTCATATAAGAATTGTACGAAAGAATTATGAATAAACTATAATTCTACAAAGAAAATCCTAGTGATTTATTATTTATGAAATTGCCAGGTAGTCTGGATCTGTGAGACCTAACAAGCTCATTAAATGTCCTGAGATAAGAGTCAATTGCTAATTCAAACTAGGTGCAAGCGCGAGTAAATATTCTATTTCAAATTTAGCACAAACGCGAAAAGGATCATATGCTTCAAATTTATTTATGCATGCATTCACATATGCGCTTACAGGCCTTTTTCTAAACATACTTATTGAATTTAAGGGTTTTCAAATTTCTAGAGAAATGTGATTCCAAACACATACACTACTTATAGAATACATACTTCTTTTACCTAACTATCATAGATAAATAATAAATACCACAGGTAAATAATAAACTACAGCATATTTATACACCACGACAATGTATACACTTCTTATTACTGGACATTTTTAATAAAGTATATAATCTCTATTTATACATTTAATAACTTTCAAAACTATTAATAAATGCATAAAATTCAACTTTATTTCTTTACAGAAGAAAACAGAAGTTGCATCCATGAGAGAGAGGAGGGGTGGAAATAAGTTCAGCTTTGAGCAGGAGTGCTCTTAGGAGCTTTTCCCCCCAATGGATCAAAACTATTATAGTTATAATACATAAATATTAGAGGAGAATACAGATTCATATACTTCAAAACACATTTTACAGTCTTTGGCATGTTGTATGTGTTTAGCAGTTCCTTGAACTTCAGCTATTTATAAATTAGAGAATTATTAGCAGTTAAAATAAATAAATAAATAAATAAATAAATAAAAAAAAAAAAAAGAAGAAGAAAAAAGAAGTACTCAAAATTCAGATGCATATCCTACATAAATTGAAAACAGTAAGTTCATAAGGAAAATGGTAGAGAGGAAAAAACAATAAAAATTATTTAGATCATTATTACTTTTCCTGACAGCAGCTTAAGTACTGTAACTGATGTGGGTTTGATCCTGTTGCAGCAATAACATTAATTAACTGATAAATATTTGTTGTTTCAGATTTTCCATATATAGCCAATAAGTTTTAAGTTGAATCAGCTGAAAAAGAGGGAGAACGTCCTTGAAGCATATGTTTTGGGTATTTTCCATTTTAAGTGAGTGTCACCATTCCAATTCATGCTAATACAAGTTGAATCAGATTTCAATAGCTCAATGCTAAGGCCAGGTCGTAATCATAAATACTTCGCTTTTTGTGCCAATATTCATCAGAAGGTATGTGAGCATATGGTGTGCTAACATGGAGAGCTATAGCTCCCTGGTAAACATCATTGCTATGGCATTGGATTTTTTTAAGTCTGATCCAACTTACCAAAAAGCATTTAAGTAGCCATCAACAGATATATTGGCATGCTAAATAACTCTTGCAGGAAAATTTCTGACATACTGGAAATGTTGAGGTTACTGCAACAACAGCTTGTGAAACAACCTTAAAAAGTATTAATCATCACTATCACTACCACTACTACCACTATTATTATTACTATTATTATTGTTATTATTATTATCATTATTATTATTATTATTAGACTTAAAATTTCTTATATTATCATTACCACTGCTGGGGAAGACTGCAGGCTAATTCTAATACCATCCATTTCAGTGAGCAAAGTTGACAGAACACGCTCTTGAACTCCCTTTTCTCTCAGACCTCTGCTACCAACCAAAGCATCTAAAAAAAAAACATTACTGCACTTTATATGTTAAAGCAGAGGAATATTACAATTAAATTACACCCAATGAATATGGCATTAGTTTTTTTCTTTCAACAATTTTAAAAGTATCAAGGGAAATAAAGAGTGAGACCCACAAGTGATTGTTGTGAACCATTCAGATACCCCATTAGTTTGATTGTGCTTGCAACCAAGCTTGTTCCATACTGTCAAAGTTGTGCGGAAAATGAAACTTTACACTTCAGTAGTTTTCTTCCGCAACATATTTTTATCAACATATACTAGCAAAACTCTGACTTTGGAACATTTTGGATTAATATAGGATGGTAATTCATGGCAACACAAAAATGCTTCTGTGACTATGTGTCAAATAAACATGCCTACCAGAATTGCTGCAGGTGCAAGAACTGCTTGCTTTCCATTGTTTATAGCATATTGCAGTAGCTGTACATGAAAATATCATTGCACAAGCTGGCCGTTTACATCAAATAACACATTGTAACTTGTGGGTCACACCTATATGTAATGTACTTCTGGAAATCTCTTACTATGTCATCAAGGGACACCTAAGTGAAGCTGGCAGGCTTGCCCAGTTCAGTTTCAACAGTGAGTTGGGAGCGTATAGTTGCAGCACAGAGACAGCCAAAATAGTCGAACCAGTTGATCAGACTAATACAGCTTGGCTGAGCACCAAAGTGCACAGATTTGCCCACTTACTCATAGGGGCATGCCTACAGTATGTAATACAGTCAAATCCAGTTTTGGAAAGCAAGTGCAAGCATCACTATCCTCTCTAGCATGAGTGTTTCGGCTAAGACAAGCAGAGCTGGAATGGCCTGGTGTAGATACACAAAGATTGACTGTGATAGAAATGTAATGTACAGCAGCATACTCAAGAACAGATCATAAAAGTGATTCTGACAGTATGAAAGGATTACAACTGCACCAATCACAGATTACATCCTAAAGTATAGAAGCACTGAAATCTCGTGTAAGAAGAATGAGTCAAACAAGAATACCACACCAAAGAGATCTCTGGGCAGACCCTTCAAATATTGAGTTGAGACCATAACAAACCACTAGTTCCAAAACTTGCAAGGAAACATGATGTTGAGCATGATGATAACACATCGACAAAAATATTATCACAGCAATTTTTAATCTCAAATTAGTATATCACTTTATAAATAATGTTGGTGCAAATGAAAACCTTAATTAACTTATTACTGATATATGGTGCATTTTGTGACAGTGAGGTGTTTTAACAATTGAAAATTAGTTGAGTCAATTTTGTAACACTACGTCTACTACACTACTTTTTATTTAGGAAAACATGTTTCAGAAGCCATGTGCTTCCATTGTCAATTCCTTTGGTCGACTGCTTGCTATGGTGGTTGTCTCTGTCCCCGGTAGTGGTTTGATGAACTTCTAAATCAGAGGTCGCCTGGCAGGATTTCAAAATTGAAAACATGGTTCTTGTTTTTCCAAATATATATGTTTTCCCAAACTTTTAATTCTGTCTACCTTGTGATATTTTTGAGAATTTTTGGGCTTCTAATTATGGTGTTTCTCTTTCCAAAAATGCCAAGTTACTGCGGATTTGTCTTCTTGTTTGAGTTTAATATTTCTGTGGTGTTCTCTTGCTCTTGTTTTTATATTTCTTTTTGTTTGGCCGATGTAGATTATTTCACAGTCATTGCAGCTGAACTGATATATTCCTGGTTTGTTTTCTTGTGGGATGATATCTTTTAATTTAGAATTTAAATGTTTTTTATGGAGTAATTGTTTTTAGGGGCTAGAATGATGTTATGTTGTTTGAAGATCATCTGGAATTTGTAGAAATTTGTAGGGTGATATGTTGAGTGAGTGTACTGACTTCTTTAATTCTCTTCCTATTTTTGGCCTTATTAACTTCTTCATATACCAGTTCTGCCTGGAATCCAATCTCTATAGCTATTTCCAATATTTTAGCAAGTTCACAGTGGTATTCTGTTTTGCCCATTGGTACATTTACCAATCTGTGTTTAAAGCTGCACTGAAACTCCTAAATCTACAAGAAAAATCCATAAAGTTCACATGGAGAAGGAATATGATGGACAACTACCATTCCTCGACCTAAAAATCATCAAAAATGAAAATCACTAACATTTGGCATTTACAGAAAACCTACCCACACCAACAGTTATATAAAACGAAAGAGCTACAATCCCATTCCCCATCAGCATGCTTTATTCAACAGCCTTACACACAGATTGGTAAATGTACCAATAGGCAAAACAGAATACCACTGTGAACTTGCTAAAAACAGAGAATGGATTCCGGGCAGAACTGCTGTACAAAAAAGTTAATAAGGCCAAAAATAGGAAGAGAATTATAGAAGTCAGTACACTCACTCAAAACCAGAAAGAAAACAAGATCTACAAGAAGTTTACATACCACCCTACAACTTTCTACAAATTCCAGAGGATCTTCAAACGACATAACATCATTCTAGCCCCTAAAAACCATTACTCCTTAAAAAACATTTAAATTCTAAATCATAAGATATCATCCCACAAGAAAACAAACCAGGAATATATCAGTTCAGCTGCAATGACTGTGAAAAAATCTACATCGGCCAAAGAAAAAGAAATATAAAAACAAGAGCAAAAGAACACCACAGAAATATTAAACTCAAACAAGAAGACAAATCCACAGTAGCTTGGCATTTCTGGAAAGGGAAACACACCATAAATAGAAGCCCAAAAATTCTCAAAAACATCACAAGGAAGACAGAATTAAAAGTTTGGGAAAACATATATATTTGGAAAAACAAGAACTGCGTTTTCAATTTTGAAATCCCGCCAAGCGACCTACTGATTCAGAAGTTCATCAAACCACTACCGGGGACAGAGACAACCACCATAGCAAGCAATGCCAGCAGTCGACCAAAGGAATTGACAATGGAAGAACATGGCTTCTGAAACATGTTTTCCGAAATAAAAAGCAACTGATGTAGTATTACATAATCGACTCAACTAATTTTCAACCTTAATTAACTTTAACATCCCTTATTTTAGCAATTGTTCAAATAATTATTATAGTAGAAATGCAGTAGAATCTTTATTACCTATTTCATCTATGAAAAGAATGGTTGGAGCACCCAACCTTGCTCTATGGAAAAGCTCCACAACATTTTTTTCAGCATCACCAACATACGGGGAATAGAGTTCTGCTGCAGAGGTGCAGAGAAAGGTGGTATTGGTAGAAGTTGCTATTGCACGTGCTAGAGATGTTTTGGCACAACCTGGTGGGCCATATAGCAGGACTCCTGTAACATTAATATCTATTAAAGTTAGGTGAAATATGTTTACAACACAATGTGTAAAATCTGCAGCTTCTCTAACATGCAATTAACATTAAAAACATTGTTTTTTGTGCTCCTCCTACAGAGCCTTACTCACCAAAACTAGCATTGTCACAAATAATGTTTTGCTTTAAGAGCTCTAAATTGCACCAGATATCAAGATGCAAGACTTCAAGTTCAATTCTATAACAATCATGTTGAGCAACATTACACTTAAAACCCCCAAAAACCAAATGAGCTACAGCTTCATACCTAAGTAGCACACAACGTAACCTAAATACATTATCTGCCTTATTATATGACTTTGTGAACCATTGTCAATGTTCTCACAGATAAAGGTGAACATGGTCCTTTTGCCTCGACAAACAAGCATTTGCAACAGCATCCGGTCATATTTAGGAAAATCCTTAAGCATGTGGATTTTTTCTCATCTTTATTCTTACAAGGTTTTTCTTCACTATGTGATCCATAATTAGTTCCTCTTGGAAAGTGAACACATGAGTGTATTATGTGATTTGCCCCAAACCACACAATTAATAAATTTACATTTATTGACACAATGGTATTTCTTGGAAACATTTAGAGCAACAACCTGTTTCTTTTAGCAATTTTTATTTAGCCTTTAAACTCATCTTTTATGCTTCAAAACAATCATTAGCATTGTGCCCATAATTATAAAAATTCAATGTATTTTTTCCACATTTACGTAGTTAAGAGCTGCTTAACTGTGGGCGCTCTTTGTGTAATTTTGTGTATCTAATCTTTAGTCTTCATGTCATCTAGTACAAAACCTTTCATTGCTAAGTCAACTCTGTCTTCAGATTCCTCTAATTTTAAAAATGACATAAAATGTCCTAAATTATTCGAGTCAACTGAATTAGTAAATTTGGGGCTTTTCTAGCATGCCCTAAGAAAGTCCTCAGGCATATAAAACTCAACCAAACGATAAAGCATCATCACATTTTTCAGAAGCAACTCCAAGAGTTTCAAGTGCTTGGTTTTTTGACTCCAAATTATCATATAAAATAGGTTAGGAAATTGAAATCGTTGATCTTACTTAAAACAATTCCAATAATTCCCTTATGCAAACTTATACTAAGAGATTCGCTTTTCCAAACCTGGATTTAAGGCTGTCTATAACCTTGACATAATTTTCACCTGTTGATGTAAACCTCTCGATGATCTGTCATGCTCATGTACCCTGAATGCGGCCTGGAAACATTGTCATCTGATATGGTGTACATATGTCTTCCTCTTTGGTCTTGGGGTAACATTGCCAGCCTCTGGTTCTCAAGGCCACAGGTTCAAACCTGGTGGAGAGTAACGGTTTTTTTTCAGGTATAGAAATCCTTAGCATTCCTTTCTTCAGAAGGAAAGTAAAGCTGTTGGTTATGTTTAATAGATTTACAGCATGTAAAGGAACCTCAAACATAATAAAAATGCCTCTGAGCAAAATTAAGCAGTCTTTTCATACCCAATTTGAATGGGATGCTAAGAACTGCAGCAGTTAAAGAGTGTCCATAAATAAAACTTAATTTAACTACTATAAACAGAAGCACTATTAGCAGTGAAGTATTCTTCATGTTGGAGTTGTATTGAGTCACACTTATTTACACTTAAAAATCTCCACTTAATATGTTAAAAAAAAACACTGAAACGTTTTCCAGGACATTCGCCCTCTTCTTCAGCAGTTTGGTGACTGGCGTTCCTTTCCCTTTCTCTCTTCCTCTTCTTCTATCGGATCTTGTTGCCATCTGGTGTTGGGAGTGCAAAGTTTTAACACTTCATCCAGTGGTGGGATTTCAAAATTTAAAATGTTATTGCTGTTTTTTATAATGTGAATTTTTTCCCAGATGTCTAATTCTATTGGTGACTCTAATGGTTTCAACAATTTTATATTTTGCCCACTGTTGTGGTTTTCTTCCCAAAAATGATATGAAACAGCAGATTTGTCTATTTGCTTTAGTTTTATGTTTCTCTGATGTTCTTTTAGTCTGATTTCCAAGTTTCTCTTTGTTTTTCCTATGTAGAATTTTTCACAATCTTCACAGCTGATCTGGTAGATTCCGGATTTCAGTGTGTTTTGAATTGTATTCTTAAGGGGCTTATTCAGAATGTTCTTCAGGTTGAATTTGTTTTGTGGAGCTAGTTTTATTTTGAGTTAATTTATTGTTATGATGTCTGGATATTGGTCAATCTTCTCAAACTGCCATCAAAACTGAAGCAAATTTTCTCAACTCCAGCACCAGTAACTTAAATCTTCTCTCAGTTACCATCTATACTGCCATCATTATAACTTCTCTCTTCTACCTCCCTTTTCTTATCCCCATCCAAGAGCTCATTCACAGCATCTTGAATTTCTAAATATTGCCTTCTATATTCATCATTCTTCAGCTCGGTTTCATCATTATCATAAACCTTCAGTGTTAACATGTATAAAGTTCTTTCCTAAAGAGTCCTCTCCTCTCTCACAACATGTACATTAATACACCTAAATTACCTTTATCACATTTGTACCAACATTTACCTCTTCTTTTAATTTACTCAGTGTCCTTGTAAATGCTGCTCTTGTGATCTTGCAGAGTCTTACATATTTCTCCAATACTGCCATATTTGGTTACAACAGATTTTAAGAAACTTCTTGAAGTTCTTTATTTTATCACAGTCACCATATATTGTGTATTTACGATAAATTAAGAACCTGGAAAAACAAATCTGCTGTATTCCTTGCACATGATTTTCTCTACATCTCTGTAACAAATTATTATGTAAAGATTATGCTTCTATTTACTTCATGCTAATCGAGAAAAAATTAGCAGAAATAATTACTTGCTTCCTTGTAAGTAGAAAGGAAATAAGCAAGTACCATAGGTTAAAGTGATAGTCAAAAGCTAGTTGCAATGTGATTGAAGCTTCTTTGTTTGTATGGACAGGAGTTGACAACTTTCTGTATGAGAAAAGTATAAGTTTTTTAAAGCTGAAACCAAAAACAAGGAATATCTCAAAAACCATCAACTCCATGAAAAAAGTGTATATGACATAAATTGTGTGTTTTAATGTGATCTACATTTTTTGTATGGTAAGTTTTTGTCCATCTCTTAAGGTTTAACAGTTATGTAAAATTCCATAAAATTCATTCAGAATATAGTGTCTTCAGAAGCTCTTCCCAGAAAATTTAAGATATACATTTTATTTGACAGGTAAATATCTTTAATATACAATATTTTAATCAAAATTGTTAGAGCTATTTTTGAGAAATTTAAAATTTTCAAAAAAAGTTCCATGAAAAGGGTAGTTTGGGGTGGGAGGATTTTTCTCAAAATCTTCGTGTCGATCCCTGGAAGATACTAAACTTAAATACCAAGTTTGGTATTCAATAGACTTTTCATTTTTGAGCTACACGCACACATGCTCACACACACACACGCGGGCACGTGCACTTTCATGCACACCCACACACACATACAGACCTTTTTCCTATTTTTGGATTCAGGGGGACCCATAAAATGTATTTCCGGTGAAATCTTGGTATCAAATTTTTGGGTGGAATACAATACTTTCTCTATACACTATGTCCATAGAAAGTGTAGAGACGAATTTATAAAAAATCTATCACCCATGTGGAGCGAGAAATCAACCTAGGAAAATATAGGGAAGCCAAGAACAAATATAAACAATTGTTAGAAGACATAAGGAAGGAACAGTGGAAGAAGTTTGTAAAAGAAAAATTGGTTAATGACGCATGGGGATGCCATATAAGATTGCTATGGATAAGATTAAAAAACTTTAGGTGTTAACAATGATAGCTAAAGGAAATTGAGAAATGACAAAGGATTGGAAAGATTCAATACATGTACTGCTGGAAACATTATTACCAGATGACGAAAAATTAATGGATAGTGAAGAACACATAATTAGTCAAATAAATAAGTTAACATTTAATATCAATTCAAGAGTAATTTATCCATTTGATATGTCAGAGATAACATTAATATTTAATACTCTTAAGCGAAAAAACTGCCAGACCAGATGGAATTACCAATGA
The DNA here is from genome assembly GCA_030762935.1 of Hymenopus coronatus. NCBI lineage: Eukaryota > Metazoa > Arthropoda > Insecta > Mantodea > Hymenopodidae > Hymenopus > Hymenopus coronatus. The sequence goes on from CM060880.1 coordinate 55,965,366, forward strand.
GGTGGTGTTTAATTTGAAGGATGACAAAATACCCTTTATATATCTACTATTTAATGATTGTTTATGGAGAGTGAAATACCCTGACTGTTGGAAGGAAGCAAAAGTGGTCATTTTAAGGAAGAGTAATGATAAGGATTACACACAGGATAAATCATACAGCTAAATTACCCAAATTGTATGTATAGAATTCTAAAGAATTATTGTCAAAATAGGACAGTATATGTTAAATGTGTTCAAGAGACAATATTTAAAAATATTACTAAAGGATGTCCTCAAGGCTCACTTCTGAGGCCCCTTTTATGGGACATTGTGCTAGAAACATTATTAGAGGAATTAGAAAACGATGGAAACATATTGAATACCATTGCATATGCAGATGATTTAATGCTAATAGTCGAAAGTCAAAGTCGGCAAGAGTTGCAAACTACAGCAAATTTAGTACTTTCAAAGCTGCATGAATTTTGCAAAAAATCAAAAATGAAAATTGCTTCAAGCAAATCACCCTATATGTTGTTTAAAGGCAATTTAAAGAGAGGTCCTAGTATAAAAATTAATAACAGACAATTAGGAGAGAGACAAATTCAGTTGTGTTAGATGAAAAATTGAATTTCAGGACACATACTGAATAAATTAGTACTAAAGCTGAGATCAATATATGAAGCTGTCTAGATTATTTCAACAGAATTTTAAAATTTCCTTCAACAGAACTACAATCTATCATAATGTAATTTTTGCGACAATTATGCCATACAGTGCTGGAATTTGGGCAATAAGGATGGAGAATGTCTAAATAAGACAATTATTGAGAAGTGTGCAAAGGAAAATTTTACTATGATTTACAGGGGCAGTAAATACATTGCATTATTGGTAATTACAGCAATATGGCCAATTGGTTATATAATTAGAACAACAGGAGCAAAATTTTGGTTAAAAAGAAGAAATTATGATATGGTATAGTGAATTGTAGGACAACGATATATGTATATTCAGACATAAAGAAGGCTATGAGAAGAAATTGGCAGAGAGAATGGAAGAATACAGAAGTAGGAAGAAGAGTTTTTAACTTATTTGGGAACATTGAAGAAAGATTAAGATTAAATCATATACAACCAAATAAAGGATTGATTCATTGTATAACAGGACATGGTCCCTATAAGACTTATTGGAAAAAGATAAATAAGACCATTAATGATATATGTAATCTTTGTAAAATACAAGATACACCGGAGGATGTTCTGTTTGAATGCAAGAAATATGGATATCAATTAGATGAAGAGAGGGATAAACTTAGAGGCTTTTCCATAAATGAAATTTTAAGGAAACCTATATTAACAAATACATTGGGAAATTTAGCAAATAAAGTAAGTAAAATAGCATGGAAAGAAGAACCAATACAAGAAGTAATTGAAATTAATATACCTGAGGAGAGAATTTTAAGATGATCAGAAAGATTAATTATACAAAATTTACAAGGCTTATTATATCAGTTTAGTTTGATGCTACATAGTATTTATGAAGATGAAACTGAGGAACAGGAGTGTTGAGGTAACATAGAAGAAGCAGGAAGTAAAGAGGAATAAATGGCAGAAGGAGATAGAAGAACTGTAGAAGATGGAGTAGGAGAAGGAGACTTAAAAGTAGATGAGAGCATCCAGCATACTACTAGCAGGAGAGGATATTTTATAAATGTATAGGATGCCATGATTGGGTTGAGAAATGAAGAAATAGACCCATAAGAGGTTAAAATAACCCTAATTGGGACTGCAGCATAAGAGTTGAAGAGAGTAGAGTATGGAAAGAGGGTAGAAGAGGGAGCCGTGCAGAGCGAGAGAGGAGGGGCATGGAGTAGAGGGCAATGAATGAAGAGTGTGGACAACCTAGGAGGCAAAGAAGGAGGATTGACTAGAAGGAGAGATTCATAAAACTAGAGAGGGAGGAGTTGCTTTGTGATGGAGCGTGTAAAGGTGAAAGTGTGCGCCATTTTGGAGGTGGTGAAGTGAATGTTTTGGTGAAGTTTAGATAGGATAAGTGTTAAGTGATAAATGGTGAGGTGGAGTGTTAAATGAAAAAGAAAAGAAGGCATATATATATATATATATATATATATATATATATATATATATATATATATATATATATAAAATTAAAATTAATAAATAGTTTATATTATCACATAGTTAAAATTATTATTTAGTTATTTAAGCACTAAAAGTAAATATAAGTAAAGTAGGTGAGTTATTAAAAAAAATGTATTATAGTAAATCTATAAAATAAAGAAATGAAGTAGTTATTAACTAAAATGTTAAATTGAGAGAATAAATTGATTTATTTAATATTTTAAATAAACAAAGTGAGATGAGAAATGACTACTATTATTATTATTATTATTATTATAATAATAATTATTAGTAATAACAATAATCTCAATATTAACAACAATAAAAACAAATATTAAAGGTCCTTTTGTGAAATTGTTAAACCTAACAAGTAGAAACTTACTTATACATATGTTATATTAGTTGAGTGCTGGTTTCCAGCACATTTTCCACTGGCTTTCAGTGGATAGAAGTTAGTTTTTATAGTTAGGTGTAATAGGTTACTAGTTACATTTACTGGCTTCCAGTAAATATTAGATAGAGGTGTATTTATATTTTTGTTTTCACTTACTCCCTGTTGTCTAGTTTTAGTTATTTTTTTTTCTCATTTTTGGAAGTAAATTATAATTGTTTTATTTTATTTAGTTTGATTTAGTATTTTTTATGTTGTGTTATATTAATTTATTTTGCTTTATAAGTTGTATAAGTTATCTGGAAAAAAAATTGTATATATATTGTAACTTTTATGTATTGTTTTTTGGGAAATAAATATGAAGTTTGGATATATGCCCCGGTATAGTAAACAAGGTGCTGGGGTAAGATATTGAGATTTTATTTATTTATTTATTTAGTACATGTAGAGAAAGTAAAAAACTGAGAAATTATAAAACTTTATTTCTGCATAACAAGAAGAAACTAGCTTTTAAAGAATTATTTAAGAGAGTTGAGGCCATAATCAACAACATAAACTTGTGTTAGAAGTTGGATAATATTAACACTGTAACATCATTAACAGATAATTTTTACCTGAACATGTTTCAAAGAGTGTGTGCGCTTTATTTTCAGCATACTCCAACTGACGCAGTATTTCTTCCAGTGGTTTTTTTAAGTATTCAGCACTGACCTGATTGGTGTTCCTTTTATGCATTTTCACAGACTGCTGTGTGGCGGCAAATCAAAATTCATTAGGTTATTTTGGTTCTTAACGATGTGGATTTTCTCCCAAACATCCAACTCTGCTGCACATCTTGGCTGGTTTTTGCAAGTGTAATGTTTTGGTTTATTTTATGGTTTAATGACCAAAAATGGTGGACAACGATGGATTTGTTTGTCTGTTTATTTAATTGTTCTGAGATGTTCTTTCATTCTTGTTTCTAAAGTTCTCTCTGTTTTACCTATGTAGAGTTTGTTGCAATCTGAAAATTCTATTTTGTAAGTGCCAGATTTTTGGTATTCTGGAATGGGGTCCTTCAGGTTGGTGCAGACCCTACAGGCTGTAGTTGTTTAGGGGTTTCAAAGTGATATTTCATTTTTTGAATATTTTTTGCAATATATGATGTAGACAGGGATGGGATGTTAGTTTCTGGGGTTGTCTTTTACTTGGCTTAGTTTTGTGATACCTGAAAATTTTGATTTTCTCAGAAATGGCTCTAATGATTTTGATTAAAATACTGTCTGTATATAAATATATTTATATGGCAAATAAAATGTATATCTTGAATAGCCTCTACAGAACTCTTTATTTTGAATAAATTTTGCTGAATTGTAAACCGTAAGAGATGGACAAAAACTTACTAAACAAAAAAATGTAGATCACGTTACAACACACAATACATGTCATACAGTTTTTTTGTTCAATTGACCATTTCTGAGATATTCCTTGTTTGTTACAGATGTAAAATACTTAAACTTTTCTGACATGGAAAGTTGTACACTCCTGGCCCCATAGAAAAGGATTTCCACCGCACGGCAACCAGCTTTTGAAAGATTTGACTATTGTTTTGGCCTAGAGTATTCCCTTATTTCCCTTCTACTTTCAAGGGACCAAGTTATAAGGACAATTTCTGCTAGTGTTTACCTCAATTAGTATGATTAGATAGAATTAAGTAGTAAGTAGTAAGAAGTTTTAACAGTAATTTGTTATAGGGATGTAGAGAAAGTCATGTGAATGGAACACATTAGATTTTTTAAAATGCATCATGTGGTGCATTTATATTAGATCAACAAATTTAGGGTGTAAAAATTATATTCGCTTTTTCTACATGTACTATGTATATAGTGAACATAGTGATTTTGAAGAAAATCCCTCCAAACTACCTTTTACATGGAAAATATTTCAAAAATTTTTATTTTCTGAAAAATGGCTTTAATGATTTTGGTTAAAATGACAGATATTTGCATGACAAATAATATATATAAGTGGAATTTTCTAGGAGTAACCTCTAAAGACTTCTCTATTCTGGATGAATATTGCATAACTGGTAAACCGTAAGAGATAGACAAAAACTTACCACACAAAAAATGTAGAACTCGTTAAAACATACAATTTAAGTCATGTATAGGTAATGTCATGTATTTTTTGAATAGGCAATATTTTTTGACATATTCTGAGTTATTGGTTTTAGTTTTAAACTACTTAACCTTTTTCCAAACAGGAAGTCCATCTTTCTTTTCGCCCATATTCTCTTTACTCTTAACAAAAAAAGAGAACCGAATTTCAATTGTTTGACATATGACCAGCTTTTTAAAGATTTGACTATGACTTTAGGCCAGTGTATTCCCTTATTTCCCCTGAACTTACAAAAAAGCAAATAATAAGACCAATTCTGGTAATGGTTATGTAGATAAAACTATAATCTTTTATAAGAAAGGTTGTTTGTGGAACAGCTAGAGAAAGTCATACAAATGGATCACATCAGATTTTTACTTTCACTACACATACTATATACATAGTATAATATAGGTGTGTATTGCACCCAAAAAATTTGAAACAGAGATTTCACAGGAAATACATGTTTTGAGACCTCCTGAATCCAAAAGAAGCATTTTTAGCACAATATCCGCAGGTGTGTTGTTAGTGTGCATGCATGTGAGTGTTTGAGTATGCATGTGCGTGTGCATGCTTAGCTCAAAAACGAAAAGTCTGTTAAATACCAAACTTGATATTTAAGTTCAGTATCTAACAAGGTTGCAAAACGGAGATTTTCAAATAAATTCTCCCCACTCCCAATTACACTTTACATGCAAACATTTTCTAAAATTTTGGTTTCCTCAAAACTGGCTCAAACGATTTTGATTAAAATCTCTTATATTTAAGATATTTAAATGACAAATAAAATGTATATCTTGAATTTTCTGGTAGTAGCCTCTGAAAAGCTCATTATTCTAGATGAATTTTTTTCAATTTTGCTTAACTGGTGAACCGTAAGAAATAGACAAAAACTTTCTACAAAAAATGGAGATCTTCTTAAAACATGTTATTTATCTCATGTACATCTTTTTCATGAGGTTGACAAGTTTTTGATATATTCCTTGTAATTGGTTTCAGTTTTAAAAACTTTTCCCATATGGGAACTTCTCAGCTCCTGGCCACGCAAGAAATGGATTTCAATCCCATAACAACCACATTTTAAAACAATTGATTGTGGGTTTAGCCTAGTGTACTCCCTTATTTCCTTTCCACATATAAGGAAGCAAGTAATAAGACCGTTTCTGCTAATATTTATCAATAAGCATGACAAAGATTAAAGAATGTGAATGGAGCACAACAGATTTTTATAATTAGGAATGGTTAGATATTGTTTTTTTACTTTCTCTATACATACTATGTACATAGTGTACACAGAAGGTATTGTAATGCACTCAAAAATATAATACCAAGATTTCACCGGAAATACATGTTTAGAACCTCCCGATTCCAAAAAAAGCATTTTTAGAAACATGTTCATGTCTGTGTTTTTGGTCAGCATAGCTCAAAAACAAAAAGTTGATTGAATACCAAACTTGGTATTTAAGTTAAGTATCTTCCAAGGATGCAATACAAAGATTTTCAAGAATAGCCCCCCATCCCCAACTACCCTTTACATGGGCCATTTTTCGAAAATTTTGATTTTCTCAAAAATGCTCTAATGATTTTGATTAAAATACTTTATGTTTTAGACATTTTTATGACAAATGAAATGTATATCTTGAATTTTCTGGGAATAACCTCTGAAGACATTTTCATTCCAAATGACTCTTGTAAAACTGGTAAACCATAAAAGATAGACAAAAATTTACTATGCAAAAATGTAGATCTCATTAAAACACAGAATTAACGTTAAAATCAATTTTTTGTAGAGTTGACTGTTTTCGAGATATTCCAGATTATTGGTATCAATTTTAAGGCATTTAAACTTTTCTCAAACGGGAAGATACCTTTCTTCTCCTTTTGTTTGTTTACTCCTGGCAAGAAAAGAGAATGGAATTTCAATTGTTTTACTTACCAACTGGCTTTTAAAGGACACCATCGCTTTAGCCTGTGCATATCCTTATTTCCCTTCAACTTACAAGGAAACAAGTAATAGACTAATCTTTATTAGCATGATGTAGCTAAAAGATTAATCTTTTGAATAAAAGGTTTGTTTGCGGAAAAACTAGAGAAGTCATGTGAATGGAACAAATTAGACATTTTGTATTGCCATAGTGAATTGGCTTGACTTTTGTTGAATGTTAAGGAATTTTGATGTGACTGGTAAAAATTGTTTTGGTACTATTGGTAAAATGTCTTCTACATATCTATGCCAAATTTTGAACATATGTGGAAATGCTGTGGTTATGGTGTTTCAAAGAAACTCATGTGCAAATCTGCAAGAATTAGTGATAAGGGGTTTTCCATTGTTAAACCAGTGGTTTGTTGGTATATCTTCTTATTGATTTTTTTTTTTTGGGTAGTATTTAACATCCACTTTTACTACTTGTGGCACTGCAGTTGATGACACTGGTGATACATGGTATGAAGATGGATCACTTGTAGAAAACGATGGCAGGGGAAACCAGAGGACCCACCCCTGCACTGCTTTATCCACCACAAATCTTACAAGGGGTTGCTTATGATACAATCTGGGCCATCTAAGTGAGAGGCGAGTGGTCTACCACTCGGCCATGGCGTGGCCTGGTATTGAATGTAAAGTAGTTCTGGCTTATGCATAATAGTGTTAGTTTTTGGTAATCTTCTATTGCTATTTTTTGGAAGCCTATTTGGATTGAAGTCAATTCTGTTAGGTGTTGTAGCATGCTGTGTATGCATATGCTTGGATATAGAGCTTTTGCATCAAATGAAGCTAGTGTCTCTTCTGGTTTTAGTTCTATATTTTGCATTTTGTTGACAAGATCTGCTGTAAGTTTGGTAAGGAATTAAATTTTTGTACTAGCCATTTTGATAGTTTGTATGTGGGTGCATCTATGTTGTTAACAATTGGTCTCATGGTATTCCCTGTTTTGTGCATTTTTGGAAGAGCATACATTCTTGATATTGTTGGATGTTCTGGATTTAGTTTGGTTTTTCTGGTATTTAAAGTGTTTTGGCTTCATTTAGTGTAAGGTTGTAGTTTTTTAAGCATTCTTTAAGTGGATTTATTGAATTTCTGTGAATTCGTTTATTTGTAAGATGTTTTCTACATTGATGATGTAGTCAGTTTTCTCTAAGATAACTATTGCGTTACTTTTGTCGGATTTTGTGTATATTACAGGTTTTTAGTTTAAGGTTTGAATGGTTTGTTTGTCTGGAAATTTATGGTTTGGGGAGTTTATATTTTTTAGCACTTTTTCACTTTTGTTTTTAATGAATGTTTTTTCCTCTTCTTTTAGTTCCATGCATGCAATCTCTATATCCGCTAAAAAAATCGTCAATTTATGCAAAATTTTAAGTCTTGATTTAGTATAGCTATTTCTTTATTGGAAAAGGTTTAACCAGATAAATTTATTACATTGTGAGGATTTGCATTGTTTTGGTTTGGTGTTGAGTTTTTGATGTTAAGTGCATTTAGTTTGTCTTCATTTTTGCGAAGGTTTTTAATTTATTTTTATGTTTTTTTGTTTTTTGGCTGACTTTGTTACTTAATATGGTAGAAAATTTGACTGTAGGTTTTGCCAAAATTCATATCTTAAGTCTATGTTAGTTTTAAGTGGACTTCACATATTTATATTTATTTATAAGTCACAGTTTTGCATGGTGTTTATTCTTTTGTACAGCGATTACTTTTTTATCTATTGCTTTCTGTTGTTTGTTGTTTTTCTTAAACTTGACTGTTCTTCTAATGAAAATTGGGGTGACTTTGTGGTATAAGCAAAGATTTAGGAATCGAATGTCTGCACATGTGTTTTTACATTTTACTTCAAATCTTAAGTATTTTTTTATGTTAGACTTTTGTCCTGCAAAATATGTTTAGAACTATAGGTGTTCTGCATTAATATTTGTAATTTCTGGCCTTACCTTCATTATTTCTCAAACCAAATGATGCCTCAAGGTTGGAATTTTGTCTATTTTATTTCAAGAAGAAAACAACAATAAACAGTGTCTCCTCTATTCTCAATATCTTTATTTCACCTATAGCTAGTTTTGTAATTGGTATGTATACACTGTTCTTATTAACTTTTTAGACTAGACCCACTGTACGGTTACAATATTAAGGTGCCCTAACAAAAGCCAAGCATGAGCACACATAGTGTTTCACACTGTTATTATTGTGTTGTTGTTTTTATTATTATTAAATGTTTGGAATTTTACCATTAGCCTATAAATATATTCTAGCCATATTGTCATTTGTAATAAATAACCCAGAAAAGTTTACAAAAAATGCAAATATTCATAACAAAGAGACCAGACATAAGCAGGACTTACTACTCTCACCTTCTATACAGAGGAGGATTTCATTCAATCAAAAAATACTGGTAATAATGTAACATTGTAAATATAATAAACATGAATATTCTAAGAATGCAAGTGTACGAGTAGGCTTGTGGAAACAGACATGTAATTGAAAATTATACAAAACTGACATCTCTGAAAATTCATTGTCAGAGTTATAACTCCATGGCACGACAGCTCACGGGGAACCTTGGCCTACCGCCCGGCCGCTGCGTCCCCCATCTCGGTCCACTACAGACGTCATGGATGGTGTGCAGTATTGGAGAGTGAGACGTGGTCAGCGCCTCGAGCCCCTCCCTGCCAGTTAATGCGGTCCTCACGACCTGGAGCCGCTACTTCTCCATCAAGTAGCTCCTCAATTGGCCCCCCAAGGACCTCACGAGGCTGAGTGCACCCCGGTCCAGGTCTCCCAGCGGGGGAAAATTCCCCACGCCGGTACTGGGGATCGAACCCAGGTCTCCCGCTTGGTAGGCAGCTGCGCTACCACCGCGCTAAGGAGACGACCTTGTCAGAGTTATCATTTGTAAATAAATGTATTAATAAGTATGAATAAATGTAATTGTTGAAATGATCTACATCCTAGAGTTTGGGCTTTGAGTCTAATCTCATAATATGATCTACAGATTGCAAGGGTAGGGTGGGGTGGGGTGGGTGGGGTGGGGTGGGGTAGGGTAGGGTATGTATACGTGTTTATTATTATTATTATAATTATTGTTATTAGTAGTAGTAGTAGTAGTAGTAGTAGTAGTAGTAGTAGTAGTAGTAGTAGTAGTAGTAGTAGTAGTAGTAGTAGTAGTAGTAGTAGTAGTTGTAGTACTATTATTATGTACTATATGCATAAGCAGAGTAAAACAAAACATGAATGTTGGCACATGAAATATGGTTGGTTGGTTGGTTGGTTGGTGTCTAATGGGCAGTTGGCAGTGAAGCCATTTGCTCTCTTGCATTCCAGTATATTGATGTTATGTTATCATGTTGACTAAAGAAATAATAACAATATTAATGATAGAGCCAAACATTTCATGTGTCTTTTAGAAAGTTAAATAAAAACATTATCATTATTATTTCTTTTTTTATGCATTATGAGCTTAGGTGAGTAATTAAAAACGTGAAAGCGTCACAATAAAAACAAGCAAAAATGAGAGCACTTAGTGTTCACTGTATCATCATCATCATCATCATCATCATCATCATCATGTTATGAGCTTAGAAGAGTAAACCAAAACATGAAAGTGGTGCAATGAAAAACAAATATAAATGAGAGCATATAGTTTTTCACTGTAATTATTATTATTATTATTATTATTATTATTATTATTATTTATTATTATTTTTATTATTATTATTTTTATTATTATATTATTTAATTATTATTATTAGTTAGCACTCTGTAGTGCTCATATTTTATGATTTTCACAACCTGGTGGTGATTTTGTTGTGCATATCAATGCCAGTGACACCAACAGGTCCAAAATGGCCAAGAGTGGGTAATAGCTTACTATTACAAGACACACTCCAAGGCAGAAAAGAACAACTGTGTTTCTGAACACTTCCACAAGCACCTGTATGGTCAGCCATTCCACCTGAGGATTGACTACTCCACCCTCACCTGGCTGTGGAGTTTCAAGAACCTGGAATGCCAGACAGGCCATTGGGTCCAGAGGCTCCAAGAGTATAACTTCACCTCAGAAAGGAAGGAACCACTCCAATGCAGATGCAATGTCATGATGATCCTGTCCAGAAAAGTGTAGCCACTGCACCAAGGTTGAGGAGAAAGAGCATATCATTGTAGCAGTGTCTGCAGCTGGATGGGATATAACAGGCCTAAGCAGGGAGCAGCTGGTAGATGTAGACTTGGGGCCACTCCTGAGAGCAGTTTAGTCCAGGACTAGACCGAGCTGGGAAGTCATTGCACAACAGAGCAAATTGTACAAGTCCTAATGGGCACAGTGGAACTCACAGAAGACCAAGGAAGGAGCATTGTTCAGAGTATGGGAATCACCTGATGGAAGACCCAGAGAGACCAGCTTACGCTCACTTGAAGTAAGGTTGCAGAAGTCCTAGAGCAAATGCATGTGGGTACTTCAGGAGGGCATTTGGGACCCAACTGAACCATCAACAAGCTCTGACAATGGTACTACTGGATAGACTATGAGCAGACGTTGAGAATTGTTGCCGTCAATGTCATGTGTTACAGACCAGGAGCCAGGGTAGCATGCAGCAGTATACCATGGAAACAACTTTCAAACGCAGAGGCATTGATGTAGTTGAGCCATTCCTGGTCAAAAAGGGCAACAAGTATCTGTCGGTCGCTATAGATTACTTCACCAAGTGGCCAGAGATATATGTCATCTCTAACCAGGAGGCGAAAGCCCTCATAAACTGCCTCACTATAGGACACTGTTGGAGCCACATAGTGATCAGGGCACCAACTTCGAGTCCAACCTGATGTCAGAAACAATGTCAGAAACATTGGACCTACTTGGAGTGCACAATATGGTCCTCCATAATCTAGGGTAACATACTAGCCTCTGGTTCCCAAGATCATAAGTTCAAACCTGGTGGAGGGCAATGGTTTTGGGTGTAAAACTCCTTCCTCCCATCAGAAGGAAAGTAAAGCCATTGGTCCCATGTTGTAGAATTATGTCACATGAAAGAACCTCAAGCCTGATAAAGAGTCTCTGAGCAAAATTAAATGGCCTTTCATGCCTAATATAGAATGGGATGCTGAAACCAGGGCAGTTAAAGAGGGTCCATATATAAAATTCAATTTAATTTAATTTGGAGTGTACAAGACACTCACAACACACTCCAGCTACAGTCAGACAGCATGGTTGAGCAATACATCAAGACTCCAGAAGAACATTTGAGGAAGATTGTGACTAATCACTACAGACTGCTATATGAGAGTGCCACTTTTGTTGCTGGCTTACTGCTCTTCAACCCATGACCCCACGAGGTTAACACTAGCAGTTTAGTCTTTGGCATGGAGCCGTGTCTACCATGTGATGTATGGGAGTCCTCTAGGAGCAGAACAGTCAGCAGTCAACTACATGGAGAATCTCATAGACTGGCTCCACAACATACATCCAGGTAATAAGTAATAGGATGAAGGCCCATTAGAACCGACAAGCCAACAGCCAAGGATTCCAGAAGGGTGTCTGGTATGGCTACATTGCCTTACTCAGACCAAGGGATGCTGTCCAAAGCTTCAACAACCATGGCAAGGGCCTTTACCTTGTGGTGAAGGGGATAAATGATATTGTCTACCACTGCCCCAAGGGAAGAGGATGGTAGTACACTTGGATCATTTAGCCCACTATGATAATGCTGGTCAGGACAGCCAGCCCTGAGGATGGACTATGCCTTGCGGCCTTAATCACTGCATGAAACGGCATGCTTTGAAAGTCATAGGTAATTGCTGCAATGCATTGTTATACCTGTATAATTGAATACATGAGTGAATTTTTTTTTATTATTAAGAAAAAAAGTAAGATGCATGTATTTGCATTCAATCGAAACCCATCAGTATCCAACCATGCCATCAAGCTGATTTTTTTAGTTAGGCCTCCCCGCAGTTTCTCTTGAATGCGCCACATACATTCTACCTGTACTCAATCCTGATAGGTTAGCTATTCCTATTGTGCCTTAGACTGCATGGCCATTAATCCAGATGTCGAAGTTTGTATTATTTCATGGAGTTATCTGATGTTATCCATGGTACACTAATACACAGGACATCATTTCATGTCCATATTACTTAAGGGATTAAGTAACAGGCCAGTTGTACTATTAAGCTAGCTAGCATGTTGTCAGTTCTCTATTGCAAGTCTGCATGCTTGTTTCCCCTTAGAATGAAGCTCATATCACCTGCATAAGTAATATTTCAAGTATGTTTAGTGCTAAATCTTCAACATAGACTAAAAACAAGAGATCCGAGATTTGAGCCCTGAGGAACCCCACATTTCACTACAGTTGTATCAGTTTATCTATCACTTATTTAGTTTATTATGGATGTTACCCATTTCCTTTATTTAGGTATGATTCAGACCACATATGAGCTATACCCAATGATTCCAGTTTAGATAATAAAGATGCTGTGGTCAACCAGATCAAAAGCTTTCCTTATGTAAATAAATACTCCAGTTGTAGGAGTATTGGTGTCAAGCCCTTCTATTTATAACTTGTAAATGAAGAAGCAGGTGTCAGTGAAAACAAAACAAATATTACTATAACACTAATTTGTAGTAAAACTTTACTTACATTTTAAATTCAAAGCATTTGTTTTGCAAATTTTATTGCATCTTCAGCTTAACTTCTTTTTTTTCTTCCTCCTCCTCCTTCTGTTCCAATTTATTTTATTTTTATAGGCAATAACAACACAAGAAATTAAGCTGATGATGCAATAAAATTGTGATTGCAAAACTAAGTTCTTTGAATTTTAAAGATAGTAAGTTTTATTACAAATAATTGATTGTTATATTGATAAGCCCATTGTTTGTTTTATTAAGAAATGAAGAACCTTAGCTACACTTTTGGTTTTCCTAAAGCCATTTTAGTGCTTGCCAAATACATATTTTTCTAAAACAGGTGCAAACGGGTTGTGTGATTTCAAGTATTTTTGAGAATCCTGATACAAGAGATATTGGCCTTTAATTATCAATATATATTACTATATATAATTTATAAATGTGGGAATGACTTGAGATTGCTTTTAAATTCTCAGAAATTTTCATAATTCATTGAACTATTACACATATCAAGTAAGAGATGTATTGCTTAATTAAACATTCCAGCACTTCATCAGGACCAGCAGAAAAACTATTCTTTTTGGAACAAATGATTCAGAATACTTCATGTGATACTGGCTTGAGATACACGCTTTTATCATTCTTGTTTAATTTAAGATTTTTAGGTGTATTTGTACTAGTTTGCAATGGTAACATTCTATCCACTACTGTACTGAAGTGATTATTAAATTTATTAGTAACAACAGTTTTATTTTTAAACATTACACTTTTACAGTCAAAATTATATTTCTGTGTGTGTCCAGCTTATGATTGGCTGTTTGATGAGTTAAAAATTCGCTCCTTATGTGCCATTTTTTAGCTTGGTATAAATTTGCCTGTCTAGTTTGAAATATTTTACAAATCCCTCAGGTTTGTTAATTTTACTTATATTGAGGTGCTGCATTTGTTTGCTAGAAAAATTATTCCACCAAACAAGTAAATAAAATATAAAAAAGCTGTACAGTAACTCTCAAGTTGAATTGTTGAGATAATGGGCTTTCAATTCAATTTCTTTTCTTAGTAAGTAGAACATCACAGATGACTGCATATACAGTTAAGTTTTGATTTAAGCAATGTTCAACTTTATTATGCCAATCTTATTTGGCAAATAATTTTCTGACTATAAATACATACATGGGGATTGAAGATTGATAGAAAAAAATCTAATATGAAGTTTTGTTGCATATACTCAATTAGCTGAGGTGATTATATGTAGATTCTGTTTAGTAGAAAAAGAAACAGAATGACATATACTTTGCAAATGCGAAGCAATTGACCAACAAAGAATAAGGCTCCTAGAATCTGCTTTTCTAGATTCACGATAAATTGCCTTAACATCACCCAGAAAAATTATAGGTTACTTTAGAAGTATTAAAATAAACTGGAATTTATAAAGTAGATCTATTAAAGGTCGCAGTGAAGAGAAGTCGAAAGACTTGAACAATCCCATACTTATCTCTATCTCTCTATACTCAATTAATGTAAACATTCTTTTAATTCATACCTTTTGGAGCTGGTAAGCCAAACTTTGCAAAAACTTCTGGATGTAGTAATGGCCATTCTACAGCAGAACGTAAAATCTTCTTCACTTTCTCATTACCACCAATGTCAGATAACATTTTGGGTTTTGTTGTAACAATACCCAAGCCTCCTCTGAGAGCTGAAGGTTTTATTTTACCTACAGCTGCCTTGTAATCTTTCATCCAATCATCTATATCCACAGAACTGCCTTCTGCCTATTATTTGTGAGAAATATTGGCTAGTTATCATTTACAGTGCACTCAAATAATAGTAAATGCAAACAGAAAAAATTAATACAATGCAAGAGGAGCATTTTTCCAAATTAAATTATGGCTGACAACACAGAAGTTGAAAGTGAAACGAACAAATATTAAGCTTGAGAGTAAGTGGTTATGTCGTCACTAACACTTCTGAAGATGAACACAAACGTGATTGAAACATATTTACTTAAACCAAGTAAATGAGATGTTAAGTGTAATGATAACCAACTCATCTTAGGTTTAACAAAACTTAAACATTATTTTTATACTCTCTATTGCATGCTGATATTATATATATCAGGGAACAGTTAATTATAAATGGCTTAGGAGATTTTTGGGCTAATATTGGATATTTTGGAAGAGTTATTTGGAAGGAAGTGAGATCCAGGATAAAGATATGGATAGATAAATTTTATTTTCTCAAATGAGAGAGAAAAGTTTATTGGCATTTTACAAGGAGCTAAAAAATGACCCAGAGAAAGAGAAGTACATTTTGATTTGTAAAAAGAATGAAAGAGAAGGGATAACCTGCTTTAGATTAGGCATTTTGAAATTAAGGGAAATGAGGGCAGAGGTTATCCTGGGAGTGTGTACAATCTGTGGGGAGAAGAAAGATGAAGTTCACATTATCTTTCAGAGCAGGACTACAAATAACTGGAGGAACATTTTAATAAGTAGGAAATGGCTACTGAGAAACAACCAAATTTCTATTAGAAAGATTTTTGAGGATCTTAAACAGATATCTAAATTAGGGGAGTTTTTATGGAGGGTAAGGATGAATTCGAAATGGGCAGTTGAAAACAAGGAAACTAGATTAATTTTAGAGGATAAAGGATATTTAATAATACCTTGAAATGTTGATATTTAATATTTATGGACTAGCCAACTAACTAGGCTTAAGGTCACACCATAATCATGTATACACTTAGCACTATAAATAAATATATTTATATATAGCTCTACATTTTAAAATTAGGTCTCTTAATAGGAACACTGCTTTATCTCCATACTACCAGTGGCAAATTCTCCTATATACCACATGCATGCCGGTGTACTAAACTTGAGTGTGTTCAAAACGACTCTTAATAAACATGCAAAATAAACAGTATGTTTTGTATGTCATTTCAACTAAATACGAAATGATTGCAAGTTTGTGTGGTTAAATTTTCTTTTTATATATATATAGTGAAGTGCACATGTACATCTACCTCACCGCAAGTCAATATGATAACCATGCTCTCAGCATTCCCCGCTAGCTAGGCAGGGCCAGCACTGTGTGCACGCGCATCTACTCCACCGCAAGTTGAAGTGAATACCACGCACTCCACTAGAGAGGCAGGGGGGGAAGGAAGCTTAGATTAGCATTAGCTGTAGAAATGCACTGCTAAATTTTGTGATTGACAATTGGTTTTACTCTGTACTAGTGTTGTTTTGCTTCTGAGTTTTTGTGAAAATGACTGATGTAAGTGTTACTGAAGCTAGAGGTCCTTGTGGCTGTGTAGTAGAACATGTGTTAAAGACTGGATTTCGGAATTTTGAATTTTCTGAAAAACTTAAAATAAAATAAAAAAACAGCAGGCCCACTCCCGAACTACCAGGTCTGATTGTAAAATGTCAAGACAGAAAACGAGAATATAACATACATTTGTGCATTAGCAATTGTTCTAGGTACAAATGGTGAACTGGCTGCTCCAAATTATACAAACTCTGTTGTTGGCAGTCTTCTGTTTAGTAACGACAAAAGCAGTACCACATGGTCACAAGAAGGATTCCACAATATAGTTTCTCTAACAGCTTCATTAAGTAAGCATGAAGAAACAAAAAATCACATATTTTGTGCATTCACTCTTTGTAATTTTGGCACGAGTAGACTTGCAACTAAATGCTTAGATATCATTGCAAATTTCAAAGCATAATGAAACAGTAACATAGTACTGAGAACTATTGAGTAGACTCATTGATGTTCGTCACTTAGGGAACCAGGAATTAGCTTTTAGAGGACATGAGGAGTCAGAAAGTTCCCTTAGTAGAAGCAATTATGCAGAAACACTGGGTTTACTCAGTACATATGATCAACTTTTAAACTATCCAAAACTTGCAAATATGCCTAGAAGCCTGTGACAGTGATGTGATCAAATAAAAAATAAAAGAATTAGGGTTGAAAATGAGAACAAGTGTTCCCGAAGCCGGTCCCAGTAAGTAAAAACAAGTAATGTTTGTGTTACAAAAACCGGCTCAATTCTTTTACTTTTTATTTTAAATGATCGTTTAAAAAAATGCTACAGTTTTCCGTGGCACTTCGTCATCCATTCATAATATTTAATCGAAGCTGATAGGGATGTTTTGATTAACTGTATAACAAAATAACTTGCATACAATAACTCTTTGGCTATTCTTCTAGATGTTCGCTCACACATAGGGAGCAAATCCCAACTCTCTACCATTTTACGCTAAGTGGACAAATCGGGGAAAGTTAAAGAAAGGTTCATGGGCTTTACAGACGTCAGTGCAGAAGACAGATCTGCTGAGGCACTTTACAGCCATGTACTTACAGCAGTTAAAGAATTTAATATTTGTAAGAAACTTGTCACTCAGACATATGATGGTGCAGCTGTAATGTCTGGTCAATTAGGTAAAAGTGGCATTTGAATGTATTGCCATATGTATTGATAAGTGCAGATTTGTTTTTTTCAAATTCTATCAGGGCATTCTAATTTCTTTTCTCATTCCACTAAAAGAACGGAAACTTTGCGTGATTTTATGAATAAAAAGTTACCAAAAGCGGCTCCAACACGCTGGAACTTTAATTCACACCTTGACAACACTGCACAAGAGCAATGAGACAACCTGATTTTATTCCTTGAATTCATGACAGAACCAGAAAACAATGCTGATTGGGAACCTGATACATTGGTTAATGCATAAAGTTTTCTTTAGTTTTTGACGATTTGGTACTCTCCTCCTCCTGAAAACGTTTTCGGAAATATTTGCTCATACCGAAGTTCTCTTCAACATATTTCAATATTGCATATGCTAATCCAGACAAAAACACTCTAGAAGAGATAAGAAGAGATGTGTTTCAAAATATTTGGCAAAGCATTTCTACTGAAATAATAAATGAACATGCATGAAAGAAAAGGAAGAACAATGAACCAAGTGAAGTTACTGAAGTTATGTTCAGGAGGATATTCTATGAAGTTTTGGATAATGTGCTCTATCAAATACCAAATAGGTTTTCCGACTAAGAAAATGTTCATTTCTTTGCTCTCTTTGATTCTTCATAATTCAAGAATTACAGAATGTATTTTCCTGATCACTATTGCTCAAAGTTATTGGCACCTATGGCTCAAATTTTGATTCGGTATGTTAGAAAAATGAACTTGGTGTTGTATACTCTCCTGAAGATTTTGGAGGAAATGTGTGAAATTAGTAGGTGAAATAGTGAAAATGATGAACGAAAAAGATCTGGTGTAGGCTATGCCTGAACTTTACAAATTAGCTTGTCTAATTCTAACTGTACCAGCAAATGCAGCTTCTGTTGAACGGTCATTTTCCACTTTAAATAGAGTAAAATTTCACTGTAGATCTACAATGGGCCAAGAAAGATTATCATCTCTGTCAATGATGTCCATAGAAAAGCAGTTACTTTATATGCTTCGGAAGGATATTATTGAAAATTTCACGCAAGCTGTTTTGGAACTATTTCTGAAGAAATCTCGTCAGTTGGAGCTAACATTCCAGTAAACTTGCAAGTACTACTACTAGAATAAACAATAATTTACGTATACAGGTATCCCTGGCATTACGCAATTTAATGAATTATCAAGTAACACAAAAAACGTGTTATGCGCTATTTCAAGGTAAACATGAAAATAAATTGTTTTAAACAGATGCATTTATTTATGTCATTTGTACAGTGTTAAAATCAGCATGTTTTAAAAATCGCTTTAAGCGAAAATGCGTCAAGTGAGATCGTGTATAACTGAACCCTAAAGACCAAACATAGAATTGAGAAATTCTTAAAGCTTCATAATACAACCATATGCTGAGCAAAAGTAAGAATAACATGGTGGATTTACAGGTGCCTCAATTCAGCATTAGAAATAACATTTTCTTCCAGGGTTTTCCCTTATTCTAAAGGATAAATGTCAGGTAAGTCTAAGCTCTAGAACCAGTAGGTTGCATTGAATGGTGAATGATCCATTTTGTTCATTCATCATTCAATACAACCTACCCAGTTAAAGGACATTAAACTTCAAGCAACCCCCCCCCAAACACCAAAAAATACAATGTTGTTGAACACAAAAAGATACTGGTATAAAGAATTCTATGACACAGATCAGTTTTAACTGGGTGTGAGAAAAAAATTGTATGCATGCTATTGAATTTCAACTTTTATCAACATAAGTTATGGAAAATGTTTAATTGTAAATGAACTATTTGATATTTTCAAATAACTGCAAAATTAATTTTAATTCCTGAATGTCTGAAGCTCTCCTAAAACTTGTAGACATGATGATTAAAAATTGTAGAGTATTTTCAGTAGTGAAAAGTGCTTAGTAAGTTGGATTTAAAGTTTAATGCTAGGCTTTACCTCATGATGCTCTATATCAGTGTTTCCCAACCTTTTGAAGTTCACGGCACCCTTGAGAATAACATTAAACACCAGGGGCACCCTTCCTTGAATTAAAAGAAAATTAAGCTTAATATGTTAATTTATTGAAATATTATATAATAATAACGTACACCATAACATAATATAGTAAACTTTACTACAATCACTGAGTAAAAATACATCAATTAATTTTGTTCGATTAATGTGAAACTTGTGATTGATGCTTAGAGCACAGATATGTGATGTTGGGTCTTACAGTTGACAGTGAAACACGCAAATCATCCTCAAGGTTATTCAGTCTATTTCTTGCTTTGCATTTTATTGTCACCATAGCAGAGAAGGCTTGCTCGCATAGATAGGATGTTGAAAAGGGCAAAAGTGCATTAATTGCTTTCTTCATTAGGTTAGGGTACTCCTCTCTCCGTTGAAGCCAAAAACTAGTCACTGACGCCTCACTCTTGGTGAACTTACCTTTGAATGTGGAATCAGCGCAAAGATCAATAAATTCATCTAGTTCGCAAGCAGTGAAATCTATTTCCTCTGCCCTATCTACAAAATCAAATGGTGAGACAACCCAGTCGAGATTCGTAGTGGAAATAGTTGGAAAGTACGCATCTATTGCATCTTGCAATCTTGATAAGTGATTACAACTGTGGTCTTTCAGTTTACCCAGATCTTTATCTCCTGCCACATTAAGAAGAGATGGAAAGTTCGACAAATCTCCTTTTTGAACTGCAGACTTCCAAGAACTAAGTTTTCTTTTAAAACCTTTCATTTTATTGGTTGAGGAGATTATTGTTTCATGTCGACCCTACATCGAAACATTCAGTTCATTCAGCTTATGAAAAATGTCTGCCAGATACGACAGTTCAAAACACCAAGAATCACTTAGTAAGAGTTCATGAAATGTGTCTTGATTTTCATCCTTAAAAAAAGTTTTTAGCTGTTCTTTAAGTTCGAGAAACCGGTTTAATACACGACACTGCGACAACCACCTTACTTCTGTGTGAAGTAACAAAGAGGTATGAGCTGCATCCGTTGCGTGACATAACTGTTCAAAAATTCTGCACTTTAAAGGTCGAGACTTCATATAGTTCACCATTTTCACAACTTGGTTAAACACTTCAGCAAAATCTTCATTACACGCTCTCACGACTAATGCCTCTCTATGCAGACATTGAGAGGTCTGGCAGTAAAACCTTTAATTTTCCCAGACATAGATGGTGCACCATCTGTACATATACCACAACAGTCTTTCCATGAAAGATCATGGTCATTGAGATAGGAATTAATAGAAACGAAAATATCATGGCCTGTGGTTGTAGTCTCCAGCGGTCTACATAACAGAAACTGTTCACTAATATCTTTTTCACCAATATATCTGATAAAACCAAGGAGTTGCGATTTGTCACCAATATCGAGACTCTCATCTACTTGCAAAGCAAATGTTCTATAAGTTTTTATTTTCTCCGTGACTTGTTCGTTGATATTGCATGACATTTCAGATATCCTGCGGCTGATTGAATTGTTGGACAGAGGAACTTTCGAAATTTGATTAGCTGCTCCTTCGCCAAGTATTGTTGAAACTATAACTTGACATGCAGGGCCAATGATTTCCTCTCCAAGAGTATGAGGTTTCTTTTTTTTAGCTATCAGTTCTGCTACTTTAAATGAGGCTTCAAGAGCAGTATCACCTATGGTCATTCTCTTTACCATTCGCACAGCTGTTTTCTTTTCCCCTTCTAATATATGTGAAAAATACATTACACTTTTCTGTGACACACTAGGATGCTTTGTTGTAAGATGCTGCTTCAGTTTGCTAGGTACCATGGCCTCGTTGCTAAGTGTTTCGCCACAAACTAAACACACAGGGATAGGGTTTTCCTTGTTGTTATTCCACTTAAATCCATACGCTAAGTAACTGTCCTGGTATGTTCTTTTCTTTCGTTTGTCTTCTTTATGTGGTGAATTCGACGGTTCGGGAGAAACTGTAGGATTTGGCTTCTTAAAGCAAGCAGTAGGAGCTGCACTTTCACTGTCCTGGCCTTTACGTTTAACAATGAACTTATCCATAGCTAAACACTGTGAATCAACGCGAGGAGGACAACTGAAAGCGCCAAGCGGCGTACACTTTTATATATTCATCTGTCGAAGTCTCGGGAATGTTCATGAGGAAGCGAGTAATCTCGGGAATGTTCGGCAGGGTATAGCTGTAATGCCATCTGTGGGATACTAGTATAACTGAATTATTGAAATGAATCGACCACTATCACCATCTGCCGTGCATGAGAGTAATTGATTTGACTTATTTTATTTCAAGACCTTACAAGACTTGGCTTCAGTAGAAGGTATTTTTATTTTTGTTTATCTCAATATCTCGCGGCACCCCTTAGCCAATCACACGGCACCCTAGGGTGCCGGGGCACACCGGTTGGGAACCGTTGCTCTATATATTGCCATTATTAAGAAAATAATGAAATAACACATGGAATAATGATATAGCATATGGACACACAAATAGCCACACTTAAAAAAAAAAAAATCATCAATAGACTAATTCTGAAATCTTAGCATGATCTTGAAATTTCCTTAAATTTCAGTAAGTTTATGGGCATAGTTGCAGAAGAGTGCTCTCTAAATCCCCACTGATGTGAGATATGGAGACCATGACATCTTAAATACAGGTCTAACAGTAGATCTCCATGCTGCACTGCATTACAATAATCTTGTGGACATACATGTAAAAATTCTACACTCATTTCACAGATTTAGTTGCTACAACTAATGCCTGTTTTTCTCTTTTAAACATTTCTGAATACTATCACTTTAGAAAATAATTGTCTCTCTATGCTATACATGCGACTGTAAGGAACTCCTACATACTTTTCTTCTGTTTCGCTGAAAAGCTACATCCTGACAAAGAAGTGAAAGATCTGCCCCCACATATCCTGGAGTGAGACGAGACACTTCAGCACACAGCTCTGGCAAAACATTAGTAGGAATCATATGACTGCTTAATGTCCACAACATCTGTGACCGTTCCTCTTCTGTTGGAACTCCTATGTATATCTGAAATTTAATGACATCCAACTTGCCATATATTAAAATAAAAAGTAATTAAAATCTGTAATAACTAGAGGTGGTAGATTTATATATGTATTTGTGAAGTAATGGGCTAACGGTTAGTATTCACAATGAAAATTAAGCTTAAAATCCAGATGATATGTATTGAAGGGAACCATTCATAATGAATCATGTAAACATAAAAATAAACAATGAATTAGCTGTAAACTAGAAGCTTGCAATCGCCAGTCTTTAAAGTTTATGTCTATGTCAAATATAAGAAACTAGCCAAAGTGCAATTCTCATTAGATAATCCTGTTGACATGTGCTGACTCACTAGCTGTTTTTCTATACAAGATCACAAGCTAGCAATCTCTGGTATATCTGTAAAAATTGCAGCAAAATAAATTGTGATAGTAGATGGTGCTTTTTGTAAGTTTAACATCCTTTATCTGTGCATTTCTCTCTATTTCATTTTGATAAATATACTATCTTTCACAAAAGTAAAACCCACCATGCTATGGGTCACCTAATTCTCAGGCATTCTTGTAATAATGGTATGAGAATAAAATTGCCATATGCCTCCCTTCCCTTTGTGTTCGAGAAGGCATGGCAGCCACTTGCCCACCTCACAGTTTTGGAAACCAGTATCTAATTTTTTGGTAGTGTTTAATGCCCGCTTTTACTACTTGTGGCACTGCAGGCGATGACACTGGTGATACATGGAATGAATATGGAGCACCGGCGGAATGTGATGGCGGGGGAAACTGGAGAACCAGGAGTAAACCCGCCCTTGCACTGCTTTGTCCACCACAATTCTTGCATGCAGTAACCAGTATCTCAGCAATCATTGTAACTAACAGGAAATTATTGCAAATTCAACTTCAAAACACTTGCACAAAACATGTTGTTATTGTATTTTGATTACGTAGTGGGCCTGAAGTAAAATGCTTTGAAGTGCTTTGCTTACAAGATAAGTTTAATCAGCAACAATTGTGCCTGCAACTGGAATAGCCAATGTGATTAAAGTGTGTGTTTGCTGAAACACAGAGAAATCAGGAGGTGGACCATGTAAATGTACCTTAATTTCTTTTTGTAAAACTTTATTTTCATCACCTATGCAAAATATATATTTGACAGATTAATATCCATTATTATTATCCATGGAACCTCTTTCTAATGAAACTCCTCCCATAGAGCTGCAAATTTTATGGTTAGTTTATTTTGTAATATTTGCCACCATCTTTCGAATGATGCATTACGATTGAAATTTTACAACTAAATGCTTTATAAAATGCAAATTGCAAATGCTGCAAATAAAAGTGGGAAATATACCTACCTCAACTGGCAAACATTCCTACCAAAGTCAACATTTAACAATAAACAATCACATTCAAAACCATCCATATGTAATTCTTGAATACATTAGGTTAAAGGATTTATTTTGGCCCAGCATTGTAATGTTTATATTAGCTTAAAATGAATATAACAAAGCATTTACATCTCCTTCATGAAGGAATGTCTCGCTAGATAGGAGATAAAACATTACAAGCAAGACTACAATGATATGTAAGAATAGGACTCAAAATATCGAAAGCAAATTAAATTAATATATTATAGGAAAGTATTTAATATAATACAAATTATATTAATGGTCACAATATATTCTAAAAAGTACAAAATTCCAGCAAATAAATTAATGGTACATTAAACACAGCACAGCACAGTTTGGATTGCTTGAATGTGAAGCAACCTTTCCACCTAGAAGCATTTCAATCTAGTTTATTTCCTGCATTTTACAATGTTGCCATGTCTCCATTAAGTGACCGTCTAGAAATGTGCCTTCATGCTGATGACAATAGATAACCTTGAGGAATTAAAGCTGTTTGTAAATGTTCCATTTCAGTACATAAGCATGCCAGAAGTGAGGATCAAACCACCATCTGCTGGCAATTTTGAATTCCTGAATAGCGATGCAGCAAACTTCTGCTATTTTTGAGTTGGGAAGTTAAGGTCACATAATATAAAGTATTACTTTGTTAAAAACAAAAGAGTTTGAGTCAGTTTGTAATGCAAACATCACTTATTTTTATTTAGTGGGACCTGTTTCGTGAACACTTGTTCCCATCTTCAACTCTTAATTCTGACTCAGGTTAAGGCCAATATTCAGCGAAAGAAAATCTATGTATGTCAGATTACATTCTACAGCAATCTAAATATATGAAACATCTCAGACCGCAAATTATAGAGCAAGATTTTATAGAACTTATTATGAATCATTTTCCATTAAGAATACAGAACTATCTGCTAATTGCTCATCCTCGGAATATTGTTACTTTAGTAGACCTGTTGTCGGCGCTAGAAACACAAGAAATAGAGTCAAGCCGAAATTGGAACCAGGAAAGTATAGGGAATCTACAAAGTAGACGCAACAGTTTTTCAGAAAATCACCAGAGTGGGGGAACAAACAGAGACACTCATAGAGAAAGGTACCAGAGAACTACCGGAATTTGAGAGAAACAGAAACAAGAACCAGAGAAATAGGAGCCCAGAATGCATAAATATGCTGCGAGTATATAGGAACCACAATAATGGCCATAGTAATAATAGTAATAATAATTATAATAATTTCAGAGGTTGAGGCCAAAATCAAAGAAACATTAGAGGTCATAGAGGATCACACCATGGAGGTCAACAGAATTATAGGTCAAGTGAGGAACACGAGTCATATTCCCTAGAAAGGGAAAACAGATCACCTTGACGTGTAGCTGATCATCAAGAAATAGTAGTAGAATCTGTACCCTTATGAGGAACAGACAGGAATATGATGGAAAACTATTAAATGATTCCATGTTGGAGGACTTCATGCAGGTCACAAAATTATTCACTCAAAATTGTCCCCAAATAGGCAAATTATTAACCATAAGCGCACACAAGAAAAATAAAAACTTGGAAAATTCAGAAAAATGAGACCAAGAGAAGGTAGGGAATTTTCAATTTATGTAGATACCTCAATGTGTGGATATGGGTGTATATTAACCCAAATAGACCAGAATATGGAAGGGCATGTCATAGCAACCATGTCAGGTCTTACAGTAACCAAGACAAAAGCATCAGTTACACTTCTGAAATTAGGTGCAATTATTTCGCCTTAACAAAATTTAAGACATACATTTATAATCATCCAGTAACCATCTATTCAGATCACATAAGTTTGACATTTATAAAACAATGTAAACTTTTATCTACTAAGCTCTCAAGATATATTCATGCAGTGTCTCAATTCCAAGCAAATATAATTTATGTACCACGTACAATTAACACCTTTGCGGACTTACTATCCCGAGTGAAAACTATGGCTGGAATTCCAGAGAATAATACACATATTAAACGAGAGGTTCAAATTTTAAATATTCAAATCAAGCTTAGCTCAGAAACCAAAGGAATGTTAAAGCAGTTAAGTGATTTGCAGAAACACAATGAGAAGTTAGCTAGATATTTAGAAACAGCACCCACGCTAGAGGAAGACTGTAATAGTAAAATCGCTATTTATAACGCTTTGTTGTACAAGGTATACGGTAAAGACGAACCTCAATGGAAAGTTTGTACTCCATGAAATGTGGAAAGGAGACTAATGAAGGAGTTTCACTCGCAATTAATGCACGTAGGCTCAGACCAATAGTATCTTAGAGCTAATGCATACACCTAAAGCAAGGGAAAAGGTGACAAAGATCATTGCATATTGTTTAATATGTCAACAGTGTAAACAGAAGAATATTAAGTATTATTCGGAAAAACATGCTACCCTAAGGACTAAACTACACCAATTGTTGTGTTTAGATGTCCATGGTCGACTTCCTACAGCTAAGCTAGGATACAAGAATATCTTAGTTTGTTATGACGTATATTCTTGCTATGTTTGCTTATTTGGGTTAAAAGCTGCAAATAGCAAGACCTGTATTAAAGCTTTGATGACGCAATATAATACCCGAAGAAGGAAACGAGGCAGTACTTACAGATAATGCAACCATATTTCGAGGAAATGTGTTTGAGAATGGTTTAAGGGAAAAGGTATTAAACACTATTATTGCCCCAAGTACCACCCCAGAAGCAACAATAGCGAAAGAGCTATAAAAGAATTAGGTGTGCTGCTACGAATTATGGTTAATCAGAAACATTAGCAATAGTTCAGTTTCGTGGACCCAATAATACAGTTACTTCAGCTACCGGTTGCAAACCAATCACGCTACATACAGGAAAAATTACTAAAATACCTCAAATGTACCAGAAACAATAACCGTGTCTGATAACGTCAAAATAGGTGTTGAGAAAATGCATGCTAAAGCTATGAAGAGAATGTATGATGCTGCAGACAAGCGAAAGCAAAAAAAAAAGACTGCAAAAATAAGGGAGCTATATGGGAAATCAAGGTCAATGACATATTGGTGCCGCAATAAAACGTCCAATAAAATAAAAAAGGAAAACTTCTGTTTGATGAAATACTTTTTGGGTTCATTTATTGTAAGAGGATTTTTTGTATGGATACGAACGAGCTTGCCGATCCCAGGAATAACAGAATTATTGGACGTTACCACAAGGACCTTTTATGACAGTTCAGAAAGGACATTGATGATGTTAATAATTGAGAAACATCGATAAGAAGAAGAAAAATAAGAGAAAAGGGATAATTTTGAATGGGTGAAAGCACATTAAGGAGAACATTTAGAAGAATGAGGTAAGAATATCATATGAAAGCTAAAAGCTAAGGATGACAATCGCATATGATATGAGAGTAAGGAACAGATGCTATTACTTCACATAATTATTTCAGGCAAGTAGATTAACAGGTTAGACAACCGAAGTTATGTGTATAATTAAATTGATGTATCAGATTTCTGTTATAATAAGTTGCATATATTAACGTTGTGTAGCTTAGAAAATAATTAATGGGAAACATAATTTATTACGTCTATTAGGAGGAAAATTCACTCAACCAGTAAAATATTATGCATAAAAGTGTATTAAAACTCAAGGAAAATAAGGTTATGGCATAGCTTTATCAATTTCAGGATGTAAATGTATACAAGGTGGTAAGGGTAATTTTGTTAAAAATCTCAGCCTACTAACTTTGAGTGAATATTAGGGTATCCTGTTCGGTAGGCAATCAATATAGATTTAAGCATTGTGACAAATGACGAATGCCTTTCCATTAATTGTTTACGATGATAGCTGAAAAGGGGATACAAAGATATGTCTAATATTAACTTATAAGTTATATATAATTATTTTGTTTTAAGTTCGTCGTAGGCTAGCAAGTATTGTTGTTAGAAAAAAAAAAAAAAAAAAATCTATATATATAAAAGAAAGCTGTGTTAGTTACACTATTTATAACTCAAGAATGGCTGAACCGATTTGGCTGAAAATCAGTGGAGACGTAGCTTAGAACCAGGAGACGGACATAGGATACTTTTTTTCCGTTTCTGTGGGACGTGATATAAAACATGGTATAACTAAATGCAACAGACAGACAGGACGGGTGGCGGTTTCGGTTTTGGGTGACGCATTGGGCTGTTTTTTCAGCGGATTGATAGTTCCTGCTCTTCCAGGCCATCTCTGGCATTCCAGGCACTTTTTAGCGCCACAAGCAGAAGCCTGCTATCCAGAAAACCTCGCTACCACCCAGAGAAGCATCAGCTGACAAGTATCTACCAGCTTTAACACCGAGGACCCTGATTGGCCGGCCACCACAACTGGAAGAAACCCTATTGGGCTGCTTCAGGTGATCCGGCCAATCACTCCAATAAGAGCGGAGTGCACTTCCAGACCATCGGAAGTGCAAAGGCAGCAGGTAGCCGAAACAAGGCCACAGCCATCCGACCTTCTAGGTAGGGTAAGGCGCGCTAACACAGCGTCCGGTCCTCTGTTTCGGCCTGCTTCTCAGCCCCTGCTGCCTGCAGGTGAGGGTAAACCGAGGTGTGTGTTTTGTGCACTGCACCCTAGGGTGCAGGGCAAGTGTCCCTTACAATGACCCGAACCAAGATCAAACCATCCAAAGGCAAAGCCCCAAGCGGGCCTGTCTGTGATGAAGCAACGGCCGTTGCCAGCACCAGCACTGGTGCAGCCACCCTGCCCTCCAGTGGCCCTGCTACTGTAGAGGGCAAAAAGAGATCTAGCCAGGAACGCCAAGGCGGTAAAGGCAAGATCATATGTCTGGACTCATCCAAGCAAGCTACCAATGAGGGCCTCCCGCGCGAACCAGTTTCACGTGTAGACTCAATTCCGGAGCCTGACTCCGACGATGACTGTGCCAGTGTGTGCAGTAACATTTCACACCACAGCGACAGGACCTCGGTCTTGTCGTACCACTCATCCTCCATGATGGTAGATCATGAGGAGTCCTCTTCCGGCCTCTCCACAGATGGAGAGGATGATTTTCGTGTAGTGGCCTCGAGGAAGGAGAAGAGGCAAACACGATTGGCTGCAGAGGGCGTGCCCTCTGGTCAATTCCAGACAACATCCCGCCCCAGTGATTCTGGGCCCGCCCAAAACCCTGGGTCGAGGAGGCACGTTCCGATTATTGTGGACGACTTTAAGGGGGTGGTAGGCTTCCTCAAGGAGGTAATGCCATCCCTATCGAGTCAGTGCACGGTTCAGAAGAACAAGCACCGCTACGTCTTCCAGGCGAAGATTCTGAAGGATTATGACCTCATACTGCAAGCCCTCAAGAGGAAAGGTGTTCCTCATTTTACCTTTGGACTGGAAAAGTCCCGTGACCTTCGCAGGGTCATTCGTGGCCTACCAGTCGACACCTCGGTGGAGGATGTCTCGACAGACCTCATCCGCCAGGGCATCACCCCAAGACTGGTGAAGCAGTTCACCAGGTCCGCTCCAGATGGGCAAGGCCCCAAATCTCCCCTCCCCCTCTTCCTCGTAGTAGTGGAGCGGGCCAATGACCCTGAGGCCAAGATAGATGGCGTCACCGCCATCTGTTACTTCAGGGTCAAAATTGAACCTTCCAAGGGCTCTGGCGGGCCCCCTCAATGTCACCGGTGCCTGGGGTTTAACCACTCCAGTCACTTCTGCTTCCGTAAACTGCGCTGCTTACGGTGCAGAGGCTCCCACCCTAAAGAGGTCTGCGAGATAGCTCCCACTGCGAAGCCGATTTGCGCAAACTGTGGTGGTGATCATATCGCTTGTTATGGTGGCTGTCCTAAGAGGATCGCTGTCATAGCGGCCAGGAGACCACCGCCAGAACTACAGCAGGTCACAAGATCAGCACCTGTCGCCAATCAGCGCCCAGAGGCGCCAACAACTGCACCTGCCCCTCCTGCAAGACAGCCGGCGCAATAAAGGATAGCCACCAACACCACTACGGCGCAAAGGGCTGAGTGTGGCCCTGCGAAGCCACGGGATGGTAACAACACAAACCAACCCCCACGCAACAAAGAAGCTCCAGCCAACCCCAAACAAAAGCCCCCCACCCAAGCTAAGGTGCGCTGGCCAGCCAGGCAGCCTAACTTCTCCACCAGGGCTGCGCAAGGGACCGGTACTCCCGTACCCTAGCGACAGCAGGGGCAGGAGGCGGCTGGTGGCGTGCCGGCGCCCCGATGCACTCCTCCCACACCCTCTCCCAGAAACATCACCCCCACCACTCCTCCTGTCCTGCAGATGTCGGATGTGATGGCGTGGATACAGCAGGTTTTGCTGAACCACGGCCGGCGCATCTGTGATCTGCTGGTCAGATTCCTATATGGCACAGACAAAGCCGCAAATATGGCTGTCGCCATGGAGGGACTTGCCCTCCTGACCGTGATCGTCCAGACCGCCCAGAATGGCGAGTCGAAATAGGTCTCGTACCTCTTTCCGATTCGCGTTCTGGAATGCGTGTGGCCTGAACGGTCAGGGGAGTGAGCTCCAACATTTTGCCGGCTCATTTGCCCTAGACCTCGTGCTAGTCAGCGAGACTCATCTCCGTCCAGACACCTCATTCCGACTTCCGGGCTACAACTGCCTCAGAGTGGATCGTGTGGGCCGCCGAGAAGGTGGCACAGCGATC
Source organism: Hymenopus coronatus (assembly GCA_030762935.1). NCBI lineage: Eukaryota > Metazoa > Arthropoda > Insecta > Mantodea > Hymenopodidae > Hymenopus > Hymenopus coronatus. The sequence continues at coordinate 55,996,173 of CM060880.1, forward strand.
TTCGTGAGAAAAAGGGTAGTCCACAAACCCATCCAGCTCCCGCCTCTTCAAACCATGGAAGCCATGACTGTCTGTGTTGACCTAGGCGGTACGGAAGTTTTACTGGTGTCTGTTTACCACCCACCCCATAGGCAGTTCGTACTAAACGATTACCTTTCCATCCTAGCCCTTCATCCTAATGTCATCCTGGCCGGGGACTTCAATGCCAAACATCCGCGTTGGCATTGCGGCCCCCGGGCGGACGCCCGAGGCAATGATATCATACGCATGATAGATGCGGACCCTCAACTCAGAGTAGAGGGCCCCTGGCAACCCACACACCATCCACGAGGTCAAGGACGGGCATCCGTTATTGACTTCGCGATCATCAAACAATTCCCTTTTCATACATCTCTCACTTCGATCAACGCACTTCATTCCGATCATAATCCCGTGTTAGCTGAGGTTAACACACGGGTTGCCAGTCATGACGTCTCGGTTCATAACCGCGACGTTGACTGGGAATGCGTCAGGGTTTGCCACAATGACTCCATCCCGCCGAACCCTAGGATCACAGACATCCCATCCCTAGAGGCTGCGGTCCAATTCTTTACCTCCATCGTGGTGCGAACTGCCCATAACCTAACCGTTCACACCCCAGCACCTCTACACCCGGATGTCCTTCCCCAGGGGCTCAATCTGCTCGTACGCCGTTCCTGGGCTGCCCGCAGACTTTACCAGCGTCACCGCACGCCACATAACCGAGCACTCCTGAGGCGTTTACGCCGAGAGGTCCGGACCCGACTACGCGAGCACAGGGTGCGAGCGTGGGAGGAGACGATGACCCGCTTGAGACTCGAGGATGGTGACGTGTGGAGGATTGCCAAAGCTCTCCGACACCGCGGAGGTCAAATCACCTCCCCAATCCAAGGCACCCAAGGCCTGGCTTATGAACCCCGAGACAAAGCCGATGTGTTCGCTGACTACCTCGAAAGGACTATGAGGCCACGAGAAGACCCCCAGGACGAAGACTTCTCGGACCTTGCTCGGCGGGAGGTGCGTCGATACCTTCGACGCCCCCCCCCGACGAGGCGGACCGACTTCCCGTCATCCGACCCAGTGAACTCCAGGGCGCACTCCGGCGTCTCAACACCAAAAAGGCAGCGGGTCCTGACGGACTAACCCGCGCCATGCTCCGATGCCTTCCCATCAAGGCGGTACTCTTTCTAACCAAGGTTCTCAACATGTGCCTCACCTTGTGTCACTTTCCACGCGAGTGGAGGGAGGCCCGGGTGATACGCATCTTGAAGCCGGGGAAAGACCCGTTACACCCATCCAACTACCGATCCATCAGTCTCCTATCAGTTCTCTCGAAGGTTTTCGAGAGACTAATACTAGTCCGCTTGTCCCCTCTCTTGGGCGACATTCATGCCATCCCAGATCACCAATTTGGTTTTCGTCCTGGGCATTCTACACCCCAGCAACTACTGAGAGTGGTGGAGGCCGCTGCCCTGGGTTTCCAGGACAGAGCCTACACTGCGGCGGCGTCGCTGGACGTGGAGAAAGCCTTCTCTACGACCTGGCACGCGGGTCTGCTCCTCAAACTCATCCGACTGGAGCTCCCGACACACATCATACACCTACTACACTCATATCTTAAACACAGATTTTTTGTAGTTTCAGTTGCGGGACACAAATCAACACCTAGACCAGTAAGAGGCGGAGTCCCCGAAGGCTCTGTACTTTCCCCTACGCTCTTTAGCGTCTACATGGCCGACCTACCAACAGTGCAGCAAGTCAACATAGCTCAGTATGCTGATGACGTGCTGTTATACTGTACAAACAAACACCCACGCAGAGCCTTCAACCCTATTCAGAGACACCTCTGCCTCATCCAAGTGGTGCGAGCGTTGGCGATTGTCCATAAATCCGGAGAAAAGCCACGCTATTCTCTTCACCAAGCGCCGCTTTCCCGCAAACTTCCCCACATTCACGTACCTCAGACGAAGGATACAATGGACCAACACCATCACCTACTTGGGGGTGAAGCTTGACAGGGGCGTCACTTTTGGGGAGCACATCAGGGGGCTATGGTGCCGGGGCAATGGGGTGCGGCCTCACTGTACCCGATGCTGAGGTCCTCGATGACGGTTCCCCTTAAGTTGCGCCTTTTGAGGGCTCTCATAATCCCCTTGTTAATCTACGCCTGCGAGATCTGGGGCATGGCGGCAGACTCCAGTCTGCTGTTGCTTCAGCGGGTACAGAATAGGTGTCTTCGGGCTATCTATTCTGTGCCTCGAGGCTTTCCAACGAGACTCCTGCACGAAGCCTCTGGTCTACCATACCTGGAGGACGAGATTAGGCGTCGGGCAACAAAATTCAACGAAGGGTTACCATTCCATCGGAGCGCCCTCGTTAGGTCTCTTGGGGATTACGATCCCACGAACCGCCACTTCAGGCGATACCGGCTTCCCCGCATGGCTTGCGGGCATCCCCGGTAACGAAGGAGCACCACCAACAGCTGCTACGGCTAAGCTCCTTATAATGCTTCAAGAGTTGCTTGGATTCAAAATTAAAACCTCAAAACAAACATTTTGATTAACACACACCGGCGGTGCACAAGGGCCGTTGCACCATCAAGGCAACCATCGAGGAGCAATATTTGCCTCCTCCTGTCACTCCACAACCCCAAAGCACATCCGCCATCCTGCAAAACCCACAATCCCGTCAGAACGTGGTTAAGTTCTCTCCGAGAACAGGGACACGTCTAGCACACCTCGGGCTGCCCTCAGCCTGCCAATTATACTGGACTGGGCAACAGACAGCTGAATGCATTGTTGTCTATGGTGTTTGTTTTGAGTTTCTATTAGCTTATTGTGCCAATATTATCATTAACAATGCCGCGACCAAGACAATCAAATCTTTCCCAACAAAGCCATAATGCAACTAGGATTCGAAACATTGCAAACGAAATTGCACAAAAGAACCCTCCAAACCAATGTATAGTTAAATTAAATGCCAGTATTCAAGAATGTAAACTAATAGACAAAAAAGAAAAATGCAAAATTAAAGTTGATAATCCAGTTCTGCCCAGAATTAATGGCCTTCCAGAAATACACAAGCCGGGAAATTCAATGAGACCAATTATAAACAATATAAGTGCACTACATCTAATCTAGCAAAATGGTTAACAAACAGATACTCTTCCTTCCCTAAATTTGAAACGGCAAGTATAAAAAACTCTCTAGATCTAATCGATAAAATTAAAGACATGAAATTAGAAAAAACTGATATGTTAGTTTCCTTTGATGTATCTACTCTGTTTCCAAGCATACCTACAGAAAGCATACAATCTCACATCAAAAACTGGTTACTTGCAATAGGGAAAACAACAGAAGAAGTCAGAGAATACATCATACTAACAAATCTTTGCATAAATGAAAATTTGTTCACATTTAATGGGAAATATTACAAACATCTGGTTTAGCTATGGGCAGCCTGCTGTCACCAATATTAGCAGATCTCTTCATGAGCACTATGGAAACTAGGATTAAAAAGGCATGTTCAAAGTATGTTACCGCTATGTAGACGACATCTTTGCAATAGTTCCAGAAAAACAGCTAGAAGATGCACTAAAACTCCTAAATATGCAAGAAAAGTCTATAAAGTTCACAATGGAGAAGGAATATGATGGACAACTACCATTCCTGGACCTAAAAATCATCAAAAATAATAATCACCTTACATTTGGCATCTACAGAAAACCTACCCACACCAACAGCTATATAAAACAAAAGAGTTACAATCCCATTCCCCATCAGCATGCTTTACTCAACAGCCTTTCACACAGATTGGTAAATGCACCAATGGGCAAAACAGAATACCAATATGAATTTACTAAAATATTGGACATAACTACAGAGAATGGATTGCGGGCAGAACTGTTGTACAAAAAAGTTAATAAGGCCAAAAATAGGAAGAGAATTAAAGAAGTCAGCACACTCACTCAAAACCAGAAAGAAAACAAGATCTACAAGAAGTTTACATACCACCCTACAACTTTCTACAAATTCCAGAGGATCTTCAAACGACATAACATCATTCTAGCCCCTAAAAACAATTACTCTATAAAAAACATTTTAAATTCTAAATTAAAAGATGATATCCCACAAGAAAACAAACCAGGAATATATCAGTTCAGCTGTTATGACTGTGAGAAAATCTACATTGGCCAAACAAAAAGAAATATAAACACAAGGGCAAAAATACACCACAGAAATATTAAACTCAAACAAGAAGACAAATCTGCAGTAGCTTGGCATTTTTGGAAAGAGAAACACACCATAAATAGAAGCCCAAAAATCCTCAAAAACATCACAAGGAAGACAGAATTAAAAGTTTGGGAAAACATATATATTTGGAGAAACAAGAACCGTGTTTTCAATTTTGAAATCCAGCCATCAAAGACAACCACCACAGCAAGCGATGCCGGCAATCGACCAAAGGAATTGAGAATGGAAGCACATGGCTTCTGAAACATGTTTTCCGAAATAAAAAGTAAGTGATGTAGTGTTACAAAATCAACTCATCTAATTAATCTCAACTGACTCTACCTATCGAACTCCAGTCCCATATGTGGCTTGTGTGGAGAATTTTTTTTCAAATATTGTCCTTCAGATTCATGTTCAAACATGGAGGAGGATTGAATACTGAATACATGGTGATTTAGAGATACCATATATTAAATTTAAAAATATGATATATCTAATAAATACTAAAGTTTATTAATATTAACTTCATAACCAAACCCTCCTCCAAGATTTAGAGCATAGTGATGCTTTGCAAACTAAAGGTCCAAATGAAATCTTGTTTGCAATGAACTTGTTTTTTCGGCTTCATGTCTTATTTGATTTATTTTGAATACACACAAGAATCAATCATCTTGTCAGACAATTGTAAAATAACATAATAATTGGTATTATTATATTCAATAGGAGTGTTGATATAAAAAAAAATAGAAGCACACATTATTCTCAAACCTGTGCAAGTTCTCTAGAAATACTGGGAAACACCAACCTTGCTATTGTCAACTCTTATAACTATATGGACAAGTCCTGCAACAAATGTCTAAGAATGACTAGAGTCAGAGAATAGTGGGAGTGATGTTCCATGCACATACATTTGAAATTTTATGATAAAATGAGAAAACATTAACATAGTCAATCTTGTATGAATTTGAATACCCTTATTTTCAAATAACCATTAAAACTATTACATCAGTTTAATGATTTCTTCATCATTTGACTGCCTTAACAAAACCAATTTAAGGGACCCAATCAGAAACCTACGATATTTACATTTGTTTTAGATAATCTTCTCTTTTCATCCCCAAAATAAATGTAATTAATATCTGGAAACAAAAGCAAAATATTTACCTTTTTTCAGGGTATTATAAACTTAACACCTTGCAAGAAAATTTGTTGCAAAGTTAACAACAGAGTAATACTTTATATTAGATGAATAGACCGTAACCTCGCTACTGAAAAATAGCATAGGTTACTATCCGTGAACTCAAAAGCGACAGTAGGCGGTGGTTCGATCCTCACCTCCCACATGCTTATTTTCTGAAACACAACATTCAGAAACGTCTTTAATTCCTCGAGATTATCTATTGTCATAAGAAATGGAGAATAACAATAAAGGCACACTTCTAAAAAGCCAGTTAATGGGGACATAGGAATATTGTATAGTGCAGGAAATAAACCAGATGGCAATTGCTGCTAGGTGTAAAGCTTGCTTCACATTCAAGTAATGCACAACTGTGTACTGCTCTATTTAACATACCATTAATATAATTTTTATTCTATTAAATGCTTTCCTATAATATATAATATATTAAATTAATTTGCTTTTAATATTTTTGAGTCATATTCTCACATACTATTGTATTTGTAACACTTTACTGCATAATTAACTATAAAGGATTATAATTATGTTGAGTTCACTCAACATTTCTAAAGAAATTATTATCGTTTTAGTGCCTGTAACATTTTAATTTCCTTCCTATCTAACGAGACATTACAATATGAAGGAGATACAAATGCTTCTGTATATTCATTGTAAGCTAATATAAACATTAACAATGCTTGGCCAAAATAAATCCTTTAACCTGATAATAGTATTCAAGAATTATTATTATTATTATTATTATTGTTCTTGTTGTATTTGTTGTTGTTGTTTGTTGTTGTTGGTTTTGTTGTATGGTTGTTGTTGTTTGGTTGTTGTTTGTTGTTGAGGTTTGTTGTTGTTGTTTGTTGTTTGATTGGACTTAGGCCGCTTTAAGCAGAGAGGAAAGATCTTCCCTACGTGATTTACGCTCCAACACAGAGATCATTATTGTTCCAGCGGACAAGGGTAATGCCACCGTTGTACTTAATACTGTGGATTATCACAACAAGGTTACAGATCTTCTAGATACAAACACCTACAAGAAGCTTCAGAAAGATCCAACTACACGTGTTTTAAAGAAAACAAACCAACTCATCATGCAGTCTTCCTTAACACCAGAAACGAAACGGAGCATCAAAAGAACGGAAGCACTAGTGCCCAGATTATATGGCTTGCCTAAGATACACAAGCCTGGTGCTCCACTTCGCCCCATTGTGAGTGCTATTGGGTCACCTACTCAAGCTCTATCTAAATACTTAGCCGGCCTTTTAAAACCACATGTTGGGAATTCAGATACACATATTAAGGACTCATCGCACTTTATACAGAAACTGGAAACTTTGGTTTTAAAACCCGGGGATCAACTTGTGAGTTTCGACGTGGTCTCCTTATTCACCATGGTACCAATTAAAGAAACAATGGAACAGCTGAAAAATATTTTTCCGGATGATATTTTGGCACTATTCTATCAAGTTTTAACGACCACATTTTTTCAATGGCAGGGTGAATTCTATGAGCAGTGTGACGGAGTGGCTATGGGTAGTCCACTCAGCCCAGTAATAGCCAATTTCTACATGGAAATTTTCGAAGCCAAAGCTCTTGCTTCTGCTCCCCAGAAACCAAAGTGCTGGTACCGATATGTGGACGATACCTTCATCGTATGGAGCTTAGGCGATTCAGCTCTAGATGATTTCCTTCGCTACATTAACAGCATAAATTCACACATACAATTCACCATGGAGAAAGAAAATTGTGATAGTCTTCCTTTCTTAGACGTTCTCGTAACCAAAAAAAGTGATGGCACTTTGGGACATAAGGTCTACCGCAAATCCACACACACTAATCGCTATCTCCATAAAAATTCCAATCATCATCCGAGACAAAAGAGAGCCATGATAAAAACATTAGTGGACAGAGCAACCAGAGTATGTGAACCACAACATCTTCGCCAGGAACTACAGCTCTTAGAACAGGCCCTACATGGTAATGGGTACTCGAAAAACGAATTAAGACGAGCCTTACATCCAAAAATACAGTCTAAAACACAAACACAGCAACAAAATCCCAAAAACAAAGGAGTGGTTTATCTCCCCTTCTTTAAACGCATCACAGACCGTATTTCCAAGGTGCTCAAGACCCACAACATAGACACCATTTTCAAACCAACAAAACAAATACGAAGTTTCCTTCGCTCAGCCAAAGATCCCAGAGACCCATTTACTTCGGCAGGCGTGTATCGGATCCCCTGTTCATGTGGCGCAGTCTACGTGGGGACCACACAACGGAGCATCAACACCAGACTTACAGAACATCGTAGACATTGCCGTTTGGGTCAACCAGAAAAATCGGCGGTAGCACTTCATGCTCTAGAAGCAGAAGGGGAACATGTGATCCGTTACGACGAAACTGACATCCTCTCTTCCACTACTCATTACTACACACGTTTGCACCGTGAAGCTATTGAGATCTATAAACATGCCAACAATTTCAATAGGAAAGAAGAAACATTCAGACTAAATAAAACTTGGCACCCAGCCCTACAGAACAGACCAACCAAGAAAGCACGTACACCAATCAGAAACAGCACGGACACAGGGGACCGCAATCCGGACCAATCAGGTCATGCGAGGGCGGTACCTCCCACACTATATAAGCCGAGCGCTCCGGACAACGTACCAGTAGTCGCTACTGAGAGACCACGGAGATGTACACGCCACTGATGATGCCTGCCGCAGACGCAGGCGAAACGTCTGGGGAACGAAGGGAGAAGCCCAGTGGACCACGGCCTACAAGCCCGGTTTTGTTTTCTATAAGTGATTCTAACACCGGCCGTGAAAGCCTTCGAACTTTAATGTTTTGTTGTTGTTTGGTTGTTGTTGTTTGGTGGTTGTTGTTTGGTTGTTGTTGTTTGGTTGTTGGTGGTTGGTTGTTGTTGGTTGTTGTTAGTTGTGGTTGTTGTTGGTTGTTGGCTGTTGTTGGTGGTTGTTGTTGGTGGTTGTTGTTGTTGGTTGTTGTTGGTGGTGGTTGTTGTCGGTGGTGATTGTTGTTGTTGGTGGTGGTGGTTGTTGGTGGTGGTGGTTGTTGTTTGTTTTGTTGTTGTTTGGTTGCTGTTGTTTGGTTGTTGTTGTTTGGTTGTTGTTGTTTGGTTGTTGGTGGTTGGTTGTTGGTGGTCGGTTGTTGAGGTTTGTTGTTGTTGTTTGGTTGTTGGTTGGTGGTGGTGGTGGTTGGTGTTGTTGTTGGTTGTTGGTGGTTGTTGTTGGTTGTGGTTGTTGGTGGAGGTTGTTGTTGTTGGTGGTTGTTGTTATTACTATTATTATTATTGTTATTATTACTACTACTACTACTACTACTACTACTACTACTACTACTACTACTACTACTACTACTACTACTACTACTACTACTACTACTACTACTACTACTACTACTACTACTGTTATTATTCAAGATGCCCCTGAATGTGGATATTTCAAGAAAAATATTGATTTGGGAAGAACGTTTGCCAATTGAGGTAAGAGTATTTTCCAGTTTTATTTGCAGCATTTGCAATTTATAATTTATAAAGCATTTTACTGTAAATTTCAATTGTATTGCAGTGTTCAAAAGATGGTGGTAAATATTACAACACTATGCAAAATAAAACTAACCATGTAATTTGCTGCTCTATGGGCAGAGTTCCATCAGAAAGAAATTTCATTAATCTGTCAAATTTATATTTCGCACATGTCACAAAAATAAAGTTCTTCAAAAAAGAAATAATCAAGGCAGGCATTACATGGGATTTGATCCACCTCCAGACTTCTCTGTGTTTCAGCAAATGCACGCTTTAGCCACATCAACTATTCTAGTCGCAGGCACAATTGTTGCCAATTAAACTTATCTTTGTAGGCATTTTACTTCAGGCCCACTGCTTAACGAAACACAATAACAACACATTTTCTGCAAGTGCATTGAAGATGAATTTGCAATACTTTCCTGTTAGTTTACAATGATTGTTGAAATACTGGTTTCCAAAACTGTGAGGTGAGCAAATGGCTGCCATTTCCCTCATGAATGCAAAGGGAAGAGAAGCATATGGCAAATTTTTTTCTCATAGCACTTTTGCAAAAATGCCTGAGAATTAGGTGACCCATTGCGTGATGGGTATTTACTTTTATGAAAGGTAGTACATAACCACTTTGCTTCACTTGTAGCCATATTACCTCAGTTTTTTCACACTTTCTTCTGATTGATTGCTGTTTAGGTTTGCAATTGTCATTCTGAATGACAACATATCGTGTTAGGTGTATGTTTAAGGTTTACATTGTTATGTTAATGCTTAATTTTTGTTAGGAATGGCCCATAAAGATAAGCTGAAACATTACCAAAAAAAAAAAAAAAAAAAAAAAAAAAATAATAATAATCTGAGGTGCTGCATTCTCATGATTCTCCCTACCTGTTCCGTAAACAAACTGTTTTTACAAAAGAGTATTCTTTTATCTACATCATGCTAATCAAGAGAAGCATTATTAGCAGAAATGGTCTACTGCTTGATTCCTTAAGCACAGAAGGGAAATTAGGGAATATACTAAGCTAAAATGATACTCAAATCTTTTAAAAGTTGGTTATGTGAATAATTGAAGTTCTGTTCATACTGCATTGCAAGCAGTAAACAAAAGAGAGGTGAAACCAAAAGTGACCCTGTTTAAGAAAACTTATGTGTTTAAAATTGAAACCACTAACAAGGAATCTATCAGAAATGGTCAACTCTACAACAAAAATATGTATATCATAAATTGAAGTTTTAACAAGATCTACATTTTTTGTGTGGTAAGTTATTTTCTATTTCTTAGCTTTACCAGTTATACAAAATTCATCCAGAATGAACAGGTGTTCAGAAGCTACTCCCAGAATATTGAGGCAATAGTTATATCCTAACCACAAAATCTGGCGACATTTTGTGAATTTCATGTCATTTTTGTAATATTTGATGTAATGTTTTTGTTCTGTTGCATTCCCAAGTTGAAATCGCTGGATGCAAATGTTTATTATTCCTTGTGCTTTCATCGCGTATAAGTGTTTTGATTTTCTCTATGCGATTTTGTTTTCCAACAATAAATATCATAGTTACGCTGATATATGGTGGACTTTGAGACAGTGATGTGTTTTAACAATTAAAATTTAGTTGAGTCGATTTTGTAACACTACATCACTTACTTTTTGTATGTTTACGGCAGTCTACGTCCACAAGGTTTGTATCCGTGAATTATCCTGATGATGTAGTGTTACAAAATCGACTCAACTAAATTTTAATCATAGTTACGTTTGATTTTCTTGGTTGTGAAGCCAGTTATCAAAAAGAAAGAGGCTTTTTCACAAATATGGAAAAGGTCACTTCGAGATTACGCGTACATTAATGTATTCATGTGGAATTATATGCATACAAATATTTTCAGCATTCAACAAAGCACATAAATTGCATCGAGTGATTGCAGTTTCACTTTAGAATTGTACGAAATAATTACAAAATAAATTACAATTCTACAAAGCAAATCCTAGTGATTTATTATTTAAGAAGTCACCAGGTAGTCAGGATCTGTGAAGACCAATAAGCCCCTTAAAATGCCCTGAGAAGAGTCGATTGCTACTCCAAACTAAGCATAAGCACAATTAGACTTTTAGTTCAAATGTAGCGTGAATGCGAAGAGGATCTCATGCTTCAATATTCAAAATATCAATTTTATTAGTGTTGTAAATATCTTTAATATATGATATAATCAAAATCTTTAGAGCCTTTTTTGAGAAAAACAAAATTTTTACATGTAAAGGGTAGTTTATGGTAGGGAATTATCTTGAAAATCTTTGTGTTGCATCCTTGGAAGATACTAAACTTATATACCAAGTTTGGTATCTAACAGTCTTTTAGTTTTTAAGCTATGCTGTTCACAGAAACACACATGGACCTTTTCCTAAAAATGTTTTTTTTGTACTCAAGACACCTCAAAACATACATTTCTGGTGAAATCGTTACATCAAATTTTTAGTATAATGCAGTACCTTCTCTATACACTATATATGTAGTACGTTTAGAGAAAGTAATACTTAAAATATACATTTCAAGCATGCAGAAAAATAACTATTTGCATTAACTCTAACATATAAATTGAAACACGAATGCAACAATATACAGCAGGACTTGTGAATGTGAGGTCTATGGTTCAAAACATGCTAGGACCATTCTCTCCAAGTGAGGATTTTTTTCCAGTCATTACTGATGCCCTAAACATGTTCTGGAAGTTTTCTACCAAAATTTCCTTTCACAATCATTGTTTACTTTCATGTACTACCACTGTCCACCATCTGCGATGACATATTATGTAGTAACAGCAGCTGATAACATAAAAAACAAAATAAAAAGAACAACAAAAAAGCAAAATACAAAAAGAGGATAAATAGGACAATAAATTTCAAGTGTTTTCATTCTGTGGTGCAAATAATGCAGTAACATTAAAAATCTAATGTGTCACAAGTACATAGCTTCCTCTGCCAAAAAAAAAAAAAAAATTACTCTTACAAAAGTTTATTCGATAAAATGTAACATGTCTGGGCTTATAGGCCGTGGTCGAATATTAAAATATTAAAATTTGACTTTTCGTCCTCAGCTGTGTAGGATATCCTAAGAAATTATGCTCCCATTTCTAAATGTTTTGGCCACAAAAGAAACAAAAGGCAAACTCAGCCATTCCATTTACAAAAAACCTGTTAGCTGCGATCAATACTTGCACAAGAACTCCAACCACCATCCACAACAGAAACAAGGTGTTATTAAAACCTTAGCTGAATGTGCCAAAAATATTTGTGAGCCGCAGTACTTAAATAATGAACTTAAATGACTGGAACAAGTATTCGCCCATAATGGCTATTCTAAAAAACAATTTACATGTGCCATTCACTCTAATAAATTTCAAAAGAAGAACACCAATTCAAATTCAAATAGAGCTAAAGCCTTTCTGCCACACATAAAAGGTGTCACTGACAGAATAGGCAAACCACTAAATAAACAGAGAATTACAACAATATTTCTTCCAATACAAAAATTAAAACAAATTTATAAATCAGCTAAAGATACATTGGACCCGATCTCTACCACCAGGGTTTACAAAATACCCTGTACATGCAGCCAATCTTACATTGGCACAACAAAACGTAGCATAAAAACCTGCATCGCCGAACACAAAAGATGTTGTCACCTTGGCCATACAACAAATCAGCCATTGCACATCATGCCCTCGTCTTAGACAAACACAACATATTATTTGAAAAAAACAGAAGTCCTCACAACTACCAAACATTACTACCCCAGAATGGTCAGAGAATCTATAGAAATATACAAACATCCCAACAATTTTAATAAAGAAGGCAGATTTAAGCTGAACCAGACCTGGATTCCTGCCTTACAGCATCTTCGCACCGGCCAGCACAACAGCCAATCAGAACACAGCAGTCCAATTACTCCCCTTTTTTTTTATTTATTTATTTTTTTATTTATTTTTTTTTTTTTAAAAGGGCGGCCCCTTACCCGACGCCCCCGGTGGCGATCGCCCGTCATTCTCCGGCATGCATCTACATCGCCTCCCCATGCTGTTAGTATTACCATGCAGGGATGCGGGGTTAGGAGAGGGAAGTTAGGGTGTTAGTTAGGCAGATCCCGCAATAAGCACTCTGATGATTGGAGAAAGGTTGTGAAAAAGGCAAAACATATGCTCGAGGTGATGGGTGAAATCCTGAGTGGCAGACATGGCGAAATGCCCTGACTGCCAGACAGGGCAGTGAGTGGTAAGTGGTGATTAGTGGGTCATGCAGTAGTCGTGCTGTGGATCGTGCATCGGTGGTATGGATGAGTGCAAATTGCGGTGCATGCGATGCATGCATTGGGAGACTGATTAGTGTGATTGGATGTTGGTATGCAAGGCAAAGTGTGTTACATTGATTAGTGGGAGTTAGAGGGTTAATGAGGTGGAGTGAGGAGGGTTAGTGTTGGGAAACGGGGTTACTTAGTTAGTGTTGGCATGTAGTAATAGTACAGATGTTAGTGTGTAAAATAGGAGCTAGCATGCAGTTTGGTTGGAATGCTAAGGGTGGTTTAATTATGGTAGAGGAAGAGGGGTGTTGCCTAGAGTGGAATTAGGTTCTGCAGGTGGTCAAGGGCGTCTTGTTGCGTGATGTCGTTGTCGGTAGGTCTGTGAAATAGGAACAGGGGACGCTTGTGCTTGTCGGCTACGGGGTCTTAGTTACTGAGGCTGTCTATAAGTGGGTTTGCGTGACCATTGGACTTTTTGTAGAGATCGAAGGCCAGTTTTTTAATGAATTCATATATGGTGTGCATTCTGAGTTCTCTGTGCAGTTGTGCAGCAGGGGTTGTTCTGGGGAGTTTGCAGATTAGGCGTAAAATCTTATTCTGAAATGTTTGAAGTGATTGAATATGTGTTTTGGCGGCAACGCCCCATGCAGTGGAGGCGTAGGTAATGATGGGTCTAAGGAGCGCTTTGTAGATGACCAAAGCGGTTTCTTTAGGCAGTAGGCTTGAATGATTTAGTAGGGGGTAGAGTTCTCTGAGGCGCCCACATGCCTTACCTCTGATTTGCCTAATGTGGTCTCGCCACGTTAGGCCAACGTCCATTGTGACTCCGAGGTATTTGACAGTGGTGTTCCAAGAAATGTTATTTCCAAAAAGTTGTAGTGGTGGGAGATTATGTCGTCTGTGGGCGAGTCGCTTGGTGAATATGATCGCTTGGCATTTGGTGGGGTTGGGTTTTATGCGCCAGTTAGTCAGCCATTGTTCTAGGTTTGTAATACAGTTTTGGATGCGCTGGTGTATAAGGCGGGGTTTCCATGATTGGGCTGATGGCAGTATCATCAGCGTAGATGAAGGTTTTCACCGAGTTCGGTATAGGGATGTCATTTATGTATATGTTGAATAATAGGGGTCCTAGGAGGCTTCCCTGGGGGACACCGGCACCTATAGGTCGGAGCGTTGAGGTAGCATTGTTAACTGTTGACCGGAAGGAGCGGGAAGTTAGGTAGTTTGCAATTAATTTGATGGCTGAGTCGGGAAAGTTGAGTGCTATCATCTTTCGGAGTAGGCCTTCGTGCCATACTTTATCGAAGGCGCGCTCTAGATCCAGTAGAATTGCCCCTGTTGATCTGTTACTGTTGAAGCCGTTGGTTATGTGTTCGGTGGCTCTGATCAGTTAGAGAGTTGAGGAGTGTTGTGTGCGAAAGCCAAATTGTTCGTTAATGAGTATGCCATTATGTTTGATGTGTGCATTCAGACGTTTAAGTATTATCTTTTCAAGGACTTTGCTAAGAGTGTTGAGTAAGCTAATGGGTCTATAGTTGTGTGGATTGTGGAGAGGCTTGTGTTGTTTTGGGAAGTGAAGTACGTGGGCGGTTTTCCAAGTGGGGGGATAGATGCCATGTTCAAGAGAGTAGTTATACATGGTGGCCAAGTATTTCAGTAGTTTCAAAGGGAGATGTTTTAATACTGTGTTAGGGATTTTGTCTGGTCCCGGGGCTTTCCTAAGAGGTAGGTGCTGGATGATCCATGCTATTTCGGAGTGGCAAGTTTTGCGCAGTCGGTTGTGGGCAGGTAGGTTTTGGATGTCGGCCGTGATTCGTTGTGTTTCTTGAATGAATGGGGCGGATGAGGGTTCTTGATTTGCTGTGAAAGTTTCTTCGAGAGTGTCGGCAAAAGCCTCTGCCTTTTGGAGATCTGTCTCCGCTATGTTGTTGTTATGGTGCAGAGGAGGAATGTCAGTGCGTTTTTTGGTTAGGTTGCGTGTTATATGCCAGATGTCGCCACGTTCGGTGTTAAGGTCCGTGAGTTTATTATTCCATTGATCAGTGATATGCTGCGCAATGCGTGAGCGTAGTTCCGCGTTTAATTGTTGTAGCCTGGTTTGGTATTGGGGGTGTCTGGTAGTTTGCCAGAGGCGTCTGACTCTGTTTCTTTCAGCTTTGAGTAGTTTGGTGTCCGCGGGGAAATGTCTTGGTCCCGGGTTTGGAGCAACAAAGGGAGTGGAGGACGAGATTGCATGTGAGATTGTGGTTTCGACGTGTGTGACTGCTTGGTCTAGTTCTACAGGAGAGGTTATGGGGAACTCAGTTAGGTTTAGATTGATGTAATTCTGGAAATCGTCCCAGTTTGTTTTGTTGAAGTTGTAGCGTGGCTGTGGCTGGGTGTGGAGCACTGTGGCATCAATGATTACTAGAATCGGCAGATGGTCTGATGAGAGGGCATTGAGGACAGAGATGGACAGCTGATGGGTTAGGTTTCGCGCGAGTGCTATGTCAAGTATGTCTGGCATGTTATTAGCTTGCCATGGGATATATGTTGGCTCAGTGGGGGCGTGAATAATATAATTTGAGATGGCTTCATGGGCGGCTAGTCTGAGGCCGGCATGGTTTGGGCGGGCGCAGTTCCAATTACCGTGTTTGGCGTTGAGATCCCCTAGTATCACTACTGTGTTGTTTAAGTTAAGGAGGGTGTCGATGTCCTGTGTTGAGATGTCGTCCGGTGGGTTATAGGTGGATACTAAAGTTACTTCTCTATTTGCAATTTTGAGGGTAATTGCTACGGCTTCCAGTCTTTGGAGTGGGGGAATGTACGTCTGGTGGTGGGGAATGTGATTGGCTATTATTATGGCAATGCCCCCTCCCCGGCGGTTCCTATCGGTACGGTAAGTTTTAAAACCTGGGAAGTGTAGTCGGTCATTTGTGTCAAGATGTGTTTCAGAGAGTGCAAATATTGGGTAATTGTATTCGTAGAGGAGCTGTTTGAGTTCACCTCTACGTGTGCGGATACCATTAGCATTCCAGGTGAAAATCTTGGTCCTTTGTTCAGCCATGGTGGTCGTCTAATATGTGGGCAATCGTCCTGAAGTATTGATGATGGATTGCCAGGAGCTTTGGCAAGTCACAGTCACCTGTGCTAATGGCTTGTGCTATTATTGCCGACTGTTCGGCGAGGCTCCGGGCCGTCTCATCATGTTCGTGGAATGTGCGGACAATATGTTGTCTGCGGTTTTCAGTTTCCGCGTGTGGATGAGGACTTCCGAGTATGAGGAGTTTTCTCAGGGTTGTTACGTCACACTGATATTCAGTACCTGCGTGACAGTCAATTGCTGGTAGAGGTCTGCCCCTTGTCCCGACCTGGCGCCATTCTGTGGCATTATTAGTTGTGGTGGCCCCAGGGTTGGGTGAGGTGCTGGCCCTTGCTATTGGAGGGCTGCGTGTGGTTGGCACAGGGGGCTGGTGTGCGGGCCTTGTGTTTGTATGGGCGTTTTCTGCCCTGTGTTGTGTGTTGGAGTTGGCGTGGAACCGGTTTAACCTCAGTTCCACAGCCCGCCGATACTCCTGGCAGCCGCGCCACCTGGAACCGTGGCCTGCGCTGTGGCAGAGCACGCAGCGGCGCTGTGAGTCAGCCACAGTGCAGGCACGGAAGGAGTGCCGTCCTGCGCATCTAGAGCAGATCTCCGACACTGCCTGGCATTGGCGTTCGTGGTGGGTGAGTTGTTGGCACCTGTTGCATTGCTTAGGTACCACAGGTCGTTTGTATGGCTCTATGCGTACCGTCATATACTGGAGTTGGCGTATGCGTAGAGCTTTTTCGTAGTCCTCCCTATGTCGTACCTCTACCATGTACATAGGGAGTAACGTTCTTTCCCTATTGAACTTTCTTAGTTGGACTACTCGTATTGGGGTTATGTCATGCTTTAGGATGAGCTCTTGTCGGAGGTGTGGTTCCACTGCTGGGAGCCGTAGTCCCTTGGCCACAAATCTGAATGATTTCTCCGAGGCGAGCTCTGTAATGTGGAAGTTGGCATTTTTCAATTTCAAAAATTTTATTAGTCGGCCGTAGTCGACCTCGGAAGTCATTCTGACCCGAAAATCTTTGGAGTAAGCGGCCTCGTCGGTGACATAGTGCTCGGGATTGTTTTGGTTGCCGAACTCAAGTAGCAGTTCCGCAAGCCGGTATGTCTCACTTTTGGAGATGTAAATGGGTGGCAGATAGACATGACATGTGTTTCCTACTGTGAGGGCGGGTGGCTGTGCCTGAGGTGATTTGTCGCGAGAGGCGGTCATTCCTTTGCTGGTGGACGGGGTGGTGTTCCCCTCAAATCTGAAAACATTAGGAGTCGCACCATTCCCTTGGAATCGGAAAACATTAGAAGTCGCGCCATTAGCAACTGCAGCTGTTTTTGTTTCATCAGCATAGGAGGGGGTCATATTAGTTGCTGAGTCATTTGATATTGAAGATTCCTGCTCAGGCACTTTGGTGTCTCCTATGGGATTTGGGTTACTGGCTGAGGCAGGCGTCCCAGCTGGAGGAATGCTGCTTTGCGCACTGTCACTGCTGAGTCCCGGGCGGGTTAGGCCCACGGAGTTGTCAGTGGGTGTGGTATTTAATGTCAAATTAGTTTGACTAGGATTTTCATTAATGGGAAAAGCAGTTTGTTTAGGCTGCATTTCGGGGCTTTTTCCATCTGGGGATTTAGGGAGTGGCGAGACCACGGGAGGGGGAGTGCATGACTCCAAAATTTCCTCCATACCTGGCTCGACTGTTTGGTGTTGGGAAGAGTCGAAAAGGTTACGACTGACAATGGTATTTCCCTTTCTGCTGAGCACGCTGGGTGCTTGGGTTTTATTAGGAGGATCAGGTGGTTCAGGCCTAGTCCTGGTTCCAACCATTTTTTTTTTTCTTTCTTTCTTTCCTTTTCTTTTATTTATTTATTATACCTAAGGGTTACCTAGCTTACAATCTAATAGCAAACAGGAAATAAGAAGGATAGTTGAAGTAAAGAACGGATAGTGGGCGCACTGAGGCGCGAGCAACAGAGGGCCGAACCCCGAGAGGCGCCTTGGAGCCAATTAAAGAAAACTGTTGGCTGTGGCCGTGTTGCTCTACCCAATCTAAGCCGCTGAAGTAGTACTGGAAGTTACTACAGCAACCGTTGATCCAAGGACCACCGCTCTGTTGTGCAGCACGACGACGTCTCGAAACGACCACACGACCACCACCAACCACCCACAACACAAAATCGCCCCCCACTACACCAACAATATATATGCCATCCACTGCTACATGAATCTGCAGTTGCTAGCCGTTCCTGCCCTGGTTCATTTCTGAGAATGTCCTCCACAAATGAGGACGAAACGTCAAATTTTAGTAATTTTAATATTCAACTAATATTTAGACTCCTAACAGGCCATGACTTTCTCAATAAACATTTATTCAGGACTGGTATAGTGAGATCTCCTCTGTGTCCTTTCTGTACACTTAAAGAAGATATGGATGGAAACCATCTACTCTGCTGCCCAACCTTTAGTCAACATGATGATATAACACCAAAATACTGGAATGCAAAATAGCAAATGGCTTCACTGCCAACTGCTCAAAATTAGATACCAGTGGTACTGGTGCAGGTGCAATATACCCTGTCTTCTCTTTCTACAAAAGATTAAGTTTAAATACTATAAATTTTGATGGAGAGATTTCGGCAATACTTCAGAGCTTACAAAACCTACTATAGCATATAAATAAATTTGAAAAAGTTGTACTATTATCTGATTAAAGCAGCTATTATATCCATAACATCTGATGTAACATCTAATAGCTTAAATATTAGAATACTGCAAAGTCATAAAACAACTGATGAATTTAAATAAAAGATTAATACCAGCACATTGCGGAATACAGGGTAATGAAACAGCTGACTTTCTAGACAAGAAAGGTAGTAAAATTACATCAAATTCATCTTATCCAATAAGATATCACTCTATCAAAAGAATCATTATACCCCACCGACCGACTGTCCCGCCCGGCCGTCCATCCGTCCGTCCATCCATCCATCCATCCATCCATACATAACATTCCAATCTGTAGATCCTATTATGAGCTAAAACTCAAAGCCAAAACTCTAGGATGTAGATCATGTCAGCAATTACATTTATTCAATATTTATCAATACATTTATTTACAAATAATGACTCTGACAATGAATTTTCCGAGGTGTCAGTTTTGCATAATTTTCAATTACATGTCTGTTTCCAAAAGTCTACCCATACACTTGCATTCTTAGAATATTCATGTTTATTATATTTGCAATGTTACATTATTACCAGTATTTTTTGATTGAATGAAATCCTCCTGTGTATAGAAGGTGTGAGTAATAAGGTATATTTTTAATTCTGATCTAAACTTGTTTTTATTCATTTGCAATTCTTTTATAGAAGAGGGAAGTGAATTAAACAAAACTATTCCTTTGTAGTAAACCCCTTTTTGGAATAACTGCAAATTATTACAACATACAGTAACAAAATTAAAGAAGATAATGTATTACAAACAAAAGGAAAACCAATGCAAAATTTCTGTAATAAAACGACCAGAATCACTACATTACCACAAAAACCCTCTGTAGCAGCTTTTATACTCCCAACAGGCCATGACTGTCTCAATAAACATTAATTCAGGATTGGTATAGTGAGATCTCCCCTGTGTCCTTTCTGTACACTTAAAGAAGATATGGATGAAAACCATCTTCCCCACCGCCCAACCTTTCGTCAACATGATGATATGCATCAAAATTCTGGAATGCAAGAGAGCAAATGGCTTCACTGCCAACTGCTCAACATTAGATAACAACCAACCACATCAGATACCAACCAAGCAACCAACCATATTCAACCATGGCCTACAAGCCTGGACATGTTATATTTTACTAATAATAACACCAGCCGTGAAAGTCTATGAGCACATTTAAAAGTTTATTCTCCTACTTCATGCTAATTGAGATAATATTTGCAGCAATGGTTGTATTACAAATTTTCTTGTATGATCAAGTAGAATGAAGAAATAAAATATACAGTAGAGCTTCTGTTAACCAAAGGAAGGAAAGGTGGTTTCAGAAAACCAAATTTTTTTATAAAAATGATTACATAATATTAACAAAGTATTTAATAAATATGAGTTACTGTATTTACTTCTTTCCACTTCATTTTCTATCCACTATGTATTGCAACCATTTCATGAGCAGAATCTTTTGACAAACTGTAATGCTATCTGTAAAGGTTAAAAGTGTTGTGAATAATAGAAGTTCTACCATAGTCAAAACTTTTAAGAACACTATGTGATTGGCTTTAACATAATCCTTCATATTACTATGAGAAAAAATGAATAGCATATATGTAAAAAAGTACAAGGCTGTAAATAAAGAACATTTTGGAAATAGTTAATGCAATAGTTAATGTAAGTTTTTGCCTGTATTTTAAAGTTTAAAGTAATAAACAATCTGATATGTTAAATTCACATTATTTTCTGTACAGATTCTTCAACACCTATTGTTAAAAAAGCTTATTCTTCTGTCTACATCATGTTAATCCAGATAAACATATCTATAAATGCTTTTATTACATATTTCCTTGTAGATACAAAGGAATAAGGGAATACATTGGGCTTAAGTGATAGGTGAATCTTTTAAGACTCAGTTGTTTCTTTGTGATGGCATAAAATTTTGTTCTTTTTACTTGCAAGAGCAATTAAAATGAATAATTCCACATAAAAAAGGTATGGGACTAATTTGTGTATTTTAATGAGATTCTAAATTTTTTGTGTAAAAAGCTTTGAAGCTTTGTCTTGTTTATCAGTTATGCATAGTCATCCAGAATGAACAGGCCTTGAGAAGGTATAACTAGAGAATTCATTATATACATTTTATTTGTTTATTTTATTCAACTTATACATTTTATTTGCCATGGAAATATTTTATGTATCCAATGTATTCAGTCAAAATCATAAAGTTATTTTGAGTAAATAAACATTTTTGAAAATTTTTCAATGTAAAGTGTAGCTTGGAGTGAGCAGATTTTCCTGAAAATTGTTGTGTCACATACTTGGAAGATTATCATGTTTTATATTTGACCAACTTTTCTGTTTTTTGTTATGTTATGATTCATGCACACATGTACACACAAGGCACAGAGATTAAAAGAAATTTTCAGGCTTCTTAAAGTAAAGCATGTTGAGCTAAGCTTTGGTAGCATGAATACTGTAAGCTATTCCTACTGGAAGTCTGCATGACAATACAAAGTTAATATTCATGTTTTAAATAAATATGAACCTATTTCAAAAGCACATTACCTCTGTTTCTAATCGACCTGGTCTTCGAATGGCTGGGTCAAGAGCCTGTGGCTTGCTAGTGGTTGCAACTATGATTAAACCTTTGATATTGTTTGCTTGCTCCAGAAGTGTCAAAATTTGGGTCGATGCTCTCATTGTATGTGATGATACGCCTCTTCCTCTTTTAGGACACAGGCTATTCACTTCATCCAGCAAAAGTACACATATTCCTGTTAAAAACAAAAACAAAAATTGCAAAATCCACAGCAATATTAATGGAAAGTATTAATAATTATTGCTATCTTTATATTATATTTTAAACACAAACAGACACTACAATGGCTTGCATTACCGATTCTACTATCCTAACACAATAATTTATAGCATTAGTTTGTGAAAACAAATGCAGTGGGAAAATTTGAAATTCCATAAAAGCATGTCAATGACCTATCTGTGAGGTTACAGCATGCTTAAAAAAGATTGGGGGAGGGAGAAATATGTGGTTTGTGTGATACACTTCGGAGGGAAAGGATTTATAAGGATTTGAATCAGGAGCGCTGTTTTTAAAAAGTTTAAGAGCAGAAAATTGGGAAGGATGCATGTGTGGGGAGCTTGAAGGAATATTTCATTTAGAATGTGATGGAGTGAAGAATGGAGGGAGGGTACCTATATGGGAAATAAAATGGGAAAAATTACATAAAAAGTTATAGCACTTAAAATACTGATTCATATGGGAATAAACAGGAATAAAATGATGGTAAAACATTTTGGAAATGGGAGAAATGGATTAGAGGAGTTAAAAAATATTGAGAGAACTGACATTAATTGATAAAAACATTGTAAATAGTGGAGTATGAAGTTTGAGGAAGCTTGATTATATGTAGAGATAACCCTGGGGTTGTACATAAAAAAGCCTCTATGATGGACTTATTAGATTATAAATTTTGATTAAGTATTTTAGTTGTAATTGAAAGAAAATTTCTGTTGTTTTGCAGTTTTGTACATTCGTGAAGCTGTATATGCAATTCAAGGTGCAACTTATGCTAATGGAGAGCATATCAGAGTTGCTTTGTTCACCATCTGTCCACATATGAAACTTGGCATCAACTGCAAGTACCAAAGTAATATTAATATAAAAATAATAGTTGCAACCAATCTTCACTTATCTTTTGGAATCCAGACAAGGATTCCAAAAGATAAGTGAAGATTGGTTGCAACTATTATTTTTATATTAATATTTGTGTTATTCTTCACTGTTACTAGCTTCTTTTTACATTTAACACCAAAGTAATATTTTATGTACATACTAACAGGCTTACCCAACATTGCACAGTTAGTTTTTTAAATAAATAAATATTTCTATTTATTTTTATTTATAATAATAAATTAATTTCATTTACCTCCCTTGTTTTTTTTTTACTTTATTGAGCAATGCTCTAGATAGAGTCTGTCAACTGGAATAGGAACTTCCGGTGCTGAGTCAAGGTTCAACAAAAAATTAGCTCGTAAGGTACATTTCGGGCACTTGCATATGAAAATGATCTTGTACTGCTGTCAATAGATGTCTCTTTCTACTAGCGTTCAATGGTGTAGTGATACCAATTATCATTAATATAGGTAAATTGTAGTGTGGACTAAATAAAGGGAAATTCTGAAATAAAATTATAAAGATAGGACTACAACTCAATTAATTCCATTTATTCACACATTACATAACAGGACTCTGAAACAACAGCCCATACTGGCAGTCTATTTCCTAGAATAATGTTGGCCATCTTGATGACATGCTTTGAATTTGAAAAAAATTTAACATGGCCATAATTTCATAACTGTAAAATGCACAGTCTTCTGAAAGAAAAAATTGCCTTTTGAAGTTGTCCTGTTACAGGGAGGATTAAGGGAATAAAATTGTTTCGTTTCCTGAATTATACTGAAAGGTAAGAAGCTTACAGAACAGCACAGGAATAAAGAATTAGTCATTACCTAACCTGAAACATGCTGCCGCTTGGTTGTAATAACTTTGTGAAAAGACACTTTAATAACTGTTTCATATTTTCTCTCATGCAGAAAAATAATTCACTGCAAAATTAGCTATTGTGTACACTATACATATAATTCTTAACAAAACAATGTCAGATTTGAAGCAATAGTTTTATCTTAACCATAACCACAAACTTTGCCCCTTTTTCCTGGAGTGTTTACTTGACACTCGTTATATAACTTACACTAACCACATACTGCATTGCAGACTCTTATGACTAATTTATTGTTTACCTCAGTAATCTTGTAATTAAATGTGTGTTGGCATTTCAGTACAAACTTGTATAAATTTACATTCAATCCACAGTACTATTTACATTTACAATACTTTTCTTGCATTACACAATCTATATCATATTATGAAATGCTGATGAATGATATATAAACATATATTTGCACAGTTTTCTGTCATTTCTTTCATGTTAGCCTATATGCATTCGACAAAAATAATGTTTTTAAACAGTCTTTTGTCAATGATGCTATCAATTGCCAGGATACCAGTACTACCTGTGTGCCAGAATTTCATCATGAGAAGTTCTTTTACATGCAGTAAATTTATAATATGAGGTTGCTTTTAAATACACTTACAAACCATCAGTCTGGGCTGTTTTAATTTGGCTGCACACATTTTGGGTATCAATTTGTAAACCTCAATGGTTCAGAAATGCTGTTAACTGATGAATTGAGAGGAAATGCCATCATGAATAAAGAAAGGCAACTTCGTGTTGTTTGCTTTACTTCAGCATACGTTATCTACATTGGAAAAACATTAATGTAGAATAAGTGAGGGGAATTGTTAAGGTATGATTACTTAACTTGTTTCCTTAATTTCTTTTGGCACATAACATTAATGAAACCGAGGGAAAAATGCATTCTATATTATTGGCCTATAGATATGTTTAAGTGTGGTGGAAATGTTGGTAAACTCACTTGAATTAATTATTTTTAATTTTTTTCATTTCAATAGCATTGCATTGTTTCTAATGTAGTATAAGAATCAGCAAATAAATTTAGCCGTACCATGTCATAGGCACCATGTCTACCCAATAATAATCTTGTTACCTAATTAATACCTTAGGGTGAGTTGCTTGTTTATGAATTTTTACAACTTTTTTCTTTTATCATGCAGTGACAAATGTTTGTAATAATGTGACAAGCTAATTAATACTTTTGGGCGAGTTGCTCAGATATGAATTTTTGTTTGTAATGATGTGGCAAACTGATTATTACTTTTGGGTGAGTTGCTTGGATATGAATTTTTATGTTTGTAATAATGTGGCAAGCTAATTATTACTTTTGGGCAAGTAGCTTGGAAATAAATTGTTGCAAGGTTTGTTTTATCAGTTAGTGACAAATGTTTGTAACGATCTGGCTAGCTAAATAGTACCTTGGGGTGAGTTGCTTGGAAGTGATTTGTTACAAAGTTTGCTTTATCATGCAGTGACAATGTTTTGTAACATTTTTTTATTTTTTTTTAACTATCATGTCTAAATACCTCTGTAATGATGATATAGAATGTCGCAGCCTTCGGTTTATTCTCATAAAAATATTGCTGAAAATACATAAATTCCATTTCTTCCTGTTTTGTGCTTTTACCATTATGCAACACATGACACAAATAGGAATGCATAAATAAGGGACTTCAAAAATATTATGTGGTCTTTGGAACTTAAAAGGGAAAACTTATACATGTGTTAGTAAACTCACATAATAGTTAATAATATTAGATTTGCATATCTTTGTATTATTATGTGTATTGTTACTTTCATTTTAAGTATTACAATGCCAGCAGCAGGTACAACCTAAAAGCCAAGTGTGATATCTTCCTTCTTAACGTCTGTGTATAATATATAAACTTGATTCCTGTCATTTTTAAAAACAGAAGTCCAGGATGCATAGAATTTTTAGCCATCTTCAAAATAGCCAAACAAAATGCAAAATTTGCACAAACTAGGTCAAACTTTTGCATCAATGACATAAATATAACAATCTGAAATAAAATGCTTAAAGAATCCTATGGTATATCTATGAATATATCTTAGTAACTGTCCTATGCAGAACGTCTGTGTGATTTAAGTTTGTAAACACTGCACAATTTTAAGTAATTGTTTATAAATATAAAAAAAGGAATTGTTGCCTTTACTTTACAGCTATTATAGATGCAAATTAATTGGTAGTATGGAATTATACATTTTCATAATCGAGGTGTTTCTACTCCATTTTTGCCCTGATATTATGAGCAGAAATTATTCTCTGATTAATTAATTTAACACAATTTTTTATATGTATTCTGAGATGAAATTGCACAAATTATACATATAGCTATTGTTGCATATGGCTTCCGAACATAATCTATATATATATATATATATATATATATATATATATATATAAATATATATATAAAAGAAAGTTATGTTAGTTACACTATTTATAACTCAAGAACGGCTGAATCGATTTGGCTGAATCGATTTGGCTGAAAATCGGTGGGGAGGTAGCTTAGAACCAGGAGATGGACATAGGATACTTTCTTTTCCGTTTCCGTGGGACGTGTCATGAAACATGGTAAAACAAAATGCAACAGACACGGAATAACAAAACACAACTGACAGCTACACGTAATGTTGTCTATGGTTAAGAAAATTTGACAATTAGAAATTCTGAAGTTGACCGGTTGTGTGTTTGTTTTGAGTTTCTATTATCACATTGTGCCGATAACACAATGCCACGACCAAGACGATCGAATATTTCCCGACAAAGCCATAATGCAACAAGGATTTGAAACATTGCAAATGAAAGGACTGAAGAATAACAGGAAATTCACGTGAAGAGCACCGCGTTAGTATGGCTCGACTTTGTGCTTCTCAATCACAAGAGCAATGCGGGCTACGCCGGGCCGAGTGCTCAGACAGCTCGCCTCTCAGCTAGACGGTCCGGGTTTGATCCCAAGCGACCACATGTGAGATTTGTGGTGGGCCAAGCGGCGCAGGGGCAGGTTTTTTCCGGTTTCTCCTGCCATCACATTCCACCGGGGCTCCATCTTCATGTATCGTCAGTGTCATCGCCTGCAGTGCCAGAGCAGTAAAAGCGGGCGTTAAACACTACCCAAAAGAAAGAAGAAAAAAAAGGGAAAAAAAAGAGCAAAGTGAGGCAGTCCGTGAAATGGCTCGGTTGGCAATGTGAAATCATTAATGAAGGCAATTGATGATGGAAATGATGATTTATATTTCCTGTATGCCCCTGGTGGAAATGCTAAGCCATTCCTCATGTCAGTAGTTTTAGCCACTGTGAGATCCAACATGTGGTTGCAATCGCTTCTTCTGGAATAGCAGCCACATTGTTAGGATGCTGTACGGCTCATTCAGCATTAAAATTGACATTAAATCTTCAAACTATTGAAGAACCAACATGTAATGTTGCAAAACACTCTGTAATAGCCTAAGTTTTATCAGCATCGAAAATCATCATCTGGGACGAATGCACAATGGCGCATAAACGTGCCACAGAACATTGAAAGATCTACGCAATGACTCAAGATGTTTTGAAGGTGCAATGATTTTACTGTCTGGTCATTTCTGCCAAACACTGCCAGTAATTCCAAGATCAACTGCTGTTGACGAAATAAAGGCTTGCCTCAAATCATCAAATCTATGGCGCTATGTGAAGAAACTTCAGCTGACAACAAACATGAGAGTTGCGTTGTTGAACGATACATCTGCTGAAGATTTCTCTGAGCAATTGCTGACTATTGGTAATGGTCAAGTACCTGTAGACAAATCGAACGGATTGATTTCATTTCCTCAGAATTTCTGTTACTTTGTCTCATCAAAAGACAAACTTATCAACAACTAACCACAAAAATAATGAAGGGTTGAGCAAGCAATTTTGGCGGCTAAGAATAAATATGTAGATGACTTAAACTACATAATTCAGAATGATATCATTGGCACACAGCATTCATTCAATTCTATTGACTGTGTAACAAATGAAAATGAAGCCACCAACTATCCAATTGAATTTTTAAACTCCTTGGATATGCCTGGCTTACCACTGCACAATTTACGACTAAAGGTAGGCTCCGTAGTAATCATGCTTCGAAACATAAACCAACCAAAACTGTGCAATGGAACACGTTTGGTGGTAAGTAAATTGATGAACAATGTGATTTACACGATGATACTCATAGGAAAATTCGAAGGTGAGGAAGTTCTCATTCCGATGATACCGATTTGCTGTTTGAGTTTAAACGACTACAATTTCCGATCCATATTGCATTCGCCATGACCATTAACAAATCACAAGGAAAATCCTCGAAAGTTTGTGGTCTGAATCTAGAAAATCCATGTTTTTCCCATGGTCAATTATATGTGGCATGTTCATGGATCGGAAGACCATCTGCGTTATTTGTTCTTGTGCCTGATAATAAAACAAGAAATGTCGTCTATCACAAGGTGCTTCACTGAAGAGTGCAACCCATCA
Source organism: Hymenopus coronatus (assembly GCA_030762935.1). NCBI lineage: Eukaryota > Metazoa > Arthropoda > Insecta > Mantodea > Hymenopodidae > Hymenopus > Hymenopus coronatus. The sequence goes on from CM060880.1 coordinate 56,024,275, forward strand.
AAATACATGGCCAATAAAGAATCATTAAAATACTTGATTTTTTTTTTTATTTATATTTATTATCCTAGCAAAAAATTTTTAACTTAATAAAATCTAAATTCTGCTCATTTATTGCCTCTAAGGCGGAACAAAGTTCGCCGGGTCAGCTAGTTGAAAATAAATTATTACAATGATGCCAGCTCAGTGCTTCAATACCAAGGCTTTTGTGACTCATTGCTATTACCTTAATGTTCAACTCCTGCATTATTGTATGGAATGGGCATTTTTCTGTTTTACTTGCAATTGCATTCAGCCAATTCTATAAAGACAATATAAAGTTGGTTTGTACTCCTTTTCATTGTTTGCCATTTCTATTGAATAGCAATAATCTTCAGTTTTGTAATGTTATAGACTATAAGAGTCATATCAGCTTTATTTTATGCCAAAATTTGTTCCACAGGAGTTATGTGCATTGAAATGAAACTGTTACAGTTAAAAGTCCTTAAATACAATTACAAAATCCCTCACTCTTGGCTTAAATGAAATGTGCAGTATTCTCACTTTGAGAGTGTAATCGTTCCCTCAGTTGCTTATATGGCACACACTCAGCTGAGTCCTGCAGCTTTTGCTATGCAAAGAGCAGTAATGCCAACTTAGCTGAAGCAGAACTGCTTAAACTGTTACCAAAATAAATTGGGATAGCCACTCAAAAAGATGCTTCATTTGACAGACAGAATACCAAGCATATGGAAATTTGTCATACAATTTTAAATTTTGTTTATAAAAGTGCATGTTTTTTTTGTTGATTACCATGCAGAATATTTGGTCTCAGAGGAAAATTGTAAGAAACAGAAGAGTCTAGTATTCCTTGTGTTGTAAAGACAAGTAGATTTTAAACAAATAGTGTATTTTACTACTTTCTTATTTTCATTGTGCAGTATATGTTATTCTAATTGTAATAATTTGCTTTTTCTGTATTTATGAAAGATATATATTTTAACCCAAGTTATTACCAGAATGTACAAATGTATGATTGATAACATTTGTGCCACTAGTTGCTGACATCGTCTCATGTACAAATGTTAAAGGTGCTGCTAAAACGTTAATACTGTAGGAGAGAATTTCAAATTTGAAGTGCCTATCTGAGGAACTTTTGTAATCCTATGCAAAAAATGTATATGTGCAGCCATTGAAATGCAGCTGCTGCTATTCAAAACTTTATTCATTAATACAAGCACTAACATAACACTTTTGTTTTCTTCATGAAACAGGTAGTGTTTTATTTTTGTACATAGTTGTTATCCTATCTTCATGTAGAATTTTTATGTGTGCATCTATGATGTTTTTTGCACTAGTTTTTAATAGAATTTTCAATATTATTATTAACTTGCTATGTACAAAAAAATTGCATTACATTTAACCTTGTTGGCATCCTTCCAGATTTCCCCACTTACAGAATGCATTAATTCAAAGTGAAATTATAATTGCTGTGCTCATATAACAAACAGGATTTTAATTCTACTCCATGAAAGGATGAAACATGTATTTCTGCATAATACCAATTTCTATAAATACTGTGCTTCTCATCAGATTATAAAAAATCTAATTTGTTGTATAAGCAGAAAAAAGTTCAGTTAAATGTGGATTTCTTCTTGCTGATCATTTTCCTTTCAGGAATTAGCTACCAAACTTCTTTCTAAGTCTCATCTCGCTCACAATGAATAATTTACCGCAATTTTCAATTTCTCACACATAAATGTTAAATTGGCTATTTGAATATGTTCGGTAACAATTCATTGGTGCGTGAGGTGGAACTTCGAAAGAACTTCGGTAGTTCTAACAACACTCGTGCGAAAGGCTTTAAAAGCGCCATATTCGACCCCTTACCCCCACCACAGAGTCGACATCTAGTAATCTATGCTCTAGAGCAAGCTTCATCAATTATGTAGCTCTAGAGAGCCGCTTTTCCTGCTTTACCTGCTGTGGTCCTGTTAATGTCTATCAGCAGGCCAACAGTGCCATTTCCTGCACCAAAATAACTTTGAAATACAAATTGATTTGAACTGTTGCATTCATATTGTTTCATGGAAGTATGCTGCTTATATGATAATGTATTACTGTTACTGTTGTTATTATCATCATCAAGTAATACAGTTAGTAATTTTCAATATAACAATGATTAAACTGTGCACTGCAACATAAAGATTACACAAACATGCAATAAGGTATGATAATTTGTGGTTCAGAGGTAAAATAAAATGTTTTAAGTCTGGCCATCATGAATATATTCAGTAATAGCAATAAATTACAGTCTAATAAAATATACTGTATTTACGTCCGCAAACAGTCCTGTTTGTAGCAAAGCTCATCTTTATTCCCCTTGGTATTTTTCTTACTGAGTCATATGGCAATATATGTTAGACTTTTTATATTCTTTAATATTTTACTTCAAATTACAATACCTTGTTCTGGGATAAAATGTGTTTCCTCCTAAGCAGGGTTGAAGCAGTTGGTGTTGAAGAACTGACTTCCATGATAATAAAAACTACATGTCATGCCATTAACAAACAATTTTTACTTTCTTTTCAAATTGGTTGAAATATGTAAGAGGGCGGTCTGAAAAGTTTCTGACCTAATAAAGATACAAGACATTTCAGAATTTTTTATTTTTATTTTTCAACTCTACACACTTCTCCCAGCGATGCTCCCATCTCTGTAACCCATCCAAATAGTACTCAACGTTCTCTGTTCTCCGAGCGCACTTTTCACATGAGAGAACAAAAAGAAGTCGCTTTGGGCTAGATCTGGTGAGTAAGGTGGATGGCCAAGCAGTTCAAATTGTAATTCATGGATTTTCGACATTGCAACTGCTGAGGTATGAGACGGTGCATTGTCTTGGTGAAACAGGATTTTCTTTTTCTGCAAATGTGGCCGTTTTTCCGCAAGTTCTGCCTTCAGTTTGTCAAATAATGATGCGCAGTATGCTCCTGTAATGGTTTTTCCTTTTTGAAGATGATTGATTGAAATAACTCCAAGATTATCCCAAAAAACAGTCGCCATCACTTTCACAGCCAAAAAAACAGTTTTTGCTTTTTTTGGAGCCGGTTCCCCCTTTGCAGTCCACTGTTTGGACTGTATTTTTGTTTCGGGCATATGATGGTGTATCCAAGTTTCATCTACAGTAATTAATTGGCGCCATAACTCGGATTTATTGCGCCTAACTGCATCAACTGGAAATGTTCATTCAAACATGTTTTTGGTTAGACGTGAGTAACCATGGCATCCAACGCACAGACAGCTTTCTCATGTCTAAATGTTGATTTAATATGTGACAAACGCGTTCTTTTGACATGTTCATAGCCTCTGCTATCTCTCTCACTTTAATTCGGCGGTCATCTAGCACCATTTGATGAACTTTGGCGATGGTTTTGTTGGTAGTTGCAGTTATTGGACGTCCCAAACGTTCATCGTCTCCCAAGCTCTTATGGCCAGGTTTAAATTCAGCTGCCCAAAATTTCACTGTGGTAAATGATGGTGCAGAGCCCCCATACACAGAATCCAACTCATATTTGATTTGCCTTTCAAAAACAAATATTTAATGACAGCTTTATACTCGATTTTGTTCATTTTCATAAAAACACTCACATCACCTCACTAAAACGACTCTTACATAACAACTGAGCATCCAAAATAGCTGAAACTTTGGTGAGTAACTGTCAACAGATGAACAATGAAATTCACTAGCTTTTATTTACGAGTGCTGCCATCTTCATGTTGAGGTCAAAAACTTTTCAGACCATCCTCATAGGCACATAATTAGGGATATAGGATGCAACCTGAAAGAGCTTACTAAAAAACAAAGATGGCTGCTGCCACATGTCAAGAGCAATAAATGCTCTAACTAGAGTCACTCAGATATAATTAACATTAAGGCTCAATAAAAAGATGCAGTTATCAACATCCTCTCATACTTTTCACCACTTTTGGCCATGGTGCCTCTGGACATTTGGTTGAATGGATTAAGTCATCTGCAGGAGATATTTCAAGCTCATAACTTTGTGGCCAGTTTTTATTAAATGGGTTTTCTCTCAAATTGTTAGTTCTATTTGCATTTAGCATGTTTAATGAAGCTTATTTCTTGTTTTCAGAAACAATGTTGGACTACTACTGATTTGTCTGTTTGTGCAGGTTCACATTTCTTACATCTTCATTAAATCAGGTTTTTCTTCGTTTTTTCTGTTTATCTGTGGTACTCATTTGGCCTTACTTTTGTGTGATTGCAATGGTGTCTTTCAAAGGAAATTAGCAAGTTTCTGAGGTTGTAACCAATTTTATGTTATGCTCTTTACAAAGATTTCTTAATTTTTTTTAAATTTAGTGGATGGATAAAATGAAAGTCTGTACATCCACATGTGCACGCATGCACACACACACCCACTCACACACAGACCTTTTTCCAAAAATGCTTCTTTTGGATTCAGAGGGTCTTCAAATGTATATTTATAGTGAAATCTTGGTGTCAAAATTTTGAGGGAATACAATACTTTCTCTACTTACTACGCACATAGTACATACTTGGTAACAAAAGTAAAAATGCTGACAAAGTTATTAACTTTAAATACTTCCAGCAGGTGATTTAATCCAACCCTCAACCAAATGTCCAGATGACACAACATCGAGTTCCTCTCAAAACATTAGTCACCATTCCTGAAGATCAAGACAAAGAAAAGCCTTTGAAACAAGACCAAAGGTTTAAAAAATGTGTAAGTGGGATTGAAGTGTTTTTATGCAACTCACATAATGTTTACTTTGTTTTAACAGAATAGTATTTTCCTATTTTGTTCCCCATTAAGTATAAAATAAATGCAAAATGGAAAATGTTTCACGCTTTTCCTGTTTCAGTTAATAATATAACTCATTTTCCTTGGAGGTGCTGTGCAACTGGACAATACTATCATCATATTAATGGAAACTAGTTGGCAATTTGTTTATCAGCTTATCCAATACAAATTGCTGTGCATGGTTCTCCAGTATTCATTGTGAATCTCAGATCTCAATCTTAACTAAAATTGAATTGTCACAAAATTTTTTCACATTTGCATACATCAATCACAAGTCATTATCTAGTCATACTTAAAAGAGCTGCATATTCTAACCTCCAAAACTTGCACCTTCTTCTGCTAATGAAGCTGCCTCCTGAAAGACTTGACGCAAAGATGACTCAGTATCACCAGGCTTTGGATTAAACACTTCAGGACCAACGAGAGTTAATAATGCAGCACCACATTCTGCGGCTACCTGACGAACCAAGGATGTTTTTCCACAGCCTGAGGGTCCGATCAACAGAACCTAAATAGTTGTTTGAACATTAACTCACCAGTATGATAATTGATTTTGTGATCAATGTGGCTGTCAAAGAAATGTACCATTCTCATATTTCAGAATATTATCCACTAATGTGAGAAACAGTAAGAGCATAAAACACATAATGAATTAATTAATTACATTGGCAACAGCAATAAAATCTTTAATCTATTTTTGTATTATTTGTACCCTTAAAAGGGTACAACACCATAATGTGTTATGAAAACACTTTAATAATATATAATTTCTCAGTTTTTTTTGGCCTTTAAGTCCAATATAAAGATGTGATTTATCAACATTCTCTCTTTTGGCAGACTAAATATTACCCAATGTTGAGGGCTCTAAGCCACAATACATAGCTCAAGGCGTGTAGTGGTTGTGGGAAGGCTGGAACTGTGGAGCTACAACAGGGAATAACCTTGGCATCTGTGCATCTGAAGATATCCAGGGTGTAGTGGATTCGATAAGCATGAGAGAATGTCTTATCATAGCTTCTAGACACTTTGTAATGGATTATCACATCAACTTTACTCCTTAAATACGTTATATTAACTGCTGTAACCAATGTAAACTATTACCAAAGAAGTGCAAATTAAATCAATTGAGCTTGGAACACATTATTTTGCAAGGACAGGTTATTGGCCACTTTCTCCTAATTGGGAAATGAACCTGAACAAAAAATACTATTGTTTTGCATTAACAGTGTACATAGATATTGAAATCATACCCTCTACTCCGGTTATTCTCTGGTAAACACATGTTGGTTATTATGCAGAACTTGGGTCTCCCAAAAAATCAAATGAAACTAAGTGTGACTGATTGATCTTGTAATTGTGATGATGATTTTAATGGCTATAATTGGCAGACAGGCTCGATTTTTTTTATTATAGATAAATTTGTGTGCATGCTGGAACAGTTGGTATTTGTGTATATGATGGATATTTACCAAATTAGGATATTTACATAAATGAGTATTAAATGAATAATAAATGGTTTTATGTGTATATGATGAAATTCTTGCATAAAACTGGATTTATAACGAAAAAGCTTGTTTATGTTGCTAGCAGAAAACTCTGTAACTATTGGTATGCAAGAATGTCATATGTTACTCTTGGTAGGATTACTGCATCGTGAGAAACTGTAGGAATAATTCACCAGTTAGTGTGACTATAGTAGTTGGTTGAGGAGTGTTTCTGTGAGATTTTTGGTTTTTTTAAATCTGTTTCTGTAGACAAAACAACCAGGTCCTGCAGTTTTCAAATTTACCGTGAGGTAGATTCGAATCTGTTAAGGTAGTGTGTGTATATAAATTTATGTTTCTAATTTTTTATTGTGGTTGTAGTTGGCACAGAAATATGTTTCTGAACATTATAAAACCATTTTTTATGTAATACTCGTTTATATATATATATATATATATATATATATATATATATATATATATATATATATATATATCAGTATTTGGTAAATATCCGTCATATCACAAAATACCATCCTTTGTCTATAATAAAATACCAAGCTTGACTGCCAAATAAAATCTATGAAATAGTCATCACAAATACAAAATTCATCCATCGCACTTGGTTTCATTTGATTTTTCGAGCGGCCCATTTTCTGCATAACTGCCCACATGGAACAATATGTATTAAACATTAAGTGTTATATAACAGTTTTAAATTAAAATTAGCTACCTGTCTGGATGGCTTCAGTTTCAGTTCTTTAGCCATTTGCTGATATGCTACACAATTAGAAATTATACTCTTCAGTTGCCTTGAAGGAATTTCTAACCCTCCAAGAACTGAAGCTTGTGAGAAGTTCTGCATTTCTTCAAACCACAACTTACTAAGTAGATAATCAACATGAACTTCTGTTGAGGATGTAGTTCTTCCTACAATGGAATCCCTAACATCTCCATTATAATGTATTTTGTGAATCACAAGACAATATATACCAAACCTTTGATATGTCTTTATGTTCTTTAGATATAGAGTACACCCACTTGATACTACATGCATATTTAAAAAATCTCGCAAAATTTCCTTCAGGCCAGTTAAATTCTGCTTCCAACTCTTAGTGTTCGAAAAACTATCAAACACTACAGATAAGCATACCTCTTTCAGAACTACACACGATACAGCCTCAATGCTCTGTATAGAAACATTTTTGTCAACACAATCCAATTTCTCCTTTGGAAATCCTGTTGCACATTTCATAACATTATTAAACAATATCACGCTCCAATCAATATGACAAAAACCCATGTGCACATCGTCTCTAAAGAACAATTTACTAACGCAGCACCTGTTATTTGATAGCTTAATATATACGTAACGTCCTGGAGGAAAATCAGAAAACGTTTGTGAGTAATTTTGTGGTAGGTAGCACTTCTGTATCACTGAAACATCATTATCAAGAGGAATTATTCTACTTTCTTTAAAAGTCTCTGCCATCGTTTCAACTCGTTTCTCTATTATGAAACTAAGGTTAGGTTTTCTTCTGATTGTTTACCCTCAACATGCTCTCAAGTTTCAAATTTCTGACACCAGAGTTGTAATCCGGAATTGTTGTTGTCGTTGAGGTAGTTTATAGACGTGACACAAAGACCTTGGTTTATATTACCTAGACTCACCGTTGGCGCTGGTGTTGCTGTCGCTTATTGAAACCTCAAGCCCATCGGTAAAGGGGCGACCAGCACTAGGAGGCGGGCCAGCGTATAAAGTGGAGCACACTTCAACTTTAGACGACCTCGTTTTGGAATTGCGACTTTGTTCGCTTTTCCTTATTACACGTAGCGACTTTGGCAGCTGCGTCCAAATACGCCAGCGAATAGCGAACAAATATGCCCTTAAGTGAGTGGCAAGCGTACTTTCTGCCGTATGTTCAATTCGCTTAAAAGCAGTGGCGGCCGGTCATGGGGGGGCACAGGGGCACGTGCCATCCCTACAAAAAATAAAAAATTATTTCTTCATAATATTTTCAGCAAAATGCTATAATGTAACTATTTTTTGTACAAATGTAAACCTCCTGAAAAGTCTTTGAGCAGTGCACAGTTGTAATGAAAGTGGCTGCCGGTAATATTAACCAGGAGCATTTCTCGGACACAGAGGATTTTGAGGTCATTCTATGCGCAGGTGCAGAAGAACGCAATGCTTTTAAATGTAGTTAGTTTATCGGTGAAGGGTGCGGGAGGCTGAGAGGGGAACGTACTCTTCGGCACGTGAACTTGCGTAGTCATTTGCCGCGTATGCGCAAAGAGAAAACAAGAACCGACAACAAGCAAACATTAAAGTTTGAGCCAAGTTCGTGACAAAATATTTAGCAAAGGATATCATTATATATACAGCAACTGCAATCAGGCGGTTCACTCACGTGTTTTATATCTCCGTAAAGCTGAGAGACGAAATAGATCCATGATGTTTCAATATATCTTCTATTTAAAGTCCGTTAGAGTTAAGATTAATTGATTTCCTAACGTTCTGCATTTTAAGTTTCATTTGAGAAGAGGGAAAACTCAACTAACAATGGGATATGTATTGAAATTATTGTTGGCATGTAAGCGCGCCATGGCAGCTGCCATTAACAAATATGGCTATTTTACTTGTGAAAATTGACGCGGAGTGAAATAGAGTGCTGACTGCTGAGAGTTTCAGAACAACGAAGCCAAGAGCAAATAGATAAGAAGTTGTGATAAAAATATTTTAAATGTATTTTATAATATCATGAAAGTAATCCGATTGTGCTGGTGTATAATTTAGTGGAATTAACTGCAGGGTATACAGGTGTTTCAGTTGCTAGCGTTGAACATGTCCGCAGACCGCAACCCGTAGAAACAAATTGGTAGTGTTAAAATTCGCCATAGGAGGGAAAATCCTAAATTGTGTTCGGAAAGATAGGTGGCTTTGTAAAGTGTAGGATTCATACTAGCGAGAAAGAAAGTGTTTAAGATAGTTAATGGTGATCGCAGTTTACCTTACGTTAAGCCTATGGGTAGTTTCCATAACTTATTTATTGAGAGAAATAGGAGCTTCGTTTAGGAAAAGAAACAGCATGAACATATGCACAAACTATTTAGATTGTGTGGAGTAGTTTTGACGTCTAGGTTGCTCATAATGAATCTTTCAAACTGAAGCTGGTATCAACTATTAAACACAGCTCTGCAATAACCACCTCGCTGATAACGTTGTTGATACTTTTACACGATAGACATATGAGACTTTAGAGTCAAGTCAGCCAACTTGTTGGGAGTTCTCCATTACCTGCAGTGATGACGACGGAATCCTGCTAATGTAAGTACACACAATATATGCATGTATTTTGAATTCCCAAATGTTATTCATTAGGTTTAACAAACTTCCTGCATGAGTATAAACAGTAGCGTAGCCATAAATATATTAAGGTGATACATTTGTGCAATTTTGAAAATGCACAACATATAAGATACGTTATTGAAATTTATATCAGCTATTAAATATTTTCGTCACGTATCTAAATTCTAGCTCGCAAGGTGATTTAAATAATAATATTTTACTGGCTAAATACATTGTTCTAATAAAAATGAGCCACACGATGCATTTTTCAAAGTATCTTTATACAAAAATCTAGTTTTACAGTATATGAATATAGAAGTAGATTTGTCATGTTACTTTTTTTATAATAGCCCTGGTTAGTGTAGAAAAATTATTACTTTTCGTACTCTCCAAAACTCTTCAGTTTTCAAAACTTAATAATTTATTCATAAAAATCAGAGCATTATTTTGAAAAAGTAATATGGCCATTTTCTTTAATGTGGTATTGGTTGAAAGTGTAAATATTTTGAATCAAATTAGTGAAAATGCAACGTGTGGAACATTTTGAGCGTGGAAATGTGTGGGGGAAAAATTACGAGAAAATACTGTTTAAAGTTGGGAGTGCCTGTTAATAAGCATGCGTCTGCGTGTCTATAGCTTCGTTAGTTATATAAAGTTCAACAAGTAGGAAAAAACATTTTCTTTAAGTTTAGAATTCATATAATTTTATTATGAGGCAAAGTAATTTTTAAAATTTTCAGCATTTTTGGTGATAGTTCACAGATGCATATCTTCAGGGAGGACATGTTCATAGGGACCCACTTTTTAAAACAATTTGAAAAAATCAAATAATAAATATAAATTAGTCCTGTGTTGAAATATTTTAAAAACACTTTATTCTATATCTACATATTAAGCTGCAGTGATTGGAGTTAAAATTAGAATTTGCTATTACTTTCTAAAACTTTTTAGCAAAGGGGGAGAAGAATTTCAGTCCCTAAAATCCCTCTAAATAAATAAATGTATAGGCAGGAACATTCAAATTGCTCCTTTAAAAGTAAACTATTTAAGCAGATATTGATAATGCGATCTCGCATTAAATATGAACGAAAAATGTCTCTTGTTACTAATTGTGCGAAATCACTTGCGGTTCTCCGCATGCTGTGCGGATTAATATATTAATGGTGCTTGCATATGTTAAAGTGTTTCTTTAAAATAGCTAGGGGAAAACCATGGTCTTCTGATTACATCATTAAACCGTTACATGTGTTTTGGCGTCTTTATTAGTAAGTGTTACGCTGTTGGTCCCAACAGCATTCAAAGTGAATTCAGTATAATTTCTCTAGAGTTTAGCTCTATTCCTGTGAAGAATATTAGCTCAATATGAATAAAGTCAGTGAATTAATTGGAAAACAATTGAATTTCGAGACTAGAGTTGGTGCCAAAGCTTTAGGTCCGCCGCGGCCGGACATGATTATTGTGCAACAGACGGAAGGAAAAATTAGAAATTTTATCAGAAAATATAATAGTGGCATGTATGATAAAGTAAAATGGCTTTGCGAATGCGGAGAGAAAAATGCATTTTTTTTTTTTTTTTTATTTTTTTTTTTTTTGCTTTTCTTGCATTCTTTTTTGTGATGATGATGCATGGAGCACAACGGGTGTAAAAGACTTAAAGCACTTGAATGAGAAACTAAAAAAACACAGTGAATCCAAGAAACATCTAAATAGTGGTGCGCAAACTGGTGTACAAGCGCGCATACACTCAAGCTAATTTTGTTCACTGTTATGCGCATGTTGGAAATTTTATCATGCAGAAAGCTACATCGCACATAACAGAAGTGAAGATATTCTTTAGTGATATTCAGGGCATTTCTTTATTTTTCAGCCGTTCTAGTAAGCGCACAGAAGTGCTAGATATAGTTGTTAAGCAACGTTTACCAAAAGCAGCTCCAACGCGTTGGAATTTTCAGGCGCGCGTATTTAATACGGTCTTTGAAAATAGAGATGTTCTTATTGAATGTTTCCAAACAATCTGCGAAACAGAAAACGACCAAAACACAGGTTTCATTAGATTGCTCAACGATGCTACCTTTGTGTACTGGCTGAACTTCTTCCACAGAGTAATGCCGCACTTGGATATTCTGTTCTCCCAAATCCAAACGCGCAATATTGACCCTGTGCTAGTGTCTGAATTCTTATCAAACTTTGTTCACAACATTAAAAGAATTCGATCAGGTTTAGGAGAAACTGATGACGAAACTCCAGTTCCTGCCAAGCGGCAGCGAACTATTGAGCAACGAAAACGATTCGCTGCGTTAGAGACATGTGACACTATTGTATGTAATGCAGAAGAAAGATTTCGTTTCACGGGTCATTTAGCAGCTGCTAAATTGTTCCAGGTATCAAATTTTGAAGGTTTTTGCAGTCGGTTTCCGGTTAAGGATTTTGCGGCAACTGTAAACACATTCCCGAAAGTGAACAAAGCCGTACTCAAAACTGAGCTTGAAGTGCTATATTCAATAGTAGACTTGCGTGTGGCAGATGGAGCTGTAGCGCTTTTGCAATTTTTTCTGCGTAATAATATGCAAGAAACATTCCGTGAATGTGTGCATTTATTAAGCATTATTGTTACCAATTCCAATGTCGACAGTAGAAAGTGAAAGGTGCTTCTCTACTTCAAACTGCATAAAAACATTCCTGAGGAATACAATGAGCCAGAATAGACTAACAGCCTTGGCTATGCTTTCCATTGAAAGTAAAATGGTGTGTTCGATTCCTGACTTCAACCAGCGAGTTATTGATGTTTTTTCTCAAGCAAAGGATCGAAGGATGGAATTCACCTAAATATAGAAATGTTGGTGTATTTATGCAGTCAGCATTGCATTTTAAAACTGACAGTTTATAGTTTGAACTCATTTTAGCAAAACCTTAAATTGTGCCCCACCAGATAATTTTACCATGAGCCGCCACTGCTTAAAAGGCTTTAAAAGTGAGGTGGTTTAAGGGTATTAAGGTTTAATAATTAACATGGTGCACTTCTATGCTACATAACTGTACCAACCACCGGAAAAATGACTCCGATATCACGTTCCATCGGTAAAAATAAATTGTAACATTTGCGTTCCAAATTCACTCCGATTTATTCTCGTGGGTTTCCTCGGTCACTAAGCGAATGATAATTTATTATAGGTTATTAATACATACACTAGAATTTTTGAGTAAGTCGTCAGCTGCTCCGAGACGTAACAAATTTGTGCCATCGAAATGAAAAATTGTTTCCATGAGAATAAAGGCAAGATGGTGCTAAACCCTGACACAGTTCCTTCAGTATTTAGTTTCCCTTCTTATCTGACAAAGCTAATGAGAATGCTAATTTCATTCTTACAACTATTTTGTATATGTTTCATTAGCATTAGAAGGCAGTGCCAAAATTTTAGATTCAATATTATAATTTGTCCTAAAAATAATACCCGAATCTCGATTAAGTTAATTTTTGAAATTTCAGACAGAATCACAATCCCACAGAGTGCAAAATGGAATTTTGCAAAAGCGTTAGAACATAAAGAATATTAATAATCGATTCTATTTTAGATTTGTTTATAAATTATTTCAAGAAGCAGAGACCATACTCTCCTGTTGTGCACATATTAATATACCTATCTTATCTAACTCAAATATACCACAAATACTGATAGAAAATGTTTACTTAACACCTTGAATATATTTTATTGAAGAGAAATACAGGTACCTAATTTTACTGCAATGTACCTATTTTTATACCATCTCTGAAAATGCAATATTGCATATGTTTTGTTTTTTTCTGCTAAATCATTTTTATTTGTTTTTATTTATTTGCATTCCGTATTAATATCGCATTGTCATTTTGGCGTAATAGCGTCATATTACCATTTTGACTTTCTATAACGACTGCTTAAATTTGAGCTGTACATTAAAACTGTATTTCTCGATTAACTTAACACACATTCAGTGCTCTCTGTGATGCTTACATCCTGCTTGTAAAACACTTTAAATGCAGGTATGCGATATTCAAGTTCAATGATAATATTTATTTGTGTTTTGTTCAGTTGTGGGACCACACTCAGCCCTAAGGCCGCGGAGGAATTTTAACACCGCCCGGCGGACATAGACAATAAAGCTTGTGGAACAAAATCTTTTTCCCCTATAATATCGCACAGGTAAAATCGCTTTTAGCGGTTAGGTACTGTGGCGACTTACACTCCGCCCAGGTAAACCTGGGCGACCTGTTCTTGGACTCTGGACTCTGGACTCCGTGGTGGGGGTAAGGGGTCGAATAGGGCGCTTTTTAAAACCTTTCGCACGGGTGCTGTTAGAACTAGCATAGCTCGATAATATAACCAACTTCTATATCGACCGAGCGTGCGATTTTCCACCTTCCCTTCCCTCGCGTATTCAACGCAGGAATTATCTTCCGAAGTTTTTATCGAAATCCCATCTCGCGCACCAATGCATAGTTCACCGAACATTTCCAAATAGCTGATTTAACGTTTATGTGTGAGAAATTGAAAAGCGCTGTAAATTATTCAACTTGAGCGAGATGTGACTTAGAAAGAAGTTCGGTCGCTAATTCCTAAAAAGAAAATGATCAGCAAGAAGAAATCCATGTTTAACTGAACTTTTTTCTGCTGTACACAAAAAAATTAAATATATATAATCAGGTGAGAAGCATAGTATTTATATGAAACTGGGATTGTGCAGAAATACAGGGTTCATCCTTTTATTGAGTAGAATTAAAATCTTGTTTGTTGTATGAGCACAGCAATTATAATTTCACATTGAATTAATGCATTCTGTCAGTGGATGAAAACTGGAAGGGATTTCAACAAGGTTATACATAAAATGTAATGTTTTTTGTACATATCAAGTTAATAATAATATTGAAAAGTTCCATTAAAAACTAGTGTGCACATATAAATTCTAAATGAAGATAGGGTAACAACTATGTACAAAAAACAGCACTACCTGTTTCATGAAGAAAACAAAAAATGTTATGTTAATGTTTGTATTAATGATTAAAGTTTTGAGCAGCAGCAGCTGCTTTTCAATGTATACACATATACATTTTTTGCATAAGATTACAAAAGTTCCTCAGAGAGGGACCTCAAATTTGAAATTCTCTCCTATAGTATTCAGGTTTTAGCAGCACCTTTAACATTTGTACATGAGACGATGTCAGCAACTAGTGGCATAAATTTTATCAATCATACTATTTGTGCATTCTTGTAATAACTTTGGTTAAAATATGCATCTTTCGTAAATACAGAAAAAGCAAATTATTACATTTAGAATAACATATACTGCACAATGAAAATAAGAAAGTAGTAAAATGCACCATTTGTTTAAAATCAACTTGTTTACAACACAAGGAATACTAGACACTTGCGTTTTTAACAATTTTCCTCTGAGAGCAAATATTCTGCATGGTACTCAACAAAGAAAACATGCACTTTTATAAACAAAATTTAAAACACCAATATATCTTGCTGTATGACAAATTTCCATATACTTGGTATTCTGTCTGTCAAGTGAAGAATCTTTTTTAGTAGTATCCCAATTTATTTTGTTAACAGTTTAAGCTATGCACTATATCCTGCTTTAACTAACACATCCAAGCAACTCGCCCAAGCGTATTAATTAGCTTGCCACATCATTACAGACATAAAAATTTCATATCCAAACAACTCAGCCAAAAGTATTAATTAACTTGTCTCATTATTACAAACATTTGTCACTGCATGATAAAGGAAAAAATCTGATGTGTTCCATTCACATGACTTTCTCTACATCTCTGCAATAACTTATTATTAAAAAGCTTATGTTTCTATTTACTTCATGCTAATCGAGAGAAAAATCAGAAATTGTCTTATTACTTGCTTCCTTGTAAGTAGGAGGGAAATAATGGAGTACCATAAGTTAAAGTGATAGTCAGAAGCTGTGTCTGAAGTTCCTTTGTGTGTATGGACAGGAGTTGACAAATTCCTGTATGACAAAGGTGTAAGTTTTTAAAGGGCACAACAAAAACAAGGAATATCTAAAAAACGAACAACTACACAAAATATATATATATATATATATATATATATATATATATATATATATATATATATATATATATATATATACAGTATAAATCGTGTGTTTTAACATTCTCTACATTTTCTGCTAAGTAGCTTTTTGTCTATCTCTTACGGTTTAGCAGTTATGCAAAATTTCGTAAAATTCATCCAGAATAAAGTATTCTTCAGAGGCTATTTCCAGAAAATTCAACATATAAATTTTATTTGTCAGGTAAATATCTTTAATATACGATATTTTAATCCAACTCATTAGAGACATTTTGGGAAAATCAAAATCTTCAAAAAAAGTTCCATGTGGAGGGTAGTTTGGGGTGGAGGGATTTTTCTCAAAATTTTCGTGTCACATCCCTGGAAGATACTAAACTTAAATACTAAGTTTGGCATTTTATCGGCTTTTCGTTTTTGAGTTATCGTGTTCACAAACACACGCAGACACACACGAACCTTTTCCCTGAAAATATTTGTTTTGTTTTTTTGTTTTCTTTTTTTTTTTTTTTTTTTTGGATACAGGGGTCCGTAAAACATATATTTCCGGTGAAATTTCGGTAACGAATTTTTAGATGGACTGCAATACCTTGTTTATACACTAAGTACATAGTATGTGTACAGAAAGTAAAAAATGAAGCACTTTTAGAGAAAGATCTCTATGTATATGTGTGTGTGTGAGTGTGTGTGTGTGTGTGTGTCTTTTTGTGAGTCTGTCTGTCTCTGTGATAGCATAGCTCAAAAACTAAAAGCCGGTTAAATACTAAAATCAGTATATAGGTTTAGTTATCTTCCAAGGTTGCGTCACGAAGATTTTCAAGAAAACCCTCCACCCCAACTAAAATACTCTTTTCGTGGAACATTATTCGAAAATTTCGATTTTCTCAAAAAAACCTCTAACTATTTGGATTAAAAGATCATATCTAAGGCATTTGATTACAAACGATATGAATCTCTTAAATTTTCTGGGAACAGCCTCTGAAGACTTCTTCACTCTCGATAACTTTTACATAACCGATAAACCGTAAGACATACTGTAAGAGAATTTACTACATAAAAAATGCAAGTCTCTTTAAAATTCACAATTAATGTCATATCCGAAAACATGGTGTCTGGAATATTCCTTGTTATTAGTTATAATTTTAAACTGCTTAAACTTTTCTCAAACGGGAAATTAGTTTTCGTGTCATCTCTCTTTTGTTTTACTCCTGGCCTTGGATTGGGAATTGAATTTCAATGACAAACACATAGCGGCAGTTTTTAGTATAGTTGACTGTTGCTTTAACCTAGTTTATTCCCTTATTTCAATTCGATTATAAAAAGCTAAGCAATAAGACTTTCTGGTATTGTATATCTTGATTAACATGAAGCAGATAAAAGAATTATCTTTACAGAATAACTTGTTTGCAGAACAGGGAATGAAACTTACGTGAATGGAACACATGCAATTTTTTTTAAATGTAAAAAATTAAATCAATAAACCCTATTGTTATAATTCAGAAAAGCAATACGAACTGCTAAAATGTAAGCAGATATTTGTTTATTAGAATAGTATACATAAAAATCTGATGTGTACCGTTCACATGATTTTCTCTGTATCCCTGCAACAAACTATTCTTAAAAAGCTTATACTTCTATTTACCCTATGCTAATCAGAAAAAATTAGCAAAAATAGTCTTATTACTTGCTTCCTTTAAGTAGGAGCGAAATAAGGGACTACCATAGGTTAAAGTGATAGTCAAAAGCTGGTTGCTATGTTAATGAAGTTCCTTTGTTTATATGGATCGGAGTTGACAAGCTCCTGTATGAGAAAAATATGTTTTTCATAGCAGAAACCAAAAATAAGGAATGTCTCAAAAACGACGAACTCCGCGAAAAAAATATATATAACATAAATTGTGTGTTTTAACGTGCTCTACATTTTTTGTGGAATAAGTTTTTGTCCATCTCTTACGGTTTAGCAGTTATTCAAAATTCCGTAAAATTCATCCAACATAACCTATTCTTCAGAGGATATTCCTAGAAAATTCAAAATATACATTTTATTTGTCAGCTAAATAACTTTAATATACGATATTTTAATCAAAATCGTTAGGGCCATTTTTGAGAAAATCGAAATTTTCGAAAAAAGTTCCATGTAAAGGGTAGTTTGGGGTGGGGGGATTTTTCTCAAAATCTTCGTGTCGCATCCCTGGAAGATACTAAACTTAAATACCAAGTTTGGTATTTTACTGACTTTTCGTTTTGAGTTATCCTGTTCACAGACACACGGACACACACACACACACACACACACACACACACACGGACCTTTTTCGGAAAATACTTTTTTTTAATACAGGGGAGCCTAAAACATATATTTCCGGTGAAATCTCGATATCGAATTGTTTGGTGGAGTGCAATACCTTCTTTATACACTATCTACATAGTACTTATAGAAAAAGTAAAAAGTTGTAAAAATTCATAACCAAGCAACTCACCCTAACGTATTAATTAGGTAACAAGATTATTATTGGGCAGACATGGTGCCTATGACATGATACAGCTAAATTTATTTGCTGATTCTTATACTAGATTAGAAACAATGCAATGCTATTGAAATGAAAAAAATTAAATAGAATTAATTCAATTAAGTTCACCAACATTTCCACCACACTTAGATATATCTATACGCCAATAATATTGAATGCATTTTTCCCTCGGTTTCATTAATGTTATCTGCCAAAAGCAACTAAGGAAACAAATTAAGTACTCATACCTTAACAATTCGCCTCACTTATTCTTCATTAATGTTTTTCCAATATAGATAACGTATGCTGAAGCAAAGCAAACAACACAAAGTAGCCTTTCCTTATTCATGATACTATTTCCTTTGAATCATCAGTTAACAGCATACAACCATTTCTGAAGCATTGAGGTTTACAAATTGAATCCCAAAATGTGTGCAGCCAAATTAAAACAGCCCAGACTAAAAGTTTTAAGTGTGTTTAAAAACAGCCTCATATTATAAATTTACTGCATGTAAAACAATCTCTCATGATGAAATTCTGGTACACAGGTGGTACTGCTATACTGGAAATTGATAGCATAATTGACAAAAGACTGTTTAAAAACATTATTTTTGTTAAATGCATAGATAACTATAAACGAATAGGTGGTTAACTCAATGTTAAAAAATTGGACTCGCATTCCACTTCCGGCGATCGATGCGACTCCAAGTGTTCTCACACGGCAGGCCACACAAACTTGACCGACTACGGTAGCTCAATCACCAAAGTAGCATCCTGCCCCGCCTACTCACCAAACCATCCACTCCAAGATTTCGGCCAGTTTTCTCGAGTTTACGGCCAGATCTTAGGCGCGATTCTAGCTTTTTCTCAAGAAATCTTTATACTGCTCTAAAGCTTCTGATTTGACTGCAGCCTCGAGAAAAACTTTAAATGCCATTATTTCATTGCTTACTTGAGAATTCTTGGTTGGTTGCCGGTTGCCTTTTTGTTTGATTTAATTGTCCTGGGGTATTTTATGAACAATGCTTCAGAAATCTGTGGTGCTAACTACTTGAACCTACTTCTGCTAATGATTTCATCAACTGAATTTCTAATTTGACAGAACTATACGATATTACTTTAGAGCTATGCACGATAAAAACTAAGGGAAAATTATACAACTTTAGAAATTGCTGTCTCCAAGGTCGAGTGGTCAGCGAGGTGGCTCCTCACCCAGAAGTCCCAGGTTCGATTCCCAGCTGAGGCGGGCAATTTTTCTTTAACCGGAACCATTCCCTATCTCCAGATTCTCAAAGTATGTGCGTGTGTGTTTTTGAAGTAAAATGTTAAAAAAAATCCAACAATCAACGAGTTGTTTCATAAGTTAAAGTCCCCTATATCACCATAGACGTTAAATGGGGCTACACAAATAAAAAAATTTAGGAATTACAGACATCATGCAAAATATAACAAGAAAGGAATATATATTACCTGCTCACAGCACCAATAACTTCAAACGAACAGTTTAAAGGCAAAATAAAATCAATGCAACCACTTGTTTACATCTGAAGATATCTTTATATAAATAAAATACATTTAAATAGTGACTATTATGAATCATACACTATCATTTTATCATTTGGATTGGAAAATTTAAAGCGTCTGTAAATTTAATTTGGAAAAGCTTTGTTTCCGTAGGGTACTTGTTAATGCCTAGCTTCAATATAAAATTATCACATTAGCTGTTGAAATGATTGTGGTGTGAAATATTAATCAATCATTAGCAGCTTTTGCTAAATACAAAGTAAAACCATTATAAATTTACAAACCATAAATTGGTATTTATTTTACTAGAATTTTTGTAATAATATAGCTACAATTTAAAACATATTTATTAACACTCTTAGCACATTAATAGGCATGTTACATGCAAATACATGAATTGTGAATTAATATTAAGGGCATATTATATTACTTCTCCTGTAGCATAGGTAGCAATTATTTTCAGTACTGGAGTATGAATCTCTAGAAAAAAGATAACTTATCTTTGAAATGTGTAAGCGTGCCTCAGAAGGGTATGAACTTCTAAAGCAAATAATTGGGTCACTGAACGGGCTGAACTAAACCTATAACAAGCTAATGAGCCACACATAAATATTTTACGCTGAGGTGATTAGTGTGTTAAAATAACAAAGAGATACTCTCAACCAAAGTTAAAAAGAGTATGAAGTACCACACCCTATACAAGTAATAACTAAATAACCACAGAAAAACTACAAGAATATGGAGTAGTGTGAGAAGGAAATGAATGAAGGTAGAAAATAAACATTTATGAAAATGCTATATACTATGAAGTACTAGTTATTCTGAACTATTCGTTTTTCTGCAGAAAAAAATTAAACATTAGTCAATAACTTTTCTTGATTTTATTAAACATTAAGTGCTAATGTGAACATTTCCTGAAAATCTTTGGTGCTGAAACCAAAATTGCAAACGTATGGGAAAAAATTAAACCACATAAAGTTTAAAAATCAGTTCTGTTTTGATTAAGCGCAAATTGAGATACTTGAAATCACTTTGCATTTTGATAAGGCTCCAAAGAACCATTTGCAGAGAAAACGCTATGTGCTAAATTTAGCATTCATTTTTTATAATGAATATTATGCATCAGATTAATAGCATAGATCACACAGAACCTGAAAAATTAATCATATAATCTTTAAATATATATATCTAAAAAGGATAATAATTCAATATTTTCTACGTAACATGTAATTAGGTGACATTCGGTTTCTTCCTAACAGAATAAACACACCTGGATTTTAAAGCTATACGAATATGAAACAGTTATCATGTTGGTATTATTACAAACAATAGTTTAATAAAAATAGATATATCTATTCAATGTAATATTTAGGTATATATCTACTTACTCTAAAACTTTTACATAATTGCCTTCATTAAATAATGCACTGCATTACACGTACCCTTCCTCTGATTTTTCTCTCATGCACACGTGTTAGTAACCAGAGAAGGGTTTTAGGATTGAAAGCAGCCTTTCAAATAAAATTGTAGTAGATAATAATAACTATAATAATGGCAATTTCCTTATTGTAATTCCAATTATTGCAATAGAATTTGTAAATATATAAAACAAGAGTTTAAAACAGATTTCATGTTTATTTGAAACTTCCATGATTAGATCAAATTTAGCATTTGACTTTATACAGTTTAGAAAAATTAATCCAACACAAAGCTCGCATCAGTTTTGCTATTCCATACACATGTAGATTGTTCCATTACTTATTATAGTAATGACAGAAAACATTAGTTCATACACAGAAACTGAAGAATTACATTAGGGTTTTTGTGCATAAAATTTTGTATTCTTTAAGTCATATCATTTAAAATTCTAAAAACCTTACGCTGTTTTAGACAGTGTGTAATATGTAACTATTTAAATATAAATTATTGTACGTCCTTATTGGTTTGTTAAGTAAAGTGGAGTTCTTTCTGTAAAAGAAATCTACATTTTTAGATAAAATATTTTTAATGAATTTCTTAGCTGTATAATTATAATGGCATAATCTCAAATTGTTTAAGAGTCATTTATCTGTTATTATGATAGCTACACATACAATTAATTTTAAAAGAATTGTTGGTATTCTGATTGCAAGATCTCCAGAAGGATCTGTATCTAATAGTGGTGTAAATATATTTGTAATATTATAGAACATTTGAAACCTATGTATGAGAACATTGTCTTAGTCTCCAAACCACAGAACACAGCTTCTGAAATGTTTTACTTAATGCGGAAATGTGCCTTTGATAAGCTTGAGGTTTGATATTTTGACCTGAGATTTATTGCATTTAATGTTATAATATTTGAAAATGTGCACAGTGAAGTACTTCTGCATTTTCATGTAAGCATAAAGACTACATTAATTTCAATTTTCATTACTATTTACAAGGTAGTATAGTACTACTTAAGCATTTCACTTGTACCATGCTCTACTAAAGTCCTCCTGATAACAAAGATGTTTGTTTTTAACAACCTCTAGCCACTCCTAAGATCATACTAATCTTCACAAAAAGTAACTTAGGTATATCTTTTGTCTTCTAACATAGCAGTTCACAATGTGGTATTTTCTGGAACCTCATAGCCAGTTCTATATCTGAAATAAGTATAATATATTGATTAGTACATATATAATAATAATAATAATAATAATAATAATAATAATAATAATAATAATAATAATAATAATAATAATAATAGCTGTTGCTGTTATTGTCAGGTGTAAATACTGCCAACCAGATGGCTAGAAAGACTGACAGAAATACTTTAGGAAATTTGTGAGAAATTCAAGTTTAGAATGTGAAAACAAGAATAAACTTTTAAAAATATTAATGATTAGAATGTAGTCATCCGTGGCCTCCGGGGTAATTCCTACCTCCACAAAGAAGTGGCAAGCTTGTGAAATGGAATAGCATGGCATAGCAGAAAGGATTTAGGCAATGCCATGCTATCATCATCGGCCGCCCCGTGGCCGAGTGGTTAGACCACTCTCCTCTCACCTAGACAGCCCGGGTTCAATCCCACGCGACCGCACGTGAGATTTATGGTGGACAAAGCAGCGCTGGGGCGGGTTTTCTCCGGGTTCTCCGGTTTCCCCCGCCATTGCATTTCACCGGTGCTCCATCTTCATTCATGTATCATCAGTGTCACCGCCTGCGGTGCCATACGTAGTTAAAGCGGGCGTTAAACATTACCAAAATATCATCATCATGAATTAGGAATTCAGAAGCGTGTTTTTAAACATAGGCATTATTACATTATAGGTTTATATTTGTATTATAGAGATATGCAATTTTTTTTCTCAACCATCTGCGCTTGAGAAAAATATTTCATTTATCATATACTGTGCGGTAGGCACTTAAATTTGGTTAGAATGAAAAATATTATATTAACAAATTTTCTTTTCCCAGGCTCTTGATTCAGTTTTAATTTTTTGCCCATTATTTTGGGAGTACGTCCTTATTTTAATCAGTTTGCATTATAAAGGAAGGCAGTGATATAGGATATGTTTGTTCATCTGATATACCACTTTCAGCATCTTTTGCCATTCATTAATGCGTGCAACTTTTTAAATGTGTAATGATAAATAGGTATGGAACTGTATTCAAAAGATAATTCAGCTTATAAACACTTAAATTGTCCGACTTCATTTACATTGTTAAAAACAGCAGCAAAGGTACTCCATTTTGTTGTAGCTTATACATAATGGTGAACAAAGCAGGTAGTGTCAGCATCAACCTATACTGAATGAATACATTGCGGCTTATACTTTAAATATAAATACGGTTTCACGTGAGCTTTAACAGCTTTAGAAACTGACAGTAATAGTGATTTGATTGGATACATGCACATGTACATTTACTTTACAATTTGTACTTACACTGTAAATTTTGGTTTCAAATATTTATTAATGTAAGATTATATTGGTAGTCACTTACCTGAGGGCTAATCTTGATAATATTTCCATATTTCTTTGGTGCTTACAAGACCTTTCTCGCCATTTTGTGATAGTTGCATTCTCGTCATTTATTGTCATTTTTGCGATCGTTCTTGTAATTTCTGGGCTTTGGGGAACTTAAAAATCTGATGTGTTCGATTCACATGACTTTCTCTATATCTATATAAATTATTGTTGTTAATAACCTTATGTTTTATTTATTTCATACTAATCGACAAAAATAAGCAGAAATAGTCTTATTTCTTGCTTTATTGTAAGTAGAAGCGAAATAAGGGAGTACCATAGGTTAAAGTGAAAGCCAAAAGCTGGTTGCTATGTGACTGATGTCCCTTTGTTTGTATTGACAGGAGTTGACAAATTCCTGTATGAGAAAAGTATAAGTTTTTCAAAGCTGAAACCAATAAAAAGGAATATCTCAAAAACGATCAACTCCACGAAAAAAACGTACATAACATAACTTGTGTGTTTTAATGTCCTATACACTTTTTGTGGATTAAGTATTTGTCCAACTCTTACGGTTTAGTAGTTATGAAAATTTCATCCAGAATAAAGTAGTCTTCAGAGGCTATTCCCAGAAAAGTCAAACTATACATTTTATTTGTCAGGTAAATAACTTAAATATACGATATTTTAATCAAAATCGTGAGAGCCATTTTTTAGAAAATCAAAATTTTCGAAAAAAGTTCCATGTAAAGGGTAGTTTGTGGTAGGGGGATTTTTCTCAAAATCTTCGTGGCGCATTCCTGGAAGATACTAAGCCTAAATATCAAGTTTGGTATTTTACCGACTTTTCGTTTTTGAGTTATCGTGTTCACAGACACACGGACACACTGACACATGGACACACACACACACACACAGGACCTTTTTCTGAAAAGACTTTTTTTGGATACAGGGGAGCCTAAAACATATATTTCCGGTGAAATCTCGGTATCGAATTTTTTTGTGGAGTGCAATACATTCTCTATACACTATGTACATGGTGAGTATAGAGAAAGTAAAAATACTACAATTATATAAAGAAAATTGAAATCTAATTCTTTTTTGAATTAGAAATTAACAGAAATGTCAAGAATAAAACGAAGCAGTTCAGCAATGAAATTGTATATCACATATAATTTCAAATATGGCTCAGCATCCATAGAATAACAGGAAACAATGACGAAGAATGATGAGAATGTGCGCTCGTAATTATGGGACGTTCTCTAGCGCCTCCAACTGTTCTCACACGCAGCCAGCGAAAACGTATACGAGCCCAATTCGGTCAATGGAGTTGGACGGGGATGGGTCAAATGCTTTTAGGCTAGCCTGAAACAAATTACAGAAAACTGTGCAAATATATGTTTGTATATCATTCATCAGCATTTCATATGATTTAGATTGTTTAATGCAAGAAAAGTATTGTAAATGTAAATAATACTGAGGATTGAATGTAAATTTATACAAACTTGTACTGAAATGCCAACACACATTTAATCTCAACATGACTGAGGTAAACAATAAATTAGTCATAAGCATAGATAGCTATAAACGAATAGATGGTTAACTTAATGTTAAAAAATTGGTCTCGCATTCCACTTCCGGCGATCGACGCGACTCCAAGTGTTCTCACACGGCAGGGCACAGAAACTTAATCGACTACGGTAGCTCAATCACCAAAGAAGCATCCTGCCCCGCCCACTCACCAAACCATCCACTCCAGGATTTCGATCAGTTTTCTCAAGTTTACAGCTAGATCACAAATCTTTGGAGCGGTTCTAACTTTTTCTCAAGAAATCTATGTACCGTTCTAAAGCTTCTGATCTTGTTTTCCGGTTGCCTTTTTGCTTGATTTAATCGTCCTGGGGCATTTTATGGACACATCTCAGAAATATGTGGTGCTAACTACTTGAATCTACTCTGCTAATGACTTCATCAACTGAATTTCTAGTTTGACAGAACTATACAATATTACTTTAAAGCTATGCACGACAAAAACCAAGGGAAAATTATACAACTTTAGAAATTGGCTGTCTCCAAGGTCGAGTGGTCAGTGACCTGACTCCTCACCCAGAAGTCCCAGGTTCGATTCCCGGCTGAGGCGGGCAATTTTTCTTTAACCGAAATCATTCCCTATACCCAGATTCTAAAAGTATGTGTTGTTTTTTTTTAAGAAAATAAAATATTTAAAAAATCCAACTTACATCCAACGAGAAATATCGGGTGTTATAGCGAGAAGTCCTCCGTGCCAAAGTTAAAACATGTACAATTACATGTTGGTGTGCCCGAGTTTGAGAACCAGAAATGAGAACCCAAACTAATCATATTAGACCTCTGCATATTCCAGAGAGGTGTGCGACTTGTTCACAAAGGGAAGCCATCATAGGAATATTAGTGTCATTTTAATTACTCAAAATATGTTTCATCAAGGCAAGTACTGTAGAGATATACCCTTAAACGCTAAATACATTGTAGTTTTCAAAAACGTCAGGGATAAGAATCAAGTAGCGCATCTAGCCAGACAGATATACCCCGAAAATTGGAAAACATTGTTTGATGCGTATTTAGATGCTACAGAAAAACCTCACGGGTATATGTTATTTGATCTTTGTCAGGAGACCGATAATAGATTACGATTTAGAACCAATATTTTTCCATCAGAGCTACCTACCGTTGTATATCAGCTTGAGCAAGCGGATAAGATCGAACTATCACATGCTGCACGTGCTTAAAAGCGCCAAACCGAAGCTGAGGAAAGCCATTTTGGAGAAGGCCGACAAAGAGTTAGTGCTGGCTACTGCAGAATGCGCCCTAAATGTACTAAACGGCAACTGTAATGTAAGCAAATGTACCATACGCAATCTAAGAAGGTATAAAAAAAAACTCTGAGGCGAGTGGTGGATAAATCTCAAAAGATCAACAACAAGAGAAGCCTGATAATACAAAAAGGAGGATTTCTGATTCCTCTGTTGTCTGCAGTATTGACTGGACTTTCAGCCCTAATAAATCGCTAAATGCTACAAAAATAATTTCTAGTTTCTCAAAAGTACATAGATACCCACTGTTTTAAAAAGAAGAAAATTCCTAGAAAGAGAAATAAAAGAGATGCATTCGAGGAACTGATGAAGTTTAAATCTAGTGGCCGCCGACCGTATCTGCCGCAAGTACAGCCGCCGCCGCCACCACCGCCGCCACCGCTGCTGCATCGAGCTTGGTCTCGCATTTCCCAGGTTAAAAAGAAGCTTGTGTTCTCCTCTCCAGAAACGGAAGAGGAAGAAAAGCAGAAGTAGAGGAGGAGCTTGACGAAGAACAGGCAACGGATCTGCCTTTACCAGCCCACGAGAAAAAAGAAATAGAGGACTTTACAAATAGAAACTTTGGGTATCTAACAGGACCTTACTTAGCTCCTTAGCTCCAGATACTGTATTCGGCATTTATAAGGACAGGGACGGCAACTTTAAGATTGGCGATTCCATTATTCGTATTGAGGACAACGATTTTACGTAAAAGATAGGTATTTTAAGGGATCTCGCGGCCTCTGGGAATTGTTAACTAAGAAAAAGGTAGATCTCTCAAAACTCACATCTTCGGATAAGAGCGAATATAGGCAAATTCTTCTTTTAACCAACGGACACTTGCAGAATAACGAAGCCTTTAATCATATTAAATCAAATAGGGGTAGCAAATATAAAGAAATAATTGCCGGTTTGTTTCCGTCCAAAGCCCTCGAGACGTGGACGTCTTATTAACAATGAATAAGAAGTATTTCCACGATCCCGAACAACCTTCCACTTTTTCAACCTTGCAGAAACTTGCATCTGTAGTAGGAAGAAATAAGCGAAAAACAGAGGATTGGCTTCTTCATCAGGATGCCTATACTTTGCACAAACCCTTGCGGAGAAAATTCCAGAGGAAGCATTACACGTTGAATAACATCAGCGATGTGTGGGAGATCGACTTGACAGATTTTAAAAGCCTTAATAAGTATAACGATGGAGTTCAGTATCTGTTAACCAGTGTAGATTGTTTTTCAAGATTCGCACGTGTAAAACCCATAAGATCAAAAACTAGTACGGAAACTGCCAGAGATTTTGAGACCATCCTCGATTCCTCCGTTCCCCTCGCAGTGCGATCTGATAGGGGAAAAGAATTTTTAGGGTCTGCATTTCAAAAGCTTTTAAAAGAGAAGGGTATAGAGCATCAGGTGTGCCGCAACCCCGATGTAAAGTGTGCCATGGTCGAGAGATTTAATCGTACCATCAATACTAAAATATACAAATATTTCACTTACAATAACTCATACAGATGACCTCAATAAATTCGTTCGCGCGTATAATCATACAGTTCACTCGTCAATAGGACTGGCTCCAGCCAAGGTAAACGAGAGAAACGTTTTATAAATATGGAAAACCTTAGAGAGAAAACGTTCTACCATTAAATCTAGACCCATCAAGTTTAGTGAAGGACAAACAGTAATGATAAGCAAAGAAAAGATGGAATTTGTCAAAGGCTATGAAAAAAAGTTCTCAACGGAGATTTTCAAAATAATAAAGGTAATAAGGCATTCCCCTCAGCGCGTATACGAACTAAAAGATCTTAACGGAACTCCTATAGAACGACAGTTTTACAGTTACGAGCTTACTCCGGTAAAAATTAACAAATCCACTCTCCATAAAATAGATAAAATACTAAAAACAAGGGTAAGGAATGGCAGAACCCAACATCTAGTCCGTTGGAAAGGATATGGTTCCGACTTTGACAGTTGGATCGATGAGTCATGGATGAGTTTTACGTAACCGTGTTGAGCGATTCTAGCACCGATTTGTATCCCGAAAATTCACATGCTAGTTTTCGCAACGATTTAGCGATACCTGTTAACCTTCAGAGAGATAAATGGATGGTGGGTCTAGCAGAGCTTTCCTATTCCTATAGTTGCGAAACCATAGGCGAGAACGTACTTAACGAAGCCAGAGAACTAACCAAAAATATCATCATAACCAGAGCTGGTAGAATAATGTGCGATAGAATGGCTTTTAAGACTTTTAAAGAACTGTACACCTCCTTAAAGAATCAGGTAAAAGATGAAGAACACCAGGAATTGCTCCTATTGGAGCTTCAGGGTTATCTCCTTTCTCATCAGAGAGAGATAAAAGAATTAGAAAACGCCAAGAAAGATTGGGTTCCAATACATTCCGTCCCAGAAAACTTACAGGCACAGGCTAATAGCATCCAATTAAAAATAACTAAAAAGACAGGAGGTAAGTCGGAAACGATCTTTAATGGAAAAATCTTCTTTCCCACTAGAATTTATTATGGTATAGGTGATCTTGTAGACACAATAAAAAATTCACTTCCTATCCTTGATGCCTACAAAGTTGCTAATCAAGCTATGCTTTCAGAAGTAACTAACGATATGAAATCTCTGTTTCTTAGATCATACGGGAAACGCTCTTTTCAATTTATTTATGGAATCGAGCCCGTTTTTGTTTACTGCAATATCATTGAACCACAACTACTCGGCAACTCTTATGTTCGCTGTTTAAGGATAATTCAATTTCCCTCGTATACTAGTCATCACAAGTTTGAAAATATATTTTACGTTCCGATAGAACTCAATCATGTCCAAACCGTAGCTATTGAATTAGTGAACAAGTTTTGCGATTTAGCTCGCCTGAGCAGTAGCGTAACACCTACCATTGCTGTGCTGCATTTTAAGAAAGTATTATGAATTCTCTGTTTCAGATGTCCACAGAATTTTCTGCTGCCTTTCAAGGGTTTTATAACCCAGAAGGAAAAGTAATAATTAAAGAGTTAGCCGTAGTAGAAAACGAAAGCGAACAGGTAGTGATGCACTACCTGTTTCGACAACCCGATGCTCCCCTCAACGCTTGGCCTCTAAAGCATAGGCAAACAAATGCCTGGTTGACAGACAACTTCCATAGAATTCCATGGTGTTCGGGTTTCATAGAGTATGAGCCAAACACCATCAGAATTCCCCCTGGAAAATTGTTGGTGAAGGGAGACACCCTTGTAAGAATGTTGCAACCTCACGAAAATGATAGGTATTCCGTATGGAATATTGAAAGCTGGGATGCAATGAAAATATAGCATTTTTAGTCACCGCCAATTCTTTTCAGTGGTATAATGTAGAAACTGTTCGCTGTGCCAGATCACAGGCACTAGCGATAACAAAATGGGTCAGGGAAAATCGTTGGGAATTTGATGTATAGTCTCTGATTCAAACCCAGCGAACGGGAATAGATTTATTGGGTGTAAAAAGCATGTTGGTGCATGGCTTCCTTTAGCACCTATGACCTAATAAAGAAGCCTTTGAGGAAAATTAGGTGCACAACATGCTATGGAAAGCTCCTTGTTAAAGAGCGTCCATCAATTTCCACCCACTTTAGTCCTATTATAAATTGAAATCCTAAAGTACAAACCCATGCATTTGGCAATGGACCCGCTTACAGCGTATTATGTCCATCAGAGTGGAGGGCGTCTGGGTGATTACATCGGACCACTGTATGTAGGAAGCCCATACGCTCAACAAGGTAGGGGTTTAGGTAACTTTTTGGGTTGTCTATTCAGAATTGTTAAGCCCATCCTCTTATCCGGTGCAAAATCGTTGGGTAGGGAAGCCCTCACCACGGGTGCAAACATCATGACTGATATTGCTGCAAAACAGGCTGGTACAAAAGTTAAAGATATCGTGGCCAGACGAGTCACAGAAGGCAAAAAAAAAAAAAAAAAAAAAAAAAAAAAAAAAAAAAAAAAAAATGGCAGGTAAGTTACAACAAGGAAAGAGCAAGAGAAAGAGATCATCTTCTAAAAGTACTTTTAAAACTAAAAAGGTTAGAGGCGTTTTTGGATAAATACACCTTCCACCACGTTGTTAACAGCGCATGTACCTAGAGTGATACAGGGATAACACCATGATCGCCTGTACAAAATCCGAAGTTGACATCTTTGCTAAAAAAAACCAATTCAGTCGGCAGTATTAGGAAATTTCACTACCCCAATCAAATCTATCGCCCCAGTAGGTCAAAGTGTATTGGAATTCGTTATCCCTGTGGATAAGGAACATTATATCGATTTAAATGTGTATTTGTTGGTAAAAGGAAAATTTGTGAAATCAGATGGTTCAAACTTAGCACCAACAGATAAAACGACAGGTGTTAACAATTTGTTGCACTCCTTGTTCAGTCAATTGAGCGTTTCTATAAATGGAACGTCCATTACTTCCTCCGAAGACCTTTATCACTATCGTAGCTATTTAGAAACCCTGTTAGCATACGGTCAAGATACAGAAGTTACTAATGCTTTTTGGTACATAGACATGGCTCTCCAAGGTCTCTCTGGGGAGGAGGTTTAAAAAAAGCGGAACTTTAGAAGCCGGGGATTCTAATCGTGGATGGAAGCATCGATTTAATAAAAGCAATTCGTCTAAAGAAGTAATCATGTTTGGTAGATTACATGGAGACATTTTCAATGTACCCACTTTGTTACTTCCAGGACTTACTCTTCAAATTAAATTAACTAAAGCGAAAGACTCGTTTTATATGATGAGTGAAAGCGCAGATCTACATGCTAGATTTCAATTTTTAGATGCCACTCTGTTGGTGAAAAAAGTAAAACCTGCTCCTAATCTCTTGATGTTTCACATGAAAGCTTTAGAAAAGGTAAATGCCAGATACGATATAGCACGAGTAGATCTAAGATCCTTCACTTTCGCAGCAGGACAGAGCACCGAGATGGATAACGCTGTGCTAGGGCCGCTACCAAAAAGAATACTCATAGGTATGACAGATAATACAAATTTTTCGGGAACTCATACCATCAATCCTTTCAATTTTAAGCATTTTGGTTTGGAGTACTTTGCAATATATGTAAACGGTCAACAAATTCCAGCAGAGGGTCTTTCTATGAACACTTCTCATGAAAAAGATACAACGATGGCTTACCAAACACTCTTTTCTGGTTCTGGCATCTATCACAACAACAGTGGAATTCAAATCACACATGACAGGTATGTATGTAGCCGGTTATTTTCTAATGCTTTACGATTTAACACCTGACGGTGCCGCTTCAGAAGGTCACGCTTCTCTATTAAATAACGGATATATAAGAATAGAGCTCAGAGTTAAAGGGAAATTAAAACAAGCCATCACGTGTCTCATGTACTGTGAGTACGAAAGTTCCATTCAAATAGATAAAGATCTGAGAGTGCACACCGATTATTAAATATGAACACCTTACAGATAGAACAAACTTTGCAAGGCATTCCAAATTTTGCAGGCGTTTTTGCTTCAGATATGCTGCCTAAAGAATTTAATAAGCCATCTACATTCGTAATAAATTTTGACCCTCACACCTTACCTGGTTCACACTGGATAGCTGTAACTCAAAATTATAATTCTTTTGCATGGTATTGCGATTCCTACGGCCTTCCTCCTTTTATAAAGCCCTTAAAAGGGTTCTTATCATTTCATTTCAGCTTTAACAATCGCCAGCTTCAAAACCTCTTCTCCGACATTTGCGGCCAATATGCATGCCTCTGTACTCTCTACATCTGAGCCAGAGGATACAACATGAACGAGTTCGTATCACTGTTCAACTCTGCTGATCCATACCGTCAGGCGAGAGAGATGTTCAGCAAAGAGTTCCCATTCTGGAGATGCAACGTCGGACAAGGATGCCTGCCAGGTATAAAAGTAAGTACTATTCACATATTCCCGTCAGTCTTTGTTCAAGATGGAAGGAGGTCTTGTCGTGGATTTTACAGCGCTCAAAGGAAATGGCAAAGAAATAATTATAAAGGAATTGGCCATCGCTGGGAGAGGATTTGTTCAAACATTTCATTTTGCAAGCCCTTACCCTTGGAATCAAAAATTGGATTCATTCAATAAAGAAAGTAAAACTGTAATGCACTTAAACGATGGCTACATTCCTTATCACATGCTAAAAACTGTACTACAAGAAGCGGTGGCAGGGCATATCTCTCTCTTTACTTTTAATGAGAATAAATGTGAAGTTCTTTCCGCACTATGCGATAGAACTTTTATTAATTTAAACAGAGAATTTAACTATCCAAATCCAGAAAACCTCTATTATCAGATGCACTGCGGATTTCCTTGTCATAAATTCACCGACACCCACTGTGCCTGCAAGCACGCTCACGCCATGTTTAATTAGCTAAAGCATCATCATCTTCAAAAACTTAACACCAGATGTCCATCTAATAGCTCTAATCGACACGATGTTTCATTTGTTTCGGCTATATAAAAGCCATCCGGTTTCGAATCGTCGCTATGACTTCCAAGGGTAAGCAAATCAAGATTGTGCGCCAACCGGCAGCTGCTGCGACTCCGGAGCCCGTGCTGCATCGCAGAGCGTACTTCCTCAACAAGTATCACTCCAGATACATCAGCCTGGGTTTCTACAGACAAAAAAATTACGAGGCCCACGTGGAAATTGGAGGAGTAAAGCAGGGTAGAGTCATCCTCTCATCTTACTACTTCACAACTCTGCTCAATCATCTACCTAAACTTGCGGAACATCTCTGTAAAGGTCAGTCGTATAGGTGCATCGAAGAACAGTTTCGCCTACGAAGCATCAATGGTCGTCGTGCAAAAATACAAAGCGAAAATTCACATGTCGTGCTTTGTCTAGATGACATAAAATTTTTGTTGTGTAATCCACATATACTGAAACATCAACTTGCAAAGCTGGTTTTAGCCACAACCGATGAAAAGACTATGTTAAAAGTGCTTCAAACAAAAATGCTTTTGTAATGCCAAAAGAAAATGTTTCACCTTTCGTACTTTACGATGTAATTTGTGACGAAATAAACTCTACACTTATATCGCATGAAGGTGAATAAATGCTTATATTAATCAAATGTATTTTCGTTCGTTTTTATTTCTACCTACTCACACTTCCCAAGGTACCACATGCAACCATACCTCAATATCCCCCCCCCCCATTCAGTGATTACCTCAAAACAAATATCTAAAATCATTATAATCTTGGCAATTTTTTCCCCATCTTTTAGCATTCAAACATGACCGCGGCCGCGGCGGCGGATGAACCGGGGACGCGCCTGGGGCTGGGACCGGGACCTGGGTCAGGTATTTGCCATTATGAATTGGATAGGAAGAGAATTTTTGTTTGGTTGCGGTTTGAATTTCCCGCTAAAAATTGAGAAGCTCTGTTATTGGTCGAGGAGAGAGGGTTGGTGATGACGTTGCACGATATTATTGGTGGACTATACTACTAGTATAGTACTACTTATTCATTTAACTTGTACCATGCTCTACTAAAGGCCTCCTAATAACAAAGAGTTTTGTTTTTAACAACCTCCAGCCACTCCTAAGACCATACTAATCTTCATAAAAAGTAACTTATGTGTATTTTTGTCTTCTAACATAACAGTTCCCCAGGTGGTATTTTTTGGAACCTCATAGCCAGTTCTATATCTGAAACAAGTATAATACATTGATTAGGACATATGATAATAATAATAATAACAACAACAACAATAGCTGTTTTTATTGTTATTGTCAGGTGTAAACACTGCCAACCAGACTGCTAGAAAGACTGACAGAAATACTTTAGGAAATTTGTGAGAAATTCTGTTTTAGAATGTGGAAACAAGAATAAACTTTTTAAATATTAATAATTAGTATGTAGTCATCCGTTGCTTCCGGGGTACTTCTTACCACCATAAAGAAGAGGCAAGCTTGTGAAATGGAAGTAGAGTAATGTGCATAGCAGAAAGAATTTAGGTAATGCCATACTATCATCATCATCATCATCATGAATTGGGAATTCAGAAATGTGTTTTAAATATAGGCTTTATTATACTAAAAGGTTTATATTTGTTATATAAAGATATACAATTTTTTTCTCTCAACCATCTGCGCTTGAGAAAAATATTTAGTTTACCAGATGCTGTGTGGTAGGCACTTAAATTCGGTTAGCATGAAAAATATTATATTAACGTATTCTCTTTTCCCAGGCTCTTGATTTCAGTCTTAAACTTTTGCCCATTATATTAAGAGTACGTCCTTATTTTAATCAGTTTGCAATATAAAGGAAGGCAGTGATATAGGTTATATGTGTTCATCTGATATACCACTTTCAGCATCTTTTGCCATTAATCAATGCGTGCAACTTTTTAAATATGTAATGATAATAAGTATTGATTATTGAACTGTATTCAAAAGTTAATTCAGCTTTAAAACATTTAAATTGTCTGACTTAATTTACATTGTTAATAACAGCAGCAAAGGTGCTCAATTTTGATGTAGCTTATACATAATGGTAAACAAAGTAGGTAGTGTCAGCATCAATCTATCCTGAATGAACACATTGCGGCTTATACTTTTAATATAAATACGGTTTCACGTGAGCTTTAACATGTTTAGATATTGACAGTAATCGTGATTTGTGTGGATATATGCACATGTACATTTACTTTATAATATGTACATGCACTGTCAATTTTGGTTTCAAATATGTATTAATGTGCAATTAATGTAAGATTATATTGGTAGTCACTTACCTTAGGGCTAATGTTGATAATATTCCCATATTTCTTTGGCGCCTACAAGACCTTTCTTGCCATTTTGTGATAGATAGTTGCACTTTCGTCATTAATTGCCATTTTTGCGATCGTTCTTGTAGTTTCTGAACTTTGGAGAACTTAAAACTACTACAATTATGTAAAGAAAATTGAAATCTAATTAAAAAGAATTCGAAATTTACAGAAATGTCAAGAATAAAACGCAGCAGTTCAACTATGAAATTGTATATCACATATAATTTAAAATATGGCGCCGCATCCATAGAATAAAAGAAAACAATGAAAAAGAATGATGAGTATGCGCGCGGGTAATTATGGGACGTTCTCTCATGCACACTAGTGCCTCCAACTGTTCTCACACGGCAGCCAGCGGAAACGTATACGAGTCCAATTCGGTCAATGGAGTTGGACGGGGATGGTCATAAGAGTCTGCAATGCAGTACGCTGTTAGTGTCGTCGATGTCTTCTGGCGCTCCTCCCTACTCGGAGGTGTGGCCGGTTTAGGTTCCAGGGGGGCGGCCCTCGGCGACGCGATGACCTTCAGCCTCACAGAGCACCCTCCATAGCAGGCGATATGTTTCTTCCCGCAGTTGGCACAATTGGGATCATCCGTCAAGGAGCGCGGGCACAGCTCTTTGGGGTGCTTGTCACCACGACGGACCAGAACAACAAGGCCAGACCATCGGTGAGGCAGGAGCCTCCAGAACATCAGGAGGCACCAAGACAGGCACCCACACCGGCACCACGGGACTCCTTATACTCAAATACGGTATCCGGAAAAGGGAAATCACCAAAAACCCCTGCCACACAACACAGCCAACCTAAACCTCCGAATCCCAGTCTGAAGAGGCCGAGAACTAACCGCGAAAGCGATACCGAGCGGGAGATGCCTGCGGCAACCGGTCCAGCACCGGTACCGTCGCGTGTCTCCCGCCAGGAACGACCAGCGGTGGTGACTCCGCCTCCTCAGCAATCCAACCAACCAGCGTTAACCACACCCACCACCATACCTGTTTTGGATGTCGCAGACCTTCTGGGGTGGTTTCAGCAGCTGCTGCTGAACCACGCCGAGAGAATCCGGGACCTCCTCACCAGGTACTTCCAGACCACCGATCCAACCAGCAAGGCGATGATCCTCTTTGAGGGCCTAACCTTAATGCTCAGCCTCGCCCCACTGTCCCAAAATGGCGGACGGAACTAGGCTTCGTACCTCCTTCCGATTCGTCTTTTGAAACGCCAATGGAGTGAGGGATCATAGGGATGAGCTTCAGCGCTTTGCTGCCCATTATGCCCTGGACCTCATTCTAGTTTCGGAAACACATTTGCGTCCTGACTTCCCCTTCCGTCTACCTGGATACGTTTGTCATCGCAGTGACCGGGTGCCCCGCCCTGGGGCGGCACTGCGGTTCTTGTGAGGCAAAACGTGGTCCACAAACCCATCCCCATTCCGCCCCTGCAAGCCCTTGAGGCGACGGCAGTGTGTGTTGAGCTCGGAGGAACGGAGGTAGTAATAGTCTCTGTTTACCACCCTCCCGGTAGGCCGTTCTTACCTGCTGACTACCAATCCCTCTTCAACCTCCATCCTAGCGTTATCCTCGCCGGGGACTTTAATGCCAAACACCAGCGTTGGCATTCGGGCCCCCGCGTGGATACTAGAGGCAATGCAATGATTCGCATGATTGATAGGGATCCCCAGCTAAGAGTTCTGGGCCCCTGGCAACCCACACACCATCCGCAAGGTCGAGGACAACCATCAGTCATCGATTTTGCGATCATCAAACATTACCCCTTCCATCTCATGCTCACATCACTCGCTGCACTTCATTCCGATCACAATCCCGTGTTGGCAGAAATCAACACCAGGGTTGCCAGCCACGACTTCTCAGGTCACACCAGAGAAATCGACTGGAAATGCGTAAAGGATTGCCTCAGCGCTTCTATTCCACCCAACCCAAAAATCACAGACATACCCAGCCTAGAGACAGCAGTCCAAACCTTTACTACCACAGTAGTAAGAACGGTTCACAACCTCACCATCCGCACCCCACCAACACCACATCCAGACGTCCTTCCCCTAGAACTTGAACTCCTTATCCGCCGTTCCTGGGCAGCCCGCAGACTATACCAGCGGAACCGGACGCCACACAATCGGGGTCTTTTGCGGCGCCTCCGTCGGGAGGTTCGTGTCCGACTACGCGAGCACCGTGTGCAAGCGTGGGAGGCCACAATGGCCGTGCAAGACCTGGAGGGTGGCAACGTCTGGCGTATCGCAAAAAGCCTCCGACGCCAACGTAATCAGTACCACTCCCCGCTTCAAGGCAATCTTGGCCTTGTTTACGAACCACAAGCCAAAGCAAATCTGCTTGCGAGCTACATAGAGGACACCTGCAGACCGAGAGAGGACCCCCAGGACGTACTCTTCACTGCCCGCGTTCATGAGGATGTGGACCGCTACTTGCAGGAACAGCCTCATGAAGCGGAGAACCCCCTACCAATCATCCGCCCCAGTGAAGTCCAAGGCGCACTCCGGCGTCTCAACACCAAAAAGGCTTGCGGGCAGGACGGGCTGACACCCGCCATGCTCAGCAACCTTCCATTCAGAGCAGTGCTGTACCTCACCAAGGTATTCAACATGTGCCTCACCTTAGGTCACTTTCCGCGCGAGTGGAAGGTGGCACGGGTGGTGTGCATTTTGAAGCCTGGTAAGGACCCTGCACTTCCTTCCTCCAGCTACCGCTCCATTAGCCTCCTACCCACCCTCTCGATGGTCTTCGAGAGGTTAGTTCTACACCCCTTGTCGCCGCAGGTAGTCGACATTCAAGCCATCCCTCTCCATCAGTTTGGATTCCGTCCTGAGCACTCGACAACCCAACAGCTGCTGCGGGTGGTGGAGGCTGCCGCCCCGGGGTTCCAGGACGGGGCCTTCACGCCGGCGATGTCTTTGGATGTCGAGAACGCCTTCTCAACCACCTGGCATGAGGGTCTCCTGTTTAAACTCATCCAGATTGGCCTACACACACAGTTAATCAACATCATACACAGCTTCCTACACCAGCGCTCCTTCGTAGTTGCAGTTGAGGGGCATACATCTACACCTAAATCCCTACGAGGCGGAGTCCCAGAAGGCTCTGTATTATCACCCACCTTGTTTAGCCTTTATATGGCAGACTTCCCTACGGTGCAGGGCGTCAATATGGCCCAGTTTGCTGATGACTTCCTCCTCTACCGCACCGACAGGAACATATGCAGAGCCTTCAACCCCATACAGAGACACCTCCGTCTCGTCCAGGACTGGTGTAGACAGTGGCGGATGTCCGTTAATCCGGGCAAAAGTCATACTGTTCTGTTCGCCAGAAAACGCCCCGAAATAAATCAGATACCCAACATTTCCTATCAGGGCCAAAGGATAGAGTGGGGGAATTCCATCAAATACTTGGGCGTCATTCTTGATAAGGGCCTAACTTTTCGTGAACACGTGCGGGGAACGTCGGAGAGGGCGAAGGGGACAGTAGCCTCCCTTTACCCTGTGCTGGCCTCCCAGATGCCGGTTCACTTAAAGTTACGCCTTTTCAAGGGGCTTATAGTCCCCCTGATGCTCTATGCCTGCGAAGTGTGGGGTATGGCAGCAGACTCCTGGCTTCTCTGGTTACAGCGGGTGCAGAATAGAGGACTCCGGTCCATATATTTTGTATGTCGACGTTTCCCTTTGAGGCTACTATATGAAGCTTCGGCCCTCCCATATGTGGAAGATGTTATTAGGCGCCGGGCTCAAAAATTCTACGCCAGATTGGGTGAACATGAGAACGCTCTTGTCAGATCTCTGGGGGAGTACTTACCCTCTGAACGCCGAAAAAGGCGGTTCCGGGTTCCCTGCATGGCTTGTGGGCACCCCCGGTAACAACGGCTTTAAACCAGCCAACAGCGTAATAGCTGAACAAAGCACTCCCCCCTCCCATAGGGCGAGGTCTATCAAAATTCACCACCATATTTAAATAAATAAACACCAGCGGAGCAGAGGAAAGGATGCTGCTCCTTAAAATGCAACCGCTCGAGGAGCCTACCAGCGCTACCTCCTTAACACCAACACTCGAAACCTCAAACAAAACCTTAACCATCACCTCATTCCTGTGGTTAAACCCTTACCAGGGTAGGTACACAGCAACAACACCCAGGCTCACCACGAGCCTACCAGACACGCACGCACGCACGCTGTTAGTGTAAGATATATATAACGAGTGTCAAGTATACATTCCAGGAAAAAGGGGCACAGTTGGTGGTTATGGTTAAGATAAAACTATTGCTTCAAATCTGACATTGTTTCGTTAAGAATTATATGTATAGTGTACACAATAGCTAATTTTGTATTGAATTATTTTTCTGCGTGAAAGAATATGAAACGGTTATTAAAGTTTCTTTTCACAAAGTTATTACAATCAAGCGGCAGCATGTTTCAGGTTAGGTAATGACTGCATCTTTATTCTTGCAGTATAATTCGGGAAAAGCAACAATGGGAAATTATTTACAAGTTTGGCCGCTAACTGTCTCCGCTTCGACTTATGCCAGTTTGGCACTCTAACGGGACCGTCGAGGTTAGAGGGGAATTATGGGTAGGAGATGGTTTAAAAAACTAATGTTGCTACCTTCTTTCTATTATCCCTTTACAGCTATCACCCCCTTCTCTTTCATTTTCGTTATTATTCTATGTACTATCCTGATTTCAATATACCCTAACACTCAATTTCGCAAATTATCTTTAGTTGACTCGATCCAGGTACCTTTGGTATTTTAGCCTATCATGCTATCCATTGCGCTGTTAGGAGTTTTTAGAAATATCGTTAATAAAATGTAAATATCAGTACTTCAGAGCCGCAAAATAAAATATATGTACTAAATATAAATGTAATTTTCTCACATTACTTCCTAGTATTTCTGTAAACTATTTTCAGGTGTATAAATGACGATTTTATATTCATATACCTTTTCCGGCTTGCCATTGGCTATAGGTGATAAACTGTGCGTCACAAGGTGACTCTCCTTATCGTTCGGAAGATTACTTTTGTTCCCATGTGCAGTTTGACGCGTAAAATGTCAGAGGGTAACATCGAGAGGTAGCGGCTTCAACGCTTGCAATGGCTGTATGGTTACAGTAACCAAATTTATTAAAACTGTGCCAAATACAGAAACATTAAGAAAGTACCTAATAAATCACGGTGTTCTATCAAACTGTCGTAGTTGTCCTAACAGTGGTGCTACTCTCACTGCAAATTGGAGCTCCGAAACATTCCGATGCGGAAAAAGAGTCAGTACTTTGAAAAGGAAACCAAAAGAGTGCAATCTTAAAGTTTCTGTATATAACACTTTTTTTCCCCCTCACGGTCACCTAACAGTGGAAGCAGTATGCACATCTGTCGTCTACTGGCTAACCAGTGATCCACCAAGACAAACTTTTCTGCAACGTGATTTAGACATTTCTGCGCGCACAGTGGTGGATTGGTGTTCCTTCTCTAGAGAAGTTTGTTTGAATTGGTGTTTCCTTAACAGAAAACAAATTGGTGGAAACGGCGTTACGGTAGAAATAGACGAAGCAAAGGTAGTGAAGAAGAATATAACTGTGGGAGGGCAATACACGGCCAGTGGATTTTTGGAGGTGTAGAGAGAGAAAACCCGCAAAACATTTTTGTCATTCCCGTTGAAAAACGGGATAGTGCTTCGTTACTTGCGGCAATAAAAGAATACATCCTGCCAGGGACTAAAATTGTCAGTGACTGCTGGAAGGCTAACAACTGCCTTTCTGAGGAGGGATTTGTTCACTTTCCGGTGAACCATAGTATGAATTTCGTGGACCCAGACACCAGCGAACACATCCAAAATATTGAACGGGCCTGGAGAGAAGTGCACTGCAAATTTCTAAGGTTCGGTCGTATGAAAGCTCATTATAGTGGATACTTGGCAGAATTTATGTTTAAAAGAGTAAATCCCGACCACCGACACCGACTTCACGATTTCTTCAAAGCCGTTGGGCAGCTTTATACTCCTCACCATGCATAAAATGTAAGACTAACAGACATTGTATCTTCATTTACGCACTTTGTTACCCACGACATAAAGCTCAATCAGTGCGTAGTGCGTCATCACAGTAACATCAGTTTATATACACACACTAAACCTAAGGCTAACCTCGCGTTTAATCTAGAAAATGCAGGACCCCTTAGCTTCTCTGCGACTTGCTTCATTTGCGTTTGGTCGACACAGAAGGAGTCGTATAAGAAGCTCTTTGCGTCGGTGGCAGAGTTCCCTGTGTCCCGATCAATGTGCCTAAAACACCAAGAAAATCCTCCTCCACACGACCGGCAACCTAGTGGTCTGTGTATGTACGCATCACTCCCGCATAAGACATACGATCTAATACCATTTCTCGGGCTTCATAACGTGACACTGTTAGTTCAGCTATTTTAGCCGTAATCTGGGATTCCAACTTATATGCGGATAATTTGTCTAACTGATCTGCAGCATGAGGCTGCTTACAATTGATATATCGTAGCTGACAAGCATCTGCGCATCCAAATGGTCCTGTCCGCACTTCAAACATCGTTTTATGTTTCGACAGATTTTAGCCCTGTGGTGGAATTTGCCGCAATTAGTGCATACCCGCACCTTTTCGGTGTAAGTGTCCACTGGAAATCGTTGAAAGTAGAGATAGATAAGTGAAAGCAGTCGTTGCGCCCGAAATGTAATCTTCAGGGTACGTGTGGGTACATATGTAGTGGCCCCATTTTACTGAGTGCTGCGATTGAATCGGTGCACATGCGACTGCCTCGTACTCAATTCCTCCGAAGTTGTATCAACATCAATGCCGCGCACCACCCCCGTAACAAAAATCTTATAACAAGGAATGGAGGAATGCGTATCATGTACTGCATTAAAATCCGAATCCAAGAATCGATTGGCATAAAAATGTGAAGAGAAATGACCTCCAATTGATTATATCCACATTTATGACTATGCCCTCCGCGTGCTGTAAAAGCCAACGCCCAATTTTTAGGGGCTAAAAATCCCGGCTGCTCCTGATATTGCTACGGATAATGACAAAATAGGGACCAAGATCCGAACAGAGTAATCTGAGAGGAGGCGGAGTCGACATGCCACTAGGCATGGCCAAGTCTCCAACCCCAGCCCATTTGACTGTGGAGCCAATACAGTAACAGATTGCAAATTGAAAGCAATTTGTGGCGATATTGAAATATCGGCACTGGTGAAAACATCGGTCGCCATATCTTCACTCGAGGGGGAATTAGAATTAATTACTACTAAATTCCGCATCTCTGACGCAGGGATCCTCTCGCAGGGGCCTAACCCCTCCTGGAAGGGCAAACTCGAAGACAAACTTGCGTGTGTATAAGACATACGTCACACACAATTCTAGCCTCCACTAACTTCTCCTCTCACGGCTGGCAGCATACAAGCACAAGACAAGTAGCAAGCACGGTCGACAGCACGATGCGAAGATTGTTCTTCTTCCTCTTTCGGGTTTCTTTATCGACGCTACTGAAAACTTTAGTTGGGCTACTGCGTCCAGAACGTAACGTTGACGAAAAATGCTGCATAGTCGTGTAGGAGGTGGCTGGAAGCGGTATTAAATGTTCATTTTAGTTTCTACTCTGAATCTAAATAATGCTTTGCATACACGGTAAGAAAGAGGTAAGAGCAATGCCGGAAGGTACAATGGCCTGTGTGCGTGCGTGTCTGGTAGGCTCGTGGTGAGCCTGGGTGTTGTTGCTGTGATGGAATTCCCCCACTCTATCCTTTGGCCCTGATAGGAAAAGTTGGGTATCTGGTTTATTTCGGGGCGTTTTCTGGTGAACAGAACAGTATGACTTTTGCCCGGAATAACGGACATCCGCCACTGTCTGCACCAGTCCTGGACGAGAGGAGGTATCTCTGTATGGGGTTGAAGGCTCTGCGTGTGTTCCTGTCGGTGCGGTAGAGCAGGACGTCATCAGCAAACTGGGCCATATTGACGCCCTGCACCGTAGGGAAGTCTGCCATATAAAGGCTTAAACAAGGTGGGTGATAATATAGTTTCGGGTTTCGGTTTCGGATTGGCTCGGGTTTTGGTTTCCCGAGTTCTTCAGTTCCTGCTCTTCAGGCCATCTCTGGCATTCCAGGCACTTTTTAGCGCCACATGCAGAAGCCTGCCTTCGTTGCTACCAACCACAGACGCCAGCTAAACAACACCAGCTAAACACCGAGGACCCTGATTGGCCGGCCACCACTCCAATAAGAGCGGAGTGCACTTCCAGACCATCGGAAGTGCAAAGGCAGCGGGTTGCCGAAACAAGGCCACAGCCACCCAACCTCTTAGGTTCGGGTAAGGCGCGCTAAT
Organism: Hymenopus coronatus; assembly: GCA_030762935.1. NCBI lineage: Eukaryota > Metazoa > Arthropoda > Insecta > Mantodea > Hymenopodidae > Hymenopus > Hymenopus coronatus. The sequence goes on from CM060880.1 coordinate 56,067,983, forward strand.
CAAAGCGTCCGGTCCTCTGTTTCGGCCTGCTTCTTAGCCCCTGCTGCCTGCAGGTGAGGGTAAACCAAGGTGTGTTTTTGTGCACTGCACCCTAGGGTGCAGGGCAAGTATCCCTGTCCTCGTCCTCTTCCACCATGACCAGGAGCAAATCAAAACCATCCAAAGGCAAAGCCCCAAGCGGGCCTGCCTATGATGAAGCAACGGCCATTGCCAGCACCAGCACTGGTGCAGCCACCCTGCCCTCCAGTGGCCCTGCTACTGTAGAGGGCAAAAAGAGATCTAGCCAGGAACGCCAAGGCGGTAAAGGCAAGATTATCTGTTTGGACTCATCCAAGCAAGACACCAATGAGGGCCTCCCGCGCGAACCAGTTTCACGTGCAGGCCAAATTCCGGAGCACGACTCCGACGACGACTACGCCAGCGTGTGCAGTAATATTTCACATCGCAGCGGCAGGATCTCGGTCCTGTCGTACCACTCATCCTCCATGATGGTAGATCATGAGGAGTCCTCTTCCGGCCTCTCCACAGACGGAGAGGACGATTTTCGCGTAGTGACCTCGAGGAAGGAGAAGAGGCAAACCCGATTGGCTGCAGAGGGCGTGCCCTCTGGCCAATCCCAGGCAACATCCCGCCCCGGAGATTCTGGGCCCGCCCAGAATCCTGGGTCGAGGAGGCACGTTCCACCGATTATCGTGGACGACTTTAAGCGGGTGGTAGGCTTCCTCAAGGAGGTTATGCCATCGCTATCGAGTCAGTGCACGGTTCGGAAGAACAAGCACCGCTACGTCTTCCAGGCGAAGATTATAGAGGATTATAACCTCATCCTGCAAGCCCTCAAGAGGAAAAGTGTTCCCCATTTTACCTTTGGACTGGATAAGTCCCGTGACCTCCGCAGGGTCATTCGTGGCCTACCAGTCGACACCTCGGTGGAGGATATCTCGACAGACCTCATCCGCCAGGGCATCACCCCAAGACTGGTGAAGCAGCTCACCAGGTCCGCTCCAGATGGGCAAGGCCCCAAATCTCCCCTCCCCCTCTTCCTCGTAGTAGTGGAGCGGGCCAATGACCCTGAGGCCAAGATAGATGGCGTCACCGCCATCTGTTACCTCAGGGTCAAAATAGAACCTTCCAAGGGCTCTGGCGGGCCCCCTCAATGTCACCGGTGCCTGGGGTTTAACCACTCCAGTCACTTTTGCTTCCGTAACCTGCGCTGCTTAAGGTGCGGAGGCGCCCACCCTAAAGAGGTCTGCAAGATATCTCCCACCGCGAAGCCGATTTGCGCAAACTGTGGTGGCGAACATATTGCTACTTATGGTGGCTGTCCTAAGAGGATCGCTGTCATAGCGGCCAGGAGACCGCCGCCAGAACTACAGCAGGTCACAAGAACAGTACCTGTAGCCAACCAGCGACCAGAGGCGCCAACATCTGCACCTGCCCCTCCTGCAAGACAGCCGGCGCAACAAAGGATAGCCACCAACACCACTACGGCGCAAAGGGCTGAGCGTGGCCCTGCGAAGCCACGGGATGGTAATAACACCCACCAACCCCCACGCAACAAAGAAGCTCCAGCCAAACCCAAACAAAAGCCCCCCACCCAAGCTAAGGTGCGCTGGCCGGCCAGGCAGCCTAACTTCTCCCCCAGGGCTGCGCAAGGGAACGGCACTCCCGTACCCGAGCGACAGCAGGGGCAGGAGTCGGCTGGCGGCGTGCCGGCGCCCCGAAGCACTCCTCCTACACCCTCACCCAGAAACATAACCCCCACCACTCCTCCTGTCCTGCAGATGTCGGATGTGATGGCGTGGATACAGCAGCTTCTGCTGAACCACGGCCGGAGCATCTGTGATCTGCTGGTCAGATTCCTATATGCCACAGACCCAGCCGCAAAGATGGCTGTCGCCATGGAGGGACTTGCCCTCCTGACCGTGATCGTCCAGACCGCCCAGAATGGCGAGTCGAAATAGGTCTCGTACCTCTTTTCGATTCGCGTTCTGGAACGCGTGTGGCCTGAACGGTCAGGGGAGTGAGCTCCAGCATTTTGCCGGCTCATTTGCCCTAGACCTTGTGCTAGTCAGCGAAACACATCTCCGTGCAGATACCCCTTTCCGACTTCCGGGCTACAACTGCCTCAGAGTGGATCGTGTGGGCCGCCGAGGAGGTGGCACAGCGATCTTCGTGAGAAACAGGGTAGTCCACAAACCCATCCAGCTCCCACCTCTTCAAACCATGGAAGCCACGGCTGTCTGTGTTGACCTAGGCGGTACGGAAGTTTTACTGGTGTCTGTATACCATCCACCCCATAGGCAGTTCGTACTAAACGATTGTCATTCCATCCTAGCCCTTCATCCTAATTTCATCCTGGCCGGGGACTTCAATGCCAAACATCCGCGTTGGCATTGCGGCCCCCGGGCGGACGCCCGAGGCAATGATATCATACGCATGATAGATGCGGACCCTCAACTCAGAGTAGAGGGCCCCTGGCAACCCACACACCATCCACGAGGTCAAGGACGGGCATCCGTTATTGACTTCGCGATCATCAAACAATTCCCTTTTCATACATCTCTCACATCGATCAACGCACTTCATTCCGATCATAATCCCGTGTTAGCTGAGGTTAACACACGGGTTGCCAGTCACGACGTCTCGGTTCAAAACCGCGACGTTGACTGGGAATGCGTCAGGGTTTGCCTCAACGACTCCATCCCGCCGAACCCTAGGATCACAGACATCCCATCCCTAGAGGCTGCGGTCCAATCCTTTACCTCCATCGTGGTGCGAACTGCCCATAACCTAACTGTTCACACCCCAGCTCCTCTACACCCAGATGTCCTACCCCTAGAACTCCATCTGCTTGTACGCCGTTCCTGGGCTGCCCGCAGACTATACCAGCGTCACCGCACGCCACATAACCGAGCACTCCTGAGGCGTTTACGCCGAGAGGTCCGGACCCGACTACGCGAGCACAGGGTGCGAGCGTGGGAGGAGACTATGACCCGCTTGAGGCTCGAGGATGGCGACGTGTGGAGGATTGCCAAAGCTCTCCGGCACCGCGGAGGTCAAATCAGCTCCCCAATCCAAGGCACCCAAGGCCTGGCTTATGAACCCCGAGCCAAAGCCGATGTGTTCGCTGACTACCTCGAAAGGTCTATGAGGCCACGAGAAGACCCCCAGGACGAAGACTTCTCGTTCCGTGCTCGGCGGGAGGTGCGTCGATACCTTCGGCGCCCCCCGCGACGAGGCGGACCGACTTCCCGTCATCCGACCCAGTGAACTCCAGGGCGCACTCCGGCGCCTCAACCCCATAAAGGCAGCGGGTCCTGACGGACTAACCCCCGCCATGCTCCGATGCCTTCCCATCAAGGCGGTACTCTTTCTAACCAAGGTTTTCAACATGTGCCTCACCTTGTGCCACTTTCCACGCGAGTGGAGGGAGGCCCGGGTGATATGCATCTTGAAACCGGGGAAAGACCCGTTACACCCATCCAATTACCGATCCATCAGTCTCCTATCAGTTCTCTCGAAGGTTTTCGAGAGGCTAATACTAGCCCGCTTGTCCCCTCTCTTGGGCGACATTCATGCCATCCCAGATCACCAATTTGGTTTTCGTCCTGGGAATTCTACACCCCAGCAACTACTGAGAGTGGTGGAGGCCGCTGCCCTGGGCTTCCAGGACAGAGCCTACACTGCGGCGGTGTCGCTGGACGTGGAGAAAGCCTTCTCTACGACCTGGCACGCGGGTCTGCTCCTCAAATTCATCCGACTGGAGCTCCCGACACACATCATACACCTACTACACTCATATCTTAAACACAGATTTTTTGTAGTTTCAGTTGCTGGACACAAATCAACACCTAGGCCAGTAAGAGGCGGAGTCCCCGAAGGCTCTGTACTTTCCCCCTACGCTCTTTAGCGTCTACATGGCCGACCTACCAACAGTGCAGCAAGTCAACATAGCTCAGTATGCTGATGACGTGCTGTTATACTGTACAAACAAACACCCACGCAGAGCCTTCAACCCTATCCAGAAACACCTCTGCCTCATCCAAGAGTGGTGCGAGCGTTGGCGATTGTCCATAAATCCGGAGAAAAGCCACGCTATTCTCTTCACCAAGCGCCGCTTTCCTGCAAACTTCCCCACATTCACGTACCTCAGACGAAGGATACAATGGACCAACACCATCACCTACTTGGGGGTGAAGCTTGACAGGGGCGTCACTTTTAGGGAGCACGTCCGGGGGCTGTGGTGCCGGGGCAATGGGGCTGCGGCCTCACTGTACCCGATGCTGAGGTCCTCGATGACGGTTCCCCTTAAGTTGCGCCTTTTGAGGGTTCTCATTATCCCCTTATTAATCTACACCTGTGAGATCTGGGGCATGGCGGCAGACTCCAGTCTGCTGTTGCTTCAGCGGGTACAGAATAGGTGTCTCCGGGCTATCTATTCTGTGCCTCGAGGCTTTCCAACGAGACTCCTGCACGAAGCCTCTGGTCTACCATACCTGGAGGACGAGATTAGGCGTCGGGCAACAAAATTCAACGAAGGGTTACCATTCCATCGGAGCGCCCTCGTTAGGTCTCTTGGGGATTACGATCCCACAAACCGCCGCTTCAGGCGATACCGGCTTCCCCGCATGGCTTGCGGGCATCCCCGGTAACGAAGGAGCACCACCAACAGCTGCTACGGCTAAGCTCCTTATTATCCTTCAAGAGTTGCTTGGATTCAAAATTTAACCTCAAGAAACATTTTGATAAAAACACACCAGCGGTGCACAAGGGCCGTTGCACCATCAAGGCAACCGTCGAGGAGCAATATTCGCCTCCTCCTGTCACTCCACAACCCCAATACACACCCGCCATCCTACAAAACCCACAATCCCGTCAGAACGTGGTTAAGTTCTCTCTGAGAACAGGGACACGTCTAACACACCTCGGGCTGCCCTCAGCCTGCCAATCACACTGGACTGGGTGATAATACAGAGCCTTCTGGGACTCCGCCTCGTAGGGGTTTAGGTGTAGATGTTTGCCCCGCAACTGCAACTACGAAGGTGCGCTGGTGTAGGAAGCTGTGTATGATGTTGATTAACTGTAGAAGGTAAAACACTATATAAGGAATCAAGTAATACCGTAGTAGAAACCTGGTTACAGGGACACGCAAACAAGCACTGCCTCCTACAGTTACAAGCCATGTTGCTCATAAATTTGGTAACACTGCACATAGGCTGAGATATCTGCAGAAAGTAAACACGTTGAAGCTGATGTTTCAAATTTGTTTTCAAATACAGTAATATTACAAATGCATCATGTGTATTTACAACTGACATTTTTTTTTTCTCGTTCATAATATTTCATGTGATATTCACATAGAAAGCTGCTATAGCAAGTATTCTCTTGTATTATATTGCACATAGCCTATACTTATACTAGATTTTGTAAACTCTCGCGAACTTATTAGAAGTTAAAATCCTTTGAAATATATTTCAGATGCCTAGAAAGTGCTGTGGGTAGTCTTGCAGACGCTACATTGCAGATTCCAGTTCACTTTTAGGCTGGGACTCGGTCATTGGTTGATTGACCAACATAGCTCTCTGCAATTGGGCGATTGACCGGCAACATTCGTGAGGAAATCAACAATTACATCTGATTTGATAGCAAAGCTGAAATGGATTTTATTAAATGTGAGAATTCGGCGAATAAATTGCAATATTATCCATTAGTTAGAGTGAGTAGCTTGTGTGTATAATATGATAAATATTTATATATTATAACATACGATATCATCAGCGCAGCTTTTTCTATCTTTATTAAGATGTATAACAAAGCATTTTTATTGGATTCTCAGGATCTTCTTCCGCAGAATTTTGAATATAGAATCTACGATTACGTGCCCAGTGATGTTGAAGGAAAATTTGATGCACGATTTCGTGCTGATTATAAAAAAGACAATGTTGAGGAGTGCTTGAGTAAATTTCAAGAGGTATCCAAGAATACTTTAAGGCCTCTCAAACGTTCTCAAAGAGCTCCAAAGTATTTTTATACAAGGTATTATAACACACTTAGCTTTTATTGCAGTACAAATATGAAGTTATTGCCTTTAGTGCATAATAAATTACAGCCATATAGTGAGTTTGAAGCATGGGTGTGTTATTAGGTTATTACAGGTGGCCCTGCATTGTCACCATAATATACAGCTTCGAAGCCAATATTTTAAATCCACATGCTAAACATACAGATTGTCCTGTAAGAATGAGAATCACAGTAAAGAGCAAACAATACAAGTGGGTACTTGCACTAAAATTGAATACATGTAATTTTAATGATATGTGTAGAATCGATGACATTTTGCATATGCGTGGCACACAGCTCTGTGAACACTATGCATGAATAGAATTTTTCTTAATAAGTTAATGTTTCTTATCTGAGAATCAGAAAAGAAAAAAAAAAAGAAATATGTTATATCTGCCCCCATTCTGCATTGCATTATAGATTTTTAGATCTTCAAAAATATTTTTTATTTCCTTCATAAATACCTAGTACTCAACAGTCTTTTGTGCCATAGTAATTACTAGCTAATTTCTTATCCCTAAAGTTGGCCTTTGATTGTCCAAATATATGTCTGTGTATAACTAATGATACGTTTCAAACTTAAGCAAATCAACTAAAATCAGAAAATATGTTTTAGGAATTAAATTATATAAAATAATTCAAAAAAACTATTTCCTTAAAAAATATTTCATTGTAATGTTTTGTTTTCCTTATCGTTATTTGTTAGAAGACATCAATAAAATAGTGTTTTGTGTGACAGGTGTTACCTTAGTGATATAATATAGTTTTACATGTTTGATATAAATATCTCGGCTTTTTCCATTTTTCATTATAAAATATTAAGTACATTTTTAGAGTTATTAAAAAATGAATAATTATACCTTTTGCATGTATGTGCTTTTTATATTATACTGAGCTACAGATGATATTCTAGTAACAGTTTAAGCAGTATCATACCTAAGAGCTGCCTTAATTTTTACTTTCTCTACATGTACTATGTACATAGTGTATACAGAAGGTATTGTAATTCACCCAAAAATTTGATACCAAGATTTCACCGGAAATATATGTTTTAGATTCCCCTGTTATCAAAAAAAAAAAAAAAAAAAAAGGCATTTGTAGAAAAAGATTTGTGTGTGTCAGTAAGTTGGTAAAATACCAAACTTGGTATTTAAGTTTAGTATCTTCCAGGGATGTGACACAAACATTTTGAGAACCCCCACCCCAAACTTCCTTTTATATGGAAAAATTTTCGATTTTTTTTATGTTCTCAAAAATTGCTCTAACAATTTTGATTAAAATACCATATATTAAAGATATCTGTTAGGCAAATAAAATGTATATCTTGAATTTTATGGGAATACCCTCTGAACGACTCTTTATTCTGAATGAATTTTGCTTATTATTTTTTTTGGTAGTGTTTAACGCCCGCTTTTACTGCTCTGGCACCGCAGGCGAGAGTTTTGCTTAACTGATAAATTGTAAGATATAGGCAAAAACTTACTACACTAAGAATGTAGATCATGTTAAAACATACAATTTATTCATTTTTTTCCCTCGTGGAATTGACCATTTCTGAGACATTCCTTGTTATTTGTTTCAGCTTCAAAATACTTAAAAGTTTTCTCACACAGAAAGTTATAATCTCCTGGCCCTGCATAGAAACAGATTTTAACCACATGGCAACCAGCTTTTACAGGATTTGACAACTATTTTAGCCTAGTGTATTCCCTTATATAGCTCCTACTTATAAGGAAGCAAATAATTAAGACAATTTCTGCTAATGTTTATCTCGATTATCATAAAGTAGACAGAAAAATATGTATTTAATAATAATCTGTAACAGCGATATAGAGAAATTCATGTGAATGGAACACATCAGATTTGTAATCCTTCCTTTCTCATCAACAAGTTAGTGCTTGTATGAATAACTTTCTAGCCAATCACAGTCATCTTTATTAGGATATGTAAACAAATTTGAAGGCATTATTCACATTCATTAAATGCAAATATTAGTCAACCAAAGCTCAAGCAATCTACATTATTAATTGAGTTTATTATAGGTATTAGTTAATTACTTGGATTGAATATAAGCTATATGATTAGGCTAAATTGTGATGAAGTCTTATAACCATTGTATTATACTGTCTTTCATGCTGAGCCTTTATACATAATAGTTTTCATATAGAACATTCTTTAATTGTGATCAAGAATAATACTTCTCCAAAAAGGGTAGAATTAGTTGAATTGTGTGGTGAAGGTAGGTTTTTATATCCATATTTATTTAATTACTGCTCTACCCACCGCAGAATCAGTAATTCCATTTTTTTTTTTCAGTTTATTAAAAATAAAGTTACTGTAGAACACAACAGTTCCTAATTAATTTTCACTTTCTGTGGCAAATTATTATACATTAAAAGTGGACCTTTTGACACATTTTGTTTATAACACTGGACCATCTGTAACTTCTTTAATAATGTAATACACTTTCCATGAATAGGAAATTTGGCTGCAAAAGCAATGAACACTATCCATATCTTTCCAACACTCAGAAGTTTGCAATATATTGTTACAGTGAAACATTTATTATTTGTAGCTTAAATCAATTGATAAGAAGAACTGACATTGTAATTATTCAAATTAGAAAGCAAAAATGTATGCCTGGGGTAAAAAATAAAAAGCAAGATAAAAGCATTCTGCTATAAGTGTTACGTGGATTCTAATGCTCTTTGTAAAACAGAATTTAAAACTCTTCAAAGTAGATAAAAAAATGCATTGACACTGAGCTTCAAATTCTCTCAATTTGTTATTAGAATCACAAAATAAGATAGGCTGATTTAAGTATCCTTTGTTTTCATTTGATTTTTAAAAGTGGCAAGCTACAAGATACAGTTCAAACTTATTAGAATAAAAATGTATAGCAACTTCTACACCAAACTGTGATACATGAGTTACATTATTCAATTTCAAAATATCGCTGTGGCATGTTAATTTTTTTTCAGACAGAATTTCCTTTAAATGTAAATGATTAAAAAAATATTTCTTTTTTGTTTCTCATTATTAGCAATATTATACATAATGCTATTTTTGTATTTTGCACAAATGAAAGCAAATGCTTTGCTAAAAAAATATATTTAACCATACTAACCATACTAATTCCTTGGAATCCTTCTTAGTAGAAACGCTCATGGTGGAAAGGAACTTTGACAGTTTAGAGTTTGTATTTCTGAGCTCAATTAATCAGCCATTAATCCCCAAATTTTCACTGTAATCATTTGGATAAATTTCATTACCCTTCCATACTGAAACTTTAAATCTGAATGTGATTCTACCATAGGTTCAATATAATACACAGTGCCTTGAAATTTAATGTTTCATTATTATTATTATAATATTATTGTTTTTGTTGTTGTTTTTCTTATTATTATTATTACTACAACAAGTCAACAGTTTTTTGTTTCAGAAGCATAGATCTTCATCTTACTGAGTTGCTCACATTAGTCACCCTCCACTACAAACATAATCATCACATTCACATTGCTGAAGCATTAAAACATAGGGAGCCAACATAGGGAGAGTGGTGCAAGTTTTTGAAAATGCTTGAAGCAGAACATACTCCTTCACTCACTTTGGATATCCATAAAGAAGATTTATATAATGATCATGAGGATGATAATTACCTTATTGCTAGGACACATTGTCCAGACATGTCTTGGGTTTACCATTTGTATTACAGTGTTTTTGAAGAAAAGTATGGGTCAGGCAGTGGTGCTGAAATGGTAAAATCCCTTGAAACATTTATTTTAAATTATAATGGTGAAGTGGGAAAATTGTGCAGCTTATAAGTGTTTGGAAAACAATAAGTTTGTTATTGTCATCAAGAGTCCCTTGAAGAAGAGGATTTTGAAAACATTAAATGCAGCTTCTGAAGTGGTTTTTGTGGACTCATCTGGAAATATTAATAGGTTTGGATGTAGAGTATTCTTGCTAATTGTTAACACAAGTGCTGGTGGGTTTCCAATAGGCATATTAATAAGTACTTCTGAAATCGAGGCTGTAATATATGAAGCACTGACATTGTACAAAACTTTTATTGAACTGGTAATGTTCAATGGAAAGGGGCTTAGAGGGCCATCGGGTTTTATGACAGATGACTCCACTGCAGAGAGAGTTGCACTGGCACAAATCATTTCCCAACTCAGTTCTTCTTCTCTGCTAGTTGGTGCTACTTATGGAACAGTTCAACTGGAATATCTTTCAAAGATAGGCCAGAACTATTTTACTTAATAAAAATAATGGTATATTCAAATAGTATAGAGGAGCTAAACACTGAGTACCAAGCCTTAGCATCCTCTGGTACCTACCAGCAAACAGAAATATAAATTTATTAATTATGCAGAAGAACTATACAAAAGAGAGGAAGAAAGGGCTTTATGCCGTTGAAAATCCACAATATTTAGAGGGCAAAATATCAATAATTTGTGTAAAGCTGCAATGAGAGTTCTTAAAGATAAAATTCTCTTGAGAACTAAAACTTATAATGTTGCCCAACAGTTAGATTTTCTGATGACTGATTTGAATAATTTTTATGTTCGGAAGGCTATTGATGTAGCAAATGGATGCCCCCCATCATATTTGCAACAAGAACACAAAATGCAAGAAAAGAAACTGATTCCACTGAAAAGGTGAAAAAAGATTCTGATAGCCATTTTGAAGTTATAAACTTAAACAACAATCAGATACATTTTGATGACAGTGAAATTGGCTTATGTAAGTGTATATTAGGGCAGTATAAACATCAGCTACACATTGCTATTGAGCATAATAAACAATGAATGTGCAAAAAAAAAGAAAAGAAAGACAGCTCTATTACATCGCAACTGGAAATGAAAGTACACCTCAAAACTGGTTTAGAGACTTAAAAGCTTCTAGCTATATAAGTCACTCCACAACACCTTCATGTGTTGAAAATAAATTTGATATACTTAAAAATGAAGAGGTAAATATTGCAGAAGCAATAGAAAACTACAAACAAAACATTGCAAAAATGGTTCATGTCATGAGCGAATTGATAAAATTAAAGGTTCAGGGTAGTTCAGAAATGTTAGAAGCTACTGAAAACATTGTTTTAAATTTTGAAAAAATTAAGACTGATGCTAATTTGATCACAGCATTAAATACTTTTGGAAAGTATTCTGGCTTAACATCAAAATCTTGGTTATGCAATAACAAAAACATAGGTGTGCAGCCTACAGCTATAATGAGAAGAAAACCAGCTTGGGGAGGAGTACCATGTGAGAATTTAGAAAGAGGCATGCTTACTCAAAAGTGAAAGAAACTGCATCTTTACTACCTCAGAAAAGAAAGTCTGCAGCACATCACACACTGTGTACATATCTCTAGGAAAATGAAAGGCTATGTGGTTTTTGCACCAACAAACTGTATTTAACCAACATATTATACTTTAAATGAATAAAACTTCACTTAACAAAATTCCATTTTTTTTTTCACAATTTTAAGTAAGCAGAACATAAAAACTCAGGGTTAGTGGAAATAAGCCAGTCTTTGAACATTGACATAAATCTGGCTTCTCCTTTAAGCTAGAAGGAAGGTATAAGCTTTTTGCAAACTTTTTCACCAATAACTACTATTTCTTGTGTATATATGTGTAGTAAGTAATAAAATACTGTTTTTATTATAACATAGGTACTTTTAAAATCAATGTGGGACAAGGTATGCCACAATGTGCAGATCTTAAGAAAACTGATAATTCTATAGATTTTGTAGTTCTAAAGCTAATTTATTTACCATTATGTTCCTCAACAACCAGGTTACATATTCGTCCATTTGATACTTTATAGGCATGTCTCCAAATTATTTCCTTTGTGATAATCTGAAAATCACTTTCGGTACTGTCTTGCATATAAAGTTACTTTAAAAATATAACTATTAACTTCCATGAGAAATCCATCAAATAATACTTCCAGAGGCATAACAAAAAAGTGACATTCTGACAGAAACATGATGAAATTAATATCAACTAATCTTGTCCATGTGCAAAGAAATCTTTTATAATGTTACAAGGGTAGGAAAACTGACATGACATGTCATGTCATGTAAATGTGCAAATGCAGATGTAGGCTTTAAAAGTTGCATGGCATGAGCTACATCATATAGCTTAAATGCCTGCTACCTACCATTAACTTTTACTACTTTTTTTTTTTTCTGCATTTGTATTCAAAACGTATGCCCCTCCTACTTTAACTATAAGCTGTACAGCTCAGTCCATATAATAGTTTCATTTCATACTTCAGTTCACCACTCGATGTATGTTCCAATATTAATTTCGGTAATGTTGCCGTTTAAGGGTCAGTTGGCTGCGCAATAACGCAAAACCATACCAACTTTAGAAATTGAAAACCATCTGTAGAACTAAGCGCACAGTGCCAAAGGAATGCCACCGGTTATTAGCCGCTAACTGGCAGTAGTAGTACGGTTATATGTTGCTAAATGGCGCGTATATCACGTAGCCGAAGGGCGTGGTAATTCTAGCAGACGACGCCATCTATCATTCACCATTAATCCTACGTATTGCATATGTTAATTATTTGAGGTTATGTGGTACATGAGCTATCTAAAGGCGATTTCATCAAAACATAAAGATAACCCCATTTATGTCATACTGCAATTGCGGTGTTCTTATTACGTTTGATCAAGTAACATTGTGGGTTAAATGGAGAAATTTAATACACAAAGCTACTGTTAAATAAGAAGTATCGATTGCATTGTTTCTTTCTAATGAAAAGAGAAGCATTAGTAGTAAATAAAAATTATTGTTATATTATTATTATTATTATTATTATTATTATTATTATTATTATTATTATTATTATTATTATTGTTGTTGTTGGTGGTGGTAGTGTGATAATTATGATGATGAATATTATTATTATTATTATTATTATTATTATTATTATTATTAGTTATAAGAATAACTGTCAACCCAACCAGATCTACTTGCTCTTTAGTTATGTCAATGGTATGCTTAAAAAGGGCTGTTTTGTTATGGAAGAAAATATGAAAGAGGTGGAGAACAGTAGGAGATATTCAAAAGATGTATATGCACCCCCTGACGCATATTTCAGCGTTTCCCGCACTTTCCTATGAATGCACTGCCTCATAGTATATATTTCTGGGTTTCCCCGCCTTGCTATGGTTACGCTTCCTAAGGCATATACTGTTAATTGCAAATTTCATGCTTTCCACACTACCGTATGACTATGCTGCCTTCCCTGCTTTTCGCAATACCAGCTATATATGCTCCATTACGCTGATCACTGCACCTTTCAGATGCAAAGGTTGGCTGCCTGACGTTACGCAGCCAAATGACCCTTAAACGGCAACATTACCTTAATTTCTTTATACTTGTCCAAAAGGTAGTATCTGGCTGCTATAGACATAAAATAAATAGATAAATACACATTCACATCCCTGTATAGATAAGTAATGTAACAGAATACTATACACTGCAAATACATTGTTTTAAATAAAATTTAAAAAAAAAATAAATAAAACGTTACAGCAATGACATTTACCACGTGTAGTATAAAATTCACTAATACTATAAAAAACCAAGTCCTATAATAACATTTCTAGATACATCTTATACTGCTTTATGGGAAATAGTTGGATACTATTGGGTAACAGTATATACGTAATGATTTTGAGCTTTGCTCAGCATATAGCATTTCTAAATTATTGTTGTTTCTAGTGTTATAATTGTGCATAGTGTGCCTGGAAAGTAAGGTTTGGTAATTTACTTTTATGTAGACAAGCATATAAGACAAGGGCAATTACAATTTTGAGTTCTTTAAAATAAGTTTTAAAGTTTTTTTTTTTAATATCTTTAATGCAAAGAATATCTTTCTTTTGCCACTTGAAGACAGTGTTAACTCCACTTGCATTACTCCACAGTAAAATTCCATAATACAGATGAGAGTGAAACAATGCATAATACGTATTCAACATTTCTTAGTAATTAAAATTTTTAATCGTTTAACATGTACGTGACTCTTGTCTAGAGCAGTGTTTATTTGTATGTACATCCCAGTTTAATCTGCTATCTAGATTCCTAATAGCTTTACAGTATTTAAATTGCAATTTTCATTTTTAAGAGTGAATACAATTTTTTCTGTTTTTTTTTATCATGAATTGTTAAATAATTCATCTTAAGGCAGGAAGCAGATTTTTGTCATACTCTTTTTTTTCCCTTCCATTTATATGGCCCCCTTAAACATTTAAGGTAATATTGGGGGCTTTGCATTAGAAAGCTTCATTGATACTTCCAGGCTGTGGGGATAGGGAATAATTCTGGTTAAAGAAAAATACCCCACCCCAGCCGAGAATCGAAGCCGGGACCTCAGTCACATACTCTAATCAAGTTGTGTTTTCACACGGTAACAGCTATAAATAGAGATATCCATCTTGCGACTAGTTCCTGCTCCTGGCTCCTGGTAAATCTGCTAGGTGGAGTACCAACATCGGAAAACTGTATCCGCTTGGTGCCAGCGGTTACCATATATATTGCAAAGTTGTTTTGCCTAACCCCCTGAGATCAGCTGTCCCGACGCCATATTGTTTCAGTAACCAATAGGAACTACTCGAATGGGCTCAGTCTGAAACTGAACTGGAATATGCAATCACGCCTTGCAGACTAGGTTACCTTGTCATGCCGGGTACTGTTTAACGTCAAGCAGGCAGCCTTGATTTAAAACATCACCCATTCTGCAAATCGTTTTCAATGCTTAGAGGTCGTTACTAAGTTTCCGGTGACGTCATTGGATGCGCTGTATTTCTTCCTGGTGCTTATGGTTTGATGTATTTCTTCCGGATGTTCGATGATTGTTCTAATGTTTTGTAATGCATTAAATAAAATAAATGGAGTGTTAGTTTATGGACGTTCTTTAACTGCTGTGGTTCTCAGCGTCCCATTCTATACTGGACGTGAAAGACCGATTAATTTTGCTCAGAGGCCTCTCTATCAGGCTTGAGGTTTTCTTACGTGCAGTAAATTTACGCCACGGGACCAACGGCTTTACTTCCCTTCCGAAGGAAGCCATGCTAAGGTTTTTTACGCCAGAAAAAATCAATCGTCCTCCGCCGCGTTTGAACCCACGACATGAAGTTAGCATGGTAACGATTACACCGTGTAGGGCGACTATAATGCATTAAATTTAAAGGTGCAAGAAAAGAGTAGTTATGGAAATTATATAAATCATGTATTTTTAAGGCTTAAAAACCAACAATTGATTAGCAAATTACATATAATACTCCATCGCGATCTAAAGTGAAGGTTAAAACCATATTCACATAAAAACTATTTGTTGACTAATTCGGTGATTAAGTTTACTTGTACGGATTTTCCTTTTTGCTTCGTGGTTTAAGTACATAAGGCTTCTCTTATGTTGCATTTGTTTACTGCTTAGCGGTGATTTAACCTTAAATTAAAAAAACATCTTATGTGATCCATTCACATGATTTTCTCTATCCTCTCTTCAACAAAGTATTGTTAAAAATCTTATGCTTCTATTTACTTCATGCTAATCGAGAAAAAATTGGTACAAATTGTCTGATTACTTGCTTCCTTGTAAGTAGAAGCGAAATAAGGGAGTAGCAGGTTAATGTAATAGTCAAAAGCTGGTTGCTATGTGACTGAAATTCCTTTGTTTGTATGGACAGGAATTGACCAATTTCTTTATGAGAAAAGTATGTTTTTCAAAGCTGAAACCAATAACGAAGAATACCTAAAAACTATCGAATCCACGAAAAAAATGTATACAACATAAATTGTGTGTTTTAATGTGCTTGCATTTTTTGTTCCTAAGCGTTTGTCTATCTCTTACGGTTTACAAGTTATACAAAATTCCGTAAAATTCATCCAGAATAAAGTAGTCTACAGAGGCTATTCCCAGAAAATTCAAGATATACATTTTATTTCTCAGGTAAATGTTTTTAATATACGATATTTTAATCAAAATCGTTAGAGCCATTTTTTCGAAAATAACAATTTTCGTAGATAGTTCCATGTAAAGGGTAGTTTGGGGTGGGGAATTTTCTTTAAAATCTTCGTGTCGCATCCTTGGAAGATTCCAAACTTAAATACCAACGGTCTTTTCGTTTTTGAGCTATGCTGTACACAGACACACACATACAAACGCATGTACACACACGGACCGTTTTCCAAAAATTCCTTTTTTTTTTTTTCAAGGGGACCCAAAACACATGTTTCCAGAAATCTGGGTATCGAATTTTTTGGTGCAATACAATACCTCTCTATACACTGTGTACATAGTACGTGTATAGAAAGTAAAAATAGGCGGAAATCAGAACTATCACTACTTTTTGTTGGCATAATAAACAAAGCCAGCGCCATCTGAAGAGAGAATTTATATTTAAAATCCTCAGGACGAGGGGATTTTATTTATTTTAGTTACACATTTCCTTTCCGTATATCATGAATCATTTCTCTTATATTACATGCTATAATAGCTATATGTTCCCTTCGGTTTCGAGGTTATTATTCCCCTCTATTTTGTTTTGACTCATATTTTACATTGCAGATATTTTATATCCACTTCCGTGTATGCAAATGCCTTTGTGTTGGCCAGTCATTTAAATTGGGCAAGACTATTTCCTTATGTTGCATAAGTGTAGTGATTTTTAAATGTGCGTGTTGGCATTTTGCATTGCGTAAAGGCAACGTGCGCCATGACAAGGTAAACTGGGCTGCAAGATTACCGTACTGTGCCATCTCTCGGCTCATTCTGCGGTGAGGAGCGAACGAGTGAAGAGGTGTCTCCAGAGTCACAGCAAATCTCGGTGCTTCTTAGCACCAAGAAGCCGGAAGCCTGTGGTTCGGTCCTTTTCAGCACAATACAGCAGCAGCAGTCCACGAATCATTATCAGCTAGGACGATTCTGGTTTTCATCACATTTCCCAATCAGCAACTGGCTACAAGAACATCTTGATTCTGATTGGTCGGCCGCCACTTCAGGAAGCGACCCTATTGGGCAGCTTCAGGCGTAATCGCCCAATCAGCACCAAACAACGTACTTCCAAGCCAGAGGAAGTACAGGCAGCGGGCAGCCGAGCAAGGCCACAGCCACCTTTCCAAAGGTTAGGTACGACGCACTTCGGTGTCCGGCCCTCTGTTTCGGCACGCTAAAGAGCACCTGCTGCCTGTAGGTGAATGGTGAACTAGGTTAGCTGTGTGTGCGCTTCACACTCGTGTGCAGCGTACGTGTACCTTCCCTACCAACACCCATTACCCATCATGAAGCCCGCTCCCAGTAGCGAGGCACCCAGCGGTCCTGTCAAAGAGCAGGAACCAACTCCCAGCACCAGCACTGGTGTCGTCACCAGCGGCGCAACCAAGGCCTCCGGGCCCAGCAGCAGCCGAAAACCAAGGAAGTCCCGACAATGCAAAAGCGGAAAGGGGACTTCAATCCGTACGGTTTCGACCGAATCATCTGACAAGAGCGGATCTCGAGAGCGATTTCCTATCCGTTCAGGCAAATTGTCCGACCAGGACTACTCAGATTGTTACAGTGTAGTCACAAGTGTTTCGGCATATTCGGATAAGACTTCGGTCTTTTCCTTCCACTCATCTATATTGGGACAGGACGAGGAAAGTCACGCTGCACCTCCAGAGGTAAGTAATGACTTCATTGTCGTGGGCAAAAAAGGGGAAACCCGTAACTCCTGCACACCAGACCAGCGCAGGTCCCAGCAGCTCCGCTGCAAGCGGACAGAAGAAGCGCCATATTCCACCTATCATCGTGAACTCCTCCAAGGATGAAGCGCCTTATTCCACCTATCATCGTGGACTCCTTCCAGAATGTGGTAGGCTTTCTTAGGATGGTCATGCCAACCCTCTGCCAGGAGTGCACGATGACGAGGACGAAGAGCCGCTATATCTTCCAGGCAAGAACGCCGGAGGACTGCGCACGCCTCCTGAACGAGCTCAGGAAGAAGGGCATCCCCCATTTTACCTTTGGTCTCGATAAAACCAGAGACCTTAAGCGAGTTATAAGGGTCCTACCGGTAGACACGTCCATCAAGGAGATCGATAAGGACCTCATCCGCCAGGGTATAACTTCCAAATTGATGAAGCAGCTCACCAAACCCGCTCCAGTTGGGCGCCAGCGCACAAAAATCCCCCTTCTCCTGTTTCTAGTGATAGTGGAGCGGGTAAATGATCTGGAGATCAAGTTAGATCGGGTTTCCTCGATCTGTTATCTCCGGGTCTCTATAGAAGCATCCCGACGTGGCGGTCCCTCACAGTGCCACCGTTGCTTGGATTTCAACCACTTAAGCAACTATTATCATCGGAGACTGCGCTGCCTTAGCTGTGGTGACAAGCATCCCAAACAGGTCTGCCCGCGCTCCTTGGAAGATGATCCCAACTGTGCCAACTGCCGGGAGAAACACATCGCCTGCTATGGAGGCTGCTATGTGAGGCTGAAGGACATCGCGTCGTCGAGACCCGCTCCCCTGGAGCCTAAACCTCAAAATCCTCAACCAGCTGCACCTCCGAGTAGGGAGATTCAGCAGAGGGCAACACCCAGATCGACGACCCAGACCATCGGCGAGGCAGGAGACTCCAGTACATCAGGAGGCACCTAGGCAGGCACCTACACCAGCACCACGGGGCTCCTTGTACTCAAATAGGTTCTCTGGAAAAAGGAAAGCACCAAACACCCCTGCCACACAACACAAGGGCCAATCTAAACCGGCCAAACCTAAACCCATCTTGAAGAGGCCGAGGACTGACCGCGAAACTGATTCCGAAAGGGACGTGCCTGCGGCAACCGTTCCAGTACCAGTGCCGACGCGTATCTCCCGGGAGGAACGGCCAGCGGTGGCGGCTCCACCTCTTCAAACCAGCCAACTAACCAACCTTAATCGCACCCACCAACATACCTGCTGTGGATGTCGCGGACCTCCTGGGGTGGTTTCAGCAGCTGCTGCTGAATCACGCCGAGAGAATCCGGGACCTCCTCACCAGAAACTTCCAGACTACCGATCCAACCTGCAGGGCGATGATCCTCTTTGAGAGCCTCACCTTCATGTTCAGCTTCTCCCCATTGCCCCAAAATGGCGGAAGGAACCAGGCCTCGTACCTCCTTCCGATTCGTCTTTTGGAATGCCAATGGCGGAGAGATCATAGGGATGAGCTTCAGAGCTTTGCTGCCCATTATACCCTGGACCTCATTCTAGTTTCGGAAACACATTTGCGTCCTGACATCCCCTTCCGTCTACCTGGATACGTTTGCCATCGTAATGACCGGGTGCCCCGCCCTGAAGGTGGCACTGTGGTTCTTGTGAGGCAAAACGTGGTCCACAAACCCATCCCCACTCCACCCCTGCAAGCCCTTGAGGCGACGGCAGTGTGTTGAGCTCGGAGGAACGGAGGTAGTAATAGTCCCTGTTTACCGCCCTCCCGGTAGGCCGTTCTTACCTGCTGACTACCAATCCCTCTTCAACCTCCATACTAGCGTGATCCTTGCCGGGGACTTTAATGCCAAACACCAGCGTTGGCATTCGGGCCTCCGCGCGGATCCTAGAGGCAACACAATGATTCGCATGATTGATAGGGATACCCAGCTAAGATTTCTGGGCCCCTGGCAACTCACACACTATCCGCAAGGTCGAGGACAACCATCAGTCATCGATTTTGCGATCATTAAAAGTTACCCCTTCCATTTCATGCTCACTTCTCTCGCAGCACTTCAATCCGATCACAATCCCGTGTTGGCAGAAATCAACACCAGGGTCGCCAACCACGACTTCTCAGGACACACCAGAGAAATGGACTGGAAATGCGTAAAGGATTGCCACAGCGCATCTATCCCACCCAACCCAAAAATCACTGACATACCCAGCCTAGAGACAGCAGTCCAAACCTTCACTACCACAGTAGTAAGGACGGTTCATAACCTCACCATCCGCTCCCCAGCAACACCACATCCAGACGTCCTTCCCCTAGAATTGGAACTCCTTATGCGCCGTTCCTGGGAGCCCGCGGACTATACCAGCGGAACCGGACGCCACACAATCGAGGTCTTTTGCGGCGCCTCCGTCGGGAGGTTCATGTCCGACTACGCGAACACCGTGTAAGACCTGGAGGGTGGTAACGACTGGCGTATCGCAAAAAGCCTCCGACGCCAACGGAATCAATACCACTTCCCATTTCAAGGCAATTTTGGCCTTGTTTACGTACCATAAGCCAAAGCAAATGTGCTTGCGAGCTACATAGAGGCCACCTGCAGGCCGAGAGAGGACCCCCAGAACGTACTGTTCACTCCAGGCGTTCATGAGGAAGTTGACCGCTACTTGCGTGAACAGCCTCATGAAGCGGAGAACCTCCTACCAATCATCCGCCCTAGTGAAGTCCAAGGTGCTCTCCGGCGTCTCATCACCAAAAAGGCTTGCGGGCAGGACGGGCTGACACCCGCCATGCTCAGCAACCTTCCATTCAGAGCAGTGCTATTCCTCACCAAGGTATTCAACATGTGCCTCACCTTAGGCCACTTTTCGCGCGAGTGGAAGGCGGCACGAGAGGTGTGCATTTTGAAGTCTGGTAAGGAACCTGCACTCCTTCCAGCTACCGCTCCATTAGCCTCCTTCCCTCCCTCTCGAAGGTCTTCGCGAGGTTAGTACTACAGCGCTTGTCGCCGCAGGTAGTCGACATTCATCCCTCTCCATCAGTTTGGATTCCGTCCTGGGCACTCGACAACCCAACAGCTGCTGCGGGTGTAGAGGCTGCCGCCCTGGGGTTCCAGGACGGGGACTTCACGCCGGCGGTGTCTTTGGATGTCGAGAAGGCCTTCTGAACCACCTGGCATGAGGATCTCCTGTTTAAACTCATCCAGATTGGCCTACATACACAGTTAATCAACATCATACACAGATTCCCACACCAACGCACCTTCGTAGTTGCAGTTGCGGGGCAAACATCTACACCAAAACCCCTACGAGGCGGAGTCCCAGAAGGCTCTGTATTATCACACACCTTGTTTAACCTTTTCATGGCAGACTTCCCTACAGTGCAGGGCGTCAACATGACCCAGTTTGCTGATGACGCCCTGCTCTACCGCACTGACAGGAACATACGCAAAGCCTTCAACCCCATACAGAGACACCTCCTTCTCGTTCAGGCCTGGTGCAGACAGTGGCGGATGTCCGTTAACGTGGGCAAAAGTCATGCTGTTCTGTTCTCCAGAAAACGCCCCACAATAAAATAGATGTCCAACTTTTCCTATCAGGGCCAAAGGATAGAGTGGGGAAATTTCATCAAATACCAGGGCGTCACTCTTGTTAAGGGCCTAACTTTTCGTGAACATGTGCAGGGAACGTCGGACAGAGCGAAGGGAGCGGTAGCCTCCCTTTACCTTGCACTGGCCTCCCAGATGCCGGTTTACTTAAAGTTACGCCTTTTCAAGGCGCTTGTAGTCCCCTGATGCTCTATGCCTGCGAAGTGTGGGGTATGGCAGCAGACTCCTGGCTTCTCTGGTTACAGCGGATACAGAATAGAGGACTCCGGTTCATATATTCTGTATGTCGACGTTTCCCTTTTTGGCTACTACATGAAGCTTCGGCCCTTCCATATTTGGAGGATGTAATTAGGCGCCGGGCTCAAAAATTCTACGCCAGATTGGACTACCATGAGAACGCACTTGTCAGATCTCTGGGGGAGTACTTACCCACTGAACGCCGAAAGAGGCGGTTCCGGATTCCCCGCATGGCTTGTGGGCACCCCCGATAACAATGGCTTTAAACCAGCCAACAGCGTAATAGCTTAACAAAGCACTCCCCCTCTCATTGGGAGAGGTCTATCAAAAATCACCAACGTAATTAAATAAAAATAAACACTAGCGGAGCAGAGGAAAGGATGCTGTTCCTGAAAAATGCAACCGCTCGAGGAGCCTACTAGCGCTACCTCCTTACAACCAACACTCGAAACTCCAAAAATTTAAAACCTCAACCTTCACCTCATTCCTGTGGTTAAACCCTTACCGGGGTAAGTATACAGCAACAATACCTAGGCTCACCACGAGCCTACCAGACACGCACGCACGTCCTGGCCCCGGGATGTAAGTCAAATTATGACACCACGGTACAGTCACAAGGCGTTTTTCTATATTTTCACTTCCTAAAGAAGAAACAAAGAGGCAGGGGTGGATTCGTGCTATCCCACGAAAAGACTTGTGTCCAATATCGTCATCAGCTGTGTATGCCAACCACTTTGACGAAGAGGACGTAATTATTAATGCATATTGGAAACATGAAAATGGTTCTGTTACAAAACTTGCGTTGCGATGCCCTGAATTAATAGAAAATGCAGTACCCTATAAGTTCTAGAATTTGCCATCATACTTAAGTAGCACTATTCCAACAGAGAGAAGAGATACGGATTCCAGGAGGAAGGATATTAAACAAAGAAATGACGCTAAAAAGTTGGAGCTGGTGAAACAAGATACAATGAATAATTTTGAAATATTTGTGAATATTTTCGCGGAGAAACTAAAGCTCCGAAAATAGTAGTTTAAGGTAGCAGATAATGGTGTTTGGTTTTATTTGTTAAACATTGATTTGGATATTGAAGTACTTTCCAGGCTGTAGTGTAATGGTAGACAAAAATATAAATGTGAATGTATATTTAAAAGACAATGAAATACCCACAAATGATTTAAGCGATATATTTTCAGGTGGCGTCAAATAACGTAAATAGTCACAGTCAGGTAACTTCTATAACTTTAACGTTCACATTGTTGAGGTGCATACGGTTGGTAATTGTTTGGAGAAAGCAAGCGTTGCTTTGAAAAAAAAAATCTGATGTGTTCCATTCACATGACTTTCTCTACATTTGTGTAACAAATTGTTGTTAAAAAGCTAATGCTTCTATTTACTTCATACAGAATTAGTCCTATTACTTGCTACCTTGTAAGTAGAAGCAAAATAAGGGAAACCATAGGTTAAACTGAAGTTCCTTTGTTTGTATGGATAGGAGCTGACAAATTCATATATGAGAAAAGTATAAGTGTTTCAAAGCTGAAACCAAAAACAACGGATACCTTAAAAACGATCACCTTCACGAAAAAACTGTATATAACATAATTTGTGTGCTTTTATGTGCTCTACATTTTCTGTGGAGTAAGTTTTTATCCATCTCTTACTGTTTAATAGATATGCAAACTTCCGTAAAATGTATCCAGAATAAAGTAGTCTTCAGAGGGTGTTCCCAGAAAATTCAAGATATACATTTTATTTGTCGGGTAAATATCTGTAATGTACGATATTTTAATCAAAATCGTTAGAGCAATTTTCAGAGAATCAAAATTTTCGAAAAAAAGTTCCTTGTAAAGGGTAATTGGGGGTGGGAGATTTTCTTGAAAATCTTGGTGTCGCATCCTTGGAAGATACTAAACCCAAATACCAAATTTGGTGACTTTTCGGTTTTGAGCTATGCTGTCCACAGGCTCACACGCGCACACACGGACCTTTTTGTAGAACTGTTTTTTTTTATTCAGGGGGACCCAAAATATGTATTTCCGGTGAAATCTCGGTATCGAATTTTTGGGTAGAATACAAAGCACTATGTACATAGTTCGTATAGAGAAAGTAAAAAAACAGTAGAACTAACTGAGCATGAAGATAACATTGCAAGTTATAAGTTGAATAAGCAGAAGCAATATTCCAGAGTTACATAGATATTTTCGTTTATGTTGTTTTCTCTGTCACTTGCATGCTATAACTTGTTGCGAGATTACTTGATACTTCCACATAATAGGTATGTGCAGCAGATTTCATCAAAATTAAGTTCTGCATGCAACTCAGCACATTATCTTCAACCATTTGCTAAAAATAGATATGTGTGTTTAATAGTAGATGAAATATGTATAAAAAGTTGTTTGAGTTTTAAAGGCAATGATGTAGTAGGAATTGCTGAAAATAACACTTCTAAGTTAGCAAGATCTATACAGACTTTTACGATTAAGTCTTGTTTTGGTAATTTTAAGCATGTGGCGATGGTTTCCAGCTAAAGGAATGACAGGAGAGCAATTAAAAGCTGCAAACACTAGAAGTGGTTAATTTTGTACAGGAAACTGGTTTTATTGTTATAGCAATAATAACTGATAAAAACAGAACTAATCAAAACATGTTCTCTCTTCTCTTAGACATAGAAAGTATGCAGAATCCAAAGTATTTGAATCTGCCAATTTTCTTAACCAATGATTTTGTTCATGTGTTCAAAAACATCAGGAACAATTAGCTAAACCTAAAAGTTGAACAAAAATCTTTTGTGTATCCAGATTTTGAAACTGATGTTATGAAAGCATGTTTCGAGCATCTTAGAGTATTTCATAATAGTGAAATTGACAGTGTGATTAAAAAAGCTTATAAGCTCAGTGTTAGAGCATTATATCTGACAACATTTGAAAGACAAAATGTGGGTCTTGTAGACAGTGTGTTTCATGAAACAACTATAGTTGCTCTCAAAACTGACAGGCTATGAAGGTACTTTTTTTTTTTTTTTTTTTTATCTATTATAAAGAGTTGGTGGATATTGAAAACACCAAGGGTGTTCCGAAGGGAATAATCAAGTGCAATGATTATGCAACTCCTATTACAAGTTTAAATTATGGTAAAATTAAATACCTTAGTCAAATTTTGCAGTGGTTAGAGAAGTGGAAAAGGAAAAGCTTAGGTCACTCAGCATTGTCAAACGGCACTTTTAAAAGTTTTGCAGAGATGTACAAATGTTATTGCCTTATTTGTTGAAATGGCCCTAAACAAATTGTCTGTCGAGTATGTTTTGCTCGGCAAATTACAAACTGATCTTCTAGAAAAACGGTTTGGTAAATATCGTATCATGTCTGGTAGTAATTATAATGTATCCTGTAGGCAAATAATTGAGTCAGAAGAAATGATCAGGGTAAAATGTTTACTTAAAATAATTGAAAAACTTTAGAGAGCTTTAAAAACATGGGTTGGGATTGGAATGGAATGGAAATGTAAGCTATGCTTACTCAAGTACAGTATTTTCACCCATTATTTCTACTAGTTACTTAGAAGATTATGAAGTATCAAGCAGCTCAGAAGTGTTGTATGTTTGTGGTTATGTGTCCCATAGTGTCTGCAAATTTTTGAGATGTGAGCTTTGTATTGGTCTATTAAGAGAGGGAAAGCGAACAAAAGTCAGTGATGCATATTTTGACTGTTTACAATGAGGAGAACTTTCAGTACCCAGTGATTTATTTGTGGGCATATTCTTTCATGTTACTGCCATTTTTCAATATATAATGAACTCTTCAGACTTAGCAAGTAAGTTCTTTACAGTAGGTAATCAAAAAAGCATTCTAGGTATGCAGAGCTTAGAGACCAACGGTGTTTATGGTGACATTGATGAGTGCATCTGCGGTCAGAAAGTCCAAGAATTCACCTCTAAAGTAGTTTTAAAGTTTGTAAATATCTTAAATAATTTTACTAAGTGTGTAAACAACACAATTGACCAAAGCGGTAAGAAAAGAAAACTTCAACCTTTAGGTTATTACATTTAACTGTAGTAATCCTGATACATATTTGTATTTATGTATTATTTATTACAAATATAAATTATTTTGTCCAGAATGCATTATACATGTATACAAAATAAAAACGTAAATAAATCTAATGTTATGAAAATTAATAGTTTGTTTCTCGCTTGAGATTGTCGTCTGCTCTAAGCCTACCTCTTGACGGTTTTGCAGTGTTGCAGCATCTATGAACATGACTTGTTAACTGTAGGAGGCAGTGAAACAATAAATGATGGAGGCTTCCACGTAATCCACATTCACAGAGTCAGTTACACGTTGACGGATACGATATAAATATTCCGATGTCCGGGCAGTGTTACAGAGGATACAAAATACGTCTTAAGTTGCTTTTGCGATAACCGTGGTCGCGACGTCACAAATGAATACAGATTATGCAATTAGGAATTACCCGCGTCATCAGTATCATCAAGTGAGACTGAGACTAGGCTATCACATCGTGAGGTGGTACTGAAACTTCCAGTGATATACATTCGGACTGGTTGCATTCTTCACCGCGGCGTCCAGGATTTCGTTACCGCTAAAGCCAACCTAGTCCTGGGTATCCGAACCAGATACACGACAGCCGAGGCCAATAATGTGCGCAAAACGCGCTTAGCTAGAATTTTATAAATTTGCTGCGTAATGAAAGAGTAGGATTTCCGCAAGGACTGTAAAACACTCATACTGTCCGTAAATAGTACTAAACAAGAGTCTCGCGAACGAATGGCGTGTTGAATAGAATAGCAATGCCTTCCGAATTATATAAATTTGCTGCGTAGTGTTCGAGTAGGATTTCCACAAAGACTGTAAAGCACTCATACTGTAAGTAAATAGTATGAAAAAAGAGACCCGCAAACGAATGGCTTATTGAATAACCCCATAAATAGCCATGGTTTCCGCTGTATGAATAGTCATCTGTGGATATAATGTCCACGTCTGCGTGATGCCAATGATCCAGTCATGAAATCAAGCACTAACACCAGTCTCCGTTTTAGAGCCATCCGTAAATAGTATGTGTGGCTCAGGTAGTACCTGCGGCAGGCGTAAATCGTCTACAAACGAAAGCCAAACTCGCTGTCAGTCCAGAAACTTCTTACGCAAAATGCCAATATCGATATGCAAATGTTGGTCGAGAAATCCAGCATCCCCATCTATTAAATTTAGCTGTCGCACCGGAGTCTCATATATCCTCGGAACCGCACTTATCGCAGCGAAAGCACGTAGCAAATATTCTGGCATAACGTTCCCAGCAGTAAGCACGTCCTCCCGAAGATGCTGCAATCGTCGTGGCAATAACAGGTTGCTGGATTGGCTAATGAGATCAGCAATAAACTTGGCATTCCTGGAGATATTCAAATCACAAGTGGTGATTATCGGAAAAAATTGACGAACCAAAACCCTCGGGGAATTTACGTTCACGTGAAAATAATTTGAATAATTGGTAAAAATAAGAATCCACTTTCGAAGACATCGTATCCGACAGAAGTTCAGTCATCCATGTTCTATATGTCAAACGCGAGAAAACCAACGGTATGAGTAAACGTAATAAAATCACCTATCAGATCCCCAATTTCTACCCGACATAGCCCAATACTAATTTGTAACGGAGTGAAGTGAATATAACAGACGTTGGTAATGGGCTGTAAAGCCTAGGCTTTTGTTGTAAAGTAACACCTAAATAACAAATGCTCTTAGATGCCAGAAGAACATGCTGTTGTAACGTAAGGGTCTCATGCGACCGTCGTATAGTACGCTGAAATCGGAGAAATTACGTCCTCCGATAATTAATCGTTACATCAAAGTCTTCCAAATAGTGTATGACAGCGAGGCACTCGCGTTCAAATTGGATGAGGAGCAAGAGCTTCCTGGTCTGTACTGGGATACATAACACAACGTCATCCGCATATTGAAGTACACACAACAGGGTTTGCGTTTCCCGCTGTAGATCACCCATATAGATCGCATATAACAAAGGACTGAGTAAGGACCCCTGTAGCAGCCCACCGAAGTCAGGCGGGTCGTACAATTATTATAACACTCTGTTAAAAACAATCGGCGATCTGGCAATAGCTGGTGGATAACGGTAATCAAAATGGGTGATCAGGGAGTTTCTTAGTAAGAGTCGGTACATTCACTGCGTCATATGCATTGGAAATGTCCAGAAATAACGCCAGCACATGTCTGTTGGTATGAAATGCAATATTAAATAGAAATTAAAGGAGATTCCAAAGCTCTTCCGAAATCCATATTGTATTGCCGGCCAAAGCCCCAAGACGTTGCATATAAAAAGCTAGACGATCTTGCAATTTTTTTTTTCGAAATTTTTACGGCTAGTTGGAAGCAACGATATGGTACGATAACCGTAAATGGTGCGACCTAATCGGCGAGGCTTTAAAACCGGGTGTATAATCACCAATTTAAAGGTATCTAAAATCTGACCCGTGTGTAGAATATCCGAAAAACCCTGAACCAGCAGCAGTCGTAATAAGTCATACAACAGTTATGGCTTGGTGTGGAGCATCGCGTTTTAGTGAGCAAAGAGTGATGAACTTCCGTCAGTCGAGTAGGATCCGTGATCATATCTGGGAGTCAACATAGCAGGTAACGGCGGTGGAGGTGGCAAAAGGACCTCACATGGAGTCCAATGTCGTTATTAGTCGTGCTGTAGTTCTCGGTTTCCGATAAATGTGGTAAGTCCTTGACAGCTGAATTTTAGTATGTAGGAGCATATTTGATGTATAACACTTATAAAGAAACGCGACCAAAACAGATCCCTGTGGCCAGTCCTCCCCCGTGAATTTCCCGGAGGGGTGAAGAGCGATCTAATATGCGAACAGAAAATTTCCTGGATCGGAGATACGATGCGAACAGATGAATAAGGGCATCAGAGATGTTGCATTGAATATAAATAAGATGGTCATGCAAACTGGGTCAAAAGCTCAGGAAACGTCCAAGAAAATTTGCGATGCCTTGTTATTATCGGTCTTAACCTTCCGGATATAATCTGTGACCCTAGCAACTTGAAATTCCGCTGATTTCTGCCTCGTATATGGAACTGGTGATGTGGAACGTGGGGATGCAGATGCAGATATAGGCGTTTCAGAATGAGTTTCTCATAGAGTTTTCGTAATATAGAGAGAAATAGGAAAAGTGTGGAGATTCTCAGGGTGTATGGATAGGAATAACCGTTGTAATTCTCCATTGCGCTGGGAAGCACGCAAGTTAAAGATCGGAGTTGAATAAATGTAACAAACAAACAGATCCGGTAATGTTGCCGTTTAAGGGTCAGTTGGCCGCGTAACGTTAGGCAGCCAACCTTTGCATGTGAAATGTGCAAGGTTCAGCGTTATGGAGCATATATAGTTGTTATTGCGAAAAGGAGGGAAGGCAGCGTAGTCATAGGGTAGTGTGGAAAGCATGAAATTTGCAATTAACAGTGTATGCTTTAGGAAGCTTAACCATAGAAAGGCGGGGAAACCCAGAAATATATAATGAAGCAACGCATTCATAGGAAGGTGTGGGAAACGCTGAAATATTCAATTATATGCGTCAGAGAGCGCATATACTGTTCTTCCGAATATCTCCTACTGTTCTCCACCTCTTTCAAGTTTTCTTCAATGACAAAACAGCCTTTTTTAAGGCTACCAATGACATAACTAAAGAGCAAGTAGATCTGGTTGGACTGACAATTACTCTTACAACTAATAATAATTATAATAATACTCATCATCATAATCATTATACTAACAACACCACCACCAATAGTAGTAATATTAGTAAAAGCAACAATAATAATAGTAGTAGTATTATTAATAACAATTTTTATTTGCTACTAACGCTCTGTTTTCGTTAAAAAAAAATACAAAGCAAACGATAACTTCTTATTTAACACTAGCTTTGTGTATTCAATTTCTCCATTTAACCCAAAATATTAGTTTATCAAACGTATTAAGAGTACCGCAATTGCAGTGTGACATAGATGTTTTGATGAAATCGGATTTAACTAGCGCATGTACCACATAACCTCAAATAACCAAAATCTGCAATAAGTTGGGGTAATGTGTATGATAGATGCCGTCGACTGCTAGCATTGCCATGCCCTTCGGCTACATCATATACGCGCCATTTAGCAACATATAGCCGTGCTACTACTGCCATCGTGTGGCTGTTAACCGGTTGGATTCCTTTGGCACTGTGCGCTCAGTTCTACAGCGGATTTTCAATTTCTAAAGTTGGTATGGTTTTGAGGCATTGTGCGGCCAATTGACCCTTAAACAGCAACACTACCGCAGATCCTTTCTGGGGCAGAAATTTAAGTTACTCAACAACAAGGCAATCAGGCCCAGGAGATTTTCTAGTAGACATTCCATGTAGTAATTGAGGCAATTGTTTTGTGAAGGAACATGGCTGGACAAGAGGCCGAGAAAGAAAGTCATGGGCAGCAGTCACAATACTTTGATTGGAATTAAAATAGCGAAGGTTGGAAGGATGAAGGTGAAATTGTTCAGCATAATGAGTAGCCAGAGTATCAGAGATATCTGCTGGAATATTGATGGTACCATTTGCTGTATTGAGAGCCGAAATCTTAGGGCGTGGACGTGAGGGGCATATAATCCATAGATTTCTTTTTTCTGCGGCATCCTGAAATTTCAAGAGAAAAACACGTTCCTGACATGCGTCGCTTCAAAATGGCCTTGTGTCTGTTATACTCCATCTTGTGATTGAGATCGTTACTACACTCCCAAAGAAGGCGAGCACGGCGTTTGGCTTACACAAGTTTGAGCGGTCGGAGATATCTGCAGATTTGCACTGGTTGGGCGCACCGCTGAACGGTGCTGCAGCTGTAGTATGCCTCTTTCAAGATGTTCGTAAAAGTGGATACAGCGGAGTCGAGTTCAGACTGTGACATATCGGCAAAGTGGGAAGGAGATTGTAGAGAGGCATTAAGCTACTCTATGAATGTCTCACAAAATATCTGTGTGTAATATATAAACTGTGTTTTAAAGAAATGCACTTCTTATAAAAACACGTGGGGGATTTTTGGTATACCTTTTGCGGTTTATCAGTTATTCAAAATATCATTTGAAGAAAACTGCATAGGATATGAAAAAAACATCAACTTACATTTTATTTGTGATGTAACGTCTTAAATACGTGCCAATGTATTCCATATCGATAGGGCTTTTTAACAATACAGAAACTCTAAGGATGTTACATGCAAAAAGTAGTATGAGAGATACTGAATTAGTATTGCGATAGTTCCCTGTCTAGGGTACCACATGCAGAGTCCGTCTGTATTAAATTATTTAGAGCTGTTTATTTTTTTAGAGCACTCACGGGTGTAGCACCAAAACATTATGTGGGATCAAGATATTTTGTACTGCTCCAATCGTTAACGAATTATGGACTACTTCTTTTGTGAAACTGCTGCCACATCGATAAAGTGTTGCTACTCCTGTAAAAAGTTCTAAGAGCAGTGTAAGCCCTTGTTAATTAAAAGCAGGATCTTAATGTGAGATATATATATATATATATATATATATATATATATATATATAGTTATACGTAAAAAATATTCTAATGCCAGCATATTTGTACATAGACCAGGAATCCATGACTAAAATACCAGGAATCATTTTATGTTACAGGTTCCTTACAGTAGGTAAATACCAAAACAGCACCCCAATCATCTATCTTGAACCATTCAGCAAGCTTAACACAAACACTAGGCGTTTAGAATTTCAATATTTTAAGAGAACGTGTTATAATTGGCTAATTTTAAACCCTTTTTATAGTTTGCACAAGTATTTTGAATGCATGTCAAATAGTTTTAAAATTGCTGTATCTATCAATTTGTATTAAGTGTGTGCATTCTTTTTAACAATTGACCACTGTAGTACTGGTATTTGTTTTTTGACGTTGCCTATTGCATTTTGCATTGCCGAATGATATTGCATTGAATTGAATATCAAGTAGAAGAAGTGTGCGAAAATATGTTACTATTAAACATATGATGAATCAATCATAAAATATGATTTATCATGAAGAAGAATAAAACTTCATTAATCATGACTACATAAACAACTACATGGAAAACCTTAGCTTTAATAATGCTGTGCATCGGGTGATAAGCAAAATGTTTTAAAGAATCTAATTTTCATATTCTAAGGATTTTTTTTTTTTCGATGACTTTTTCCTTGGTTACTTATTTCATGGGCCAGACACACATTAAATTCAATTGCTTTAAATAAACAGGAGTTAAACATATCTGTGCATGTTTTGAATTTATTGAAATTATACGTATCTTTTGAGAAACCTGGTATATTGATGATGCAACAAATATCCTTAGCATGCATTGTGCTTATTTGCCTTTCAATCGTACTTGGATATTTCTATGATTTCTTATATATCTATGGAGTGCACGAGGGTGTAATTTTGCGCACAAGGCAGTAGTGAAATCTGGTGCAAGAAAGTGATGTACATACACGCGCGCACACACATACTGACATATTACGTAAAGCATCTGGTATAGAGCAGATATCCATTAGTCCTATTATTTCTAACCTCAATGGACATTTATGAAATACATACGTTCAAGGAAATTTAAATTTTAGATGCATAATCTAACACTTAGACGAAAGTACAACAGTGGAATTATCTTACGTGCCTTTGGGAAACTTGAGGGAAAAAATGCTCGCTCCTCATTTTGCAGCATTTTCAGCATAGTACCTATAAATTGGGCATTTCTGATGCAATTCGACATAAACTCCAGGAAATCTATAGCAACATTTATGTTTAGTAATTTACATTGTCAGGCAGTTTGTTCTTAAGCAATATTAAGTAGCCAAATAAGAGAAAAATAACATCTAAGGAATGTCTTAACTTGTCTCATTATTAAGAAGTCTACCGTTCAGAATAATCCGGCGTAAAGCGCTTTTATATAGGTTACTGTAACTACAACCCGAATAACATAGAAAATATAGGGAGCAATGGTATGAATCTCTTTGATGTTTTAATACTCTAGGTCTTGACCATAAGTTGTCTCACAGTTTGTATTCATCTATGAGTGCAAATGAACCCGTTTGTTGAAGCGCGTTTTGTGTCCAGCCGCCATCTTGTCAAACTATACGCTACCATATACAACATCTGACAAAAATAATTGTTTTTTAAAGGTTTTGAAATAAAAGGCAAAGAACAAGGGAAGAGGAGAGATTTCTAGTTCAAGGAATATTTAATACAATAACATTTTTCAGCCTGTCAGAAGTTGTTATTGATAAATTGACATTGCAGCAAACATCGCGGTAAGGTCATAGCTTAATTTTGTTTTAATTTCTTTGTCTAAAACTGAAGGAGGGCAAAATATCAGATTTTGACCAAACCATAATGTTCGTCTCTTATACCTCTAGCCATTGATTCCACTACAGGAACTTATACAGTTAGTCTACTGTAATTCTTCTATTGAGTACACTAAATAAACGATCCTGAATATATACGGGACAGTCATATGTAGGATGTATGTTCGTAAACACACACACACACACACACACACACACAACACACCACACACCACACACCGCACGCACGCACGCACGCACGCACACACACATATTTGGGAATAGCTTGGATACATTTTTAACTGCACACCAAAAAACTGGTAACAAGTATCAGAGATTAAGTAAGTAAGCTTTATTCATCGGTTAAAGTGGTTTCGTACAATGTAAATCACTATCGGACACGTCAAGCTATAAACATAACAATCATAGGTTTTTGCAATATATACAATGTTTTTTTTACAATATGTACAATAAATAGTCTTTACATGCAAATACTATGATTCATGACTACATTCACGCTCAAGGTAGTTATTGATAGAACAAAAGGAGTGGTTAATTAGATGTGCTTTGAGACTGGATTTTAGCTGGTTTACATTTTTAATTGCCTTGATATTACTTGGTAAATTATTGAAAAGTTTAGTGCCATACCATAAAATACTTTTTTGGTAGAGTGAGGTGTTGCATCTGGTCATGTGTATTTGTGTATTATCCCTGGTATTGTGTTTATGCATAGTATTATTAGTTACAAAAAGTTCGGAAGCATTAATTTTCTTAAGTATAAGTGTAATAACGGCATATATGTAAATGCAGGGAAGTGGGGGGATTCAGTTTTTTTAAAAGAGGTTTACATGACGACTTTGGGCTAACTCCTTCAATAGTTCTCATACTTTTTTTCTGTGCAATAAAGGTTAATTTGCATGCTGGAGACTCACCCCAGAAAACTACTCCATAATTTAAGAGTGAGTGCACATGTGCAAAGTATGCTGCTCTGTTTCTTTACTTGTGCAGGTTGACAATATTCCTAGCATATAACATAGAGAGTTGGTTTTATT
The DNA here is from genome assembly GCA_030762935.1 of Hymenopus coronatus. NCBI lineage: Eukaryota > Metazoa > Arthropoda > Insecta > Mantodea > Hymenopodidae > Hymenopus > Hymenopus coronatus. Next base: position 56,102,045 of record CM060880.1, read on the forward strand.
ATTTATGAGACTAATGTGGGCATCCTATTTCAACGGCCGCGCCGTGGCCGAGTGGTTAGACCACTCGCCTCTCACCTAGACGGCCCGGGTTCGATCCCAAGCGACCGCATGTGAGATTTGTGGTGGACAAAGCGGCGCTGGGGCGGGTTATCTCCGGGTTCTCCGGTTTCCCCCGCCATCGTATTCCACTGGTGCTCCATCTTCATTCATGTATCATCAGTGTCACCGCCTGCGGTGCCATAAGTAGTTAAAGCGGACGTTAAACACTACCAAAAAAAATCCTATTTCAAATTACTTTGTACACAGACCCCAAGGAATTATGGATTCTAGTGTTTTGAGTGACTGATTTGAGGGGCAATATAATTTTTGTTGTTATTTGTGCGTATATCCATTGCTACAGTTTTATTTGTATTTATAATAAAGTTATTCAATGTAAAATAGTTTGTGATTTTCTCTGACACTTGGTGAATAGAGGTTAAAAAGGTTTCTTTTGAGTTACCATAGCCAGAATATTTGTATCATCAGCATATAAAATGGTTTTAGTAGATGAATCATTTATGTGGAAATCACTTATGAAAGTAAAAAATAGAATAGGACCTAGTATAGAGCCTTGAGGTACACCATAGCTTACTTGGAGTGGACTGGAATGATAATAATTGATCTGATTCTTTGCTTTGCCATTTATTTCCACTATTTGCATACAACCACAAAGATATAATGCCAACCATTTATTGGCCAACCATCTTATGCCTAGAGCCTCTAGTTTAGTTAACAATAGTTGATGAATTATGGTTTCGAATGCCTTTGTTAAGTCTAAAAATATAGCCGAGGCATGCTGCTTTTATTCAATGGCTTTAAGACATGCCGCTATAAATGAGAAGATTCCTGTTTCAGTTGAATAATTTTTGCTGAGGCCAAGTTGAAAACCACATAGTAATTTATGTTTTTCTAAGAAGTTGGAAAGTCGCTTAAGAAACAGTTTCTCTAATATTTTAGAGAAGACTGAAAGTAGAGTTATGGGCCGATAATTAGACATATACTTGCTTTTCCCTTTTTTATGCAAAGGTTTGATTATGGCTGTTTTTAAGCAAGTGAGAAAAATACCTGAGCCTAGAGATTCATTATAGAGTTATGCTATTGGAATCAGAATTGCATGTGCACATTCTTTTAATAAGAAAGTCTGGTGCCCCATCAACCCCAGCACAGCTTTTTGACTTGAGATCTTTTATGATTTGTAAAATGTCTTCCTCGTTTGTCGGTGTACGGTATATTGACTCATGTATTGAACTGTGAAAATTTAAAGTAAGAGCGGGATTATTTATGAGATTATCTGCTATAGTACGAAAATATGTAGTAAAATTTTCTGCTACTCCAATTAGATCTACAAATTTTTTTAGAGTGTATGAGCACGTTTATATTATTTTCTGTTTTTTTTATTAGTGCCCATTTTATTTTTAATAACATGCCACAATGGTTTTCTTTTATTACTTGCTAGGTTGATAAATATGTCCACTGTCATTGTTTTTGCTTCTCTTACTTCTTTACTCAAAATCAGGTTATACTTCTTGATGCAGTTTTGAAATTCTACAGATAATGGGTACATTTTTGATAATTTACGTAGACAGCGTTTAGTTTCACAGGATTTTTTTATTCCTATGGTAATCCAGGATGTAGCATTTTTTTCTGGAACATTTTTTACAGTTCTGAAGGGAATAAGAGTAATGCTGTAGTGTTTGAAGGAACAGTTCAAATTGTCGTGATACACTGTTAGCTTTATAGATTTCTACCCATGCTTCGCTACTAAGTAGGTGAACAAAATAGTGGATATTCTCATCGATGAAGATCCCTTTTTAGTGGAGTCTATTGATTGGGAGTATTTATTAGCTTCAGGAAGGTTTAGTATTTGTGCTTTATGGTCACTAAAACCCATATTAAAATTTTGAGTTTTGTAGAGGAAAGTGTTGCTATTTACAAATATTTGATCGACGAGCGTTGAAAGGTTTTCTGTGATTCAAGTTGGATCATGGATTGTGGGTTCCAGATTACAATATGTTAACATATTTAGTATGTCAGAGGTAGCTTTTTATTTTTTACAACGGTCAATATTAAAATCCTCGCATACTATTACAGTATTTTTAAAGTGTTTAATACTACTTAGAGCCATTTCCAGTCCACTCGGAAATGATCTGAGGACAGTTTTAACAAAACTAAACAAACGCTATTTTAAAATTTTTACAGGAAACTTTTTTTTTTTTTTTTTTTTTAGTTTACTCTGAGGCTTTTGATATAGTAACTCCCAAAAAAAAAAAAATGTTAGTGTTTCTCTTTTGAAATGCATTTATTGATAGGCAGTACAGCTACTTTTGTTATTTTATTTATTTGGAAAAAAATACGATAAAACTTAAGAATTTTACAAAACTCGATATATCCAGTTTTTGAAATATACATAACTTAAAATGTTTAACTATTTTTCATTCAAGTTGGCAAAAACCTCATCAAAATCATTAACATGTGTTTTATAATAATCCTTAAATACATCTGAATTGAAACTTGGTTAATTTAAACACATTTAACCCTAATTTGTTCAAAGTTATTGATATACAGAAAAACTTCAATATGGGATTATTTTATTTTTTTTTTTTTTTTTGCAATACCCAAAATCGCTGAAAACTAAATGTTCCTCATCATAATCCATCCTATTGTCAGAATCTTTTGTCACATCCTTTTAGAACTTTGCCATAAAATACGTTACCCTCTTCAGATTCATTATGGAAGTAGCTCATTAACTTCTTCACCTCATCAGCTTTCTTCTTGCTGACATGGTTCACCATTGCAAGTTCAGATGCTTTAAGTATTACAGAAGCTATCTGCCTTGGCTTTAACACTTCAACTTCTATTGGTGCAGAAAAATAAGTGTATTGTGCGTAACACGGTACACGATTATTGCACGTTTTTTTATATGTAAATAATACCCACCTGTATAATTTTAAAAGCCAATTTACCTTTTACAATACTTTTTGCCATCAATTTTAAATCATAGGTATGCCATTCTTTACCCAAAACTTTTACCTCCCCAAAGTTCCCCATAATTTCATAATACTCAGATGGCAATGTGATCGATTCGTGTTTTCTCATTTGTTTCTATATCAAACCGAACACATGGTCCGGAGGCATGTAGCTATGCCCTCGGATAGGAAGGAAATGTCTAATTTCTTTAAAAACTTTAGAGGTTTCCAGATAACCAAGCATAGCCAAAATTAAGGAATTCTTATTTTGAGACCCACAAGAATATGAAAACAATCTGGATTGTTCTGTGATTAACTTTTTTTCTAAATTACCTATGCAACCCCTCAATGATGATGATGATAATGGTGTTTAAGGGCGCTCAACTGCCGGGGTCATTAGCGCCCTTGTGATTAAAACTTCTTAGCAATAGGCAGTAAGAAAATACCATTGCAAAAAAAAAAAAAAAAAAAAAAAGTAAACACAAGTAAGAGAGCTAACAGAGTTGAAACAGAAGTAACAGAACTGGCCAGCCCTCTAACAAGAGCTGGATATAAAACTCCATCTAAAACCAACACATTAAAACCAAAAGAGTTTAAAAAAAAACTGCTATGACACTAAAACTTCAAGGTAAAAGAAACTTTTCCTAAAAATTTAAAAACCCTGTCCACTGCTCTTGGGTTTTCTGCCAGCACCTCAGCAAGAGAGGCCGGCATGCCCATAGATGACCGAATGTGTGCCAGGTGACCACACTCCAGCAACACATGACGAACTGTCTGTGCCTCCCCACAGTGCGCACAGACAGGAGCAGGTTCACGTTTAAAAAGTAACTTGAGTAAAAATACAGTGGCCAATTCTTAGCCGAGGTAGTACTACCTCCTCTTGGCGGAATAAACGAGAGGAGGTTACCCAGTTGACAAGGAGGACCTTCACCTCTCGCAGCTTATTACCACGGAGAGCCGACCACTCCGCATGCCAAGTCGAAAAAACGGCTCTCCGTACAGCCACTCTAAAATCTTCTGCTGTTGAATGGTAATCGTAACACTGGACGCTGTGGCTGCCGATTTCGCTGCCAAATCCGCCGTGTCATTCCCTGGCAAGCCAACGTGTCCAGGAATGCATGCGCACTCCACATTAAAACCAGAAGCGTGCAAAATGTGGAGAACGTCCTGGTTGCGCTGCACCAAAGGATGGTAATTGTGCAGCTCACGAATGCTCTGAAGGGCACTAAGGGAACACTAAGAATAAGGCAATCACTTAATTTTCGACGTCTAATATACAGAAGGGCTTGATAAATAGCATATAGTTCGACAGAATATATAGATGTGCAACTAGGCAAACCGTAAGTAGAAGTTCCGGTGCCAGTGACAAAGGCACATCCAACACCGTCGGGGCTCTTACTACCATCGGTGTAAATACAAATACGGCCACTGTATTTGGATAAAAATTCTATAAAACAACGACGAATACTATCAAGAGGCGTAACAGATTTCCCGTAAAGCGTCATCCCGAGATCGACATGGGAGGTAGCGCGTAACCAAGGGGGGTATATACTCTCTCCCTTGGATAACAGCCGAGGAATGTCAACATGGTGCTGGCGTAGAAGCTCACGGAAACGAAAACCTGCTGGCCTGGGGCTCAGAGAGCGGAGGCAGTATCGCTCGTGCAGCTCAGGGGAGAAAACGCGTGATAAGTTGGATGCCCAGGCATACACTTCAGCCCACAGCCATAATTAGCAAGCAGGACATCACGCCGACAACGCAGAGGAGGTTCTCCCGATTCGGCTAGAGGCTAACAACTGGGCTCGTTGGAAAAGCTCCAACGGCCACACGGATGCCCTGGTTATGGACTGTGTCTAACCTTCTGAGCACTGAAGGTCGGGCTGAAGAATACACAATGCTGCCATAGTCCAACTTCGAACGAATCACAGCACGATAAAGACGGAGCAATGCCGTCCGATCCGCACCCCAAGATTTGCCACTTAGTATCCGTAAAAGATTTAGAGAACGGTCACTTCGTGCTCTAAGCTGAGCTATATGTGGTGCCCAACAAAGTTTACGAATGAAGATCAAACCAAGGAATCTCGCCTCATCTGCGAAAGGAAGTAAATCTGGCCCGAGTCGAAGAGACGGCGGCATTTGCCACTTACGGCGCCAGAAGTTAACGCAGACTGTCTTCTCAGCGGAGAAACGAAAACCGTGTTTCGAGCTCCAAGCATAGAGATTGTCCAAAAACCGCTGGAGACGGCGTTCCAAAAACGGTGTACGCTGAGAAGTACAGAAGATGGCAAAGTCGTCCACGAATAAACAGGAAGAAACTCCTGGAGGCACACATAGTGATATGGAATTTATCGCAATAGCAAATAGAGTCACGCTGAGTACCGAGCCCTGCGGCACTCCGTTCTCTTGAATAAAATGGTTAGAAAAAACCGAGCCCACCCTCACTCGAAAAACGCGGTCCCGCATAAACTCCTGAATGACCAACGGTAGGCGTCCACGTATGTTCCAGTTGTGGAGAGAACGCAATATTCCCGCCCGGCAACACGTGTCGTAGGCCTTCTCGAGGTCAAAAAATATCCCAACTGTGGGGCTGTTCTTAAGAAACCCGTGCATAATCTGGGTTGACAGAGAGACAAGGTGGTCAGTTGTTGAACGTCGTCGTCGAAAGCCACACTGGATGTTCGTCAGAAGATTGTGGGATTCCAGCCACCGCACCAACCGTCCATTGATCATGCGTTCCATCACCTTGCACACGCAACTGGTGAGGGAAATAGGACGGTAACTGGAAGGAAGATGGCGGTCCTTTCCAGGTTTAAGAATGGGTGTGATGGTGGCCTCCCGCCACTTGTCTGGAAAAATGCTATCAACCCAGACACGATTATAGACCTCGAGTAGGAAAGCTTTGCCATCAGGAGAGAGATGTGGCAACATTTGGACGTGGATACCATCTGGCCCTGGTGTTGAGTGTCGTGAAGAGGAGAGTGTATTGTCTAGCTCTGCCAGGGTGAAAAGGCGATTATAATCCTCAAGGTTGCCAGAAAGAAACGAGAATTCTTGAGATTCCACCTGAGTCTTAGCTGTAAGAAACACAGGGGAATAATTGCCCGAGCTAGACACCTGAGCGAATGCACTGCCTAAAGTATTCGCCACGTCAAATGTATCAACAACAGCTCCGGTAGGTGTTTTGAGACCGGCGATGGGCATATGGGTCGGTTTCCCAGCCACACGTCTTAACTTATCCCTTACGACAGAGGAAGGTGTATGTCGATTAAAGGAACCCACGAATTTATTCCACGACATCTTTTTGCTATCCTTAATAACCCGCCTAGAATGTGCACGCATCTGCTTATAGTGTATCAGGTTATCCAAAGTAGGAAAACGCTGGAAAACCCGTAGAGCTCGTCTGCGAGCGCGAATAGCATCCCGACAGTCATCGGTCCACCAAGGTACCGGAAATCGACGGCTGTAGCATGCCGAACGCGATATGGATTCTTCAGCAGCAGAAAGAATGGTCCCTGTGAGATCTTCGACCAAGTGGTTCACAGAGTCGTGTTCTTCGTAGCTAAATTCAGCCAAGTGGGAGTACAGTTCCCAGTTGGCGTGGTCTAGGCGCCAACTAGGTAAACGGGTGGAACATACAACGGGTGTCAAGACACTAATACGACAAGAAAAGTGGTCACTAGAATGCAAATCCGAGATGATATTCCAGCATAACTTGACTGCTAGCTGAGGGGAACAGATTGCAATGTCAATGTGTGAAAAGTTATGAAAGGCGTCAGAAAGAAAGGTGGGCTCTCCCGTGTTCAAGAGAGCAAGATTCTGACTATCCAAGAAGTCTTTAAATAGCGTACATCTCGCACAAGCCCGAGGAGAGCCCCAAAGAGGGTGATGGGCATTCACGTCGCCTACCAATAAAAAAGGGTGGTGGCAACTGCGAAATTAGGTGTTCTAAGTCGCTGTGCGAGAGGTCCGCAGATGGAGGCAAATAGATACTGCAAATGGTGAATAAAACGGAGGGTAGCTAATGCTGACAGCAACGGACTGGATTGCAGATTGTATGGGTACGGAGTTGGCAAAAATGTCATCTCGAATAAGCATCATAGTGCCCCCATGTGCCGGGACACCGACCTCCGGGGATAAATTACATCGTACGGAGGAGTACTGCCTGATGGTAACGGTGTCCTGTGGACGGAGCTTCGTCTCTTGTAAGCATACAGCCAAGGGTTCATGCTGGCGCAGCAACAAGTCAAGCTCTGGTCGATGTGGTCGAATTCCGCGTATGTTCCAATGGAGGATAGCCATTGAGTATATTATGGGACAAGTTTCAAATCGAAAGACGCTTCTGCAGATTGGGATTAGCTGGTCGGTTCAATTTGTTCTTCTTAGGCGTTGGGCTAGTACTATTTTCAGGAGCACGATCCTGCCGTTTCCGCACTGTCCCTCTGGCAGTGGCGGCAGAATCCTCCTGGTCCATCTCCTCCACAAGGGAAGCCCCTTTTTCAAGACCAAATTTCGTTCCGAGAAGTTCGAACCGATTGGATGTGCTGATTGGCGAAGACGGCCGTCGCCGATCCACGCCCTCCTCCCCAGATGACCCATCAGAGGAGCATACACGTGGGGAGTTGCGTGTACTTTTCTTACCCTTAGATGACTTGGTAGAAGATTGCACATTCTCTTTCAAGAAGTCTTGTCGTACATACTTGGTCTTAAACTGTTTTTCCGGACAGAAGACGTCATGAATTTACCAACTTTAGTTCCAGAGGTCGAGGCTTTCGGTGACAAGTGTGCAGGACTATTCTGTAAGCTAGCGGATTTGGCAGATGTTAATGCCGACTTGGGTGTAGGTGTCGAAGGCTTTGGCAGCGCTTGGGTTAAAATAACCTTTTCCGCAATAGTAGCCCCGTTCATATCGCCGGTCTGTGTTGCGATTTCACGACGCGGTACCGGTTTAGCTGCAACTGAGCTATAGGTACCGGAGCTCGGGGCAGAGGGTTGGCGGAGTCTCAGGAGCCCCGGGCTTCCAAGAAGGACACCTTCTCTTTCACCCGTATCTCCTGGATCGCTCGTTCCTCTGCAAAATGGGGCAGTCTCAGGAACTAGATGGGTGTTCCCCGTTACAGTTCATACACGATGGAGCTGAAGCACAAGCCCCATTCGTGGGAGATGTCACCGCAGTGGACGCACGTGGACTTGCCGGTACACAACTCACTAGTGTGAGCAAAACGTTGGCATTTAAAGCACCTCAACGGATTGGGTATATAAGGCCTAACTTCGATGGCTTCATACCCTGCCCTAATCTTTTGAGGGAGGTCAACCCGATCAAAAGTAAGAAACAGGGTACGAGTAGGCAGGAATTCACCGTTGATCTTACGTTGTACCCGATAAACAGATGAGACACCCTGAGTTGCAAGATTTTCTTGGATCTCTTCAATGGACAAACCGTCCAACGCGCGGGTTGTTACTACACCGCGGGAGGAGTTCAGCGACTTGTGCACCTCGACCTTCACTGGATAGCTGGCTAACATGGTGACTTTAAGTATCCTTGCAGCTTGCGAGGCGGAGTTGGCTTCGACAAGAAGTGTACCATTGCGAGCTCGAACGCAGGATTTAACCGGACCAGCAATGGCATCGAGACCCTTTTGGATAGTAAAAGGGCTCACCGTAAGGAACTTCTTACCTTCCTCTGTCCTATGAATAACCAAGTAGCGAGGACCACATGACTCGACTACTTCGTTTCCAACGTCTTTATTTGAAATCAGGGGTTTAAGTTTTGGTGGCATAAAAAAATTTGTATAAATTCATCCTCCAGTGCTCCCCACCCACCACGGAGCCCAACGAGGGGTCACCCCACTGGGGTGACAGGGCTACACAGGGGATATAGCGGGCTCGCCGTCCCACTCACCCTGGAGTTCGGTGTAATACCTAGTCCTGGCCGATTGACTAGGGGTGGGTTAGTCCCTAGCCTCCCGTTTAGGCAAATCAGAAACCAAAGCGGTGTATTAGGCTGCGCACCCTCCCCAGTTACTGAAAGACAGAAGCCCAGGCTCAGGTACGCAACCCTCAACCAACCAGGATATTCCTTTTCACCGACACGGGTCTCCACGCACGGCCTACACGTGGGTGGGCATTTTGACCTATTGACTCCCTCACCACTCTGAGGTTGCCCACAGAGGGAGTCAAGGAGGCTCGGGACCCCGGGTGCGCCTAACCCGTACCTACCGTAGTAGGCCCCTGGGGGGAACCCCTCAATGCTGAGGCTACTTCGTTTGCACCTCGCCCAGCAACTGTTTCAATCCAAGTATATTCACAATATTGTTGGATTTTTTTTTGTGAATGCTGTAAGATTGTACAATTATATGGTCATACTTGGTGAGAATAGAACATTTCTCCTATTGAAAGTTTGGGCAGTGGCTGGTTTTGTTGGCAATTTAAGCAAACAGATACATTATCTGTATCATTATTGTCGTTTAAAATAGTGAAAAAGTTCTTTGCCATTAATTTATGCAACCTGTAATAAGTTCTTGCTTTATTGTTTTGCACGAAACTACTGCAGGGGATTATTATATTTCTGGTAAAAGTTTGCACGTGATGAACAGTGTCAGTATGGGAATTCTCAAAGCCTAAATTGGAATGTTTGTAAAGCACTCATTTGTACTTAAAAATAGAACGTGCTAAAATATGCCCTTCCCTCATTCTAGAGGCACAATATGTGTAATACATATTTTTCAACTTCAGTTCTTGTGGAAGACAAGAGCGTATTATTTTATTTCTTAACTAATGTGCCGTACGACACATATTTCAACATATCTTTCTTAATAACTCAGTCTGCTCTTCATCCCTCTCACAAATTTTCAGAACTCGCCCACCTCAGTTTTCCTTAGGTGCAAGACCTTCCAGTTTTTATCTTTTAGCAATATATCTTAATCTATCTCCAGAAACACCCGTCAAAAACGCATTGTTGGATACTAACAATGCAGATATTCAATAAATATTTGTGATTACAAAGATCAGTCACAATAACGTACCTGTCACTTTTCTAAACATAGCAGCACATACTGGAAATGTAAATGTCGTGTTATTTATGGACGCTCTTTAACTGCTGTGGTTCTCAGCGTCCCATTCTATATTGGGCGTGAAAGACCGCTTAATTTTGCTCAGAGGCCTCTCAATCAGGCTTGAGGTTCTTTTACGTGCCGTAAATCTACGACACGGGACCAACGGCTTTACTTCCCTTCCGAAGGAAGCCATGCTAAGGATTTTTACCCCCGAAAAAATCCATCGTCCTTCGCCGGGTTTGAACCCGCGACCTTGGGTATATGAAGTTAGCATGGTAACCATTATAACATACTGGAAAATCAACTCCATTTTCACCTCTTATGAAATATGAAACAGACACGGATCTTTCTAGCTTTTTGAAGTCTTCCTTTACTCTACGCCGGTTAGGTACATCAACTTTCACATATCTTAGCAAAAAGTTATACTGTTCCACTTTTTTTCTGTTTCTTTTTAAATTGTCTCCAAAATGAAATGGATCATTTTAAGCAGTGAGAACCAGCAGTACATTTACTTCTTTTTCCCTGTTCTAAATGATTACAGTTGGATTAATGTCGTCATTTTTAGGGGTAACTGTGCATCTGCCACTTTTAGATTGATGTGATCTACTTCTACTCTTCCTGCCCTTTTCAGTCATTTGAACCGCTTTTGAATATTCAGGATTCTTATTCATTTTCGCCACTACGTACAGAACACATTCGCTTGCTAAAGTGGCCAAAATACACTGAATTAACACAGAAAACAAAATATATATTGCTTTAGCATTCAACAGCTCTGCCATTGCTGTCGAAAACTAAACGCATGGCATTATTGTAACAATGATAAAAGTGTGAGATATTGATTTATTGAAGGATATGCTGAGTTTTGTGAAAATTTAAGAAATGGAGATGTTGAGTTTCGTGAAAACGCTCTATATTGAGGCACTATTTTCAGTGGAAAATGTTGAGTTTTGTGATGCTATGAATAGTGCATTCTTTTCCTCTCAATACAGTTGACCACAATCCGTTTAAACCTGCTTTCGCAAAATAAATAAATAAATTAAAAGGCGTTTGTTGAGTTTTGTTAAAACGGTCCTCAATGTACGTTGGTGTCTGGACTCCATGTATCAGAGTGTTGTTATTTGCAAATCGGGGAGAATCCCACCTCATGTTTCTAAGTTCTGTACGATTTATGGTTTCCATATTTTTGCCTTTTATCACAAGAATACATGTACCCCCACCTTTTTAACTATCCCTACATGATCATGCTGCTGACGTGAAATCTTTGAATTTAATAAGCACAAATAGGTTACTTCCCTGAAGCCAGTGTTCGCTAAAATACGGGACATTGACATACTGTAGATAAGTTGCAAGTAGAATCTCTATGTCGCTGATTAGATTAGAAAACATTCTGTAGGTTCGTTTAGGCCAGAAAGCCACTGAACATAGAACTTGTCAAGGCATGTACATGTATACATATGTTTATATAATCTATACTATGAAAAAAAAAAAAAATGTATAAAGCTCTAGCGCTAAAAGCATAGGTTACAAAAACAACAGAATACTTTTTTTTTTTTTGCATGCACATAAAAACAAAGAGTATCAAAATATAGTGTTATAATGTATAAATAAATATAGTTTCATTATATGTAAAAGTAATGTTATGTCAGATGACAGTTTTGAAATTATCGATATAATAGTTACTAGTAGTAATTATATAAACTAAAACATATTTACAAATATGTTATAGAATTTCCAATGCAAAGATTTACAATTATGTACTACAGAGTAAAATATAAAAACATCACGCTTTACAGACCTTGTGTCATTGCTAAATACTAAAAAAAAATTGTGCAGGTCAAACTATAAATCAGTTTAATTTTAATATTAAACACACACACTAATATACACAAAATGCAATACATTGTAATATTTATAAATACAATGATTATTAACGGTATTGTCAGACAGATTTGTCACTTAAATATTCATCTACAGAGTAAAATGATTTATTGCAAAGGTATTCCTTAAGAGAGGCCTTAAAAGCCCTGAAATTCCCAACATTTTCTTTGAGATTACTGGGGAGAGCATTAAATATATTGATTGTTTCATAATATACACCTTTCTGAAAGCAACGAAGATTGGCATTGGGACGATGAATCAATCCCTTTTGTCTAGTATTAATGTTATGAATTTCCATGTTTGTTATAAAACTATGTCGATTAACTGCATAGAATTTTAAAATGGATAATAATTATATAAACACAAGGTAAGGTGAGGATGCCCAATTTTTGAAATAGTTCTTTGCATGACTGTCTGCTATAAGCATTACAGATTATTCGTATAGCTTTCTTCTGTATCCGGAATATGCATTTACTATCTACTGAATTACCCCAGAATATTATTCCATACTCGATGATGGAGTTAAAGTAGGCCAAATACACCAACTTAAGTGTATCGATTGAGTGAAATTTAACCAGTGCACGGAGAGCATAACATGCTGAGTCAAGTTTAGCTAACATGTGACTTCCAGTCCAAATGCTTATCTACCTGAAGGCCAAGAAATTTGACTTCATTTAGCTGTTCTAGCAATGTATCATTAATTCCTATTTCTAATTGCGTTTGTGGTGAGCGAGTAGTTATAAATTTAATTGTTTTTGTTTTTTCAAGGTTTACTGAGAGTTTGTTTGCTTAGAACCAATTTGACATACAATTTAGAACATAGTTTAATTTAACTACACATTCATTGAAATCTTTACTTGTTACTAGAACACTAGTGTCATCAGAGAATAAATAAATACTTGCAAAACTGTTAATGTATAATGGGAGGTCATTTATGTAAACCAAGAACAAAAGAGGCCCTAAGATTGATCCCTGGGGAACACCATATTTTACTGATTTCCATTCTGAGGCACTATTTTGATACCCATTGGAATTATTAATTTCGAACTTTTGTTTTCTCTTCTCTGGGTATGAAATGAACTAATCCAATATGTTATTCTTTATTCCATAGAAGAATCTAATGATTCACACAGTCAAAAGCCTTCGCTAGGTCACAAAAGATTCCACCGACATGTACCTTTTCATTTAACGCTGTTAACACTTTATGTGTGGGCTTGTAGGTTGCATTATCTGTCGCTACTCCTTTTCTAAAGCCAAACTGTTCTTTGGCAAATAAGTTGTTCTTTTCCAAGTAATTATAGAGGCTATTGAACATTACTTTTTCAAATACTTTTGAGAAAACAGACAATAGAGATAAAGGTCTATAATTTTATATATTATCTTGTTTTCCTTTTTTAAAAAGTGGTTTGACAATAGAGTACTTAATTCTCTCAGGAAATATTCCACTTTTTAGTGATTCGTTGCATAAATAGCTAAGGGGAATGCATATTAGGTCAGAACATGCTTTTAGGATTTTACTTGATATTTCATCATATCCAGAGGAATTTTTGGTCTTGAGCAAATTTATTATATTTTTTATTTCAAAAGGTGTATTCATTTTTACTTTAAATTCAGGGACTTTGTTTACAAAAGAAGTTTTCAAAAAATTTATTGCTGATTCTTTACATCCATAGTTTATTTTTAATTTGTCTGTTACATTCAAAAAGAAATTGTTGAAAATATCTGCGACCTTTTGAGGATCATCAATTTTTTGACTACCGGAATTCAGTGCAATTGAGGGGCTTTCTTGAGAGCCCTTACGTGTTTCCTTTTTTATTATATTCCAGATAGTTTTTATTTTATCATCAGAATTGGATATCTCTTTATTATAATGCAATATTTTAGCAGCTTTTATTGTTTCTTTTAGAATTTTACAGTACTTTTTGTAGTGACATTCTAAATATGGGGTCTTATTATGTTTCAATTCTTGGTATAAGTTTCGGTTATGTTTGCAAGAAGTTTTAATGCCTGTTGTAATCCAGGTGTTATTTTCCTTCTGATTATATATTTTACAATATTTGACTGGAAAGCATGCTACAAAATGAGAGTTGAAATGTTGTAGGAAATGATTGAACTTGTCATTTACTCCATTTATTTCATAGATTTCAGTCCATGATTCTTGTTGAAGGGCATACTTAAACAATGCGAGGGAGCTTTCATCTACTTTTCGTGTTCTACAATATTTATAGATTGATTTTCACTGTAAGTTTATCTCTTTAATGAGAAGTATTTGTGCCTCATGATCTGAAAGGCCATTCGCAAATGGGAAGTTTTAATTCTATCTATATTCATGAATATGTTATCTAATGCTGAAGAGGAGCTACCCTGAATTCTTGTAGCAAAATGTACTGTGTGTGACATGTTGTATGTAAAAAAAAAAAAAAAAAAAAAAAAATAGATAGTGTCGCCCTCCGTGGTGTGATGGTTACCATGCTAACTTCATATACCCAAGGTCACGGGTTCAAACCCGGCGGAGGACGATGGCTTTTTTCGGGCGTAAAAATCCTTAGCATGGCTTCCTTCGGAAGGGAAGTAAAGCTGTGGGTCCCGTGTCGTAGATTTACGGCACGTAAAAGAACCTCAAGCCTGATAAGAGAGGCCTCTGAGCAAAATTAAGCGATCTTTCACGCCCAATATAGAATGGGAAGCTGAGAACCAAAGCAGTTAAAAAGCGTCCATAAATAACAGGCCATTTCTTTTTCTTTAAAAAATATAGAATTTAGTTGGTCCTTTCGGAGAATAGGTATAAGATAATCATTATTTATGTCACACAAATTATCATGTCTCGTTTCGGTTTCAATATAAACTTTAAGGAATCATCTAACTGTTTTTTGAATAACTCATAGTTACCTAGTGGGGACCGATATAGAGCTATTATTGCAAAATTTACTTGATTTATGTTTAGCTGAACTGCGCATATCTCTATGTCTAGCTCAAAGCAAAACTTGTTTAGATTAATGACTTTATAGGGTACATCGTGTCTTACAAATATGCAAACCCCTCCTTTTTTTTTTTTTTTTTTTTTTTTTCTTTAAATTTTCCTTGAATATGCTGTTCCTAAAGAGTACCCATGCAGTGAAATTGGCAAGAATGCCTTATCTGTTAAGTGATGTTCAGATAAGCATAAAACGTGAGGCTGTAATTTTTCAGAAGCAAGACTAAGAGAAAGTTCATCAACTTTGTTTCTTAAACCCCTAATATTTTGGTGAAATATACACAACGAGCTACTGCTATTATTTATCTTAATAGAATTACTGATATTTTCTGTATTCCTAAAATTATTTGTTGGTGAACTTTTGTTTATTTCAATTGACTTTAGAGTTCTTTCATGACTATTTTGGGGGATTTCCTTTAACCTAAAAAAGCCCTATCAGATATCATAACAGGAATTCTACCTATAATTCTGACGGCAATTAGCTGCGAAAGCTGCCTTTTGCCTCTAGAATTGAGGTGTAGACCATGACATGTGTAACCATCTCGGCCTATACCGCTAACATGTATCATATCAATGAGATTTTGTTCTTTAATGATTGAACGTTTTGATGTAGAAGTACAAAACACTCTTTTGGCACATCTAGATAACCACAATCCTTTGTATTTATTGGGTGCTCCAAGGTTCCTTGGGTCGCCCTCCATAGTGTAATCGTTACCATGCTAACTTCATATACCCAAGGTCGCGGGTTCAAACCCGACGGAGGACGATGGATTTTTTCGGGTGTAAAAATCCTTAGCATGGCCTCCTTCGGAAGGGAAGTAAAGCAGTGGGTCCCGTGTCGTAGATTTACGGCACGTAAAAGAAACTCAAGCCTGATAGAGAGGCATCTGAGCAAAATTAAGCGGTCTTTCACGCCCAATTTAGAATGGGACGCTGAGAACCAAAGCAGTTAAAGAACGTCCATAAATATCACGCCATTTCCATTTTTAGGTTCCTTGGCTCTTAAATGCAGTTGGTATGCTCGATATATGATTTGTATCAGCCTTCTTGCTTCGTTTTTTGGCTCGGGTTTCATTTAGAGAATCAGAGTTATTTTGCATAAAAGAGTGCCCAACTGTCTGTCGGTGATATTGCTTAGCTGCTAAATCGAGATCACATTTCCCCTCTTTGTTAATACTCGTAATATTATTGTAAAAATGTGAGTTGTTTTTAAAACAAAGACCCACCCCTTACAGCATCAGACCTACCAATATTGTTCAATAATTCACAAAATTTGTTATTGGTTCTATTACAATGTTTTTCTTTAACGGCACTTTATCATCCGCCACAAAATTTTTTAGTATTGACTTTCACTGTGGACTGCATGAATTGCATACGAGTCCGAGGAACACGCCCCCTATTCTCACAGTTCTGGTGTCATAGGCTCATAATTTGACTGTAAGTATTTCTCACGATAGCTGCTAAATGGGCGAATTAACTAGAGGTTCCTCATAAACCGGAGTAGTTTGCAAATTTTGGTTGCTTCTCAAAGATCTTTTCAATCAATTTATTTTGTCCAGTTTGAAAACGCACATGATATTTGGATACGTCAGTTTACATTTAGAAGTAAAGTATTTACAATAATAAGAACAATAAAAATTCTATAAGCAGCAGGTATGGTCTATTTACAATAAATGTTTACAAATAAGATCAGATAGCTATGAGATATTTAGAGCAAAAGATTAATACAGATCAGTAGGCATGAAATGTGAGCAACCTGAGCAGGATCACAGATATACCAAGTTATAACTATTTTAGATGAGAGGAGATTGTGTCAAATAAGCCCGAACACCAGATTTGAATTTTTTAAAACATGTAATTTCTCTCAGTGACTGAGGTAGTCTATTGTACAAACTAATGCAATTAAACAGTGTATTATGTTCAAATAGTGTTGTGTTATGAGTTATACTGCATAATTGTTGATTATTTCTGGTGACATGATTATGTTTATCTTTATTCAGTAGGAATATTGCGAGATTTTTGGTTTGTGTGCTTTAAGACTTTAAGAATGTAGATGCAAGTTACAGGTAGAATGTTGGAGTTGGAAATCTAAAATGTAACAAACATACAAAATCGTTCTGTTGATAATGTATAAGTGTACCACTGAAAAATCACTTTAATAAGTATACTAACCTATGTATTAAAATACATTTCCTCTCATTGTTTATGCTTCTGTTATTAGAGAAACTACAACCAAACACCGCACCCGTATTGACCATTATCCAATTTAAAACTTATGGTCTAAATTTACTGTTTATTTGACATTAACACCACAAAATCTTATTTTTGAGTGCACATTTAACCCACTCATCTCAAAAACATTGTTCTAAATATGGCGGCTTGACAAAATCTTGCTTCATCAACCACAATGCATAAGGAAAGGCCATTTCCTATATAATCTCATTAATCTGTGGTCTCGGCTCAGCTGTTTACGAAGCTGAACCAGCAGAAAACAAGAATCAATCTAACGAACCGAGCAGGTTAAAAGAGGTTAGGGAAGTATTATTGGCATTTCGGTCATTTGAAAATAAGTGCAAATGATTTTTTTGGCTTGAAGAAATAAAAATGTATTTTAAAGATACAGGTTTAGACACTGTCACGCCAAAAAATGCCGTACTTTCAGCTAAATACAAAAGGTAATACAACTTGTTACATGTGGTCCACACAGTGCATTGTCATATAGACATATTCTGACATTTTAAAATTGAATTGCAAATAGTAACAGCACCGAAAAACCGGTAGAGTGAAAGTTTACTCAGGAAACCTTAGCTTTTGAATGCTACACATTTATTTACAGTTTAAACTTAAGCAACCATAAATATTTGTACTTGTTTGAAAACTATCATGAATGTACCATGTTATTGGCACTGCTAATCTGATGCTCCATTTAAGATTAGCTGCTGTATTCAGTCCGATGTTAATTTTCTTATCTGTTTGCACTACAGCATAGTTCATTTACAGTCTCCTATCATAACATGTCTAAAATAGGGTAACATAAGCTTCAATACCAGTTGTGTTTTATGATTTCAAATGTATATTTCTTCTGCCATATCTTTAATGATTACCTTCAGCAATATTAGTATCGTAGTCAGAAAAGTAATAAGGGATGGGGCTCAATTTGAGAAGTCCCAGTTCGCCCATTCTGGCCTGGAACTTTTTTGTTGTTTTCCCCAGGCTGCTTAGACAAATTCTGGGGTAGTGTATTCTATCACAAATTCCTTTCTTTAATTTCCACTTTATTCCGATTTTGTTCTCATTTCAAGTGTACCTGTGGCAGTGTGGGCAGATTGGTGTGGTTGCATGCTCAATGGAAAGCATACTCACCATGTACACTAGAGAGTTGTCAGGTTGGTAGATTGCTTTCTTGGCACTTCCAGCATTGAAACAGATGACTGGACTTGAACATACCGGTTCTTTGTGGCCTGTGGTGCTCTCACTTCATTGCTTCCTCCTGGAGGATTTTAGGCTTAGGTCGAAGTGCACAATGTGTTCTGCTCTGTTGTCTACCCTTTTATGAATAGCAATTCATTATTTAAACAATTTGTATAAAATCAAAAAATGGAAATATGAATTAATCGTGATTTGAAATATTTTTAAAAAATCAATTTTATATTCATAGATTAAGATAAAACAATTTGAATTGAAATTGGATTTTGATATTATGTTATACATTTTTGTAGCTAGGGAGGCATCCAGTCCCAAAGCCGCTCCCAAGCAAAATTAGCACTTGGTCGTACAGTGTCCAAGTGATGAGTAATGTATGTTAGTCATTTTTATCCTTATTGTGGTGCAACTTGCATCATTGCTGTGGTGCATCTTGCTCAATAACTATAGATTTTTAATTGCTGGTTTTATCAGAGGTCTGCATTTTGAATATACAATATTTTAATTTTCTATGCTTAGTTAATCAATCATAATTGTTGCTCAAATTTGCTTCAGCTTTATCACAAATTCAGAATCCTATGCCCATTGTCATTTGAGGTAAACACTTTGAAACTCATACTTTCCAAAATATTAGTATAATCATTTATTAAGCAATCCAAATAAAAAATATAATTTCATCTACCAAATCTACAGTATTTTAATATTATAGAGAAGTTAATACATTATAAGACAACATTTTGATAATGAATAGTACTTAATATGCCTTCAAGTGCATTTCAATAAAATTGTGCAATAATTTGCTTTTGTTAACAGGAGCTTTGCATATGCAACAATAAAAGACAGACTTCCAGTGACGGTGACAAAAGTCATTGACCACCTTGTACGTGATAAGGAAGAGATCATTAGAGAACACAGCAATGTATGTAATTTGCATTTCACATATTTTGAGTAAATAGTAATTTTTTAAAATTGATTTATTTTTTCCAAAGCCAAAAAATACATCTCTGTAATGTATTAACTTTTGATCTGTAAACTGATGCTCTTTCAATATTTTGTTTTATTAGGAAACAAGAGAAGATCTAAAATGTGTAATAGGTGCTCTTTCTAAACTTCGAAATGAAATAATGACTGACAAGCCATTTATATTACTGAGCTCTGATGGGACAGATGTTGCTGTATGGAATAAATATTTTAAAGAGGAGGCAGAACACCTGGGTGAAACACCATCTTGGTACAATACTTCCTGGCTATATGCTGAATGTTACTTCTACAGAAGACTGCATGAAGTTTTTGAACTGAGGTGCATATTTTTAATAGTCACTCAGTATTTTTTTCATGCAGATTTAATAATCTCTAAAGCAATGGACATGTAACTTAACACAGTGGAACATAAAGTTATGTGACCTTTAGTTTAGCATGTAACAGAAATGTTCCATGATACTGCTTCATGCCAATTGGTTTAAACTTTCATGTCACATCAAACTTATGTAACAGCAAGGAAAAGATTGACATTGACAATCATGTTAAGTCAAACCTAAATAGTTCCATTTAAATCAATGTTAACACATTGATGCCTTTCATGTTGCATTGTGTTAAGTATATTACAATAAGTTTATCCCGGCTTATGGGAAAGAACAAATAGAGCAAATATGCCCTTCTAGGTAGTGTGGTGGTAGCTGGACTGCTTCACATTCAACAGATCTCTAGTTCCAATCTTGCTTAGGGTGAGTTACCTGGATAAGTATTTTTTTTTGAGTTTTCCCATATCCTGAGAAGATGAATGTCGAGTATCTTTAAGCTCCATAGACCTCAAAATCATTTGAGCATCATTTCGCCAATTTTATTCATCGTCATATATGACCAAAATGATGTTAAGCTGCAAAAAAAAAAAAAAAAAAAGAAAAAAAAAAAAAAACTGAACAAACACTGTTTGACAATGGTTGGTCAGTTGGCTTTATCTAACAAACAGATTTAATACCATTACTATTACCATTATTATTTAACTCAACATTGGTGATTATGATGATAAAATCTGAATGGCCTCTCTCATTTAAAGGCTCCCTGAGCCCTTTGTACGTAATAGGACTATGAGGCCACGAGAAGACCCCCAGGACGAAGACTTCTCGGACCATGCTCGGCGGGAGGTGCGTCGATGCCTTCGACGCCCCCCCGACGAGGTGGACCGACTTCCCGTCATCCGACCCAGTGAACTCCAGGGTGCACTCTGGCGTCTCAACCCCAAAAAGACAGCGGGTCCTGACGGACTAACCCCCGCCATACTCCAATGCCTTCCCATCTAGGCGGTACTCTTTGTAACCAAGGTTTTCAACATGTGCCCCACCTTGTGCCACTTTCCACGCGAGTGGAGGGAGGCCCGGGTGATATGCATCTTGAAGCCGGGGAAAGACCCGTTACACCCATCCAACTACCGATCCATCAGTCCCCTATCAGTTCTCTCGAAGGTTTTCGAGAGGCTAATACTAGTCCGCTTGTCCCCTCTCTTGGGCGACATTCATGCCATCCCAGACCACCAATTTGGTTTTCGTCCTGGGCATTCTACACCCCAGCAACTACTGAGAGTGGTGGAGGCCGCTGCCCTGGGTTTCCAGGACAGAGCCTACACCGCGGCGGTGTCGCTGGACGTGGAGAAAGCCTTCTCTACGACCTGGCATGCGGGTCTGCTCCTCAAACTCATCCGACTGGAGCTCCCGACACACATCATACACCTACTACACTCATACCTTAAACACAGATTTTTTGTAGTTTCAGTTGCGGGACACAAATCAACACCTAGGCCAGTAAGAGGCGGAGTCCCCGAAGGCTCTGTACTTTCCCCCACGCTCTTTAGCGTCTACATGGCCGACCTACCAACAGTGCAGCAAGT
Organism: Hymenopus coronatus; assembly: GCA_030762935.1. Taxonomy (NCBI): domain Eukaryota; kingdom Metazoa; phylum Arthropoda; class Insecta; order Mantodea; family Hymenopodidae; genus Hymenopus; species Hymenopus coronatus. The sequence continues at coordinate 56,123,261 of CM060880.1, forward strand.
CAACATAGCTCAGTATGCTGATGACGTGATGTTATACTGTACAAACAAACACCCACGCAGAGCCTTCAACCCTATTCAGAGACACCTCTGCCTCATCCAAGAGTGGTGCGAGCGTTGGCGATTGTCCATAAATCCGGAGAAAAGCCACGCTATTCTCTTCACCAAGCACCGCTTTCCCGCAAACTTCCCCACATTCACGTACCTCAGACGAAGGATACAATGGACCAACACCATCACCTACTTGGGGGTGAAGCTTGACAGGGGCGTCACTTTTAGGGAGCACGTCCGGGGGCTGTGGTGCCGGGGCAATGGGGCTGCGGCCTCACTGTACCCGATGCTGAGGTCCTCGACGGTTCCCCTTAAGTTGCGCCTTTTGAGGGCTCTCATAATCCCCTTGTTAATCTACGCCTGTGAGATCTGGGGCATGGCGGCAGATTCCAGTCTGCTGTTGCTTCAGCGGGTACAGAATAGGTGTCTTCGGGGTATCTATTCTGTGCCTCGAGGCTTTCCAACGAGACTCCTGCACGAAGCCTCTAGTCTACCATACCTGGAGGACGAGATTAGGCGTCGGGCAACAAAATTCAACGAAGGGTTACCATTCCATCGGAGTGCCCTCATTAGGTCTCTTGGGGATTACGATGCCACAAACCGCCACTTCAGGCGATACCGGCTTCCCCGCATGTCTTGCAGGCATCCCCGGTAACGAAGGCGCACCACCATCAGCTGCTACGGCTAAGCTCCTTATATCCTTCAAGAGTTGCTTGGATTCAAAATCAAAACCTCAAAAGAAACATTTTTGATAAATGCTTCCTCCTGTCACTCCACAACCCCAAAACACACCCACCATCCTGCAAAACCCACAATCCCGTCAGAACGTGGTTAAGTTCTCTCAGAGAACAGGGACACGTCTAACACACCTCGGGCTGCCCTCAGCCTGCCAATCACAAGTCGTCGTTGTACGTAATAAATTGCACTTAAATCAAATCCAATGGTCCCCTGAGCTCCAAAAAGGAGCAGCCTGGGTGAATAGCAAATGCCTTGCATTCACAAAAATATGCTTAGTGGTTTCAAAATCCATCTTGCATTTCCTATAAGTGGGGTTCTCAATAAGGCTCATTATACATAAGTGTCTTCTCAGCAAGCTGTGCCCAGTGAGATAGCCAACAACCACTCTGAGCCATGCTCTAGTTAGGTTCAAAAGGGCCTCACTTAGTTTGCCACCTAACCTGGGAATAAAGTCATGAACCTATCTGGCGGTGATTTTCTTGCTGTTATCTTATAAATAACACCAATCTAGATGTCATTTTAACTGCCATAAGGGCTTTCAAAGCTGCCTGAATATCCGATCCGATAAAACTGTCTGCCTGGAATGTTTAAAATATGCATGACACAGGAAGGGTAGTATATATTCTTAGTCTGGAACTCTGTAGCAAACCTTGCAAGGGGAATGTTAAGCCTGGTCCTCGGCCTCAGGTCCTGGTTCTCATCCTGTCCCCATAAGGACAAATCGTCACTGTACCCAGCCTTTGGGAGCAACCTGGTCTCTGGGTTCCATTCCTTTCTGGTTGAAAATGCCATCAATTACACTGGAATTAGATTGTATCTGGACTCCATCAAATCTCTTACAATTAGGAAGAAAGGATACCTTTCCTGAAGTCTACTCAAAATCAGGGAATGTCCTTTATGAGGTAGTTTGAAACTCCACCCCCCAAGTGTCCAGAAGTGATATGCACTGACCCTTGTGACCTCTTTCACAAATGAATGCTGAGGAGGAAGGTCCACCAAAATCTCTTAAGGCAGACTGTGGAGTGGTCTGAGCTGCCCCAGTTATTATTTGTCATGCCAATCTGTGCAACGAATCTAGCTTCGTAGCCACTGCGGTCATCTCCTAGGTCGGCCACCAGACATCCACTGTGAAGGACAACAAGGGCCTTATGACCAATTGTAGAGTCATCGACCAACTTTGGTCTTAGTCCAATAGCCCTCCTAAAGGTCCACAAAGAATTTTGGGCCTTCATAACTTTGTATTCTATATGTATTTTCCAACTCAGCCCAGCACTCAAGATAATTCCTAGACACTTGACTGAATTAAATTGCTTCAATCTTCTCAAACTGGAGGGGCTCTACCAATCCTGCAGGGCCCTCCTCCTGACCATGATGGTCTTGTCTAGATTAACAGACAAATCAGTTTCTATACACCATCCCTATAGCAAACAAGGAGCCCTGGATGAGGAATGAGCTCCAAGACCATGCTAGGGTATTTTCCATTTGGTACAAGGCATATGTCATCTGCGCAGCCTTGAGCATGAATTCCACCTTTGCTGAGCCAGTTAAGCGGATCATCCACCACCAGGCATCACAAATGATGACAAGATTTCTCCTTGGGCACAGCCTCAGGGTACTGATGCTCTCAGGCCACTACCTGACAATCTAACAAAGGAAGCCATGATCAAGACTTAGATAATCAGACTGATGCCTCTATTCCTTAGCCATATGATTAATATGACTTTGATTCATATAACTAAAGCCACCTCAATATCTAACCATTGCAAGTTCTCACAGCCCAGGACTCCCTCTAGTCCAACGGTTCCCAACCGGTGTGCCCCGGCACCCTAGGGTGCCATGTGATTGGCTAAGGGGTGCCGCAAGATATTGAGATAAACAAAAAAAAATACCTTCTACTGAAGCCTTAAGTCTTGTAAGGTCTTGAAATAAAATAAGTCAAAACAATTACTCTCATGCACGGCAGATGGTGATAGTGGTCGATTCATTTCAATAATTCAGTTATACTAGTATCCCACAGATGGCATTACAGCTATATCCTGCCGAACATTCCCGAGACTACTCGCTTCCTCATGAACATTCCCGAGACTTCGACAGATGAATATATAAAAGGGTACGCCGCTTGGCGCTTTCAGTTGTCTTCCTCACGTTGATTCACAGTGTTTAGCTATGGATAAGTTCATTGTTAAACGTAAACGCCAGGACAGTGAAAGTGAACAGTCTGCTCCTACTGCTTGCTTTAAGAAGCCAAATCTTACGGTTTCTCCCGGACCGTCGAATTCACCACATAAAGAAGACAAACGAAAGAAAAGAACATACCAGGACAGTTACTTAGCGTATGGATTTAAGTGGAATAACAACAAGGAAAACCCTATCCCTGTATGTTTAGATTGTGGCGAAACACTTAGCAACGAGGCCATGGTACCTAGCAAACTGAAGCGGCATCTTACAACAAAGCATCCTAGTGTGTCACAGAAAAGTATAATGTATTTTCACATATATTAGAAGGGGAGAAGAAAACAGCTGTGCGAATGGTAAAGAGAATGACCATCGGTGATACTGCTCTTGAAGCCTCATTTAAAGTAGTAGAACTGATAGCTAAAAAAAAGAAGCCTCACTCATGGAGAAAAAAATCAATGGCCCTGCATGTCAAGTTATAGTTTCAACAATACTTGGCGAAGGAGCAGCTAATCAAATTTCGAAAGTTCCTCTGTCCAACAACACAATCAGCCGCAGGATATCTGAAATGTCATGCAATATCAACGAACAAGTCACGGAGAAAATAAAAACTTATAGAACATTTGCTTTGCAAGTAGACGAGAGTCTCAATATTTGTGACAAACCGCAACTCCTTGGTTTTATCAGATATATTGATGAAAAAGATATTAGTGAACAGTTTCTGTTCTGTAGACCGCTGGAGACTACAACCACAGGCCATGATATTTTCGTTTCTATTAATTCCTATCTCAATGACCATGATCTTTCATGGAAAGACTGTTGTGGTATATGTACAGATGGTGCACCATCTATGTCTGGGAAAATCAAAGGTTTTACTGCCAGAGCTCTCAATGAAAATCCATCCATTATTATAACTCACTGTTTTCTGCATAGAGAGGCATTAGTCGTGAAAGCATGTAATGAAGATTTTGCTGAAGTGTTTAACCAAGTTGTGAAAATGGTGAACTATATGAAGTCTCGACCTTTAAAGTGCAGAATTTTTGAACAGTTATGTCGCGCAATGGATGCAGCTCATATCTCTTTGTTACTTCACACAGAAGTAAGGTGGTTGTCGCGGGGTCGTGTATCGAACCGGTTTCTCGAACTTAAAGAACAGCTAAAAACTTTTTTTAAGGATGAAAATCAAGACACATTTCATGAGCTCTTACTAAGTGATTCTTGGTGTTTTGAACTGTCGTACCTGGCAGATATTTTTCATAAGCTGAATGAACTGAATGTTTCGATGCAGGGTAGACATGAAACAATAATCTCCTCAACCAATAAAATAAAAGGTTTTAAAAGAAAACTTAGTTCTTGGAAGTCTGCAGTTCAAAAAGGAGATTTGTCGAACTTTCCATCTCTTCTTAATGTGGCAGGAGATAAAGATCTGGGTAAACTGAAAGACCGCATTTGTGATCACTTATCAAGATGCAATAGATGCGTACTTTCCAACTATTTCCACTACGAATCTCAACTGGGTTGTCTCACCATTTGATTTCGTAGATAGGGCAGAGGAAATAGATTTCACTGCTTGCGAACAAGATGAATTTATTGATCTTTGCGCTGATTCCACACTAGAAGGTAAGTTCACCAAGAGTGAGGCGTCGGTGGCTAGTTTTTGGCTTCAACGGAGAGAGGAGCACCCTAACCTAATGAAGAAAGCAATTAATGCACTTTTGCCCTTTTCAACATCCTATCTATGCGAGCAAGCCTTCTCTGCTATGGTGACAATAAAATGCAAAGCAATAAGTAGACTGAATAATCTTGAGGATGATTTGCGTGTTTCATTGTCAACTGTAAGACACGACATCACATATCTGTGCTCTAAGCATCAATCACAAGTTTCACATTAATCATTAATCGAACAAAATTTATTGATGTATTTTTACTCAGTGATTGTAGTAAAGTTTACTGTATTATGTTATGGTGTACGTTATTATTATATAATGTTTCAATAAATTAACATATTAAGCTTAATTTTCTTTTAATTCAAGGAAGGGTGCCCCTAGTGTTTAATGTTATTCCCAAGGGTGCCGTGAACTTCAAAAGGTTGGGAAACACTGCTCTAGTCTAACCATAAACTGGTGTTGCGCTGATTGTGTGGATTTTTCCAGTCAGTAGGCATACTGCTGAGGAGGTATGTATTTGTTAACGAGTTCCCCATCTCTCAAATATCTGTCCACCAGACTTTCCAAAAATTTCAGCATTAAGGATATCAAATGAATGGGTCAAAACTACTTAGGCCCGCAGTATGAGTGTTGCCGGGCTAAGGTATAAAAATCACCTTAGCTCGCCTCCAAAGCTAAAAAGATACCTCATTGCAAGGCAAGTCCTGAAAATTCTCGCTAGGTGAGAAGAAAGAATCTTCCAGCCGGGAAGATCTTATCCTCATCCATGCTTTTATACGGCTGTAAAGTAAAAACATCTCATTTAACTTCCTTAAAAGTTGCGATCTCAGACACCACATATCAACCCCTGCAAAGGCCTGCGCACTTAAAACAAAATTAATTCTTGATCCACAATGCAGGTACCTGGGAAGTGGGTTACAAGCAACGGTCTCAGGGTCTCCCTCTCTGATTCCGTCAGCACTAGAGGGATCCTTCAAGGATGCCTGCTTGTGACCACCTCATGAAACCAGCAATTTCTGCAAATACTTGTATTCCCACAGAAGTGCATCCATGATTACTTGGAAGCCCTCCTGATCTCTCTCATACCATGGCACTCGTTGGCTTTATATGCATTATAAAGCCTATTTTAGCTTGATGGCCCTTAAAAAGGGTGCCATCTCAACCTGTCTTTTGCCCATATCCCCTGCAGGAGACCAAGCAGAGACCAAGGTGTTGATGAAAAACCTTGCATAACACTGCAGGTCCTCAGCATATCTCAGCCTGATCTGGGGTCTATTCACAAACCCACCCTCCAGATCCTCAGATCATAAGGGAAATGAGCTGAGCAGGCTACCAACTGCTACGGTAGTCTGCCCACCTCATATACTCATGACCACCATCAAATCCATGCATTCTGATGTCTTGTCAAGACACGTCTCTAGGTTGCTCATCAGCTAAAGCGCTGAAGATGGAAAAATCCTTTAAATTTAGTCGTATATTGCTTTCCCTTGCAAGGCCTGCCCTGGACACAGAAACTATGCCCCACGTTACAAGATAAAAATATCACACGGAATGTATCTCCTTGTTCCGCTCCCCTCTTTGTTGAAGGGGTGTCTCCTCCCATCTGCCTCTTTTGGAAGAGATAGATGGGCCAGTCATGGGCCACATAGTAGTTTCTGGAAAGATGGACCTCACCTTTTGCCATATGCTGAGGCCTTCCTCCTCCTCCTCCTCCTCCTCCTCCTCCTCCTCCTCCTCCTCCTCCTCCTCCTCTTAGCTGCTCCAGGAGCCTTCTTTTTCCTTAGTTTTAGTGTAGTAGTCAGCACTCCCAAACTATCATTATTGCCTTTAGCATAGGGAGACTTGGTCTGCCCTTCCATGGCTCTGGAAATTCCAGACCCCAACCTTCATACTTTGCTGCAGGGATAGTGGGTCCAGCTTTCACTACAGCCTCAAAAAGTTTCTTGGGGTCTCCAGAAAGGACCTCCAGTTGCTTGGAACTACAAGTCTCAATGTTGTTCACACAAATAGTTATCTATCGTCCACCCAGACCGAGCCCTGCAAATCTGGGTGAGACAAAATACTCTGGGAGGTCATCAGACATCTCAGAGACTTCATTAAAAACACATTTTCCATGTGCCATGCCCCCATCAGTGCAGGCTCTGCAACACTCTTGGGTTGGGGAATTGGTTTTTTAGAGACAAGCCTGGCCGATGAGTAAGTGGTCAGGTCCCAGCTATCCAGTACCCATTCAAAGTCCAGCATCAAGGGTTTGTGGACCTCTAGCCATTCCAGATGTTTACGCAGCGAGGTCCGGACTCGACTATGCGAGCACAGGGTGCGAGCATGGGAGGAGATGATGACCGGCTTGAGGCTTGAGGATGGCGACGTGTGGAGGATTGCCAAAGCTCTCAGACACCGTGGGGGTCAAATCACCTCCCCAATCCAAGGCACCCAAGGTCTGGCTTATGAACCCCAAGCCAAAGCCGATGTGTTCGCTGACTACCTCGAAAGGACTATGAGGCCACGAGACGACCCCCAGGACTAAGACTTCTCGGACCGTGCTAGACGGGAGGTGCATCGATACCTTCGACGACCCCCCAACGAGGCGGACCGACTTCCTGTCATCTGAGCCAGTGAGCTCCAGGGCGCACTCCGGCGTCTCAACCCCAAAAAGGCAAGGGTCCTAACGGTCTAACCCCTGCCATGCTTCGCTGCCTTCCTAACAAGGTAGTGCTCTTTCTAACCAAGGTTTTCAACATATACCTCACCTTGTGCCACTTTCCACGCGAGTGGAGGGAGGCCCGGGTGGTATGCATTTTGAAGCCGGGGAAAGACCCACTACATCCTTCCAACTACCGATCCATCAGTCTCCTATCAGTTCTCTCGAAAGTCTTCGAGAGGCTAGTGCTTAACCGCTTGTCCCCTATGTTGAGCGACATTCGAGCCATCCCTGACCATCAGTTTAGTTTTCGTCCTGGGCATTCTACACCCCAGCAACTACTGCGAGTGGTGGAGGCCGCTGCCCTGGGTTTCCAGGACAGAGCCTACACTGCGGCGGTGTCGCTGGACGTGGAGAAGGCCTTCTCTATGACCTGGCATGCGGGTCTGCTTCTTAAACTCATCCGACTGGAGCTCCCGACACATATCATACACCTACTACACTCATATCTCAAACACAGATCTTTTGTTGTTTCAGTTGCGGGACACAAATCAACACATAGGCCAATAAGAGGCAGAGTCCCCAAAGGCTCTGTGCTATCCCCCACGCTCTTCAGCATCTACATGGCCGACCTACCATCAGTGCAGCAAGTCAACATAGCCAGTGTGCTGATGACGTGCTGTTATTCTCTACAAACACCCACGCAGAGCCTTCAACCCCATTCAGAGGCACCTCTGCCTCATCCAAGAGTGGTGCGAGCGTTGGCGGTTGTCCATCAATTGGGAGAAAAGCCACGCTATTTTCTTCACCAAGCACCGCTTTCCCGCAAACTTCCCTAAATTCACATACCTCAACCGAAGGATACAATGGACGATCACCATAACCTACTTGGGGGTGAAGCTTGACAGGGGTGTCACTTTTGGAGAGCACCTCAGGGAACTGAGGTGTCGGGGTCACGGGGCTACAGCCTCCTTATACCCGATGCTGAAGTTCCCCTTAAGTTGCGCCTTTTGAGGGCTCTCATAGTCCCCGTGCTAATCTACGCCTGTGAGATCTGGGCATGGCGGCAGACTCCAGTCTGCTGTTGCTTCAGCAGGTACAGAATAGATGTCTCCGGGCTATCTATTCTGTACTTTGTGGCTTTCCTAAGAGACTCCTACACGAAGCCTCTGGTCTACCATACCTGGAGGACGAGATTAGGCGTTGGGCAACAAAATTCAACGAAGGGTTACTATTCCAATGGAGCGCCCTCGTTAGGTCTCTTGGGGATTACAATTCCACAAACCGCCGCTTCAGGCGATACCGGCTTCCCCGCATGGCTTGCGGGCATCCCCGGTAACGAAGGAGCACCTCCAACAGCTGCTACGGCTAGGCTCCTTACAATCCTTCAAGAGTCGCTTGGATTCAAAATTAAAACCTCAAAATAAACATGTTTGATTAAACTCACACCAGCAGTGCACCATGATAGGCAACCGTCGAGGGGCAATACTTGCCTCCTCCCGTCACTCCACAACCCGAGCACTCACCGGCCATCCTGAAAAAACCCACAATCCCGTCAGAACGTGGTTAAGTTCTCTCCGAGAACAGGGACACGTCTATCACACCTCAGGCTGCCCTCAGCCTGCCAACTGCTCTGGTCTGGTCTATCCTCTCCCACAACCCCAACACTCACCGGCCATCCTGCAAACCCCACAATCCCGTGGTTAAGTTCTCTCTGAGAACAGCGACACGTCTATGACACCTCGGGCTGCCCTCAACCTGTCAACTGCTCTGGTCTGTCCTCTCCCACAACCCCAACACTTGCCCGCCATCCTGCAAACCCAACAATCCCGTCAGAACATGGTTAAGTTCTCTCCGAGAACAGGGACACGTCTATCACACCTCGGGCTTCCAACTTCTTTGGTCTGGTCTGGTCTGGTCTGGTCTGGTCTATCCTCTCCCACAACCCCAAACCTCACCTGCCATCCTGCAAAAACCCACAATCCCATCAGAACGTGGTTAAGTTCTCTCCGAGAACAGGGACACACCTAACACACCTTTGGCTGCCCTCAACCTGCCAACTGCTCTGGGCCATTTCAGAGGCCCCTCACTATGGAAAAGTGAGCAGCATTTCAAACTCTCATTACCAGATGCAGCTAATTTTCAAACAGTACCAAAAATGGCAGTAGTTGTTGCAACCATTGCCTTCTTTTGCTTAAGGAAATTTGTTCATAGGAGTGCAAATGGTCTGTTGTAACCAATAATACGTACATGCTTTATCATCAAGTTTTGTCATGCCAGGTCTGTGCATCTATGCAAATGTAAAAGTGGAAAATCAGCTCATCACCCATAGATGGCACCATAGGTTGAAATCACGACTTACTGATAAAATTTGAGCCAAGGGCCTTTCCTTCAAGGTATGGGCTTCTTTTACATGCAAATAAACATTATACAGACTAATGGCTTTGCTTCCTTTCAAAAGGAAGCCATGCTAAGGATTTGTATATCTGAAAAAATCCATCACTCAGATTTGAACCTGCAATCTTGGGTATTAGGGGCTTTATCATAGAGGATGGCATTGTATGTGTTTAGCATTTAATAAATTAAATATTAATATACTTGTGATAGTTGAAAATGAGTCGGAATAGTAACACTCACCTCACTTATGTAATTATGTTCAAAACATATGTTTCAAGGGCAATTGCCCTCTTCTTCAGTTGAAGTCCGACTGATGGCTGGAATTTGTGCTCTGTGGTCTATTACGGTGGAGCCATCTGGTGTTCTCAGTAGAAGCTCAAAATCATGTGGCGGTATTTCAAAATTCATCAGTTGGTCTTTTTGTTGTGTAATGAGGATATTCTCCCAAACTGTAAGTTCTGCCGGGTTGTTTACAGGTTTTAGCAATTTTATGTCATTTTGTATTTCATGATGTGATGTCCAAAAATGGTATGCTACTGCCGATTTATCTGTTTGTTTCTGTTTGATATGTCTGAAATGTTCCTTTAGCCTTGTTTCCAGTCTTCTTTTTGTTTGGCCAATGTAACATGATTTGCAGTCCTTGCAGTCAATTCTGTAGATGCCTGATCTCTGGTTTGTAGGTATGGGGTCTTTAATGTCTGTTTTCAATGCATTTTTTATGTGAGTTGTTGGTTTCGTTTGATGTGAAATCATTATTCACCACCATCCCAGTCGACAAGTTCCTTGAAACCTTCAAAGCTTGGCTCACGGGCATAGGCTTAAACCAGAAAGAAATAGAAGACTTCCATACTTTAACAGAACTTTGCATCAACCAGAATTATTTCCAATTCAATGGTAGATTTTACAGACAATCATCAGGCTTAGCGATGGGTAACCCACTTTCGCCCTTTTTAGCAAATCTGTACATGGGAAGACTTTAAGTACATATAACCTCCAGTTTTCCGAATATATTCAAAAAATGGTTGAGATATGCTGATGATTTTTTTGCGGTGGTCCCCAAAAAATTAGCAGAAGACTCTCTAAAATTACTTAACCTACAGGACAGGAACATACAATTCACAATGGAAACAGAAAAAGACCAAATGCTACCATACCTGGACCTAAAACTAACACGGAAAGAACAAAAGATCACTTATGGCATCTACAGGAAGACCACACATACAGACAATTACATAAAACAGAACAGTTTCAACCCAGAACCTCATAAACAGGCAGTCTTCAACAGCTCAGTACACAGACTCCTCAGCATCCCACTTGACCCAGAAGAGTACAACACAGAATACCTCCAACTAAGACATATAGCCTCAGCCAATGGTTTTAACCCAGACATCATTGACCAAAAAATTAAAAAACATAAGGAGAAATTAACCTTAAAACAAATCACCACTTTGTCCATACAAAAACCGAAAGTTATATATAAAAAATTCACCTATCATCCAACAGCAGATAGTAAATTCATAAAAATTTTCAAGAAATACAATATAAGTTTAGCTTCAAGTAACCAATTCAACATAAAAAAATGCATTGAAAACAGACATTAAAGACCCCATACCTACAAACCAGAGATCAGGCATCTACAGAATTGACTGCAAGGACTGCAAATCATGTTACATTGGCCAAACAAAAAGAAGACTGGAAACAAGGCTAAAGGAACATTTCAGACATATCAAACAGAAACAAACAGATAAATCGGCAGTAGCATACCATTTTTGGACATCACATCATGAAATACAAAATGACATAAAATTGCTAAAACCTGTAAACAACCCGGCAGAACTTACAGTTTGGGAGAATATTCTCATTACACAACAAAAAGACCAACTGATGAATTTTGAAATACCGCCATATGATTTTGAGCTTCTACTGAGAACACCAGATGGCTCCACCGTAATAGACCACAGAGCACAAATTCCAGCCATCAGTCGGACTTCAACTGAAGAAGAGGGCAATTGCCCTTGAAACATATGTTTTGAACATAATTACATATAAGTGAGGTGAGTGTTACTATTCCGACTCATTTTCAACTATCACATTGATTAAAACTTCACTTGTCTCAAACTTCTGAGTTATTTAATTTTAATTAATATACTTGTTTATGAGTTTTTAGTGTGTCATAAAAGAAGATATGGCTAGTAATTATCAAGAGTAAAGAGGTTTTGTTTGTGAATAAGAGAACATCAAAATGAATGAATGAATATTCATTTGTACAACTTGTTTTACATAGCTTTTATAATTTCCTTACTCTAACCTAAACTATGTATAAATTTTAATTGCCTTCTTACTACCTCGATTTGCATGGAGCCCAGGCCATTAACCTCCTGCGTAGCTCTTATCAACCCTTCCCTCTTAAGTTAACTATCCCTCTCCTCCACTCTCTTCTTTTGCACTCCTTACTGTACTTTCCCATTTTTCTCTTGCTTCCTGCAAGACTATGCTTATCTTTTTTTTTTCCCTTCCGTGTTAACATTTTTATAGCTACAATTTTCCCCTCTATTTTTTCCCATTTTATCTCTATATTCCTATTCCTTGCAATCTATCATATAATGTTCTATACTTTCTTTCTCATCACACACATTTCACATATTCCTTTTTCTCTGACTCTTATCCATCTTAAAAATATTGTTCCTGTTCTCATCCATTCTGTTTCTTGCCTGTTACAATAATCTACATATGATTCTCATCTCGTCTCTTTTTATTTGTTTATAAAATTGTACCGATTTCTTGTTTTCTAAACTTTCCCATATCTCCTGCCTTTCTATGTCTTCTACCCTGTGTTTTACTAGTTTACCTTCATTTCTTTCTTCAAGCTTCCATATATCTCCCATTCCTATTTTCTCCATCATTTTTCCAACCCCTGCTCAACAACTATTTGTGCTCTCTAGATTTTTTTTTGTTGCTTCATGTATAGCTTTAAGATTTCTCCATCTTTTACCAAACTTTTATTATTTGCTCCATTATTATTCCATCCCTTTTTATTTTCCTAAGTCTTACCAAGGCAACTTCCCTTGGCGCTGATCTCGGTAGCCCTAACAATTATTTGCAGAACATTCTATACATATGATCCACTAATGCCTCATACATTCTTTCCAGCCACTTGATTGTCATTTCTAACTTGTATCTGCAAATTCAAAATCCTGACATTGCAGTCCGCCGTTGCATCTATTTTTCTCCCATAGGCCTCCCATTCCCCTCTATTATTCAACCTCACTCCCAAGTATTCAAATTCTTTGGGCACTTCTAATCTTTTCCCATTGAATACCCACATCTCTTCTTTTATCAATTTAAAAATTAAGAAATTAAACTTAAATATGAAAATTAAAAATTTAACTCCTATAAACCATAAACCTAGATGGAACTTTAAAAAGGCAAACTCGAAAGATTTTACAAATGAATTAGAAACCAAATTTGAAACACCAGTAAACGAATCAATAAAAGCAGATAAACTAAACAAAGATCTATGTGATACAATTTTGAAAACAGCAAAAAAGAGGCTTTACTAAAAACTATAAACCTTTTTGGAACTCACAACTAGACAAAATGAAAATAGAAAGAGACCGGGCTAGAATCACAGGAGAAAAATCTAAAGATCCAAAAGAAGTACAAAATTGGAGAAAATTGAGTGCTCAATTCAAAAAAGAAATTAACAACACCAAATGACAACATTTTAATAATTTTCTACAGAACATGGAATATAGAAAACATGCACAAAAGGCATACAGATTCATACATAACATTCAAAACAAGAAAGACTGTAAAAAAATAGCTATTATTTATAATAAAATAATTACAGATAATGAAATAGCTAATAAATTTAATAAATACTATGCTAATACCTATAAATTATCTGCAAATATCAAAACAGAACAAAAAATATTAACAAAAAATATGATGTGTAACATTCACATGACTTTCTCTACATCTCTGCATTATTGTTAAAAAGCTTATGTCTCTATTTACTTCCTGCTACTCGAGAACAAATTAGCAGAAATAATCTTATTACTTGTTTCCTTGTAAGTAGAAGCGAAATAAGTGAGTACCATAGGTTAAAGTGATAGTCAGAGCTGGTTGCTATGTGACTGAAATTCCTCTGTTTATATGGACAGGAGTTGACAAATTCCTATATGAGAAAGTAAGTTTTTCATAGCTGAAACCAAAACCAATGAATATCTCAAAAATGATCAACTCCACGAAAAAATGTATGTAACATAAATTGTGTGTTTTAATGTGCTCTACATTTCTTGTGTAGTAAGTTTTTATCTAAGTCTCATTTTAGCAGTTATGCAAAATTCCGTAAAATTCGACCAGAATAAAGTAGTCTCCAAAGACTATTCCCAGAAAATTCAAGATATACATTTGTTTTGTCAGGTAAATATCTTATATATATGATATCTTAATCAAAATCGTTAGAGCTATTTTTGCGAAAATCAAAATTTTTGAAAAAAGTTCCATGTAAAGAGTAGTTTGGGGTGGGGGGATTTTTCTCAAAATCTTCGTGTCACATCCCTGGAAGATACTAAACTTAAATACCAAGTTTGGTATTTTACCGATTTTTCGTTTTTGAATTATCGTGTTCACTCGCTCACCCACTCACTCACCCACCAACTCACTCACCCACCCACTCACCCATTCACTCACCCACCCACCCACTCACTCACCCACCCATTTACCCACTTACTCGCCCACCGGCTCACTCACCCACCCACCCACTCACACTCACTCACCCATCCACTTACCCACTCACTCACCCACCCACTCACCCACTTACTTACTCACCCACCCACCGACCCACTTACCCACTCACCCATTTACCCATTTACTCACCCACCCACTCACTCACTGGCTCACCCACCCACTCACTCACCCACCCCTCACCCACTCACTCACCCACCCACCCACCCTCTTACACACCCACTCACTCACCCTCCCACCCACCCTCTTACACACCCACTCACCCACCCATTCACTCACCCACCCACTCACCCTCTCACCCACCCACTCACTCACTTTTTGTGAAAAAGCTTTTTATTTTTATATAAGGAACCCTAAAACTTGTATTTCTCCCTTAGCCTCCCTATATCTTTCTTATATAAGTCTGGATTATGGAAGCTGACAGGTTAGAAACTATACCCACCTATATGTTTCCATTATCTATTTGTTTTTCTTGAATTATAATCCATGAAACTTCTTTTGACCTGGATCGCATTTCTTTAACTGTTGTACTCAGGTTGGTCTTAAAAATCCCAGCCCTCCTAATTCTCTCTTTTTGCTAGCATTTCTCCTTTTCTCACCACATAGTTATAGCCCGTTATTTTTGTCATCCTCTTTTAGCCAAGTTTCCATCACTGCCAGATAGTCTAGCTTTTCCAGTAAATGTTGTAAATTTGCTGTAGAGATTTTGTTTTTCAGACCTTCACAGTTCCAAAACCCACAGTGCCTTACTTTCTGATATTTGCGATCCAGTTCTGTCCCTAAAAGCTCTAAACTTTTCTAGGTTTTGTTTACTTCACAGTGTACCCTTCTATTGCTTTTTGGCATTCTGCTTCCATGCAGGGACAACATGGTGACACTGCTGCTGTCGCCCTCTTGTTCCTCACTGAACACTTCACTACAGCTAGAGCACATGTTGCATCCCTGGCGATGAAATCTCCATTGTCATATCTGCTGTTGGCTCACATGCATACTTCTCTATCCATTGCTGGACTTTGCACTTCCTCTGCCTGCTCAAGTGTTGATTTGCTTTGTTTCCTTCATCCATACTTCCTGTTCCTTTCATCCATACATTGCTCTTCCTCACATATGTTACATCTACTCCATCTATCCAGAGATGCAAATTTCGTATAGATGCGTGTTTGCCTTCCAATCTTGCTTCCTTCATCTTCTTAATTAAGCCCCTTTTCACATCTCTCTGTGCTATTGTCAGGTCCTTGTTAATATGTTGCTCCTTTTTAACATCTCTGCTCTTCTTAAAATTTCATAAATCAGGTCAGCTGTAGCAAATTTTACTATAATTGGCCTTTTCTTTGCTTTGCCTTCTTACTTGGCTCCACAATCTCCCATCTAGCCAAATTCATTTCTAACTTGTCCATAAGGATTTTTCTTAGTTCTTCTGGCCAGAATATATCTTCCATCTACACCTGTGAATACCAGATTTAATCTTCTCCTTTTATCTATTTTCTAATTTTTTTCCTTGATTCCATCTACCTCCCTCCTAATTCCTTACACCACTTTTTCAATATCCTCCTTTAGTTCACTGGCTACTTGCTTCAAGTTGTTTCTTATGTGTTCTTCCATTTCATCTATTTTATTTAGTTTTGTTCTAGTTTCTTCAACTTCTTTCAATTTCATCGGTTTCTGGTGGAATTCAATCCCTCCTATCATTAGTAGCATAAGTATTATGCTTCCTATTACTAGCAGGTTCATTATATTTTGTTCCATTTTTACCTTTCCTTAATTTCAATAACCCAAACAGTGTTACTCTCATTCTATTGACGGCAAGTTCTACCCGTCACTTATTTCACTTTTCATCTAAGTGATAGCTTCCTGCATACACAACCTTCTTCTTCCACTGCTCACCTCACGCTCCTATTAAAATGTGAAAATGATACTATGTCAAAATGTCTAGACTAGGCAGGAATATAGGAATGTGCATTTCAGCAGCAAATTCAAAAAATATTCTGACCATTGTGAGTATTATAGTTAAATTTCACCATAAAATGCAAAAGTAGTGATTGACATGATACACTAAAGCCTTTTGACTTATTGCATTTCTCTTACTTTCATTTCTTTATGTAAAGAATTTCAGTGATATTTTTACTGAGTTTTTCTTTTACATTTTTCCATTGAGTGGATGCAGTCTAGGAGTTGTTGTCTGCTATTGGTTAAGGCATCACATTCATTGATTATATATCAGGCTGATTCTTCCTCTTCGTTATATGCTTGGGCTCATCTTCAAATATTCCTATTGTGATGTTTTCTCTGATTTGATTTCTGCTTAATTACAGTATGCCTACAGTTAATATCTGAGAAATCATAGTTGTCATCTATCCAGTTGGGTCCACCGTCTTTGGTGTCTCTCAATTATCTACCTACTGACAATCTATTTGGATGTGCTTTTGGTTACTTCAGATATGAGGTATGTCAATTAAATAACAAGGCTGTGCACCTCCTTTTGCGCAGTCACGTGGGGTAAAGTTGGTATTGGAATGTAGTTGACCTTGAACCTTCAAGAGCAGCCACCGTTTAGTTTGTCTTTCTCTATGCTTTACTTTGCTTTTGAGTCTTGGTTGTAGAGGATGTTGTGCTGTAGTAGTGCCATGAGCATGGTGAACTTAAAAATTGAGCAAATTTTCATGAGATTAAAAAAGTCGCTTATGGAAGTTTTCATATGTTAAAGGAAGTATTTGGCGATAATGCTATGTCACGTGTGCAAGTTTTTGAGTTGCACAAAGGTCTGAAGTTGAAAATGATGAATGTCCTGGTTGATCAAAAGCTGTAGTACACCTTCAGAAAACTATTGAGATTGTGCAGAAAGAGGTAACTTCTTTATGTTCACCATGTCCGCAATCATCTGAGATTGCGGACATGGTGAACTTAAACAAAGAGGCAGTAAGACAAATTTGACATGATGAATCAAACATGAAAAATTTGTACAAAAATATCTCTTGAACAAAAAGTTCAAAAGAACATTTGCTCTGATGTCATGGAATGTCTCACTGAAAAAGCAGACCTGCTCACACATGTCGTCACATATGGTGAAACATTGATCTTCCAATACAACCCAGAAACAAAACATCAATTAATGCACTGGAAGACTCTCACATCACTAAGAATGAAAAAAGGAACAAATGAGCAATTCAAAATTCATGGTAATGCTGATCATTTTTTTCGATATCAGGATGTTATGACCGAATGGCTATCTGAGAGTCAAACTGTTAATCTTTACCTCAGCTTGATTAAGTTATCAAGCTGAGGTAAAGATTTAGAAGAAAACACCAGATTTGTGGAAGAACAGCACATGGATTCTGCATTAGGACAGGCCACAGTGCCATACCTATGAAACAGTTTTTAGTGGATAAGCACATTCCTTTGCTTCAAACATCCTCTGCATTCACTGGATCTGGTGCCTTGTGACTTGTATCTGTTTCCAAAAATGAAAGATGCATTTTCAGTCTGTTGAAGATGCAAAAGCAAAAATAGAGTTGTTAGAGAGTAACAGTACCTGCAGCATTGCTTTGAACAATGAAAGGCACATATACAGCGATGTGTGGGTAGGGGAGGGGAATATGTTGAAGGGGATGAAAGTTAGTTGTAACTGTGCAATAAATTACATTTCTGACACCAGCTTTGTTATTTACTTGCCAATGTTTGTTCAGATCCTTTTCTAGATGCCAAGGCAACTGCTCTCTTGTGCCTGGTACCCATCCAAGTGTATCACATAGTGTTCAGTTACAGGGGTCCTGCAGACAATTGATTTTGTGACTTGCAAATGCTTTTAAAATAACTTACTATCTTAGAGAATCCAGATGTGATTACTTTAGTAACCCTACTAATATTCTCTCAACTTAAGTTTGTATTGCATGGATTTTGGCCTGGAATGCTGTGGCAAATCTCCCAAGAACAATATAAATGTCACATAATTTTTTTCTTTTTTTTAAATGAATCAAACGGAGAGTACTATAAATACTATTAAATGATAAGCCCATTTAACATAGAGTTACGAACAAAATGTGCTTTCAAAGACAGAAGACTGACACAAAATCTGGATGTTAAAATAGTGGATGGTAAACAGAATAGATAATTTCAATGTTCTTGGTATAATAAGTATCCCTGGTTTACAGGGTGCTCTGAAACAAAAGAAAAAAAGTATTGATATACATGCATTGGAGGTGAAAATGAATGGGCATCGCAAGCATCTGTTGACAAAAACTTTTGACAGAAAAGCAAAACATCATATTTCAAATACACATCTTCACAATGAAGAGATTTTGCATATGCTAGGTTGAACAAGAATTAAACATTCAATTTCGGAGGGGCAAATACAAGCTATAAAACACAGTGAAATTGTCAAGCAAAACAGAATACTAGTTGAGAGATTTATTGACATGTATGATTTTTAGATAAGCAGAAGCTTGCTTTCAGAGGACATTTTGAGGATGAAAGTTCTGACAATAAATCTTGAATTGTTAGAACTTCTGTTCAGGCAAGAACAGTGTATTTGTGACCATCTGCAGAGCACTTCAAACTTTAAAGGTACATCAAGCCCTATTGAAAATGAATTAATGTGACAATGTTATTAATGAACATGTTAAAGAAGAGCTCCAGTTTTGTGTGCAAGCAGACGAGACCCTAGATGTTTCTTACAAATCACAGCTGAGCATAATCCTTAGATTTTGTACACAACAAGGCCCCAAAGAACGATGTAGTGGATTTTATGATGTTTCCAGTGACAAAAATGCCTCAGGATTATCTGAGATTGTTATCACTTCAAGCAATAACTGGCAAGTTACAGTGAGCCAGACATACAATGACCGTGGAGGCATTGAGCATTTTGTTAAACAGATGTGTCCTCAAGCTGTATTTTTACACCGTTAGTACTGTTATACTGTTCCAAAACAAGTCAGGCTTTTCATTTATAATTATTCATCTTTCCACATATTTTTAGCAAGTCTTCAAAAAGAGCAAAACTATTAGAGAGCAAGGGATTTAGATTACCTCAAGCATGTAGCACACAATGGCATTTTCATTCCCATGAAGTTTATGACAAATGAAAGACTTAGTTCTCTCAGAACCACAGCCATTGAAAAAATTGATTAAGGAACATGGAACCAATCAAAATTTCATAGACCAGGTTAAGAATTTTGCTACTGTTGCATGGAACTGCTGTATAGGACATTTTATTCGGCCTACCCAGGAATAACCCATTAGCTTTGCCACTGTAGAAGAATAAACTTTTTAGAGATGTAGAGAAAGTCATGTAAATGAAACACATTTTTTTAATCAGCTACAATCCATTACCAAGAAGCCAGATCAGGCAACTCAGATTTGGTTGCACCCACTGTACAACAAGCATTTGTTATTAAGCCCTCACAAACCAAAAGAAAAGTGATGCATTTACAAATATATTGCAGATCAATCTGGAAATGTTTAAAAAACTGTTGAGTACATTAAAAAATATAATTCATATTGTTATGTTTTAATGAGTGGTAGATTTTTACTGTAGTAAGTTTCTGTGTCTCTTTTACTTATGTTATTCAGTAGATTATGAAGAAGAATATATGAAACTATTGACAGAAAACTCATGATACATATTCTATTTATTGTGCAAACAATTATCTCAGACATAAAATAAACATTAGTACAGCCATTATTGAGAAAGTATAAAAGGACAAGTTTTCTATGTAAAGAGTTATATAGGTTTGGTCTGAAACTCTTCACCTGGCATTCTTGAAATGGTTGCAATTATCATAAGAGAATAGAATTAAGTAGTAATGTTTTGATTTATAAGCCTTTGAGATATTTCTGTTTTTCCAATAAGTTTGTAATTCTGTAGCTTTGTAAGACTGTTATATAAGCTGTTACTCTTTCATTCATAGTACCACCATGAAAGGATTTGATCCATTCCGAAAGCAGAAGCAGCAAGTTCTTCACGAAGCAATGGATAGCATTGCAGTTCTGGCTGATCATGTGCTGCAGTTTTTAGAGCAAAAAGATGTTTCAAATGATGATTTAAAGGAGGAACTCCTGCGTCTCATCCAGGTAGGCAGAGAAGAAAAATATGGCGCTACCAGATTGCTCATCTGAATGAAATATGGTTTTTTTCGTTGTTTATTTTTGATGAAAATTTTATTTTCAGATGATTAAAATGACAATGTCAGTTAAACAAAAATGTTGCTTCTCTGTACTAGGTGGACCACAGGTACTTGTATTAATGAAAATCAGAATGATCCAGAAACAATTAAAACAAATTCTGATGTACAATTGTGAAATTTGGGTCATTGCAAAAGTAGAGAGTAAAGAATTAAAAGCCATCCAGATGAGACATATACAATTGATATCAAAACTGAAAATTGGTGAAACATAAAGAAATCACAATTCAAATAGCATTAAATTAACAATAGGTGAAATAAATAGTGCAAGCTTTATCAGAATGATCATTGACAAAGATTTAAACTGGAAATCCTATGTAGCTCACATTGCCAAAAAATTTAAACAAAGGGATGATTATGTAATGAGACAGTCGGTAAGGCAATGGATAGAAAAACTATAACACAGGTTTATTATGCACTTATATATTCTGCAATATGCTATGGGGAAATATTATGCAAAGAGAAAGGGAAAAAAGTTTTTAAATTGCAAAAAAAAAATGTCATCAAATAATGGGCAAGATAAATAATAAAAAGACAAAGTACATAAAAGGCATCAAAAGAATTGTAATCACCATTCTTATGCTTTGAGAAATAATGAAAATTACGTCAGAACAACCTAAGGCAGACCTTGAATAAATATTGAATAGAAATTATAGGAAATAAATTATTAGCTACCAAATTAAATAAAGAACATAAACCAAAAAACAGAAATGATGAAAACTACAAAAAAAAAAAAAAGAATACTTAACTCAAAATCCATTCTATTTTTATAGAAGAATTTAAATATGTAATATGTAAATAGATTATACTAACATGTCCTTTAATCACCTAAAAAATTGAAAATAAATGTAATTGAATTGAATAATCGTACATACTTTAGTATTTTGGTGAGATTGTCCACGGTAGCAGTAGCTATTGTTAGCTTGAAGTGTGTTGATGACTATCTCAGGTGTCAACAGTGTAACCTTTATGGGGTGCAAATTGACCTATGATAATCCTTTTTGACTATGAAAGAGCACATTGTGTTAGTGTTTTTGTCCGTAAAGCTAATCCATCCGGAGATAATTACACAGCAGGTTCACTTAACATTAGGTATACTTTTAATTCTTTAGCTTTTACTGCAATGACAATGAATAAACACTTCTGGTATACAAATAAACAGAAAACTATACATGATTATACCTTAACCTAATAATATGAAATAGAAACTAAGGAAGTATTTATAATATAATAGGAATATCTATTAAAAGTAAATAAAACCTTGAGAAATCTAAGTGACAAGAACATGCTTCCTTTCTTTTTGAATTACAAGACTCTGTGAATAATAAGCAAGACAAGAAAAAGAACATTAATGAGAAGTTTTTTTTTTTTTTTTAAACAAGCCATAAAAGCATTAAACAAACAAACAGGTGAAGTGCACTTCTTTTTAATTCACAGTGCTGTCATGTTATGTAGTCTAGTGGCTAATGATGTGGATTCATTTTAAAAAAAAGCAGAAAATGTTTTAATTTCCTGTAAGTCATTTTTTGAAAAGACATGATTTATTATTGTTTGAAAAACGTGTTTATATGTCATAAAATCTTAATTTAAAATATAGTTAATATTAAGCTGTTTTTGGTATTTTTTCTCAAAAACTATTTTAAAAACAACAAAACTGCACCAAGATTTTTTTGCTCTGTTCATTACAAAGTCATTCTATTCAAGGATGAGAAATAGATCATCTTCCACCTTGTATATTCATCTGAATTTATGAAAAGGCACATATTTTCATGGTGAAAAGGTAAGCAAAATTCCATCCAGATCATTGAGGTTCTTGTCTGTAATCAGAGGCATAATGTTACAGCCTGCAATGCAGGCAGGCATGGGATTTTTAAGGGGCTTGCAGAAAAACAAATAAAAATATTATTGCTATTAAGACTAAAATTAAATATAAAGATTAAAACATATAGACATATAAACATTATTTCAATGTTCAGGCACTTGATTATCCTCATTCACCTTACAAATAGAAGTATCTATGAAATGTAGTCAAATGAAATGCCAGTCTGCACAGAAATGGTCAGATCAAGACGATTTTGTGGAATTGGTCAGGGTGTGGAATTTAGAAACTGTGAGAGTGTAAATACTGCTTGTTCTTGCAGTCTCCTAACACTTGGATTGTGTTATGTTCCATACAAAACAATGGCAACAGTGAAAAAGTGTACAAAAAATGTCACATTTTAGTAGAAAATTATTCTGCAACGGCTTTTATACTGACAATGCAAAACATAGCTGATGTCAGAAAATTACATCAAAAATGAAAGCTACAACCCATTACCACACAAACATGCACTAATAAACAGCCTCACACATAGATTAGTAAATGTACCTATGAACACAACCAAATTCAACAAAGAGTTAAAAACCATAATTCATAATTCAAACAGCAGAACAAAATGGATACAGCAAGAACCTTGTATACAAGAAACTAAACAAAGCAAAGCAGAAAAAAACCATAAAAGAAATAACTACCCTAACAGCAGGAAACAACAATATCAACACATTCAAAAAATTCACTTACCACCCCCGAGCATTTAGAAAATTCAAAAAAATCTTCAAAGAACAAGACATCAACCTGGCTCCAATAAACAGATTTTCGGTCATAAAGTTACTAAATTCAAAAATAAAAGATGAAATTCCACCAGAAAATAGGTCAGGAATATATAAAATTAAATGCACAAATTGTGAAAAGTTCTACATCGGACAAACCAAAAGAAGTTTAAAAATCAGATCCAAAGAGCACTTTAGAAACCTAAAATTGAAACAAGAAGATAAATCAGCAGTAGCATTTCACTTTTGGAAAGAAAACCACAATCTAGATCCGAATCCAAAATTGCCAAAAACCATGTCAGGCCACAATGTACTCACAACCTGGGAAAACATCCTCATATGAAAAACAAAGATCGCCTAATAAACTTTGAAATCCCGCCAGTAGACAACTTAGTTAAGAAGTTTATCATTTCGCCACCAGAGAAGAGAGCACAAGTAAACGCAGCCAGCAATGGCAGTTGGACCTGCGAGGTTGAAAATGAAAGCATAGGCTTTCAAAACTAGACCCCCATAATAACAATGTAAGTGACGTAGTGTTAAAAAAACCAACTCAACAAATTAATATACATATAATTTGACCATCACTATTACTAAATTCCTCCAAACATCAATAGCTGCAATAGTTTTGCAACAATAGATGGCAATTGGTGGGCAACAATGAACACTCTTATTGTGGGCTGGTTTTTCGTGTGTCACCGTGTATTATGCAAATATTTTTTAAACATTTAACTTTTGTCACACCTTTATTTGATGTCAATTATCCAATAGGTTGGGTAGTAATGACCAGTCAACAGCCAATTCAATTTCAGACAAGCTTTCTTTGTAGAAAGTTAATAATAGGTACATCATTAAGTGGTATGATATTTTTCAAACTTCACTTGAATATTTTTATACTGTAGTAATCCTACTGTAGTAAAACTAATGTAGAAAACCCCCCAGAGGGAATCTTTAAATACACGAGTTTCCTAAAAGGCCTAGGGAAAATTTACTAGGAAACAATAACACTGGCAGAGTTTCACATATTTATTTTGAATAACCTTTTTTTAATCAGTCATTGCAAACACATCTGATTTTAACATTTCTTATAATCTTTACAGTTTGTGAATCTGGCTCATAAATTGCACATGAGTTACAGGCAATGCAATGAATCTGATCAAAATTTAGTGATAAAGTAAAGGTTTGATTAGCCCGAGCAAAAAGTGGGTTTTCACAATTATAAGAATTTAGACTTACCAAACATGAAATACCCAATTTTCCAAAGCCAAAAGAAACCCCACTTTTGCCTACCATAAGCAGTTACACAGCAAGCCTTGCTGTGCTTATTGAAGATAAGACTGTCTCACGTTGATATTCTGACTGGCTTCACTTGCTAGGGCAGCGCAGGAAGAATAGTTGTGAAATTTCCCACCAGATCACAGCAAAATTGCTAGTAGTAGGTCATGTTGCTTCGTCATAACTGTGACATAAGAAGATGTTTGAACTGTGGAAGAGAGTAACAGCTCACTTTAACTTTTTTCGTATTCACCTGTATACTTTTACAGAAAAATAAAACCTTAATTCTTGGTGCACAAGAAAGAAAGAAGCAGCAAGAGTTAGAAAAAGAAACAAACAAATTAGTGAAAATAAGTAAGTTTTTTCTCTTTCTAGTTAGTGCTAGTTCAGTGGTTACAGAAGTTTGCAGTGTCTCAAGTGAGTGTGCTTCTGAAGTGAAAAGTTATAACAGCAATTGTGAAAGTGGAAAAGAAGATTGTAACAAAATCACCATAAATATAATTAGGCATATTGATTTGCAGATTAATCAAATGATCATGCAGATTATTAGTTGGATGATGAAATCAAACAGTTGTTCATCCAGCAGGTCCATTCCCCAAAGATGGTAAGCAGGTAAACGGATTCTTCTCCTCTAAATATTATGAAAATTTCACATTGACAGGACAAAGAATGGTTGTGTTATTCAGGTTAGCTCTTTGGAGGACAGAAGTTGTTAATGTACTTTGCTGTACATGCCTTCCACCACAAGATATGGAAAGTTAAAAAGTTCCGTCAGTCAAATACAAAGTGTATCTGTGAACGCTGTGAAATTACATACTGTGCTCTCAGAAATAAATCTCCGACTCTTTTTTTAGTGATGACTAATAGTATGTACCATATTTATCTGAATGCAAGTCAATGTTTTTTCCTAAATATTAATGTTCAGAATTGGGGGGGGTTGTCTTGCATTCGCGATATATGTTTTATGAATGTTATACAGGGAAAAAGCAGGATTCAAAATTTGTGGGTGCAACAGCAGATTTTGAACGTTTCGTATTGTGCTGAAAATCAGCTGTTAAGGAGCCTATGAGCATTCTCATCGCAATAAAGATTACTCTCTAAGACTAAAATAAAATTACAGGACTTCCTTTCTTATCGGTGGTTGCATTTAATGCTGTATTGGAAGTTGACGATCAAGCAGAAAGAGAGAGGTTAGCGGCGCATTTCTCCTCTTCGGGTTGCACATATTCTGCAATACAAATTCAAACTAGGTAAAACGTTTTATGATAGATTGTGTTGTCATGACAGAAAATAGCACCCATAAATAATTGTCATTACAGCTATGCTGCCACGTTTTATCATCACATATACCGTACATTTCTTTCTCCCTTTTCTGTCTCTCTCACTTGCAATGTGAATTTTTGTGTAAATTCAAATTAGGTAAAAACATTAAGTATATTGTCTAAATCAGGCATGCTGTCCAGTGTTACCGAGTGACATTCCCCTCCGTTCCTCATTCCACCTGGTCTTGGCAAAAAGCCACTGCCCACAACATTGCTCCAAGCAATAAGAGTTCAAGCAGTTATGTGAATAACAAAACAACTACTATAAACAGAAGCACTATTAACAGCGAAGTATTCTTCAAGTTGGAGTTGTATTGAGTCGCACTCATTTACACTTAAAAATCTCCACTTAATATGTTAAAAAAAACACTGAAACGTTTTCCAGGTCATTCGCCCTCTTCTTCAGCAGTTTGGTGACTGCAACTCCAACAAAACAACTGTTCAGGTCGATCAGCATGTCACAGTACATGTGGGACGCACAGTACTCTTTGTGCTTCACAGTGATAAAGCTTGTTCTTTAATTTGTCACAGTGCTTTTGCAGTATAACATTAGGGTGCATTTTAGTACAATGATCGTATATTATGTAATGCTGTGGATAAATTCAAATGCAATAAACTAAAATTGGATTTCTTAAACCACCAATCAAAGCACAATGACGCAGTTTGCAATGAGGTCTTGAATGAACAACAAAACCAGAACGATTCAGCCATCAAATTGCTATGTGCAAGTTACAAGGTGACTAAATTAATAGCTGAAGCAAATAAGCCCTTCACAGAAGGAGTGCCTCTTTAACGTTACAGAGGAAATTTGTCATGACATGGTAGAGACATACCTTTAGGACAAAACACAGTGCCATCAAGAATATCAACCATGAGTGCTAACATAGAAAATCAGTTGAAAACTAAAATAAATGGACTTACTTCCTACACATTGGCTCTGGATGAGTGTTCAGACCTCGAAAGATATTGCTCAGCTAGCAGTATATATCAGAGGTGTTGGCTCTGAACTTAGTATATTTGAAGAGTTTCTGGACCTCAGGCCACTTAAGGAACATACTCGTGGAGAAGATATATTTGACGCAATTTACATGATAGCCTGTAAGTATGAATTATCCGGGGAAAAACTGGTGTCAATCACAATAGCTGGTGCACCCACCATGTTAGGTTATTGAACAGGTTGTGCTGGAAGACTGATGACATGTTTTAAGGCATTGGTTTCTCTCAGAACTCTGTGAAGGTAATGCACTGCATTATTCATAGAAAAGCCTTGTGTGCTCAGGCGGCAACTTTAGAGAATGTAATGTCTGTGGTGATGAAGGCTGTAAATCTAATAAAATTGCACCATTTATGTCATAGGCTTTTTCAACAATATCTCGATATTGGTTCAAGTTATTCAGACCTAACGTATTACAACCAGGTTAGATTGTTAAGCAGGGGAAATATGCTTAATCATTTTTTTTTAGTCTCCGTGAGGAAGTCGATTCGCTCTTGAGAGAAGAAGGCGTTATAATTCTGCAGCTTTCTGACCAGCAATGGGTTTTGGACCTGGCCTTTTTGACTTTAATCACTTAAACTGCTTCAACACAGTTCTACAAGGGAAAAGTAATTAATCGACCACATGATAGATACAATAAAATGCTTTAGGAATAATTTAAACCTTTGGAAGGATCAGCTCCAAAATGCACATTTAAGTTCTTTTCATATTTGAAATATATTTTCAATAATAGTGTCAATGTAACTTCTAATTGGCATAAAATGTTAGAGGACCTTCATTTAATGTTTAAAACAAGATTTGGAGAAGTGTGAGCAATGGAAAGTGAACTTCATCTTTGCAGTAATCCATTATCTGTCAGTCCAGAAGATGTTCCTGATCACTTACAACCAGAGATTATAGAACTGCAGAAGAACAACATTCTATGAAATTGTGGAAAGGTGCCGATTGATGTTTATAAAATGATAAGTAAAGAGTCATTCCTGAATTTGCATAACCTCTGTGAATGTATTGTGACAATGTTTGGAGCTACATTCGTGTACAAGCAGTTTTGTTCACTTATGAACAATGTTAAAAACAAAAGCAGGTTCTAGAATTAGTGACTAATTTATGTGCTACAATGTGATTGAATGTAACAACAAATGATATTGACAAAATAATAGCTGGTTAATCCTGATTGTTAAATTCGCATGAACAAACTGCAGCCATATGTTCCAAATAAAACAAATTTATATGAATAAAGACTTCTTATTTTCCATACATTAAAACTGTTTGAAAACAATAATATTGAAGTTATGAATATTCAGATGTCGATATTTAATTTGATTCATACGTAATTGCTTAGGAGGTAGCCAGTTCCCCACTGACATGTCCCCCTATTGCTACTGTGACATATGTAACGCACCCCCAACTATCCTTTGATTCGTTGTATCTATGAGGCAAGGTAATACTGCAGGCACAGTGGTGGGGAGAGCATCCTCCCCTCCTGGTCTAAATACAAAGTCATTGCATTATAGTCGCAATAGTAATGCTAGTCACGTTGTACCATCACACCCAAACTGCTCCCCTCCCTGGCAATGGCTCAAAACGTGAATTTCTGTGCAAATTCAAAAACTGCAAAACATAATTAATAAGGGACTTAATCAGCTTAGTGTTCATTAGTGTGTTCACAATGTATGGCAAACCTTTAAATTTAATTTAAAAATTCTTCTTTTTATGTGGCTATGTCCTTTAAATATGTATTATTTAAATGATATGTTAAATTTACAAAGTTAAGTTCTGAAAAATCTTGCATTCGATGTTGTCTTGTATTTGGATAAATACAGTATGAACTTTTATATCATATCGATAGATTGCATACCTTTTTTGTTCATTCATAAAATGTGTGAGAAAATGAGAGTAACTGTCTCCTGAGCAGCGAGCACTGCTGTTCTAACTAGTGTCAGTAATTGCTGGTACTCAAGCAAACACAGGGCTTTATCCAATACAGCGCTACCAAGGATGATAAGGCATACAGACAGAGATAATAGATACAAAGATAAGTGAAGTTATATTGTTATATTAATATACACCTAGTGTTCTATTGGTGAATAACTGATTTGCTCTTGCTGGGCTGACTAAGAGCTATTATAAATGCTCTTCATAACTAAACTTAGAGAGAAGCAATTTTCAAAACTCGCACCTCTACTGACTGCTCTAACATAACTGAAATGTAGAAAAGCTTCAAGAAAAAGTCAAGTTCATATCTCTTCAGCAAAACACATGGGGTTTGAACAGTCAGCCTCAAAATAATTGCTCTGTTTCATGGTATTAATTATCAAAGAAATTCTAAATGTAAAAGATTTTATATGCACAAAGAAAGAAGCATAACTTGTCACAGCTGGCAAGCATGTTTCTAGAACTGGGCAACATTGCAACAATCTCATTGGCTACTTTCATGATTCTGCTTTAGTGCTTATCCAAATTCTCATTCCACAGGTTACTCTTTGGGGCAATCAGCATGATTTGTCTCGTCCTGTTGGATCCACAGTTACCACCCAAGAAGATAGTCCACTTTCAAATGCCACTCTCTTGCACAATTATATTTTGGTTGATGAATCAGAGAAAATATGGTCTACTTTAAAGCAAGATCGGAAAGATGATATTGTTCTAGGTAAGTATAAGCTTCAGAGTGGCATGCTTAAATATGCATAGGGCATCTAAATACACAACAAATATCTGATGTGCATTCACGTTACTCTCTTTACCCATTCGTTTACAAACAATCAATGCAAAAGTTTAACTCTTCTAACCAAATATTGTTAAGATAAATGTTTGCAGAAATCATTTTTATTTTCTCTACCAGACATCTGAAAATTTGATTAAGATTTCACCACAGTTTTTTGTTTTGAGGCCCTCTGAACCTAAAGATCCAAGTTTATCTGTAAACAGAATAATTCAAAACCAAAAAGTTGGCTAAATTGCAAACTGGTATTTAAATTAAGAAGTTTTAAGGATATGACATGAAGATTTTGAAGAAAATCCCCCCACCTCAAAATACCATTTTTCAAAAATCTTGTTCTCAAAAATGCCTCTAATATTTTGATTTAAGTACTATATTTTTAAGATATTTAACAAATGAAATGTATATCTTTAATTTTCTGGGAATAGCGTATAAAGTCTTCATTTTGAATGCTTTTGCACCAGTAAAGGCATGTCCAAATTGAGGGAGCAGAGGGGAAGGTGTAGTAACTTATTCCACTCATTGTGAAGCATTGGTACATTCTACAATGCGATGTAATGGACTTTTTGTAAATACAAGGCCTTTCTTGTCTGCATCAAGTGTTGTCTTGAAAGAAAAAATAAACAAAAACAGTGACATCCCATTTGAGAAAAGTGTAAGTATAGGGTTATTCAAAATGATTGTCATGGTTAGAAAAATTCTTAACTCGCAGTGCAATTGACTTAGGAATATAAATCTTGTTTTATTGTGTACTGTAACTCGTAAATTTTTTTTACATATATTACAAATGCTCAGTATGTGCCCCTTTTGTCACTCTACACATCTACTCGATAGTCCATCTCTTCCCACACATGTGTCAACATGGTAACAGTGATGGTTTCGAATGTGACTTGGATGTGCTACTTCAGTTCCTGCATATCCTTTGGTAGAGGAGGAACAAATACCTAAACTTGAATTTATCCCCACAGGAAGAAATCACATAGTGTAAGATCTGGTGAACGCGGTGGAAAGGGTAAGAGCATCATATCACCTTCTGTTCCTTATCCCACCATTGTTGTGGATGTTCTTGGTTTAAAAATGCTCTGACCTCCCTGTGGAAATGAGGTGGTGCACCAACTGCAGCATGTAATCATCCCTGTCGTCACTCAACTGGAGTAACAGCCATTCTGTGAGCATGCCCAGGTAAGTCAGCCCTGTCACTGTCTGTTCATTGAAGAAGAATGGGCCGTAGGCCTTCCTTTTTGAAGTGGCACAGAACACATTCACTTTAGGGGAGTCTCGCCCACGTTCCACATAACAATGGGGGTTCATTGTACCCCAAATGCAAACGTTTTGTTTGTTCACCTTTCCATTCACATGATAAGCAGCTTCATCATTGAAAATTAATCTGTCAAGAAAATCATCTGCTTCAAAACCTCTTGCAGTGACATGCAAAAGTTGAAATGCGGGGCTGTTAGGACTTGATGCAATTGTAGGTGATATGACTTTACCTTTAGGCACCTTTGTAACACATGCCATACTGTGGTTTGAGGAACTTGCAGTTCCCTGCTATATCTCATAGTTGATTTCTTAGGACTAAGGAGATAAAGGTCCTTAATCCAATTCACATCCGCTTCTGACACAGCAGGATTGCCAACTACTTTTCCCTTTGCACAAACAACCTGTATCCACAAATTGTGCATACCATCTACAAATAGAGTTGTTGGAGGGAGGCGCCTTCCCCCATTTTGTCCAAAAATGGCTCTGGATGTAACAGATAGGTAATGATAATATTCAGGAGTACAAAAAGCTTTCTCCTTACCGCTCTCCACCATTTTGTTAAACACTGCTGTTACTGCCTTCTGCAGAAAACTTTGAGAGTTTGTCTAACCATTACTGCAACAATAAAAGTGGTATGTTTTCCACATTTTCTAAAAAATGATTCATGAACCCCCAACAATCATTTAGAATAACCCTGTATTAGAAAATTTAAACCAATGAGGAATTCTCGAACATGATTAACTCCACAAAAGAACTGTATTGATTATAAACTGTGTGTTTTAACAAGATCTACATTTTGCCTATCTCTAATAGTTTATTAGTTATTTAAAATTCTTCCAGAATGAAGATAGCTTCAGAAGCTATTCCCAGAAAAATCAAAATACACATTTTATTTGTGATGTGAGTATCTTTACTATATAGTATTTTAATCAAAATCGTTAGCCATTTTTAAGAAAATCAACATTTTTGAAAAAGTTTCCATGTAAAGGGTACTTAGGGGTGGAGGGATGTTTTGAAGATCTTCTGGTCGCATCTTTAAAATATGCCAAACTTAAATACTAAGTTTGGTATTTAAGAGACTTTTTGTTTTTAAATTATGCTGTTCACAGACAGACCATCACTACGTACTATTTGACAGTATGTGTGGCACACCAGACTTCCTCTCCTGTATTGGAGGTGGGGGAAACGACATGACCTCACAAAAGATACCTTTGACGTGCTTGCAGTAAACCGTTTCCAAGATATTCATTGTTATTGGTTTGAACTTTCCAAAATTTATACTGTTCTCAAATGGGAAGTTATTATTTATTTTTTCTTTTTTCTCTTGGCCATGCAAAGACTACAGAATTTTAAAATCATCATACAGTGACCTACTCATAAAAGATTTAACTATGTTTAAAGTATTCCCTTAATCCACTTGTACCTACAAGGAAGTATACAATAAGACATGTGCAAATATTTATCTTGATTAAAATAATGTAGATAGACGAATAAGAATTTTAGGAATAGTTTGTATAAGAGAAAAGGTTCAACATGAGCTATCGATTACATAACAGAATCGACTATATATAATATTGCCGAATTCTTGTGCATGCAGGGCCTGAAGCAGATTTGACTATTTTTTCAAGTGATAGTCAAATCTATGTGATGATGGCATTGAAACGCCACTCATGTCTCAGTAAAAAACAAAAACAAATAGGCCTGTCCCCCTGCCCCCCAAATCAAACTCACTCACAGGACTTTCTCTACCTCTCTGTAACAAATTATTATTAAAAAGCTTATTCTTTTCTATCTACTTCATGTATATTAATCAAGATAACATTAACAAAATGGTCTCAGTTTTAGTTCCTTATAAGTAGAAGGTAAATAAGGGAGTACACTAGGCTAAAGCAGCAGTCAAATCTTTCAAAAGTTAATTGCTATCTGATTGAAATTTGGTTCTATTTGCATGCCAGGAGTTGACAAATTCCCATATAAGAAAAGTTAAAAGTATGTTAAAATTGAAACTAATACTTAACAAGGAATATCTTGGAAATGGTTAACTCCCTAAAGAATGGTATATATATGAGGAACATTCGGAAAGTAAGTTTTTTCAATTTTTTTTATATGGAAACTTTATTGCCAAATAAAACACACCATGGCATCATGAACTATACAGCTTGTACTATTTTTCAACATAGTTGCCACTGACACTGAGACATTTGTCATAGCATGCAATCAGTTTGAAGAAGCCACTTTGATAAAACTCTGTGCCCTGCGATGCAAGGAATCGTCACACAGCCTGCTCCACCTCATCATTGTTTTGGTATCAACATCCCGAGAGTGTGGCTTTCAATGCAGGGAACAGGTGAAAGTCCGATGGGGCAAGATCGGGGCTGTAGGCAGGGTGATCCAATTTCTCCCATCTGAAGCGACAAATCTAATCTTGTGTGAGTCTTGTGATGTCTCCAAGAGCCCTGGTCTGTTTCATTGAATGGCAAACCTGAGTTTGGTGAGGGTGTCACAGTAGTGTGCCACATTGATGGTCCCTTCATGGAGGAAAAGAAGGAGAACACTATGGTCATAAACTTTCCTGTGGAGACTGACAATTGGAATTTTTTCTTCACTGGTGAATTGGGATACTTTCACGTCATTGAGGTGGCCTTATTTTCTGGGATAAAGTGATGCACCCATGTCTCGTTGCCTGTGATGATTCTGAACAGGAACTCATTTTGCTCTCACTCGTAATGCATCAAGTGATCGAGGCTGATTCCCATTCTTGTACTCTTGTGATCCGGGTTCAGGTTTCTCGCACCCATCTTACAGACACCCAACACATCATACAGCATGTGATGGGCCTGAGCACAACCAATACCCAGTGTGGATGCCACTTTTGACACCGTTATGCACTTTCAGTCGTGGATGTGGAGGGATGCCCACTTCGGCCTTCATCCTCCACACTCTGCCTTCCTTCACTGAATATGCAACACCAACCATTTGATGAGACATGACCTCTTCACCATACACGGTCATGGATGACAGACACACTAGTCCCATGTACCCATTCATACAAGATAACAGCATGCACTTCCATTGGCGACCACATCAGCACACATCAGTCACTGATCGTGATTTGTATTCCAATAAACTTAGCCACACTAGTCTGCTGCACATCTCTCTTCTTTGGACTGTGCAAGTGTCATCCGCTGATACTCCTTCTGATGTTGAACCAACGATGGGTGTGGTTTCTTATGGTGATAAATTGTTTCACCTGCTGTGCCATCTGCTCAGTTAAAAAATAGATGAAACTTACTTTTGGAATGTCCCTCATGTATACATAACATATATTGTTGGAAAAATTGGAAAAATATACGTGATACTTAAGTGTTGCAAACCCAACTCAAATTTTATAAATTGTGTGTTTTAATGAGATATACATTTTTGTCTATCTCTAATGGTTTACCAGTTATCTAAGAATTCAGAATCAAGAGCATTTCAGAGGCTATTCCCAGAAAATCAACATTTTATTTGTAATATAAGCATCTCTAATATACAGCATTTAATCAAAATCATTAGAGCCATTTTTAAGAAAATCAAAATTTGCAAACTTTTTTCCCTGTAGTTTGGTGTTAGGGTATTTTCTTGAAAATCTTCATGTCACATCCTTGAAAGATGCTGAACTTAAACATTAAGTTTGATATTTATAAGGCTTTTCCTTTTTGAGTTACTGTGTTCACACACATGAACCTTTTTCTAAAAATGGGAGACCTTAAAATGTGTATTTCCAGTGAAATATTGATATCAAATTTTTTGGAAGGAATGCAATTCCTTCTCTATGTATGCACTAAGTAGAGAAAGCTATAAAAATTATCAACATATTTTGAGTAAGCTTTTATGCATCTCATGATGTTTTAATCATACATTTTATGCCACTCATTTTAATGGTGCTAAAATATATTGTATAATTATTTTTATGGATCAAGTAATAAGTATGTATACAAAGTCCTAAGTTGAATTCTTTCATAATGTTTTTAAAAACCTAACATTAAATTTTTACTCAGAATTTTTAAATGATTCATCACAAATAATAGTAATGCTACTTCTAATGATTCAAAATACGTGTATAAATGTAATAACAATTCACTATAGAGCTCTGAAATTTTTGATTTATTAATGTTTGAATTTTCACAGATGAGTTGCCTCAAGAGTGACAAATTCCCAGTACATAATTATATATGCTAGCAAATAGCTAGATAATAGTGGAAACTCTCATGCAAAATACATGCATTTTGTGTGAGACAGCAGTTGCAATGCCATCCCGTGGTTCACAGTTATATTGACGAAATGGAAATACAGGCATTATCTCAATGAAAATGAATATTTCTTGTAATATATGGAAATAAAATGCAATGAAATTAGTTGTGAATTATTTAGCAGACTTTTTAATACAAATATAGCATACTATATTGGTTGAAAATCACTTTATTTTTTGACTTACTGTTGTTAATGACAAACAATATTCTCCCATTTGGAGCCTTGGGTGAAATAATTACATAAACCGCATATGCTTATATTTTTCTTGTGATTTGGGGAAGAGGAGTGCTTTAATTTATTCATATAACCTTTTATTATAACTCCAGAATTATTGTTGATCTTACATGAGTTATTTTCTGGAGTTCTATATTCTTTTTCTATGTTGAGGAAATCATTTGTATTATTTACATCAGCTTTTATTTAAAGTGAAAAATGTTTGGAGATTGTTTCAGATCCATCTGCTGTTTCCTCTTTCTTTCAACCCTCTTGAGTTGATTAGTTTCCTTTCCATTGGAGAAAAAGAGAACACAGAAGGTGGCCAAATCCTATAAAGAGAAGAAATTAAGTGTTACTATATGAATGAATATTTATTTGTGCAACTTCTTTTACATAGCTTTTACATTTTTTTATTCTAACCTAAACTATGTACAAATTTTAATTGCCTTATTGCTACCCAGGCCGTTAGCCTCCCGAGTAGCTCTTGTTAACTCTTCCTTTATCTTAATTATCCCTCTCCTCCACTCTGTCTTCTTTTGCACTTCTTACTTTTCATGCTCATTTTTCCTTGCTTTCTGTAAGAACCCACCTATGCTTTTCATCTTCTTTTCTTCCTTCCCTCTACTTTTTCTCCATATTCCTATTCCTTGCATTCTATCATATAATGTTCTATACTTTCTTTCTCACCACACACATTTCACATATTCATTTTTCTCCGACTCTTATCCCTCTTAAAAATATTGTTCCTGTTCTCATCCATTCTGTTTCTTGCCTGTTACAATAATCTACATATGATTCTCATCTCTAGTCTCTTTTTATTTGTTTATAAAATTGTACTGATTTCTTGTTTTGTAAACTTTCCCATATCTCCTGCTCTGCAGTTTACTAGTTTACCTTTGTTACTCTCCTATCTTTCTTCAAGCTTCCATATATCTCCATTCGTATTTTCTAACCCCTGCTCAACAACTATTTTTGCTCTCTAGATTTTTTTTGTTGCTTTATGTATAGCTTTAAGATTTCTCCATCTTTTACCAATCTTTTATTATTTTCTTCATTATTATTCCATCCCTTTTTTATTTTCCTAAGTCTTACAAAGGCAACTTCCCTTGGTGCTGATCTCAGTAGCCCTAATAATTATTTGCAGAACATTCTATACATATGATCCACCTTCTTATTTATGTCTGTGGCTCCTCAAATCTCCATTGCAAAAAGCATCCTTGATTCCACTTGCCTCATACATTCTTTCCAGCCATTCGATTGTCATCTCTAACTTGTATTTGCAAATTCAAAATCCTGACATTGCATCTATTTTTCTGCCATGGGCCTCCCATTCCCCTCTATTATTCAACCTCACTCCCAAGTATTCAAATTCTTTGAGCACTTCTAATCTTTTCCCATTTAATACCCACGTCTCTTCTTTTCTCAATTTAGATCCTTTTTTGATAACCATAACTTTAGACTTTCTTATATTTATTTTTATTCCTCATTCCTCACAACATTTTTAAACCTCATTAACCAACATTAATGTAAATCCTACCATTAAATCATCAACATATAACAATCCTAAAATTTCTTTATCCACTATTACCAAACAATATTATCTTCTTTTAAATTTTTTTCTATTATATCATCTATAAATATGTCAAACCAACTATTTACTCAATCATTTCCATAATTTAATTTGTTACCCCATGTTATATAAAACTTTATCTCGTATATTTTTTCCACTTCTTTTATATAATTTCACTCACTCTCTTTCTCCTTAATTTCCATAATAAAATTGTTCTATTTATTATATCAATTACCTTCTCAAAATCTACAAAAAACATTTATACCCTTTCTCTTTTTTACTAAAATATTTATCTATTATAAAAACATTGTTATTTACTTCCATTTTCTAAAAACTGCTTAAAATTCCAATAGCTTCCTTTCCTATTCCACCCAACTTTTTTAACCTTTCTACCATTATCCTGGTATATGTTTTTCCTAAAATATAAAGCAAACTTATTCCTCTTTAATTTTCTAATTTATTTGGTACCCCCTTCCCCTTATATATAAATACTATCATAGTTATTTTCCAACGTTTTGGGATATTCTCACTTTTCTTTATTTTATTTAATACCTTTATCATTATTTCTAAGTCCTGTTCTATTTCACCATATATCTTCCAAAGTTCTCCTAAAATTCCATCATTCCCTATTACCTTATCTTTGTTATAACCTTTAATTACTAATAAACCTCTTGCACTATAAATTAACCATCTAATTTATTATTTACTATTTCCATTTTTCCTATCCCACTGATTTCTAAATTTATCTTTTTTCTTTCCCGAATCAATTCTTTAAAATAATCTATGCCATTCATTTAATACAGTCTCATTCTTTACCTCTCCCTTCTTATTTACCCTCCTTACTTCCTAAACTTTTTACTATCTTTTCCCTCTGTAGCCTCCTTTACCCTTATTTTACTATCATTCTCTCCTCTTCAACTTCAAAAAATATTTATATCCCCATTTCTTAATCATAAAATTAATAAAATTGTTCTATCACTTCTTCTCCCATTCTCCTTCATCTAATAAATTCTTTAAATACTTCTTTTCTTTCTACCCTACACTCTTCATCAAACCACCCATTATTACTTTCTCTACATGTACGATGTACATAGTGTATAGAGAAGGTATTGTATTGCACTCAAAAATTTGATACCGAAATACATGTTTTGGGTCCCCCAGAATTTAAAAAAAAAATAAAAAATTGGAAGAGAGAGAGCATGCATGTGCTTCATATTTAAGTTTGGTATCTTCCAAGGATGCAACACAAAGATTTTCAAGAGATAGACAAAAACTTACTATGCAAAAAATGTAGATCACAATAAAACACACAAGTTATTTCATATACTATTTTTTGTGAAGTTTGCCATTTTCGAGATATTCCTTGTTATTGATTTCAGTTTTAAAAACTTAAACTTTTCTAATACGGGAACTTGTTAATGCAAAGAAACAGATTTCAGTCCCTAGCAACCACATTTTAAAATATTTGACAGTCAGTTTGGCCTACTTCTATTCTACTTAAAAAGGAACTAAGTAATAAGAATGTTTTAGCATTAAATAGAAGAATAAGCTTATTAACAAAATTTGTTACAGAGATGTAGAGAAAGTCATGTGAATGGAGCACTGAGAATTTTTTTGTGTTACTACATATCTGACTATCCCTTTACAATTTTTTCTTTAGAATTGATCATTAATTGAAACTATTACAGAATATAAATTAAACACTTCAAAATAAAATAATTGGTAATACAACTTTATTGGTATAAGGCCTAAATTCAAGACCATGCAGAAAGGAGGTTTCAGGATTGACCTCCATATAGAAGAAATCTAATTGATTACATGCACTTCACTTTTAAGAAGACCATATTAATCAATTTGAGTGGGTAGCTTCACGATATTATACATTTTAGAAATTGAACAAGCTATCAAGTTCAATATGGTATATAATGCTAGAAGCTATTCACAGAATTTGAAATTGTACTATAAAAAAAAATGTTATTCCGTTCATCAAATCATCTTTTTAAAAATAAAACGTACAGTCCTGCAAATGCTTAGCTACACCTACAGGGCCTCCTTATTACAGATGAAGTTGTATTGCTGAAAAAATTAAAAATATTACACAATAGCCTACTTATTTTTTCAGAAAGACTCTAAATACTTGTATAATAAATACCTATTCTTACCTCTAACTTAACAAATTTTTGTTTCCGAAGTTCTTCTGTTCAAAGTGAGCGTATTCCATAGATTTTATTGAAATTCTCTAGTCCATTTTATTTAAAAACATCATTAAGGTCTACTCTCCTGCAGCGAATAACCCTTGTCTACATCTAAAGGAAATGGTAAAACTCAGTTAGCACACTATATACTACTGTGTCAAGAAAGTTTGCCAATAAAATGCAAAAAATGAATTATTCATCCAATTCTATTTTATTGCCCCCTTCTGAAATTATGCATTTATGCCGACGAATAATCCAATAATCAAAACATTTTTTGTAAGCACTTTTAGGAATCAATGTCAATTGTCGCAGCGAATTTTCCTTTTATGTCTTCTATCGACTTGCCTCGAAGTGGTAACTTGAGTTTTGGAAAGGAAAGAAATCAGCAGGAGCCAGATCAGGTGAATACAGTGGTTTTTCGATGAAATTTGTTGAGTTTTTCGCCAGAAATTTGTTCACAATAATAGTCTTGTGAGCTGGTGAGTTATTGTGGTGCAGAATCCACAAGTTATCGCTCCACAAATCTGGCCTTTTTCGCCATATTTGTTCTCTCAAACGCTGCATAACGCTCAGATAATAGTCTTTATTTACCATCTGACCTTCTGGCAAGAACTCTTGAGTGCAAGACACCGCAATAATCAAAAAAAGCTGTCAACATGACCTTCAGTTTTTATCGAGTTTGACATGCCCTTTTAGGTTTCCGTTCAGTTGGAAGGCGCCATTCGGAAGCTTGTTGACTGGTTTGAGTGTGAAACTCGTAAACCTACATCTCATCACCAGTTACAATGCGTTTCATGAATGTGGATCAGAACTGACTCATTGTAGCATGTCTTCAGCAATCCTTATGCGATTGAGTTTTTGTAGAAAATTCAAGTCATTTGGAGCCAATCGAGTGCAACGTGTGTCATGCCCAAACAATCGTTTAAAATGGTACAAATCGATTCGTGATACACAGGAAGTTCAGCGGCAATCTCTCAGACCTAAATGACAATTTTCAGACATCATTTTCTTCACTTTAGCGATGTTCATTTCAGTTGAAACCGTTGATGGCCGACCAGAGCGAGGCAAATTTTCTACCACATCTCGACCATTTTTGAATGCACTGTACTGCTCATATGCACGTGTTTTTGATAAAGTTGATTCACTGTAAGCCCTCTGTAACATTTTCAGCGATTCGGCACATGAAATACCATTTGCAATGCAAAATTTCAAACAGATTCTTTGTTCAATATCTGTATCCATCGTAAAATCGCAAATCACCTTTGAGATGAACTAACAAAATGGCATACTGTAAACAAACTAGATGACAGATGATGATCAAACTCCGTGTGGGTATAAAGTAAAGTTGTACCAACTTAGCGACAACAATAATTTCGAATCCCCTTTTAAACAGGATTTTTAAACGATCAATTCCCGGTACTTTCTTGACAGAATGCATAATACAAAAATATTGTAAAATATCAAAACATGCATAATTAAAAGAGGAAACACTTTAGAAGTCATATTTCTTTATTTCTTGGAAACTGATAGGAAGATTTTGGATTACTTTGTCGTCTGTAATTAACAGCAAAAATATACTTCCTCTTCCACTCATTTTTATGCTTTCAAAATAAAAAAGTTGCTCATATTTATATCACCTTCATATTGGGTAAGACAGCTGATTGGAAGGGAACTTACCGTATTTATCCAAATGCACGATGAGCCCCATTTTTCAGAACTTAATTTTGGAATAATTTAGCTATTATCTACATATATAAAAAGAAGACATGTTTAAATAACGTGTAAAAGAAGAATTTTTAAATGAAATTTAAAGGTTTGTCATATATTTAGAACAAACTAATGACAAAAGATCAAAAGAATCAAAATACTGGAAGTGGTATACAGTGAAGCATAATTACACATTGGTTATAAAATGAGTCGAATTTATACTTGAATTGCTTCACTAAGTAAAGTGCAAATTTGACTCATTTTGTAACCAATGTGAAACTAATGACACTTAAGCTGGTTAAGTCCCATTTTTTTTCTCCTCCTTGTTTTCTTTGTATTGAATTTGAATGTGCGCACAAATTTACATTTTGAGCGGGATAGACAGAGAAGGGAGAACTGAAATGTATGGTATACCATAACACATTGCATTTTTTTACCTAATTTGAATTTGCACAGAAATTTACATTGTGAGCAGGAGAGAGATGGAGAAGAGAGAATGGAAATGTACCAGTACATCTGTGTTTGGTGGTAACAGTGGCAGCTTAGTTGTAATGACAATTATGGATACAATTTTCAATTAAGACAATATACTTAATATAATATATTGCAAAACGTTTACCCTGTTCAAATTTGCGCATAAATTCATGCGCTAGATGGGAGAGACAGAGATATACAGAATGTGAGTGATGGTACATGATGGAAGTGGCGGAAGCTTAGCTATAATGATGATTATGGATGCTGTTTTCTATTGAGACAACATATGTAGAAGTCCTCTAATTTTATTCTATTCTTGGAGAGTAATCACAAAATCTACCACATATGTTGCGACCTTGCTGGTAATCTATGCCATTTCCCCCGCACATCGCTACTGCTGTACCCGCAAAGTTTGAAACTTACTTTTACCCTGTAAGATATTTGGAAAACGTGTATCACAAATGTAAGACGACCCTCAATTCTGAAAAGATTGGCATAAATATGATAAGTGTTGATTGATGTTTGGAGGAATTTAGTAACAGTGACTGTCAAATTATATGTTTTATTAATTTGTTGAGTTGGTTGCTTTCGAAACTAGTCCCTCATAATAACAATGTGACGTAGTGTTAAAAAACCAACTCAACAAATTAATAAAACATGATAAGTGCCACATAGTGAGATGGTATTGCTGAGCTAGTTGCTCTAAACAGGAAGCATTCAGTGGAATCCAGTTCCTGTGTTGTGAGAGTTGAAGCCATGAGAAAAGCTTGCTCTGTCTATTGCTGTATTTTGTCAAAAAGATGCTAGTGTTTAAGTACTGGGGGATTGCCATAGAGCAAAATAGTTTTTATGACTCTTAGCTGGCCAGCAGTGAAGCGTGAGTTTTAACTCTTGCAAACTTGACATATGTTTGTTAGTTGATGCATCTTAACTGAAATGGCGCTATATGTTTCCCAAAAATATTTATTTATGATTCATACAGAATCTAAAGTGCTCCTGCATTTCCCTTACTACTCCTACGATTTCTATCTCTGGGAGGATTAAAATGCACACATTTTAGAGGAACTTAAAAATAACAGAACTGCAACATGCAATGGCCAATTTCTTAGGCAGGTGACAGAAATACTTGAACAACAAAGTGAGGCACTTCCAACAACTCCTGACTTGAGATATATCAATACTTATATGCGACAAACTGTAATATACTTTTACCCTGGATGAGCTGAAACCCGCACTGCCAGCTGGCTAAGAGATGCAAAACCTGTTTTCTCTAAGTTAGATTACCCAATATTTCTGAACTATATCTGATGCAATATTTTTATTTTTATCTTGGACAGATTTTGTGAACGACAATGCAGGCTATGAGATATTTACAGACTTGTGCTTGGCAGACTTCCTGTGCACATTTTCTCTTGCTGATAAGGTGCGTTTCCACTTAAAGGCTCTACCATGGTTTATATCAGATACTACACAACAGGATTTTAAGTGGGTACTGGAAACTTTGGCAAAACAAGGCAACAAGTCTCAAAGCCTACCATTGCTTGTATCTCGATGGAATAATTACCTTGAGAAAGGAAAGTGGACAATTCATTCAGAAGACTTCTGGACACTGCCTTTTGATTACAGTGAAATGAAAATTAGGGATCATGAACTGTATAACATGCTCTCTGAAGCAAAGCTTGTGATTTTCAAAGGTGATCTTAATTATCGTAAACTACTTTGTGAAACCAATTGGCCTCCAACAGAAAGTTTCACCAAGGCTGTTAAAGGTTTTCATCCTACTCCTCTGGCAGCTTTGCGTACTTTAAAGGCAGATCTCATTTGTGGTTTGAGGCCTGGACAAGCAGAAATAACTGCAGCCAAGTCCGAAAACTGGCTTACCACAGGAGATTATGCTGTAATTCAGTTTGATGGTAAATGACATTCATATTGTGAGATTGTGGTAAGAATGTGGTAAGAATGTATTATTCAGGATGTAAGTATTTAATGTCTTTCATAAATTATGCACTACTTCTAAAATGTAAATACATAATAGCATTAGTCATCTAATATTAACCTGTTTTTTTCTTCTTCTTTTCCTCTCTTGAAATTCTATTTTGGATGTTACTTAAGGACAAATTTCTGTCTTGCTCTCCTGTGATAATGCTAAACAGCTTCTAGGTTACAAAAAATATTATGGAATAATTCTTGCATATTCTTAATTTGGAGACCCTAAATAAAACTGTCTTTGTGCCTATTGCTACATTTCCTCTTTCGAAGTTCTACTACCAGCTATTTTTCTCTGTCCTGCACATAATAAGAACAGTTCTTTGAAAAAAAAAAATCAGTCTACCATGATAGCATATTATAAAACTTGTAGCAAATCTTCACTAAAGTTCTAATTTGTTTTAAAATGAACCTTTTTCAAACTTGGTATACCTAAATATTTATAACACTGCCTTTTGTATTATTCTCCTAGTAACACATTCTTTAATAAAATATGGATCCTTTTTGTTATTGCTGGGCCAGGACTGGTTTAGCTTACAATTTTTCATAATAATTCAGTTCTGCATTGAAAACTTTTGTTTCCTTTTAAAAATGTAAATATTCCATCGTTTAAATCTTAAAATTCTGATTTTTATGAATTTTTAAATGTACATTATGTTTTGAAGGACTGTTTGAACAATAGAGCAGCATATACAATTTTCCCGAAGTGTTATTTTCTGAAAATGGTGTTTAATTTTGTGTGTGTGTGTGTGTGCATGTGCATTTTTTTTTATTTATTCACCAATTGGAAATTAATTACAAATAGCTAATATTGAAAAATTACACAAGGATTTGACAGTTGATTATGGCATATATTTGGTGCAGATGAAAGCTATCACATTACTAAATGAGCAATTAAATAATTAAAAGCTGCTTATCCTCCAATTTATATGATATTCCACTTTGGTGCTGTGTAGTAATAAGCTATATATATTTAAATTAATCTTGTCAGTGCACAAAAATCCAAGCTTATTTCAGTAAAGGTGCATAATTATTTTGCTCTATTCTGAAACAAAATTTCTGTTAATTTACTTCATATTTACCTTGTGGTGTAAAAGTGCTAATTTACTCTACTATAAAGTAATATATAAGTGTAATGCATTATTTGAAAATACTAATGAATTAAAAAAGCCACTATTTTATCATTCTCTGCGAGGTATATTTTATGAAAACCAAAATTAAACAATTGCAGCACTTTTTACTACTGTTAAAATTTAGAATTTGTGTATATGATATAACAAAATATGGATCTTTCCAGTGATGTAAGATGCTAACTATTGCTTATTATCACCATGACAGTTGATGCTAGATATAAAACAGGGTTGGTTTGTTATGTGGAATTCTGTAGGCAAGATTGTGCTTGCAGGTAAATGTTCCTCTATTTCCAAATTGTTTTGAAATGTTGTTCGCATATAAAATTCTCTTTTTTGAAACTGCAAGAGTTACTGTTGTTACTTTACAATGAAACTAATGGTAATTACATATATAAAAGCTGTAACATATCTATAACATTACTCAGTAGTTTTCATTTTATACTATTTTGTGGATCACATTTTTATTCAGTTATAATTTCTGTGAAACTAGTATGTATATACAAGATGTACTATTTCTATTGAATGGTAATAAAATACAGGTTCCTACCTTTCCATAGTACTGGATTTTGTGATTTGCTTGGGAGTGGTATTATGCATTCAAAGTAGATCTTTACATGAAGGAGGGAGAAGTTCAG
The DNA here is from genome assembly GCA_030762935.1 of Hymenopus coronatus. Lineage (NCBI taxonomy): Eukaryota > Metazoa > Arthropoda > Insecta > Mantodea > Hymenopodidae > Hymenopus > Hymenopus coronatus. The sequence goes on from CM060880.1 coordinate 56,168,217, forward strand.
GGCAAAGTGTGTTGGCAAAAGAACAGACCCACAATTTGAATTTTGGTTATGGCATTGGAATTTTTCAACTCTAAATTCACCTTCCAAATGGTTAATGAACAGTACGCAGTTGCCATATGGAGTCAAAGTAACTCAGTTGGATACATAAACATCAGCACAGTGTTCTTTGAGTCTTAGAATTGGATTTTCCTATGTCTGATTTATCTTTCCATATGTGAAGCAATTTCTTCCATTTCTCACACAATAGTATAACCTTCCTGTTTGAAACCTTTGAATGTTGTGCTTTTCATATTAACACAGTAAACCAACTAATTATATTAGTATATAGAGCACCTACAGGAAATTTTGACAACTTTCTACGTAACTTAGACATTCTAAAACTGCTCTTCAAGCCAAAGATTCAATTTATTTGTGTGGTGACTTGAACATAGATTTCTTGATATTCAGCAGTCAAAAGATGCAAATTTGTTCACTATTAAGATCATACAATATTATGCATACAATTAATGTTGCAACTAGAATTCAAAATAATTCCAAAACAGCTATCGACAATATTTTTATAGATATGTCTAAAAAGGAGTACCATGAAATACAATCCTTTGCTAATGGGCTGCAGACTATGATGGAAAACTTATCAATATTGATTATTATACACCCAATTCCAAAAAAACAAACCTTGTAACCAGCTTTGGAATTATAAATAAAGAAAACATAATGTGTTTTAAAGCTGAACTCTCCGAGGAATCGTGGGAAGAAATGCATGAATTAAATAATGTAAATGATAAATTTAACTCCTTCTTAAACACTTTCATAATAATTCATAGTTCTAGTTTTCCACTCCATGTACAGAAAATTAATAAAAATTCTGAAAATGATTGGCTAACTCAAGGTATAAAAATATCATGTACACATAAAAGAGAACTTTATTTAGTAACTAGAGAAAGTAAGTGTGGTAGACATAGACAACACTATAAAATGTACTGCAGAATTCTAAAAAGGGTTATAAATGCAGCAAAAACTTTTTTATGAAAAACAAATAATAATATATCACAATAAACCTAATACTATATGAAAAATTATTTAAAGAGAGACTGGTAAATATTACTTGGAAAATGATAAAAAAGAAATTAAAGCAAACCAAGTGACCATAAATGATCCCCAGCAGATAGCAAATGCATTTAATAAATATTTCAGTCAGGTGGCAGAAAATTTACTGACAAAGAAACAGCCTAAGAGAGATATCCAAATTCGTACCTTCAGGAATCCTGTATGGAAAATTTTACATCCTTAGAGATAGTATCCACAAGTGCAACCGAAATAAAAAAAGTAATACAATCCCTGAAAAGCAAGAATTCATCACGATATGATGAAATAAGCACGAAAACACTAATGATATGTGCTGACATTATTTGCAAACCTTTAAGTCATACATGTAACACATTCATGTTAACAGGAACATTTCGGCAGATTAAAATATTCAGTCGTTAAGCCATTATACAAGAAAGGGCAAATCTCAGAAATGTCAAACTATAGACCAGTATCTTTACTTAGCTTTTTTTGAAAATCTTTGAACAAATTATGTTTAAAAGAATTCATCACCATCTAGATAAATATAATATTTAGCAAAAGAGCAGTTTGAATTCAGGAACAGCATATCAACTAGTGATGCCATCTTCAATTTAACAAATGAAGTTCTCAAGTCATTGGATGGCAAACTTAACACACTAGGAATATTCTGTGATCTATCAAAGGCATTTGACTGCGTTAATCATGAAATACTTCTATCAAAATTATTACACTATGGAATTAGGGGCAAAGGGTATCAATGGATTACATCTTACTTATCAAAAAGAAAGCAAAAGGTTATAATAAATACTTCAAATAACAGCAATGCATATTCTAAATGGTGTGAAATAAAGCATGGTGTCCCACAAGGGATCTATTCTGGGTCCCTTATTATTTTTAGTTTATATAAATGATCTACCTGCAGCAATAAACAACAATGCCTATCCTTCTTTTTGCAGATGACACAAGTATTATAATTAAAGAACACAATGCCAGTCAGTTCCCAGATTCATCTAATAAAATTTTCAAAACACTAAATGATTGGTTTGAAAGTAATAAAATCCACATAAACTTTGAAAAAACTAACTACATTAATTTTTGCATTCAGCATAAAAACATGGCAGACCTGGATAGAATATGAAAATAACCAGATTGCAGAAGCCTGTAATAAAAATTCCTAGGTCTTATGATTGATCGTAACATGCATTGGAAACACCATATTGATTATATCTTACCCAAACTGAGCTCTGCATGTTTTGCAATCAGATCTTTAATTCAGCTTGTAAATAAGAGCTTACTAAAAACAACTTATTATGCATATTTTCAGTCATTGATGACCTATGGAATAATATTTTGGGGAAATTCAGTAAATACTAAAAAAGTATTCATCATGCAAAAAAAGGTAATAAGAATAATGGTAGGGGAAAGACAATCAACTCACTGCAAGTCACTCTTAAAATGTTTGGAATTTTACCATTAGCCTGTGAATATATTATAGCCATATTGTCATTTGTGATAAATAACCCAGAAAAGTTTACAAAAAAAAAAAAAATACAGATATTCATAACAAAGAGATCAGACATAGGCAGGACTTACATAGACCAACAAATAATTTGCAGTTATTCCAAAAAGGGGTTTACTACAAAGGAATAGTTTTGTTTAATTCACTTCCCTCTTCTATAAAAGAATTGCAAATGAACAAAAATAAGTGTAGATCAGAATTAAAATTATACCTTATTACTCACACCTTCTATACAGAGGAGGATTTCATTCAATCAAAAAATAGTGGTAATAATGCAACATTATAAATAAAATAAACACGAACATTCTAAGAATGCAAGTGTACGGGTTGACTTTTGGAAACAGACATGTAATTGAAAAGTATGCAAAATTGACACCTCTGAAAATTCATTTTCAGAGTTATTATTTGTAAATAAATGCATTAATAAGTATGAATAAATGTAATTGTTGATATGCTCTACAACCTAATAGGATCTACAGATTGCAGTGTGTGTGTGTGTGGGGGGGTGGGTTTGTGGGTGTGGGTGGGTGTGAGAGAGGGGGAGGAGGGAGAGAGATATATATTGGGATAATCTCCTTTTAGAGGTATTTCTTGTCAACAGTATAAAATGTGTTTTGAATAAGTCCAAGAATTAACTTCATTACTGGGTCTAAAATTTGAGAGAGATTTTCATCATAAAGATGAAGGGGATAGATTTTGTGAATATAAATATCATTCAATGCATTGCATGTATCTTTAAGACTGAAATGTCCAGATCCAGCTCAATAATGCACAGCAAGAGCAAATAAAAATAAGGAACGATCAGGCATTATGCATTAGTTTAATTTTCTCTTTCACATTCACATAGTTTTGCTTGTTTACACACGGTATGTGGCAGTGATCTCTTGCCACATACATCGTTTATACTCGAAAATCCAGCATTCTATAAAAGTGAAGGTTACAACATTTTTGCAGCAGGTATTCAATTAAAGACCAAACTAATCCTTAGTTGAAACTAAAGGGTGCTTAATTAAAGGAAAAATAAAAACAATTTCTAGCTCAAGGAAACTAATTAATTTTATAAACACACAATCATGAAAGGGAACAAAATCTTACACAAAGAATATGTAACTGTCTGTAGACATCTCATACCTTAGGGTAAAATAACCTAGCTGCCAAAACACAAAATTAATTATACATAATAAGGATCTCGCTGAAAAATAATCTAGCAGGGAAAGCTAAATCACACCCAGTAAAGATCATATAAAGCTGATTAAATGACAGTCCATAATAAGCTCATTGATTATGAAAGGAAACCCAAGTTAAATCTCATAAAGCGGCCCAAACTTGGCAAAAGAACTATTTCTCCCTAAAAAAAAAATATTAAAGTGTTTAATTTATTCATATATTATGTTCCACACTACATAGGCTAGTTAAACTAAGAAATTTAACTTTCAACTCAAAAAATATTCACAAATAGGGAAGCACTTTCCTCATTAATTCACTATCTAATGTTTAAACTACTTTATTGTTACTATCTTGTGCTTTACTAATTAAACTGTCATAAGTTTAACCCACACTATGCAATGCTGAAGCTCATGAGAAGACGGTGCAAGTGAATATCGATGAGTGTATATATTTTGCATGAAATTCAGCTTTTTGGCCCTCAATATAAATATATTTTGACCTCAAATTTCATTTGGATCTTATTTATCAAGAACAAGCAACCATGATCTGAAGTTTTCTATGAACAGTGCTTTCCTATTAATACTGCCAAATTTCCCTGAAAAGAAAATTACATAAATACTAACAAAAAAAAATCTGATGTGTTTATTCACATGACTTTCTCTACATCTCTGTAGCAAATTATTGTTAAAAAGCTTATGCTTCTATTTACTTCATTTTAATCGAGAAAAAATAGCATAAATAGTCTTATTACTTGCTTCCTTGTAAGTAGAAGCGAAATAGGGGAGTACCATAGGTTAAAGTGATAGTCAAAAGCTGGTTGCTATGCGACTGAACTTCCTTTGTTTGTATGGACAGGAGTTGACAAATTCCTGTATGAAAAAAGTATAACATGTTCCTTACATGTCTAAAATGATCAACTCCAGGAAAAAAATGTATATGACATAAAATGTGTTTTTCAATGTGCTCTACATTTTTTGTGTGTTTAGTTTTTATCCATCTCTTACGGTTTAGGAGTTATGCAAAATTCCACAAAATTCCTCCAGAATAGTCTTCAGAGGCTATTCCTAGAAAATTCAAGATATACATTTTATTTCTCAGGTAAATATCATTAATATACAATATTTTAATCAAAATCGTTAGAGCCATTTTTAAGAAAATCAAAATTTTCGAAAAATGTAACCCTTAGTTCTAAATTTGTTGGCTCTAAACAGGCATTACAGAAATAGCACAATTTAACTGGACCAACATTTATGATTGTTACAAATATAATGTTACAATATAATATTAAGGGAGCCCTTTAACATTACAAAAATTCCTCCCCATTAACCCTGGCAATTTACAAATTATAATATAATTATAGCTTTAATTCTTACAACAAAATCGAGTAAATTGCACTTATTAAAAATACCCACAGTACAATGATAAAATTACCCCGTAAAATGACACAAAAATGTTAAAACCGACCCCAATTAGCCATCTACCCCAATTATTCCTTTAAAATACCAATTCTGGTATCGCTTGCCCCATGGAATTGCTATTCCCCAGTAATGAATATGTAAATCCCTCCTGATTAGCCTTCACCCAAAAAGATCATCCAGCAACTTCTGCGTTTCCATTCAAATTCATAGCCCCTACCATAAATCCAACTATTGAAAAGGAGCCATTGCAGCATAAAAATTACAAACTAATTGCAATCGGGAAATATAATCTCGTTTAGGTTCCAAAATTTCATTAATCCAAAATTCAGTTGTATCAAACCCTGGTCCTGAGTCCCAATGCACACAGCGACTTCCTTGTCTGGTCACCACTGCCTCTCAGCCTCGCCTGTGGTAACTCAACAGTCCAAACAAAGCACTGACCCAGCACCAATCAGAGCCGAGGAAGGCAACAGCTCACATAAAGAAACTGAACAACTCATGTCTACGCCAAGATTATTCTCAAAAGAAGAGGCGGCCAAGAAACTTCTGAAACAATTTTCTAATTGTTTCAGATGTTACAGGAATTTTTTTAGTGAAAGATTGAGATGGGATTTTTTTAGTGAAAGTAAAAACTGTCTCTGCTTCCTCTCCCATAGCCCTAAGTTTGGCATATTTATGGATTAGAATGATCCAATAATATTTAATTTCTTGCATATGCCTGTGTTTAAAATGTATTAAACAAGAGAACTTATAAAAATGAGTTTTCTCTCCAGTATTTTTTCTTGGAGGCACCTATCCCTTGGGAAAAAAGTGAAACTATGTGCTGTAGTGTGCAGATATTTGATGAAGTTCATCAGCACCTGGCATAGTACCAGGCAGTTGATTGTTAAGCAAAAGACAGAACTAAAGTCAGCTATTAACATTTTTTTCTGACAAATAGAGACCCCTGAGAGGTAAAGCCTAGACAGTGTTTTTGTTAACAATGAATTATGCCATAAAAAATTGCAGGCCAATCTGCAACATCTGTGTGACAATGACCCCTTGTAAGATAGAGGCAAATGCTTGTACGAGGGAAGATCAAATACAAATAGCAATTATTTTTTTAAATTTATTGCATCAACAAACAAAAATACTCATATACAGGTTACTTTTCTACATAATATCCTACCTTCGATATCCATTGGATTGGCAGGTTTTTGATGCCATCCTTATAGAAAGAAGGATGCGTGCAGAACCAGTTGCACATAAATTCTTCTACACTGTCCTCCTAGGTCTTGTTTGAGTGCCCCAAACAAATGGTAGTCACAGGGCGACAAATCTGGACTGTAAGGAGGGTGTTCCAGAGATGTCCATTGCATTTTCTCCAGTTTTTCCTGCGTTTAAGTGGCAGCATGTGGCCTTGCATTGTCATGGAGGAGAAGAATGACATTTTGGATTGGTTGCCGACGTCGCTTGTTGTGATATGCAGCTTTTGCTTCATCCTAAATGCAACAGTAATAGGCTGCATTAATTGTCCTTAGTTCAGGAAAAAAATCCACCAGCAAAATGCCCGCAGAGTCCCAGAAAACGGTTGCAAGCACCTTTCCAGCCTATGGGCGTGTTCAGACCTTGACCGGACCTGCTTCGTCTCCTCGCTGCCCCTCCATACTTGCTTGCTTTGACTCTGAGGTGTAATGATGCACCCTGTTTCATCACAAGTCACAATGCGATTCAAGAAATGTTCTTCCTCCTCGTAGCAATGCAGGCGTCTTTGACAAACTTCCTCGCGTAATGTTTTTTGTTCCTGGTTGAGACGAACCCAACTGGCAGACAATTTTCTGTAATTGAGTTCATCTTGGATGATTGTTTGAACACTTTTGTAACTTATTCCTAGGGCAAAAACAATTTAGGATATTTTTATGCACCGAACTTCTTTAATAATGTCATGAATGGCAGCAATGTTGTTTGCAGTAATGCCTTGTCCATGGTCTCCTCCTATGAGGTTCATTTTGCCAGCTTCTCTTCCCACCACAAAAATTTTAGCCCACTCATACACTCGAGTCTTCAAAAGTGTTTCTTCCCCAAACTGTGCGCTAAGCCATCTCAAAATTTCCGAAGGTTTGGTGCCCCCTTTTGCAAGAAATCTGATGATTCATTGCGCAACAGACATGTGTATCTCTGCACAATACCCCACCAACATACTGACAAAGTCTCTCCTCAAAATTATGACCAACAGCAGCATTACATTAAAATCCCTGTTTATATTTGATATGCCCTCCTATGTTTAATTTGCACTCCCACAGCTTTGGGTCACATATAAAACAAGGACTAACTCATACATGTCTACTTACTCGTGATAGACTTGCTTTTCATATTTAGGGGCCCTTAAGGAACTTAGTTTCAGGATATCACTTGGAAAGAAACAAGACTTCATAAATGCAATAAAATTATATTTTTAAACATGTGCATCACAATTATTAAATGTGTCAGATATACAGTTTTGTAAAGATGTTTTCTAACTAAAGCAATGGAGTAAGTGAATATTTGTCCTTTTTTTTTTTTTGCTTTGCATCAAATATAAAAGGACTACTCACTTTAGGTAAAATTCAACTTGTATGACAGACAGCTTATAAATACTGTTGCAAAGAGGGTGTTCGTTTATGCCATATGGTCCACAAGTCCCTTATATTTCTTGAGAAATGTAGCACAACATTCTGAAGTCATTTACGTTCATATCACTCTTCTTACCCATGTAAATCTGTCTGCAACTGGCAATTTGACATCTTAAGAGACACCACAGAATTTCAGAGATGAAAAGATCAAAAGCTATCATTTCTTATTTTTGTATTCTTTAATCTAGCGCTGAAGAATAACAGAAATGTATTTATATTTTTATTCACAGAATGAGCTGTTCACTCATTAAAATTATTTAATAGATTTGTAAGTTCATTCCAAAGTGACAGATTCAGGTTGATCACAGCTGTGTAGAGTGTGCCTTTGAGATCTCAGCACAAACTGAACAGCCTGTTATTTTGGTCCTTCTACCTTAGCTGCTGATTTTGTAGTCTTAAGGAAGAAAGACTTGCACTTGTACTTTAAAGTAATCTAACAAATTATCAAATTATATGGATGTTTATAAAAATGGACTATCATCAATTTTTTTAAAAAATAAGTTACATGCTTCTATTGCAGAACTCTCTGAATTTGGTTAACCTTAATGAAATCTGTGTTATAAGGTACAAAGCTTAGTTTTGTGATATTTTATTGAAAAACGTACTATTTTGTTATTTCTTGGCACTTTAACATGGGAGACCCTGAGTTGGAATCACTAGAAAGATTCCAGTGCTGCTATTTTATTCCTGTATATGTTAATCTATGAGCAATTTTTATTATGAATATGAACACTTTGATTTTTCTTAGTTCTGATAAAATTATAGATGCCCATTATTGCAAACACCCATTCAATTCTTTTACAAAAATAAATTTAGGAATTAAAGAGAGAAATAATGTTAACTATGTTCTCTTCAGAGACAAATTGCAAAAATGTGAACTGCTTCAATCTGAAGGTTCTTGGTTATCTACTCCAGTATACAAATGAAAAGAAATGTCACACATTTTCCAAGGTGAAATTTCTTGCAGTATTTTTAAAGTCTACTCTATGCAATTAATTGCTAAAAAGAGAAATGGTTAAATTTTATTGTGTAAGAATGAAATTTATCATTACTTACAGAATGGTTTCCGAGATAACTATATATCAACAGACTATGTTGTTACTATATTAAGATTCAATGTCATTGTGCTCAAATGTTGAATTACTTTATCTTCTCTAACAACATTTAGTACCTATGCTTGCATGTACAGAAAATTTGTTGCTGTTATTTGGGCTTTGAAACTTAATGCCTAGACCAAAGTTTGCTACAGCCAGGGTCAAAGTGGAGCAAAATAACAGTGGTGACAGAAATCTATCTTAGCATTCACCACATCTATGACTATTAGAAATTCTAATTTCTAAATTAATTTATAAATTCTAAGCAATTTGATGGTTCCAGCAAGGATGTCAATTGTCAAAATATCAACATTCTGGGTAAAGCGAATGACTGAATGGTCCATGTTTCTCTATTTGCTGGCCTATAAGATGGACTCCATTTTAAAAACTTTTTAGCCAATAGGTTTTCTTGCTTATTGAGTCTTTCTAGTTGGCTGGCATCTTCTGTGATATTATTGTCTCAGTCCACATATAAAACTGATATTTCATAAGTTAATCCAATACATCAGCACAATCCCTTTATTAGTAGGTATTACTTTGACTTATTTTCATAGAGACCACACAGTTTCTGCTTGTTTATTGTGAATTCAAGTAAGTATTTATTTCTGCTTAAGTTCTGGCCATTTAGCAGTTCCACTTCTTAGATCATGTTTAAGAGTTAATCTCTTAAGAACTTCTTCCTGATTTTGTCAAATTCTTATTTTTTTAAGTTGGAGGTGGCCAAAAAACCTTTCTGTAGGTGTATTTCTAAGATCATTAGCATATGCAATCACTTGTAGTAGCTTAAATGCAGTGGGACAGCAATGGCATTAGTGATAGTCTGAAAATTATTGTAATTAAAGAAACAATAAGAAAATGTTTCTGACATCATGTGTGCATTCATAGAACTGGAATACTTTCACCTGCTGAAGGCTTCGAATCGAAACATGGACATTTTAAGAAATGGAGGTAATAAATAACTTAAACATAAAATGCCCCCTGTTTTTTGGACCTATTCTTTGAGAAAAAAGTGCAATTTATATGCAGACAAATATGGTACTTATTTTATATTGCTGTGAATTAAAATTTAGTAACTCGGCTGCCACAGCAAGTAATACAGAAGCCATTTGCATCATTCATCGCAGGCATGAACTGCATAACATGTTCATCTTATGTTTAGGTATATTATAGTACTTGGCAGACAAATTCTCCCATGTTTTATAAAGACACAAGTATTGATCATCCTGATATCCTTGCTGAATTGTCCAAAAATGCTTTGCTTCATTCAATACATCAAAAAAGATGAGCTCATGTTTTGAATAAATACTCCTAATGCACTGATTTTAATCACAATCTTTGTCTGAACTGCAAACTTAAATTTTTCATCAATTTTAGTGATATTCTTTATTGCTGCATTTGTAACAGCCATTATAGAAACTCTTAAAATTATGAAGCAATTATATCTGTTAATTAGAATGTTAGTATAAAGAGAGGCAACCCTTTTGATCATCTGTTTACAACCAATTTCCAATTTAGTTCAACTACTTGCATTCTCATTCAACACTGAAAAATAAGCTATTCAACTTAAAATTTCTTTAAACGTCAAAGATGTGTGTAATGCTTAATTAGTGAATGGCAGTTGACTACTGCCAAGTCTACCAGTGGGATAATTGATTAATTGTATTCACCATTGCCAACTTGATGCAATGCTTAACTCTTCTCTATTGCGACCTTGGCAAGCAGCAGTCCCAATACTAAGTCTTAAAAGGGAACTGAACTAGAAATTAATATGTTTATATTTCTTAGAGGGGGATAAAGTAGTCTACCTAAATGTTGTGTCCTCTAGTAATTCTATATAGGCTACAAATACTGTGCAGAAGTCAGCCAATATAAAGCACAAATATAGAAAGAGAGAACAGAAAACAGTACTTTTTAGTACTTCAATCTGGAATGCTGGTGGATTTACCAAAAAGCTAAAAGGATGAAATGATCAGAACATCTTAGAAGCAAATTGTAATGATGATATCAAGTATTGTATTTTACAAATTATCATCTATATCATATGAACAAATGGCTAGTGGTATAATTGTTGGAGTCAAATCAGAATTAAGTTCTAAATTCAATATAATTAAGGAAATGAAATAAATCAGAAATTACACAAATAATTGTATATATATATACATAAAAATGATGCAAAATACCCTGTTTACTCAGTTTATAGTCCACCTGGTAACCAGAATCTAAATATAGATGTAATAGAACCTCATAAGAGATTTTAATGCACATTCAAGACAGTGGGGATTTAAAGATGTTGATTTCACAGGGAAGATACTATAAGATTTTATAAATGCAAAACAGGTACAATTGAAATATCATGATGCAGACTCTAACACATACATACATTATGCTGGAAATTCTACAAACCCAGATCTTACAATAGTGTTAGATGACCAAATTAGGAACACAAGAAGATTAGCTTCTGAAGATGGAGGAAGTGGACATAGGAGTTATAATTACAATTACTGATACCAAAAAACATTGCCCAAATATTGAGAAACGATAAACTTGGGATTTTAAAAAAGCTAACTGGTCTAACTACAGAAAAATTATAGAAAACGAAGTACAAGGCTTAGCTTTATCAAAGAAGGTTAGTCAAGTGATTAAGGAATTTAATGATATAATGTTAAAATCTGCAAATAAAAACATCCCTCGAGTAAACCTAAAAAATATAAACATTTTTGGAGCAAGAAATTGGAAACATTAAAGACTGAATGAAATAATGGTAGAGATCTAGCTCAAAGCACTAAAAACAAGGGAGATGTAATAGAATGGAGGAAAAAAAATGCTACTTATAGAATCCAAACAACAATGTTTTGATACAATTTTATATGGGCTGAATTACAGAATTAACAGCACCAAAGTATATAAACATATTAACAATGTAAGGCAAAGATATAGCTAATGCATTTAATCAACATTATAAGAATGTTAATATACTAGGAAAACATTTGGTAAAAGATAACAGAACATTAAAAAATCTAACATGATAGAAATAGAAAAAATATAAACAGTATCTCTTGATTCAAGCCAAAGCTGTTGCTTCTACTCCCCAGAAACCAAAGTGTTGGTACTGATATGTGGACGATACCTTCGTATGGAACTTAGGCGACTCAGCCCTAGATGATTTCCTTTGCTACATCAACAGCATAAATTCACAAATACAATTCACAATGGAGAAAGAAAATTGTAATAAGTCTTTCTTTCTTGGATATTCTCATCACTTTAGGACATAGGGTCTACCACAAATCCACACACACTAATCGCTATCTCCATAAAAGTTCTAATCATCATCCAAGACAAAAGAGAGCCACGTTAAAAACATTGGTGGACAGAGCAACCAGAATATCTTTGCCAGAAACTGCAGCTCTTAGAACAGGCCCTTCATGCTAATGGGTACTTGAAAATGAATTAAGAAGAGCTTAACATCCAAAAATACAGCCCATAACAACAAAATCCCAAAAACAAAGGAGTGGTTTGTCTCCCCTTCCTTAAATGCATCACAGACCGAATTTCTGAGGTTCTCAAGACCCACAGTATAGACAATTTTCAAACCGGCTAAACAAATACGCAGTTTCTTTCACTTAGCCAAAGATCCCAGATCCATTTGCATCAGCAGGCATGTATCGGATCCCCTGTTCATGTGGCGCAGAATATGTTGATACCACCCAAAGGAACATCAATACCAGTCTTACAGAACATCATAGACATTGCCGCCTGGGTCAACCAGAAAAATTGGCGGTAGCACTGCTTGCTCTAGAAGCAGAAGGAGAATATGTGATCCGTTACAACAAAACTGAAATCCTCTCCTCCACTACTCATTACTATACACGTTTGCAACATAAAGTGATCGAGATCTATAAACAATTTTAATAGAAAAGAAGAAACATTCAGATTAAATAAAACTTGGCACCCAGCCTTACAAACAAGAAAACACGTGCACCAATCAGGTCATGTGAGGGCAGTACCTCCTACAGTATATAAGCCGGCTGCTTCAGACAACATACCAGTTGCTATTAAACGGCCACGGAGATGTATACGCCATTGAAGATGCTTGCCGCATCTGGGAAACAAGGGGAGAAGCCCAGTGGACCATGGCCTACAAGCCCGGTTTTGTTTTCTATAAGTGATTCAAAGACCATGTGCAAAATGTCACTGAAAAGGCTACAAAAAGAAGTAACATGTAGAAGAGACAAGCCAGATCTAAATGGGGCAGTTCAATAGAAATTTTATATAAAGCATATAACAGCTACATAAAACCAGTATTAAAAAATGAATGTGAACAACTAACTATTAACTGCAACTGAAGACAAAATTAATATGATTGAGAAATGTCAAAATCAGTGTTTAAGATTGGTAACAGGAACAGTGAATACACCACCAGTTAGTGCACTTCTTTCTGGAACAAATAATAACCCAATGAAATACAACATTGAAATACAGACTGCACAACTATATGTAAAATTTAAAAACAAGCTCAATTAAACATCAATGGTTTCAACAACTACCTAGAGAATACAAGCTAAAAACACAGATCACAAATGAATCCTTCTTAGAGAAAAATTATGATCACCTAAATTTATCAGAAATGTGCACTCTTCATCCTCCTAGGATGACTCACCAGAAGTATGCAGAATTGTTACACTTGTTACATAATCAATTCCCTGAAATCGAGTGGCTCAGAATTTATACAGATGGTTGAGAATTAATGTGGGAAGTGGTATATATTGTAAATATTTTTCACTTTATTTTACATTACCTAGACAATCCACAAATTTTGATGGTGAAGTGATTGCAATACAATGAGCAATAGAACAGATATACTATAGGACTGATATAAAAGAAAATAAAGTAGTAGTTCTCACAGACTCAATTTCTGCCATTCAAGCAATAGAAAGATAGGATAGTCCATATGAATCTTAAAATATTAAGGATGTGAGATCTTCTTATAGATTACTCCAAACAAAATTTCAACAGGTAATACAATGGATACCAGCTCATGTGATAACGAGACTGCACGCTTTCTGGCCAAAAAGGGTAGAGTGCTGCTACATTCAATACCTAAAAGATCTTATAGATTAGTTGAAAAACAAAAAAGTATCAAAACACAGAACAAAAATACCAATATAATATTCAAAGGGAAATTTCTAATAAAAACTACTCCAATATAAAAGAAATAAAATATGTTCCAAGAAAAGAAGCAGTTGCTCACTAGACATTACTGTTTGGTGGAACATCTACATAGGTTTGGTTTTGTGAATGACAATGCATGTAAGATCTGCAATGCTCTGACAATATTTTAAATGGAGAACACGTACTGGAATGCACAGAATTGAGGAAAGCAGATGGGAAGATACATGTCTATATTGGCTGGCTAGGGAAAAATTGATGAATCAAAATCCTGCACATTAGATCAACAACAACAAATTTCTTAGTTCAGGTTTATTTCCTCACTGATATTAGCATGTTCATAAGTGCAGCTATTTCAAGGAAGAGCCAAGCAAAATATTTCTGTTGGGGGTATGATGTCATGGCACTAGTGAATTCTCTGTCCAACAGTTTGATTAAGATGTGCTGGGACTTGTTTCACATTTCCAAGCTTTGTTAATTGTAAATTTTGTAATTTGTAAAAATCTTGCTTCACAATGGAAGTTTGTAAAGTTTAATATTTACAAGTAAAATGTTACAGACTTTGCAAGTGTTTTGTGTTACAATCACATAGTAATTCCACACATTTATAATTTGTATTTTGTAAAATAAGTGCTTTTTCTACAAGTGACTTAAGATTTGTAGAGTAACCTATATGTTAATATTTGCAAACAAAAAACAGAGTAATTACTCAGCAATATATATCTCAAAACTCATAAAACGCTACTTAGTAGCAGTTCCAGTGTGATTCAGAAAATGATGGTTCATGCAACGGAAGTAGAAGACAAACATGGGCTCAGAATTAATGACTACCTCTCTTTATGAATACAATGAGAGGTTTTGGATGATTCCTTTTGCAATGGAATTATTATTGCAAGATATACCTACAAGATATTTAGAATGCAACAGACAAAAGTGAAGCCCTAACCTTGAAACAACAGCTGCATGTTGCTTTGCAGGATGCAAACTGGCTGTTAATTTCATATACTTGCAGACATGCTTGGAGTTTCTAAGGCTTCAATATGCAGAAATGTGCGTTCATTGTTAGATGAATCTATGCAATGCACGGCATATTAAAACACATTCTGCAAATAACCACTCAAATCACAGGTGATCAATGCAGCTAGCATACTATAATGCAAGAGTTTGTAATTGCATATTGTTAATGTTTTATATCTTTGAATCTTCAAATATAATTAAATAGTTTTATATAGTGTACACACATAAAAGTTATACATATGGAGATATAACTTAGCTGTTAGTATTTTTTGTAATATGTGGTTGGGGATGCTTTAAAACAGGAAACTGACAACAAAATGAGCAGGTTTTATAATGAATTCAGTTCTATGTTTATTATGCTGGTACTGAAATGTGGTCAGGTGTCCTAAAGTTGATGTTAATACTCCAGCAGCTTGTTGATTCACACTATTGCTAAACAGCACAATATGAAAGTTTCACAAAATTTACAATAAACACTCCCCGCAGTTGTATCATTCTACTGTGGTCTATTGCTAAGCTACTTCACAATTTGAAGAGGTCCTTAACAGCTATTAATTAGCTGTTCTACTTATTTGTCATCATTGGTTTCTTATTCTTCATTTTGTAGTCTTATTATTTGTTATTTACAATTTATTATTAATGCCTTGTACTATGTGGCATCATGGCTGAGTGGTTAGACCACTTGCCTCTTACCAAGGCTGCCCAGATCAATCACAGGGGTTACTGATGGAAAAAACAGTGATTTGCAAGTTTTTCTCTGGGTCCTATGGTTTCCTCATCTTTCATTACACTGTCTGCTTTTGTTTCATCCATGTTACAGCCATTTCGTATTATCGTCTTCCTCATTCTCACACCAGGCAGCAGGCTAATCAGCAATCCTGGTCCTCAATAGGCATTTGACCCTAAATGTTAAGTCCTGGGGGGTGGGGAAAACAAGAAGAGGGTGAAGGAAGGTGATCTCAAATAACATTTTCTATGCTTCTCAAGTGAGCTATATTTTGTAAGAATTTGGCTACTTTTTAAGCAAATTTTTACTACTTTTTGTACTACAAATCTAGCCATTGTATTTACAAAATGCACATTAATGTTTGTTTGTTAATTGTCTATCTGGATTTGTAAAGTTCCTCAAACTTAACAAATTAACAAATTTTTGTGAAAGAGTTTACAAATATCTGTAACCATCCCAACTGATATTTGTTAAGTGCTAAAATATTTTAAATATTGTGAAACGGGCTCTGATAATGCTTGGTGACATCTCATCTGGATGGCTTTTGACTCTTTTAACTGTTGCAGAAATCCAAATGTCACCATCATATATCAAAGTTTACACTCATTTAATAGTTTGTTTCTGATTACACCTAGTCCTACCTAGCTCAGATAAATGCAATACTTGTATATTACAATGTGCATGTTCAACATTAAGGGGGAAGTTTTACCATGTCGCGGGAAATGGGTGAAGAAACTTGCTAAAGCTGTAATTTTTTTTACACTGTACAAACAAATTGTAATTGTAAATTTGTGATCAATATGCCAGTGTGTTTTATTTTTAGATGTTTTAGTAATTCTGATCCTGATTCTCTGTAGGATATTGCTACTTTCTCAACAGAAAAAAATTCCAAAACTGAAAAACATGGGTTAATTGCACAAAACCAAAACTGTTTGCACAAACTAAAAATGCTGTTGCATATTTTTGGAATTTCAATGAAACTGATTTCACAAATACCACATTTTGAAAACTTATTAAAGGAAAAATTTTAGATATTCTAGGCTTAAAACAAATGCAATTCCTTTAAAATACTTAGGATCAAATGGGGAAACCACCACCTAAAAATACACAGAATCTTGATTCCAAGAAAAATTTGGTTTCTGACAACTGCTGTAATGGTGAAAAGCGTGAAAGTGCATTTGCAAAAGCACATTTATCAATTAGAGCCCAGAAATAACAAATTTAAGTGCCTTTATTCAGTGTGAATAAGGACATGAAACTTATAGGTATCAAATACTTTGTAATGCATGAATGAAAGTGACTTAGATGTGGAATCCAAAAGACATTTTTCTGAATAAATCTGTAAGGATAGTAACAAAAATAGCATCCATATGAATAGAACTTTTCTGCTGTATCATCATTAAGGTTAAAGGTTTGCTTTTATTGCTTAAATTATGCCATATATGCAGTGTTTCAATGTGCAAGACTATCACAAAAAAGTCAGTCTGGGTGGTTTATTGGTTAGGCACTGGCCTTCTGATCTCAAGGTTGCAGGTTCAAACTGAGCCAAGATGATGGTTTCTAAGTATGCTTAAAAGTGACAACCCCAGTAGATTTACTGGTATGTAAAACAACCCTGCAGGATAAAATTTTGGTACACCAGTGGCGCTGATATGATCCTGCAATTAACAGCAACATTAACACAAAGACATACCATAAAAAATAAAGGAGCCTATATTGTGTTAAAAACCCTTGGAATGAAACAACAAGATTTTTTCCTGGGCGTTACAGGTGATAAATTCCTGTCCTGAAGGCAATATCTTTTGGAATGAATATGTATTTGCATGAATGGAATCAACTTAATGAAAGGTTTTGCAAATGTCAAATGTGGAATTTTTCCCAAGTCATACTTTTATAAGTATGTGAAAAAATTGTTACCCTGTGGTATATAATTTTTGGTTTGCAGAAAAACATTTAAATTATGGGGCTTCTCTGAATGAAGATAATAATTTGTGTCTAGCGGGTGACAGACAGTATGATTCACCTAATTTCTTAGTAAATGAATAATGAAACTGAAGACAAGCAAAATGTTAGATTTTATTGATCAGCAAAGAGAAACAGTGGATAGAGAATTGGAAAGAATGGCTTGTGAAAAATTTTTGAATTCAAAGACTCAAAAATTACCTATAAAGTTATTTATGTCAGACGGACTGACATACAAAAATTAGATCTTATGAATACTTAATTTGAGAATTCGATATGTGGTATATAACAAAATCTTTCATGAAGGAGGCTAATAACAGTTGTAAAAGTTCCATAATTCTAAAATGGAAACAAACATTACACAGTCATTTATTGTAGAGTTCTGCTACTTGTCAGGCGAACAGTGAACTGTTAAAAGTTAACTTTATTTTTAAATTCAACATGTAAGCAATATCCATTTCTGGGAAAGAATGAAAATTTAATTGTGCACATGAAGAACTCAGAAGTGAGAAAACTGACAACAATACAGTATGGATATACAAGAATTCCACAGAATATAGTTTGTTGCTGAATATCATACACAAACAATTCTTGAATGACTTGGAATATATCAATAATATCTTTCCACAAAGAAAGGTTGAAATGGAATATTCATAAGGCCAATGCTAGCTGTACTCAACCGTAATACCCATCAGTGAGAGGTAGCATATCATTTTCAAAGGCATTAAAGGTGAATCTTTGCATAGCATTGGCCAGAATTGCCAGTAAACGACAATAGCTTATTATGCACCTTTCTATATATTTTAAGCTGCATATTATATATATAATAAAACTAATTCATTGTTAATTGAAAATAATATATTGTAGTGCATGTAGAGTAAATTACATACTTTTGACAATAATCAACAATTTAATAAAACCACAACACTGGTCGACATTGATTCTGTGGCATAAAGGAAAATATGTGACTGATGAGAATTAGTGCCCCGATTTCAAAAATGAAATCTGTTTTTGGCTATCACATCTAGTTTTAATGATAAGTGCATGTATGTCTATGGTGTTAAATGCGTTCTGCTTGTACAGCTTACTGTTATGCTTCAATATGTTTTTTTTTTAAATCTGTTATTGATTTTCTTCCTAACCAGTTGGCTTAAGGCAGTGTTACTTCTTAATGGCAACAAATTAGCTTTGGCACCCTTGTACATTCTATGAACGTGGATATATTTATATAAATCATCCTGAATCACGTGGAAACATTTTCTAACACCAGTTTAAACATAGGAATTTGTAAATGCATTTTTGTGCATGCTGCACTCTTCCATGAACTCAATATGAATTATTTTTCCTTCCAAGGCCTGAACAAGACTTACTCAAAAGCTCCAGAAGATGTCATAGTACAGAGCTCATAACATTCATTTTTAACATTTGGAAGTAAAGTAAGGAAATAGGAAGAATTTGTCTGTTGTGTAATCAATAAAAATGGGTCAATATTACCTGTAATGGAGAAATATTGATGTATATACAAGATGTTACAACCTACAAACTTTCAGGAGGTATGGTGGGGCAAGCATTTTGGTACTTATGATCTTTTTAGTTGATTGCAACTGATCAAAATCAAGAATGAATACTTCCCTTGCTACTTGCAAGTAATCCTGCCCAATGCTATGTTCAAACATTCAATAATGCATTCTTAAAATTGGAAAGAAATGTCAGAAATTAATATTGAGCTCACTACAAGTTACACCATTCATCTGTTCGAGGGAGAAAAATGTTTAACTGCTTTTAAACCCAACTGAGCCTGCTAATCATTTTCTGGTACTAAGTGTTTGTCTTTCCAATATATTGATCCTCCATGTGAAAGGAGTTATCAGCCTCTCCTTGAAGCAAAGCTCATTAATTATCACAATGAAAATTCAAATGAAAAATTGTTATATACATAACCAAGTTTGTTGCCACAGATAACAGATGCCCTATATCATGGGGTTACCATGTAAGGGATGAAACTTTGTCATGTCAGTTGAATTCTTTGAAAACCTACAATAAACTGAAAATTACTTTAGTTATATACAGCCTGCAAATAGTGTAACTTATGATACTGCACAGATATTTAACTATAAACTAAATCTATTAGGATTAGAAATATTAGCAACTCCAAATGTGCATTTAAGTTTGATGAAGCATTCCATCCTAAGTTTTGAAGGCAGTGCAAGTTACTGGAACTATTCCATCAGAAACAGTGAAGGGGTTAAACTAGGATGTGACAAGCAACCACTTGATTAACCCAGCCTCTCACTTTGGCCCTGTCTAAATAAAGCTTAGAGGCCTTTATATGTTCCATTTAAAGAGCATAATGGAGGTGGTTATTAATTCCTCCTGTTTACAATTACTGCCTGTTTAGCAATCACAGCCTTCGGTCTCTGCCAGAGAGATAATTAAACCTGCATTTATGCATTATATAGAACATTAAGTTTCAAAGCTTAAGATTACAATTAAATAAAAGGTGGAAGTGCTAAGCCAGCAGTGATAGAGGAAGGTTGTGTTTTGAGAGGTGCTCCTGCGGTGAAGGAAGAAGGATCTAAGTCACGATGGGAGTGGACATTACAGTGTATAGAGCAAGAATTGGACAGTTTAGAAAAGTAAAATTGGTGAATAGTAAACACAGTTTTGGAGAGAAGATGACAAACATATTGGTTTTAGCAAGTGTTATAACTTTGTTGCTAGTGATTGGAGGAATTGAGGTAAACCCCGGCCCTGCAGATATAATAACAATGCTGGAAAACCTGACTGAGAAAATGAACAAAATAGAAGGTATGGAACAACGAATAGGTAAACAATTGGAAAAGATGGCAACAGATATCAAAGAAGATGTTAGAGTTGAGGTGCAGGAAGCAAGAAGGGAAGTTGAAATGGTTAAGGAAAGAATGGAAAGATTGGAAGAAAGGGAGAGAAGATTTAATTTAGTGTTCACAGGAGTTAAGGAAAGAAGGTATAAATGGCCAGCAGAAGAAATATTAGAAATAACGAAGGAAAAGCTGAATTTGGAATCGTACAGATGGGAAATTATTGAAGCTTATCGAGTTGGAAGACAACTTGGCAAGAGAACAATTATAGTGAAATTTGCAACAGCCCAATTAGTACATGAAGTACTTAAAAGAGCCAAGAAATTAAAAGGAACAGACATTTTTATTAATAAAGATTTATCACCTAAGAAGAGAGCTCTGCAAAGAAATTTGGTACAAAAAATGAAAGAAGCAAGAGCCCAGGGAAGAAGAGCTTATATTAGAAATTTCCAATTGTGGATTGACGGAGAAAAGACATCGCATCTGGACAAGAAGGAGCTAAGAGAACCCCAATCAGGCACAGAGGAAATTACTCAGCAAATGTCAACGCCAACTTTAGGAAGCACAACAGGAAGATCAAAGTCCAAACAAAAAGGAATGGATGTGGGTGAAGACAGTGAAAGTGTGTGTTGGAACCGAAATCTACCTGTCAGCATGGATATGAGGACGGCATACGCAGATAGGACGTCATCCAACTTGCCTACGAGAGAAATAACAGCTGACGAAGAAATGACGTCAACAGAGGAAGCAACAGGAGGAGGAGCCACCAGAGTGACGTCACCTAGGAAAATAGTGTCACCGAGAAGAGGGGAAGTAATAGCCGCACGTAATTTGGCTGCGAAGGGAAAGAAGGCGTGGCAACAGAGTAGCGGGGAAAATACAGAAGGGGAAGAAGACAACATCATACCATCTGAACATGGCAGCGTGCTAGTTTTAGATAGAAATAAAACTATTTCTTCCCGAGAAGGGATACAATTAAGGAGTAAAAGGACTCTAGAAACATTTAGATTTAGATTAGGCTCACAATAGGGAAGGGAGAATATAAGGAGGCTTGGATTCTGGAATTGTGAGGGAGTTAAAAACAAAATATATGCGGGGAGTTTAAATCAATTATTGACAAAACTTGATTATCTCGCGGTAGCTGAAACATGGCTAAAAGAGGACCAGGTTTACGTAAAGGATTTTGATTTTGTAGGGATAAAAGGAGATAAGGTAGCAAGAAAGGGGAGGGCATCTGGAGGCATAGGCTTTTTTGTAAAGAAAACGTTAAGTAAAGGAGTTAAAGAAACTTGGTCAAGGAGAAAAGAAATACTATGGATTGTATTAGAGGAGAAACAAATAGTTGAAAATGTTATATGTATAGGCATAGTATACAATCCCCCTCTTCCTTCGCGCTTTCATAATCCGGACCTCCTTAAACACCTAGAGATAGAAATAGAACATTTAAAGGAGAGATATGGTAATTCTGAGATTATATTAATGGGAGACTTTAATATTAGGATTGGCGAAAATGATGTTATTGGAGGGAATAGGTGGATGAGCAATGATACATTAGAGAAACCTGAGAAAATTAGATACAGCAAAGATAAGATAGTTGACAAAGGCTATATGAAATTTATAGAATTCTGTGAATTGAATGCCTTTGATATTTTGAATGGGAAATATGGAGAAGATGTGAATGGAGAATATACGTATGTTAGTAATAATGGTCAAAGTGTGATTGATTATGTATTATGGCCAATTAATATGGGGTATATTTTAAGTAATTTTAAGATACTAAATTTAAGTTCCAACAGTGGGCATTTTCCATTGATAGTAGACATAAAAACATGCACAGAGCAAATAGTCTATAATTTAAGGGAGGAAAAGTGCAACATAGAAGAATACAGTAGATACAAATGGAAGGAAGAGTATTGCAATAAATTTAGGCAGACACTAAACTCTAATTATGGCCAGATATGTCAGTGTGGAATAAGTTTTATGATAAAGGAACAAGAAATTGAAAGTGCTATGGATATCTTAAATATCATTATGCTAAGGGCTGGGGAGGAAATGAAAATGAGAAAGAAGGTTTACAAAAGAGATGAGGGCTGGTTTGATGAAGAATGTAGAGTAACTAAAAGACAAGTCAAACAGCTGCTCATAAAGTGGAGGGAATTAGGAAACATAGAATTAAAGAAAGAGTATATGCAAGGGAGGGATTTATATAATTTATTACTGGAACAAAAGAAAACAAGCTGGATGAAAAAATATGAAAGTAATTTGATACGAATTCTAAATGAAAATAATGCAAATGAGATATGGAAGGTTATGAAATCAATGTATAATAAATATGTAACAAAACCAAGTATAAAACCAGGAGAATGGATGGAATATTTTAAAAATTTGTATGGGGAAAAAAAGAGTAAAAATGAGATAGGAAATTGGGAAATAGGTAATAACTATGTAGATATACTCGATGATATAATAAGAAGTGAAGAAATAATCCAACAGGTGAAAATAATGAAAAGAAATAAAGCAACGGGAATAGATGGAATCCCTCCAGAGTTCCTTAAGGAATGGTGCACTGAAATAAACAGAGTTAAGGTTTTAGTAGACTTATTTAACACAATTAAGGTGAAGGGGTATATACCAGATAAGTGGAGGAAAGCAATCATACATCCAATATACAAAGGCAAGGGTAGTGTTGACAAACCAAACAACTATAGAGGCATTGCATTATTATCAAATGTAGGAAAAATTTTTACTGGTATTATGGCAAGCAGGATACAAACATGGGTTGAAGAATATGATATCCTCTCGGAACTTCAGATGGGCTTTAGAAAAGGGAGGAGGACAGTTGATAACTTATTTATTATAAAAACACTGGTAGATAAATACTTGAAAGACAAAAGAGGAAAGTTATATATGGCTTTTGTGGATTTAGAGAAAGCATACGATAGGATAGAGCTTCAATTGCTGTGGCATAAGTTGTTGACTAAAGGAGTGAGTAAACAAATGGTGGACACCCTTAGAGCATTATATAAGGAAAATACTTTTTGTATAAGAGTGGAGGAAGGGGTTGTAACAAGAGAAATCCAACAAGAGAAAGGCCTTAGACAGGGATGTAAGTTAAGTCCAGTCCTATTCAATTTATATATAGATGATGTATTAACAGAAATTGGGAGAAATAATAACTCGATGCCAGTAATTAATAATATTCAGATTCCAGGATTACTGTTTGCAGATGATCTAGTTATAGGTGCAATTACAGTGAATGGCTTGAAACAATCCTTGCAAACATTAAATAATTACTGTAAAGAGTGGAGTTTAAAAGTGAACCAGGACAAGACGCAGATTGTAGTGTTCAAAAAAGGGGGAAAATTGAGCAAATATGAAAAATGGAAGAATGAGAATGAAAAGGAGTACAGGGTAGTGAGAGAATGTATTTATCTAGGAGTTAAAATTGATAGTGGTGGCAATTGGGAAAAGCAAAAGAAATTTGCATTGGCAAAAGGAAAAGGAGCTTTATCAGCTATTAGAAGTTGCAAATACAAAGCACCTAATATAAATATTAGATGGTTAGAAAAAGTGTACAATATGGTGGTTGAGGCAAAAATGCTATATGGGATAGAAGTATGGGGATTAGAAGGAGGATGGGAAGGCATAGATGAGGTGCATAGGAAATTTTGCAAAGAAATACTGGGGTTACCAAATGCAACTGTTAGGCAGGTAGCACAAATAGAGCTGGGTAGAGTGGCAAGTAAGGGAAAGATTATGGAAAGGGCATTGAAATTTTGGCATAGGATATTGAAATTGGAAGAAAGGAATTTGTTAAAACAGTGTTTAGTATATCAAGAGAAAAGTTTAAAGAACAAGGGATGGGTAGACTGTCTTCGAAATAACCTGGAAAGTAGTGGGTTAGGGGAAATGTGGAGAAGAAGAGAAAATAATGTGAATAACTTCTGGAAGTTGGCAAGGAAAAGATTTGAGGATATAGAAATACAAAAAATATTTAGTGAAATAACTGAAAAGAGATCTTTAGTTTTCTATATACCAATGAAAGTCTCATGGGGAAGGGAAAAGTACATTGATGTGACAAATAAAGAGGAGCGAGAAGGTATTGCATGGCTGAAAGCAGGAGTATGGAGATTAAAAGGTCTAAGGAAAGGTATTCCACAAAATCAATGTCCTATATGTGGCGGAAATGAAGATATAGAACACATTTTATTTAAATGTAAAGGAACTGAAATTTGGAGAAAAAAGTATATTAATAAGAAATGGTTTAAAATAGATAGAAATGTAGTAGTAGTTGAAATGTTTCAAAAAGATAGTAAGAAGATTGGACAATTCTTATGCAAAGTGAAAAATAAATGGATATGGACAGTAAATAGACAAAATGATGCAATAAACTAGAATTAATAAACTATTGTAAAATATGAGTATGACCGGTAAAGAGCCAGGGCTGAACACCGATCATATTCACCTGTATAATGCTTAGCATAAATAAATAAATAAATAAAAAATAAATAAAAGGTATAAAAAAATATAATTATTCTTTAGATCACAAGTGAAATTCCTCCAATTTATGTGGTCCTTGGTTGAAAATGTCCATTGCTATAGGTTCCCATGAACTGCGGCCAGCTCTGCCAAGCATAAGGTAGCACTGCTGAGCACCTGTCACTGCTGCTCAGGGTGTGACATCTGCACGTCAATCGGAGTCTGTACACAGTTGCTTGACCCATATTCAAAGCAAATGGATTAGTATCTACTGGTGCTTTTGTCTCGCCCAAACATTCCTTTTTTATTGCTTCTTCCAGAGCATCTGCATCCAAGGCGTGGAATTTACCTGAAGGAATAACACAGCATAAATATCAAAGATTTTGACAATGTGAAACTATCTATGTAGGATGGCCAAGAAGTCCCTATATCCTTTCAACTGAGTCATATTTTCAACACAATAAGTGAACT
This sequence comes from Hymenopus coronatus, assembly GCA_030762935.1. NCBI lineage: Eukaryota > Metazoa > Arthropoda > Insecta > Mantodea > Hymenopodidae > Hymenopus > Hymenopus coronatus. The sequence goes on from CM060880.1 coordinate 56,193,796, forward strand.
TGCATTGCATGGTTTGGATACAGCTGGGATTATTGACATAAAATCTTGGTTTTGAGTTTTTAAGTCACAATTCAGGAATATCTTAAAATTCAGTTGGATAAAATTATCCATTTGCAAGCAAATAGCTAGAGAGCTATGCACAAGATCTTGTTAGTCTTTGCATAACTGTTTAACATCAGTATTGGTTACTAGAACACAAGCCTTCTGCTGTGCTAAATGCCTGTGATATTCTGTATCTACAGTGATCCTGAAGTAATGTACTTGCTTGATTAATTATTATGTGTGAAGGCGATAAAATGTAAAATAACTATATCCCCAAGAGATTATTCATCTGAGGATATACTTGAAAACCAGTGCAAATAGCAAATATAAAACAAATAAGTCATAATGCATCCTACAGTAGTTGGGAGAAGCAAGGAACACATTTCTTGATAAACTTATTCATTTCTAAATAATTAAGCTTCACCTCACTTTCTAGATATATACTTCAAATTAACAATACATATAACACAACATAATGTACTGTTAGAACCAGCTTACCAATACAAAAACAATCATATATATTAAAATGTTACAATATATCAATTTACTTGAACATTGGGACAGTTAGCCATCATTGGAAGGCAAAACCAAAAATCTCCCTTCCATTATAAAATTTTAAAACTGAGTTTAAACAGGTTCCTGCTTATGTGGAACAATGTTCAGTTATTGCCAAAAATATTAATTAATAAGTATTATAAACATAGAAAATATATTTATGTATACGTAAGATATGTAACATTAAACTGATACTCTCTTATATTCCAATAAGTTTTTGAATGCTTTGGAAACAGAATCTCAATTTCTAAAAACAGTTTCTAAATAATACATCTCTTAAATGTCCCCATCACTTAAGATACATTGAGACAATCTATCTCTATTTCTCTCCCTTTCAATGAAACATTTCTTTAACTATTGTAATGGACATGTGAGTTGCAGTACTATGTTACTGAAACCAAATGTCGTCAAGAGTATTCCACAATATAGCTATGGAGTAGGGAATCTCTATATTTCAATCAGAAATCACAGGGACAGCTTTAACACTCTCATCAAAAAAATAAAAGATTTATAATTCCAAAACTGGCAATGTCATGCCAGGCTGGTGGCAGTGAAATGGAAATGGAGTTTTATTTATGGACACTCTTTAACTGCTGTGGTTCTTAGAGTCCCATTCTATACTGGGCTTGAAAGACTGCTTAATTTTGCTCTGAGGCCTCTCTATCAAGCTTGAGGTTCTTTTATGTGCTGTAAATCTATGACTGTGAGCAGGAATAGTAGTAATTTGTCAGAAACCAGAATACATCTGAAAATGACACTGTTAAATATATTTACATATATGATTACAGTTTATTTACAATGATTCAGGTTACAGAATAATGTCAACAGTACTATCCATAAATTCATTGAGTCAAATGGGTTATTTATTAGCAAGTTGTGAATACACACCTTTAATCTATTAATTGGGACAACTGTTGCTGCTTCTGGTAGCTTGTTAAACATTTAATACCATTATAAAAACAAGTATTTGCACTAAGGGTTAAGCTGCATCTGGCATAGTTCTGAGGGAACATTGCTTAATGTACATTTTTATGTAAATTAGTGATCTGTATATAAATAGATTGTACACGATCATAACCTTTAACTCAGTAAACAGTGGTTTACAGGGTTCTTTGCTATTTTTATTTAGAAGTAACCGCAGTGCCTTTTTTTTTGCAATAGGAGCTTATGAACCTCAGTTAAGTGACCCCATAAATGTTTGCCATAGTTTATGAGAGTCTCAAATAATACAAAGTACACCTGTCTGAGAGTAACCAGTGACACGAGTGACTTAATTTCTAAATAGAAACATTACTCAGGATAATTTAGTACATACATTTTCCATCCAAGTCTTGGATCTAAACAGAATCCCAGTAGTTTAACAAAGGGTAATTCATTTATTCATATCCGACAAACTAAAAGTAAAATGCTGAGCTTTTTGTTCATTTAACTTTAACATTTTAGGTTTCTAAAAGTGTTAACTGATTATGATATGAATATAATGTAATTAAAATTGTATCATCGGCATTCACAACAGGATCTTGCGGTAAGTTATTGCCCAGGTCATTGATTAGTTGAATAAAATGAAAAGGTCCTAAAATAGACCCTTGTGGGACTCCAGAAAGATGGCATTAGCAACTGATGTGGTTTACAAACAAGCTAATACCTATAATTTCATTGTGTCATTTAAATGAAACTGTGCTTCATCAATCAACAGGCCATGTCATCAGTAGAAGTTTTCTCTAACTTGTATGTAATAATTGTAAGGCAGCAGTGATTGAGCAACTAAAATGCCTCATCATTGTCTAGATCATTCACTGCTCTTACAGTGTATGTTCAGGCTTGGAAGTTCTGGGTCCATAACGTTCCTCTTAGATTGGCTCTATGAATGATTATTGTGTAACACTTTTCACCATAAAAGTAAAATGTTTACGATTCTATCATGAAAATTGAAATTGTGTTTATTTATGGATGCACTTTAACGGTTGCAGTTCTTAACATCCCATTCTATACTGGGTGTGAAAGATGCTTAATTTTGCTGAAAGCCTCTTTATCAGGCTTTGAGGTTCTTTTACGTGTTATATAGTTAAGACATGGGACAAATGGCTTTACTTCTCTTCCAAAGGAAAAAATTTGGCAATGTTGCCGACTAAGGGTCTGTTTACTGCACGTCACAAATCCATACAAATTTTAGAAATTTAAAAAACGCTGTAAAAATGAATGGGCAGTGCCAAGGGAATGCAACCAGTTAACAGCTAGATGGTAGTAGTAGCATGGTTATTTGTTGTTAAATGGCAGTGGTATGCTCTGTTTTTCTTTCCCATTTAATGCTAAGGGAATGCAGCCATTTATGGTAGATGCAAAGTAACATTCAAAATTAAATATATTTTTATGTATTAACTATCGTTTCCTTGGTCACATCGTTGAAATAAAAACATGCTTGTCTCATGTGTAAAGTGCATTTTTGTTGTAATAAGTTCCATTCTTGGATTCTGAAAATGGCTGATAAATGATGGGACCCGGATAGTATACCGTTTTAAGTTAACCCACATATTGCAGATTTTGGTTATTTGAGGTTATGTGATACTGGAGCTAAAAGTGATTTCATCAGAATATGAAGATCACCATCACATTGCAATTACAGTTCTCTTAATACACTTGATCAAATATTTTGGGTTAAATGGAGACATTTAACATACAAAACTACTATCAAATAAAAACTTACTGAATGCTTTCTTTCTTTGTAACGAAAACATAGCAGCATTACATGTTATTGTTAACGTTATTATAATATTACGTTTAAGAATAACTGTCAACCCAACCAGATCTACTTGCTCTTTAGTTATGTCATTATTAGCCTTAAAATGTTTTTACATACAAGAAAATAAAGAAATTGGTGGAAAACAGCACTATGAAAGGAAAGAATGAGATTTGGAAGAAGCATGAATATTACTTTGTGAGGGAAGAATGATGCAGGTTCAGTTTTGTAGGGAAATAGGATAGTTAAAGCTGGAGGACAGTTTTCAGAGTGTGTCACGAGAAACCTCTAGAACCTTAATACGGAAGCACTGCCATTATCGTTATTATGCCAACAGCATCTCTGCTTTCCCACACTGTTAATTGTATATTTCATCCTTTCCATACTACCCTATGGGTGCACTGCCTTCCCTCCTTTCTGCAATACCAACTATATAATATGCTCCATTATGCAGATCATTGTGCTTTTCAGCTGCAAAGTTTGGCTGCCTGATGTCATGTGGCCAACAGAACCTTAGTCGGCAACATTACTAAAAATTCTATAGTGGCATTGCATATGTGCCTTACTCATATATTTACCTAAATGTCATATTTATCAACTTATTGCACTTAAAATTGCCCTGATGTTGGCATTGTAAAAGAACATGCTTGTGAACAAGGCTTTGACTCTTCAGTGCGAACGGATTAGAAAATAGTTGTTACTATACAGGAAACACATGTACTAATATTCCATTTGAAGCATTATACACAGATGTAATGATTTAGCACATGAGAAACAAGAAGACACAGCAAGCTAGAAGAGAAGTTTCTGTATATTACATGATGATATGAATGTGATACTTATGCAAGAAAGTTTTGCTGTATTTCCTCTGGATGCTGTAAGAGTTCATTTATCATTTTATAATTAAATAATTATATGAAGAGAGAAAACTGTGTGTAGCACTTCTGGGAGGGAATCAGCTGGTCAATGGATATAACGAACTAATGAGAATACTCTCAGAGTGAGGAGCATTGTCCAATGGTGGACAACATTGTGTGTAGCACTTCTGGGAGGGAATCAGCTGGTCAATGGCTATAACCAACTAATGAGAATACTCGCAGAGTGAGGAGCATTGTCCAATGGTGGACAAAATTGTGTGTTGCATTTCTGGGAGGGAATCAGCTGGTCAATGGATATAACCAACTAATGAGAATACTCGCAGAGTGAGGAGCATTGTCCAATGGTGGACAAAATTGTGTGTAGTACTTCTGGGAGGGAATCAGCTGGTCAATGGATATAACCAACTAATGAGAATACTCGCAGAATGAGGAGCATTGTTTCAAATCAATTGTCCAATGGTGGACAAAATTGTGTGTAGCACTTCTGGGAGGGAATCAGCTGGTCAATGGATATAACCAACTAATGAGAATACTCTCAGAGTGAGGAGCATTGTCCAATGGTGGACAAAATTGAGTTTGATACATTTTCATACAGTTACATATATGATCTTTCACATTGTGATATCTGAGTTTATCATATCATATTGTGAAATAAATACATATTTACTAACAGTGTAAATGTGTGTTTAAAAGTAGTGGTTGTTTCAAATCATATTTCTTCCTTTATAATATCTGTTTCATATATTATGTCCAGTATTTATGTTATAAAGCAGTGTAAATAAAACTAAATATTTTACGTTGGCTCTACTGACAATCTGACATTCTATTTCATTAGTCAATACCAATAATTCAGTATTTTCCTACTGAGCTGCTCTGTTTTATAGAAATTGCTTCCAATATGGAACACAATTTTTTTGTGGCTTAACATCCTTTAACCTGGTTGGTCATATCGGATGATGAATGAAATTTGTGAAATGATGCTCAAAAGATCTCGGGGTCCATGGAGCTTAAAGTTACTTGACATTCATCTTCTCAGGATAAGGGAAAACCCCCATCAAAAACCTTACCCGGGTAACTCACCCTAAGCGAGATTCGAACTCACGACCTGTTGAATGTGAGGCAGACACGCTACCACCACACTACCCAGGTGAGCACAAAATTATTGTAGATGACCATTCAAGAGGAAGCTGAAAGAGGCAAAAGCAAGCAAAAATTGTGAATACACATGATGCTGTTGCTGTGCTGGGTGGTGTGTTGATTGTGGTATGGCAAAGAGGCAAGAGCAGATCCAGACGGTAGGTTTGGGAATGTATGCCTCCTCCTTACCAAGCAAAACATTGATAAATAAATTCAAATAAAGGTTAAATCCTGGACATGATATTTTAAAATAAATATAAAGTTACGTAAACTTCATTTTATACTGAAGTCTGCTTCCCTAATGTGAAAAACATACAGTAATGATGGCAACAATGTTATTATTCTGACGAAGGTGCTATTCTCTCATTACAATATTACATTTACTTTTTTGTGTTGTGTGTATCTTACAAAATTGTTTTATAATTAAGAAAAGTCTGAATGATGATTTTGTTCCACAAGCAGAACTAGACAGTGAAACATCTTTAACTACTGTACTAGAGCCTATACAAGTTGCCATCGTCTTCTAAACAGGTGTGGTGAGCAAAAACACACAAAGATGATCTTTATCATTAAAATTAAAAATGTATGCATAGGACTGAAGTTGAGGTTTTTGCTCTTTACATGCTACCTTTAATTTTTTTTAAACTGTTAATAAAATACTGGAATTTGTTTTACTCATACATTGCTTATCTAATTCATAACTATTTTGGTATATTTTTCCTTGCTGTAATAATTTTTGTTTAGCAGTTAAAATTGTTTACTACCTCAAAAGTCAAACTTTTTGTAGCCAAATGTTTAACAACTTTTGGGGGAGAACCTGCAAATCCTGTGAAAAAGACTCAAAATACTACGGATATAGTGGGATGGATATTACAAACATCCTCTAGGCTATCTTACAATTTGTTTAATGTGTAAATTTGTGTTTTGTTTAATCTTTTAACAATTATAACAATTTTCAGGCATTCACTTAATTCATAAAGAGATAGCATGAAGTAGTAGTTATGAACAAAATATTTAATGAGGAAATCATAACTTAATGAAGAGGAAAAGTTTTCCCTTAATAATAATAATAATAATAATAATAATAATAATAATAATAATAAAGTTGTTACATGTATTTGCCTCAATAAAGGGTTTTTTATTATTACAAACATAAATGAAATTATCAAATCAAAATGTATTAGATCCAACACATATTCCTTCATTTTAAGAACACAATTGAAATGTGACTTCATTTTTCAAGTTCTTAGAAGTATGCCTTGAGCATAATAACTTCACATTTTTGATTTTGTGAAAAATTAGAGATTAGGAGTAATCCATTTTTCATTATTCCAGTAAAATTTTGCTTTTTTGATATATGATTTGAGATGATGCTCCTCAAATGTGTCCTTGGGCTTTTAAATATGATATCGTAAAGCATTGTCCATTACTCAAGGCATTATCTATCCTTCGTGGCATTTGCAGCAACATGTACATATATGGCTCAATTCTGCAGTTTGAATCACAAAATTTCAGGATTATTATTCAAGAATTTAAGGACAATTCATATAAATTTTCTGCCTTTTTAATTATAGAATATACAGGATTTTTTTTTTTTTTTTTTTCATTTATATGTGTATGAGAAACTCTCATGCCTAAAAAAGCAATTTTCCCAATTTACAGCTTCCTTCCGTTTATAATATTCCTGGAATCCTTAAAAATGATACGCAGACAAATGATGATAGGCTGAAACAAATATACATTGGAATTTTCCACTCATGACTCACACATGAGAAAAATATCTTCTGACAGTGCTAATATCTACAGTCTATCCCTCCTTTATCACACACAACAAATTGTTTTTCTTGTTGCACAAAGAGTCTGCAAGAGATGTATACCTATACATAGTTATACAACTACTTGCCTGGGAAAGTGCATGCAACACCTTCAGAAATTTTGAAACAGCTGTAAGGAAAGAAACCCCCTCAAAAACCTGACACAAACAATTTTTGGAGGGTCAGAAAACTTTAAGTCTGATTAATGACAGGTCAAAAGATGCTTGCATAAATAGTTGGAACTCTTCATTTTTATTTTTGGGGATTCTAAAAGCATTGTGATGATGAACTTCTGCAGGAACAAAGAAGAATAAATGCAGTCCATGCCAACTTTCGATGTGACAAAAGCAGCCTATCACAATGTCGGCAACCAATATGTCTAAATGCAAGACCCCTACTATTGGACACTCCAAATTGGAGGACTCTCACTGCACAGCTCTGCTTTTATCATCCAGCTATAATTATTAATTTGAGCTGCTCAAAGACTTAATAGAAGAACAGCTATTTAACAAAGATACAGGGGAAGAGGAGTTATTGCAAACTGGTTGGAAACAATACCTCTTCTTTCTTTGAGTAAAGGATTAAAATCTTCCCTTCCTTCCTTCCGTCCCTTCTTTTCCCTTTTTATTTTGAGAGAGAGTGTTTATTCACCTTTCACTAATAGGTTATATATGACAGTGAAAGAATAAAATAGGTGAAATTATGTTCAAATGAGCTTAGGGATAACTGAAATTTGTCTTCCGAGAACAAGGTTAACTCACCCCAAAATAAATTGTATATAGAGACCTCTTAAGTCTCTAAGTAGAGACAATCTATCTCCTCCCACAGAGGTGGGCAGTCTTGTTACTTTTATTGTTATTGCATTATTATTATTATTATTATTATTATTATTATTATTTTAGAGAATATTTCTTATTTCAGGAAAAACCTACTCCATTGCTACATCTCTTCATATATGAATTGGATCTAAATCTTATCAATAAAGAATTAGAGAGTTGTAAGTTCAATAATGTTCATGCATTTAGTGTCTAGTAATGAAAAACGAACAATATCTCAGGAGCACATTAAAAGCTATTCAAGTATTGCAATAAAACACATGCTTGATGCAACTATTAATGGACCTTTTCTTTCATACTTAAACGTTTGTTTTCCAGCTGCTCGAAATTTTACTTTCTCTACATGTACTATGCATACTCATCGCCAAAAAAAAAAAAAAAAATGTGTTCCATTCACATGACTTTCACTACATATCTAAATTATGTTAAAAAGCTGATTCTTCTATTTACTTCATGATAATCGAGAAAGAAATTAGCAGAAATTGTCTTATTACTTGCTTCCTTGTAAGCAGAATAGAAAAAGGCAGTACCATAGGTTAAAATGATAGTCAAAAGCTGGTTGCTATGTGACTGAAGTTCCTTTGTACGGACAGGAGTTAACAAATTCCAGTATGAGAAAAGTATAAGCTTTTTAAAGCTGAAACCAAAAACAAGGAATATCTCAAAAATGATCAACTCCACGAAAAAAAAGGTATACAACATAACTTGTGTGTTTTAACGTGCTCTACATTTTTTGTCTGGCAAGTTTTTATCTATCTCTCATGGTTTAGCAGTTAGGCAAAATTTTGTAAAATTCATCCACAACAAGTGTGTCTTAAGAGGCTATTCCCGGAAAATTCAAGATATACATTTTATTATCTTTGATATATGACAATTTTATCAAAATCATTCGAGCCATTTTTCAGAAAATAAAAATTTTCAAAAAAAGTTCCATGTAAAGGGTAGTTGGGGGTGGGGGGATTTTCTTGAAAATCTTTGTGTCACATCCTTGGAAGATACTGAACTTAAATACCAACTTTAGTACTTAACTGCCTTTTTTTTTTTTTTTTGGAGCTATGCTGCCCACAGACACACACACACACAGGTATTTTTCTAAAAATGCTTTTCAGGGGGTCTCAAAAATTGTATTTCTGGTGAAATCTTGGTATCAAATTTTTGGGTGCATTACAATACCTTCTCTATATATTATGTACATAGTAAGTGAGGAGAAAGTAAAAATAGCTCATGACTGGAATGCAAAATTTGTCTAAGCTCTACATGGCATAGTGCCTTGTGTTCACCATCTGCCATACAGTTGTGTAGCGGCACCAACAAATTTTCACAAGTTCCAAATCTTAATATTACTAGCCCATATGATCAATAATCATAATCAAATGCATAACTTAAGGTTCTTCAGCAACAAATTATCAATATTAACTAAATATATTAATGACACAAAACATGATACATTTTGTACTGTAGGGCATTACTAAACCACTGTGTGTGTTCACTGTGGCAAAACATATGTAAATCCTCCGCTGAGGGTTGCAGGTTCGCTTCTCATTTGTGGCAAACATTTTTTTCCCTTCTCTTAATGATGCTGATTCAACACATAGCAGCTATTTATTTTAGACATACCTATATCATACACAACATTTGGTACAGTTAATAATATGATAGTGATTATGATGCTCTTTAAGGATTTATTCTATTGAATAGTAATAGGATGCACACAAAAGTGTGTGGTGCGCAGAGCGGTATGCAAATGCATCAGGCACAAACAGTTCTCTCTTCATAAAAAAAAAAAAAAAAAAAAAAAAAAAAAAAATGGAATCTGTATCTAAAAATATTGTTGAGATAACTGATGCTTTGAAACATTTTTAGGAATTCAATTTTGGGGTAATATATATAAATAAATAAATACTCAACACACCTTTCACAGACCAATCCAACAGGAAAATGCCAATCACACCTGGAATAACATGATTATCTCAGACATGGTAACATTTTCTTCCACACACAAGGGAAAGGTGATTGTCTATATTCCAAAGCAAAGGGGTCCCAATACGATGCAAAATACTTGGCTTCACATCATGTTGCATATCTGTATCATGTTGGGGCTGGTTATCAAGGGAAAGTCTATGGTGTGCTGTGGCAGCTTGATGATACACTGAACATTGTACACGGTAATACTCTATAATATTTTGATTCCTGTGAGGATGAGATATTCTGATGGAATTGTTGAACTTCTACAGGATAATCATCCTGTCAACACATCTCGAAAGGTTTCAAATTGGTGTTCAGAGAAGTAGGCTATCAGAATGGTAGAATGTGTGGGTTGAGGTAAAAAGTGAGCTGTGCTCTAATTTACCTGTAGATGGGCAAAGAACAAAATATGGCTTCCAGACATAAATTGAAGAAGCCTGGAATTGTAGTTTCTCGTCCACATTACTGCAGGCATTTAATTTTGTCTATGCCCTGAAGATTGAGGGTAGTTATACAGGCTGAGGGTTAATACATCTTATGTTCTACATATCCAGTCATAAAATTTACATAAAAAAATTACAAGCAGTGCAAGATTTGAACCTAGGAACTTGTGAGTGGAAGCAAGGCTTTTTGAATTTTTTGGCTACCAAACGTTTTGTGTTCTGTTCATTAGTTAAGCATTATGCTGTCAGTCACAGACCATTGTACAGTTTTTTCGTGTGCATTGTGAACACAGCTTTTATGAAGATAGGTGAAGTTCTTCAATCACATGGATTGGGATGACTCATTTTTTGTGTCCACAGGTGTATATAGTGTAGAGAAGGTATTGTATTCCACCCAAAAACTTGATGTTGAGATTTCACCAGAAATGTATGTTTTGAGGTCCCCTGAGTCCAAAAACAGCATTTTTAGAAAAAGGGTTATGTTTGTGTCTGTAGATGGCATAGCTCGAAAACTAAAATACTGTTAAATACCAGACTTGGCGTTGAAGTTTAGTATCTTCCAAGGATGCAATATGAAGATTTTCAAGAAAATACCCCCATCCCAAACTACCATTTACATGGGAAAAGTTTTGAAAAGTTTGTTTTTCTCAAAATGACTAATGGTTTTGATTAAAATACCAAATATTAAACCTATTTGCATGACAAATAAAATGGTCATCTTGAATTTTCTGGGAATAGCTTCTGAAGGCCTGCTCATTCTGAATTTTACATAACTGGTAAACCATAAAATATAGACAAAAACTTAATAGATAAAAACTTACTAAACAAAAAATAGAGATCTCGTTAAAACACACAATTTGGTTCATATAAATTTTTTTGTAGAGTTGACCATTTCCGAGATATTCCTTGTTAATGATGTTTCTTAGGGTCACCTTTTGTTTCATCTCTCCCTTGTTTTCTGGAAATGCAAAGAGAGCCAAACTTCAATCATTCACGTATCAACCGGCTTTTAAAAGATTTGACTATCGCTTTAGCCTAGTATATTCCTTTATTTCCCCCCTGCTTAGAAGGAAACAAGTAATAAAACAATTTCTGTTAATGTTTATCTTGATTAGCATGATATAGATAAAAGAATAATTTTTTGTAAGAATAATTTGCAGAACAGGTAGAGAAGGTCATGTGAATGGAATACATCAGATTTTTTTCTGTGGAGTGCAGAATTTGCTAACAAAAGACAGGAAATGCATACTTAAAACATACCTTTGTTTTCCTCGGCTTCATTGCGTAGTTTTTCCATACAATCCTTATCCTTTGCTAGTATAACCTGTGCATCTGAGGAGGGATAGATCCAATATGTGGCAAAAATGAGATCAATACTGTCATTATTGGTAGATGGCCAAAGAGGAGGTGCTAATGTCCCTGGTAAGTAAGAAAGAAACATACAGTTCATATAATGAACCCTTATTTGTGCCTTAGAGCAGCATGGCATGCAGGAATGTTACTGCCATATGAGTCAAAATTGGCAACACTGCAAAGCCATGGTCCTTTTGTTCTCAAGGCACAGTAATCAGGAAAATATTGCATTTTTACAGCAATCATGTCATCTCCTAAGTGCAATGCTTATAAGTCAGAAAATCAGGAATAAGCCTCTTGTAAACATACTTATATAGATTTAAATGTTTATTGATAAATAGCAAAATAATTTTACTTACGGAAAGCAATTTTTCTGATCTTGTAAATGTTTGTTTTTGTGGGATATGAGCATTTGCATTTTATGTAATTACGGCTTTATGAGAGTTTTTTGAAAGGAATATCTTGGGGAATGATGCAAAACAGATCTTTCATAAAGGTTTAGAGGCAGAAACTAAATTGAGATTTGTAAGCTTGTAATCTCATACTCAACAAACTTAAGGCTACACATAAATTGCTACTCCAATTGTGGATATAATAAATAACAAAATAAAAATAAAGGGAAACTTTTCTTTGAAGCAAAATATCGATTAAGGTCCTCTACCTCTGAGTCTCTAAGGCAATGTTTCCCAACCTTTTGAAGTTCACGGCACCCTTGGGAATAACATTAAACACCAGGGGCACCCTTCCTTGAATTAAAAGAAAATTAAGCTTAATATGTTAATTTATTGAAATATTATATAATAATAACGTACACCATATCATAATACACAAAACTTTACTACAATCACTGAGTAAAGATACATCAATAAATTTTGTTCGATTAATGATTAATGTGAAACTTGTGATTGATGCTTAGAGCGCAGATATGTGATGTCGGGTCTTACAGTTGACAGTGAAACACGCAAATCATCCTCAAGGTTATTCAGTCTATTTCTTGCTTTGCATTTTATTGTCACCATAGCAGAGAAGGCTTGCTCGCATAGATAGGATGTTGAAAAGGGCAAAAGTGCGTTAATTGCTTTCTTCATTAGGTTAGGGTACTCCTCTCTCCGTTGAAGCCAAAAACTAGCCACCGACGCCTAACTCTTGATGAACTTACCTTTGAGTGTGGAATCAGTGCAAAGATCAATAAATTCATCTCGTTCGCAAGCAGTGAAATCTATTTCCTCTGCCCTATCTACGAAATCAAATGGTGAGACAACCCAGTCGAGATTCGTAGTGGAAATAGTTGGAAAGTACACATCTATTGCATCTTGCAATCTTGATAAGTGATCACAAATGCGGTCTTTCAGTTTACCCAGATCTTTATCTCCTGCCACATTAAGAAGAGATGGAAAGTTCGACAAATCTTTTTGAACTGCAGACTTCCAAGAACTAAGTTTTCTTTTAAAACCTTTCATTTTATTGGTTGAGGAGATTATTGTTTCATGTCTACCCTGCATCGAAACATTCAGTTCATTCAGCTTATGAAAAATATCTGCCAGATACGACAGTTCAAAACGCCAAGAATCACTTAGTAAGAGCTCATGAAATGTGTTTTGATTTTCATCCTTAAAAAAAGTTTTTAGCTGTTCTTTAAGTTCGAGAAACCGGTTCAATACACGACCCCGCGACAACCACCTTACTTCTGTGTGAAGTAACAAAGAGGTATGAGCTGCATCCATTGCGCGACATAACTGTTCAAAAATTCTGCACTTTAAAGGTCGAGACTTCATATAGTTCACCATTTTCACAACTTGGTTAAACACTTCAGCAAAATCTTCATTACACGCTTTCACGGCTATGCAGAAAACAGTGAGTTATAATAATGGATGGATTTTCATTGAGAGCTCTGGCATCTTACAACAAAGCATCCTAGTGTGTCACAGAAAAGTGTAATGTATTTTTCACATATATTAGAAGGGGAGAAGAAAACAGCTGTGCGAATGGTAAAGAGAATGACCATAGGTGATACTGCTCTTGAAGCCTCCTTTAAAGTAGCAGAACTGATAGCTAAAAAAAAAGAAACCTCATACTCTTGGAGAGGAAATCATTGGCCCTGCATGTCAAGTTATAGTTTCAACAATACTTGGCGAAGGAGCAGCTAATCAAATTTCGAAAGTTCCTCTGTCCAACAACACAATCAGCCGCAGGATATCTGAAATGTCATGCAATATCAACGAACAAGTCACGGAGAAAATAAAAACTTATAGAACATTTGCTTTGCAAGTAGATGAGAGTCTCGATATTGGTGACAAACCGCAACTCTTTGGTTTTATCAGATATATTGATAAAAAAGATATTAGTGAACAGTTTCTGTTCTGTAGACCGCTGGAGACTACAACCAAAGGCCATGATATTTTCGTTTCTATCAATTCCTATCTCAATGACCATGATCTTTCATGGAAAGACTGTTGTGGTATATGTACAGATGGTGCACCATCTATGTCTGGGAAAATTAAAGGTTTTACTGCCAGAGCTCTCAATGAAAATCCATCCATGATTATAACTCACTGTTTTCAGCATAGAGAGGCATTAGTCGTGAAAGCGTGTAATGAAGATTTTGCTGAAGTGTTTAACCAAGTTGTGAAAATGGTGAACTATATGAAGTCTCGACCTTTAAAGTGCAGAATTTTTGAACAGTTATGTCGCGCAATGGATGCAGCTCATACCTCTTTGTTACTTCACACAGAAGTAAGGTGGTTGTCGCGGGGTCGTGTATTGAACCGGTTTCTCGAACTTAAAGAACAGCTAAAAACTTTTTTTAAGGATGAAAATCAAAACACATTTCATGAGCTCTTACTAAGTGATTCTTGGCATTTTGAACTGTCATATCTGGCAGATATTTTTCATAAGCTGAATGAACTGAATGTTTCGATGCAGGGTCGACATGAAACAATAATCTCCTCAACCAATAAAATGAAAGGTTTTAAAAGAAAACTTAGTTCTTGGAAGTCTGCAGTTCAAAAAGGAGATTTGTCGAACTTTCCATCTCTTCTTAATGTGGCAGGAGATAAAGATCTGGGTAAACTGAAAGACCGCATTTGTGATCACTTATCAAGATTGCAAGATGCAATAGATGCGTACTTTCCAACTATTTCCACTACGAATCTCGACTGGGTTGTCTCACCATTTGATTTCGTAGATAGGGCAGAGGAAATAGATTTCACTGCTTGCGAACGAGATGAATTTATTGATCTTTGCACTGATTCCACACTCAAAGGTAAGTTCATCAAGAGTTAGGCGTCGGTGGCTAGTTTTTGGCTTCAACGGAGAGAGGAGTACCCTAACCTAATGAAGAAAGCAATTAACGCACTTTTGCCCTTTTCAACATCCTATCTATGCGAGCAAGCCTTCTCTGCTATGGTGACAATAAAATGCAAAGCAAGAAATAGACTGAATAACCTTGAGGATGATTTGCGTGTTTCACTGTCAACTGTAAGACCTGACATCACATATCTGCGCTCTAAGCATCAATCACAAGTTTCACATTAATCATTAATCGAACAAAATTTATTGATGTATTTTTACTCAGTGATTGTAGTAAAGTTTACTGTATTATGATATGGTGTATGTTATTATTATATAATATTTCAATAAATTAACATATTAAGCTTAATTTTCTTTTAATTCAAGGAAGGGTGCCCCTGGTGTTTAATGTTATTCCCAAGGGTGCTGTGAACTTCAAAAGGTTGGGAAACACTGCTCTAAGGTATGGTTGACAAGTATGGTTATTTTAAATAGCAATATTGTTCTTTCAATGAAATATTTCTCTGTGTGGTACACATTTCATCCTCTTTCATTTTTCTAAGGAAGCATTTCCATGCTGGTGAGATAAATATTGCGGTAGTCATTCAGTCACCACTGGTATCAGTCCTATCTTCCACTATGTGATCCAACAAAATAGCTTCAAAGTGCAGGGTGACTTGAGACAAAAATTAATGCATAAAAAAGTTTGGTAACTCAATAATACAAGAATGAAAATGGTATTTACAGTAAATAACAGAACAATCAACTTTTGATATTGTTGAAGAATAATTATCAAAATGGATTTCTGCAGAAGGTAGTTTTCAGCAATGAATCCAACTTTTCTCTCAGTGGAGTTGTCAGCAAGGAGTAATTACAACATATGATATGAAAAATGAGTGATCAACAGTATCTTACAGATTACAGTTTGTTTTGTAAATTGCAGCTCTAGAAGTTGGGTATTACCTAAAGCAGGTGCTCAAATAGAGTTTAGTCATTCCAAACTTTGGAAAAAGTATTTCACAACTGTACTAACCAGCAAGTTGTTATAATTTCTTATTAGTATTTTTATTCTGGGTGCCCCTGTAATGGTGCTAATAAAACTACTTAACTTCAAGCAGTCATAACATCTAAAGTATCATCTAACAATTTAAAACAAATCTTAAGACTGTATGCATCTCTGTGTGGGCAGGAAGAGAGTTATCAAACTTAAAAAATGAAATGATTTTGGGGATTTAATGAAGGACACAAGAACAGAATAATGTATTCTGTTGCATTAGCTGAAACTATTCAATAGGGGCAGGTTATGAGGGTCATTCCAAAAATTTTGAGAATGGGCACAATTAAATATTAAAAATTTAGATCTGATCATTGCATCTTTCCAAAATATCCTCAACTGCATTCTACAACTGTCTCCTCCTTTCAAACCATTCTTCAAATGCTGAATGCCATTGCTCTTTGGAGAGAATGCAAATACATTCTTTGTAAGCAGCTATTATACAGCATCAGGCAACTCAAATTGTAGACCTCAAATTTCTTCTTTCATTTAGGAGTATAAAAAAAGTTTCACTGTGCTATATCTGGACTGTAGGGAGGATAGGACAACTATCTGATTCCTGCAGGAATTGGGTTAAGATCCATCCTAATATATGCACATTGTTGGAGCTTTCCCAGACTTGCATCTGAACTTCAATTTGAAGTTAGAAAGCGCTACTATTGTTGTCTAATCTCAAAAATTTAGAAGTGGCCCTTACTAAAAATTGGCCACAGCTAAAAGCCATGTTAACTTTTTGACATTCAATAAATGTTTACATCATTGGTAGTAAAAATGGCCTGACAGAAAATAAAGCATTTGGAGGGAATAGTTGTCTCAGTATTTTATACAAGCTCTTACAGTCTATTGGTTTAATTTTCTTCCACTTGTGTTTAAATTACTCATTCACTCACCTACTGAAGTCAGTCTCTGCAGTCCTCCTGTGGATTTAGCAGTAACATCTCTGTTCACTCTTTGAGATCTCTTTGTGGTTTGCCTCAGGGTGCGCTCATCTCTCCTTTCCATTTCTTCAGGTTGAATACCTTCATTGGGGAACGCTTGTTGGGAACCACCCAGAGGCTCCACATTTACAGGGCCATACAGCATATCATACTCTGTATCGTGGCTGCCTTGCATCGGGACATCATACATTTTCTCGTCCATGGCACCATAATTTATAGGAATAACACCTTGTTGCTGAGGCCATTGGTTCCCAGCTCCTTTAGGATGATTAGTCATAAGGCTACCATGCTTCCTCACATTTGGAAACTCGCTACTTCCTAAAATTGAATAAACCGATATATTTTATCTACTTTTTTTCTTATATGGTCAAACTTGCATAAATCAGATCCTGAAAAAACAAAAGTCAGGTTTTATTTCAGAAAATACTTTCAGTCAGTGAAAATCATATACTTTACATAAGAGGGAAGTGGTGATCTGGAGTTTGGTGATTCACAAAGTTATTGCTGCAATTTCAATTTTCTGAAGTAATAAATACTGTACCATCAATTCTGCTTTATTTATGTTATCTATTAACACAGTTAAATGTCATCAGCATGTCCATAATCAACTTCTTGCCTGTGTTTATGCTATTATAAGTCAATTTTATTTTATTTTATTTTTTAAGGAGATCATAAAGATCCTGGAAACCATTAATGCAATATTTTTTATCCATGGATCTTCAGAACACAATCACCACCAAATAAAACCTAAGGAAAGCAAAACAGAGTGTTTTTAATATTAAACCACACGTTCAGTCTTATTATTCACACAAATTGATGTTAAAACATTTTGCTTTTATTTTAAAACAGAGATTTTTAGACTAGGTGTAGTTCTATCAAGACAATCAATTTCACCCTTTTCTTCCAAATTCAGTGTTGAAGGTTTTTCTCAAAAACAGCCTGGACAGATTTCATTAGCACCATTTACCTGTATTTAACTAAGTCTCTTTTATTAACGAATTGAAACACAACCAAAGCACATGGCAATATATTCAATATTCTGTTCAATATATAGATGGCCAGAAGTGAGGCAAAAATTTTGTGTGTTGGGACTTTGTCTTTACCACCAAGCAGCCATGTGACATCCTTATCTCCTCCTTCTACTGTCTCACAACACTCTGACCAAACAATGCTACTCATTGCACTGCAAAGTATGAGTGTTCACACTGCCAAATTTAGCTAGAACAGCAAACCAAAAGGATCTGCCGTGCAATTGTAACTAAAATAAAGCGGTACTGAAAAATTATTACTTCTATAACACAGCAATGCATCTGTTCACAATGCACTTTAATTAGAATACATAGCCAACTAAATAATGGAAAAACTTTCTGAAATCCAAGGGAGCTGCTGACTCCAAACTTTAGTGGTTCACAAAATTATTGCTGCAATTTGGAAAAATTGAAGTAATGAATACCATTTGATATTATTCACTTTAGGCCCATAAATTTATGCAAATAAGTAAATCAAATTTACAACATATAGCACATACATCAAGCTATGGGACACAATTCAGTTTTAGATTAAATGGGGTATAACTATGATTAATAATTACAAGTTAGCAATTTAATGTTACAATGCCAAATTATCTGTGGTAATATTTATCTTATGATTAGATATATGTTTTGATACCATGCTATAGCTACACATGTTGCAGGATTTGTTTATTCCTTTTGTACAGCAGAAGCTAGATTTTGGCCAGGGGGTTAGTTAAATAGAATCAACTCAAAATGTATAAACAATGTATGTTATTTACATCAAAGGGAGAGCCAGAATTTCGGGTGTCGTGCAAACTTGCTACCATATTAAAAAGCTGCCCCTGTGAAACCCCAAAGAATGGTTTATGATTGGCATTAACATAAAATACCTAGCTTAGAGAAAATGCTTGCTTATCCCTGAAATATAACTGCTCTGAATGTTAAATTTAAATTGCAGTGTTCCATTATTATTTAAATAATTAAAAATGTGTTATAATTACAAATGCTAATAAACCTGTTATTTAGCATTTTCAACTCTTTCCATGATTTCAGATTTTACTTTAATTTTAAAATATATAGTTCCTTCCTAACTGCCAGTAAACATTAAACTTTTTTGTTAGATTTTATATATTGCCCATTTATGAAATAAGTTTATATTTTGTTGCATCAAACTTGAAAATACCTTTAAGAATATATTTACATTCAATTATATTTAGTTTTAATAAAATAAAATTAAGGGGGTTTAATCAGTGATGCAAATTGTTTTCAATATGCTCGCTCACCTATGTAGAATACAGCAATCTCATCTGTAAACAATTCCAGTTTGCTATTTAGTTTAAGCTCCCCAATATTAACATATATTAAGAATAGTAAAAACCCAAATCAGCTGCCTCTGCTTTACAAGTCATGTTTTATGAATAAAATGGAAACTGCACAAAGAAATCAATACCAACTGTAAGTATTTCAAATGGAAATAATGCTGAAGCAAACTTTGCTATGCTAAATTTAGATGGTTAAAACATCTATTTCTCTTTAATTACATTACAGTTGTGCTTTTCCTATCTTTATTTACCTTAACAGTCAAATGCTGGCAATAACAGCAAACCAACAACTGTATATCAAAAGGAATAAAAATATATATGACAACAAAGTTCTTTCTCATTCATAAAAAAATCGGCAAATGTTATAACAAATCCTTTAATCAATAGCCACATCAACAGAAGTTCTAATAAAAATCACCATACATTCACTTTAATGTTTGTTGCTGAATACGAGTTATTTTATTACTTTCTCTATATGTGCTATGTACGTTTTGTATAGAGAAGGCATTGTTAATGCACCCAAAAATTTGATACCAAGGTTTCACCGGAAATACATGTTTTGAGACCTCCTGAATCCAAAAAAAGCATTTTTAGAAAAATATGTGTGCGTGCGTGTGTGTGGGTGTGGGCGTGCGTGCGTGCGTGCGCATGCATGTGCGTGTGCAGCATAGCTCAAAAACGAAAAGTCCGTTAAAAACCAAACTTGGTATTTAGGTTTGGTATCTTCCAAGGATGTGACACAAAGATTTTCAAGAAAATCCCCCCACTCCCAACTACTCTTTACATGGAACTTTTTTCGAAAATTTTGATGTTCTAAAAAATGGCTCTAGTGATTTTGATTAAAATATTGTATATTAAAGATATTTACCTGACAAATAAAGTGTATATCATGAATTTTCTGGGAATAGCCTCTGAAGACTACTTTATTCTGGATGAATTTTGCATAACTACTAAACCTTAAGAGAAGGACAAAAACTTAACACACAAAAAATGTAGAGCACGTTAAAACACACAATTTATGTTATAGACTTTTTTTTGTGGCGTTGATCATTTTTGAGATATTCCTTGTTTTTGGTTTCAGCTTTGTAAAACTTATACTTTTCTCATACAGGAATTTACCAGCTCATGTCCATACAAACAAACTTCAGTCACATAGCAACCAGCTTTTGGCTTTCACTTTAACCTATGGTACTCCCTTATTTCACTTCTACTTACAATAAAGCAAGAAATAAGACTGTTTCTGCTAATTTTTCTCAATTAGCATGAAATAAATAAAAGAATAAGCTTATTAAGAATAATTTGTTACAGAGATATAGAGAAAGTCATGTGAATGGAACATATCAGATTTTTTTTCACTTACTATTAATTATCAATTATGGTTAGAAACTGCTCAGTGGAAGTCCTCATTAACATACTGATTCATGTCTACAAGGGTGATTCAAGTAGTAAGCTGTGTTTTGGCAGAGGTCATAGGGGTGTCGATAACACCATTAATATTTTGCATGATAAATTGTTGGCCTAATGATTGCCTCAATTGGACAAATACTGAGTGTGGCTTTCAACTTCAAAGCCATGTTTGGAGTTATTTAAGCAAAATCTGAAGGATTTTTTGCATCAAGTTGTCACTTGTTGATGAGACCTGGATTCATCATCATACTCTGGAAACCAAACAACAATAAAAGCAATGGGTTGCTCCCAGTGAATCTGCTCCAAAAAAAGCAAGGATGGTACCATCGGCCGGAAAAATGATGGCAATGATTTTTAGAAATGACTTCTTAGAAACAGGAAAAATTATCACTGGACAATACTACAGCAAGCTATTGCTCAATTCGATAAGAAGTTGAATCAGGTATGGCCCCATAGACCTGAAAAAAGGGCTCAAAGGAACAAAATTTAGACTAACTGAGGTCACTGTCAAGACAGAGGTGTATTTTGCAAAGCTTGACAAATCTTATTTTTAGAGGGGGTAAAAAAAAAGGCAGAAAGCAAAAAGTATATATTCCTAAAGGGGGACTATACTGAGAAATAAATAACTTGCATTGGAAAAAACTGCCATCATTCCTGACATGTGCACTTATTGCTGCCCTTGTATACTGCTGGCTCTCTTCTGGAGCAGGAGTTGCTGCATTTGATAAGTCATCCAATGCGTGAGTAACATACTACAAGAAGAGCTCAACGTAGCTGGCCAATATTCTCACTGCCAGAGATGCATTTGTTTCAACAGGAGCATACCATTTTAGGATGTAATACCATATTTACTAGCACAATATTCCTCACCTCCCTTGCATAATTTCTACCCTAGTTTTTCAGAAGATTTTTTAAAAAAATGGTAACTTTCATTGCACTTTTCCCAAAAAAGTTTGGACATCCCTTGACCTTCAGAAGCTTCGTTTCTAAGAATTCCACATAGTGCATCAAGGTTGCTCAATTTCCCTGTGAAGCTCAGTCCCTTATACCTGAGTGTGGCTGACGCCAGCTATATGCCTGACCTTTAGTACCTAACAGTCATTAGAGCGCATATACGAGTATTCATTTTTTAAATCTCTGCCAGTAATCAGTTTGGTCGCTTCCTTTTGTGAAAATAGTTTTATCACATTATGCAATGGTTAAAAAAAACAACAGTTACACAGCAAAATTTAAACTACAAATAGTGAATTTTGCAGAGGAAAATGGTGTGAAATATGCAGGAAGAGAGTTTGGCATAGAACCTAAATTAATCCATAATTGGAGAGGCCAAAAAGAGGAGTTGAGAAGTGCAAAATCGACTTGTTGATCAGTTCACAGCCCAAAGCATAGGAAATATTCCAAGATTGATCAAGAACTACTAGATTATGTTGTGGGATTAAGAAACTATAGCACTGCCATAACACATGCAATGCAAGGGAAGCAGCAAAAACACATGGCATTTCACATGTGGAATTCAAAGCTAGCCAAGGAGTGGGTTACACACTTTATGCACAGGAAGGGACTTAGTTTGAGAAGGCGAACCACACTTGTTCTGCGTTTGCCAAGTGATTGCGTTTCACTGTTACGTAATACAACTGTGACATGAACGCAATTTTCTGCTGTCACAGATAGGAAATTAAGAACGAAATGAAGTAATTTATGTTCTTCAGTTCATGAAAGAGTGCAACAACAGCATAACTATGGAACCAACCCTGCCTTCTTTTCCTAAGCTTGATTTGGCTTTATTCATCACAGGTACTTGCCAGTTTTACTTTCTCTATACATACTATGTATATAGTATATAGAGAAGGTATTGCACTCTACCCAAAAATTTGATACCGAGATTTCACCGGAAATATATGTTTTAGGGTCCCCTTTATCTAAAAAAAGCATTTTCGGAAAAAGGTCCATGTGTGTGTGCGTGCGAACACGATAACCCAAAAACGAAAAGGCGGTAAAATACCAAATTTGATATTTAAGTTTAGTATCTTCCAGGGATGCGACACAAAGGTTTTAAGAAAAATCCATCCACCCCAACTACCCTTTTCATGGAACTTTTTTCGAACATTTTGATTTTCTCAAAAATAGCTGTAACGATTTTGATTAAATATTATATATTAAAGCTATTTACCTGACAAATAAAATGTATATCTTGAATTTTCTGGGAATAGCCTCTGAAGAGTACTATTCTGGATGAATTTTGCATAACTAATAAACCGTAAGAGATAGTAAAAAACTTTACACACAAAAAATGTAGAGCACATTAAAACAAGCAATTTATGTTATATACATTTTTTCATGGAGTTCATCGTTTTTGAGTCACTTCTTGTTTTTGGTTTCTGCTTAGAAAAACATACATTTCTCATACAGAAATTTGTCAACTGCTTTCCATACAAACAAAGGAACTTCAGTGACTTAGCAACCAGCTTTTGACTATCACTTTAACCTATGGTTCTCCCTTATTTTGCTTTTACTTACAAGGAAGCAAGTAATAAGACTATTTCTGCTAATTTTTTCTGATTAACATAAGGTAAATAGAAGTATAAGATTTTTAAGTATAATTTGTTGCAGAGATGTGGAGAAAGTCATTAAAATGGTACAATTCTGATTTTTTTTTTTTTAAATATCCCCCTCGATTTTTCAACTTAAAATTTTAGGGAAAAAAGTGGGATATTCTGCAAGTAAATATGGTATATGAATGTTTTGGACCAACTACCATATCTAAACCCTTTTGTATTATAAACCAAGGAAAATTTCCTTCTTTCTTCTCTGTTGCTTCTTATTAAGTAACAAGGACCACTATGTTTGATTATTTATTTTTCCTTATTGTTACCACATTTTATGGATGTTTATTGGAAGTCATAGAGTTTTAAAAACAATTCATCCCCCAATGCTCCTCACAGACCATGGAGTCCAACAAGGGGCTATCCTACTAGGATGCCAGGGCTACACAGGGTATATACTGGGCTCAACATTTAAGTTTAATAAAATACCTTGTCCTGGCCAATCAGCTAGGGGTAGTTGGCTCCTAACCTCCCATTAGGTGAAGCAGAAACCAAAGCGGTGTATTAAGTTGTGCATCCTCCCTGGTCATTGAAAAAACAGAAGGCCCAGGCTCAGGATTGCAACCCTCACCTAACTAGGATATTCCTTTCCATGGTGACCCTCTCGCCACAAGAGGAAGTAAGGGTAGCTCAGGACCTGTACCAACCAACTACTGACCACCAGCTGATGAAAGGAGCGACAGCTGCCAATGAAGAACTAGATACATGACTGAATCCTTTTCCAATTTGCAGTTTTTTACAGGTTTGTTTTAGTTAAAATACAAAAGAAAGCTATAAAAGCAATTATAGGAGATGCAGTACATAAGAGGTTATTAAAGGGCAGCTTAAATAGTTTATTATGGGATGAGTCATTAAAATCTGGTGATATTCTGGTTGGAATGCTCCATTCTAGTCAGCAACTCCTTTGTAAATATGTGACTGTTACGAGTATTGGGAAGGTCAGATAATTTGCACCCATTATACAGGTTATTATTTGCATTCCTACCACTGATGCACTGATTATACTGAATACTTATTTTTATAAATTATTATACATTTCCTTACATTTTTATCTCTCCATTGAGTTGCTATTTATCCTGGGGCACAAAAGGCTCAAACCCTGTGGTTTTGCCGAGCTATTGGGTCCTACTATATCTTAAATCTAATACATACTATCTCTTAGTGTTTAATTTTCTTCTTTGTCTTGCTTACTAAGTTTCCTTATCCATTTGGCTCTTACTCTTATGATAAAGTTTCCAATTTCAATTAAGTTTCTCCTAGATTTTACATTCATTAACTTTGTTATGCATTCCGTTTACTCTATCCTCTACTTAAGTATCCTAGTTTCTTCACATTCTAAAACTACATGGCACTCTTTATCCTTGAGGTGACAGAGGGCATTTCTCTATTGCTAGCCCAAGCAAAGCCTTTTCTTGCTGCTTTATCACAAATATCTATGTAATTCTCCCCGTTCCAGACCACTTTTATCTCGCTATACCATTCCAATGAGCTTTTTGGATTCAAACTCACTTTTATTTCTAGTCTTTCAATATCCTCCATTCTTAACCTAATTTCTTTCCAAAACCCATTGTGTAGTGATTTCCCAGCTTTCCACATATCCCCCAAAACCAATTTTTGACATAATTTCCTTTATCTTATTTAGCCAAGAATCTTTTTGATTAGCTGTTCCTGTAATACCAAACATTAATGTACAATATTCTGTTTGTCTAATTTTCTAATTCTACCCAATACTTTAATACTCTTTCCACAATTTTCCCTCTAGTTCCCATTCTGCCTAATTCTGATTCTGCCACTTGCTCTTGGCAAGCCCAGGATTTATTTGCAAAAATTTCTATGGATCATCTCTATGATTGTGCCCTCTTCCTCCAAACCCCATATTTCTATCCCAAAGAGCATTTTTGCCTCCACTACAGCTACATAAACCCTCTAGCCATTTTATTTACATTCCTGGTAGTTTGTCTAAGCATGCTTTGATAGTTTTTAATACAACTTTACCTTTAGCCAATACCATTCATTCACTTTTGCTCACTCCAACCACCTTTACTACTTTATCGTATCCCCAAATAATCAAATCTGTTGATCACTGCAACCTCCCTTCCTTGCCAATACCATTTCTCATCTTCCCTTAACTTGTTGCCTTTTTTTTTAAATACTGTAATTTTTGTTTTACTTACATTAATTCTTAGACTCCATTAGTTTCAGAATTTATCTATTGCTTCTATTGACCTAACTATTCCCACTTTAGATATAACTCCTGCTATTAAATCATTTGCAAATAGCAAGCCAGGTATTTCTTTATTGTTAATTATTGGCATATGCCTATTCTTCACTCTAATTGCATCAAGAATATTGTCTATAAACAGATTAAACAATACAGGACTTAACTTATAACCTTGCCTTCATCCAATATTGTTTTGAATGCTTTTAGTTACTTTGTTATTTGCCATGTTTATACCAAACTCATTGTCTGAATATCTTATTTGTAAAACCTTTATAAAACTGATGCTCATTCCTTTCTTGCTCATAGTGCTTTGTGATTTATCATATCAAAGGCTCTTTCAAGATCAACAAATAACATATATACTCTCCCCCTCTTATTTGCTAAATATTTAGATACCATTGTGTTTATTACAAAAATGCTATCCACTATTCTTTTATTTCGTCTAAAACCTGCTTGGAAATCTGATGGCTTTCTCTCATCTTCTGCCATCTTTTGCACTCTTTCTGCCAAAACCCTGGTACAAGTCTTACCTAATATAAACTAATTCCCTTATAATTTACTGGGTTATCTAGCTCCCCCTTATTCTTAAACATTGGCACTACTATTGCCTTTCTCCAACTGCTTGGAACATTACCTCCTACAAATACTTTGTTTAGAATTCTCACTAGTAAACCTAATTTACTTTCATTTCTGATCCATGCCTTTCAAAACTCCTCTAGAATCCCATCAATATCACATACTTTGTTCCTTTTTAATCTTATTCATTGTCCCCTTACTTCCTCTGTTCCTATCCGACTATCTAGTTGCTGAATATCTCCTATGTTCTCTAATTCTTTAATACTTTGTCCCCTCTGTCCAGCACTGATTATAATATATCCTATTATATTCTATTAATTATATATATATATAATAGTTATATTAATTAGGCTAATCATATTATTTAATTACATTATTATTATTATCATTACATGATAGCTGTATTAATTATTAGGTGTTAGCTTTGCAGTTAAATTAACTGAATTACTCTTACAACTTTTGCAATAAGTGTTGTCTGTTTGTATAAAGTTTTTTTTTTATAGAAAGAAGATCTGCACAAAATTAATCCAATAAATTTAATTGTTTCATTTAGGCACATATGCCAAAAATCTTAATAAACATAATTATAAGTTGATGTTCATAAAATTACAGTATAGTTGCAACGTTTAACAACACATACTGTATAAATTGTGTCCTTAACACAGTTCAGTGCTTAATTTAACATTTAAGGTATCAACAAATATGGTCTTTATTACTTTCTTTAGCATATATGTACAATATACATAGTAGGTGGGGAGGTATTGTATTCATACATGTTTTGAGAACACTGAATTAAAATAAAAACATTTTAGGAGAGAGAGAGTGTGTGCCTGCACGTGTGCGTGCATGTGCATGCATGTGTGTATATGTAGTGCTCTCACCTGTTTCATCTCTCTTTTGTTTATTTCCTAATGATGGAAAGAAATCTGCAATTTAATGAATTACATAGCAACAGTTATGTAAGATTATAAGATTTGACTGTTGCTTCAGTCTATCATATTCCCTTATATTCTCTCTACTTTTAAGGAACTAGGCAATAAAACCATTTATGGTAATGTTTATCTTGACGTATAGTAGAAGTAGATAACACACTCTTTTGTAAGAATGGTTTGTTTGCAATATAGATGGAGAAAGTAATGTGAATGGAACATATCACATCCCTCACAATTCTATCACATTTTGCAGTGGACAACAGCTTTCAGCTTCGATTAATATAACTTTGGATCATTTATTTGCACTTAAGTGTTCCAGTGATTCTACAAATTATAGAAGTAATAAAAAATTCTCACCCTGAAATTCAGCTGCCAAGATTTCTTCTTGCTCTCCTGCATTATTAGATGACACCCGATTACGGCCTCTATTAGCTACCTTATAATGTCCATTTCCAGGTCTCATGCTGGCTTCAACTTCATGGTGCCTGAAGTTTGACATGCCATTCTCATTACTCATCATTCTGTAATCTGTTTCTTCAGGTTTTTTCTCTACTTTCAAATTTTTATAAGTTTCCCAGAAGTCTGGATGTGTCTGCATGTAGTTATTTGCCTCTGCAGATGTATTGACAGTGTTATTGTACTCCAAATATTTGCGCTGGTCTGAAATTAGGAGCATTTTGGTATTTTGTTGTAATTATTATGGAATCACACATAGCAGAGTAATGCTTAATCCACATATGTGCATTAAATTTGGCATTTACCTGAAGAGTAAACAACAACTCCTGGTGGTTCTAAGTGCTGACTCAAGGCAACCATTTTTGTGGACAGAATGGAACTGAATCTCAACTTGCAAAGATCTGCTCTGCTTTGCGACTGCACAGAGCTTCCTTTAAAAAAAGAAAAATTAATTTACTCCATAGAATTAAAATCTAGAGACAGTACTTAAGAAGCAAACAATCCGTGTAAGGTTATAAAGAAACACATCTTACTGGGGCCACTGTCACATTGATGTTATAGATTGAACATCCAAGTGAAAGTAGATTGGAAATAAAAATGTGCGTCTCTTGTCTTTCTCTCTTATAGACACAAGACTGAGAAGAAAAGAATTATTTACAAATTAGAAATGATTTGAAAACTTGCAAATATGCAAAGAATCTTGTGACAGTGATGTGATTAAATTAAAAACTAAAGAATTTGAGTCGGTTTTTGTAACACAAACATCACTTATTTTTACTTACTGAGACTGGTTTTGGTAACACTTGTTCCCATTTTCAATCCTTAATTCTGACTAAATCGAAGCAAGAGGCTCTATTTAAATAGCAGTAGATAATGTATTCATTGATGAATTTCTAACAATTTAATTATTTCACCACTGTTTCCAAAGCAGATTTCTTTTTGCATTAGAAAATACATTCATACTTATTTTCCAAAGCATTGCTCTACAATTTGTTAGCTTACGTCCATTTCTGAGGAGAAAATCTTGAAATTGTCCACAATTGTAACAATAAAATATGAAAAGCTTTGCAAGCTACATATTATTCATAGTTATAATATTTGTTATATATATATATATATATATATATATACATATTATTTATACTAGATGTGAGGTGCAACAATGCCTTGAAAATGATACTCATCACCAAATGATGATTTGCGTAGTGAAAATCCTTTGCATAAAAGTGTATCATTTAATAGCCAGGCATGCTATTAACAATTAATTTCATTAATTATTAAGGACCTGGGAATTTTCTGATCGGGAGAAGCATCCCTCTATTTCTGCTGTTAAAACTTTGCAGCAAACTGCAACAGCTCTTGGAGTAAGTACAACAACCTATCACACAGGAGGGAGACTAAATGCCTGAACCATCTTGAATGTAGCAAATTGTATCAACTTCCAGGAAGAAAGAAAAAGAAAAGCAGCCTCGCCTGGACACAAATCGTGGTGCTTTCCAGTTAGGCACCATACGTAGGCACATCATAGTAGAAAGGAATATCCCATTATTCATTTTTACTTTCTCTAGTACTATGTACATAGTGTATCGAGAAGATATTGCACTCTACCCAAAATTTGATACCCCGAGATTTCAAATATATTCGGAAAGGTGTGTGTGTGTGTGTGTGTGTGTGTGTGTGTGTGTGTGGTGTGTGTGTGTGTGTGTGGTGTGTGTGTGTGTGTGTGTGTGTGTGTGTGTCTGAACATGATAACTCAAAAACGAAAAGTAAGTTTAGTATCTTCCAGGGATGGGACGCAAAGATTTTGAGAAAAATCCCCCCACCCCCAACTACCCTTTACATGGAACTTTATTCGAAAATTTTGATTTTCTCAAAAATGGCTCTAAAAATTTTGATTAAAATATCATAGATCAAAGCTATTTACATGACAAATAAAATGTATATCTTGAATTTTCTGGGAATAGCCGCTGAAGAGTACTTTATTCTGGATGAATTTTACGGAATTTTGAATAACTACTAAACCCGTAAGAGATGGACAAAAATTTACTACACGAAAAATATAGAGCACGTTAAAACACACAATTTATGTTATATACATTTTTTCGTGGAGTTCATCGTTTTTGAGACATTCCTTGTTTTTCATTTCTGCTTTGAAAAACGTATACTTTTTTCATACAGGAATTTGTCAACTGATGTCCATACAAACAAAAAAACTTCAGTGGCATAGCAACCAGCTTTTGACTATCACTTTAACCTATGGTACTCCCTTATTTCGCTTCTACTTACAAGGAAGAAAGTAAGACTACTTCTGCTAATTTTTTCTGATTAGCATGAACTAAAAATGCTTTTTAAGAATAATTTGTTGCAGAGATGCAGAGAAAGTCATGTGAATGGTACACATCAGAATTTTTCTACACTGCTGAAAGTAATTTATCCTACATGCATTGCAATACATAATGCAATAAAGATTCAAGATACAAAGACAGAATGGATATCAATGTAGATGTACTGAACAGCACACAGTTGAACATCTTTTATTTCATTGCTCAGTCCTAGAGCACAAAAGATGTATCTTCGATATGCACTTAAATTTTTGTAATATTAGATTTGACACTGTGTGAGATATTTAGAAAAAATGCTGTCGTGGGGAATTCCAAAACTTTAAATGTTCTATTTATAAAACATTAAAGTATTCTTTTTATAATATACATTAGCATCTTGTTTTCTTTCACCAGCATGATCTGCAGTTAATAATGTTGTAAATTCATTTGTATTATAACTATGACCACAATGTACCTTCGGATGAAATAGACTTTTATGTACTTGTATATTAA
This sequence comes from Hymenopus coronatus, assembly GCA_030762935.1. Lineage (NCBI taxonomy): Eukaryota > Metazoa > Arthropoda > Insecta > Mantodea > Hymenopodidae > Hymenopus > Hymenopus coronatus. Next base: position 56,224,200 of record CM060880.1, read on the forward strand.
AAAAAATCTGATGTGTTACACTCACATGACTCTCTCTAGCTGCTCTACAAGCAAACTCCTTACAAAAGATTCTTCTTCTTTCTACACAATGCTAATCAAGATAATCATTAGCAGAATATTCTTGTAACAGTTCCTTATAATTAAAAGGGAACAAAAGGTATGTGCTCTGCTAAACCGATAGTCAAATGTTTTAAAAGCTGTCGTTATGCGAATGTCATTGAAAATCACTTCTTTGCTTAGCCAGAAGTAGAACAAAAGAAAAATGACACTTCGTGACTGAGAGAAGTATAAGTACTTTACAATTGAAAACAATAACAAGGAATATCTTGGAAACGGTTACTTGCTCAAAAAAGTTATAAAGGACCTAAATTGTGTTTTTTGACGTAGAATTGACCATTTTTGACATATTTCTTGTTATTGGTTTCAAATACTTAAAACTTTCTTCATACAAGAATTTGTCAACTCCTGGTCATGCAAAGAAATGGATTTTAATCACATGGCAACCGGATTTTAAAAGATCTGATTATCGCTTTAGCTAGTATACTCCCTTATTTCCCTTCTACTTACAAGGAAGCAAGAAATAGGACCATTTCTGTTAATGTTTGTCTTGATTAGAATGAAGTAGATAGAAGATTAAGCTTTATAACAATAATTTGTTACAGAGATGTAGAGAAAATCATGTGAATGGACACATTAGACTTTTGTATCAGGAACCCCCTGGGCTTTGAAAATGATTAGCTTTTCAATGTATGCATCAAAATCTTCTTCTGTTTCACTGTATTTAATAAATTGAACACATGTAATTGCTCTAGTAGCTTGAAGATTTTGCTGTGATGGATTCTGTTGTATCTGAATGGCTCATCATTACTACAAAGCTGCAACTTCCATTGCAATCTCTCACATAAAATTGTAGAGCTGCCCTACACACTTTGTGTAATATTGCTGATTGTGCCAGTGTTAAAGCCTCTAATTTTATTTCTTACAATAATTATAGGTAGGTATTTAAATCAATTGTTGGATAACTGGGTCATTTTATATCTCTATTTATTTTCTTTTTTCCATAACAAAACCCGAGGTAATGAGACAGAAGATACCATTGTGTGAATATGGAGAACTAGTCATGGACACAGTGAAGTATTATATGTTCAATTGTTACAATTTTTAAATCAATTAACATTCTAAGATGATAATGCAGTGTTGAAACAAGGACAGAAAAATAAGTCAAAAATTGACATACATATTTTTCAAACGAGCAAATTGTGGTGTGTTTACTTTCAATGTAAATGAAACTGCAGTTTTATATGTACATTATTACATTACTGTAGTGCAAAATAGCTGAATGCTTTGGTCTTTTCTTGTATTTTTACTTTCTCTATAGTATATAGAGAAGGTTTTGTATTCCAACCAAAAATTTGATACCAAGATTTCACTGGAAATATATGTTTTGAGGTGTCTGTAGTTCAAAAAAAGCATTTTTAGAAAAGGGACATGTGTGTATTTGTGTCTGTGGACAGACTAAAACTAAAGACTGTTAAATACCAAACTTGGTATCTTCCAAGGATGGGCTATAAAGGTTTTTCCTTGGGGTGGGATGACCCCAAACTACTCTTTACATGGAAACACTTTTTTAAACTTTATTTTTCTCAACAAAGGCTCCAACAAATTTGATTACAACTCTGCATATTATAGATATTTACATCACAAATAAAATGCATATCTTGAAATTTCTGAAAATAGTTTCTGAAGATCTGTTCATTCTGGATTAATTTTGGTAGATTTTGATTAACTAGTAAACCATAAGGAATAAACACTGCACAAAACATTTAGATGTTGTTAAAACACACAATTTATGTCATATGCATTTTTGATATAGAGTTTACCGTTTCCAAGATATTGCTTGTTATTGGTTTAAAATTTAAATACGTAACTTTTCTCAAACCTTTCCTTTCTTTACCGCTGGCCTTGCAAAGCAAACTGAACTTCAGCTGTTCATATAGTGACCAGCTTTTAAAAGATATGATTATTGCTTTAGCCACATTTTCCTTCTGCTTACAAGGAATCAAGTAGTATGAGCATTTCTGCAAATGCTTATCTCGATTAACATGATGTAGATAAAATAATTTCTTTTATAAGAATAGTTTGTTTGCAGAATGGATAGTGTGTGTCATGTGAATGAAAAACATCAGATTTTTTTTAATTAATATTTTGCTATTTATGACATTGAAATCCTTGGTTCTATGCAAAATCATACAAATGATATTCTGTTGTATTATTGGTTTCATATTGTTATAAAGTTCATATATTGAAAATTGTGTGTTTTCATTTCACATTTTCTGTTCTTGATACCCAAATTCTTGGATATCTCCAAAACATGTGATAATGGGCTAGGTTACACTGTGAGAACCTTAGCTGCCAGCAATTATTTTTGTATGAAGACTGCTGATGCAGTATTGCAACATACACAAGTGAGCACATCCGAAAGCTGCATTTAGAGCATGATAAAACACAGATGGGTTTTCAATGGTATTAAATTTATTAGATTCAATTCTGAATATCATGTACTGTTGGACATTCAAAAAGTATACGAATGTCTTTACTTTCTCTACACATACTATATTTATAGTAGGAGAGAAGGTATTGCATTCCACCCAAAAATTTGATGTTGCAATTTCACAAGAAATATTTGTTTTGAGGTCCCCTGAACCCAAAATAAAATATTTTTAGTAAAATTTTGTGTGTGTAATTAGCATAACTCAAAAACAAAAATAAAGTATATACTAAGTTTCCTACTTAAGATTTAGTATCTTCCAACATACACAAAGATTTTCAAAGTTCCATATCAAGTGTACTCAGATGTGGGGGGACATCCGATTAAACTTTACATGGAACTTTGAAAATTTTGTTTGTGTCAAAAATGGCTCAACAATTTTAAACAATTTGGGAATGCACATTGTAGAAAAATATTTAAAAATGGAGGAGCTGCCATATTGTTCAAGGGTGGCATGTCATTTAAAACAATAAATAAAACAAGCTATCTTAATGAGGAAAAATGTTTTGAACATACAGTTATTGAAACAAACAGTAACAAAAGTGAATTGCTTGTATACATAGGGCTCCAGATGGGTGCATAAAAGCATTTCTATGGAAATTTGACACATTACTTATTACTCTGAAAAATAAGTCAAATAAATTAATTATATGTGGTGACTTAAACCTAAATTTTCTATCAAAAGATACATATACAGCAGAAATGTTATCCATTATTCACTCACATAATTAAAAACCATAATTAACACATCCACCCGTATAACAACCACTTTTGAAACATGAATTGATCAAATTATAATCGAGGAAAACTCTGCCCCTTACAGACGTGAAAATATTGACACTAGTCTGCTGCATATGCACATTAATTTAGAAACTGCATCACCAGAGCAAGTAACATATAAGAGGATATATAGCAAGGAAAACTTAAATTATTTGAACTTCCTGCTAGGTAAAGAAAACTGGGGTTGCATACTAAGTTCAAGACATCTCAATGAAAAATGTGATCTGTTTCTTACAATATTTAAGCTTGCTTCAATCTTGCCTTTCCACTAAAAAGGGTTAAAAAGTGTGAAAACAAAAAATCTGGATGGTTCACAACGGGGATTTTAACATCCTGCAGTAGAAAAAGACTGCTTAGCCAAATAAATAAAACTTCAACTAATGAGATTTTTAAAAAATACTATAAAACATGCACATCCACACTTAAATTAATGAAGCTAAAAAGTAGTATAACAACAGCTTTATTTTAAATGCACCAAACAAAAATAAAGCTCTCTGGCAGATAGTAAAGAAAGAAACAAGGACAATTAAATCTAATAATGAGAAAATTAATCTTAAGGGTGCCCAGAAACCAACAGATATTTCAAATGCTTTTATGAGCCATTTTTCAAACATGGTTAGAAACTTATAACTCCCTGCAACCCACACATCTTGGTAAAGAAAACATCCACTCGATCTGAGTCCAGTAACAAAATTTAAATTATTGATGTGAAAAAACTTAAAAATAAATATTCATGTGGCTCAGATGGTATACCAGACTTGGTAATTAAAGCCTGTATAGCATATTTTGCTGAGCCGTTAGCAGATATATGTAATGCTTCATTGAGCTCTGGAACTTTTCCCCAGGTATTCTAAATAGCTAAAGTATGCCTCATCTGGAAAAAAGAGACAGGGATAATCCTAAAAATTATAGACCTATCTCAATCTTGTCAGTGTTTTCAAAGACTCTAGAATGGATAATGTATAATAGAGTGGTATCCTTTCTTGAAAAATGTGATATGTTTACACACTCTCAGTTTGATTTCTGAAAGGGTAAGTCCATGAATGCTGTACACTTGTTTGTAGATGATAACCTTAAAGCAACAGATCATAATCAGCGAGCAATTGGTATATTTCTGGATCTTTCAAAGGCTTTTGACACAGTCAATAATAAAATATTTTTGGATAAACTAGATAAAGTCAGCAAAAGAGGTATAGCGAATGATTGGTTTAAGTCCTATTTTACCCAAAGAGTTACAGTATGTGGAAGTTAATGGTTGCCATTCTATTTCAGCAGCTCTAAAAAATGGAGTTCCACAAGGGTCAATTTTGGGACCTATTTTGTTCTTAATTTATGTAAATGACTTGCCATCAAATTTCAATGACATTTGATTAATTTTATTTGCACATGACACCAATATTTTACATAAAAATAGCAACGTCTGCCCTGGAAAAGATATGAATCGAAAGAACATAATCCTACATAATTGGCTAGCAAGAAATAAGCTCCACTTAAATGTAGATAAGACAACTTTTATAAACTTCAGCCCAGGTAAAACATATAAAGAATACAGATTTGCATTAATAGTCACCCCATAAACAAAGGCAAGAAAACAAAATTCTTACTTGTTTGGATAGATTTGGAGCTAAAATGAGACACACATTAATTATTTAGCCAACAAATTGTTCAAAATCTGCTTTGTATTCAGAGTAACAAGTAAAGTGTGTACCACAAGTGTATTAAGATCTATGTATTTTGGATATGTTCGCTCCATTTTAACCTACGGTATTCCAGTATGGGGCATGTCCACAAATCTGTATGCTATCTTTAAATTACAAAAGAAAATATTAAAAATAATAAAGCAAGTTCCTCTGAAAACACCAAGCAAAACAGTATTTAAGGAATTAAATATCTCATCTCTACCTTACCTTATATATATATACACACTTGAAACATTTGCTTCATCACAAAAAACAGGAGCCTCTTTAAAACAAATAATATGTATGAACTATACACATACCACATTCTGCTGTACAAATAAGAGTCGCAGTAGCATTTCCCATTGTGGCACCAACCTGTACAATATACTATAAAGAACTGGTCTACAGTAAATTTAAACGTTCAATTTCAACGCTCTCTTAGAGTATGTAGCCTTCAACATTCAATGATCTTGAAATCTCATTTGTGGAATCTCATCCAAAAGAGTTGTTAAAAAGAAGATGAAAGATATTCTTTACAAGAAAAAACAAACCTGATGTATTCCATTCATATGGCTTTCTCTACAAACTATTGTTACAAAAGATGAATCTTTTACCTATAGTGTTAATCGAGCTAAACATAGCAGAAACAGTTGTATTAGTTGTAGTTCTTTGTAAGTTGAAGAAAAATAAGTTATTACACTAGGCTAAAGCGATAGCCAACATTTTTAAAAAGCTCATCACTATATGAAGCAATTGGAGCTTTGGTTCACTTTGCAGGCTCAGTTGATAATAATAATAATAATAATAATAATAATAATAATAATAATAATAATAATAATAATAATAATAATAATTTTATTCACCATTTAGATCATGATACATGATATGGGCTTCGTCAATAAATAAAACAAAAGATGACTACCTATTTAAGAAAGCTTTAATTGGCTTAAAATTGAACCAATAGCAAGGAATATCTCAGAAATGGTTAACTCTACTAAAAAAAATGTATTAGTGATAAATTGTGTGTTTTGACAAGATCCACATTTTTTGTGCAGTAAGTTTTTGTCTATCTCTTACGTTTACCAGTTATCAAAATTAATCCATAATGAAGAGTTCTTCAGAGGCTATTCCCAGAAAATTCAAGATATACATTTTATTTTTCATGCAAATATCTTTAATATATGGTATTTTAACAATACTGATAACAATAACAATACTTTATTTACCTTTTGATTTATACATAAGTCATGGCTATTCAGTATATGTATTTACAGTAGTATGTACAAGTAACAGTATTTACTATAACACCAGATAATCACAGCACTGGCAGTTGAAAAGTTGATAATGGAAGCAACAATACTTCTGAAACATATCCTTAATAAAACAATGGAAATGTGTTACAATCGACTCAAATCAATACTTAGGAAACTGTTTCTTACCTGTTTTAAAGGTAAAAGGCTCACTGGATCCTTCATAATGTAGGCAATCGGCTATCCAATACAGAATCAGGTCATTGCCTAGTCCTTCTACACTTATACTGATAGCACCAGTTTGAGAGCCAGCAGAATCCACTACTGGTTTATCTAGCAATGGTACACCATTCTTTCCATCTATTACCATTGTCTGTAACGAAAAACTAACTTACTAAATGCTTCCATTCACAGAGTATTTTCCAAATGTTATGACTAATAATAAAATTATAGACTATAACATACAGCACAAGCTCACATTACAGATTTATAAGCACACCTCACATCCCTTTGTTAGGCACAATGCCTATTTTACATGACCAGGCACAGTGTATCACAGAGATAACGTTTACATGTCTGGTTTTCTGCTGTCTAAAAATTGTTCTAGACGTGAACTTTTTATGACATTTTCGTCCAATGAGTTGTGTTGCTAACAGTTGCCTGCGAATGCCGTAAAAATATATCACTGCTGCAAGACAATGTAAAGTTTTTTGTTTCTTCACAAGAAGAACTGTCATCGAATTTAAGGCAGCAAAGAAGTAATTTGAAGTACTTCAGATTCATTACCAATCTAAATATCCATACACTATCTCCATCTGTACCCCATAACTCTTCTAAAGATAGTCCTGCTGCTGTGTAGAACTTCTGCCAAATATAGAAGATCTATGGATGCTTTCATCTCTTCTTTTTTGTCAAATCAGCATCTCTTACACAGCTCAATTTGTTTCATATAAACTCAATATACTGGTTGGTTTAGGTGATAATTGTTTCTAGAATATCATCTATAATAAAAAAAATCCAACAATCTGTAGGTGTGCTAGCATTTCTAGCTGGATTCCTAGCTCCAGCAAATGAGTAAACAGATTTTGTGATATAGTTCTTCTCTGCCGCAGAGCTCTCATTTTCTTCCAATTAGGAATACCATCTTTACCAGTAAACTGAGGAGAAACATCTGTGACGCCTAAGTCTTAATCTGTGTCATTTCTTTAAATGAGTAAGAATTGCTTTCATGGGTTTCTGTCACGTGTCACTTTTAACACAGAATAGAGAGTATGCAGAAAGGAAACTCGAGGGTGGCTCCTTTGAAGTGCATGAAGTCAAGCACTGTGCTAGATGCCATATTGGGACCTAGTAAACACAAAGCAAAAGGTGTTTATTACGTATAATTTTAAGCAATTTAAAGCATTTAAAATAATAAAGCAAAAACATAAGTAATAAAAAAAATCTCATGTGTGGTATACGTATCTGCTTGCTCTCATACAAACCATTTATACGACAGCTTATTCTTCTATTTCTTGTTAATACAGATACATTTTAATTGCACATTTCATTTTAGGTATAAACAATGGTCAATCAAATCTTTTTGATGCCAGCAGTTATGTGATGCTGTAAAAGCCCATTCTTTTTGCATTAACTTGAACAAAGAAAAGAAAAAGGTCTATATGGTAATTTCCTCATAAGAAAATGTGTATGTATTTGAAAAATTTTAATCAATAAAAAGGGGTATCTCGAAAATGGTTAACCCCACAAAAAATGTAAAGACAAATTGTGGGCTTTAACAGGATCTACATTTTCTGTGTAGTAAGATTTTATCTTTCTCTTACAGTTTTGATTAAAATAGTACAGTTTAAGATATTTTTATGATGAACGAAATGTATAATTTGAATTTTCTAGAAATAGCCTCTGAGGACCTCTTCATTCTGGATGACTTTTATGTAACTTTTGTACAACTGGTAAACCGTAAGAGATAGACAAAACTGTACTAAGTAAAATCTGATGTGTTCCATTCACATAGCTTTCTCTATCTGTACCACAATTAAATTTTTCTTATAAAAGATTATTCTTTTATCTATGTCACACTAATGAAGGTAAACATTAGCAGGAACGATCTTATTACTTGCTTCCTTGTAAGTAGAAGGGAAATAAGGGAATACATTAGGCTAAAGTGAGTCAAATATTTTAAAAGCTGGTCACTATGTGAAACAATTTGTGTTTGGTTCTCTTTCCATGGTCCATTGGAGAAAAGTTAATTAGTTTAAAGATCGAGTGCTAAGCCAGCAGTGATAGAGGAAGGTTGTGTTTTGAGAGGTGCTCCTGCGGTGAAGGAAGAAGGATCTAAGTCACGATGGGAGTGGACATTACAGTGTATAGAGCAAGAATTGGACAGTTTAGAAAAGTAAAATTGGTGAATAGTAAACACAGTTTTGGAGAGAAGATGACAAACATATTGGTTTTAGCAAGTGTTATAACTTTGTTGTTAGTGATTGGAGGAATTGAGGTAAACCCCGGCCCTGCAGATATAATAACAATGCTGGAAAACCTGACTGAGAAAATGAACAAAATAGAAGGCATGGAACAACGAATAGGTAAACAATTGGAAAAGATGGCAACAGATATCAAAGAAGATGTTAGAGTTGAGGTGCAGGAAGCAAGAAGGGAAGCTGAAATGGTTAAGGAAAGAATGGAAAGATTGGAAGAAAGGGAGAGAAGATTTAATTTAGTGTTCATAGGAGTTAAGGAAAGAAGGTATAAATGGCCAGCAGAAGAAATATTAGAAATAACGAAGGAAAAGCTGAATTTGAAATTGTATAGATGGGAAATTATTGAAGCTTATCGAGTTGGAAGACAACTTGGCAAGAGAGCAATTATAGTGAAATTTGCAACAGCCCAATTAGTACATGAAACTTAAAAGAGCCAAGAAATTAAAAGGAACAGACATTAATAAAGATTTATCACCTAAGAAGAGAGCTCTACAAAGAAATTTGGTACAAAAAATGAAAGAAGCAAGAGCCCAGGGAAGAAGAGCTTATATTAGAAATTTCCAATTGGGGATTGACAGAGAAAAGACATCGCATCTGGACAAGAAGGACCTAAGAGAACCCCAATCAGGCACAGAGGAAATTACTCAGCAGATGTCAACGCCAACTTCAGGAAGTACAACAGGAAGATCAAAGTCCAAGCAAAAAGGAATGGATGTGGGTGAAGACGGGGAAAGTGTGTGTTTGAACCGAAATCTGCCTGTCAGCATGGATATGAGAACGGCATATGCAGATAGGACGTCATCCAACATCCTTACGAGAGAAGTAACAGCTGACGAAGTAATGACGTCAACAGAGGAAGCAACAGGAGGAGGAGCTACCAGAGTGACGTCACCCAAGAAAATAGTGTCACCGAGAAGAGGGGAAGTAATAGCAGCACGTAATTTGGCTTCGAAGGGAAAGAAGGCGTGGCAACAGAGTAGCGGGGAGAATACAGAAGGGGAAGAAGACAGCATTATATCATCTGAACATGGCAGCATTCTAGTTTTAGACAGAAATAAAGCTATTTGTTAAAACAGTGTTTAGTATATCAAGAGAAAAGTTTAAAGAACAAGGGATGGGTAGACTGTCTTCGAAATAACCTGGAAAGTAGTGGGTTAGGGGAAATGTGGAGAAGAAGAGAAAATAATGTGAATAACTTCTGGAAGTTGGCAAGGAAAAGATTTGAGGATATAGAAATACAAAAAATATTTAGTGAAATAACTGAAAAGAGATCTTTAGTTTTCTATATACCAATGAAAGTCTCATGGGGAAGGGAAAAGTACATTGATGTGACAAATAAAGAAGAGCGAGAAGGTATTGCATGGCTGAAAGCAGGAGTATGGAGATTAAAGGGTTTAAAGAAAGGTATTCCACAAAATCAATGTCCTATATGTGGCGGAAATGAAGATATGGAACACATTTTATTTAAATGTAAAGGGACTGAAATTTGGAGAAAAGAGTATATTAATAAGAAATGGTTTAAAATAGATAGAAAGGTAGTAGTAGTTGAAATGTTTCAAACAGATAGTAAGAAGATTGGACAATTCTTATGCAAAGTGAAAAATAAATGGATATGGACAGTAAATAGACAAAATGGTGTAATAAACTAGAATTAATAAACTATTGCAAAATATGAGTATGACCGGTAAAGAGCCAGGGCTGAACACTGGTCATATTCACCTGTATAAAGCTTAGCATAAATAAATAAAAACTAGTTTAAAAGTGAAATCAATAACATAAAAGAGATACTACATAAAAATGTATATAACATAAATTAGGTGTTTTAACAATGTCTACATTTTTATGTAATAAGTTTTTGCCTATCTCTTATGGTTTAACCATTAGAAAAATTCTGCAAATCTCAACCAGAATAAAGTCTTCAGAGGCTATTCCCAGAACATTCAAAATATATATTTTATTTGCGATGTGAATATCTGCAATATGTGGTATTTTAATCAAAATTGCTGGATCCATTTTTAAGAAAATAAACATTTTTTAATAGTGTTCCAGTAAAGGGTAGTTTGGGGGGGAGGATTTTCTTTAAAATCTTCGTGTAGCATCCTTCGAAAATACTAAACTTAAATACCAAGTGTGGTATTTAATGGACTTTTCATTTTTGAGCTAAGCAGTCCACAAACATACACACATGGACCTTTTTCTAAGAATGCTTTATTTCAAACTCAGGGGACTTGAAAACATATATTTCTGAGAAATCTTGACATCAAATTTTTGGGTGGAATACAATACCTTCCCTATCTACTATGTGCATTGTACATACAGGCTAGAGAAAGCAAAACTGCAAATCTCATTAAAATACAATTTTTCATAATTTATATTTTGTTCTAGAGTTGACCATTTTAGAAATATCCCGAGTTGTTGGTTTCAGTTTAAAATAAAATTTCCTCAAACAGGAAATCATTCCTAGCAAGCACAGAGAACCGAATTTCAATTGTTTCACATAGTGACCGGCTTTTAAAAGATTTGACTAGCGCTTTAGCCTATGTATTCTTTTATTTTCCTTCTACTTACAAAGAAGCAAGTAATAAGACCAATTCTAATACTTTTTTTTCTTGAGTAGCATAATGTAGATAAAAGAATAATCTTTTGTAAGAAAAATTTATTTGTGAAACAGCTAGAGAAAGTAATGTGAATGGAACACATCAGATTTTTGAGACTGTTTTGTTTGCTATTCATATCTATAAAACAAACTCTAGCAACATGCAATTGTGGTTAGGGAAATATGTAGGAAGGAGTAAATAACCAAGTGATTCAATGGACTGCCAAGTTTTATTTAATAAAAGAATAAAAAATCTTAGGACTTTGAATCAGAATGGGCAGTAAATATGATTAAATAGAATGAATTAGTCTTACCACACACAAAAAAAAAAAAAAAAACACAAAAAAAATGCAAAACTGAAGCTTGATGCAAGCATGTGATAAACCACATTACAGGAGACATTCCATGTTTCTTCACCTTGGTAATGTAGTGATTCTGGTTGTGTTATTACATAAATTTTCTCATGGTTTTCCTTTTGTTTGTAATACATTGTCTTCTTTAATTTTGTTATTATATGTTGATATAATGATTCTTTTGATAGAATGATAACAGTGGATCTGATGAATTTGATGTAATCAAACGATGACTCCTAACAGGCCATGACTGTCTCAATAAACATTTATTCAGGATTGGTATAGTGAGATCTCCTCTGTGTCCTTTCTGTACACTTAAAGAAGATATGGATGGAAACCATCTACTGCTCTGCCCAAGTCGTATATGCTATGCTATAAAGGCTACTAGCTAAAGCATGCAGCTTTAGATGTCCTAAAAACAGTGTATTTTGGTTATATATACTCATTACTGACATATGGAATCCCTTTCTGGGGATCTGCCAACAATTGTATTAAGGTGTTTAAACTGCAGAAAAGAATAATAAGAATAATCAAGCAAGTGAACCAATGTACCCCAAGTAAACCACTTTTCTTGGATTTAAGAATTTTACCATTACCATGTACATAAGTCTTAGAGACAGTTTCTTTTATACATGACAATAAGAGAATTTTTAAGCTCAACAATGAATACCATTCTTACAACACAAGAACATCAACAGCAATCCATCTCCAACAACACAGATTAACTAAAAGCTTAAATTCAGTTTCCCACAAAGGTGTTAACTTATATAATAAACTCCCTGATGCGATCAAAGTTCCACAGAGCAAAGCATTTAAAAAGAAGGTTAAAAATCTACTCCTAAACTATATGTTGATGAATTTGTGAATACATCTTTTTGATTATGTGCTAAAAATACTTGTTTATTTGGAAAACTTTGCCACATGAGCCATCCAGCTATTTATGTGTAAATAAGTTGATTTTTCTAACACTGAAACATTGTTTGTTACATGGGTCCTGTTCATCTGAGGATGTATTTTGGCACAAGAGAAACCTTAATGACTGCCTCAAGACAAGATTAGCTTAGCAACAGTTGTACTCATTTTGATCAATATTGTAAAATATAATGTATATAGAAGTGTCAGAGATTTGTTAAATTATGTATTATTTGTTTTTGACAAAGCCATGAATTCATTGTATTTCTTAAGGTGAGTAAATTCTATTCTAATTCTATTCTATTCTTGAGTCAACATGATAATATGACATCAAAATACTGGAATGCAAGAGAGCAAATAGCTTCACTGCCAACTGCTCAACATTAGATACCAACCAACCAACCATGTTTCTTTACCTTATTAACAGTGGCAGCTCATGGATTAAAAATGTAGGTGTTCACAAAATCAGCACTTTACCATGACGACGACTACTACTACTACTACTACTACTACTACTACTACTACTACTACTACTACTACTACTACTACTGCTGCTACTATAGCCGCCGTCACCGTAACACCAAATCCAGTAATATTAGAAACAATGATAGTGCCTAAAAACAAGAATTATAAATTTGTTACACAAATCGTCACTCACCCAGTTTTGTAAGATGTTGAATTTCTTAGTCTCCGATAGTTAACAGCAATATGAGGTTCCCAGATGGTGATGAAGGGGTAAAGTCCTTTGATATAGTTCATGTGAAGAATGGTATTTACAATAAATAATATTTACATTGTTTGAATTATGCAATGGACACCAAAGTTATTTGTACAGAAATTCCACACGCCTGTTTATCAAGTGTGCAAACCTTTCTATCACTCGGTGATTAAAGTCTTTTATGCTGTTGACCAGTTTCTTCTCAATAGCAAGCATTGCCAATGCTGAGAGTCGGTCTTCAGCCATCGTATTCCTCGTAAAGGTTTTAATTCTTTTCAATGTGGAAAAGCATCTTTCTGGTTCTGATGTAGTCATGGGCGTAGTGATGACAATCTTTAGTAGCTCGGTTAATTGCGGAAAAGTTTCTTCGTTGAGGTTGTTTTCTGTTATGAACTGCAACATAGACGATGCTCCTTCAGCGTTCATCATATCATGCCAGTTATACAGTACTTGAAGTTCTGTTTTAAGCTGTGACTTGAGCAACCATGGGTAAATTTCAACAGTAGTGACGAGATCTTTTTCTGGAAAATCTTCGGAGAATGTCTGGAAAGAAGCGACATCAACTAGCCTCGAAGCCACTAAATGATCGGTAAATGAAAATCTGTCATTTACGTGACTAAGTATCGCGTCGCACACTTCCTTTCCTTTTGCTACTCGATTTTCTTGCCTCTTTCTCTTTTCAGAAACTTCACATCTGTTAAGTGTAGTGTCTCTAATTTCCTGCACAGCAGACGAGAACCGATCTAAGTAGCGTTTTGCTTTTACAGCATCGATTTGTCTGTGTTGCAGTACTTTAAATAAGAGCTCTGCCTGAGGCATTATTCTATGAAAGAATTCCAACCAGAAGGTGAATGCAGAATCCTCCAAAGCTGCTAAGAGGCCGCTTGACTCATGTCTTGTTTTGTCATCAATATTATCAAGCAGACTTATTTCCTCTAGACACTGGATGAGACGTACTTTATTTTCATACACAACATTCACTGAATGAATGTTGCAAATCCAGCGTGTAGCTGCTAGCCTCGGAACTCTGTTTTGCACAATTCTGTCAAGTATTTTGGTTGAAAAAAATGCAGGAAATCCTGATAGTGTTGTAAAAAAAATCCTGGATGAGCTGTTTATGGCAGCAGCCTTCTGCAGAACCAAATTGCATTGATGGGCGTAACAGTGTATATAATATGCATGAGGGTACATAGCTCATATTCTCGCCTGAACTCCACTTGCACAGCCACTCATAAGAGCTGCACCATCGTAACATTGACCTATTAATTTATATTTCTGCTCTCCTATACGCTCTAGCAATGCAGTGTTTATTACCCCAGATATAGCATCAGCATCTTGGGCAACAGGATTGAAAAACCCCCAAAAACGCTCAACAGCCTTCCCTTGCATCTCGTATCTGTACACAATAGCGAGTTGTTGCTGAGTAGACACATCCGTTGTTTCATCGGCCATGACTGCTAAGTAATGAGCTACCTTTATTTCTTTTGATATAATTTCCCTGCAGACCGCAAGCATGCAGTCGAGGATGTCATTCTGCACCGTCTTTGAAGTACCTTTGAACACGGTTGCGTTTTGCTAAGTATTCTTGCATTGCTATGTCAATAGAGCTTACAAAATTAACAAGCCCACGAAACACCCCGGGATTTTCAGAATTCTCCCGCTCATCATGACCACATAGAGCTAGTTCAAATGCTCCACAAAATTTTATGCAATCAATTAGCCTAGAGAGAATGTACCTATTTTTGTCAACTTGCTCGTTGTGTCTCTTTACCGACTGCCTGTAAGCGCTGTCTAGTTGAGTGCTGATATTCATACGACCAAGCATGGCAAATCAAATATATGCGTTCTTATGTGCACGTGAATTCTCATGCTTTTTTATCTTTTCACTGAGATGCACCAGGTCGGCACTTCCTACTCTTGTCCAGTTACTCGTCGTATTGGAGCTAAACATAAGACAAGGAAAGCAAAACAGCGAGTTTCTGATACTGCAACCGCAAGGCCATTTGCATGTTGCGTATACATTGTTATTAAATTTACGTCTATAGTCCCGCTTTTGAGTTTTTGTCACATGCTTAATTACCAAATCGAGCTGTGGACGTCCCAGTCGTTTTATTTCTATTTGTTTCTCATATGTAAGTTTTTCATGGCTTCTTAATATCGAGTCCACCAAATTCATGACTACCTTTGAAAAGTCACAAGAATTGAGAACCACGAAGTCACTTGCTCAACACAGAGAACATTGTTGTTAAAATAATAAGCTATGTTTAAAACATGTTAGAAAATCCACACTAGTCTCACCTGTTAATTCATTAAGTATTGTCACAGTAAGTTAATCACATTATACCAGAAATAACTTAGTAAAACTGCAGCACACGCTAGTCTTAAGCAAGCTCTTGTATAAACCGCAAATTATTAAGAAAAATAGCGCCTCATCAAATGCAGTTGCATTTCCGGATAGTTTCAGCTAAATCTCAAAGATAGCAGCACCTCCTGATAATAAACAGAACCCTGGTGATATTAATGAGAACTAAAGTGCACGATTGCAATGTGCTCATTTCTGGCTGTAAAATTCCAAGGTGTTTTGTTGGCTGCGCAAGCGCAGAGCTGCTAAACGTTAGTAATATGCTAGCACACAAGCGTTGTTGCCACATACTCAGGTTCTCGGCTGTGTTCAATCTCAAGAGCAGAGCGCGGTATATTTAAACAAGTGGCACCGGATAGCGCATTTTATTAAATGTTTCCTGAAAGAGAAAAATGAGATCCACTAAGAAATATTGGAGGTTCACGTGCTCTTGTGCTCCTATACAGCAGCCGCCGCTGCTTATTAATTGTATTTGAATTATTTTTTTTAGTTGCTGAGCACTATTGACCACCTTTTCTCTTACTACTGCTCATTATAAGAGCAGTACAGCTTCTAAGGTCAACAAATATTCTAACTGTACAGTGTATAATATAACTGTTGATAGAATATAATCCCAGTAGCTAAAATACACAATTAATAACATTAACAAAATGTATATTACGAAGTGTGTAACTTCAACAGCATAGCTACTTGCTCGGTCCCAATATGGCAGAATTCATGCAATGTGCACTGAATTTTGGCTCATGGATTACAGTCAAGTTTTCTTTTTGTATGCTCTCTATTCTGTGTTTTTATCATCAAAATCTGCATTGTCCACCAAAAGTATTGTCAGAGCTTTCTGTAAATAGTTTAGGTTACACACATTGAATAATTCTTGCTTCCTTGACATCATATGTGCAAAAATATGACCAATAGAAAAGAAGGCCACACAAACAATGAGTATGTGACTGGGCACAATGTATCTCACAGATACCTTTGCTCTTTGCTTGAAAGAGAGAGAAGAAAAGAAAAAAGGAGACAGTTGGCCAATAATGAACCAGGAAGCACTCCAATGTGTTTTAAAAAGTTACAATGTGTTACATTATCTTGGCATCAACGGTTGCATCTGGATGCTTAAAAATGCAGGAAGCGTATCTCTCAGATATACTACGCCCGACAGAGGGTTAAAAAGTGATTCTTCTATCCACTATTGCCAGAATAAGTATTTCTTTTTAGATAATAATGAAATCCTGTTGAAGTATGCAATAAATATAACGTTCAATGTAGCATAATCTTATTAAAGCAATATTTATTCATTTAATATGGAATGTCACCCTCCGTGGTGTAATGGTTACCATGCTGACTTCATATACCCAAGGTCACGGGTTCAAACCTGGCGGAGGACGATGGATTTTTTCGGATGTAAAAATTCTTAGCATGGCTTCCTTTAGAAGGGAAGTAAAGCCGTTGGTACCGTGTCATAGATTTACAGCACGTAATAGAACCTCAAGCCTGATAGAGAGGCCTCTGAGCAAAATTAAGCGGTCTTTCACGCCCAATTTAGAATGGGATGCTGAGAACCACAGCAGTTAAAGAGCATCCATAAATAACATGGCATTTTTTATTAATATGGAAGAGTTATATTTGTAAAAAAGCCATTTTCTGTAACCATATTAGAAGTTATGTAAAAAAACAAAACAAATTATCTTACCAATACAAAACACTACTACAGTATGCAGGAATTTCCTAAATTCAGCAATTAAGATTTTTAAAACAATAATACAGCTTTTTTAACTTTTTTATATTAATTTCCTTACTATTCACATTGGTTATATGAAGTGAATATACACTTTTAAATGTGTTGATTTTATAGCCAGACCTTGAAGAAATATCTTTGGTTATTACAAAAAGTATATTTCTGGTTTTAATAATATGGTCATGTAGAAAATTGTCCTTTTAGAACTTGCAATGTTTCTAGTACACTAATTTCTGCATACTGATTCTAATTACATTTCTAACATGGAACGATCATTTTGCAACTGAGCTACAAACATATGTATGCAAGATTAACTTCCATGGCAGTAACCTTGGTGCTGTTCTACTGGCTCAGTGCTCAAACTTTACACTTGACAGTTTGTGTGAGTTCATGTAATGTAGGCAGCTGATCATGCATCTTTGTATCATGTTACTAGTCTCATATAAACAGTGTATACAAGTAGTGCAAGACAATGAATAATAACTAATTTGTTGCTGATTGAAAATAGCACATGGATAACATTACAATGCATGTAGACAGTATAGAAACAAATTAATGCAGACGTGCTGTTGCTGTTTTTCTTCCCTGGAGTTGACCTGTTACAGAATGTTGTGTTCCATCTGTTTGCTGATAAAAGTTCTTGTGCTTAGTCTAAGAATTGCTGAGTTGCTGTACAATTTCATCAGCAAGGATAGAGGGATGCCCACATGCTCCTTTGGTTCAAACAACTTCCAAATTGTTGTTGTGTTGAAATGCTTGCTTGTGAGTCTTTTACGATGCAGACAGGATACCTTTTTATCTTGGACAACATCAAGACATGCAACCAAGGTGGCCTTGGTGGACTTTAAGATGCCAAGCAGGATCATCAACTCAGTCAAAAGAGTGCCACAAGTTGTGCTCCACAGAACTGCATTGAGACATGAATCAGGCGTTACCCTGAAGAGCTCAAGATGCAGAAAGATGGCAGGAGTTACCCTGTGGAGATACAGAAACCTGAGTTGCAGCTCTGGAGGCTGGGTAATAACGAACCTCCAGTTTTATATCTGCATCTGTTTTGCTCTATCCTTTCTACCATAATTAGCACCATCTCTCTTTATTCACTATAACTATCTGTACACTGTGACTACAAGTGGCAAGCTTACATACCAAGTCTAATCTGGCTTGTTCAGCCTTTGTCCCAAAAATCCTGTGTTGTGAATGTTGACAACACTTCTTTTACTGCCTCCTGATCAGCAATCTGACTTCTCACCTGGAGGTCTCGGGTTCGATTCCCGGTTGGGGTGGGGAGTTTTTCTTTAACCAGAATTATTCCCTATCCCCCACAGAGTCTGGAAGTAGTGAAGTGTTAAATTATATAAATTGTCAATAACCTACTGTGATCAGTTGAGTTGTTTCACAAGCCAAAGTCCCCAATATGACCATAGAAGTTAAAGGGGGCTATACAAATGAAACAATAAAAAAAAAAAAAAAAATTAATACTTCCAATGTCAAGTGATTGAGTGCTACATCTTGATACAGAGGATTTTCTATTCGTGAATCATTGTTGCTGTTTTTATTATTAATTGAAATAATCAGTGATCAGAAAAATGTTGAGACAGTACACTTCAGTTCTTGAATAAACAATATGAATGACAAAAAAAAATATATACATCAACAAATTATATGTAAATAAAATGCACCATTAACTAGATAATCATGTTTAAAAGTAGGAGTATCTTGCAACTTGTCGATTGAGTAGCCTAATTCTACTGGCGGCACCTTGAATTATTCTAATGCATTATAAAACCATTTAAATAATGTTGGTCATGCATCAAATTCACTTGTTTTGTCACTGGGGCACTAGAAAAGTCCAGGAAAAAGTGAACTTATTGTTCACTGCACCATAGGTAAACATTAATTTGAATGGGACGCTGAGAACCACAACTGTTAAATGTGTCCATAAATAACACACCATTTCCATTTACTTTGAATTCTACATTGCCATATAAGAGGCAGCTCCTCAGCGTAGGCACGATAGGCTAAGCCTACCTTAATAGTTTTAAAAACTGTTTAATAATACTCATTAGGAAATGTATGAGTATTGAAGCCAAAATGAAATGTTTGCACTTAACAAAACAGAAACTACATGTAATATTACATTCCATATAGTTAAAAGTATTTAAGTGATAGGATTCTTGAAAATTTGGCAGGTCCACTTTCTTCTGGAAGGAAAGAGCAATTTTTTTAAACTAGAATACACTAGATACTGGAGCAATGCAAAGGCAATAGTTACTTGTCTGCTATTCCAATACAACAGCTCATTAACACTGCCTCTTACTGTTTAACTCCACCATTAGCTGGCCCAACATGATATAGCTATTCCAACATTAACAGTTTATAAGTATTTCGTGCCTGGTAGCAAGCATTAAGGAAAATGCTGTTACAAATGCTGGAGTGGCGCATGCTTTGTACATCAAGACTGGCAGTCAAATTCTTTTTGTAACTACCTATTAAATAGAAATGCACATTTTTAGGCCCTGCTAATTACTGCATTAATTGTGAAATAATATTATAACTTCCTTTAGAAGATGTTTTCCTACCAAGGAGCTTTTCATTACCAAATTATTATGGCATGTATTTTGACTTTTCAAGATTGAGAACTAAGCTCAAGTTTGTCTACACAACAGTCATTTCTTGTCTTGAAGTGCAACTGAAGTTATAAAACTGTTTGTGGAAAGTGATATTCAAATTGTGTAGCCAGAAGCTTACAGCTGCATCAATTCCTCCCACAAGTTGCAGAGTCGAGAGAAGGTTCTCTTGCTTGAACAGAGTGAAGTCTTATTTAAGGAGCACTATGAGACAGAACAGAGTTACAGCTTTAGTGTCTTCATTCACAGAAAATCAGGAGACACGGTACGATGATGTCATCAGCAATATGCCAGCATGAAAGATCAATGCATTGATCTACTTTACAAGTACCTAAGCAAAACGTTTCTGCTAGATCTGTAATTTGGGTATTGTGAATATTTGCCTACCCTGAAAATATCATTGCCTGCCACCACTGGGCCACGTGAGTTTTTTTATTTGAAATGTTTAAAAGCCTGAAAATCTAGGCTATTCTGTATAGAACTCAAGAGGAACTGTTACTGATTTTAAATAGTTTTAAGGCTTGTATACCCACAATACCTATGTATGTAGTTTAAAAAAGGTACATTTTAATTATTACACAAAGGCCAGCAGTTACTCCAATATGATTTAACAATAAGCGAATGAGTGTAAAAAAACTTGAGTTAATGAAATTCGCCACACCATTACTCATAAGGTTTGTCTGCACAAGTATGTGTGACAGATATAAAAATATTTTATTAACATTTACACTGCTCTTTGTGCCTAATTAATTCCAAGTCATGGACTACCATTATTTACTTGATAGCTTTAGAAACAAAATATGAACATAACCTTAATCAGTAGCATTTACAAGCATTGGAATTAATTTAAAATATCTGAACTTGCCTCGCGGTTGTAAATTTGAATTTAGAGGAAGTGTTTCATAAATCCACTGTTTATTTATAGAGAGGCTTCATACCTTTGTTGCCAGTTGTGACATATCCTGATTTGTTTATAATTTCCTCAGCTGCTAAGAACAGTCATCTCGTCTGCAGTTTCTATTTCACCCCTGTAAACTTTGCTTTTCATGTCCACCCTTGGCAGGCCAAAATGCAGGTCCAAATCAACTGATCCAATGGTTTGGGAAAGTCTCCTTCAAGTGATGACAGACTGCAAGAGTGATGTGGGCATGGTGCACCATCATGAAGGAACCAGATCTTTCTCCTTGTGTCAAACAGGTTAGGCAATTGGTACTTCAAAATCTGCTAATACCCTATACCAGTCAAATGTAGTGGAGGGACAAATAGTCCAATAAGATGATTTGCAATTATGCTCGGACCAAGCATTAATCGAGAATCTATGCTGAAAATGTTGCTGTTGTATAGTTCTCGGATTCTCCACTGCCAACAGTGTGTGTTATGAAAGTTCTTAATGTGACTCACACTGATAATGGCACATGCATGAAACAGGCCTCATCTATCACCAAACAATTTGCTATAAAATCTGGATTTTGTGAAACTGATGAAGTGGACAAAAGTGATTTGGTGATAAATAGTACTTGCTGCATAATATGGAACTGTTCTTTAAGAGTTCAAAGTACAATCCAGTGCACAAACCCTGTGAGTGTTATCACAACTGCTCCAATTGGGATTTTCATCAACCAAAGTTCACAATGTTGCCGTGTTCTCAATTACACAACTTGGAATTATCACAGAGATATTAGCAACAAGTGTGTCTGTACTTGTCACAGTCCTGTTAGGAACGCTTTCAGAGCCTTTGAGTAGGTCAAGAATTGCACTGCGTTTTTTCTGTAAATTAAGAACCTGTCCCGATATTCAGACATTGAAAATTGCAGTGTTATGTATGTTCTTCTGTAACATGATTTTCTGTCTTTATTTTTTTTATCCATGTCTCCTCTTAACTGCTCCAATCTTAACTCTCACTTAGACAAAAAAATAATTGCTGCAATTTAGAAAACATTCTCCATGATCTACACCAATATTGGAAGAAAATAAATGCAGCTGATGCAATGTTGCCAGCTCTAACAGAACTATGGACTTTTTCAATATAATTTACACAAACTCATTCATTCTATTGAAATACGCCAAAGGAAAAACTTGTCATTTATTTAATTTTCTATTAATATAATCATAAATTAAGGATTTTTAATCAACAGTACTCCAGCAAGGTGATGATAAACTTTCCCCTAGAAAACTATAAACTTTTCAGCTTTTGGTATTAGACTTCCTTGTCTTAAACTCTGCAGGATTACTTCACCTTCACCCTATAATTAGCCAATAGCCAAATCCAGTAACAAAACCCCTTAAATTCACTTCCATTTTGTGACTGACCATCCTACATGCTGCAATGCAGTCTAACAGGTATAGCTTTTTTTGTGAATGAGCCAACAACTGCTAGCTGTCAAGTGCAAAGTTTCAGCTGCAGGGGATAGTACTAACAGGCTCTGAATGCTAACTGTCAGCAAAGACTAGTTTGTTCACTATACATCTCAAAAGAAAAAGCTAATTCAAACATCTGTGTTGTGTATCAATTATTATAGAGCATTCTTATTATTGTTGCTGTTCCTATCTTATTAGTCCATGGAAATGCCAACGAAAACATTCATGCATGAACAAATAATTTTTGTAAGCAATAAATTTGTAAAAACCAAATCATATGGACTTGTGTGTAGATAATTTCAGGAGACATTTCCAAATAGGGGCACTGTCAGATGTCTGGTTAATAAGTTTAAAGTAGGGACAGCCAACTCGAAAGTATGCTGTACCAAAGCTGTGCGCCTGCTGCCTATGAGTCAATTACTATTTCACGTAGTACCATCTGATAATCTGTTGTTGCATTATCTTACAATATTATGGATAAGATAATACAGAAGCTATGTCACAAGCTGTGTTATACATGGTTCAATATTCCTGTTGTGCTTGGTATTAATTATACACAAAACAACCCAATACAAATCAATTATAGCCTTTAGTTCTATTCAACCAAATGATTGCATAGACATGCAATATTTTTTACTATAGAAACAAAACAGTACTTTGTTAGTGGAAATTTGCACAAGTTTGATTCTGCAAAGGTTGCACAAATATAAAATAACTAAATAAAGCTTACTATACAGTGATAACATTATGAGGACTTCAAATTAAACAAATATACACTGTGCACTGAATTCATTTTCAAGAGATGAATAATCATTATTATACAGTGTGTTTGAAAAAAGTCTGCTTTCTTAACCACCATTAAACATTAATTTGATGTTGCAATCTCTATTAAAAATATAGGCAGCTCGTAAATCTGAATAATAGAAAAAAGAAATAATTAACAGAGTACATAATAGTATGATATAAAACAAAGAGACATTTATATAATTTGTATAAAAATAAGTAATAATGATAATCTCTAAATACACTAAAATCTTACTGCAGTATATTAAATTGAATCATATGCAAAGCAAAATTAAGTGCTAATGAAGAGTTTATTACACAGGCAAAAAATGAAGAAAAAGCAATGTGGAAGATAGTAAAAGATGAAGCTGGAAAGAATAAGATACAGGTTAAGGAAAAACTTATAATAAATAAAAAAGGGAAAAACATTAGAATTCCAAAGAAATAGCTGATATATTCAATGAATATTTTAGTGAAATTGCAGAAGACCCAAAAACTATTACAAATGTCCCTTCATACTCTAAAATACTAAAAGACAAAACCATATTTCTAGTGCCAGCAACATTAGATGAAATCAACTTTATAATTAAAGGCTTAAAATAAAAATATTTGAGCGGAATTGAAAAAAAAAAAAAAAAAAAAAAACAGTATCCCACCTATTAACCCTATTGGTAGATATCTCAAATTCGTCATTGTCCATGGGAACATTTCCATAAATCCTAAAATCAGCACATGTATACCCAATTTTTAAAAAAGGAGAAAAAGATTGTATTCAAAATGATGGCCCAATATCCCTCCAATCTGTATTTGTAAAAATACTTGAAAAAGTAATGTCAACAAGCTAATTTCATTCTTGGAGACATGCAATGTACTAACTATCAGTTTGATAGAAGAACATTAGTAATGTTATACATTCATTCACTGAGTCAATATATAGAGTACTGGATGACAAAGAAAAAACTGTAAACCCAATTTTTAAAAAAGGAGAAAAAGATTGTATTCAAAGATAAGATAAGATATTTTATTGTCACATAGGCTTACAAATAATGAGTAAAGACTCCATAAACAGGTGACTCGTCAAGTATGAAGAACAATTAACAGTTAAGTTACAATAAATATAAATTGACAATGTACAGTATATAAATACAGTGTTTAACTGTTATGGTACTAACCTAGGAACAATAATGTAATATGTAACTTACAGAACGAAAAAAAGTTAAAAAGATTTGTGATTCATATATTCAATGACTGAGTAGTACACTTTGTCATTTAATAGGTTTTTCAATGCTTTGTTGAAACAATTCCTGTTTTTTATTTCCCTGATTTTAGTTGGTAGTTTGTTATAAGCTTTTATTCCGGCATACAGTAGACTTTTTTCGTATAGTGCTAACCTATGCATGGGTAGTTTTAATTTATTTTTAGTTCTTGTTCCATGGTTATGCTGTGTTTGTGAGTTATACATGGCATCAAAGTTTGCGTGTATGTATTTATTTATTTCATATAGGAATTGGGATGGTAGTGTTAGAATTTTCAATTTTTTGAACAGATTTCTGCAAGATTCTTTTGTTCCTGTTTGTGTCATTATACAGATTATTTTCTTTTGACTTTTAAAGATTGATTCCCATCCTGTCGAGATTCCCCATAGTATTATTTCGTATGTCATTATCGAGTGAAAGTAACTAAAGTAAACTACTTTTCTTGTTTCGAGGTTTGTTATTTTAGCTATGCAGCTCATATTAAAGCATGCACTAGATAGCGTTTTTTGACAAATAATGGATATGATCATCCCATTTTAATTATTTGTTTAAAAAGACACCGAGGATTTTAGCACTTTCTTTATGATTGACTAAATTAGTCCTGGGGCTCTCTCAATTTTTTTCTTGAGTGCTGAGCTGCATAATGGAGGTTTTAGAGGTATTTAGCTTCAATCCATTTCTTGAAAACCAATTCTTTCGCTGAGTAATTGTCTCTTCTGCATTATTCTGTAACTCCTCGAGGTTACACCCATTTAGCAAGATAGACGTGTCATCAGCATGCATAATTGTATTTCCCTTTATGCAGTTAGGAAAGCCATTAGTGTATATTATATACAGTAGAGGTCCCAAAACACTACCTTGTGGGACTCCTGTTTTTATTTGATTCCAATTAGATTGGACCGTACCAATTTCGTTATTTCTTCTGTCTCCTATCTTTAAGATAATTTACAAACCACCTTAATGCTATGTTCTTTATACCATAGAATTCCATTTTTTTTGTAATATATCATGACATACGCAGTCAAAAGCTTTTGAGTTGTCGCAAATTAATATGGCAGTCTGTTGCTTATCATCAATCATTTTCAAAGCATCATTTACCAGTTTAGTTAGGGCAGATATTGTAGAGCTATTTTCTCGGAATCCATGTTGGAATTTGTTTAACTTGCTAAAATGTTCTAGATAGGAGATAAGTTGAGAATGGACAACCTTTTCAAATATGGTGGAGAAGGTAGGAAGAATAGAGATAGGTCTATAATTTTTAAATTCAGTTTTCCCTCCTTTGTGTATAGGTTTCACTATGGCATATTTCAATCTCTCTGGAAAAATGCCTGTCATCAGAGATTGATTAATTAGTTCGCTAATTGGCTTACTAATTTCATGTTTTATTTCCTTTATAAGAAATGGAGGCAATTCATCCCATCCGAAAGATGATTTTGATTTGAGTTTTGATATTATCTCAGTAATTTTTTCAGGAGTAACCATTGTAAATTCAAACAAAGGAGTTAACATTAGACAGTTATTATTATACAGTTCATTTATGGAGTCTTGTACTGATGGGTAAGTTTCTCGGATGTCATTCCCAATATTTATGAAGTAGTTGTTTAATAATTCCGCTGTTTTTGCATCCATATTACTTAAATTGTCTCTACTCGTTGAATTGTTTAATTCCAATTCTCCTTTTATAATTTTCCAAGTTGCTTTGCTTTTGTTATCTGCATTTTTAATGAATTTTTCAATTGCCATTCTTTTTGCCTTCTTTATTACACTCTTATATATTTTGCTGTAGGTTTTGTAATATTGTTTGAAGTTTAAATCAGTAGTGGTCTTGAAAATTTTGTGCAACAATCTCTTACGGGCCCTGGATATTCAAATTCCTTTTGTACACCACAATATTTCTCCAATCTGTATTTGTAAAAATACTTGAAAAAGTAATGTCAACAAGCTAATTTCATTCTTGGAGACATGCAATGTATCAGTTTGATAGAAGAACATTACTAATGTTATAATTCATTCACTGAGTCAATATATAGAGTACTGGATGACAAAGAAAAAACTGTAGGTCTATTTCTTCATCTTAGTAAAGTTTTTGAGATGGTAAATGATGATATCTAAACTAAACAAATGCAGAGTGAGAGGACTAGCGAGAGCAGTCTGTCAAAATTAATTCAATGAAATCCAATAGTACTATCACAGAATAGAGAGTATACAGAAAGGAAACTCGACTGAAATACGCTCGCCAAAATTCAGTGCGCATGCACAAATTCTGCCATATTGGGACAGAGTAAACAGCAGTATTGTTGAAGTTAGGCACCCCATAATATACAGTTTATTAAGGTTATTAATTGGGTGTTTTAGCTGCTGAGCTTATATTCTTCCTAACCGTTAAATTATACACTGTACAAGTTACAATATTTATTTACTGTTAAAGGTTTACTGCTCTTATAATGAGCAGTAGTAACAGAAAAGGCGTTCATTGGTGCCCAGCACCTAACTGCAGAAATAATTCAAATATAAATAAGGACATAAGCTTTTTCAGCTTTCCAAAAGATGAACAACATTAGATGAACATCGTTACATGTATGGCTTACTAGGACTTAGCTTTCTGAATCAGAACATATTAGGTATAAATTATTATAGGCTAACGTCTAATTGAATGAGAGAAAAACACAACAAAGTGAGTGGCTTGGCCAACGTTTGGGTTAAGTTTTAAACATTTCTTTCCAGTGCTAAGAAATGGATGTGTTCTACAGGAGAGTAGATTTACTAAAAATCTGATGTGTTCCATTCACATGACTTTCTCTACAGCAAATTATTGTTAAAAAGCTTATGCTTCTATTTACTTCATGCTAATCGAGAAAAAATTAGCAGAAATAGTCTTACTATTGCTTCCTTGTTAGTAGAAGCGAAATAAGGGAGTACCATAGATTAAAGTGACAGTCAAAAGCTGATTGCTACATGACTGAAGTTCCTTTGTTTGAATGGACACGAGTTGACAAATTCCTGAATGAGAAAAGTAAGTTTTTTAAAGGTGAAACAAAAATCTGCACATTGTGCAGTTTTTATTCGAGTATTTGCCATCCTTTTTTATTTTCTCTGCATGTACCATGTGCATAATGTATAGAGAAAGTATTGCACTCCACCCAAAAATTCAATACCCAGATGTCACCGGAAATATATGTTTTAGGGTCTCCTGTATAAAAAAAAAAAAAAACATTTTCAGAAAAAGGTATGTCCGTGTGTCTGTCAACATAACTCAAAAACAAAAGTTGTTAAAATACCAAACTTGGTATTTAAGCTCAATATCTTCCAAAGATACAACACAAAGATTTTGAGAAAACCCCCCCCACACCAAAATACACTTTACATTGAACTTTTTTTCAAAATTTTGATTTTCTCAAAATGGCTCTGACGATTTTGATTAAAATACCGCATATTAACGATATTTACCTAACAAATAAAATGTATATCTTGAATTTTTTGGGAATAGCCTCTGAAGATTACTTTATTCTGGATGAATTTTATGGAATTTTGCATAACTACTAAACCATAAGAGATGGACAAAAATTTACCATGCAAAAAATGTAGAGTACGTTGAAATACACAATTAATGTTATATACATTATTTGTGCAATTTTTTTTTTTTTTTTTAGATATTCCCTGTTTTTTATTTCACCTTTAAAAAACGTATACTTTTCCCATACAATAATTTGTCAACTCCTGACCATACAAACAAAGGAACTTCAGTCACATAGCAACCAGCTTTTGCCTATCACTTTATTCTATGATACTCCCTTATTTTGCTTCTGTTTACAAGGAAGCAAATAATAAGACAATTTCTGCTAATTTGTTCTTGATTAGTATGAAGTAAATAGAAGCATTATCTTTTTAACAATAATTTGTTGTAGAGATGTAGAGAAAGTCATGTAAATGGAACACATCAGATTTTTTTTTTCACTTTCTCTACATTTACTATGTACATAGTGTATAGAGAAGGTAGTGCATTCCACCAAAAATTTGATACCGAGATTTCACCGGAAATATACGTTTTTAGGTTTCCTGTATCCAAAAAAAAAATTTAGAAAAAGGACCACGTGCATGCACGTGCATGTATGTTTTTTCACATGCCTGTGAACACTATAACTCAAAAAGAAAAGTCGGTAAGATACCAAATTTTATATTTAAGTTTAGCATCTTCCAGGGATGCGACACAAAGATTTTGAGAAAAAAAAAAACACCCAAAACTACCCTTTACATTGAAAAAATTTCTAAAATTTTGATTTTCACAAAAATGGGTCTAACTATTTTGATTAAAATACTATATATTAAAGATATTTATATGGAGAATAAAATGTATATCTTGAATTTTCTGGGAATAGCCTCTAAAAACTTCTTTATTCTGAATGAGTTTTCTCAATTTTGTGTAAATGGTAAACTGTATGAGATAGACAAAAACTTCTACACAAAAAACGTAGATCATGTTATTACACACAATTTATGTCAAGTACGTTTTTTTCATTCAAATGATCATTTCTGAGATATTCCTTTTTATTTGTTTCAGATTTAAAATACTTAAACTTTTCTCACATGGAAAGTTGTGAATTCCTGGTCCTGTATACAAACTCATTTCATCCACATGAAAACCAGTTTTTAAAAGATTTGACCATCGTTTTAGCCTAGTGTATTCCCTTATTTTCCTTCAACTTACAAGGAAACAAGTAATTAAGACAATTTCTGCTAATGTTTATCTCGATTATCATAAAGTGGATAGAAGAACATGCATTTTAAACAAGAATTTGTTACAATGATGTAGAGAAAGTCATATGAATGGAACACGTCATATTTTTCATGTTACTGCAAATATAATTGGATTTCACAGCATCACACAGTGGCTATCATTTGACTATTGCTTATAAATAAAGGCGCAATTAAAATGTATCTGTATTAATAAGAAACAGAAAAATAAGCTGCCATATAAATAGTTTATAGGAGAGCAAGCAGAGAAGTTCATGTGTATGCTACACATCAAAGGAGCTGCCCTTGAATTTCCTTTCTGTATACTCTCTATTCTGTGGTATTATTTTAAAGCATGGAGTTCCACAAGGGTCAATATTAGGCCCATTTCTTTTTCTTTTACTATATTTTTACATTCAGATGACGCAAATGCTTTATTACTAATTAGAGACTATGACTAAAATAAATTGCAGGAAAAAATCAATGACATATTAAAACAAATAGAAAATTAGCTACTGAGTAATAAGTTCCAGCTTAACACTGAAAAAACAGCAAATGTAGAATTCAATAAAGGTATGAACATCCAATGCAGATCTTTTTCTACAAGGCACAAACTGCCAAAATACACACACAGAATTTTTGGAAGTCTGAGTAGATTCAAATTGAACTTGGGGAAACTCATATAATTAATTTGAGTAAGAAACCAAGTAGTCTATACTATCCCTTTCGAATCCTTACAAAAATTGTCCCCTTGGATGGCTTAAAGACAATGTATTTTGGGTATGTCTATTCACTGCTTTCTTACAGCATTATAGCATGGAGATCTTCTAAAAGTATGCAGCTGCTCAAACTTGTAAAAAAGGATTATAAAAATTGTAAAACAAACACTAATATGTTCAAATAGTAAGACCATTTTCAAAGAGCTGTTGATACTACTCCTACCAGTATATTTATACTCAAGTCAACCTATTATACACATCTAAACATGAATCTCTTCAAAAGGAACTCAGCCTCACATATAGCAACAAGCACCTGAACACTCATTGGCTTACCAAGTTTCTTAAATCAAGATCACATCAAGTTATTAACTTATACAATAACCTTCCAATAATGTTAAAGAATTAAATCACAATAAATTTAAGACAGCTGTCATAACAAAAATATTCACTTAAGTATTTTACCATTCTCTGTGAAAATAGCCCTCCATGGTGTAATGGTTACCATGCTGACTTCATATACCCAAGATCGGGGGTTCAAACCCAGCAGAGGACAATGGATTTTTTCGGGCGTAAAAATCGTTAGCATGGCTTCCTTCCTAGATTTACGGCACGTAAAAGAACCTCAAGCATGATTGAGAGGCCTCTGAGCAAAGTTGAGCGGTCTTTCATGCCCAATTTAGAATGGGATGCTGAGAACCACAGCAGTTAAAGAGCGTCCATAAATAACAAGACATTCACTTCTTTTTTCTCTGTGAATGATTATATGAATATAAAATTTTAAAAAGTTTTATTTTTACGATACATACATTTTATAATTATAATGCATTTAAAATACAGTTTAACTGTACTCTGACAATGCCAAAAAAGTGCTTAATACATGAACCCCAACTTGAACTTTTGTTTCATGGACTCTGTTCATCTGGGGGATGCACTTCAGCTTAAGAGGATTACCATAAAGTCAAGCTTCTACTTAATGTCAATACATTTACTTAATTTGACCACTATTGTAAAATATAAAGTGTACAGAAATGTAATCAATTTGTTAAAATATGCATTATTTCTTTTGACAAAGCCATGAATTCCTTGTATTTCTTTAGGTGAATCAATTTTATTCCTTAAAATGATGCTGAAAATTAAATCTTTCAGCACTTCCAATTTTTTGTGACAAATTAAACAAATAGCATCACTACTACATTCTATGAAAAAGTATGCAGCTTCCTATTCAAGACCAAAATAATTTGTTGGTGTGGGCACACTTCTCTTTAACAAGTGACCTTCCATTATAAAATGGTGCTCATGTACTGATCACCATTACTACAGAGGTCAAATTAATCACTTGTAGTGGCCAGCACATGCACTTTGGCAAGTGGGTTGGTTTAGGGTAACAGGATTACTAAATGCTAAACCTAAGAAGTGAGAAAAGCATGTTCTAAGGGAGGAAAAAAAAATTACAAATTTAGTGTATCATTCAAACACTCTCCCAAAAAGTGTTTATGACGTGTTCCACAGCAAGTGGTTGTTTAAAGAACCTTGGTTCATATAGCTACTTAACTTTTAAAATTGAATAGAGTGGCTTTGAATTATAACCTCAAGATGATGAATGTCTCATTGCAGAAGGACAGCACTTAGCGAGGACTCTTATAGTGTCTGTTACTGTTACTCATAAATATATCTGTGGCTTAATGCAAAATAACCAATGTCAAGCATGGAAGAGCTTTCACCATTGTTTCAATAGAGTCTATTTTCTATGCTTTGTTTAAAGTTTGACATTGGTTGTTTTAACATATAAAATGTGACATTTTTAGACAATCACATAACTTCTCATTTTCATAAAAAATTTACATTGGTTGTTGTATTGAACCACAGATATTATGGTAGAGCTTTAGAATGGAAAGCCCATCTGTGTAGTAGCACACACATATGATCCTGCCATAATAATAACTGCTCTGCATATTTCTGAAACATGCTACTGAAACAAAATGTGATACTTTATTTTCAATAGTAACTTAAAGTATTGGTACAAAATTACCTCGGAAGAGAAGTAGAGTGGATATGCAGGACCCTTTTGATATTTCACAAGAAAATCTGGAATGTTATCATCATTAAAATATGCAGGCGTCGCAGCACTGAAAACCACACAAAATATTACCCAACAATAAATTACTTTGGCAAGCCAGAATGCACAACTAAAATAGTGTTGAAATCATTACAAATTAATACAAGATTATTTATTATCAGAGAGAAAAAAAAAAAAAGATTAAATTTATTTTGAAAGCTGACAGTATTTTTAAACAAATATTAGCAATATAAACTATGTATTTGGATGTACAAAGCATGCTCAGAAATGTAACTATTAAACACCATTTAGATATTTGAACAAATAGAGATATAAATGATATTTCACAAAGCAGAAAATCAAACTGCCAGCCATTTTGATACCTCTGTTTTACTATAAGTTTGAAGAGAGCTCACCTGGCATTTGAATGCTCATTCAAATGGATTAATGTCTTAAATTTAAGAGCTTTGAAACTTTTTATATTAAGGGAAAAAAATTTTAATATGTCTGAAAAAGAAAAGTTATCTGGCTGTTTATGCTATTTGATTTAGGGCTCCAGACCTTGTGTTCTCACCAGTTTTTCTATTGACTGTCCAAATCCACTTGCTTACAGCTTTAAACTTATCAATTTTGACCTAATTGTTGCAATTTCTTTTGAAAAGAATAAAAACAAAAATTGTGAGAGAAGGAAGAATGGAAAATTAGGAGAATTTGCACATCTCTTGAACAGCTTTTGGTTTACTCTGAACCTCAAAACAAGAAATACCATATTTATCCAAATACAAGACAATGTTTTTTTCCAAAATATTAATGTTCAGAACTAGAGGTCATCTTACATTCGCAATATATGTTTTCCAAATATCATATGGGAAAAAAAATAAGTTTCAAACTTTGCGGGTATGGCAGTCGCAAAGTCTGAGAGAAATGGTAGAGATTACCACCAAGGTTGTGGCAGATTTTGTGCATTCCATTTCATGCCAAAAATTAGCTGCTAACGGTCCCAAGAGCATTCTCAATGAGAAAAAGTATTACTTTCAGAAATTAAAATAAGATTAAGAGCTTTTAAGTATGTTGTTATCTTAATAGAATATAGCATCCATATTTGTCATTACAGCATCGCTCCTGCCACTGCCACCATCATCACATTGTACAATTGCACACATTCCGAACATCTCCATCTCTATCACCCAAAATGTGAATTTACGCGCAAATTTGAATTAGGTAAAATGTTTTACAATATATTAAGTATGTAGCATTATCATCATTACAGTTATGCTGCCGCTGTCCTGTTCTATTATTGCACACATATGTTCTCCGTATCTCCTGCCACAATGTAAATTGTTGTGCAAATTCAAATTAGTAAAAACATTAATTGTTGTCTAATTACAAAATCATATCCATCATCATCATTATAGTTATGCTGCCACTGCCGTCTTTATGTTGTACCATTGCACCAAACATTTCCATACTCCACTCAAAACATGAATTTCGATGCAAACTCAAATTCAGTAAAATAGATAAATAAAATAAAAAATAAGGGGCTTAATTATCTTAAGTGTCCATTAGTTCAAAATATATAATGGAACCCTTTACATTTCATTTAAACATTCTTCTTTTGTATAGTGTCTTTTAAACATGGCTTTTTTTTTTATATGTATACATAATATGCTACATTCCAAAATTAAGTTCTGAAAAATGGGGATCATCTTGAATTTGAGGTTGTCTTGTATTCATATAAATAAGGTAAATACAGTGGAAGTTCAAGCACAAACTAAAAGTTGATAATTTAAATCTCTTAATAATCTGCATCTGGATCTAGGCAAAATGTGTGAAATACTTAGTCATAAGTTTTAACTTGTACTGACCTTGAGGTTTCAGAATCTGGAAAAGAATAATTCCATAAAGGTTGAAAGGTTAGTCCATTGAATGCCAGAACAGTGGAATTGAACATTGCTACTACAATATCCTCTGTGTTATCCAGATTAATATCTGCAAGTACAGGTGGGGACATTATGCCACGAGATGCATCCCAGTACAGCCTCTGAATCTGCAAAGTATCAATCATTGTACTTCATGATGCTCATTTCATTCATGATTTCCTTTGTAGTTCATGATACTCACCAATCATTGTCAAAAGTGAGGCAGTTAATTTAAAATTAGGTAATTAATAATTGAAAGTTCACTTCAGAAAGCTTTGTTTTTCACTTTTAAAAGAACCCATTATTTTTGTTTTTGGAGTATATTAAGTTATTAGGGTTTTATCAATTTGTGATCCTATTATCTTCATTTTTGGCATTTAAAAATAGGTAATGAAGCTTCTTAGAGAGAACAATGCTGTAACTGTTTGGAGGAAAAATGGAATCAGCTGGGACAGTGGATAAGACAAAGCTAAAAAGTGAACTGGGAGAGACAGTCGATGGGAGTAAAAGTTTTAGGCAGGAAAACATTGGATAAAGCAGATGACTATTAACATCTTAATTTTTTGCTGGAATTTTTGAAGTGAGGTGATGCTTATATGTTTACACACTCACACACATAATATATATAAATAAATAAATAACTTTTATTGCTCCACCTACATTACTGGCAGAACATGTTTTGTGGACCTATTGTCCCCATTTTTGGCTACCCCTTGATTAACCTTGATTCCCCAATATTCTTTTCCTTCCCTGGGTAATTAAGGTGTGAAATTGGTGAATTTAGAGGTTTAAACTATTGTCTGACGGACTTTCAAAGTTCTATGTATGAAACTTTGAACTTCCAGCAGACAATACTTTAACCTCTAAATTGACCAGCTCCATACTAGATGACACGATCGGTGAATCATTGATTAGTTGACCAGAAGCTGAAAATGGTCCTTAAAACACATCCTACCAGAAATTTTATAAGTGGAGGAGTATGAGTGCTTAAAATGCTTAAGCAAATCTCTTAATTTCTTAATAAACTAATTCTTAGAACATGTGACTCAAAAAGAGCAGGCAGCAAAAATAGAGCCAATTTATAAAAAAAAGTGATCACCAAGAATTCAACAACAATAGACCAATAGCACTGTTATCAGTATTCTCAAAAATTTGGAAAAAGTTTTGTACAATAGTTAATTAACTTCCTTAAGAAATTTAATGTAATTGTCACCTGTCAATTTAGCTTCCGAAGTAACAAATCCACTAACACTTGATATTCTGGATAACAGTAAACTGAGGTGGGCTATTCTTAGACCTAACCATAGCTTTTGATGTGGAGATCATGACATACTACTTGACAAACTGTATAAATGTGGAGTCAGTGGTTTAGCACATATTTGGTTCTAACTGTAGTTTATATATATGGTGGTTAATAACAGAAACCTCTGAAATTAGAAAATCAAAACCTGGTGGTTCTCAATTTTGATCCCTTTATTATCTCTAGATTATACAATCAGTCTCTTCTGATGGTGTGAACAAATAACTCTTGAAACTGGTCAGGCACACAAGTTAAGTAATGTATGTGTCTCTATTCTGACTCTAACTTTCTCTTAAATTTAAAATTTGTATCACTATCACTAGCTTATTCATTTATTATATAAAATAAATAAGCTGTTAATCTGTAAGTTTTCATACTAAACTTGCATTAGCAGTAATAACAGTGATCGAAAAATTCTGTAATATAAATTATAAATGTTATGAATATGGAAAATAAATTAATTGAAAGTTTCCAAAGTTTCACTGTTATGTTATTGTGATAAGCTTTCTTTGTTAAATAGAGCATTTATGTTTCTAACCTAGAAATACACTTCGGAGTGCTTTAAATTTAATTAACCAGAGCCATCTACAATATTGTTCTCTATATATTCCTCTTTAAGAAAAACCATGAGTTTTGAAATACTGCTGAATGATTCTTGAACAGGAACAAAAATTTAAACTGTTTCACATAATGCAATTTATTGAAAATCATGACGATTGTTATGCACTACTAACTTTAGTGCAAAAGAGGAATGCTCTGTCCTAAGGAAATTAGGAAGGAAAAGTAACCAATTGTTTTCCACTTTTTTATCAATTAAAACTATGTATAATGGGTTGATTCCTTGTACTTTTAAACTGCATATTTATCACATGTACCAGATTGTCACTATTTGCACTTGAATCGATAAGCATATTTCCCTTACAGTTAACTTTTTGTGACACAAGGAATATTTTTCCTTAAATTGTTATAAACAGAGACCTGAAATTTTAAGGCTTGTACCGAAATCCAAATGATATTTTATACAAAAACCATTTTTAAATATCTGATATTTCAGCTGAAACACTTTTTTTTTATTGTTTCCTTCCACCTCATTTTTCTAGAGCTTTCATAGCATGTAGGTGAACTTTGTTTGCTAACCATCTGTTCCTTATGTCAGCTGTTGCCCATCCTCGATTCTTATTGGTCCTGGGTCTTGCCTGTGTGTTTAATGTTTTTCTCCGTGACCCAAGAGAATTGTCACTTGGAGCCATGATGTAATATTTCTTTTGTATTATAAGGTGTGGACAATCACTTTAAAATTTAGAAATTATGAAAATTTAAAGGCATTTAAAGTGGGCTTTTGGCAAAACAGGATTTCCTTCTTTCAATTCAGACATATAACTTAGCGGGTGTAAATTTGATAGAGAATGCAGAAGTTATTGATGGGAGATCTTTTCTGGCCATTGGGAATATTGAGAAAGCTGCATTTTATTGTGTATAAGCTTTTCTTTGGGCAATTCATATCACAATTGGGATTTTCTATCTATATTTATGATGGCTTTAATGGGAAAGGTCCCAGCTAGATGGCCGATGGGGTTGATTATTAAAATATATTTATGAGCGAGCTTTATTGGAAAATTTTAATATTGTATTGGGGTGCGTTTAAGAGTTGCAATTCATTTGTTCTGTTCCAAGAATTAAAATTGTAGTATTTTTACAATTGTTTTGAATCACAAAGGTTAATGGGTGGGGTTTTTATGTAATGTTAAACAGGGTTTTATTTTTGTTGAATTATTATAAATATTGGCCTAATCATATTGTATTGGTGTAATGCCTGTAAGGAGATATATAGATTTTATGGCTCAGTTTTTCTCTGATTCTTTATGAGATATTTCCAGTATAATGTTACTAAAGTAATAGGAAAGCACCTTCTTATTATATTCTCATTAGAGGTGCCTGTTCTAGAGTGTCAATTAGTAGTTACTAAAAGAAAGTCAAGATTAACAGGTTTTTTAGATTACATTGTGAAATGCTATATTTCGTGTGAAATTTACACACATATAGATTACCACTTTCATTTAGTTCATTTACTTACATGTATTCCAACATTCTAAACTGTGGATTGAATTTACGGCATTTTAGGTGCTTATGCTTGCAACAGTAGGATTTATGAGGGTTGCGGCAAAAGTCATGACAACTATTTATTTTCTTTAAGATACCAGTCCGGTTGGAAAATGTGACATATACAAATGAAAGGACAAGGTGTTAACTACATGTGTGGACAATAAATAGCACTGAATATTGTAACACATTAATTTAACACGGTAGTATACAGGGCAATATGATCTTCGCAGTGCAAAAGAATGATAAACAATGCACATACAGTTGACATGACAAACCTGGGCCTAAAGATCCTCAAAGTAGTCCCCAGCTACTGTCAGCACACGCTGCCAATGATGTGGGAGGCACTGAATACCATCTGCCGCAGCATTTGCTGCACCATGTGAGAATTGTGTCATCTGTTCACGCACAGCATTAGCAATGTCCCTTTTTGTTGCAAACCACCTACCATGTAGGGGTTCCTTAATCTTTTGAATGAGATCAAAGTCACAGGGCGAAATATTGGGAGAGTACAGTGGGTGCAACAATTCTTCCCATCCCCAACGTCTCAGTAGCTGCCCTACACACTGCTTTATGTGGTTTTGCAATGTCATGCAGGATTATTACACTGTTCACAAGATCCAGACGTTTCTCCCAAATGCCATGTCGTACCTGTCGCACCAGGAAGTCCCTGTAGTACTGTACGGACACTGTTCTACCATGTGGAACAAAGTGGCAAACAACAACACCCCTAACGTCATATGCGACAATCACCATCAATTTCTCTGGGGAATGATTCTGTGGGAACTTCTGCCTCCTTCATGATCCAGCATGTCGCCAATCCGTGGACTGACGTTTCAGTTCTGGTTCATATACCATGGGACAAAATTCATCGATGGCGATTATTCATGACAAGAATTGATTGCTAGCAAGTAAGGTGGTTGGAGCATATTGCATAGCACACCCACCTTTGAACTTCCGTCAGTGCATGCAGTACCCACTGCAATGCGATTTTGTATAGTTGCATAGTTCATTATGCAATATCTTGTGAATGGTGCGTTTCTCAATATCACTTGCCCTCTCTAACTCCAGTGGCGTCCATCATCTGTCTTCATCCAGGGGCTGCTCGATGATGGCACGTGCCCGAACGTTGCTCATCACTGGTTGACACACATCCTTGCTGAAACTTTCCTACCCACCATGCTACGGTAAGGTATGTTAGAACATTATTTCCAAGGGCTTTCACTAATTAACTGTGACATTCCATTGCATTTCTCCCTCGAAGAATGGATATTTTAATGTAAGTGCGCTGCTCAAGATGGATTACTTCCATCTCGTATGACTCACCAACTGACTGATTTCATGGCCCTCGCTGCGCTACTACCAGCTATCACAGAGCCATCTGTTGTTCTGCAAACAAGCTATGCCTGCAGAACTTCCACACAACACATATGTTTGTGATCCGTTCTCATATCTAGAAGAAAAAAACTAGTTGTCATGACTTTTAACCCAACACTCGTAATAAAAAAAGAGAATTTAAATAATGATGCTGTCTTGAAAGTGCTTTCCTATTCGTGAACTGATTTTCAGCTTATGAAATTACAGTTTGTATAGATTGAAAGGTACTTCACTCCCATATTGCATAATTTAAATTTGTCTGTGGGAAATAGTTCTTTTGCCAAGTTATAAACGTTGCAAGGGGATTTAATTTGAGAACTGTTTTTGGCCTTTACATTTTTTTGACTCATTATGGGGTGTCATTTAGAGTTGTATTATGGGGGTTTAATTACTTTCTCTAGTCCCGTATGTACAATGTACATAGGGATAGAGAAGTATTGTATTCCACCCAAAAATTCGATGTCAAGATTTCACCAGAAACACATGTTTTGGGTCCCCCAGAATCCAAAAAAAGCATTTTTACAAAAAGGTGTGCATGTGCGTGCGTGCGTGCATGTGTGCATGTGTGTGTATCTGTGGACAACATAGCTCAAAAACGAAAAGACCATTAAATACCAAACTTGGTATTCAAGTTAGGTATCTTCCAAGGATGCAACACAAAGATTTTCAAGAGAACCTCCCCCACCACTTTTACATGAAAAAATGTTCAAAAATTTTGTTTTTCTTATAAATGGCTCTAACAATTTTGATTAAAATATCACATATTAAAGCCATTTCTATCAGAAATAAAATATATATCTTGAATTTTCTGGGAATAGCTTCTAAAGACCTGTTTATTCTGAATGAATTTTGCTGAATTTAGAATCTAGTAAACCATAAGAGATAGAAAAAACTTACTATACAAAAAATGTAGAGCTCGTTAAAATACACAAGTTATGTCATATACATTATTTTCGTGGAACTTACCGTTTCAGAGGTATTCCTTGTTATTAGTTTCAGTTGTGAAGTACTTATACTTTTCACAGACGGGAGTTGTCATTTTTCTTTTGTTCTACACCTGGTTAAGCATTAAGCAAAGAGGCAATTTATAATGACAATCGCATAACGACAGCTTTTAAAACATTTGACTATCACTTTAGTCTAGTGCATTCCCTTAGTTCCAGTCTACTTATAAGGAACTAAATAACAAAACTCTGCTAATGTTTATCTCGATTAGCGTGGTGTTTAAAGAAGAATTATCTTTTGTATGATGTTTGTTTGTAGAGTAGTTAGAGAAAGTCATGTGAGTGTAACACATCAGATTTTTTTTTTTTATTATTATTTGATGAGGGCAGTTCTAGATCATTGTGTGGGGTTTACTTCTTTTTGATTGACATTGAATTTATATTTTTGTTGTAATTATACATTTTTGGGTTGGGCTATATTCCTGTCTGATTTAGTGTTTCTTGATAGTTTGTTTTCCGAATTTATTGTTTTCTCTAGAATTAGTATGATATTATTCTTTTTGGTTTTTTTTTTTTTTTTTTTTTTTTTGGCCTAATTATATTGACTTGGTTCACTTATTTAATTAATTTCGTGTCTCAGCAAAGGAATTATTCTCTATTTCGTGTCTCAGCAAAGGAATTATTCTCTTAAGAATGATATATTTGCAGGCATTTAGTTGTAAGCTTTGGATATCAAACTAAGCAAATTTCCTTGAACTGAAAATTGTGGTTATCCTGCTATTCATTACCTAATGTATAAGCTGGGAGTTGATCATATTTAAAGGAAATAGGTAATTCTGCATTTTAAATTATTTTAGTTAATTCAGTATAGAGTTTCTCTCTTTTATTGGGGTTCATTTTCACTCATTTTATTATCCATTTATTGAAAACAAGAGCAACACAAATTTATACACAGATGGAGATACAAGGGTTGGCTGATAAGTCCTGAGCTTCACACAGAAATGGCGCCACTAGGCCATATAGATGGCAGCATCATATAGTTTAACTCAGACTAGCTTGTATCCATAGTTACAGGTCAATAGCTTGTTTAGTTTTTGAATGACAGCATTTTAAACAAGACAACTTTAGAGTTTTCACGAAAATGGAAGATTTGGAAAAACGAACAGTGATTAAATACTTCCATTTGAAAGGCTTAACGACTAAAGAAATCAAAGAGGAAATGGACAGTATATTGAAACACTCTGCCCTTCATTTTCAATGATTAAAAGGTGGGTTGCAGAGTTTAAAATGGGACGTACGAGCACTAGTGATGAGCCTCGCTCTGGATGCCCTGTAGAAGTGACAACTCCAGAGATCATTGAAAAACTTCATTGTTTAGTACTGGAAGACCGCAGATTAAAGTTGTTTGAGATAGCAGAGGCTGTAAACAAATCAAAATAGCTTGCAGATAATATTTTAAGTAATGTTTTGGGCTTTCACAACCCCTGTGCAAGATGGTGCCACGTTTGTTGACACCTGATCAAAAGTTGCAAAGAAAAACTGTTTCTGTTTAGAATCTGAATTTTTGAGACAGCTTATTACCATGGATGAAACTTGGATACATCACTACACTCCAGAAAGTAAATCACAGTCAAAACAGTGGACTACACCAGGTGAACCAACTCAAAAAATGCAAAGTCAATTTTGTCAACTAACAAGGTTATGGCGAGTGTTTCCTGGGTTGCACAGGGAATTATTTTTATTGATTACCTGGAAAAGGGTAAAGGTATCGTTGGTGACTACTATGCAAGCTTACTGCAACATTTGAGTGATGAGGTGAAAAGAAAAGACCTCATTTGGCAAAAAAGAAATCTTATTTCATCACGACAATGTTCTGGCCCATCTTTCAGTCATTGCAATGGGAAAAATGTGCAAATTAAAGTTTAAATTGCTTGAATATCCACCCTATTCTCCAGATGTAGCACCCAGTGACTAACACCTGTTTCCAAACCTCAAAAAAAGTCTTGAGGGATGAAGATTTCACAGCAGTAAACAGCTATTTTGAGCACCTTGATAAATCGCTCTACAGAGATGGTTTAATTAAATTAGAACACCAATATGACAAATGTATTAGCATTTCTGGAGATTATGTTGAGAAATAAAGCATAAAAAATTTTTTTTAAATGCTGTTTTCATTGAGAGGCCTGGGACTTATCAACCGACCTTAGTATATGCACATGTATGGGAGTTAAAATCAGTTTTTTATATAAGGCTTTACATGATATATGCTTGATTGTTTGTGTTGAGGATTGAGATAGTTTTCAGTATTTGGTGAAAAATACTTTATTTAGTTAGTTCCTGGCTTAATATTTGGCTTGTATAGCGAGCATTACTGTTCAAAAGGGACATTATTATTGTTGGCTTTTGTTATTGGCTGCAATTGGTTAGTCCAGCCAGATTGCTATCATTTTCTCCAAATAGAATAAATTTGGAGCCAGCAACTGATGGTTTATTTAAACTGTACCTTTTCATCTGGTTGTCTTTCCTTTTCCTCAGATGCATTTGTGATGGTCTAGTCCTTCCAACGTCGTGGAAGATCTCAATGTTTTTCATTTTCGAAATACTTTCACTGAGCTGTGTGTGCAGTAGTCATACAGTGGCGCACAGCTTTTGTAAAACAACTAAAAAAAAATCTGATATGTTACACTCATATGACTTTCTTTAGCTGCTCTACAAACAAACTTCTTACAAAAGATTATTCTTCTTTCTACACAATGCTAATCGAGATAAATATTAGCAGAATGTTTTATTACTTAGTTCCTTATAAAAGTAGAAAGGAACTAAGGAAATGCATTAGACTAAAGTGATAGTCAAATATTTTAAAAGCTGTCGTTATGCAATTGTCATTGCTTATTGCTTCCTAGCTTGGCCTGGGGTAAAACAAAAGAAAAACAGACACGAAACCAATAACAAGAAACATATCAGAAACGGTTACCTCCACAAATTGTGTGTTTTTGATATCTATATTTTTTTGTGGAGTAAGCTTTTGTCTATCTCTTATTGTTCAGCAATTAAGCAAAATTTAGCAAATTCATCCAGAATAAAGAGGTCTTCAGAAGCTATACCCAGAAAATTAGTGCACACACCCACACACATGCACACATGGATCTTTCTCTAAAAATGCTTTTTTTTTTGGATTCAGGGGACCCCAAAACATATATTTCCGGTAAAATCTTGACATCAAATTTTTTGGTGGAATACAATACCTTCTCTATCGACTATGTACATTATACATGTGTGCTAGAGAAAGTAATAATAGTACATAAAAATTGTGTGTAACAATCACATGATATTCTCTACTGCTTCTACAAACTATTCTTACATGATTGTGAATTATTGTTTTTTCCATACTAGCCATGTGTAGGATAGGAGTTGGAAAGGTAAAGTCAGACCAAAAAATTTAATGCCATAGCCAGGATTAGAACCATAATATTCTCATCTTTGTGCAGTTGTTCTAAATGAGTACCATGGCAACACCCTGACACAACATTCTCCTATTCTCACAAAAGTTTATTCTATGTAATTGTTTTTAATAAAACTTAATGTTTGGAAAATTAATATTCCTTCACTTTCTTGTGATGCAATAACAAATTTGCAAGCTAACACAGAAAGTTTAAGAGAATGATGTTTACATGCAATGCTGCTGCTGCAATAATTCAGTTTCCCTTAAAAAATGATTATAAAAATGCACAATAAAATAAAAGCAAACCTGAGCAGTGTTTCCCTTCAACAAGTCAAACAATGGAATAGCATAAAGGCCTCCAGCACTTGCTTGACTACCAGTACCAAAGAGAACAATATTTGCACCATCTGGATGGACCAATAACTGAGGTGTATAATAACTTTCTTCTCTGTTAGGTGTTTCCAACTTTTGCAAAACAGTACCTATTTTGCCACTCAGGAGAATTAAGTATCCACATAATGATGTTTCTACTGAAATGAAACAGAAATGCTTATCTTGTTATCAGAAAATTAAACAATCTTTTTTTCTGTACCAAGTTCATTAGATATGCATTGGAATACATCAGGTGTGCCAACAAACAATAAGTGAAATCTTATGTCATGGATGAGTG
Organism: Hymenopus coronatus; assembly: GCA_030762935.1. Classification (NCBI taxonomy): domain Eukaryota; kingdom Metazoa; phylum Arthropoda; class Insecta; order Mantodea; family Hymenopodidae; genus Hymenopus; species Hymenopus coronatus. The sequence continues at coordinate 56,267,895 of CM060880.1, forward strand.
GTTTGATTTCAGTTTTTTAGTGCCATGAGCCAATCTGATCACTGGAGAGTCCTATACACAATAGCGTAATGCTACTTACAAACTGAAGCTAGCAACATTAATATAACAAGAAATATATTCACTGTGAGAATGGGCATCCAGGTAACTGAATTTTCAGTTAAGTAGTATTAGCATTTGCCAACTCATTTACTATAAAACATATATTGTGAAAAATATCAATCTTTTTAAGTATATTCTAACAAAACTCTCTTTATGCTCCAACAAGCAATTCTTTATTTCTTCTACTAACTGATTACAATCAGAATCTGTTCACAATGATGCTTTCACAACAGTTCTCTTTTGCCACTCAGTGGTTATGCCTTCTACTCCACAAAACTCAGTCAACTGCTGCATGCGATGCATTCCCAGTTGAATTCAACTCTCCTGGAGGCTCTCTCATGTAGCACCAAACTTCGAAAAGCAGTCACATGTGCAGAACCAATGTAGATGTAACAATGCCTGACTTAGAGATACACACGTCCACTCACACAGGTGTAACAGTGCCTGGCTTACCAACACACATGTCCACTCGCAGAAGTCTAACAATGCCTGGCTTACAGACACACACGTCCGCTCACACAGGTGCAACAATGATTGGCTTACAGACACACACGTCCACTCGCACAAGTGTAACAGTACCTGGCTTACAGATACACACGTCCACTCACACAGGTGTAACGGTGCCTGGCCTACAGACACACACGTCCACTCGCACAAGTGTAACAATGCCTGGCTTACAGACACACACGTCCACTCACACAGGTGCAACAATGATTGGCTTGCAGACACAAACGTCCACTCACACAGATATAACAATGCCTGGCTTGCAGACACACACGGCCACTCACACAGGTGTAACAATGCCTGGCTTGCAGACACACACGTCCACTCACACAGGTGCAACAATGCCTGGCTTGCAGACATATACGTCCACTCACACAAGTGTAACAATGCCTGGCTTGCAGACACACGTCCACTCACGCAGGTGTAACAATGCCTGGCTTGCAGACACACACGTCTACTCACACAAGTGTAACAATGCATGGCTTGCAGACACACGTCCACACACACAAGTGCAACAATGCCTGGCTTAGAGAAACACACGTCCACTCACACAAGTGTAACAATGCCTGGCTTAGAGAAACACACGTCCACTCACACAAGTGTAACAGTGCCTGACTTAGAGATACACACATCCACTTACAGGTGTAACAGTGCCTGGCTTACAGACAAACACGTCCACTCACACAGGTGTAACAATGCCTGTCTTAGAGAAACACATGTCCACTCACACAAGTGTAACAGTGCTGGCTTACAGACACACACGTCCACTCACACAGGTGTAACAGTGCCTGACTTAGAGATACACATGTCCACTCACACAGGTGTAACAGTGCCTGACTTAGAGATACACACATCCACTCACACAGGTGTAACAGTGCCTGACTTAGAGATACACATGTCCACTCACACAGGTGTAACAGTGCCTGACTTAGAGATGCACATGTCCACTCACACAGGTGTAACAGTGCCTGACTTAGAGATACACACGTCCACTCACACAGGTGTAACAGTGCCTGACTTAGAGATACACATGTCCACTCACACAAGTGTAACAGTGCCTGGCTTACAGACACACACGTCCACTCACACAGGTGTAACAATGCCTGGCTTACAGACACACACGTCCACTCACACAAGTGTAACAGTGCCTGACTTAGAGATACACACGTCCACTCACACAGGTGTAACAGTGCCTGACTTAGAGATACACACGTCCACTCACACAGGTGTAACAGTGCCTGACTTAAAGAAACACATGTCCACTCACACAGGTGTAACAGTGCCTGACTTAGAGATACACATGTCCATTCACACAAGTGTAACAGTGCCTGACTTAGAGATACACATGTCCACTCACACAAGCGTAAGAGTGCCTGGCTTACAGACACACACGTCCACTCACACAGGTGTAACAATGCCTGGCTTACAGATACACACGTCCACTCACACAAGTGTAACAGTGGCTGACTTAGAGATACACACGTCCACTCACACAGGTGTAACAGTGCCTGACTTAGAGATACACACGTCCACTCACACAGGTGTAACAGTGCCTGACTTAAAGAAACACACGTCCACTCACACAGGTGTAACAGTGCCTGGCTTACAGACACACACGTCCACTCGCACAAGTGTAACAATGCCTGGCTTACAGATACACAAGCAAACTCACACAGGTGCAAGAATGCCTGGCTTGCAGACACACACGTCCACTCACACAAGTGTAACAATGCCTGGCTTGCAGACACACACATCCACTCACACAAGTGTAACTATGCCTGGCTTGCAGACACACACATCCAGTCACACAGGTGTAACAATGCCTGGCTTGCAGACACACACATCCAGTCACAGGTGTAACAATGCCTGGCTTACAGACACACAAGTGTAACAACGCCTGGCTTGCAGACACACACGTCCACTCACACAAGTATAACAATGCCTGGCTTGTAGACATGCACATCCAGTCACAAGTGTAACAATGCCTGGTTTGCAGACACACACATCCACTCACACAAGTGTAACAATTGCCTGGCTTGCAGACACGCACATCCACTCACACAAGTATAACAATGCCTAGCTTGCAGACACGCACATCCAGTCACAAGTGTAACAATGCCAAGCTTGCAGACACACATGTCCACTCACACAAGTGGAACAATGCCTGACTTGCAGACACACACGTCCACTCACACAGGTGTAACAGTGCCTGACTTAGAGATGCACACGTCCACTCACACAGGTGTAACATAGCCTGGCTTAGAGAAACACACGTCCACTCACACAAGTGCAACAATGCCTGACTTAGAGATACACACATCCACTCACACAGGTGTAACAATGCCTGGCTTACAGACACACACGTCCACTCACACAGGTGCAACAATGCCTGGCTTGCAGACACACACGTCCACTCACACAGGTGCAACAATGCCTGGCTTGCAGACACACACGTCCACTCACACAAGTGTAACATAGCCTGGCTTACAGACACACGTCCACTCACACAGGTGTAACAATGCCTGGCTTACAGACACACACGTCCACTCACACAGGTGCAACAATGCCTGGCTTGCAGACACACACGTCCACTCACACAGGTGCAACAATGCCTGGCTTGCAGACACACACATCCACTCACACAAGTGTAACAATGCCTGGCTTGTAGACACACATGTCCACTCACACAAGTGTAACAATGCCTGGCTTGCAGACACACACGTCCACTCACACAAGTGTAACAATGCCCGGCTTGCAGACACACACGTCCACTCACACAAGTGTAACAATGCCTGGCTTGTAGACATGCACATCCAGTTACAAGTGGAACAATGCCTGACTTGCAGACACACACGTCCACTCACACAAGTGTAATAATGCCTGGCTTGCAGACACACACCTCCAGTCACACAGGTGTAACAATGCCTGGCTTGCAGACATGCACATCCAGTCACAGATGTAACAACGCCTGGCTTGCAGACACACAAGTCCAGTCACAGGTATAACAACGCCTCACCTGCAGACACACAGGTGTAACAATCGCAACTTTGATGTTAACACATGTCCACTAATGCAAGTGTAACAATGGAGAGCAAGTATTCATATGTTTGACTACTATGGCTATAGAGCATAGTCACAATATTCACAGGAATGATATGTTTTGCAATAACTGAATTGCATCATCAACTTGTATAACTTTTTTAAACTACAGTACCTGCCACCAGATGATGTATTGTTTGTTATGGTACTCCATCTACTAGAGGTAAAACAAAGTTAGTGATACAATTGGAAGTAAGTCAAAATTCATAACACTGTCTCTGTTTTTCTCCCATACCATTAAGTATATGGGTCCTTTTAAATGTTTTAACAATCTGATTTTACCAATGTAAACACCTTCACAGCTAAAGGAATACCAGATGGTTTATTCTTTCATATTTTTATAAAAATAATTTTAAATAAATTCACAACAAATATAGAGTTTTAATCGTTTTTCACATACATTTCCTATTTTTAATAGTGTTATGTATATAAAATTGTGCCACCAAATTTGTTTCACTTCCGCCAGATGACAACAATCCACCACCTAGCAGCAGCAACTGTAACAACATAATTTAAAGAAATTATAGAACATTAATTATTAGTAATATTTGTATACAGAAGCGCTCCCTCCATTACTACAATCGTTTAATAATGAGTCAAAATAATAAACACTTTAAATTTCTTCAGTTTCATGTTGGTCATTATTTAAGACTAGTTTCAGAGCGTCCTCCCTATCCTCAGTTAATTTTTCGACTGATGCTCCCGTGTTATGTTTGGTCCCACCAAGAGTTGTGCTGCCATCTCTTGTCTTTGTTACCCGGATGATGTCATCAATGGCAGGAATCTCAAAATTCATGAGATTTCTTATATGTTTATGAATAAAGATATTTTCTCATGTGTTTAATTCCCAAGGCTATTTTAAGTGTTTGATCAATTTTATCTTGGGTTCTATATTATGATTCTCTGTCCAAAAATGATGGGTATCTCATGATTTTAAGTCTAGAAAAGGCAGAAAGAAATCGATCAAGATTAGAATTTGGAATCTATAGAAAACCAAGACATGTAGGCAACTACATTCAAATGCAATCAATTCAACCCAAAACCATCTTCCATCTTCCACAGCTTGAATCACAGACTAGTCAACATTCCCGTAACAGAAGCTGAATACAAACAGGAATACACATACATGATATAGCAAAATTAAATAATTTCAGTTCGAACATCAATGATAGGATAATTCTACACATAAAATGCAGAAAATGCTAAATGAAACCTCCACTTTGCAAAAGCTAAAAAAATCCACACACAATTACTGTAAATTTACTTTCCATCCAAGATACTTCTGGAAATTTGGGAAATTATTTAGAGATCAGAACATAAACTTGCTACCACAAAATAAATACATCAGAAATTTACGAAACTACCCTTTGAAAGAGAGCACACCAGAAATAAAATTATCCGGCATTTACCAAATGCAGCAAAATATACATTGGACAAACGAAGAAAAATTTGGACGTTAGAAAAAAGGAACACACAGAAATATCGGACTCAAATACATACTCACGTCTGCCATTGCCCATCATTTTTGGACAGAGAATCATAATATAAAACCAGAAATAAAATTGATCAAACACTTAAAACAACCTTGGGAACTAAACACATGGGAAAACATCTTTATTCATACACATGAAGGAAATCTCATGAATTTTGAAATTTCTGCACTAGATGACATCATCTGATTAACAAAGATGAGAGGTGACAACACAACTCTTAGTGGAACCAGACATAACACAGGAGCATCAGTCAACAAAATTAACTGAAGATACGGAGGACGCTCCCTTAAACTAGTCTTAAAAAAGATCAACATATAAGTGGAGAAATTTAGTGATTATAACTTCAACTCATTATTAAATGATTCCAAGGTATACAAGTTGATGATGATATGATGAATTGGAAATATTTGCTTCATATGAATATATTTAAAAAGGTATGTGAACTTTTGTTACAATATATTTCTTGTTATATTAATAGTGTAATGATTTTTTAACTGGAAAATCTCTGTTCCTTACACCAAAATGTACAAAAGTAAGCCAAATTTTGGCTAATGGGTTCATACCCCATCTATAGAGTTACTTTCCCTTTTCTAGTGCCCAATAACTCAACAAAAAAATGTTTTAAGAACATTATTAGAGGTGCATTAATTTCATTATGTGCTAATTCATACACATGGGTTGAAAAACATAATGAAAACTTTTTCTATCAACTAAGAACCTAAGGTAGAAGGGGTATAGCATTCCATCAAAACTGAAAATCAATATTACCAGAAATACTTGTACTCAAGACTGCTCAGGAGAGAGTGAAAACATATGATACGTCAAATATTAGTCAGTAGCATTTAAACCTGCAAGACAAATATGTTTAAAAAATTGCACACCCTTTCCATGAAAGCATTTTTCTTCTTAAAAATAGTTCCTATAGTTTTGATTACAACTAATTTGAGATATTGGCATGATGAACAAATTGTGTAATCTACTTTTTCTCTTATTTGTTCTGAATTTTCTGAGCAGTAAATGAAGGGGCTGATACTTCTCAAATTCTAATAATCACAAAAACATCTGCTGCTGAGCAATTCCATATGTCACAAAACGACAGAACTCATATTTCAATAAAAATGGTGTATAATTTCAATGGAACATTTTAAAAATGTAACTGAAAAACACAACATGATAGAAGAGATGTTGGGGACATGTTCTCAATTAAAATACCCTGACTTTGTCTTCTAATGAAAGATAAAGCTTTTGTCATAAATTGATATTTCTGCAACCTACACATATCTCTTACATACATTTCCATCAATTTTTCTGAATATTTGGGGTTCATAAAAATGACACATACAGAAATTAAAAGGGGATTGTTTTAGTTTTATTTCCTCTACAATAGTTTCCAAAAATATAACTAATAAGAGAACAAAAAATTAATAATTAAATAAACAAATAAATAAAAATAAAATACTACTGTCACAAATGTCATTTCTGTATTTACGATGTAATCTTTCTTACATGCTGTAGGTTTGGAACATGAAAATAAACACAGTGATTCATTTATAGACTGTAAATTATGAGCAAAACTGTTTCTTCAGAGACACTCATATACAGGAAATAAGGCCTATCAGCTGATAGTCTTATTTGGATTTTTTAACCTTTTGGTCATATGCAGTGTCTCAGAATTCAACCGCACAAATTGGCAGGATTGTAGAGGGGTCCTAGATAAATAGTTTCAGATAGAAAACCTATTGTCTGCTTTGCCAAATATCAAAATTATGGTATGATTTCTGGATCACATATCAATTGCCAAAAATTAAAAAAATGTGGATGTACGAGTTCTGTTTTCATTCTGAATGCCTCATTTGAATGCTAGTAGTTGAAGGAATGCAGTATTGGTGCATAATCAATATAATATTTTCAATTACGGGCTTACAACTTTGGCAAAAGTGCCAGTTCTTTGAGGGTGTGCATGCCTCTGATAACAGCTTGGTTGATTTCACATCATATGCAGTTAGCTAGAGGGCTCCACCAAAGCATATTGCTGGGCGAGTCGGTATAGCATTGGTCATCAAATCCAAAGATACAAAGATTTCACCGTTCTCTGAAGTTTCCATTTTTCAATTTTTTAATTTTATTGTTTTTCTCAAACAGTACATCATTAGAGCAGCACTAACATGCTTAGTTTACATTTCTGAAGCCAAAACAATAAACTCTCCAGTACAAATTACTTTCACAAGGATATCAACACAGCATTCAATATTAAATGCAGTAGTTGTCAAGAAACCTGCACAGATTAATTTAATAAAATAATTAGGTTTATTGAAAACATTTATGTAATGTGTGGTTTGAAACGTTGTAACTGAACTACGATTTTAGCGGTGGAACAAAAAAATCTGGACTATTTCCAGGATTTGAAGTGGTACTTTGACTTTATCTGTAAGTTGGTATTATGCCATTTTAACCACTCAAGCTACTGTGGTCCTGCGAGAAGTGTTTCTGAAAATCTTGTCTAATGCTACACATGACTACTGTGAGAACCAGGAATTGTTAAACATTGTGTTCATATTGTAAAAGTAAGGAAATGTGTAAGGAAATAAATTGTTTCAACGAGGTGCAAAATGGAGAGCACACTAACAGACTATAACATCCTCAGAGCTCACGTGCTTTATGATGTGCAAGCTTAAGAGCCTCAAATATCAGATTTCCATTGAATCAGGTGAACAGTTACTGACACAAACTTTAGCTTCTTGTGGTGAGGTTCACAGCAATCATGGAGTCTTTGACACGGTGCAAGGTTCATTTCTTCATAGGTTCAATTTCTGCAGGGATATTGCAGATCGTTACATCAAAAAGTTCTTTTGGTGACCTGTTGTATTTTGTGCCTTGGATATTGTGTTATTTCTTGATTACTCTTTCTATTTGCCTTTCATACAGAAATGAAAAGATGGAATTCACTTTTATTGACTAGTACATATTTCTTAATTGTTTTATTTAGGTGCTTGTTTTACCACAGAAATAGTTGCTCATTTTTATTCACTTGAGGTTCATTTTACACAATGATAATATTGTTTTGTTAATTGTAAACTGCACCTACAATTGTGATGTACAAGGGCAAATCCAAAAGTCCTTGTCGCTATTTTTTTCGGCCAAATGATGAATGTAAAACAAAAACCAACATATATATTCGAAGTAGTGGACTTTTCATGGGCCGGTCCTCATAGTGTTTCCAGCTGCTGCCGGCGTCAGTGCTGCTGTCAGTGCATTCAAGATTGCAGGTGTGCTTAACACATCCATGGCTTATGAGCAACAAAATGTGATCTGTTTTATATGGAGTAATGAACGAACACCCATCGAGATCCACAGGGAAATGCAGCCCAGATCTTGCCCCTAGTGATTTCCATCTTTTCAGTCCACTGAAGAAATTCCTGGCAGGACAGCGATTCACTTGCGACGAAGTCAAGACAACAGTGCAACAATGGTTCCATAGTCAGATGGTCAACTTCTACCGCAGCAGCATCACACAATTAATGGTGCGATAGGACAAATGTCTGAACTGATATGGGGACTATGTGGAAAAATAGTGAAAGGTACAAGGAATAATATCTAGATGTTTAGTTGGCTGCATGTATCTTTTTACCCCAAAAAACAGAACTCAGTATTTTAGAAACCTTTCGAGGGGTACGGAAAAGTGTACCCCTGCAAATGTTAAATGCAACTGTTATTGAAACGTTCATTGCACTTATGAGCAATGTTACACCTATATGCTAATCATACATTACATTTATTTTATTTGGCATTGAATAAATCAATTAGTTAACACAGCAAAATATGAACGGTTTATTATAAAATGTAAAAAAGAAGAAAGCACAAACTAAACTATCTAATGGAGTCTTCAACCCTCAATATCTTAGTCTGATTTCCATATGTTAACATAGTGCTAAATAATGCCACATATCAAAGCTCTCCAAAATGCAGGTGCTCACGTCATGGTTCCACTGCAGTTTGATCAGTTGTGTGCTAACCTTTAGTTCATTTTATGCTCTAGCAAAGAATTTAGAAACCATAGCCCAAGGTTTCCTATTTCAAAATGTTTCCCTCTACAGTCCTGCCAATTTGTGCAGTTGAATTCTGGGACACCCTGAATGTTTTTTTCTTAAATTACTAAAATGTTCTTGTTTTAATTACCCTAATAACATATCATCATTTGCTCTATGTAGGAGAGTACAAATTTGTTTTATTTCAATTTAACCCAAACCCCAATTTTTTTATTAGGGCTAATAGTGTTAATTTTTGCCAGTTTTTGGACAGTAAACTCAAAGTAATGTGTCAGTATACTGTGAAAGCCACAGTGTTTCTTGTTACTAACTCAGTTTGTTTCCAGTCCAGCAAACTCAGGGCTCTATTTAGAACTGACAAACTAGATATCCTGCAACTGTTAACATATTTGATGTTTGTTGAAGTTGTATTTTTCAGCAACTTAGATTTACCCTTAACATCTGGCACAACTATCAATTGTGCAGAGTGATTTGAAATTGGTGTGTGAAGTATGGATGAGTTTAAAAATTGTGTGTTGAGTGGGTAGTGTTGGAAGTTATCTTTTCTGACCGTCTGACGAGGTTGAAAGCAATTTGGGTGAAAATAGCTCATGTTTGCAATGTGCTTTCTTGTCTTTGTGCCAGTGTTTCCCCACCGTTGTTCTATATTAGTAGAATCTCATACAATAAGTTGAGATTACGGCACTTTTAACTGTTCATTCTCTTCTTTCAGTGCTTGTATTACAGCTTTTAGTGATTTCATTTCATCTTGCAACCTCATCTGTATCCTCAACTAATCCACCTGATAAACACATTTCACATCATCATTCATAGTTTGGTATTTAATTGTCTTTAACACTGTAGCATTTCTCAGCAGCTATCACACATTATTCCATTTCTTACCAGTTCAGAGCACTTTCCAAATTTACTGTTTTCAAAACTTTAATTTTATTAGAGCTTCCTTTCGATGCTGCCTTACTACCATCTGCCATCTTGCATAAACAACTCTTAATGTTTTCATTTATTACAGTGCAGACATGTGGAATATTTACCATGAAGGTAAATATGATCAGATCATAAATCAGCAGACTTAGATATTTTTATTATCTTGGAGAAATAAGGCATATGCTTCCTTTAGCACAACTAGTAGATATCAAACTTGCAACTCTTGTACTTTTCCTTGAATGTGGACTTGTTTGAATTCATCTCTGGAGCCTGGAATGCTATTGCATTGTCCTCACAGAACTGAAGAAGTGCTGCAAGTACATCAGAAGGCAACTGATTTTTGGTAATACAACCTTTTCCAAAGTTTTGGAGATACTTAATCTTGCTGATTATACCAAATCTGTTAAAATGTTTCTCTTCTTCATAGCAATGTAGGCAGTACACACTCAACTCTCTTTTTACACTTATAATGGTGTCTTGTGTTTAACATCTTTGATGTAGGAAAAGTATGTGTGCAGTGCTCCTCATTCAACTGCAGTTTTATTTTATCTTCTGTCTTAGTGCCTGTTTGTAAGCTCTCATTTTAGCTTTAAGTTATTCCTACCTTTAATAGTTAGAGCAGCTTTAGCATTACTCTGTTTTTTTCTTTAACATCACCCTTTTCTTACATTGCTGTATATAATCATGCTGTCTCTCAGCTCCTTTTTTAGTCATCAGAAAGCAAAGTATGTAACACACTTCAGCACTAGAACTCACAAAAAGACAACAGGAGTATGCAGAAAACTGGTCTCCTGTCTTGTAGTACTTGCTACCTATTAACTGTGCATGCAGGAGGAAAACCTAACAACCAAACTTGACACATGTTGAGATTATGACCACATTGTATAGCATCATAAACTAACCACATTATAATGCTGATTATAACTAACTCTGTTGGAGTAAGGAAAACCTTTCCAGATATATTTTTCAGTATTGATTCTAATGCATAATGTGCAAGCTAATTTTAATATTCCCTTAAATATTGATGTACAAACATTTTTACATGTTCAATGCCATAAACTGATGAGGTCATAAAATAGAACATGCAAGAACTTTCAATAAACACAATTCAGATGAGAACATTACGAACTTGTTGATATCCATGAGCAGAAAATAACATTTTAAATATCTATATTTAAAATATTCTCCTATAATTTGAAGCTGCATAATTCGTAGTTAGAAATAGTGTAAAAATATCAATGATTTGTTTAAGAGTTTTTAAAAGTTAAAACTCATTAATCATGTGTGATGTTGAATTTTAACTCTTTATTTTTCATAAAAAGTACAGCTTCAGCTTATATCTACCTAGAACCATTACCACATACAAAATAAAATCTACAGTAAGTTGACATATTCATGGAATTGCTCAGCTACAAACCTGTAGGATTTTTTGTTCTTGTAGTCAGTACATCTGGGAGGCCATCACCATCCATGTCTTCAATAAAGCGGGCAGAAAAAACATCAATTTGAGGTTCCACATGATGGTGGATGGATGCTGGTTCTCTGTATTGCCAAAGACTACTACCGTCATGGCCGTTGATCATTTCAAGTAGCTGCAACAAAAACAATTTTAATACCCAACTGTTGTTGTTACAAATGGCTTTATTGGACATCTCATTACAAATGCATTGAAAGGTACAAATAAAATACAAATATAGCAATATAATAAATATAATTACTATTAATATAATTTTAAAATAAATTCAAAGACGAGTCAGTATCTAGTTAAAAGGAGCAGGTTTTACTGTCTTCTTTCTCTTTAATCCATTTTGCTCCTGGCAGCCCAATATAATGCTGGTAATTCTTTCCGTTTCTGTAAATTGGAACCAAGTCCCATGAAAGCAGAAGGTGATCAGAGTTCATTCTTGTTTCAGGCTCTTTGCAGATGACACATTATTCCATCTGGTATATTCCTATTTTATATAGATGTGCTGCTAAGCAGTCATGTCCAGTTTTCAATCTAGCTGTTGCCACCACTTCTTTCCTTGTGTTTACTTTTGCAGTAATACCCACAACTAACACCAACTAAATTACTTGTTTAAAACTACATCTCATCTATATTAATTTACATATTTTATTTCATAATTAAGTAGTATTGAGACATTCTCTTGATTAACGATCCCTAGGCAAAATGATGGCTTCCAAAAAAATGCAATGGAACCTTAAAATTAAGGTAACCTTGGTGATGGTCCACAGAAACACTTTTATAATAAAAATAGGATTTTCTTGTAATGTCACTCATCTCATGAATGATTATATAATGAAATAACTCTTAGTATTCTAATACATTTTTATAATGTTATTACTAGAGCCGGTCAAATCAGCTTTCAGTCTCGCGTTTCTCAATGCCACTAAGAGCACCTCTGGCATCCAGTAGATGCAGCTGAACGCATAGCTGGCATGAGAGAGCTTGACCACCAGCCTACGGGAGTCTCGATTCTCACAACACTCATAAGACTGCGGAATAGTAATGTGCAAAAACTTGTATAATCAGTCTTGCAAGTTATACTATTTCATCTGTTTAAGAGATTTAAGGTTTAAAGAGCCTACCAGGATAATTATGATACATAAATAATCCACACTAGAGAAAGGGTTAAAAACGAAATATGGTGTTACAGAATCTGCAGATATGTGTATGTGGTCTCCACTTTTATTAAAGATAAGTATGTATATATTTTATTACCGCTAAGACGTTTATGTTGCAAGAAGTAATTCTATTTTCTGTTGTAGTCTGAACATGTTTATACCTAACAACACAAAGTAAAGGTATGTCATTAACAATTAATATCGCTGATTCTAACCATTTATTGTGAACGCATTTGGGATATATATAGTGTTAAACAATGAGTCATCTTGTGTTATTACTAGGGCCCTGATTTTTAGCTTTTTATAAATGCAGTTTTAGGCTTTTATTAGCCTCTTTAGGTTTTTAAACAATTTTCCTAGCTTTCTATGTTCCTAGCCTCGTTTTTTTTTAGTGTTTTTACAATTTTCCCACCTATTTAAGGTAGTTGACAACAAACGCCTTTTATAGAATAATATAGATAAAAATCTCATGTATTCCATTCACATGACTTTCTCTATATCTCTGTAACAAATTATTGATAATAAGCTTATCTTTTATTTATTTCATGCTAATCGAGTAAAATTAGCAAAAATAGTCTTATTTGTTGCCTTATTGTAAGTAGAAGCGAAATAGGGAGAACCATAGGTTAAAGTAAAAGTGCTATGTGACTGATGTTCCCTTGTTTGTATGGACAGGAGTTGACAAATTCCTGCATAAGAAAAATATAAGTTTCTCAAAGCTGAAACCAAGAAAAAGGAATATCTCAAAAACAATCAACTCCACAAAAAAAATGTATTTAACATAAATTGTGTGTTTTAACATGCTCTACATTTTTTTTGTTAAGTTTTTGTCCATCTCTTACGGTTTAGTAGTTATGCAAAATTCATTCAGATTAAAGTAGTCTTCAGAGGCTATTCCCAGAAAATTCAAAATATACATTATGTTTGTCAGGTAAATATATTTAATATATGATATTTTAATCAAAATCATTACAGCCATGTTTTAGAAAATCAAAATTTTCGAAAAAAGTTCCATGTAAAGGGTAGTTTGGGGTGGGGAGATTTTTCTCAAAATCTTCGTGTCGCATCCCTGGAAGATACTAAACTTAAATACCAAGTTTGGTATTTTACCAACTTTTCGTTTTTGAGTTATCGTGTTCACAGACACACAGACCTTTTTGTGAAAATGCTTTTTTTGGATATTGGGGACTCTAAAACATATATTTCCGGTGAAATCTCGGTATCGAATTTTTTGGTGGAGTGCAATACATTCTCTATACACTATGTACATAGTGCGTACAGAGAAAGTAAAAATATGAAAACTATTTTACTTCACAGAAGAATGGCATTAATATGCACTGTAACTTAAGGTAATTTATTACACTGTATACTTGTGCTCGAACATTTTAACTAAAATTTAGCATGTATTTGTAATATATACACTCATTTAAAACAAACTTCACATTTCAGTAGTTTTGCTGCACACAACTAGCTACATTTGCAAATTTTCTGTTGTTACTTTCTCTACACATACTATGTACATAGTGTATAGAGAAGGTATTGTAATGCACCCAAAAATTTGATACAGAGATTTCACCAGAAATACATATTTTGGGTCACCCTGAATAAAAGAAAAGCATTTTTAGAAAAAGGTCTGTGTATGCGTGTGGACAGCAGAGCTCAAAAACAAAAACACCATTATATACCAAACTTGGAATTTAAATTTTGTATCTTAAAGGATGCAACACAAAGATTTTCAAGCTAAAATACATCATTTATGTCATATACATTTTTTTTCGTGGGGTTGGCCATGTTCAAGAAATTCCTTGTTTTTTGGTTTCAGTTTTAAAATACTTCAATTTCTCATACAGTGACTTGTCAACTCCTGGCCACACAAAGAAATGGATTTCAATCCAATAGCAACCACATTTTAAAACATTTGACTACTGGTTTTGCCTAGTGTATTTCCTTATTTCCCTTCTACTTACAAAGGAACTAAATAATAAGACTGTTTCTGCTAATGTTTTAGTATGAAATAGATAGAAGAATAAGCTTTTGAATAATAATTTGTTACACAAATGTAGGGAAAGTCATGTGAATGGAACACTTCATTTTTTTTTTTTTTTAATATATTCCTATAGGTATAAAAAGATTTTTCAACATTGCAAGATGTTTCATACATGCAATTTCTTTACCAGGATAAAAATCATGATAAATTCTTTCCCTGGCTAACTCCACATGCACACTCAAAACAAAACTAATCGAATTGTTAAAACAAAATTGTAATTCAAATGAATTGAAGAAAAAATTGATGCATTTTCCTCCGAGGTTAAATAAATAAATAAACTTAATTTTAATGAGTTTTAAGTCTGAATGTCACCCATTAGCATCCAAACAGCTTGAAACATAAAAGTACTTTAAAACTTTCTAACTTACTTACTGTAAGGAAAAAAAATAGATTAAAACCTAAAAGTCTGGGCCCTAGTTATTACGTAACCAGATTGTACCACGGATCCTACATGAACCTACTTAGTCTGTAATTATGAGAATACTTGAGTCGCCTTTCTCGTGAGCACTAGTTCTCGATACATGAGACTCTCGTTGCCACACTCTCGAGAAGAGGCGTAGCTTATGAGTAATAAGCGAGAGTGGCACAGATTTTGACCACCTCCAGTATTTTTAAACTTATTTGGCTATATTTTAAATTTTTATAATGCACTCAATGCTTTACTAAAAAAACATTTGATATGTTACATTCCAATGACTTTCTGTACTTATTCTTCTACAAACTATTCATGCAAAAGTTTATTCTTCTATTTCTTTTTAATTTAGATAAAATTTCACATTTCATTGTATATAGGTATAAGATGGATTTAGTAAGCTAAAGCGATAGACTTTGAAAAAGCAAATTACTATGTGATGACCATGAAATTCTATCCACTTTGAAGAAAGAAAGAAAGAAAGAAAGAAAGAAGCAACAAAAAAAAGTATTTTAAAAATTCAAATCAATAACAAAGAGTATGTTGCAATGGTGAAAAAAAAAATGATTTGATATGAACTGTGTCTCTTCTGGTTTCATATATGTTTAAAATTACATTTTTGGCCAAATATTTATTTTTTGTTTTTAGCATCACAAAAATCACCCTTCTAGTTTTAAAAACTATTTTTATATGCCTAGCCTTATTATATAAGTCCAAGCACGCATGTGTTTATGGATTGAATTGGGCATGGTGCAAATGCAATAGCAATTGTTTTTTTTTCTCTTAGTTTTGACAATATTGCCATTCAAATTTGGCTCTCTTGCATAATAAGAGGCTTTAAGATAGATGTTGTGATCCAATTATACTGTCTACAGGGGCTTACACAGAAATGCAATGAATCATGAATGGGATGTGAAGGCAATGTAAAAAAGATGTTGGGCGCACACATTGAAGATAGGTGTTGCGGATGGTGTTCTGCACTTCTATTGAGCCAATAGAATTGAAATGGAACTTCTAAGAAGAATGAAGATTGCTCCTGTTAACTGTAGTAGCACAATTAGAAGCACATAACATATCTACACAGGGTAAAATACAGAGCACTCATCAGCAAACGTAATGAAAAGGAACTGCAGAGTAAGAAAAAATTTGAAAGAGTAAAGTCTTAAAAAGAGAATCCAACATATAGTGCTGCGAAGTTTCAAAAGTGGCAGATATAAATGATGCATTATAAACATTATTGTGAACCTTAATTGCTTGTTTACTAAAAATAAAAAAATTTACACATTTTTATTCACTTAAAAAAAATGACAAAACAGCAAAAATAGTGCTAGGAACCTCATTCTGATTTCAAGTTAAACTGCATTAAATAAGCAGTGTTGTGAAACAAAATGACCAACATTTATTTGAAACTTTGTAAACTTGGAAAGAAATGGAATTCCCCCCCCCCCCCAAAATGTTGCTGCTAGAAAAATGAAGTTGCATAATTTCTTTAGCTTCAGAAAATTATCCTTAATGCAAGTCAGATAAGGGAAAAAATAACTAACAAGATACACTTTTAAATTGGTAGGATTTTTAAAAAATTTGCATATTTTCAGTATAATATATTATTTTGAAAATACAAACACTTGGTACAGAGAATCTGATCACACAATTTTCAAAATGTAACGGTCACTGAAAAAATCAAAATGTTTGGTTGAAACATTTTTGTGAAAACTACTTTAATCAAATCTCCATTTTTACTTTCTCCAGCTCATATTTACACTGCATATAGTAGGTAGCAAGGGTACTGTTTCACCCAAAAATTTGATATCAAGATAGAGTCTGTCTCTACCTATCCAACTCCTGTCCTACACACGGTTTCTATAAGAAAACAATTAAAATTATCACAACTGTCCATTATATTTGGCTGTATTGTGAATCCTGAGACTTGTACTTACAACATTGTAAGTCATCATTGGGATTGTCATCTCAAAATAGTTTGAGATCACCTTGTGGTTTACCAGGAAACATGTGAATCGGTTGAGAAATTTAATGCTATGCCTGCATGTTGGGATGGTAGCTCAGAAGTAGAGCAACCAGTTAGAGACCAGGGAGATCCATGGTTCAAAACTCGGCTATGGCATTGATTTTTTCAGTCTGACTGTACCTATCCAACATGGTTCTTGTTTTTCCAAATATATATTTTCCCAAAGTTTTAATTCTGTCTCCCTTGTGATATTTTTGAGTATTTTCGGACTTCTATTTATTATGTGTTGCTCTTTCCAAAAATACCAAGCTACTGCAGTTTTTTAACTTTAATATTTCTGTAGTGTTCTTTTGCTCTTGTTTTTATGTTTCTTTTTCATGGCCAATGCAGATATTTTCACAGTTGTTGCAGCTGAACTGATATATTCCTGGTTTGTTTTCTTGTGGAATATCATCTTTTAATTTAGAATTTAATATGTTTTTTACATTCTGGGCCCAGAATGATGATGTGACGTTTGAAGATCCTCTGAAATTGTAGAAAGTTGTAGGGTGATATGTAAACTTCTTGTAAATCTTGTTTTCTTTCTCATTTGTAGTGAGTGTACTAACTTCTTTTATTCTCTTCCTATTTTTGGCCCTGTTAACTTTTTTGTAAACCATTCCTGCCTGGAATCCATTTTGTAGCTATGTTCAATATTTTTGCCAATTAACATTGTATTTGTTTTTGCCCATTGGTGCATTTACCTATCTGTACGCAAGACTGTTGAGTACTGCATGTTGATTGGGAATAGGATTGTAACTCTCTTGTTTTATATAATGTTGGTGTGGGTAGGTTTTCTGTAAATGCCAAATGGTGGTTTTCAGTTTTGATGATTTTAAGGCCAAGAAGTGGTAGTTGTCCATCACATTGCTTCTCCGTTGTGAAGTTTATGGATTTAACTTACAGATTTAGAGTTTCAATGCATCTTCCAGGTGTTTTTCTGGGACTATTGCAAAGATGTCGTATACACAACAGTACCATACTTTGAATATCCAGGGGAACACCTTTTTAAACCACCTTCTGGTTTGCTATGCGCAGCCCACTATCAACAATACTAGCAGACCTCTTCATAAACACTTTGGAAACAAGGATTATCAGTTTTTACATTATTAACAGTTAATGATATTTTAGTTCTTGTTTCAATATGCTATTAGTACTTTCACTTTTTACTATAATCCAGATAGTCTTATTACTTCCTCTATACTTGCTATGTACATAGTGCATAGAGAAGGTGTGGTATTGCACACAAAAGTTCGATACCGAGATTTCACCAGAAATATAAGTTTTGAGACCTCCTGAATCCAAAAATAGAATTTTAAGAATGTGTGTGTATGTGTGTGTGGTGTTTGTGTGTGTGTTTGTTGTGTGTGTGTGGTGTTTGTTGTGTGTGTGTGTGGTGTTTGTGTGTGTGTGTGTGTGTGTGTGGGTGGGTGGGTGGGTGGGTGTGGGTGTGTGTGTGTGTGTGTGTGTGTGTGCGCGTGCGTGTATCTAATGCTCAGGAGTTAATAATGAAATCATTCTCCTTCTTGCTTCCCAATATTTTGAAGTTAAGAGTTTGAAAAGCCGTAAAGGATTCAAAATTTTTGAGATGTTCCATGTCCATTTCTTCTTCTTTGAAGCACAACAAACAATTTGGAGATGCCACTATTCCAATTCTGAAAAGATTGTTATTCAAACAATCATGTCCTGTGATCAGTCAAAATGCAACAACAGAGGATTTTTTTGGTAAATCGGGAACTATTGATAGATCATCCAAAATTTTCTTCCATTTTGACGGTTCATTTTGAAATGTTATCTGTTTACAATTTGAAGTTATTTCTCTTTTAACAATTCTTTAAATTGATTTTAAGAGAAATTTTGTTTCATCACTAAATTGATTTTAAATCTTTTCTTTGGTAAAATATCAGCCATTTCATTTCCAAAAACACAGGAATCCATTCTAAGACTATATTTTTGTGTAGGCTCTGTATTTGTTTGATCATATCATGTATTTCTTTGATCTTCATCATTTTGGGCCAAGCTGTAGAACCGATTGATAGCTTGAAGGGCTGCTTTAGAATCATATCGAATAACTATATTTTTGCATTTGGAAATAATTTTGAAATGATGTATATATGGCATTTTACCATCAAAATTGGTTGTGTATTTGCCCACTCTTTTACAGTAGGAAAAGAATTGACAAAATGCTCCTTCTTCGTAATCCAGAAGAGAGACTTCAGTATAGAAATGAATCCAGTCATTGAGAGGGTATGATGTATTGATGGTTTCAAGAATAAAAAGCTTTGGCTTGAACAGGATTAACATCACTTTTATTAAATATTTCATTGAGATGAAGTCCAAAACAAGCTTTATTCTTAATTATAGTTGTTCATTAATATATGTAAATTTATGAATTTTACACAATTTTATTTGTTCTATGTAGAACTTCTCAGTCTGTACTGTTGATTTAATATATTTCACATCAATATTTTGATAGAATCTCATCTCTGTTTTCAAATTGTCAATTTTATTACCAAAAATCTGTTTATGGGAGCCAAGGTGATACTTTGATCTCTTAAGGTCTTTTTGAATTTTATAAATGCTTTACGGTGGTAAGTAAACTTCCTGAATATTACTAGCATATTTTTCTGTAGCGACGGCACTCATTTCTTTTATGGCTTTCTTTTGCTTTGCTTGTTTAACTTCTTGGATAAGCAGAGTCAGACTGAAAAATTCAATGCCATTGCTGGGACCCCCTGGTCTCTAGCCGGTTACTGTAAACACTGAGCTACCATGGCAACATGCCAGCACACACTAACTTCCAGTGACTTCCCTGTAAACCACAAGGATCTCAAATTATTTTAAGATGGCTTACAATTCATAAGTACTTTCCAACTATTAGGTTCTTGAGTACAAGACTCTTGTTGTATCTAATTTTTTCTGCTTCTTGAATTATGGTTTTTAGCTCTTTATTGCATTCACTTGGATTCGTGGGTACATTCACTAATCTATCTGTGTGCTAACAGGTCATGCATGATAATGGGTTATACTTATATGAAGAGTCACAGCTGTCATTTTTAATGTAATTTTCTAACTGTGTTGACTTTCTATAAATTCTATTATTTATCCTTATGCTATTTCTAATGACTTTCAAATCTATATATGGAAGCTGTTGATTGATTCCTATTCCCTAGTGAATTTTATATTTTCTTCCTGTAGATTAAGATGGTATCTTGCAGATGTCTGCTTGGAACTATTCCAAAGATGTCATCAACATAATGATACCACTCCTTAAAAACCCAAGGGAATGCCTTGCTGATGTGTTTTTTGAAAGACATACTGGAATTGAACTGTACAATCATCTTCCTATATGTTTGGAAAACAAAAGTTGTATAACACAATTCAAAAATGAAATCCATAAATTCCTACTTAATAATCAGTTCTATTCAATCAATGAATTTAAGGGCTAAAGAATATGTAGGAAATTATGTGAATTGCATAATATGAACCATTTAATAAATACTTATGCTAATACATATCTTTTATGGGGTCTGTTACATGTCCGAGAACTGCCAAGGTGAAGAAGAATACACTACCAGTGATGAAAAAGACTTAGGTGACTACACTCACTTAAAAAAATCTATTTTATTTAAATTGGCCATTGTTTATAATTCATTTAGGATATATAATGGTGTACATAATATATATTTTTTCAATAATGTTTCTTGTATTTCAATTGTAACTTGTTGTAAATAGTGACTTTATCTTGTTAATTTATTTCCTAATTGTGTTAAACCTTCCAAATGCAATTTCAAGCAGTATTTTCTATTTTTTAAATGTTTATATTTGACGAAGCCAATATTTACGTAATGGAATCTTACGGCAAATAAATTTGATTTGAACTCGTAAACAAATCTGCAGAAAATGGAGAAAGGGGGTTTTTCCCCCACAGAGAAATCTGATTTTTGTCTGTAGTATTTCCCAGCAAAGGTAAAGCAGTTTTGATCAATATGAAGATATTAGCAAAATATATGCTATTTTACTAGCTCCATTTCTATTTTTACTTTCTCTATATGCACTATGTACATAGTGTATAGATAAGGTATTGCACTCCACCAAAAAATTTGATACCGAGATTTCACAGCTTTAGAATCCCCAACATCCAAAAAAAGCATTTTCACAAAAAGGTCCATGTGTGTGTGTGTGTGTGTGTGTGTGTGTGGTGTGTGTATGTGTGTGTGTGTCCGTGTGTCTGTGAACATGATAACTCAAAAACGAAAAGTCCATAAAATACCAAACTTGGTATTTAAGTTTAGTATATTCCAGGGATGCGACACAAAGATTTTGAGAAAAATCCCCCCACCCCCAATTACCCTTTACAAGGAACTTTTTTCGAAAATTTTTGATTTTATATCAAAAATGGCTCTAACGATTTTGATTAAAATGTTGTATATTAAAGATATTTACCTGACAAATAAAATGTATATCTTGAATTTTCTGGGAATAGCCTCTGAAGAGTAGTTTATTCTGGATGAATTTTACTGAATTTTGAAGAACTGCTAAACCGAAAGAGATGGACAAAAACTTACTGCACAAAAAATGTAGAGCACCTCAAAACACACAATTTATGTTATATACATTTTTTTTGTGGAGTTCGTCGTTTTTGAGACATTCCTTAATTTTGGTTTCTGCTATGAAAAACATACTTTTCTCATACAGGAACTTGTCAACTCCTATCCATATAAACAAAGGAACTTCATTGACATTGCAACTAGCTTTTGACTATCACTTTAACCCTTATTTCACTTCTTCTTACAAGGAAGCAAGTAATAAAACTATTTCTGCTAATTTTTTCTGATTAGCATAAAGTAAAAAGAAGTATAAGCTTTTTAAGAATAATTTGTTGCAGGGATATAGAGAAAGTCATATGAATGGTACACATAAGATTTTTTTAGTAATTTTTACTTTCTTTATCACTATGTACCCAGTAGGTACAGCATTCCACCCAAACCTTTGAAACTGAGATTAATTCACATGAATTAATAAATAAAGCATTTTTAGAAAAAGTGTGTGCGTATGTGTGTGTGTGTGTGGGGAGGGGGGGCAGGGGGGGTGCGTAGAACAGTAGAATTCAAATGCTAAAATTCTGTTAAATGCCAAACTTGATATTATAAGTTCAGCAGCTTCCAAGGATGCAACATCAAAACATCAAATTTTGGAAAAGAATTTAATTTGTTTACTAATCACTTCAGCAACTTGTATATTGGGGAATTAATGCTACTAATAAGTGGTATCATGGCTTTTCCTGCTTTGTGAATTTTAGGTAGACATAAATTCTGGGCAATGTTGGATTATCCACTTTTATTTTATTTAAATCTGCTTTTTAATTAATTTATTTTCTTTAACTGCTGTGTTTACAGTGAGGTTGCAAGAATTTAAGAGGAATGGAAATGCCACATCTTACAATGTTAAAATTAGAATATTAATGTCCCATTTTCTCATTATCTACTGGTCACATTTTAATTAAATTTTTACTTCATATTTATGAACCCTTAGCAGTGCAAGAGTCACAGGAATAATGTAATCCAATGAATTTCACACAATGACATATATTTTTAAAATACACTTTTATGAAAAATTCCAGTGACAATATTTTCTCTAATTAACTTAAGATATGAGGTGCATCCAGAAAGTAAGTCTCCATGACCGATAAAGAGAACAAAAACATCACTAAATAAGAAATATTTATTGGTATAATTAAATAGACTCACTGGCTACTTTTCAACAGTCACCACCATTGTTGAGGCATTTATCGTATTGATGCACCATTAATTGTATGCCCAAGCCATACATAGGATTCAGCCGCCAATGTCCGCAGCCACAAATCACTTCATTCTGCATCTCAGCATCACTGTGAAAATGTTTTCCTACCAGAAAACGCTTAATGAGATGGAAGAGATGAAAGTCACTTGGAGCGAGGTCGGGGCTGTAGGGTGGATGTTCGAAGATCTCCCATCCAAACGTATTCAACACATTTCGTGTGGCATTGACTGTATGTGGTTTTGCATTGTCATGCACAAACATAATGTTTCTTGTTAACATTCCACGTCTCTTGTTCTGGATTGCCCGCCTGAGTTTATGCAATGTCTGGCAATATCGATCAGCATTTATGGTCTCTCCTCACGGTACAAATTTGCACAATAGGGCACCACGTCAATCCCAGAAGACAGTGCACATGATTTTTTTGACAGAGATTGTCTAAAAATATTTTTGAGTTGGGTTTGTAACACTTAAGTATCACTTACGTATAATTTTATCATACCGGTTTCGATGCCATGTGGACATCATTGTCAATGGATTTCAACTCTCTGCTTGAATTTGGTCTTCGCAGGTGAACTATTATACCGCCAAAGCATTGATTGTTGTTTTGTCTCTGGTGTGGCATGCGACATCCATGTTTCATCCCCATTGAGAATATTGTCGGAAACTTGTCACCTTCTGCTGCATATCGCTGTAGGAATGTCAATGCAGCCAGACGTTTAGTTTTGAGTTCATCTGTCGGTTGTCTAGGCACCCATCTTGCACACCTTTGTGAAAACCAAGCCAACGGGAGACAATTTCGTTTACAAGCGAGTGAGACATCTGGAGAAACTGACAAGAGAGTTCTGAAATTGTGAAGCACTGGTCTGCACAATTGCTTGCCGCACATTTTCCAACACTTCTAGCATCACCAGGGACGGTCGGCCATTACAATCTTCATCATGAATATTGGTTCTTCCTTCTGTGAATGCCTGCACCATCGTCTTACCATACTGTCACACATAATGTCTTGTCCATACATGTGATGATGGATCTCTGCTGGAGATTGCTTTTGAGCATGCAAAAATCAGATGACTGCACAAACCTCGCATGTGGCAGGAGACAATATCAGAGCAGCCATTTTCTCCTAGCACAGAGCAGTAACTACTGTCTTCACAAAACTGAAACTTCCCTACAATATTACCATATACTTCCTCTCTTCTCCTGCACATGCGCATTCCAGCAGAATTGGTGCTTGTGAGTAGAAGGGAAATAAGAGAATACATTATGCTAAAGCCCACATGTGGGATTTGTGGCATCTGCATGGGTTTTCTCCGAGTCCTCTGGTTTCCTCTATAACTCATTCCACCAATTGCTCCATCACCACCTTTCCTACTATCCATTTTGCTTGTATTTTAGATCATCCACTTTCTCATGCTCATGCCTGGCTGAGGGCCAACCACTCATTCCAGGTTCTTCATTCTGTGATTATAAGCTGTTGGCTCCCCGACAGGCTTCTGATTTCTAGGCACCTGCTTGTAAATCCTAGGGAGGTGTCGTACATAAGGATAGGGTAAGCCAACTACATAATATCTGTTCTAAAGCTTATGCCAAAGCAACAGTCAAATCTTTTAAAAGCTGGTCACTATGTGAAATAATTGTGGTTCAGTTCACTTTGCATGGTCCCATTTGAGAAAAATTCGGTAGTTTAAAATTGAAACCAATATCACGGAATATCTTGGTCAAGCCTACCAGAAAAATGAATATGATAAAATTTATACGTCTTATGACATCTACATTTTCTGTGAATTAAGTTTTTTGTTTATCTCTTAAAGTTTTATCGTTAAATAAAATTCTGCAAAACTCATCCAGAATAAAGAGCTCTTCAGAAGCTATTTCCAGAAAATTCAAATATACAGTTTACTTGTAATGTAAATATCTTTACTAAACAGTATTTTAATCCAAATTGTTAGAGCCATTTTTGAGAAAAACACTTTCAAAAAATGTTCCATGTAAAAGGTAGTTTGTGGTGGGGGGGATTTTTTTTTAAAAATCTTTGTGTCATGACCTTGGAGGATACAAAACACAAAAACCAAGTTGGTATTACACACCCACGCACGCATGCACGTACACACACACACATACACACAAATCCATTTGGGCATTATTCTAAAAATGCTTCTTTTGGACATATATTTCCGAGGAAATCTTGACATCAAATTTTTGATTGGAATATAATACGTTCTCTAGCTACTAAGTACATTGTATGTACATACATGCTAGAGAAATTAAAAATAATCAGCAAAATATTAATGATATTTTTTTGTCATTTTTGTCATTCCCAGTTGCCTTAAATGGGAAGTTTTAACTATGATATACTTTGATGACCACCAGAATCCAAAACTACTAAAAAGCATGACAGGCCACAATGAAATCAAACATGGGCAAAAATCTAATATAGAAACATAAAATCTACCGAATAAACTTTGAAATCCCTCCAGTTGACAGCTCAGTGAAAAAATGTATAATTTCAACAGAGCAACTGCAAGCACCAATAATGACTCCTGAGATTGAAAATGCAGGAAACGCCTCCTAAACTACTTCAACCAATAAATGCTTTGAGAGTCTACTCAATATTTTTGCCTCAGAACATATATAGTAGAGAAAGTAAAAAATAAAAAGATCACACAAAAATATGTCTTACCCCTCCTTTCCCAGATACCAAACAGTCATTTGTTGAATCTTTTGTCATATCCACACTGCAGTCCAGAAAATAAACTGTGTGGGATGACCAGTGTTGCCAAATGACTATTCCTGTCTGGCCATCTAAGGCCATTACTCCACCAAGACATGGCGCTATTCCACCAAAGTAAAGTGTACACACAAATTCTGGTACATCTCTTCCATCAGCTCCTGTTAACATACAGCAAATCTAATGAAATTATTACAAAATTAAATCCAAACTGTAAATTCATTATAGGAATAGCAAAAAATTTAAGAAATGCCTGTACAATTGATTTTCTGTTGGTTTGTTTGGTTAAAAGCAGTGTGACTGGTCAGAAGTTTGAATTCTTATTAGGAACTGAATATTATATTTTATTTATTGTGATTTATTCCTGTACTGCTAAAGATGTGAAATGGAATGTAATTTCATATTTTTCTAGTCTACAGTAATAACCCATTATTAATGCAAATATAAGCCCTTCTCTTAAAACTGTAATTAATTTAAATAATTAACACATCAAAGCACTGAGTCTGGAGTAGCTCAACAACCTGGACCTTGTAAATGGTTACTGGACAAGTCAACAAGTGTTGGCTTCCTGGGATTTGATCAGTGGTGTCAGTCAACTGCTGAGGTACTGAGAGCTTTGCCTCTCAACAGCAAATAGGAGACCACGAACCAACTCTCCAACCTCAAAGAGTTAAGCATTCATGGGAGATGCTGATTAACAAAGTCTCTGGGATACCTAATGACTTTAAGTACTGCAGGGTTCTGCCTGAGCAGAATGAAGTATTTAGCATCAATCCTACACACATTAATCTGGACAGCTTCATTGGAGATAGGAAAAGCTCTGAAGGAGTGCTCCAATTGGAAGTGAAATGAAATGGAGTTTTATTTATGGACATTCTTTAACTATGTGATTCTCAGCATTCCACTACACTGGGCATGAAACACTGATTAATTTTGCTCAGAGGCCTGTTTATCAGACTTGAGGTTCTTTTACATTCCACAGGACCAACAGCTTTACTTCCCTTCCAAAGGAAGTCACGCTAAGGATTTTTACACCCCAAAAAATCCATCGCTTTCTGTCAGGTTTGAACCTCAACCTTGGCTATATGAGGCTAGCATGGTAACCACTACATTCCAATGGGAAATTGAATGGTATCTCCCAGAGACGTGGAGAATCAAACTTCACTTTCAAAGGATGCTGAGAACAGTTTAGGGACATTGCCTATAGAGGTTGGCTTCTTTAAATTAAATGGTATGGTGTCAAAAAGAGGAGTTCTGAAAGGGAGGAGGGAAGGAAGTGGCTCCGTGGTTAGGGGACACTCTCCAGAAGTCCCATTTAAGCCTAATACAAACCTTTCTGGCATAGCAAAAAGCAGCTCAGGGAATACTTTGCCTAAAGACAAGCTTACAAACAAAAAAGAGGTCATGGGTTTTGCTGGCTTCTTCCAGGGAGAGTTTTACAGTGTAGTAGGCTAATTTACAACATAGTATTACTGCTTATGGAGTACTATGTAACGAGGCAAAACTTACAAGTCTCCTCAATCAAAGTTTCAATAGTCATAGTCACAGTTCAGTTTCAACAGTATGTTCAGATAGTACATTTCGATCAAAGTGAACCAAAGCAGTCGTGCAAGCATTATAGTGACAAGATAAAAATTGTACTATAGCATTGGAAAAAGACAGTTATTGTAAACTGAATTTGAAGTAATAAAGGGTCTCCTATATATATATATATGTGTATGTGTGTGTGTGTGTGTGTGTACAGCAACCAGCCTTGTTGCAAAACCATTTTAAAAGCACGAATGTAACTGATCGCTTTTTATTACATGCATAAAAACAGTGAAAGACTTAAAAAATAAATTATACTTACACGGTATAAATGAAAACTCATTCTGTTCATCAAAGACAAAAAGCACACTCAAGTTTAAACAAAGGTCTGAAAGCAAAACAAAAGTGCATCTGAATAAATGTTGCAGTTCAAAAGAAAAAACATAAAATACTTTGGTAAGGGGTAAGGTATTGTTTGTACACCAGGAAGGGAGTAGGAATTTGCAGCTGTAAAAAGAAGCAATAAGTAGATCAAGAAATAATAGTTAAAGTCTCCATACACAAGAGCTGACATCTCAATGAAAACCATACAGAGACCCTAAGCCATAAAATGTAGCCAAAGGTAGCCCTAAGCTGCAAAGCAGAGGAAATGTTTTCTATGTAGGCAAGGGGTCTGTGAAGCCCCAATGATCCTAAGAAGTTAAAACCTCCCCAATATAGCGGACTTCACTTTCGCCATTAGATTGTCACTCGCCACTGCTCATACCTAATAGTAGCACAATAAAATAGTTTGTTGACATTTTGCGGTGAATTTTCTGTATAAGAACTTATCTTTAATTAGAAGGGTAGGTGGGCCACAGCATCTCAAACTGATCACTCAACTATAAAATATACTTTTCTGTGGATATTCATTACTCATGATAGTATTTACAACACTTTCAAAACTGGTCAACTAACAGAAGTGTTAACAAAAAGAAAAACCATAACAAAACAATGAGATTTTAAAACAAATACAATTGGTTAAACATAATTAACATAAAACAACCTATCAGCTACACCACAACGCATTTTTCGAATAAAAAGCTCAGCTTTTGCACAATTACCAATTCTCTTTTACAAACAGACTGGATTTTTTAAGATAATGTGATGCTTTCATAATTAAATTTAATTTTACGATTTAACATGCAATGATCCAGCTGAAAACTCTTTAAATATGCTGCATGAATTCTCTGATTGTCAACTATGTGAAAATACTGGGAGCAAATGACCACTCTCTTCACTCACAAAGAACTATCCTGTTCAGGTTGCAACTTTAAGAGGCTCGTTGAATTGATTTTGGCCCAAAGTTATATTTAAGATTATTTTCATTAAAGTTTGAATGATAAGACTTTGTTTGGCACGTGAAAGTAACATAAGATTAGAAGAAACCAGTGACATCACAGACAAAAAGCCAACCAATTGGAAAATTGGCAATAAAAAACACCCACACATCACTTTGAGTCAAAACATTTCAATTTCTGAGAAGTATAATGTTTCGACTCAAAAGAAATTCCAATTGACTGCCCCCGTGGTTGAGTGGTCAGCGAGCTGACTTCTTACCCGAAGGTCCCGGGTTCAATTCCCGGTTGGGGCGGGGAATTTTTCTTTAGCCAGATTTATTCCCTATCCCGCACAAAGTCTGGAAGTATGTATGTGAGAGTGAATGAGTGTGCTTGAGAAAAATAAAATGGTTTAAACCAACGTAAAAGAACCTACAGAGGAGTTGTTTCAAATGCAAAGCCCCCGATATGACCTTAGATATTAAGGAAAAAAAAAAATCCAATTCTGAACAAATGCAGTGTCCCTTGACAGTTATATTCTTCGCAAGCATTGCAATGCCAATGCGCATTGCCAATAAGTATAGTAAAATCGTGTATACATGACCCTGGCAGCAACATGGAAGCAAATTCATAAAATTATATAATGTTTGCTAAATCGCATATAGAGGTGCTTAATTTACGTATACATCTGTTGGACACCTTCATGCCAGCAAAACATTCACTGCTTTAATGATCTGTAGAAAACTAAACTTAAGGTTCAAATTAAGTCACAGCTCAAGAATATATCTTTGTTTTCTTTTACATACAACATTGAAATTTTGTTGAGTATCTAACCTGTGCCAAAGCCCACAACTATATCCATTATTCCATCTCCATTTACATCATTTAACCTCATAGCAGATTCCATAGTTAACTTAGGAAAAGTCTTGGTCCAGACATCTGTAACCAGTAGATCATTACATGGCACCAGGGTGGCATCTGTTTGACCTGCCTGCCCAAACCTCCAGAATTTGCCCATACGATCCAATGGGAAAGGAAACCACACCACCAGTGAAACCACTAGCGTAATTAGACCTTAAAGTAGAAGGCTAGCTTTATATTTTGTATTTAACATTTATGACATTCCAACTTTTAAAATGCTGTGCAAACTGATAACTTACCTAATAGAGCAGAAAGTGCTACAAAACCATAACAACAAGGTGCACAAAAGGATCTGAAAGATCTTCGTCCTATTTCACTATGTAGCTGAGTAGACTTGCTCTTCCTTCGTGGTGCCATAAGTGGTCTTTTAACACCTCTTTCTTCATCAACTTTAAGTCCATTTCTTCCATCTCGTATAAAAACTTCATCTTCAACATCATCACTAATATCCTCGTCGTCAAAACTGTCTCTGACAGCCAATTTTGGTACAGAGTAAGACATTGAGGTATAAACATCAATTGTATTTCAAAGGAAATTAGTTGTAAAAGCAACTATTAAAAGTACGGCGAGAAAATAGTACCTAGTATGTTTTAGCCACCAATATGCTGGCTCAACATCTTTTACTTTAGCCCTTGAAGTCACAATATCTAATCTGAATGTTAGTGTTAATAAAATTACCTGTCTTATTTAAGGATTTGTTTTATTTTGCATCACATAAACAGCCGCATGCACAAATATTTTAGGTTAACTCAGCTGACATTAACATTTGGCACCTGGAAGCGGAATCTAGTGATAAGTGTCTCATAGGCTCACTTTTAGGGACATTTTGCGGTAAATCTGTGTTCTGGCTCTAAATATTATTTCGTCTGCTAGGCGGAGCACCAACATCGGATTACTGTATCCACTCGGTGCGCTTGGTGCCAGGCGGGGAAAGGAAAGTGAAATGTGCAGATTGTGGTGAATACAGAAAGTAATTTAAAATCAAGCATACGTAAACTGCGCAGCGAATACCCCCGAACTGATATATGTGTAATTTGCCAGGAAATTTAGAACCTTAGATTTGTTTCGCTTTAGTTGACTGTATTTCGCACGGAGGTGCCTTGTTCGATTCCCGGTTATAGAACCTTAGATTTATTTCGCTTTAGTTAACTGTATTTCGCACAGAGGTGCCTTGTTCCATTCCCAATTGTAGCGGGTGGTTTTTCTTTAACCATAATTACTCCATTTCCCCATCGGTCTGGAAGTATGCATGTTAGTGAATGTGTGAATTTTATTAAAACTATCACTCCAAATTAAGCATCAGCATGTGAGAATGAATGTGCGTGCGTTTGAAAATGGAAGACGTTAAAAAACCAACAGACATTAAATTTTAAAATCTGTTCACTTTTATTTGGCTTTTGGAAACTATTCCTACGAAAGATTATTTTTCTATCTACTTCATGTTAATTAAAATAAACTTTTACAGAAATAACTTCATTACCTACACTTTTCGTTGTGGCAGTAGGCTCGTGGTTAAAATGTTTTACGGTGATAGTCATCTATGAGTTTATTAATTATTATTATTATTGTTGTTGTTCTTATTATTATATTATTATTGCTGTTATAATGATAATTATTATTATTATCATCATCGCAATTGTAGTTATCATTATTACTGTTGTGATTATTATCATCACTATTAGTTTAGAATACATTTCAAAATAAATGGTTAATTGGGAATGATCGTTTCAATAACATTCTAAATGGCAGTTTTCAATAAAAATGTTGTTAGACTACTTGCGGATACTCAGTGCTAAGTCTCCATGGTTTGATCAAGGACAATAATATCTAGAAACAAGATGATATAAAGTCATCAAACTTGTTGAAATGGCAATATTTCACCGCTCACTTTTGTTGTGGGTTCATGTTTACAGGAAGTGAACCTTTCAAGGCGCAGTCCCGAGGAAGATCACGTTACTCGGAACTAAACTCATAATTTTTCATACGTCTTAGAGCCTAAGCAAGCCATAACTCTTGAAACATATACTGCAGGCATACTTGTCTTTACTTACTGCTATAACTGTAAAAGAATGAGATTACTAAGGAGCTCCTCCCCCCCTCTCCCAGCCCTTCTGTAGCTTAACGTCCTTTAAACGGTTGGTCATATCGAACTGTGAATGAAATTGCTTTAATGATGCTCAAATGATCTCGGGGTCCATGGAGCTTAAGTTACTTGATAGGCTCAGGGTAAGGAAATTTCCGAGAAAAAAAACTTATCCTCGTAATTCACCCTAAGCGAGATTCGAACCCGCAACCTATTGAATGTGAGGCGCTACACAGGTGGGCGAGCTGTAAATTGTTCGCATTTTTGACAGATTTCGAGCCAAAACACCAACTTTCGTATATGCAGTATTTTTACTTTTCTCTAAACGTACTATGCACATTGTGTATAGAGAAGGTATTGTATTCCATTTAAAATTCAATACCGAGATATCACCGAAAATACATGTTTTGAGAACCCCTGATTAAAACACAGAAAAGTGTGTATGTGTAAGTGCGTGCAGCATAGCTCGATGGGACAGGAAGATTTTGAAGAAAATTCCCCCACCCCAATTGCCCTTCATATGGACAAATTGTAGACAGTTTTGATTTTCTTAACAATGGTTTCAACGATGTTGATTAAAATATCCTAGGTACATTAAAAACATTTTTTTGATAAATAATATGTATAAGAGGTGTCTATCAGAATTTGGATTCATTAATATCTCTGCGCCTTCAGGAAGTAACAAACGTAAGGAAAGAGAAGATTTTTTTTTCACCTTGACCTACCCTATTTACTTTGTAGACTGCCTGGTCACTATATTTTAGGTAGAGACTTCAACTGCGTCCTTCGACCGGAAGATTGTACTGGAGCCTACCGACCTAGTGTCAGTTTGCAACAGTTGATGGTTAATTTCTTATGAAGGATGCATGGATGTTGAGACAAAAATTGGCTGCGCCTCCTATGTCACTGCTAACTCTGCCTCCCGTATGGATCGTTTCTATCTACCTGAGGAACTTGCTGGAAATGTTAGTTCCATTGCTCATGTGCCACTATCCTTCTCAGACCATTTAGCGGTCCTGCTCAGCATTGACTTACGTCTCTCCTTCCTACCGCTCGGACGCTCCTACTGGAAACTTAACACCACCTCTCTTATGCTCAATGCTCTGACGGAAGAATTAACAGCCTTATGGAAGTGCTGGCCCCGAAAGAAGTCTCACTACAGCGATATCGCCGATTGGTGGAACCTGTACGTCAAGCCTTGTTTGCGACGTTTCTTTAAAGGTAACTCTTATGTAAATGTGAGGGATGAATAGCACACCTTGCAGTTTTTCTTCCGGTGTCTGCGAGATCTTCAGGAAATGCCCATGGACAGCGGTGCCCTTCGTGCGTGCTCCAACTACTACAAGGCCAAAATCTTAAGCATTTATAGGAAGCACATGGAAGGCTTACAAGTTAGAAGTCGTCTCAATAACTCGGTGGATGAGGAACATATCAATCTTTATCATCTTATACAGACGTACAAACAACGTCGTTCCAGTCTCATTCTCAAGGTGCAGGATGAAGATGGACAACTGCACACGATGCAGCCATCAATTAGTCGTACTTTTAGCTCTCATTTTGAAAGGTTTTTCCAGCGGGAGACAACTAATACCCACTCCCTCACTCTCTTCGATGCCTGTAAACCTACACCCCTCTCTCTCGGTAAGTTGCAGGCCCTTGAACGGACCCTCTGCAAAACTGAAGTGTATAGTGCTCTTCTGCAGGGAAAGACCTCCAAAACGCCTGGCCAAGATGGTTTACCCATGGAGTTTTACCGTCAATTTTGGGATCTGTTGGGTAACGACCTAACTGCAGTCTTCAACTCCATCCTAAGACGCCGTCATCTCTGTGCTTCTCAAAAACGAGGTATAATAGTTCTTGTTAAGAAGAAACCCCACTCTTCATCGGTTGATGACTTTCAATCCATTACACTGCTTAATGATGATTACAACATATTGGCTCGCGTTCTGGCAAACAGAATTCGCCCTCTATTGGGGAAGCTCATTCATCCTTCCCAGCATTGTGGTATTCCGGAACGCAACATTTCAACGTTTTGTGTGCCTTGCGTGACTCCATTGCCCACAGTACTCAGGGCTACAAACACATATTGTTCAGTTCCTATTTTGCATATTGTTGTCTTTGCATTTCAGACGAGTTTTTGATAGTGTCATGACTATTTATTCAAACGTTTAGCATGACATGGCTTCAGTGATGTCTTTATCTCCTACATCCAATATTTATATACGGATATCTCTAGCTGTGTGCAGGCTTTCTCTCTCGTGAGATTCCCATTGGTCGTTCTGTTCGGCAAGGATGTCCAGCGGCTATGCTATTATTTGTGCTAGCCTTAAATCCATTTCTTTGTCTACACACTAAGATTGTTGGAATTTACTTACATACTCACAGACTGGGTGGGCTGATGATGTAAGCGCTGTCCTTGCTGATGAGCTCGATCTTCGCTCCTAATGGAGTATCTTGCAAAGCTGTAGTTCTATTTGTGGTCTTGAGATCAATGAGCAGAAGTCCAAGGCGCATATCTTCGGACGATGGGCTACGCCTCCACGTTTAGCGCCACTGCAGATCGTTTCCTAACTCAAAGTATTGGGTGTTATCTTCACAGCTTCATTGGGATCAATGCAGCATCTGAATTGGAAACCCATTGTTGGCAGGATAAAGAACTCTGCCAAGGACCTGTACCATCGAAATTTGTATCTATATCAGCGAGGATGGGTAGTACACATGTACTTACTTTCCCAGTTTGTCGCTCAGGTTTTCCAACTGCCTAAGCTCTATGCAAGACAAATCACATGTGCGGTTTCTTAGTTCATGTGGCAGGGCTGTATTTTTCGAGTGCCCATGTCTACATTGTATTTATCTCCGCAAAAAGGTGGCATTTGGCTGATAAATGTTGGCTTTAAGTGCCTGGCATTGTTTCTTATTCGTGGGCGGCATATACAAGACACAAATATCAGTTTTTCTGCCGCGTGGTTGCAGTCTTGGTCCACTACTGTTGACCTACTTAGTCCTGTGGATCCTCGCTCTATCCCAGCTACATTACGATACCTACAAACATATTTCTTGGAATGGTGTTACCTAAGTCCCTCTTGTTCACAACCCGGAGGGCATCTGGCACGACGCATCTATCAGGAACTGCTTCAAGCATGCGGAGGTCCGTCAATGCATCTTGAACGAGTCGCGCCACTGCATCTGAATTACCAACAACTCTGGAAGAATTCCAGCAGTGCTGTCCTTCCGTTCGCAGTTCGCTCCCTTTGGTATCAAGCTATTCATTATATCATACCGACATGACAGCGTCTGGCAGCTATTCACCTGAGTGACTCCCTGACATGCCCTCATTGTCATCAACTGGATATTGTATTACATCGTGTTGCTACTTGCCCCACTGAGTCTGCTGTGTATACCATCGCTGTAAGTTTTTTTGGGAAAGTTAGGTGTACCAAATTGTGCTCCAGAAACCTTTCTTCGTCTGGATTTTCCCCACCCGCAAAGGCGACAAGAAAACCTTGCTATGGATCATTGGGCACACGATCTTTTATGAACTTTCGCATTTCCAGATTGATGTGGATCCAGTGCAGTACATGACTACATGACGAGGGCGAGGTAGAAGATTAGCGTGAGGAGCAATTTTCGACGGCACTTCGGCAGTTGCTTGCGAGTATTGACTAAGCCCAGTACCCTCAACAAAAGTGAACAATGAAATATTGCCATTCCAACAAGTTTGAGGACCTTATATCAACCTGTTTATATATATTATTTTCCTTGATTAAACTGTGGAGACTTAGACCGAGTATCTGTGAATAGTCTTACAACATTTTTATTGCAAACTCCTATTTAGAATGTTATTAAAACTATCATTCCAAATTAACCATTTATTTTGAAATGTATTCTAAACTAATAGTGATGATAATAATCACAGCAGTAATAATGATAATTACAACAATTGCGATGATAATAATAATGATAATAATAAACATAACCATAATAACAATAATAGTAATAAGAATAGTAATAAAAATAGTAATAATAATAATAATAATTGTGATGATAGTTATAATGATAATAATTACAATCATGATGTAATGATAATAATAATAATAATAATAATAATAATAATAATAAAAGTAATACTAATAGCAATACTAATAATCATTATAATCATAGTAAGAATAATCATAACAATAGTAATAATAACAATAATAATAATTGTGATGATAATATTAATAATAATATTAATAATAATCCTAATAATAATCATCATCATAATTAATAATAATAACAATAATAGTAACAATAAAAATAATGACAATAATAATAATAATAATAATAATAATAATAATAATAATAATAATAATAATAATAATAATAATAGTGTGCCTTTACCATAATCCGCACATTCAACTCTCCTTTCCCACTAGAGACCACGACGTACAGTCATATGTAGTGATGTAATAAAATCAAACCACCCAGCCACCCACCTGCCCGTCCATCTATATAAATGAATCGCTGAAATGTATGTACGCGTATCACTTCCGAACGGCTGTATCAAATTGAACAATAGTTTTTTTTTTTTTTTTTTTTTTTTTTTTTTTTTTTTTTTTTTTTTTTTTTTTTTGTTATTGTCACGACAAGGTTTGTGGAAAAGAAAATGTTTAAAAATAGAACGGGAAAGTATTTAAAATCTCATATGAATAAAAACCGTGTGAAGCCAACGCATTTCACTTAATAGCCACCAGATGGCAGTGATACCACGGTTATTTGCTGCTTTGTCGTAGTAGTGCTATATTTTTCCTCTCCATTCAATGTTAAGGTAACACACCATTTTATCAACACAATGACGCAATGTAGCAGTGACATTCAAATACATTTTTATATATTAACTTTCCTTTCCTTACTCCTATTGTTTAAAATAAAGCAGCAAAGAAGCTTTCCTGGTGACTAATAGCTAGAGTAAGTACTTATTTATTGACCACTAGATGGCCATAGTGATCATTTCCCTCCCCATCCAATATTAAGGTAACGCAACAGTTTATGGATGACACAACGCAGCAGTGAAATTCAAATACATTCTTATGCATTAACTGTCCTTTCCTTACATCTATCGTTTAAAATAAGGAAGATTTCCAGTCCAGTGTGATTGGCAGGCTGAGGTCAGCCCGAGGTGTGTTAGACGTGTCCCTGTTCTCAGAGAGAACTTAACCACGTTCTGACGGGATTGTGGGTTTTGTAGGATGGCGGGTGTGTATTGGGGTTGTGGAGTGACAGGAGGAGGCGAATATTGCTCCTCGACGGTTGCCTTGATGGTGCAACGGCCCTTGTGCACCGCTGGTGTGTTTTTATCAAAATGTTTCTTGAGATTAAATTTTGAATCCAAGCAACTCTTGAAGGATAGTAAGGAGCTTAGCCGTAGCAGCTGTTGGTGGTGCTCCTTCTTTACCGGGGATGCCCGCAAGCCATACGGGGAAGCCGGTATCGCTTGAAGAGGCGGTTTGTGGGATTGTAATCCCCAAGAGACCTAACGAGGGCGCTCCGATGGAATGGTAACCCTTCGTTGAATTTTGTTGCCCGACGCCTAATCTCGTCCTCCAGGTATGGTAGACCAGAGGCTTCGTGTAGGAGTCTCGTTGGAAAGCCTCGAGGCACAGAATAGATAGCCCGGAGACACCTATTCTGTACCCTCTGAAGCAACAGCAGACTGGAGTCTGCCGCCATGCCCCAGATCTCACAGGCGTAGATTAATAAGGGGATAATGAGAGCCCTCAAAAGGCGCAACCTAAGGGGAGCCGTCATCGAGGACCTCAGCATCGGGTACAGTGAGGCCGCAGCCCCATTGCCCCGGCACCACAGCCCCCGGACGTGCTCCCTAAAAGTGACGCCCCTGTCAAGTTTCACCCCCAAGTAGGTGATGGTGTTGGTCCATTGTATCCTTCGTCTGAGGTACGTGAATGTGGGGAAGTTTGCGGGAAAGCGGCGCTTGGTGAAGAGAATAGCGTGGCTTTTCTCCGGATTTATGGACAATCGCCAACGCTCGCACCACTCTTGGATGAGGCAGAGGTGTCTCTGGATAGGGTTGAAGGCTCTGCGTGGGTGTTTGTTTGTACAGTATAACAGCACGTCATCAGCATACTGAGCTATGTTGACTTGCTGCACTGTTGGTAGGTCGGCCATGTAGACGTTAAAGAGCGTAGGGGAAAGTACAGAGCCTTCGGGGACTCCGCCTCTTACTGGCCTAGGTGTTGATTTGTGTCCCGCAACTGAAACTACAAAAAATCTGTGTTTAAGATATGAGTGTAGTAGGTGTATGATGTGTGTCGGGAGCTCCAGTCGGATGAGTTTGAGGAGCAGACCCGCGTGCCAGGTCGTAGAGAAGGCTTTCTCCACGTCCAGCGACACCGCCGCAGTGTAGGCTCTGTCCTGGAAGCTCTGTCCTCTGCCTGCAGCAGCTGGGGTGTAGAATGCCCAGGACGAAAACCAAATTGGTGATCTGGGATGGCATGAATGTCGCCCAAGAGAGGGGACAAGCGGGCTAGTATTAGCCTCTCGAGAACCTTCGAGAGAACTGATAGGAGACTGATGGATCGGTAATTGGATGGGTGTAACGGGTCTTTCACCGGCTTCAAGATGCATATCACCCGGGCCTCCCTCCACTCGCGTGGAAAGTGGCACAAGGTGAGGCACATGTTGAAAACCTTGGTTAGAAAGAGTACCGCCTTGATGGGAAGGCATCGGAGCATGGCGGGGGTTAGTCCGTCAGGACCCGCTGCCTTTTTGGGGTTGAGGCGCCGGAGTGCGCCCTGGAGTTCACTGGGTCGGATGACAGGAAGTCGGTCCGCCTCGTCGGGGGGGCGCCGAAGGTATCGAAGCACCTCCCGCCGAGCACGGTCCGAGAAGTCTTCGTCCTGGGGGTCTTCTCGTGGCCTCATAGACCTTTCGAGGTAGTCAGGGAACACATCGGCTTTGGCTCGGGGTTCATAAGCCAGGCCTTGGGTGCCTTGGATTGGGGAGGTGATTTGACCTCCGCGGTGCCGGAGAGCTTTGGCAATCCTCCACACGTCGCCATCCTCGAGCCTCAAGCGGGTCATAGTCTCCTCCCACGCTCGCACCCTGTGCTCGCGTAGTCGGGTCCGGACCTCTCTGCGTAAACGCCTCAGGAGTGCTCGATTATGTGGCGTGCGGTGACGCTGGTATAGTCTGCGGGCAGCCCAGGAACGGCGTACAAGCAGATGGAGTTCTAGGGGTAGGACATCTGGGTGTAGAGGAGCTGGGGTGTGAACAGTTAGGTTATGGGCAGTTCGCACCACGATGGAGGTAAAGGATTGGACCGCAGCCTCTAGGAATGGGATGTCTGTGATACTAGGATTCGGCGGGATGGAGTCGTTGAGGCAAACCCGGACTAGTTCCTGCTCCTGGCTCCTGGCTCCTGACGCATTCCCAGTCAACGTCGCGGTTTTGAACCGAGACGTCGTGACTAGCAACCCGGGGGTTAACCTCAGCTAACACGGGATTATGATCGGAATGAAGTGCGTTGATCGATGTGAGAGATGTATGAAAAGGGAATTGTTTGATGATCGCGAAGTCAATAACGGATGCCCGTCCTTGACCTCGTGGATGGTGTGTGGGTTGCCAGGGGCCCTCTACTCTGAGTTGAGGATCCGCATCTATCATGCGTATGATATCATTGCCTCGGGCGTCCACCCGGGGGCCGCAAAGCCAACGCGGATGTTTGGGATTGAATTCCCCGGCCAGGATGACATTAGGATGAAGGGCTAGGATGGAAAGGTAATCGTTTAGTACGAACTGCCTATGGGGTGGGTGGTATACAGACACCAGTAAAACTTCCGTACCGCCTTGGTCAACACAGACAGCCGTGGCTTCCATGGTTTGAAGAGGTGGGAGCTGGATGGGTTTGTGGACTACCCTGTTTCTCACGAAGATCGCTGTGCCACCTCCTCGGCGGCCCACACGATCCACTCTGAGCCAGTTGTAGCCCGGAAGTCGGAAAGAGGTATCTGGACGGAGATGTGTTTCGCTGACTAGCACAAGGTCTAGGGCAAATGAGCCGGCAAAATGCTGGAGCTCACTCCCCTGACCGCTCAGGCCACACGCGTTCCAGAACGCGAATCGAAAAGAGGTACGAGACCTATTTCGACTCGCCATTCTGGGCGGCCCGGACGATCACGGTCAGGAGGGCAAGTCCCTCCATGGCGGCTGGGTCTGTGGCATATAGGAATCTGCCAGCAGATCACAGATGCTCCGGGCGTGGTTCAGCAGAAGCTGCTGTATCCACGCCATCACATCCGACATCTGCAGGACAGGAGGAGTGGTGGGGGTTATGTTTCTGGGTGAGGGTGTAGGAGGAGTGCTTCGGGGCGCCGGCACTCCGCCAGCCGCCTCCTGCCCCTGCTGTCGCTCGGGTACGGGAGTGCCGTTCCCTTGCGCAGCCCTGGGGGAGAAGTTAGCCTGCCTGGCCGGCCAGCGCACCTCAGCTTGGGTGGGGGGGCTTTTGTTTGGGTTTGGCTGGAGCTTCTTTGTTGCGTGGGGGTTGGTGGGTGTTGTTACCATCCCGTGGCTTCGCAGGGCCACGCTCAGCCCTTTGCGCCGTAGTGGTGTTGGTGGCTATCCTTTGTTGCGCCGGCTGTCTTGCAGGAGGGGCAGGTGCAGTTGTTGGCGCCTCTGGGCGCTGGTTGGCTACAGGTGCTGTTCTTGTGACCTGCTGTAGTTCTGGCGGCGGTCTCCTGGCCGCTATGACAGCGATCCTCTTAGGACAGCCACCATAACAAGCAATATGTTCGCCACCACAGTTTGCGCAAATCGGCTTCGCGGTGGGAGATATCTTGCAGACCTCTTTAGGGTGGGCGCCTCCGCACCTTAAGCAGCGCAGGTTACGGAAGCAAAAGTGACTGGAGTGGTTAAACCCCAGGCACCGGTGACATTGAGGGGGCCCGCCAGAGCCCTTGGAAGGTTCAATTTTGACCCTGAGGTAACAGATGGCGGTGACGCCATCTATCTTGGCCTCAGGGTCATTAGCCCGCTCCACTACTACTAGGAAGAGGGGGAGGGGAGATTTGGGGCCTTGCCCATCTGGAGCGGACCTGGTGAGCGTCTTCACCAGTCTTGGGGTGATGCCCTGGCGGATGAGGTCTGTCGAGATATCCTCCACCGAGGTGTCGACTGGTAGGCCACGAATGACCCTGCGGAGGTCACGGGACTTATCCAGTCCAAAGGTAAAATGGGGAACACTTTTCCTCTTGAGGGCTTGCAGGATGAGGTTATAATCCTCTATAATCTTCGCCTGGAAGACGTAGCGGTGCTTGTTCTTCCGAACCGTGCACTGACTCGATAGGGATGGCATTACCTCCTTGAGGAAGCCTACCACCCCCTTAAAGTCGTCCACGATAATCGGTGGAACGTGCCTCCTTGACCCAGGATTCTGGGCGGGCCCAGAATCTCCGGGGCGGGATGTTGTCTGGGATTGGCCAGAGGGCACGCCCTCTGCAGCCAATCGGGTTTGCCTCTTCACCTTCCTCGAGGCCACTACGCGAAAATCGTCCTCTCCGTCTGTGGAGAGGCCGGAAGAGGACTCCTCATGATCTACCATCATGGTGGATGAGTGGTACGACAGGACCGAGGTCCTGCCGCTGTGGTGTGAAATATTACTGCACACGCTGGCACAGTCGTCGTCGGAGTCGTGCTCCGGAATTTGGCCTGCACGTGAAACCGGTTCGCGCGGGAGGCCCTCATTGGTGTCTTGCTTGGATGAGTCCAAACAGATAATCTTGCCTTTACCGCCTTGGCGTTCCTGGCTAGATCTCTTTTTGCCCTCTACAGTAGCAGGGCCTCTGGAGGGCAGGGTGGCTGCACCAGTGCTGGTGCTGGCAACGGCCGTTGCTTCATCATAGGCAGGCCCGCATGGGGCTTTGCCTTTGGATGGTTTTGATTTGCTCCTGGTCATGGTGGAAGAGGAACAGGGATACTTGCCCTGCACCCTAGGGTGCAGTGCGTAAAAACACACCTTGGTTTACCCTCACCTGCAGGCAGCAGGGGCTAAGAAGCAGGCCGAAACAGAGGACCGGACGCTTTGATTAGCGCGCCTTACCCGAACCTAAGAGGTTGGGTGGCTGTGGCCTTGTTTCGGCAACCCGCTGCCTTTGCACTTCCGATGGTCTGGAAGTGCACTCCGCTCTTATTGGAGTGGTGGCCGGCCAATCAGGGTCCTCACTGTTTAGCTGGTGATATTTGGCTGGCGTCTGTGGTTGGTAGCAACGAAGGCAGGCTTCTGCATGTGGCGCTAAAAGGAAGATTTCCTAGCGGCGAACACCTAAAGTACGTAATTATTTGCCACGAGATGTCT
Organism: Hymenopus coronatus; assembly: GCA_030762935.1. Classification (NCBI taxonomy): domain Eukaryota; kingdom Metazoa; phylum Arthropoda; class Insecta; order Mantodea; family Hymenopodidae; genus Hymenopus; species Hymenopus coronatus. The sequence continues at coordinate 56,309,877 of CM060880.1, forward strand.
GTAGTACCTACTGCTGTCTATTTTTCTTCCCAATTCAATGCTAAGGGAATGTACTCGGTTATGGAGACAATGACGCAAGATAACTATGAAAATCAAATGTATCTCTTATGTATTAACCAGCGTGCCCTTGGTCACATCGTTTAAACAAAGAAATAAGTATATTTTTGTTGTAATTCTTTAAAATCAGCAAGTTATAAACAATGCACATAAACATTAACCCTTCTTGGAGTCTGAAAATGGTGGAGAAATGACGGGATCCGTTTTAGGTTTAACTTCCTATTGCACATGTTGGTTATCTGACGTTGTGTGGTAAATGAGCTAGCAAAGAACATGAAGATATTCGCGTCACCATCACACTGCAATGGCGGTGCTCTTAATACATTTGATTAAGTAATATTTTGAATTAAATGGAGGAATTTAATACATAAAAGCTATCATAAAATAAAAACTTATCAATTGCCCAACCAGATCTACTTGCATCTTAGTTATGTCATTTTTAGCCTTCGAAATGGCTGTTTTGACATAGAAGAAAATACAGAAAGAGGTGGAACACATTAGGAGTAAAGGAAAGAAAGAGATTCAGAAGATGCATGAATATTACTTTGTGACTTTCTCCTTAATGTAATTCATTACCTATACGAGCATTTACCCGCCGCTCTATGAAAATACTGCCATTACTGTTTTTATGCCAACGACATCTTGGTTGCCGACGTTTCTAACTGCATATGTCATCCTTTCCACAATACCTTATGGATGCTCTCACTTCGTCCTTTTCGCAATACTATTATATATGCTAGATTACTCGGATCATTGGGCTTTTCAGATGCAAAGGCATTATTTGACTTTGGCAATGGACAAATTCCTGTTGACACTTCTACTGGCCTGATTTCATTTCCATCAAATGTTTGTCACTTCACAACGTCAAAGGAAGAATTAATATCGAAAGTGTTTCCAAGTATTGGTGCTAATTACAAAAACTATGCTACGTTGAGCGAACGAGTCATTTTAGCAGCAACTAATAAGAATGTAGATGATTTGAATGTAAAAATTCAGGGTAAAAAAGATGGAAAACTGTATTCATTTAAGACGATCCAAATGAAGTCGTCAATTATCTAACTGAATTATTAAATTCATTGGATTTGCCAGGATTCCTGCCACACAATTTACAATTCAAGGTTGACTGGGTGATAATTATACTACGCAATATCAATCCAACGAAATTATGCAGCGGAACAAAACTCGCTGTTAAAAAGTTATGCAAATGTTGATTTCAGTTACTATAACATAGGAAAGTTCAAAGCCGAGGATATACTTATTCCAAGAATACCACTAATGTCAACCGACTTTCTTTTTACTTTCTCTATAGGCACTATATACATAGTGTATAGAGAATGTATTGCACTCCACCAAAAAATTCGATACCGAGATTTCACCGGAAATATATGTTTTAGGGTCCCCTTTATCTAAAAAGAGCATTTTCGGAAAAAGGTCCATCTATGTGTGTGTGTCCGTGAGTCGGTGAACAGGATAACTCAAAAACGAAAAGTAGGTAAAATACCAAACTTGGTATTTAAGTTTAGTAACTTCCAGGGATGCGACACGAAGATTTTGAGCAAAATCCCCCCACCCCAAACTACCCTTTACATGGAACTTTTTTCGAAACTTTTGATTTTCTCAAAAATGGCTCTAACGATTTTGATTAAAATTTCGTATATTAAACATATTCACCTGACAAATAAAATGTATATCTTGAATTTTCTGGGAATAGCCTCTGAAGAGTAGTTTATTCTGGATGAATTTTTACTAAATTTTGAATAATTGCTAAACCGTAAGAGATGGACAAAAACTTACTACACAAAAACTGTAGAACAGGTTAAAACACACAATTTATGTTATATACATTTTTTTCGTGGAGTTCGTCGTTTTTGTGACATTCCTTATTTTTGTTTTCTGCTATGAAAATGTATATATTTCTCATATAGGAATTTATCAACTGCTGTCTATACAAACAAAGGAACTTCAGTGACATAACAACCAGCTTTTGACTATCACTTTAACCTATGGTAGTCCCTTATTTCGCTTTTACTTACAAGGTAGCAATTAATAAGACTATTTCTGCTAATTTTTTCTGATTAGCATAAAGTAAGTAGAAGTATAAGCTTTTTAAGAATAATTTGTTGCAGGGATATAGAGAAAGTCATGTGAATGGTACACATCAGATTTTTTAATTTAAGCGCGCCTTGCATTCGCAATAACAATAAATCCCAAGATCAATGGTTAGAAGTGTGTGTAATAGACCTTGAATTGTGTTTTTCGCGTTTTGTACATTGCGTGTTCAAGAGTCGACAAACTATCGGCGCTTTTTTTTTTTTTTTTTTTTTCTCCTCAATGAAAACTGAACATTACAAGGCATTACAATATGGTATTCAGAGTAGGCCATACCTCATCCAATGGATAGGTTATGAAAGTTTGTTCTGCTTTTTTTTTTTTTTACACAAAACTAGTGTGTTTATTACATAAAACAGTTCTTTCTGTAACACGAGAAAGTGTGGTTGTGTATATGGAGTACGTCTAACGTATGTGAAGTGTGTTTTGTGCCCAGTCCAAGCTGACTCGGGCAAATGAAGACCTCAAGTTCAACTCCTAACCTCAGGTAACACAATGAATACTAAATATAATGTATTAAGTTATTCAGCGATCGCACAAAGTGGACGTAGTAAGGATCTGGCAATCGTTATTACAGCTGATGATAGTATTCCTATCAAAGATTATGTTTACGCCATAGCAAAACATACCGAACCAACTAATATACGGTTCGTCTCACGAATCTCAAGTAACCGTGTATGCATTTACCTCTCTAATAAACGAATAGCGGAAGAAATAGTAGTAAACACTCTCCAGATTACTATAAATGATATTGTACTAGATCTGCAACCCCTATTGACTAAACACAAGAGAGTCATACTGTCAAACGTCTGTCCAGTCATCCCCACTAGTACCCTAGAAAATTACCTGGCATCCCAAGGTATATATCCGACCTCTGCAATTTCACACGTCAGGGCCCAAATGAGCGCTCCAGGTTTCTCTAATATTTTATGCTTTCGCCGACAGTTCTACGATAAGCCTGAGAATATTTATCAACTTCCCGACAGTTTTCAAATCTATCACGATGACACAGTGAAGGGTTTCCCGCGTAATCGTGTATACCAAATTTGTGATACGCAACATCAGTTCTTTACTAATAGTGCTGTTTGCTCAGAGATAGTTGTCTCCCGTGCTGATTTCCACATTCATTTAGTATTACATATGAAATTTCGCCCAGTTTAGCCTCTGTTAAAATTTTAGGCCTAAAACTTATCGCAGCATCATGTACAGACCCGGTTTCACAGAATTTAATAATTAAATTTGTCACGTATTATAATGAGGACATACCAAATGTGCAAAACATTCAAGAAATTTACGTTTTACATTTTCTGATATCTTAATCACCATCAAGGTATATGAACCATGACTTGAAGCTTTCCTAGTGGCGGTATGAAAATAACTTTTCTCGGGCTATCAGCCAGGTGAATTCTGGAATAATTTCCAAGCTTTCAAGAGCTAACGTCGCTCTCATCTATAGGTCAGACGCCAGACGCAAAACTGGTCGATCAGGGCATGCCCCGGTCGTGTGTCGATGCCGCAGTACCGGGCCGCATCGCGGCTTTACCTGCGAAATGAACTAGGGAATCTGTCTACTGGTTGGGTGTCCAGTCCAGTGTAATTGGCAGGCTGAGGGCAGCCTGAGGTGTGCTAGACGTCTCCCTGTTCTCGGAGAGAACTTAACCACGTTCTGACGGGATTGTGGGTTTTGCAGGATGGCTGGTTGTGTGTTCAGTGTGATTGGCAGGCTGAGGGCAGTCCGAGGTGTGTTAGACGTGTCCCTGTTCTCAGAGAGAACTTAACCACGTTCTGACGGGATTGTGGGTTTTGTAGGATGGCGGGTGTGTATTGGGGTTGTGGAGTGACAGGAGGAGGCGAATATTGCTCCTCAACGGTTGCCTTGATGGTGCAACGGCCCTTGTGCACCGCTGGTGTGTTTTTATCAAAATGTTTCTTGAGATTAAATTTTGAATCCAAGCAACTCTTGAAGGATATAAGGAGCTTAGCCGTAGCAGCTGTTGGTGGTGCTCCTTCTTTACCGGGGATGCCCGCAAACCATGCGGGGAAGCCGGTATCGCCTGAAGCGGCGGTTTGTGGGATCGTAATCCCCAAGAGACCTAACGAGGGCGCTCCGATGGAATGGTAACCCTTCGTTGAATTTTGTTGCCCGACGCCTAATCTCGTCCTCCAGGTATGGTAGACCAGAAGCTTCGTGCAGGAGTCTCGTTGGAAAGCCTCAAGGCACAGAATAGATAGCCCGGAGACACCTATTCTGTACCCGCTGAAGCAACAGCAGACTGGAGTCTGCCGCCATGCCCCAGATCTCACAGGCGTAGATTAATAAGGGGATAATGAGAGCCCTCAAAAGGCGCAACCTAATGGGAACCGTCATCGAGGACCTCAGCATCGGGTACAGTGAGGCCGCAGCCCCATTGCCCCGGCACCACAGCCCCCGGACGTGCTCCCTAAAAGTGACGCCCCTGTCAAGCTTCACCCCCAAGTAGGTGATGGTGTTGGTCCATTGTATCCTTCGTCTGAGGTACGTGAATGTGGGGAAGTTTGCGGGAAAGTGGCGCTTGGTAAAGAGAATAGCGTGGCTTTTCTCCGGATTTATGGACAATCGCCAACGCTCGCACCACTGTTGGATGAGGCAGAGGTGTCTCTGGATAGGGTTGAAGGCTCTGCGTGGGTGTTTGTTTGTACAGTATAGCAGCACGTCATCAGCATACTGAGCTATGTTGACTTGCTGCACTGTTGGTAGGTCGGCCATGTAGACGCTAAAGAGCGTCGGGGAAAGTACAGAGCCTTCGGGGACTCCGCCTTTTACTGGCCTAGGTGTTGATTTGTGTCCCGCAACTGAAACTACAAATAATCTGTGTTTAAGATATGAGTGAAGTAGGAGTATGATGTGTGTCGGGAGCTCCAGTCGGATGAGTTTGAGGAGCAGACCCGCGTGCCAGGTCGTAGAGAAGGCTTTCTCCACGTCCAGCGACACCGCCGCAGTGTAGGCTCTGTCCTGGAAGCCCAGGGCAGCGGCCTCCACCACTCTCAGTAGTTGCTGGGGTGTAGAATGCCCAGGACGAAAACCAAATTGGTGATCTGGGATGGCATGAATGTCGCCCAAGAGAGAGGACAAGCGGACTAGTATTAGCCTCTCGAAAACCTTCGAGAGAACTGATAGGAGACTGATGGATCGGTAATTGGATGGGTGTAACGGGTCTTTCCCCGGCTTCAAGATGCATATCACCCGGGCCTCCCTCCACTCGCGTGGAAAGTGGCACAAGATGAAGCACATGTTGAAAACCTTGGTTAGAAAGAGTACCGCCTTGATGGGGAGGCATCGGAGCATGGTGGGGGTTAGTCCGTCAGGACCCGCTGCCTTTTTGGGGTTGAGGCGCCGGATTGCGCCCTGGAGTTCACTGGGTCGGATGATGGGAAGTCGGTCCGCCTCGTCGGGGGGGCGCCGAAGGTATCGACGTGGCTCCCGCCGAGCACGGTCCGAGAAGTCTTCGTCCTGGGGGTGTTCTCGTGGCCTCATAGACCTTTAGAGGTAGTCAGCGAACACATCAGCTTTGGCTCGGGGTTCATAAGCCAGGCCTTGGGTGCCTTGGATTGGGGAGGTGATTTGACCTCCGCGGTGCCAGAGAGCTTTGGCAGTCCTCCACGCGTCGCCATCCTCGAGCCTCAAGCGGGTCATAGTCTCCTCCCACGCTCGCACCCTGTGCTCGCGTAGTCGGGTCCGGACCTCTCGGCGTAAATGCCTCAGGAGTGCTCGGTTATGTGGCGAGCGGTGACGCTGGTATAGTCTGCGGGTAGCCCAGGAACGGCGTACAAGCAGGGGTAGGACTTCTGGGTGTAGAGGAGCTGGGGTGTGAACAGTTAGGTTTTGGGCAGTTCGCACCACGATGGAGGTAAAGGATTGGACCGCAGCCTCTAGGGATGGGATGTCTGTGATCCTAGGGTTCGGCGGGATGGAGTCGTTGAGGCAAACCCTGACGCATTCCCAGTCAACGTCGCGGTTTTAAACCGAGACGTCGTGACTGGCAACCCGTGTGTTAACCTCAGCTAACACGGGATTATGATCGGAATGAAGTGCGTTGATCGATGTGAGAGATGTATGAAAAGGGAATTGTTTGATGATCGCGAAGTCAATAACGGATGCCCGTCCTTGACCTCGTGGATGGTGTGTGGGTTGCCAGGGGCCCTCTACTCTGAGTTGAGGGTCCGCATCTATCATGCGTATGATATCATTGCCTCGGGCGTCCGCCCGGGGGCCGCAATGCCAACGCGGATGTTTGGCATTGAAGTCCCCGGCCAGGATGACATTAGGATGAAGGGCTAGGATGGAAAGGTAATCGTTTAGTACGAACTGCCTATGGGGTGGATGGTATACAGACACCAGTAAAACTTCCGTACCGCCTAGGTCAACACAGACAGCCGTGGCTTCCATGGTTTAAAAAGGTGGGAGCTGGATGGGTTTGTGGACTACCCTGTTTCTCACGAAGATCGCTGTGCCACCTCCTCGGCGGCCCACACGATCCACTCTGAGGCAGTTGTAGCCCGGAAGTCGGAAAGAGGTATCTGGCCGGAGATGTGTTTCGCTGACTAGCACAAGGTCTAGAACATATGAGCCGGCAAAATGCTGGAGCTCACTCACCTGACCGCTCAGGCTACACGCGTTCCAGAACGCGAATCGGAAAGAGGTACGAGACCTATTTCGACTCGCCATTCTGGGCGGTCTGGACGATCACGGTCAGGAGGGCAAGTCCCTCCATGGCGACAGCCATATTTGCGGCTGGGTCTGTGGCATATAGGAATCTGACCAGCAGATCACAGATGCTCCGGCCGTGGTTCAGCAGAAGCTGCTGTATTCACGCCATCATATCCGACATCTATACGACAGGAGGAGTGGTGGGGGATATGTTTCTGGGTAGGGTGTAGGAGGAGTGCTTCGGGGCGCCGGCACGCCGCCAGCCGCCTCCTGCCCCTGCTGTCGCTCGGGTACGGGAGTGCCGTTCCCTTGCGCAGGCCTGGGGGAGAAGTTGGGCTCCCTGGCCGGCCAGCGCACCTTAGCTTGGGTGGGGGGCTTCTGTTTGGGTTTGGCTGGAGCTTCTTTGTTGCGTGGGGGTTGGTGGGTGTTGTTACCATCCCGTGGCTTCGCAGGGCCACGCTCAGCCCTTTGCGCCGTAGTGGTGTTGGTGGCTATCCTTTGTCGCGCCGGCTGTCTTGCAGGAGGGGCAGGTGAAGTTGTTGGTACCTCTGGGCGCTGGTTGGCTACAGGTGCTGTTCTTGTGACCTGCTGTATTTCTGGCGGCGGTCTCCTGGCCGCTATGACAGCGATCCTCTTAGGACAGCCACCATAACAAGCAATATGTTCGCCACTACAGTTTGCGCAAATCGGCTTCGCGGTGGGAGATATCTTGCAGACCTCTTTAGGGTGGGCGCCTCCGCACCTTAAGCAGCGCAGGTTACGGAAGCAAAAGTGACTGGAGTGGTTAAACCCCAGGCACCGGTGACTTTGAGGGGGCCCGCCAGAGCCCTTGGAAGGTTCAATTTTGACCCTGAGGTAACAGATGGCGTTGACGCCATCTATCTTGGCCTCAGGGTCATTGGCCCGCTCCACTACTACGAGGAAGAGGGGGAGGGGAGATTTGGGGCCTTGCCCATCTGGAGCGGACCTGGTGAGCTGCATCAACAGTCTTGGGGTGATGCCCTGGCGGATGAGGTCTGTCGAGATATCCTCCACCGAGGTGTCGACTGGTAGGCCACGAATGACCCTGCGGAGGTCACGGGACTTATCCAGTTCAAAGGTAAAATGGGGAACACTTTTCCTCTTGAGGGCTTGCAGGATGAGGTTATAATCCTCTATAATCTTCGCCTGGAAGACGTAGCGGTGCTTGTTCTTCCGAACCGTGCACTGACTCGATAGGGATGGCATAACCTCCTTGAGGAAGCCTACCACCCCCTTAAAGTCGTCCACGATAATCGGTGGAACGTGCCTCCTCGACCCAGGATTCTGGGCGGGCCCAGAATCTCCGGGGCGGGATGTTGCCTGGGATTGGCCAGAAAGCAATCGGGTTTGCCTCTTCTCCTTCCTCGAGGCCACTACGCGACAATTGTCCTCTCCGTCTGTGGAGAGGCCGGAAGAGGACTCCTCATGATCTACCATCATAGAGGATGAGTGGTACGACAGGACCGAGGTCCTGCCGCTGCGGTGTGAAATATTACTGCACACGCTGGCACAGTCGTCGTCGGAGTCGTGCTCCGGAATTTGGCCTGCACGTGAAACTGGTTCGCGCGGGAGGCCCTCATTGGTGTCTTGCTTGGATGAGTCCAAACAGATAATCTTGCCTTTACCGCCTTGGCGTTCCTGGCTAGATCTCTTTTTGCCCTCTACAGTAGCAGGGCCACTGGAGGGCAGGGTGGCTGCACCAGTGCTGGTGCTGGCAACGGCCGTTGCTTCATCATAGGCAGGCCCGCATGGGGTTTGCCTTTGGATGGTTTTGATTTGCTCCTGGTCATGGTGGAAGAGGACGAGGACAGGGATACTTGCCCTGCACCCTAGGGTGCAGTGCGTAAAAACACACCTTGGTTTACCCTCACCTGCAGGCAGCAGGGGCTAAGAAGCAGGCCGAAACAGAGGACCGGACGCTTTGATTAGCGCGCCTTACCCGAACCTAAGAGGTTGGGTGTCTGTGGCCTTGTTTCGGCAACCCGCTGCCTTTGCACTTCCGATGGTCTGGAAGTGCACTCCGCTCTTATTGGAGTGGTGGCCGGCCAATCAGGGTCCTAGGTGTTTAGCTGGTGATGTTTGGCTGGCGTCTGTGGTTGGTAGCAACGAAGGCAGGCTTCTGCATGTGGCGCTAAAAAGTGCCTGGAATGCCAGAGATGGCCTGAAGAGCACGAACTGAAGAACTCGGAACAGCGCTCTCGTGCCAACTCGTTGACTCGAAGACCAATCGAGAAGAAGACCCGTCAAACCTCGAAACCGAAACCGAAACCTGGTTGTGTGTGTTGAGGGAACGGATGTAATGGAGCCAGGAGCCAGGAGCAGGAACTAGTCGCCCGAGTGTACTCGGGCGGGGGCAAATCACCACGGTACCTATCCGCTTTTCTTGCGGATTTACCCGTGTGATATAGTAGATGTAGTCTTATGCAAGCGTTTTTGTCAATGTCAAAGTAGTTGGGCAGGGTGTTCCCTCTGTGCAGCCGGCGCGGGCTGGCTTACCTATCTGAGTGGCCACCCACCCAGAGTGGGACCAGGCCCGATGCTGCTTACCTTGGCCAGCCGCTTGCGGGCTGTCAAGGAAAGCAGTGCCGACTAGCGGGGAGACATGAAGGGATATAGGTACGGGGTGGGGGAAGCCAGTGTTGCAGATCTGGTCGGGGTACGACTGGATGGTCACCCGTCCGAGTCGTGACCATGCCCGATGCTGCTTAACTTGGCGGGTAGAACAATAAAGGGAGAGGCGGCCGGAAAACTACCATCCCAAGGCGTCCTTGGGAAGGCGGTAGCTTACGCGTCTCCTTGGTAGCGTGTGGTCGTAAAGACCGAGAGTGTTCACCTGGGGATTTGGGTGGGGAGCAAGTTTAGTGTATATTGTGCGAGCTCTTTCTCGCACAACGTCCACTATGTAAGGGATTCCGGAGTGGGAATGGAGAATGTGGGACGGGAATCTGCGGTCTGTGCCGTATATCATCCTCAATGCCCTGTTCTGCACGGCCTGCAGCCTGCGGATGGTGGAACGAGCCACCGAACCCCAGACCTCACAGCCGTACAGCATCAGGGGCGGGATGACTGCGCGGTACAGCCGTAGTTTTAGGTGTGTAGGCATGGTGGAGCGGAAGATGGGAAACAGCTGCCGCAGGGCAGCGTGTCCCAAGCCGACCTTCTCCCTGACATGTGGAGTGAAAGTAAGGCCGCGGTCGAGGAGGACTCCGAGGTATTTGGCGGAGCGGACCCAGGGGATCCGCCTCCGCCGCAGCCTCAGCGACCTCTCCGGTCGCCAGCCACGGACTTTGGCCAGCAGTAGAGCTGAGCTCTTCTGCGGGCTGATGGCCATCCGCCACTGTTCACTCCATCTGCCTATGGTCTGGAGCTGTCTCTGTAGCGGGGGGAAGCAATATCGGGCGTTCTTGTTACGCGCCATTATGAGGACATCGTCGGCATACTGGCACGTAACAGTACTGGGTTCTGTGGGGAAGTCGGACATGTAGGCAGCAAAGAGTAACGGCGACAGCACGCTGCCTTCCGGCACTCCCGCCGCTATGGGTCTGACTGTGGAATGCCTCCCCTCCACCCTCACCCTGAAAGTGCGGTCCCGAAGGAAGCTACTAAGCAGGTGAAGATAGGGGGGAGGAATTTCTGCGTTCTTGAGCTTGTACAAGAGTCCCTGATGCCACGTGGTGGCGAAGGCCTTTTCCACGTCCAAGAGCACCGCGACTGTTTTGAAGTTGTCCTGGAAGCCCAGGGCAGCCTTCTCAGCCAGTCGCAGCAACTGCAGGGTTGTGGAATGTCCAGTGCGGAAACCAAACTGATGATCCGGGAGTAGGAGTCTCTCTTCGAAGAGAGGGGTGCGGCGAGGTAGGAGTAACCGCTCGAATACTTTCGAGACGATCGGAAGTAAGCTAATAGATCTGTAGCTTGACGGGAAGACCGGGTTCTTGCCGGGTTTCAAAATGCATACCACCCGCGCCTCCTTCCAACACGTTGGAAAGTGACGTAGGTGCAGGCATGCATTGTAAATCCGCGTCAGGTGGATTACGGCCTTTCTGGGTAGGTGCTGGAGCATAGGCGCCGTTACGCCGTCATGTCCAGGGGCTTTGTTAGGTTTTAGGTGGTTGAGTTGGGAAGCCACCTCTTTCGGGGTGACTAACGGAATGCGGATCTCCTCATGGGGCGGCGGGGGCTCCTCATAGAGGTAGTCTACCGTCGCTTCCACGAGCTCAGTGAAGTCCTCATCCTGGGGGTCTTCACGGGGTTCGGATTGGGACTCCAGATAGTCTGCGAAATCCGTGGCTTTGTCCTGGGGCTCAAAAGAGAGTCTCCCACTGGAGCCATGGATGGGATGCTGAAACTGACTTTTGTCTTTCCTGAGGGATCGGATGATCCTCCAGGGTTGTTTCTCTTCCAGGTTTATATGTGCCATTGTGTGTTCCCAGGCCGTTTTGCGGTGCGCGCGAAGCAGGCGCCTTGCCAGGGATTTTAACCGCTGGTACACTGCTTGGATCCTGGGATGGCGGAAGCGCTGCCATAGCTTCCGTACGGTTGCCTTGGCTTTTAGCAGCTGCCGGAGTTCATTCGGTATGGTTCTCGGGTTAGGTTTGTTTGATGGGATGCGGTTGGTATGCGCGCGTACCACATTCAGGAGTTGGCGGGAGAAGGCCGTGGCTGCCGCTTCCAGCGCTTCGATGGAATCGATGCGCGGTCGCGGGTCCACGGTTTGGTTTAGGTCTAGGACGGCTGCGTCCCAGTCGATCTCATTTATCCAGTCTGGTGTTACCAGAGCTGATACGGTCTCGGTTGTATCCACCACGACAGGGTCATGGTCGGAGTCCAACTCGTTGACCGCCGAGAGGTCTAGATGAAATGGTGTGTTCTTGGTGATTATGATGTCAAGAACATCCTGTCTGCCGCGAGCCGGATGACACGTAGGTCCTCTCGGTCCGTGCGCGACGAGGGCGGGGTTGCCGCTGATGAGGCGGTAGAGCCCGCGGCCTCGGGGGTTGTTGGTGCGGCTGTGCCAGAGGGCATGTTTCGCGTTGAGATCTCCTGCGATGCATACCACTGGGTGAAGGTTGAGTAGGGTGGTGTAGTCCGCTTCATGGAAGCGGTGGTTTGGTGGGTCATATGCAGCTATCAGCAGCGCGTCTAGCCCGGCAACGGCAAGCCGGATTGCACAGGCCTCCACGTGCTGTAGTGCTGGGAGTTGGACAGGAGTATGGGTTATGTGGTTCTTAATGAAGATAGCTGTACCGCCACCCTGTCGGCCGACCCGATCGGACCGATGGGTGACGTAACTAGGCAGCGAGAAGTCAGTAACAGCATCCAGATGGGTTTCGCAAACCATCAGAATGTCAATTCCGTACGATTGTACAAACTCAATGACGCCTGGGCGTTGCCCCCGGATGCCGTTCGCGTTCCAGTACGCGAGTCGCAATGGTCTCCGAACGAATCTAGAGACCATTACTTAGCGGAACCCGGGTACAACTGCTCCAAGGTTTGGAGGAACAGGGTGTGTTTCTGGAGGGGGGAGAGTCTGGGGTTGCTGTACTGCAACTTGAAATTGCGCAGTACAGGTAGGACCTTACTTAGGAGGTCACCGAACCACAGGGCTAGGTCCTGAAGTTCATCCAGGTCCGCCTGTGGGATGGCCGCTGTAAAGGCCGAGGAAGCCGCTGTGGTGGTAGGTGCAGCAGGAGCCTCTGCTACTGGAGTAGGTACTGTGGCGGCCGCTACTGGAGCTTCCGCCACTGGTAGCTGCTGGGGTGCTGGGGGCGTGGCCTCGGGTCTCACAGAGGTGGGAGCCTCTGTTTGGCCCGTCTGGCCAGCCGCCCGACGGTTCTTCTTTCCTCTCCTCCTGGACTTCTTTTTTGGAGAAGTCCGGCGTGGGCCCTCTGTCGAGGGCGTCGGGGCGGCTTCCTCCGTTGATGTAGGCGGACCAGGTTGGGGCGTTGGGGTCTCCGTCAAGGACGGAGCTGGCACGGTCTCTGCAGTGACTGCGGGGCTGGGAGTTGCTGCTGCCTCAGCGGCGCGCAGTGTTCCCTCAGCGCGGTTCAGTGCCGAGGAGAAGGACACCCCAGGGCGCACTTTAGCTGGCTCCTGGGGGCCTCTACGGCGGCTCTCAACAAGGCGCTTCCGCACCTTACATCCTTTATACGAGCCCACGTGCGCCTCACCACAGTTCACACAGTGGCGAGCTTCATGGGGCTTTGTGCAGTCCCTCGTGCTCAAGGATAAATTGTTAGTACAGGGAATTTTGTAGGGAGAGGACACTCCCCCGGGCGCTTGCGCGGGCCAATCAGGAGGCTGCTCAGTTTTCTCCCGCCTGGAGCAGAATTAACTGTTTTAATTTGGATTATGCGTTAACCCGTTATGAGGACGACACGCTTTATTATTTTTACCCCGTTTTGGTTACGGGTTAGAGTCGCTTTGCCCTTTTCAGGTTCAATTTAAATGTGTCTCAGAGGAGGGGGCGTGGCTAACCGAGAGGGCCAATGGCATCTCTCGGCAGGCGGAATGAGGGCAGGCGACGTATTTCTCTGGGATCATAATTTCCCAGAGAATTCACCAGTTGATTAGGGTGGGTTGGAATTTTGTCGTACAATGAACGGGTCCTCGTTCTGATGAGGTCGACAATGTACGGAATACCTGAAGGTTCATGAAGGATATGGGCGGGAAATCTCCAGCCGGTACGGTAGATCATCTGTAGTGCCCGGTTCTGCAGCTTATGGACCCTGAGGAGCACGTAGTACGGTCCCCCCGATTTCGCAGAAGTACAGAACCAGAGCCGGAATGATCGCCCGGTACAACTGAAGTTTTAGGGTAAGGGGCATGCTCTGTGAACTGAGCATGGGGTAAAGCTGCCTGAGAACAGCGTGCCCTAGGTTCACCTTGCCCCTGATATGCGGAGTGAAAGTCAGCCGTCGGTCCAGCGTCACTCCGAGATACTTTACCGTGTTCACCCAAGGGATTCTACGGTGTCGTAAAACAAAGTTCTGCTGAAGCCGATTTCTAATGGTTTTCGCCAGGAGAATCGCAGAGCTTTTCTCCGGGCTAATGGCCATTCGCCATCTCTCACTCCACCTGCCAATGGCATGGAGGTGGGCTTGGATTTGCCGAAAGCTGTATCTGGTGTTCCGGTTCTCAGCGAAGATCATGAGATCGTCCGCGTACTGACATGTGTGTGTGCTGGGGTGGATGTGGATGTCGACCATGTAAGCTGCAAAGAACGCCGGAGACAGCACGCTACCTTCCGGCACTCCCGAGCCAATGGGCCGCTCTGTAGAAAGTGCCCCCTCCACCTTTACTCGGAAGCTTCGATTCTGAAGAAAGGAAGCTACCAAGATGATGTATGGAGAGGGAATTTCATGCTCTATGAGTTTATAGATGAGCCCACCATGCCACGAAGTGGCGAAGGCCTTTTCCACGTCCAGCAATAACGCAACCATTTTAGACCTCTCCTAGAAAGCCAGGAAGGCCTTCTCGGCCACACGTAGTAGTTGCACGGTCGTGGAGTGTCCAGGGCGAAAACCAAACTGATGCTCTGGTAGGAGGCCTCTTTCCTCGAGGTGAGGCCCGAGGCGGGCAAGGAGCAGTCTCTCGAATACTTTGGAGATGACTGGCAGGAGGCTGATGGAACGGTAGCTGGTCCGGAAAACCGGGTTCTTCCCCGGCTTTAGAACGCATACCACACGGGCCTCCTTCCACGTAGCGGGAAAGTGGCGCATATGTAAGCATTCGTTATAAATCCGGGTCAAATGAAGAACGGCTTTTCGGGGAAGGTGCTGGAGCATTTCCGCTGTTACACGCTCCGGTCCAGGGGATTATTTTGGTTTTTAAGGAATATCTTCAGGTAGAGTCCAGTGTAATTGGCAGGCTGAGGGCAGCCCGAGGTGTGCTAGACGTGTCCCTGTTCTCGGAGAGAACTTAACCACGTTCTGACGGGATTGTGGGTTTTGCAGGATGGCGGGTGTGTTTTGGGGTTGTGGAGCGACAGGAGGAGGCAAATATTCCTCCTCAACGGTTGCCTTGATGGTGCAACGGCCCTTGTGCACCGCTGGTGTGTATTAATCAAAATGTTTGTTTTGAGGTTTTAATTTTGAATCCAAGCATCTCTTGAAGGATTATAAGGAGCTTAACCGTAGCAGCTGTTGGTGGTGCTCCTTCGTTACCGGGGAAGCCGCCAGGAGCCAGGAGCAGGAACTAGTCGCCCGAGTGTATTCGGGCGGGGGCAAATCACCACGGTACTTATCCGCTGTTCTCGCGGATCTACCCGTGTGATATAAAAGATGTAGTCTTGTGCAAGCGTTTATGTCTATGTCGAAGTAATGTGGGCAGGGTGTTTCCATCTGTGCAGCCGGCGAGGGCTGGCTTACCTACCTGAGTGGTCACCCACCCAGAGAGGGACCAGGTCCGATGCTGCTTACCTTGGCCAGCCGCTTGCGGGCTGTCAAGGAAAGCAGTGCCGGCTAGCGGAGAGAACTGAAGGGATGTAGGTACGGGGTGGGGGAAGCCAGTGTTGCAGATCTGGTCGGAGTACAACTGGACGGTCACCCGTCCGAGTCGGGACCGGACCCGATGCTGCTTAACTTGGTGGGTAGAACTGTAAAGAAGGGAGAGGCGGCCGGAAAACTATCATCCCAAGGCGTCCTTAGAAAGGCGGTAGCTTACGCGTCTCCTAGGCAGCGTGTGGTCGTAAAGACCGAGAGTGTTCACCTGGGGATTTGGGTGGGGAGCAAGTTTAGTGTATATTGTGCGAACTCTTTCTCGCACAACGTCCACTATGTAAGGGATTCCGGAGTGGGAATGGAGAATGTGGGACGGGAATCTACGGTCTGTGCCATATATCATCCTCAATGCCCTGTTCTGCACGGTCTGCAGCCTGCGGATGGTGGAACGAGCCACCGAACCCCAGACCTCGCAGCCGTACAGCATCAGGGGCGGGATGACTGCGCGGTACACCCGTAGTTTTATGTGTGTAGGCATGGTGGAGCGGAAGATGGGAAACAACTGCCGTAGGGCAGCGTGTCCCATACCGACCTTCTCCCTGACATGTGGAGTGAAAGTAAGGCCGCGGTCGAGGAGGACACCAAGGTATTTGGCGCTGCGGACCCAGGGGACCCGCCGCCGCCGCAACCTCAGCGACCTCTCAGGTCGCCAGCCACGGACTTTTACCAGCAGTAGAGCTGAGCTCTTCTGCGGGCTGATAGCCATCCGCCACTGTCACTCCATCTGCCTATGGCCTGGAGCTGTCTCTGTAGCGGGGGGAAGCAATATCGGGCGTTCTTGTTACGCGCCATTATGAGGACATCGTCGGCATACTGGCACGTAACTGTACTGGGTTCTGTGGGGAAGTCGGACATGTAGGCCGCAAAGAGTAACGGCGACAGCACGCTGCCTTCCGGCACTCCCGCCGCTATGCGTCTGACTGTGGAATGCCTCCCCTCCACCCTCACCCTGAAAGTGCGGTCCCAAAGGAGGCGACTAAGCAGGGGAAGGTAGGGGGGAGGGATTTCTGCGTTCTTGAGTTTGTACAAGAGTCCCTGATGCCAGATGGTGGCGAAGGTCTTTTCCACGTACAAGAGTACCACGACTGTTTTGGAGTTGTCCTGGAAGCCCAGGGCAGCATTCTCAGCCAGTTGCAGCAACTGCAGGGTTGTCGAATGTCCAGTACGGAAACCAAACTGGTGATCCGGGAGTAGGAGTCTCTCTTCGAAGAGAGGGGTGACGCGAGGTAGGAGTAACCGCTCGAATACTTTCGAGACGATCGGAAGTAAGCTAATAGATCTGTAGCTTGACGGGAAGACCGGGTCCTTGCCGGGTTTCAAAATGCATACTACCCTCGCCTCCTTCCAACACGTTGGAAAGTGACGTAGATGCAGGCATGCATTGTAAATCCGTGTCAGGTGAATTACGGCCTTTCTGGGTAGGTGCTGGAGCATAGGCGCCGTAACGCCGTCATGTCCAGGGGCTTTGTTAGGCTTTAGGTTGTTGAGTTGGGAAGCCACCTCTTTCGGGGTGACTAAAGGAATGCGGATCTCCTCATGGGGCGGCAGGGGCTCCTCGTAGAGGTAGTCTACCGTCGCTTCCACGAGCTCAGTAAAGTCCTCGTCCTGGGGTTCTTCGCGGGGTTCGAATTGAGACTCCAGATAATCTGCGAAATCCGTGGCTTTATCCTGGGGCTCAAAAGAGAGTCTCCCACGGGTGCCATGGATGGGATGCTGAAACTGACTTTTGTCTTTCCTGAGGGATCGGATGATCCTCAGGGTTGTTTCTCTTCCAGGTTTATATTTGCCATTGTGTGTTCCCAGGCCGCTTTGCGGTGCGCACGAAGCAGGCGCCTTGCCAGGGATTTGAACCACTGGTACACTGCTTGGATCCTGGGATGGCGGAAGCGCTGCCATAGCTTCCGTACGGTTGCCTTGGCTTTTAGCAGCTAACGGAGTTCATTAGGTATGGTTCTCGGGTTAGGTTTGTTAGATGGGATGCGGTAGGTATGCGCGCGTACCACATTCAGGAGTTGTCGGTAGAAGGCCGTGGTAACCGCTTCCAGCGCTTCGATGGACTCGATGCGCGGTCGCGTGTCCACGGTTTGGTTTAGGTCTGGGACGGCTGCGTCCCAGTCGATCCCATTTATCCAGTCTGGTGTTACCAGAGCTGATACGGTCTCGGTTGTATCCACCACGACAGGGTCATGGTCGGAGTCCAACTCGTTGACTGCCGAGAGGTCTAGATGAAATGGTGTGTTCTTGGTGATTATAATGTTAAGAACATCCGGTCTGCCGCGAGCCGGATGACACGTAGGTCCTCTCGGTCCGTGCGCAACGAGGGCGGGGTTGCCGCTGATGAGGCGGTAGAGCCCGCGCCCTCGGGGGTTGTTGGTGCGGCTGTGCCAGAGGGCATGTTTCGCGTTGAGATCTCCTGCGATGCATACCACTGGGTGAAGGTTGAGTAGGGTGGTGTAGTCCGCTTCATGGAAGCGGTGGTTTGGTGGGTCATATGCAGCTATCAGCAGCGCGTCTAGCCCGCCGACGGCAAGCCGGATTGCACAGGCCTCCACGTGCTGTAGTGCTGGGAGTTGTACAGGAGTATGGTTTATGTGGTTCTTAATGAAAATAGCTGTACCGCCACCCTTTCGGCCGACACGATCGGACCGATGGGTGACGTAACTAGGAAGCGAGAAGTCAGTAACAGCATCCAGATGGGTTTCGCAAACCATCAGGATGTCAATTCCGTACGACTGTACAAACTCAAGGACGGGTGGGCGTTGTCCCCGGACGCCGTTCGCGTTCCAGTATGCGAGTCGCAATGGTCTCCGAATGAATCTAGAGGTCATTACTTAGCGGAACCCGGGTACAACTGCTCCAAAGTTTGGAGGAAAAAGGGTGTGCTTCTGGAGGGGGGAGAGTCTGGGGTCACTGTACTGCAACTTGAAGTTTCGCAGTATAGGTAGGACCTCACTTAGGAGGTCACCGAACCACAGGGCATGGTCCTGAAGTTCAACCAAGTCCGCCTGTGGGATGGCCGCTGTAAAGGCCGAGGATTCCGCTGTGATGGAAGGTGCAGCGGGAGCCTCCGCTGCTGGAGTCGGCACTGAGGCGGCAGCTACTGGAGCTTCCGCCACTGGTAGCTGTTGGAGTGCTGGGGGCGTGGCCTCGGGTCTCACAGAGGTGAGAGCCTCTGATTGGCCCGACTGGCCGGGCGCCCGGCGGTTCTTCTTTTCTCTCTTCCTGGACTTCTTTTTTAGAGAAGTCCTGCGTGGGCCCTCTGCCGAGGGCGTCAAGGACGGAGCTGGCACAATCTCTGCAGTGACTGCGGGGGTGAGAGTTGCTGCTGCCTCAGCGGCGCGCAGCGTTCCCTCAGCGCGGTTTAGTGCCGAGGAGAAGGACACCCCAGGGCGCACATTAGCTGGCTCCTGGGGGCCTTCACGGCGGCTCTCAAAAAGGCGCTTCCGCACCTTACATCCTTTATATGAGCCCATATGCGCCTTACCACAGTTCTCACAGTGGCGAGCTTCATAGGGCTTTGTGCAGTCCCTCAGTAGATGGGCTTCACCACACCGCAGGCATGCGAGCTTGCGCTCGCGCACACTGCTAGAGTGATTGAAGCCCATGCACCTATGGCACTGCACAGGTCCCTCTTTGCCGTGGTATCTTTCGATACGCACGACGGTGAAGATAAGCCGAAGGACGGCGTCTATCGGCTGAACTGTCTGGGCGCGTTCCCTTGGTACCGCGACCAGGAATAAGGGTATAGGCACTCGCTGAGTGCCGTCTTCTGTTGCCACCGTCTTACTGAGACGTGCCACGGAGGTAGGGGTGATGTTGTACTCGTCCTGAAGGGCCGCCTTGACATCCTCAGGGGTGCAGTCGGAGTCAAGGCCCCGTATTATCCTACGCTCCACGTAGGGCCGCTGCAGCGAGTAGGTGTAGAACGGGATTTGTTCGTCCCGTAATACTTCCTTCGCTGCCTCGAAATCCCTTTCCGAGGAGGTATGGAGCTGGACTTTCCTTAGTTTCCGCCGGGCCTCGAAGGGGCCCCTAAGCTTCGTTGCCAGCTTTCTCATTACCACAACGTGGTTGCGGAAAACGTCGGCATCTATAGGCGGGATTTTTCGCCCCCCCCCCTTGGGCGGTTGGTTTATTCCCTGTGGTGGTGCGGTTGGGTTGGGGTGGAACGACCGCTTCTGCGGCCCCCTGCGTGGTCAGTTATCCACGGCCCGTCAGGATCGACGTCGGTGTCGGAGTCGGGCATAGGAATGGTGTAAGGACTGATGGGGTCCCGCCTGGTTTGTACAATCTCAACCGCTACGAGGCGGTGAGGCGAAGATGGCTTGCGCCTGTTGCTGCCGCCAGTAGACGTCCTGCTTCGCTTGCGCGAAGGTTCGGTCGTCTCTGGTGAGAGAGAAGGTTGACTGGTGCTGGTGCTTGGCTGTTGCCCGTCGTCACTGGTCAGTGTCGGTGCGGCCGCCCTACGGCTGTCCGCAGAGGACCGGACCTCATTAAAGGAGGCGCCTGTGCGAGCCATATCGGCTCGAGGTTTCAGGCAAATGGCCTTCACCCTTGGCTCTGGCCTTACGGACCCCCTGTTTCCGTTGTCAGTCGGTCTAGTCAGGTCAATGAAAAGAAAGATGACAGTAGAAGAGGAGTAGGAAAGTAGGGGTGTTCCTGCTCTTTACAAAATAACAGCAAGCTGTCTGTGGGGCCGCTCGCACACTGGCTGCGGAACTGCAAGCTAATAGGGGGTCAGAGCCCACTGCGTTGCCGCTGTATAGAAGCCGAGCACCCGCAGGCGTCGGAGCTGCAAGCTAGTAGAGGGACGAATGCCCACTGCGTTGCCGCTGGGGGAATGCTGCCGTGGCTCCTGCCGCTGCTGCTGCTGCTGCTGCTGCCAGATCCGCCGGTAGGTGGTGCCGTAGCTGCTGCCCAGAGTGGGGGTCAGCCCTCTCGAGTCTCGGGAGGGAGTGCGAGGATGGATGTCCAAGTCTCAAAGGTAAAACAATAAGAGCTGGGCCCAGCCTACCGCTCGGCCGGGCCAATCGCAAGTCGGCCTTGACTCCGACTGCACCCCTGAGGATGTCAAGGCGGCCCTTCAGGACGAGTACAACATCACCCCTACCTCCGTGGCACGTCTCAGTAAGACGGTGGCAACAGACGACGGCACTCAGCGAGTGCCTATACCCTTATTCCTGGTCGTGGTACCAAGGGAACGCGCCCAGACAGTTCAGCCGATAGACGCCGTCCGTCGGCTTATCTTCACCGTCGTGCGTATCGAAAAATACCACGGCAAAGAGGGACCTGTGTAGTGCCAAAGGTGCATGGGCTTCAATTACTTTAGCACTGTGTGCGAGCGCAAGCTCGCATGCCTGCGGTGTGGTGAAGCCCATCTACTGAGGGACTGCACAAAGCCCTATGAAGCTCGCCACTGTGTGAACTGTGGTGAGGCGCACGTGGGCTCATATAAGGGATGTAAGGTGCGGAAGCGCCTCATTGAGAGCCGCCGTGAAGGCCCCCAGGAGCCAGCTAATGTGCGCCCTGGGGTGCCCTTCTCCTCGGCACTAAACCGCGCTGAGGGAACGCTGCGCGCCGCTGAGGCAGCAGCAACTCCCACCCCCGCAGTCATGCAGAGATTGTGCCAGCTCCGTCCTTGACGGAGACCCCAACCCCCCAACCTGGTCCGTCTACGTCAACGAAGGAAGCCGCCCCGACGCCCTCGGCAGAGGGCCCACGCCGGACTTCTCCAGAAAAGAAGTCCAGGAAGAGAGGAAAGAAGAACCGCCGGGCGCCCGGCCAGTCGGGCCAATCAGAGGCTCCCACCTCTTTGAGACCCGAGGCCACTCCAGCAGCTACCAGTGGCAGAAGCTCCAGCAGCTGCCGCCACAGTGCCGACTCCAGCAGCGGAGGCTCCCGCTGCACCTAACACCACAGCGGCTTCCTCGGCCTTTACAGCGGCCATCCCACAGACGGCCATGGATGAACTTCAGGACCTAGCCCTGTGGTTCGGTGACCCCCTAAGTAAGGTCCTACCTATACTGCGAAACTTCAAGTTTCAATACAGTGACCCCAGTCTCTCCCCCCTCCAGAATCACACCCTGTGCCTCCAAACTTTGGAGCAGTTGTACCCGGGTTCCGCAAAGTAATGGCCTCTAGATTCGTTCGGAGACCATTGCGACTCGTGTACTGGAACGCGAACGGCATCCGGGGACAACGCCCACGCGTCCTTGAGTTTGTACAATCGTACGGAATTGACATCATGATGGTTTGCGAAACCCATCTGGATGCTGTTACTGACTTCTCGCTGCCTAGTTACGTCACGCATGGGTCCGATCGGGTCGGCCGACAGTGTGGCGGTACAGCTATCTTCATTAAGAACCACATATCCCATACTCCTGTCCAACTCCCAGCACTACAGCTGCTGATAGCTGCATATGACCCACCAATCCACCGCTTCCATGAAGCGGACTACACCACCCTACTCAACCTTCACCCAGTGGTATGCATCGCAGGAGATCTCAACGCGAAACATGCCCTCTGGCACAGCCGCACCAACATCCCCAAGGTCGCGGGCTCTACAGCGGCAACCCCGCCCTCGTTGCGCACGGACCGAGAGGACCTACGTGTCATCCGGCTCACGGCAGACCGGATGTTCTTGACATCATAATCACCAAAAACACACCATTTCATCTAGACCTCTCGGCGGTCAACGAGTTGGACTCCGACCATGACCCTGTCGTGGTGGATACAACCGAGACCCTATTAGCTCTGGTAACACCAGACTGGATAAATGAGATCGACTGGGACGCAGCCGTGGACCCGCGACCGCGCATCGATTCCATCGAAGCGCTGGAAGCGGCAGCCACGGCCTTCTCCCGCCAACTCCTGAATGTGGTACGCGCGCATATCTACCGCATCCCATCTAACAAACCTAACCCGAGAACCATACCTAATGTACTCCGTCAGCTGCTAAAACCCAAGGCAACCGTACGGAAACTATGGCAGCGCTTCCGCCATCCCAGGATCCAAGCAGTGTACCAGCGGTTCAAATCCCTGGCAAGGCGCCTGCTTCGCGAGCACCGCAAAGCGGCCTGGGAACACACAATGGCACATGTAAACCTGGAAGAGAAACAACCCTGGAGGATCATCCGATCCCTCAGGAAAGACAAAAGTCAGTTTCAGCATCCCATCCATGGCACCCGTGGGAGACTCTCTTTTGAGCCCCAGGATAAAGCCACGGATTTCGCAGATTATCTGGAGTCTCAATTCGAACCCCGCGAAGAACCCCAGCACGAGGACTTTACTGAGCTCGTGGAAGCGACGGTAGACTACCTCTATGAGGAGCCCCCGCCGCCCCATGAGGAGATCCGCATTCCTTTAGTCACCCCGAAAGAGGTGGCTTCCCAACTCAACAACCTAAAGCCTAACAAAGCCCCTGGACATGACGGCGTTACGGCGCCTATGCTCCAGCACCTACCCAGAAAGACCTTAATCCACCTGACACGGATTTACAATGCATGCCTGCATCTACGTCACTTTCCAACGTGTTGGAAGGAGGCGAGGGTAGATGCATTTTGAAACCCGGCAAGGACCCGGTCTTCCCGTCAAGCTATAGATCTATTAGGTTACTTCCGATCGTCTCCAAAGTATTCGAGCGGTTACTCCTACCTCGCCGCACCCCTCTCTTCGAAGAGAGACTCCTACTCCCGGATCACCAGTTTGGTTTCCGTACTGGACATTCCACAACCCTGCAGTTCTTGCGACTGGCTGAGAAGGCTGCCCTGGGCTTCCAGGACAACTTCAAAACAGTCGCGGTACTCTTGGACGTGGAAAAGGCCTTCGCCACCACGTGGCATCAGGGACTCTTGTACAAGCTCAAGAACGCAGAAATCCCTCCCCCCTACCTTCACCTGCTTAGAAGCTTCCTTCGGGACCGCACTTTCAGGGTGAGGGTGGAGGGGTGGCATTCCACAATCAGACCCATAGCGGCGGGAGTGCCGGAAGGCAGCGTGCTGTCGCCGTTACTCTTTGCCGCCTACATGTCCGACTTCCCCACAGAACCCAGTACAGTTACGTGCCAGTATGCCGACGATGTCCTCATAATGGCGCGTAACAAGAACGCCCGATATTGCTTCCCCCCGCTACAGAGACAGCCATAGGCAGATGGAGTGAACAGTGGCGGATGGCCATCAGTCCGCAGAAGAGCTCAGCTCTACTGCTGGCTAAAGTCCGTGGCTGGCGACCGGAGAGGTCGCTGAGGTTGCGGCGGCGGCGGATCCCCTGGGTCTGCACCGCCAAATACCTTGGAGTCCTCCTCGACCGCGGCCTTACTTTCACTCCACATGTCGGAGAATGTCGGTATGGGACACGCTGCCCTACGGCAGTTGTTTCCCATCTTCCGCTCCACCATGCCTACACACCTAAAAGTACGGCTGTACCGCGCAGTCATCCCGCCCCTGATGCTGTACGGCTGCGAGGTCTGGGGTTCGGTGGCTCGTTCCACCATCCGCAGGCTGCAGACCGTGCAGAACAGGGCATTGAGGATGATATATGGCACAGACCGTAGATTCCCGTCCCACATTCTCCATTCCCACTCCGGAAGCCCTTACATAGTGGACGTTGTGCGAGAAAGAGCTCGCACAATATACACTAAACTTGCTCCCCACTCAAATCCCCAGATGAACACTCTCGGTCTTTACGACCACACGCTGCCTAGGAGACGCGTAAGCTACCGCCTTTCCAAGGACGCCTTGGGATGGTAGTTTTTCGGCCGCCTCTCCCTTCTTTACAGTTCTACCCGCCAAGTTAAGCAGCTTCGGGCCTGGTCCCGACTCGGACGGGTGACCGTCCAGTTGTACTCCGACCAGATCTGCAACACTGGCTTCCCCCACCCCGTACCTACATCCCTTCAGTTCTCCCCGCTAGCCGGCACTGCTTTCCTTGACAGCCCGCAAGCGGCTGGCCAAGGTAAGCAGCATCGGGCCGTTCCCTCTCTGGGTGGGTGACCACTCAGGTAGGTAAGCCAGCCCGCGCCGGCTGCACAGAGGGAAACACCCTGCGCACCTTACTTCGACACAGACAAAAACGCTTGCATAAGACTACATCTTTTATATCACACGGGTAAATCCGCGAGAAAAGCGGATAGGCTCCTAGCCGCAGAATCGAGCGAGCCATGGGGTGCGCGTGGGTGCGTGCGTACGCTTGTACACTGTTTTAACAGCAAAGCGCTGTTTTAACAACAAAGGTATTCCATTTTGGTATAGCCTATACATAATAGTGAACAGATTAAGTAGTGCCAGAATCAATCTATATGCAGTGAAAGCAGTTTATATTTTTAATATAAATAAGGCTTCACCTAAGCTTTAAAAAATTTAGAGATTGACTATCATCTTGATAGCACACATGCATATACTGGCACTGAACCTTTTGCTTTCAAATACATTTTAATGTGCAATTAAGTAAGATTATATTGGTAGTCACTTATCTTAGGGCTAATCTTGATGTTTTTCCCACATTGCTTTGGTGCTTGCAATATTTTCTCGCCAATTTGCGATGGATAGTTGCGTCCTAGTCATTTATTTAGTTTTTGGAGTTTCTGAGCTTGGAGAATACTTAAAACTACTAGAATTGTATAAATAAAATGGTAATAATAAACAATGGCAGAACTGATAAGAATAACACAAAGCAGTTTTCAGCAATGAAATAATTGTATACCGAACATAATTTCATATATGGCGCAACTTTCACAGAATAACAAAGCAATGAGAAGAACGAGTACGCGCCTCAGGCACACTGAGACCTCCGATTAATGTTCCCATGCGGTAGTCAACGGAAACATACACGATTCCACCGTCAATGGATTTGGACTAATTTAGTTTTTACTTTCTCTATACTCACTACGTACATAGTGTATATGTATTGCACTCCACCAAAAAACTCGATACCGAGATTTCACTGGAAATATATATTTTAGGGTCTCCTGTATCCAAAAAAAGTTTTTTTTTTTTCAGAAAAAGGTCCGTGTGTGTGTGTCTGTGAACACGATAACTCAAAAACGAAAAGTCGGTAAAATACCAAACTTGGTATTTAAGTTTAGTAATGCGACACGAAAATTTTGAGAAAAATCCCCCCACCCTAAACTACCCTTTACATGGAACTTTTTTCAAAAAGTTTGATTTTCTAAAAAATTACTAACGATTTTGATTAAAATATCGTATATTAAAGTTATTTACCTGACAAATAAAATGTATATTCTGAATTTCCTGTGAATAGTCTCTGAAGACTACTTTATTCTGGATGAATTTTTCATAACTACTAAACCGTAAGAGATGGACAAAAACTTAAACCATAAAAAATGTAGAGCACGTTAAAACACACAATTTATGTTATATACATTTTTTTTGTGGAGTTCATCGTTTTTGAGATATTCCTTTTTCTTGGTTTCAGCTTTGAAAAACCGATACTTTTCTCATACAGGACTTTGTCAACTCCTGTCAATACAAACAAAGGAACATCAGTCACATAGCAACCAGCTTTTGGCTTTCACTTTAACCTATGGTACTCCCTTATTTCGCTTCTACTTACAATAAAGCAAGGAATAAGATTATTTCTGCTAATTTTTCTCGATTAGCATGAAACAAATAAAAGATAAGCTTATTAATAATAATAATTTACAGAGATATAGAGAAAGTCATGTGAATGGAACACATCAGATTTTTTCATTTACCGGGTCAACAATGGCCTAACTGAACATATGAATTACCAAAGTAGTTAAAAGATTGTTTACAATTTTGTTGAACGTTATAATTTATCGTGCATTTATTATCTATGTCAGATTCCGAAGAACGATACGTAACGCTAAGTAATAATCAAAAGATGCCTTTGATAGGTATGGGCACCTGGCAGGTAATATTAAATAAAGTGTAACTTGGGTTATGAAAGAGGTTAAGTTTGTTGGGGATATCATCATAGGCGTCAATTTGTTATACATTTTGAGGAAAAATTTTACGATAAAGTCAGATATTCTTAAACTATTCAGTACATTACTAAATTAAAAGGTATTTGACAACAGTGTAGTACAGGTGCGTTTAACTGCTTTCAAATTAAATGAACAGCTCAGTTCATTCCTACCGACTGGGTGGCCGAGATTGTTACGGGGGGTGGTCGTAAAGCTCTATCACCTCGAAAAATTGAAGCTGCGACCACGAAACTTGGTATTACCCTTCAATGCGTCAAATTTTCCCAATGATGGATTATGCCCTTGATTGTAGAAATCTGCATTTTGGCTGTTCAAGAAATTTCCACCCTGAAAACCACTTTGTCATTATTCTGGAAATGCCTGCCACCTAATGATTTCTTCGTCCGAGGAAAGAAGAAGTCACTGGGTGTCATGGAGAATACGAGAGAGTGAAACTAAAGAAGATGCATGTGACTATTCTGTGCAGAGTGAGCTAGGGTGTTATCGTGGAACAAAAGGACATCTTTGGACAATTTCCCGTAACGCTTTATCTTGACAGCCTCCCGTGACCTTGTCAGGAGATTTCGGTAATATGTTTCTGTGATGGCTTGCACTTCACGAGCGTAATTGTTAGCAACACACCAAGACAAGCCCAACAAAACACCCAGTATCACCTGGCCCGATGATAGTTGGGCCTTCGCTTTCCTTGGCGGTGGTGAATCCATATATTTCCACTGTTTGCTTTGCTCCTTTTTGTCGGGACCATAGTGATATATCCAGCACACGTTCATGATTAGACGGCTATAAAAATAATGTGGGTTTGGCCGACAAAGCTGCGACATTTCCGCTGCTGACTCGGTTTGGCGGACTTTTTGAATGGGTGTAAGCAGTCGTGGAACTCAGTGGGCGGCGAACTTTGACATTTTCAAAATGTTTAAGAATGACCCGATTCTGTTCTCACTTTTTGCACTATCGCTTCGATTGTATGCACCAGTCTTTACTAGGGCCTCCATGTCACTTGCGATTCCCTTTTAATGTTCATCACAAAGAGATGGTGTACTATTCATTCTTCTTCATTCAGGTTTGTTTGACCACACTGAAAGCATCTGCACCACCTAGTCACTGTGTCATATGATGCTGCATTGTTGCCATACACTTCCACCAACTCAGCATGGATCGTTACAGTGTTGTTCCCCATCAAATGCAGAAAACAAACTACTGCAAGATCACTTTATCAATGAGGTACACCATCTTTATCAATGAGGTGCACCATTTTGTTTTGGCTCCTATAGTGGCATGCTGAAGTATTGGCATGGGGGATTTCAAATTCTACAAGGACTGCAAACATGTACAATAAATAAAGAAATAGCCAAGGCGGTATCTAAATTTAGGCCTCCCTTTCCCAATCATTTCATTTCATGTATTGTCACTGTTCACTGCTTGTCTTACCATATGCTTTAAGAGTGGACATTAAACCCAAAAAAAGAATGCAATGAATTCATCTGTGATTGGTTTTTCGTGATGGCAATGGATGACTGTAACAGTATTTAGATGAATAGGTGGAGACTCAATTTGTGGTCACACAAATGACAAAATTAGTTTTAAAAACTTGCATGAGTATATCACAAACTCGAAAAATGATTGCAATGCATTTCTTATAAGTAGATTTTTTTAGCATATACAAAATAAACTGCATTTTGCATCACACTTTCGAGAACTGATTGTGGCTATTAAACCTGCAAAATATGTTTGTATAATAGGGTATTAAACTGTGGTTATGTCAACACAAGAAAATGGTTTGGTATTTTCCGCTTCAATTTTATGTGACATCAGGTTACATCATCATGGTTTTTGTTTAATAGTTGAACTGTGCATTTGAAATAAAGGTTATCTTTTGCAACTCGGTCTATTAACAATAACCTTTTTGTTTATTTAATGAGAGAATATGGAATTTTTTTTTGGGGGGGGGGTCCAGGCCTTTTCAGTAAATTTGTTGTGGGGGTTATGCCCTTGGCTTTGAAAGTTAGGGGGGGGCACCTCCTCTCCTAAGTCAGTGCCTATGCGTGTCACCCTTCAAGTAGTATTTATGAAAGACGGAATCAGTTAAACGGGAATGCAATATGTCAACACAGCAGCACTCCGATTGATAGAAAAATGTCAATGCTACTGCAGAGAGCATTCAGGAACTCACATTAACTCTTCATAAGCAGTTTGGAGGTAAATCTCATGATTGAAATGATCCCCTAAGATATTATGCTGTTTTAATATCTCCATTTAAGAGAGAAGAGTTTTGAGAAATGCACTGCGCAGTGAAATGTTCAACATACTAGTTGCTAAACTCCATTTAACCTGACTTATAAGGTGTTAACTAACATACAGGATATAAAATTTAGACTGCAATGCAGTGCAATCAGATCCTCATCCATACTATTGAGTTTTAGGTGACAATGGTTAAAAACAGTTTTTCCAGTAAACTACATCTCTGGAGAATTTCTGACTATTCAACGTATTATTGTATTCATTTCCAAGAAAAAATGGCAGTGATAAACTGATGTTTTATCCAAGAAAATTGCTAAAGACTTAATCTAACCTTGTTTTTTAGGTTTTCAACTCCATAACTGTTTGCTCCTTTTGTTTACTGAAAAAAACCCTATTGAAATTATATATTGTAGCAGTGTAATTAACAGATTGCCAAGCAAATTTTCTGTAAGCTGAAGGCTGTTGTTAAAGAACAATAAGCTGAGCATCTGAAATGTTTGCTTCAGCACATTATAAAATAAGTTTGCATATTTTTGTAGGCACACCATGAGGAACTTGAAAAAGCAATAGAATTGGCTTTGGATTTTGGTTATAGACACATTGATACTGCTTATATGTATCAGAATGAAGAAGATATTGGGAATGCTGTGAAGAGGTGTATTGAGTCTGGTAAAATCCGCAGAGAAGAGTTGTTTATTGTTTCAAAGGTACCAGATTTGTAAAGGCACTCTACATGCTTAACAAATAAATCAGAAGGTCCATTTAAGTAGTGATTTAGCACATTTACAGTAGAATTATTATTTCACATACATTAGTACTATATTGGAGGAGTAAATAATATATTGTAGAAAAGTAAACATTAAAACTGTTATTTTTTAATTTTTGAGAGCTGATTTTAAGTTAACATCTTAATTTTGCTTTCAGCTGCCTCCCAAAGGAAATCGTCCAGAAGGCGTTGAGAAATATTTGCATAAATCTCTTGAAGCACTGCAACTTGACTATTTGGATATGTACCTTATCCATGCTCCAATAGGACTACATGATATTGGAGATGATCTCTGGCCAAAAGACCCAAGTGGAATAATTGCCATTGATGTTAAGACAGACTTAGTTGCAATATGGAAGGTACATCTCTTTATGCACACTGTTCTTTAAATGCAAATGTTCATTACAAGCACAATGTATGTGAAGAAGGGATCTCAACTCTGCTGGTCCTTTATATAGAATATTCAAATTGTTGGCACTAGAGTATTAGGTATGAGATTCACAACTGTAGTTTTAAGTAAAACAAAACTGAAAATTTTGTCAAAATTTAAGGTCCTTAGATTAATTGTTTTTTTTTCACACAAGCCGTGTGTAGGATAGGAGTTGCATAGGTAGAGTTAGACTGAAAAATTCAATGCCATAGCTGGGATTTGAACCATGGATCTCTCGGTCTCTAGCTGGTTGCTCTGCCACTGAGATTATTTCTGATTGCCCTTATGATATTTACGATCTGTAGAAAGCAACTTAAAACTGTTAGTGAAACTTGCATTAGGAAATGTGGCACAG